>JACCHY010000032.1:0-2442683 GCA_018907195.1 Dolichoris vasculosae
CAAAAAACAAAACAAAATTATACAGTTCCGAACACCCGTCTTATCCCAATGGACATTCATATCTAGATTTATGCCTAATAAACATTAGAATTAAAGTAATTAACAAATTTATAAAAGCTACAATTAATACAATAGAATATGATAGTGATCATAATGCACTATTTATAGAAGCAAAATCATCGATACAAAATCTAACTAATAATGAATTTCATAATGTAAACTATGAATTTAACTTTAAAAAAATAAACTGGAATAAATTAAAAAGAGTTTTAATTAAAAACTGCCAACTAGATATACAAAACAACAAAAATTTAACAAATAATCAAATAGATAATTCACACATAAATCACACCGTAAACATCTTAATTCTAAAATTACGACAAAAAACTCTTGTCAATGTTATATAAACACAGACATAAAAGAACTACAAAAGGATAAAAGGAATATACTATTACTAATAAATGGAAGGCGATATAATTATAGTGGGTAGTAAAAAATAAGAATTACAATTTTATAAATACTTATTCGTTCAAATAAAACAATATCTTGGATGAAAATTTTCAGAATCACTAAATATCTTTTATTTTATTTTTTTTAAATTTATTCAATTTTTAAAACAAAAGAATATCTGAATATATCACCATTAACAATACCATATAAAGATATTACAACACTGAGGAAAGCAGGAATAGACATTACAAATATAAATAAAAACAACAATAACAACTATATAATAATGAACACCAAAGACAAACTCAATTTACTGGGATTAAATCATTCCGAAGTACATAAACAAAACACTATACTTGGTAAACCAAGATTCAATCATATAATTATCGAAAACACTAATAAATTAAAAGAAAAAAAAAGTTATAAAAAACAAAATATTACAATAACAACTTTCTCAATAGAAAACACATCGGATAATCCAAAAAAACCTGATAAATAAATTGATTACTGTATTAATGAACTTAGGTAAATAATATTTTCAATAAATTAAATAACAAAAAATCATCAGGATTCGACAATATACCAAATATAGTATTGAAACATACTCCCAAAAAATCAAACATTATTATACACTACTTTTTAAAAAAATGGAAAAAAGCGAAAGTATTATCAGTCCAGAAAAAAAATAAAAACAATATAACGCTATCAAATTTTCAACCTATAAGCCATTTACCAAATATACGTAAAATATACGAAAAAATAATTAATCAAACTTTAATAAAATATTGTGATAAAAATAACATAATACCGGAAAACTAATTCGGATTTAAACATAAACATTCGACGATACATGCAATTAATAAATTGATATCGTATATATGATGGGCACAAAACGAAAACTAAAAAGTAGCAGCTTGCCTAAACGTCAGAGAAAAAGCATTTGACACCACTTGGACCGAAGGTATAATTTATAAATTAATAAAAGAAAATTTCTCAAATATCTAATAAAATTAATATGGAACATGATCACGGATAAGTCATTTATTAGAATAAAAAGAGACAAAAAATCAAGCCAAGAATTTATAGTGGAAAACGGTTTACAATAAAGCATAATAAATTTTCCGACACTTTTTAATATATACATTAGTGACATTCATCATTTATTTGATCTTAACAAATCATTGAAAAAATAATCGATATCTTTTGCAGACGCTTTAAAAATTTACGTATTCTCTAAAAACAACATAAAATTAAAAACACAATTACAAGAATTATTCAACAAAATAAACGATTATTTAATACATGGAAATTAAAAATTAATATAAATAAATGCAAAGCTATTTTATTTCTAAAAACCTATCCCAAATAAGTATTTCAGAAAGAAAAGTCTGTGAAAAATTTTATAATATAAATATATAATTTTGCTACTTTGCCCTATAGTTCCCTAAAAGAAATTCCAATAATTTTTCAAGTAGAATTCGTACTTTATATTTCCTTCAATTTCAAATTCCTTTGAAAATGATTATTGGATGGCTGAATAGACAAATTTTTTAAAGCTCTATTTATTGCTAAGTATATTTATACTATTAAGTTGAAAGAAAAAAGACGGATGTTATATTGGAAATGGAAGCAGTTCGGTAAATTTATGACTTTTATGTCTATTTTAAGATTTGAAAAAATCTTTTCCAATAGCTTGGTCGATTTGTCTTTTAAGTTTCTATCAATGTATACGTGAAGTTTTTTTTATTATGTTGAGATTTTCAACTCTTTAGCTATGATATATTTAATTCAAGAAAAATATGCTTTTATAAGTGTTTAAAAGAAAAATATATCTTACAATTAACAAAATTTAATTATATATCCATACGAAAGAATATATAAGAGAATAATAGGCATTAAATATAAAAGTATGGACTCGGTTGACCAGATGTATTATTCCATAAAAATTTATTATAATAAATTAAAATAAATATTATAAGTAAATTTATTAAATTAAATTATTGTATTAAAACTAAAATAAATTTATGTTTTATATACATACCTAATGTGTTTATAGAAATAATGTCTTCTGAGTTTTTGATCACTGTATAAAAATATTGCATAAAGTAGAAATTATTGTTTTAATTTTATTATTAACCTTTAAAAAAATTAAATTTTCAGTTATATACATATGTTATGAAATTTATTTTATTGTTTTTTTAAATATAATTACATTTGGAATACAATCTATTATGTACAACATATCATTATCATGTTACCCATGACGTAAAATTTGTTATGTTTATGTACATGCATCGCGCGTGCGTGAATTCATACATACGCATTCATAGGTACATATATGGATTGTTGAATTAAATGCAAAAAATTTTATTTCCAATGTTGTAACAGCTAAGACTTCTATTTCCCAGTCATTCCTATTTTCCGTCATAAATGATAATTGAATATATATTATTTCCTTATAAAATTTTTTATAACTCAGTATATTATTCTGATATCATTTATTACTAAATCAATTTTTATTATAGTAATATTTATATGATTTTAACAGATATTTATTACTACTATTCAAATTTGTAAAAATTGAATAATGTATATTTTATAAAATGCTTCTAAAAATTCTTTTTAAAAATAGAATTTATAATTATCTACAGCTGAATGATTTAAATGGTTATTACTTTTTCTGAAATTCTTTATAGCTATTATTTTAAATATTATTTCACTGTTTAAGACATCGAATAAGTATATTTTGATTTTGATATATTATATAAGATGATTTTATATAATTACTTTTATTTAATTTGCTTATAAAAATCTAAATTATTTTGTTATTACTTAATATTTTAATATTTTATTTAATCAGAAAATCTATTTAATAAGAATCTACTTGAAGGCAAGTTAAAATACTTTGACATCTATTTACCCTTTTCAATTCTGATTGCTTAAATTATATTTTGAGGATTGGATCAGATATAAGTATGGAGGTGACGTTATTCGGAAATAATATTAAAATAAAAATTCTAAACTTAAAGTTTCGAAAAAAATGATTTATAATAAAACATGTAAGTTAAAAATATTTATGAACTAAAAAATTATTTCTTTTACTAATATACAATGTATATACTAAAATTTATTTTTAATACAATCGCTACAGGTTTTTTGACAATCTTTTACAGTTATAAATATTTAAAAATAAAAATAAACGAAAAGATATTAAGAAAAATATCTTTTCTAGAATATTTTCTATATTCATAAACAATGGATCAGAATGTGTTACATTTTAAATAAAATATTTCGACTCATCTGTCGCAATCAATTTATCATGTATACGTATGTAACTCTATTTTTCTTCTCTTACAGAATCAGATCTTTCGATTCTATAAACTATTATTTATTTTTCTCAAAAATATATTTATTTAAGTATTTTGACGTTTATTCTTAATAAGAAATTAATGAATGGAATGAATTTTATTGAAATATATATGAAATATTTTTATATTTTGAATAATTAATCTACATATATATGTAAATAAAATCAGCAAATTTATTTTTATTCTATAGATGATTCATTTTTCCAATGATTAGATTAAGTTGCAAACTTTAATTGTCTTAATTTCATATTTTGGTGTAAAAAATTAAAAATTTAAAAGAATTCTCCAGAAATTCAGTAATTTACTAAATAAAGAAATTTTAATAAAACTTATAGAATTATACTGAAATCTTTAAAAATTATATATTTAATTCAATAATATAATTTTTAAAAACTGAAAAATATTAAAAATTTTCCGCAGTTTGAAGTACCAAACCAAATATGAAATAATTAAGATTTGAATGTAATTAATTGTATTACAATTATTAATAAATAATTATTTTATTAAATATAAATATAAGAACAATAGAATATATAATTTAATGTTTGAATGTAGCGATAAAAGTAAGAAAAATATTATTTTTTGATTTTAAGTATGTTTTGTTTTAAATAAAAATCTAATCAATAACATGATTATATTATAGTACCAAAAAATAATACATTTAAGATACCTATTTCATTAGATAAAGTTTAAAATATTAGTTATTTATATTATTTTATTTATAACTTGATTATTTATGTACATTTAAAAATGTAAATACTGACATACATATGATGTATATTAAAATGTCATTCTCATAATTAAATTTACATTAGTAAAGTTGCAATATAATGATTTAGAGTGAATTATATATATTATAATCATTCAAAATAAAGTATAATTGAGGAATTATTGCAACCGAGTGGAAGAAAAATCGATGCGACCATAATATGTAGAAAACTACGTGATTTTATCCTCAACAAAATGAAAATAATTGTGTACACGTCGGTATGAGTAACGCGCATATGAGTAACTAAGCATAAAGGATGCTACATAAAAATTTTATCTTTTTCCAATAAAGACTTTGTAATAAAATATTCAATTTGTAAAAATTTTGTCTTATTACAAACTCATGTTTAGTTCTCTCTTGTTTCTTCAAATTCATTTATTTTTTAGTCCTTAATATGTGGCGTAATTATTAAAACTCATGCATGGGAAAAAGTGAAGATACAGTGTAATGTATATTGTAAATTAATTTACATACAATGTCGTAACTGCTTCGGTCTTTTTGTGATTACTGAAATTAGGATATTATAATCATTAATCATATCTAAATATCATAAAATGAGTATAATTAAGTTCACTCACGCTTGTTATTTAGCTAATTTATATTACCTAATTCAGAAACAATGGCTTGTTAACTTGTTCGAATCACCACTTTTAATACTTTAAAAACGTACTCACCGCTGAAAAATTTCTATCTTTCTTACTTATAGAGAAGAAAAGAAAAAAGTAAGATCTTCTAATAGCTTACAGTAAAAATAAAAGAATAAACATACTCATAAATCACCGTGTATTAAAGTGTTAAAGAATTTTGTTTCACTACTGAATTTCCACATTATAATGTAATCTTACGAAGATTAAAGTTTAAATTCTAAAATGAAAGTATAAAAGAAACAAAATCATATTCGAATATAAATTAAAATTTTTTAATATACCTTGTATAAGTTTACATCGATTTTTCAAGATTTTCTAAGTTCATTTGAAAATATATACATATGCTTGTATAGAAAACTTTTTTGAAACAGTAGTTTGAATTTCAATGGTTACTACATTAACGAATTCGTATAATGAACGTATAGAAAAAAGATTAAATATGTTAAATCTAAAACATTTGAATTATTACTATCATAAAGTATTACTTTCATACTATTAAATATTTTTAAAATTTTATATAAGATAAATAATATAAATATTTTAATTTTTGCTATTTATATAGATAATTTTGCACTGTTAATACTTATATGTATCTTATCAGATTTCATTATTTGGTTAAAAATCATAAATAGCAGGTAAAAATCTCTATCGCGAAAGAAAAAGTTTTGTCAAAAAAAGAATTTTACCAATATCTTATAACAAAATTAAAGAAAAAGTAAAAGACATAGAGTTCAATTTCAAACATAAATATGTATTAAAATATAACATTTTAAAGTAATGTAGTCATTCTTATATGAAAATAAGAGCCTTAATTTATTTTTAATTTATCTACCATAAAAGTGTTAACTGTATGATCATTATGGAACGACTTAAAATTTCTCATATAAAGACGTATTTTTGTACTACGTTCTATGATGCCTAAAAAATTAAAGAAAAAATTTGAAATGTATAATTAAAAATTTAACTTTTTTAATTTTATCTTATTCAGTTTCATATAAATATATTATGCATATAACATAATAAATACGAAAAGGCATGATTAGATTTTTATATAAGTTTTTTAATTTATTCATATAAAGAATGTACCATAAATACTCATAAATTAATAATATTATCAAAAGTACAGTATGGAAAAATGCATTAAAAAACTATTATATCAATTACTTATATCTAAATTATTTATTTCTTCATGATTCATATTGATTACATAAGTATATTATTATATAAATTTTGCAATAATAAATAAAATTTCTTTATATTAAGATACTAAATTAATATTCTGCTTTTAATTGTATTGCTAACATATTATATTATTATTTTCAATGTTATTATATTTTAATTTATAATTTCAACGATATTTATTATATTATTTTATTGATATTATAATTTGTAGTTTTTTGTTTTTTAATGCTATTTGTATGGCAATGAAAAAGATTCAATTTTCTTTTATAGTAATACGTAAAATAAATATCTGCTAACTATTTAAAAATAATATTAATCTTTATAATTATGTAGTAATACATTCGTAAAACTGAAGAGAATGTATATTATCTATAAAGAATTGTGATTCTGATATTTATATATTGAGAATTAAAACTAAAATAAGAAATTTTAAAAATAAAATATTATTATTAACTTTATTTAAATATGTTCTTCTGAAATTTAAATTGATATCATAATCAGTTTTGAAATATTTTTTAATCATTTGATGCATTTATCTATAAAATATTTTTTATTATTGTACGCAATGATCAATACATATTATAGTATATCTAAATTATTGATTAATTGAACATCATTTACGTTCACACGTGCCTGCGTGTAATATTCCATTATATTGAATGCATCAGTAAACTAGTCGATAAGTTCATTAAAAACTTTTTCAAACCAATGCATTTAAAAATTATAATTGTTTATTATTTCAAATTTGTTATTTTATTCTTCTTGATTGTATTTAGTTTAATTAATCAATCTTTTAATTAAATTTTAGGTTTAATATAATATTTTAAATTCACGTTGGTTTCTGTAATTTTATATTATATAAATAAATTTATCTTTATAAATAATGCAGAAAATTTTATAAAAATGTTGCTGTTTTATTATTTAATAATTAATAAAGTATTAACAGTGTTTAAATTTATCTGAAGTTTTTGTCTGCTTTTAAGATAAAATTTAATTCTTTAGTTAAAAGCTATTCGATTAGTTATAGTATTTGATTAATCAAAATGTACTTTTTTAAAATTTCTTTAATTTTCATAAAAAAAATTATCTATAAACATGTCTAAAGTTTAATATATTTTTCGTGATATTTATTACAAAGGTTTTATAAATAGTGCGAGACAAATTCTTTTCAAGTCTTATAATTTTTAAATATTTATTAATTATTTGTCAGTTAGTTCACTTTAATTACTTGTATATATTTATATTTTAAAGAGTAATACTGTTTCAAAAGATTAAAAAACTCAATAATTATTTTTCAGTTTTAACGGTAAATTTTTTTATTTTCTATTAAATTTACTTTTAGGTCAATAATTGCATTATCTATGTAAAAATATAAGAATTTTCCCTTTTTCATTAATTTATGTATTATCAACGATTGTTTAAAGATTCTATTTACTAACTGTAATATTATTTAAAGGTTATTTTAAACATTTCTATACAGTTATTTTCTTTTCAGTAGCTGCAATGTTTGTATTTATAATAGTAATCATTCTAGAAATTTATATACACATATAAATATAAATAAAGAATACGAAAAAAATTCTTTTTCAATATATGAGATATAATTGAATTGTTTTTTAATTAATATGTAGTATTATTATTCTTTAAATATATACATATTATTTCTATAAAATGTATTAAAGTCGTATTTTAATTTTAAGATTAGAAGAAAAATAATCTATTTTCTAAAATATCTAAGAGATTTAAGAAAATATTTTAGTTAAAAAAAAATGTATATAGATTATATCTTGTTTTTATTAATATTTAAAATGTGTAGCTGTATTTTTGATAAAATTAGTTGGCAATTTTAATTATCGAAATAAGTCATTGAAGAGTGAAGAAGCAAGAGAAATTAACGCAGGCGTCATATAGATAAAATTATTCATCATTTATAAATTGTATTATGTGTTATAATTTTGTATATTATACGATTTTCAACCTGCAGAACAGATTAGCATCTTTAATATACTACCCTAAGAATGTTTGGAACATAGAGTAATTAGGAGTGATCTGCATTGCTTAGTCAGAGAAATTTCGTAACCTGTGTACACTTCTTAACCAATTTACTGTGGTACTCTACATGTAGAGGACGAAAACAAGAAGTAAAGCAATATACAGGCAGCATTGTCCAAGGCACCAAAAGAATTAAATGATTATATTTAATAAATACACGAAGATAATGTTACAAATATAATAATAAATAAGTAATAAATATAACGTATTAAATTTAAATATGAATTTAATGTTGGCCATTGTAAAAAAAAAATCGGAGTTGTTTTGGAAACGAATGATCCGATTTATATATCAGTATAGACTGTAAACACTATTTAAACGAAAACCGCTATTCTCGTTCATCTTATTAGCCAACGCGTTTTATCATCCGCAAATCCATTAGCAGAACAGATATACAGCGTCAGACATGGCGGAGGGGCGTCTTCCACCTAAAGTGAAAACGCGTCATCGATGCGGGCGAGTCCATTTACTGATCTCTGATCATTTTCTCTGACTAAGCAATGCAGATCACTCCTAATTACTCTATGTTCCAAACATTCTTAGGGTAGTATATTAAAGATGCTAATCTGTTCTGCAGGTTGAAAATCGTATAATATACAAAATTATAACACATAATACAATTTATAAATGATGAATAATTTTATCTATATGACGCCTGCGTTAATTTCTCTTGCTTCTTCACTCTTCAATGACTTATTTCGATAATTAAAATTGCCAACTAATTTTATCAAAAATACAGCTACACATTTTAAATATTAATAAAAACAAGATATAATCTATATACATTTTTTTTTAACTAAAATATTTTCTTAAATCTCTTAGATATTTTAGAAAATAGATTATTTTTCTTCTAATCTTAAAATTAAAATACGACTTTAATACATTTTATAGAAATAATATGTATATATTTAAAGAATAATAATACTACATATTAATTAAAAAACAATTCAATTATATCTCATATATTGAAAAAGAATTTTTTTCGTATTCTTTATTTATATTTATATGTGTATATAAATTTCTAGAATGATTACTATTATAAATACAAACATTGCAGCTACTGAAAAGAAAATAACTGTATAGAAATGTTTAAAATAACCTTTAAATAATATTACAGTTAGTAAATAGAATCTTTAAACAATCGTTGATAATACATAAATTAATGAAAAAGGGAAAATTCTTATATTTTTACATAGATAATGCAATTATTGACCTAAAAGTAAATTTAATAGAAATAAAAAAATTTACCGTTAAACTGAAAAATAATTATTGAGTTTTTTAATCTTTTGAAACAGTATTACTCTTTAAAATATAAATATATACAAGTAATTAAAGTGAACTAACTGACAAATAATTTAATAAATATTTAAAAATTATAAGACTTGAAAAGAATTTGTCTCGCACTATTTATAAAACCTTTGTAATAAATATCACGAAAAATATATTAAACTTTAGACATGTTTATAGATAATTTTTTTTATGAAAATTAAAGAAATTTTAAAAAAGTACATTTTGATTAATCAAATACTATAACTAATCGAATAGCTTTTAACTAAAGAATTAAATTTTATCTTAAAAGCAGACAAAAACTTCAGATAAATTTAAACACTGTTAATACTTTATTAATTATTAAATAATAAAACAGCAACATTTTTATAAAATTTTCTGCATTATTTATAAAGATAAATTTATTTATATAATATAAAATTACAGAACCAACGTGAATTTAAAATATATATTAAACCTAAAATTTAATTAAAAGATTGATTAATTAAACTAAATACAATCAAGAAGAATAAAATAACAAATTTGAAATAATAAACAATTATAATTTTTAAATGCATTGGTTTGAAAAAGTTTTTAATGAACTTATCGACTAGTTTACTGATGCATTCAATATAATGGAATATTACACGCAGGCACGTGTGAACGTAAATGATGTTCAATTAATCAATAATTTAGATATACTATAATATGTATTGATCATTGCGTACAATAATAAAAAAATATTTTATAGATAAATGCATCAAATGATTAAAAAATATTTCAAAACTGATTATGATATCAATTTAAATTTCAGAAGAACATATTTAAATAAAGTTAATAATAATATTTTATTTTTAAAATTTCTTATTTTAGTTTTAATTCTCAATATATAAATATCAGAATCACAATTCTTTATAGATAATATACATTCTCTTCAGTTTTACGAATGTATTACTACATAATTATAAAGATTAATATTATTTTTAAATAGTTAGCAGATATTTATTTTACGTATTACTATAAAAGAAAATTGAATCTTTTTTCATTGCCATACAAATAGCATTAAAAAACAAAAAACTACAAAATTATAATATCAAATAAAATAATATAAATAAATATCGTTGAAATTTATAAATTAAAATATAATAACATTGAAAATAATAATATAATATGTTAGCAATACAATTAAAAGCAGAATATTAATTTAGTATCTTAATATAAAAGAAATTTTATTTATTATTGCAAAATTTATATAATAATATACTTATGTAATCAATATGAATCATGAAGAAATAAATAATTTAGATATAAGTAATTGATATAATAGTTTTTAATGCATTTTTCCATACTGTACTTTTGATAATATTATTAATTTATGAGTATTTATGGTACATTCTTTATATGAATAAATTAAAAAACTTATATAAAAATCTAATCATGCCTTTTCGTATTTATTATGTTATATGCATAATATATTTATATGAAACTGAATAAGATAAAATTAAAAAAGTTAAATTTTAATTATACATTTCAAATTTTTTCTTTAATTTTTTAGGCATCATAGAACGTAGTACAAAATACGTCTTTATATGAGAAATTTTAAGTCGTTCCATAATGATCATACAGTTAACACTTTTATGGTAGATAAATTAAAAATAAATTAAGGCTCTTATTTTCATATAAGAATGACTACATTACTTTAAAATGTTATATTTTAATACATATTTATGTTTGAAATTGAACTCTATGTCTTTTACTTTTTCTTTAATTTGTTATAAGATATTGGTAAAATTCTTTTTTTTGACAAAACTTTTTCTTTCGCGATAGAGATTTTTACCTGCTATTTATGATTTTAACCAAATAATGAAATCTGATAAGATACATATAAGTATTAACAGTGCAAAATTATCTATATAAATAGCAAAATTTAAAATATTTATATTATTTATCTTATATAAAATTTTAAAAATATTTAATAGTATGAAAGTAATACTTTATGATAGTAATAATTCAAATGTTTTAGATTTAACATATTTAATCTTTTTTCTATACGTTCATTATACGAATTCGTTAATGTAGTAACCATTGAAATTCAAACTACTGTTTCAAAAAAAGTTTTCTATACAAGCATATGTATATATTTTCAAATGAACTTAGAAAATCTTGAAAAATCGATGTAAACTTATACAAGGTATATTAAAAAATTTTAATTTATATTCGAATATGATTTTGTTTCTTTTATACTTTCATTTTAGAATTTAAACTTTAATCTTCGTAAGATTACATTATAATGTGGAAATTCAGTAGTGAAACAAAATTCTTTAACACTTTAATACACGGTGATTTATGAGTATGTTTATTCTTTTATTTTTACTGTAAGCTATTAGAAGATCTTACTTTTTTCTTTTCTTCTCTATAAGTAAGAAAGATAGAAATTTTTCAGCGGTGAGTACGTTTTTAAAGTATTAAAAGTGGTGATTCGAACAAGTTAACAAGCCATTGTTTCTGAATTAGGTAATATAAATTAGCTAAATAACAAGCGTGAGTGAACTTAATTATACTCATTTTATGATATTTAGATATGATTAATGATTATAATATCCTAATTTCAGTAATCACAAAAAGACCGAAGCAGTTACGACATTGTATGTAAATTAATTTACAATATACATTACACTGTATCTTCACTTTTTCCCATGCATGAGTTTTAATAATTACGCCACATATTAAGGACTAAAAAATAAATGAATTTGAAGAAACAAGAGAGAACTAAACATGAGTTTGTAATAAGACAAAATTTTTACAAATTGAATATTTTATTACAAAGTCTTTATTGGAAAAAGATAAAATTTTTATGTAGCATCCTTTATGCTTAGTTACTCATATGCGCGTTACTCATACCGACGTGTACACAATTATTTTCATTTTGTTGAGGATAAAATCACGTAGTTTTCTACATATTATGGTCGCATCGATTTTTCTTCCACTCGGTTGCAATAATTCCTCAATTATACTTTATTTTGAATGATTATAATATATATAATTCACTCTAAATCATTATATTGCAACTTTACTAATGTAAATTTAATTATGAGAATGACATTTTAATATACATCATATGTATGTCAGTATTTACATTTTTAAATGTACATAAATAATCAAGTTATAAATAAAATAATATAAATAACTAATATTTTAAACTTTATCTAATGAAATAGGTATCTTAAATGTATTATTTTTTGGTACTATAATATAATCATGTTATTGATTAGATTTTTATTTAAAACAAAACATACTTAAAATCAAAAAATAATATTTTTCTTACTTTTATCGCTACATTCAAACATTAAATTATATATTCTATTGTTCTTATATTTATATTTAATAAAATAATTATTTATTAATAATTGTAATACAATTAATTACATTCAAATCTTAATTATTTCATATTTGGTTTGGTACTTCAAACTGCGGAAAATTTTTAATATTTTTCAGTTTTTAAAAATTATATTATTGAATTAAATATATAATTTTTAAAGATTTCAGTATAATTCTATAAGTTTTATTAAAATTTCTTTATTTAGTAAATTACTGAATTTCTGGAGAATTCTTTTAAATTTTTAATTTTTTACACCAAAATATGAAATTAAGACAATTAAAGTTTGCAACTTAATCTAATCATTGGAAAAATGAATCATCTATAGAATAAAAATAAATTTGCTGATTTTATTTACATATATATGTAGATTAATTATTCAAAATATAAAAATATTTCATATATATTTCAATAAAATTCATTCCATTCATTAATTTCTTATTAAGAATAAACGTCAAAATACTTAAATAAATATATTTTTGAGAAAAATAAATAATAGTTTATAGAATCGAAAGATCTGATTCTGTAAGAGAAGAAAAATAGAGTTACATACGTATACATGATAAATTGATTGCGACAGATGAGTCGAAATATTTTATTTAAAATGTAACACATTCTGATCCATTGTTTATGAATATAGAAAATATTCTAGAAAAGATATTTTTCTTAATATCTTTTCGTTTATTTTTATTTTTAAATATTTATAACTGTAAAAGATTGTCAAAAAACCTGTAGCGATTGTATTAAAAATAAATTTTAGTATATACATTGTATATTAGTAAAAGAAATAATTTTTTAGTTCATAAATATTTTTAACTTACATGTTTTATTATAAATCATTTTTTTCGAAACTTTAAGTTTAGAATTTTTATTTTAATATTATTTCCGAATAACGTCACCTCCATACTTATATCTGATCCAATCCTCAAAATATAATTTAAGCAATCAGAATTGAAAAGGGTAAATAGATGTCAAAGTATTTTAACTTGCCTTCAAGTAGATTCTTATTAAATAGATTTTCTGATTAAATAAAATATTAAAATATTAAGTAATAACAAAATAATTTAGATTTTTATAAGCAAATTAAATAAAAGTAATTATATAAAATCATCTTATATAATATATCAAAATCAAAATATACTTATTCGATGTCTTAAACAGTGAAATAATATTTAAAATAATAGCTATAAAGAATTTCAGAAAAAGTAATAACCATTTAAATCATTCAGCTGTAGATAATTATAAATTCTATTTTTAAAAAGAATTTTTAGAAGCATTTTATAAAATATACATTATTCAATTTTTACAAATTTGAATAGTAGTAATAAATATCTGTTAAAATCATATAAATATTACTATAATAAAAATTGATTTAGTAATAAATGATATCAGAATAATATACTGAGTTATAAAAAATTTTATAAGGAAATAATATATATTCAATTATCATTTATGACGGAAAATAGGAATGACTGGGAAATAGAAGTCTTAGCTGTTACAACATTGGAAATAAAATTTTTTGCATTTAATTCAACAATCCATATATGTACCTATGAATGCGTATGTATGAATTCACGCACGCGCGATGCATGTACATAAACATAACAAATTTTACGTCATGGGTAACATGATAATGATATGTTGTACATAATAGATTGTATTCCAAATGTAATTATATTTAAAAAAACAATAAAATAAATTTCATAACATATGTATATAACTGAAAATTTAATTTTTTTAAAGGTTAATAATAAAATTAAAACAATAATTTCTACTTTATGCAATATTTTTATACAGTGATCAAAAACTCAGAAGACATTATTTCTATAAACACATTAGGTATGTATATAAAACATAAATTTATTTTAGTTTTAATACAATAATTTAATTTAATAAATTTACTTATAATATTTATTTTAATTTATTATAATAAATTTTTATGGAATAATACATCTGGTCAACCGAGTCCATACTTTTATATTTAATGCCTATTATTCTCTTATATATTCTTTCGTATGGATATATAATTAAATTTTGTTAATTGTAAGATATATTTTTCTTTTAAACACTTATAAAAGCATATTTTTCTTGAATTAAATATATCATAGCTAAAGAGTTGAAAATCTCAACATAATAAAAAAAACTTCACGTATACATTGATAGAAACTTAAAAGACAAATCGACCAAGCTATTGGAAAAGATTTTTTCAAATCTTAAAATAGACATAAAAGTCATAAATTTACCGAACTGCTTCCATTTCCAATATAACATCCGTCTTTTTTCTTTCAACTTAATAGTATAAATATACTTAGCAATAAATAGAGCTTTAAAAAATTTGTCTATTCAGCCATCCAATAATCATTTTCAAAGGAATTTGAAATTGAAGGAAATATAAAGTACGAATTCTACTTGAAAAATTATTGGAATTTCTTTTAGGGAACTATAGGGCAAAGTAGCAAAATTATATATTTATATTATAAAATTTTTCACAGACTTTTCTTTCTGAAATACTTATTTGGGATAGGTTTTTAGAAATAAAATAGCTTTGCATTTATTTATATTAATTTTTAATTTCCATGTATTAAATAATCGTTTATTTTGTTGAATAATTCTTGTAATTGTGTTTTTAATTTTATGTTGTTTTTAGAGAATACGTAAATTTTTAAAGCGTCTGCAAAAGATATCGATTATTTTTTCAATGATTTGTTAAGATCAAATAAATGATGAATGTCACTAATGTATATATTAAAAAGTGTCGGAAAATTTATTATGCTTTATTGTAAACCGTTTTCCACTATAAATTCTTGGCTTGATTTTTTGTCTCTTTTTATTCTAATAAATGACTTATCCGTGATCATGTTCCATATTAATTTTATTAGATATTTGAGAAATTTTCTTTTATTAATTTATAAATTATACCTTCGGTCCAAGTGGTGTCAAATGCTTTTTCTCTGACGTTTAGGCAAGCTGCTACTTTTTAGTTTTCGTTTTGTGCCCATCATATATACGATATCAATTTATTAATTGCATGTATCGTCGAATGTTTATGTTTAAATCCGAATTAGTTTTCCGGTATTATGTTATTTTTATCACAATATTTTATTAAAGTTTGATTAATTATTTTTTCGTATATTTTACGTATATTTGGTAAATGGCTTATAGGTTGAAAATTTGATAGCGTTATATTGTTTTTATTTTTTTTCTGGACTGATAATACTTTCGCTTTTTTCCATTTTTTTAAAAAGTAGTGTATAATAATGTTTGATTTTTTGGGAGTATGTTTCAATACTATATTTGGTATATTGTCGAATCCTGATGATTTTTTGTTATTTAATTTATTGAAAATATTATTTACCTAAGTTCATTAATACAGTAATCAATTTATTTATCAGGTTTTTTTGGATTATCCGATGTGTTTTCTATTGAGAAAGTTGTTATTGTAATATTTTGTTTTTTATAACTTTTTTTTTCTTTTAATTTATTAGTGTTTTCGATAATTATATGATTGAATCTTGGTTTACCAAGTATAGTGTTTTGTTTATGTACTTCGGAATGATTTAATCCCAGTAAATTGAGTTTGTCTTTGGTGTTCATTATTATATAGTTGTTATTGTTGTTTTTATTTATATTTGTAATGTCTATTCCTGCTTTCCTCAGTGTTGTAATATCTTTATATGGTATTGTTAATGGTGATATATTCAGATATTCTTTTGTTTTAAAAATTGAATAAATTTAAAAAAAATAAAATAAAAGATATTTAGTGATTCTGAAAATTTTCATCCAAGATATTGTTTTATTTGAACGAATAAGTATTTATAAAATTGTAATTCTTATTTTTTACTACCCACTATAATTATATCGCCTTCCATTTATTAGTAATAGTATATTCCTTTTATCCTTTTGTAGTTCTTTTATGTCTGTGTTTATATAACATTGACAAGAGTTTTTTGTCGTAATTTTAGAATTAAGATGTTTACGGTGTGATTTATGTGTGAATTATCTATTTGATTATTTGTTAAATTTTTGTTGTTTTGTATATCTAGTTGGCAGTTTTTAATTAAAACTCTTTTTAATTTATTCCAGTTTATTTTTTTAAAGTTAAATTCATAGTTTACATTATGAAATTCATTATTAGTTAGATTTTGTATCGATGATTTTGCTTCTATAAATAGTGCATTATGATCACTATCATATTCTATTGTATTAATTGTAGCTTTTATAAATTTGTTAATTACTTTAATTCTAATGTTTATTAGGCATAAATCTAGATATGAATGTCCATTGGGATAAGACGGGTGTTCGGAACTGTATAATTTTGTTTTGTTTTTTGTGTCATGGCTATGTAACGATGTATTTTATAAATTTTATAAAATCTTTTATTATTTGTGTTATTTTTCCAGTTTAAATATTTTGCATTCATATTACTTATATAATATGTAATAGTAAATATAATATGTTTTCTCTTTTTATTTCGAGATTTATATTTTGGAATAATTTTCTCTTTTTATTTCGAGATTTATATTTTGAAATAATTTTCTGAATTCTGCATTAAATTTAATTCAATTTTTTACTTACGCAGATATTATAAATAGACAATTTTTATTGTTCATTTATAATATTATTATTGTTGTTTCTAGAATATTGTAGTTAGTTATTTAATTTTTTAAGATTATGATATACTTGTTTTTGTTTTTTATTAATATGGCTGTTCCTCCTCCTTGAATTAAGTTTGTTCTATCGGTTCTAATAATATTATAGTTTTTAAATTCTATTTTATGTATTTTGTTTGCTTTGTTTCTGATACTAATATTATATATATCTGAATTTTGTTTCTCTGTTAAGTTTAATAAGTTATATCTTTTTTGGTTTGATATTAAAAAGTTAAAGTTTATTGATATAATTTTAAGTGTTTCTTATGTTATTTGATTGGAGTTATCAAATTTTTTTTCATTATGTATTATATTTTGTCCATTTCTTTTATATTTTATTATTTATTATTGCAAATATTGTAAAAAATTTTCTTCGTGATTTTTTAGAGCTTGTTTAACTTCGTTTATTTGTGATTAGTGTTAAATTAGTTTATTATTTACATTTTCTTTTTATTCTTCTATCGCTTGCATTATATTGTTAAATATGTGACTATTATCTTTATTTTTATGTGTATTTATGAATGTCGATTAAGTGTTTTTTTGTTGCTGTTTGTTGATTTTGTTTACTATTTTATTTTTGTGTTATATCTGCATAGGATACTGTAGGTATTACTCTTGACTATTTCATTAGCTATATTTATTTTTTTTTTTTTTATTTCATAATTTTTTTCTTCTATTCTTTTTTAATTTCTAATACTTTTGAGCAACCCGTACATAAAGTAAGATGTCTGAAATTTGTACAATTTACATAGTATAAATTTTTATCTTCAATTTTTGTATCTTTAGTGATTATATTTTCACCCGATTTATAATGGTTAATGCATTTTACGCATTTGTATCACATATTAAAATTTTATGACGTACAACCTGGAAGTTGGCAATTGTTGCATTGTATAATATTTTTTTAAATTATTTTTTCCCAAGATATTTTATGATAGTATGAATATTTTATACTTTGTAATTTATTTATGTTGCTATTTAATGACTATATAAATCAGGATTAATATATTATTTTTTATTGAATTTTGTGTTGTGAAACGCGATACTTTAGCAAATGGAATTTCGATTGTTTATACATTATTTAGTTCTTCTATTTCAATGAAATTTTTGTTTAATCCCTTTAATAAAGATGTGTGTTTTTCAGCTTTCGGTGTAAATGTATAGTAATTTGTGTTTGTTGTTTTTAATAGTATTATGGTGTTTTTAAAATCATGAATTGTTTTTATATATAATATATATTTATTACTGTGCATGTCTTTTATGTAGTAGTCTTTAATATTTGCCTTTGTTTGATTAGTTTTATTGCGTCTTTTGATTCTTGGTATATTATATTTATGGGTGGAGGTTTGTTACCGCTTTACTTATAGTTTTTCAGCTTACATGTATCAACCGATGCTGGCGTGTATGCTTCTATTTTCTTCGATGGTACTCTATTGTTCTTATATTTGTGAATATCATTTCCTTCGGCCGTTCTTTTTTTTCTTCAATTTTTTTTGTATTTTAATTTTTTTTCTTATTTCGCTCATTATTGTATTATTTGTTTCAGCGTGTTCGATTTGTACATCTTCTGTTTCTAAAATTGAGTATCGATTTTTTATAGTTATATTATATTTAACTTTATTATTATTATTTTTTTATGGATTAATTGATTATTTCTTTTAATTTATTAATTTCTTCTTTTAGATTTTTAATAATATTTTCGTGATAAAATATATATGTTTTTTCTCCTTGAATCATATCTATTTTTATATTATTATTATTATTATTATTATTATTTAATGGTTTTTTTAGTATTTTTTTATTTTACATCTATTTTATTAGTATCTTGTTTCATTTTATTAGATTTGGATGAAAATTATAAATTTACACTTTTCTCTTTTGTAATAATCTTTTACGTTGCGTTCCAATTATTGTGTATATGATGGTTTATGTTTCATTCTTGTTCGGTTATTGAATTAAATTATTATTTATTTTTATTAGTTTTTTTTTAATCTTGCATAATTAATTTTTATCACTTTCGCAGTTTGATAATTCAGATTTTTTTGTTTATTATTTTATTTATTTATAAGTTCTTGTTTATTTATATTAACTATTATTTTAGATAAATTATTGATTAATACACTATTTAGTTTTTCAATTGTTATATTTTTTTATATTTTTTTTTTTATTTATTTTAGACTAAATTAATATTCTTTATTCCTTTTGAAGGCATAAAGAGATTTAGTTTCGCTAACAGCGTTCCGATGTTTAGGGTTCAATGGTCAGTAGTCAACTGATAAAAGATTAATATTTATATATAAATGACCAACATTTTATATTCAACTAATTTAAAAGAAAGTCAATGAATTTACATATCTATAAATTTAAATTTAAATAAAGAGCTTATCCATATGAATTAAAAATTGTCAGGTATATCTTTTATTCTAAATATTTTTATATTACTAAAACTATAATATAAAAAATTAATATAAAAATTAATTGTTATTTTTTTTATATATATCATATTAATATCATAATATTAAACTATTATTTATGGAAATTATTATGATGTTTCATGTATTTGTATATTGAAATTTTTTAAATTTAATTGTAATAATGTTATGCGTTGTTGAATATTTTAAGTAGAAGAATATGTGAATATTCAGACTGCTATTTTTTAACTTTCCAATTAATAAATACAATGTAAAATTAACTCGATATACAAATATTATAAAATTTATAAGAGAAAATATTTGTAAATAAAGAAATAAAAGCACATAATTTAAAAAAGGAAGATAAAAAGACTAAAAATTTCAGTAGGATTAGGATAAAATGAAAATAGAATGCATAAAGATTATTGTAAAAGACCATGATTTAGCATGGATTAAAAAAATGAAAAAATAAGGTATAGTAAAAAGTAAAATATTTTTAAGTCCCTAATTTTCAAGGTTTTTATATGAATTACTCATATTTATCCTGATATACCAATAGGATTTAATGAATACACGAAATTTAAATTATGATTTTTTTAACTAGTATTATCTTTTTAATACAAACATTTTTTTATTGAAATAGTTGGTAAGTTTATAATGTTAATAAATATATTTTACAGTTCCTTGTGTATTTTGATATAAGTATAATAAAATAGTTAATTTTAATACATTATAAAATCTATCAAACGATATCAAGAAAATTTCTATATTTTTCACATAATAAAACTATTATTTATAATTATTATACGTTTTGTAAAAATTATTAGTCTAAAAAATATCGACACAGTTTAAATTATACATAACATTTTATTTAAAATTTTTGAAAAATAGTTACAGTTGGTATTACTTAAATTGAAAGAATTAAAAAAAGCTTTTAGTTACATAAAAAATTGTTATTAATAAATTTTTTATTATTTTTATATTTAAGAATATTTAGAATGCATAATACTGTATATAACTACGAATACTAAAAAAATAACTATAAATACATGACTTTCTAGTAGGTATATATGTATTATTTATATTCTATTAAAAAAAAATTATAAATATACAATTTCTTGTAAGCTCATAAAATATATATTAAAAAATATTTAAGGGGTATCTTTTATTTTAATTAATCTTATCTTTAATGAAAGAAACAAATATTTGATGAAGATTCGTAGGAAGATTTGAGGAAAGATTTAAATATTTTTTTACTCACTTTATTTAGACAGATAACCATATCAAAGGATAATTAATTATTGAACCACTAATATTATCTTACATAAAGAAAAGTATTGATTCGAAACGAATTGAAACTCTTTGATTGCCTTTAATGGATGAGACGTAGTCTAGTTTTCTTCATCTTCCACCATTTCTTTCTCCGTCGTTTTGTGTAAGTAGTCTCTCGTGGTTTTGTGAAACTACGTACAATGCTTGCGTAAAGCTGAGGTAGAGAAAACTCCAACAATTTAACGGAAGAACCGGTGGTGCAGCGAATGTAAATAATCGCGCCATCTATAATCACTTTCTTGCGTAAAAGTGCAAATCTCACGTATGTGTCAAAGCGCAAATGATCTACCTGAGGATTTTATCGGGGTTGATTCTTGCTAATACAGTCTCTAGCTCTAATTCTTCTTCACCCTTCATTATTTCTTTTTTTAATTCTTACTCGCTTTCTCTAATCTTTCTCTCTCTTCTTCTATTTCTCTCTCACTCTATTTCTCTTCCTGAATTTTGTACACTCGGTTTATACTTTTAATGATCTATTTACTTTACTATTTCCCTTACTATTTTTTTCACTTTGCTTTTAAGTTTATTGTTGCTTCTTTCTATATTCCGATTTCTTCACCGTTCCGTTTTTTCTTCCTCGTGATAATAGTACATATTTAATATAATTTTTCTATAATTGCTTTATACTTAGTATTGTATAACGAGCGTTTTAGTTCTTATATTACACAATAATGTAAAGACATTTTTAAAACATAAATTATTATGTCGCATGCGAGTCAAACTCGAAAGATAAATAATTTTCATATTTTTTATATCTGTTATCCACTATGTTAATTGCTCCGTTTATAATTTCAATAATTTGAATTTGCATTACATTTTTATTTTATTTCATGATTAATTCGAAATTATTTAAATGTAATATATTTTTATTAATCTTTATTCAAATATCGTAAATGAACTTTAATTTAATTACAATTAATATGTTATCTTTTATGATTAAATTTTCATTTAAACATGTTTATCTATTAATATATACGTACTTTTACGTCTTTATTTAATTATTTTTATTTTTGACATTAGTATTTGATATAGATGATAAAGTATTTCATATATACTTTATTGACTAATGTAGTAATATTTATTTTGAATATACTACTATATATATACATTTATTTGCGGCATTTGACCTAACATTGAATATTTAGGAATTCAAAATGATTGGAAGTTTATAGTTTATTAGATTACGTATACCTCAAATAGATTTCATAAATATATTCGTATACATATTAAAGACACAATATTAAAACAATTATTTTAAATAGTATGAAAATTTTTAAACTATACATATGATTAAAAATTAAATTGTTCAGAATATGTTATTTTTGGTTGCAAATAAAATATGGAATAAAGGTTAAGTATTTAAATGAATTTGAACTAATAGATATTATTTTTTAATCATATATTATTATTAAGGTATTAAATATATAGCTTTGGAATTCAAATTTAAGAAAATCAATGATTCATAACTTAAAAATTATATATATTTATTTATAATCTTATTATATGTTTATAGTATAATATAAACATATAGTATATTTTTAATATCTATGGTTAAAATATAATAAAAAATAGAAAATTATAAGAGTAATATATAAACATATGAACGTGCAGTTAGTTAAAATAGTGTTTTGAATTGATATTTTTATTAAAACATATATTTTTGTATTTTATATAAATTTTACTAATTATTTATTGATTTTGATGAATGTAATTGAATCATATAGATATTTTCTGTTTGAAATTACTTATTTTTTATTTGCACTTGATGTAAAAATTAATTATTTTTATTTTTGTAATTAAATTTCTGTAACGTTTTAAAATTTCTGAAAAGTTTTAATAAAAGAAATTAAATATTTTTCTGATAAGTTTAAAATATGAGTTTGTATTAATAATATAAAAAATATTATATACTAAAGGTTTTAAATAATAACATCATAATATAAAATAATATATGTATCATTTTGAAAAGTATTTTATGAAAATTATTCAACTTTAAAAAAGAAATATTAAAAGATTAAATTTTAAATGTAACAATTATTGAATTGTAACCAATATTAAGTTTTATTTATATTATTTTATAAATTATTATTTCAGATAATTCAAAATAATACCAAAAGAATATTAAGAAATGGATATTTAATAAAAAGACCTTACCTTAAACAACTAAAAATAGTATTTGATTGAAATTAATTTAATACAGGTATAGTTTGAAGTATTGGATTCGATTTCATTTATACGTTTATTATTAACGAAAATTTAAAATTAATAATAAAATATCTTCGTAGTTATAATTCATGAAATAATTTAATAAAACAAATGATAAAAAAACATTATTTTCTAGATTTTTGAATGAAAAATATTTAAAAAACGAAAATGAAAAAAAATATGTCTTAGGGATGAATAGTTAGGAATTTTCTTTGAGGTGATTTTGCAGATTGTTGGTATTGATTTTTAATGAAAATTTAAGGTTAATAATCATAATGAAATTTTTACTTTCTAATTTTTACTTTGTCTCTCACTTTAATTGTTTAATTCCTAAATAAAAGCTGATAAACTTCACAGTTTTATTTAATATAAATATTTATTTAAATTAGTTGAAAATTCAAAATTATGAATTTTAAAGTAGATTTTCAGAATTATAAATATTTATCTATTTTCGTTAATGGTTATAACGAGTGGTTACAGACTATTTATAGATAATTATTTTATAGTTTATAATTAGGATCTTTGATTATTTGATGCAATTGAAATTATTTTAATTCAAATTGGAAAAATAATTCAAGTACTGTATTTTAAATATATTTTAAAATCAAACAAGCAGAATATAATAATTTTTTTTTTCAAAAATTTAATTTAATATTCACGTAAAATTTTAACCTTAAAATTTGTCTTAATTAGTTTAAGAAAAATGTAAAATATTTAAGATATAAATTATATTTTTATTTTATTCTGAAATTTCTGTAAATTTAAAATCTAGAACTTTATGAGAACTTATAACTCAAAAAGAATAAAATTTAAAGAACGGTACAGATTTTATATAATATATTTAAACTTTGATGATATTAAAGATTTCAATTATTAATTTCATTTTACCTAATTTAGGTAATATTATAAATTAAAAATTAAATACAAATAAAAGATTTGCAAAGCAATATACCTTGTGAAGTACCAATAAAAAACGTTAAATTTTCTATATAAAAAAGAAATATATTCAAGCAATTATTTTTGTTGATATCAATTTTTAAATGGTAAATTTATCCAAAGAATTCATTGCAGATTGCAGCAAGTAAATTGCATGACAAAAAATGAAATAGAAGAAAGATCCAAATGAGATCTCGCAGACTACTTTTTTAATGCGTCTGCATTAGATATAAATCGTGTATATGGAAACTTCATATAAAGTATATATAAAAGAAAATTCATGTTTATTAAATTTAAACATTAAATTTATAATAACGAAACTTAGAAAATATATACATTTTTAATCACTATGTTAGAAATATAAAACTTAAATTTCTTTAATTATTACAATTATGAATATTATATTAAATAAAATATACTTTTAAATATAATTTTTGATACCTATTTTATTCTTAATTCATATGTATATATATGTATATAATTTATAAGGTATATTAGTTAATAAGTAATCTAATAATAATTAATAAGTAATTTAATATTAATATTTAAAAATGTATAAAATGCAGTTTTTGATTTACAGATGTACGTATATAACAATAATAATCAAAATTAATTCTTCTAAATCGATCTAAATATCGATTATATATTTTTTATATTACTTTACCTTTTTATATTACTTTATTTTTTTATATTATTTTATATTATATTGTTAAGTAAATAAATTAATGAATAGAATAATCTTTGCGATATCCAGATCATTTTTAAAAATTTAGAGTTTCATAAAATAAATAAAAAAATATCAAAAATACAATAAAAATAATTTTTTTATATTAGATTGTTATAGTAATTGAATGATAAGAAATAGTTATTGTATTATTTATTTAATATTTAGTATATTAAATATTTTATACAGTTATATTTTAACATTTACTTTAAAACAAGATTATAAATAAAGTTTATAAATTTGTTAAATTACTCAAATAGAATTGAAACCAAATTTATCATAAATTCAGTTTTTTTTAATATTGATTAAGAAATATAGTTATTATTATTGAAATCAATTTTAACAATGAAATTTTGATGCAATCTGTGAAATAGAAATCTGTGAAAATAAAGAGAATTTGAATAACACTGCTGCACATTATTCATATACCTTCTAAAATGTTTTGTTTCTGCTTTTTTTATCGTCTTCTCAATTTATTTTTCTTATTGGTTATTTTACTCGAAGAGTATCCACTTGAATTTTGTAGAAGTTATAAAAATATGATATTCTATGATTCAAAATTAAAAAATTTCAATTACAAAATAAAAATTTAATTTAAATAATGTTTAATAATTTAAAAAATACATAATCATTTTCAAGTTAAAGTAGATAAGCAAGGATTTGAAAATTACGTATAAGATTTTTTTTTAATAATATTTTAGGGAGTACTGATATTATGAAATACTAATGTAAAGAAAAATATGAGGTTTAATGTTTGCTAACTTGTCAATATTTATCATCAATTGCGCATTAAAATGAAAGAGTATTATATGATTACATTTTTTACCAAAAGAATGAGAAAAAATACGTTTGTAATAAGTTTTTTTTAAACGGGTACGCTTTATATAAAATAATCTATGCAGTATATTTAAAATTTAATATTTAATATTGTTTAAAATGATAGAAAAAATTAATTTTTTTTAAAATTAAAAATTTTAAATTCTTAATTTTTGAAAAATTTAATGTTATAAAAAGTAATGTGAAAGTTCAATTATTAATGTAGTGATATAAAATGTGCGTAATTAATACAAAATTACTTAAGAGCATTGATTAGGCCTTTTATTTATCAATAAATATTTTTTTAAAAAATACGCATTTCAAATATAGCTGATCTATTTTTAACATAAAATTAATATAATTTATCGTTTCAAAAAAGTGAAATAATTGTTAGATAAAATGTATATTTTAGTGAATTAGTAAATTAGTAGAGTATTTATTTAAATGTAAATTTATAATACGTACATAATCTTAAATTATTTATTGCTACATATATATTTGTATTACATTCAGAAAATCATAGTAGGAAATTTTTATTTTATACTTATATTAAAGTAATTAAAAATTACTTTCTCTACTTAAAAGTTGTAAATAAAAATTTTATTCTCAAACGTTACAATAAGTTTTTCTCTGTTAAATTCTATTTGCTATTAATTTTCGTAAAATTAAGGTTTTCTAATAGTATACTAAGGCTGTTAGTGATATGCATGGGTTTTCAGATGAATGAATAGAGAATGTTGAAATGTAATAAACACTACAGTTATAGTAAATCTCTTAAATTATATTTAAAATGATATATATTCTTATTGTCACGAGTCTTTTATAATATTATTTATAAAAATTGAATATTGTATAAAACTGTACAAAAGTAACAAATATTATTTATTACTCTATTAAAATGTTTACATATATATTAGTACTGAATATTTTGGATTTAAAATTATAGATTTAATTGCAATCATTATATACAAATAAATTGTAATTTAATTAATTTTATTGTGAGTATGTGAATAAGTTTATATATTATAAATTAATTGTGTGATTAAATGCAGAATCAAATATATAAGAATGAATTTTATAAATTTCTTTTAATTCGTTAAAATTTTATATTTTTTATATCTGATATAAATTTACAGAGTGCATTTAATTATTTCTCCATAATTAAAAAATATTCTAACAAACATTGATAAAACATTACTGAATTATTAATTTTGATAAGTTATTAAGAGATATCCAATTATTTCTTAAATTTTAAATCATCCAAGACAAGAGCTTATTAATTAATAAGCAAGATACTTTAAATTAGTATATTTTTTCTGAATTAGTAGAGAATACAGGAATTGCTTCTCTCTCTAGCTTCTACAAATAAATAACAAAATCAAGAGATACACATGTAAGATGTAGAGTAGTGTAATACACCAAAGCTATGACTACTTCGGCAGCTGGATGTAGCTACACGAAATAACGAAATATTTTATAAAGAACAATATAATAATTAATATATATATATAAATTGTTAACATCGTGTAAATTTAATGTAAAATAATGTGTATCAATTAGAGAGCGAGGTAAGATATCTCTAAGACGTATGCGATGTTTCAAGCAAATTCATATAGTTTTAATCATATTGTTCTCGTGTTCTCATAACTATACCCTCTTTTTGTACTAGTTTAAAGAGGAAGAAGTCGACTAGCAAAGTTAAGAGATTGTATATTTTAAATAGTCGCGCATTTAACTTGGTATCGTAAAGCGCCGTTGCGACGAGAAGCGGAATCGCACGAAAATAGGGATGTTAGGATATTACAATAGATTCTCTTACCCGATGTTTTTAATTTTCTCTTTTTGTCTGTCTCTCTCTCTCTCTCTCGATTTCAATCTCTCAATTTTGTTTGTTTGAGCAACCATATTTTAATCAAGATTAGATGCAAAATATACGTTTAATATTAGTTTTTTATTCTATTTGTAATATTATGTGAAAATATTTACTACCGAAAGGTAGTAAAATACACAATTTTTTCAACAAAATTTCCGTTGCTTCTTTATATAACGTAATAAATCTAAAGCTTTAAATGATATAGCATTTGTAACGTAAGAAGAAACTCGAGATTTTGCCGTTGTGAGTTTTAGCAAGCAGTCAACAACACAAACTCTTTTGATCACGTGAAACTAGACTGAGGATTCGTAAGTCATGGCGGAAAATGAACATTTCGTAAGTATGAATCGTTAGTGAAATATTAAATATTTAAATGTATTTTCTTAAATTTTCAGTCCGAAGATTTAAAAATATTTGAAAATAACCTAACCTCCAATATTACCCAAAACTAATCTTTTATTTTTTTACGAAATCAGCAATTGCTTACAAGATCAAAAGATTGTTGTCGCGTTAGATACTCTTATAAATTATTTGCATAGATATTTTGTATTTGATCATTTTCTTTAATTCAACGCATTTAGCGATTAATAATTTAAAATTATAGTGTTTTATTTGTACTTCAAAATGATAAAAATTAATCTTGAAATTATTACATTAAATTCTATTAATTATATAATTGATATCAATATCAAGCTAATCATATATTTTTTCAATTTTATATTTCCTTTACCCTATAATTCATAAATAATCCCATTTTTGTAACTGTTTAATTGAAGTTCAAGTATAAAAAAGCATTTACGTTTTCTGAATTTATTATTGAGTTTGGATTTTCCCTCTTTAAAAAAAAATGAATATATAAAAGTTACTAGATGCGTTTTGGTTATAATGAAAAGTCTTATAGAATACAATGCGCATGTCTGATGCGTACCCTCTCAACCTTCATCTCTCTTGACACAGCGTTATTATCTAATATGGCGGATTCGCTCGTACAACACTGATTGAAAATACCAAATACAAGTGTTTTCCCAGTTGATTCAAACGTTCGTACTATACGTACATCCAATAAAAGCCAAGATGGATACGGAGTTTACACATTTTGTGGTATTCTTTCTTTTTTTTATAAATTTATTTTATTTAAGTATAAACTCAATATTTGTTTTGAAGTTTTTAAAAGATCATAAATATATAACTCATTTTATATGAACTTATTTCTTATTGTGTCCTTGTGAATATCGGAACCCTTAAAAGTAATAATTCATTTGTATTACTTACAATATTGAATATTCAAAACTGAGCGAATGAGTCTGTTTAGGTATGTGCAAGCTTACGCGTCCGTATATTATATGCGTAATAGCAACGCGTGCAAATGCAAACTAAGCATGTTCATTTGTTTACTACCATTATCAATATATTTTACCTATGTGTATGCTTAACCACGAATAAACATGCGTACATTTATGCGATCAATATTATACATTTTTATAAAAATAATTTATGTAAATTTTTTAAAATAAAATTAATCAATTATCTAATTGATTATTCTAACTTTCATAATTGATTATTCTAATTTAATTCTAACTAAATTAATAACAATTTTTTTAATATTTACTCAAACAGAGATAATTATAATTGTAAACAAGTTTAAACTTTTAATGTACAATTTTATGTAGATAGATTAATAGATTCTGCTTATATATATTTCTTCTATAGCTACAAAAAATTTTCTTATCTAATATATCGCAAATGATAGTATTATAATAATATAATTACTGATTAAACAGTTTAAATTTTAATGGAAAAAGCCAAAATGTGATTAATGTACTACTTTTAATATGTAAAATAATTTTTGAATTAAATGTATTTTTTTTTATTCTAGGTGATAAAATTATAAAATATTGACTTTGCTTTTGTTTAATGTTAAAATGAATCAGTTTATATATCAAGTATATTTTGATTAATATATTTTTAATAGTTTATTCACATGAATTGACTTCTTTTTAGATTAGCATTTTAAATTATAAATAAGAAAATAAGAAAATAAATTACATTTTGATGAAATTAACTGTTTAATTTTATTTTTACTAGTTATTAATTTTAATATGTTTAGAGATGTTATATTTTTATATAAATAATTGTTAATACCAATTGTAATAATCTAAAAATTAATTATATATTTTTGATTGATTAAAGTTATGGTATATGGATATCTTAATTTATTACATGTTGAAATAACTTAATTACATGCACATGAAATTTTAAATAATCTAAAAATTTTAGGACTGGGGTAATGAAAAGTTACAACGAGCTCAAAAAACTATTAATGAATCTCCTTATGATCTTGAAGCATGGAGTTTACTTATAAGAGAAGCACAAAATAGACCTATTATAGAAGTACGACCCATTTTTGAAAAACTTGTATCTGTCTTTCCATTAGCAGGTCGTTATTGGAAAATTTATATTGAACAAGAGGTATGCTGACAAATTAATTATTTTACAACTTAATTTTATTAGCATGAGAACTAATTTAAATGTTATTTTATTCTAGATGAAAATGCGCAACTTTGAAAAAGTGGAAAAGGTATGTTTATGCAGAATTTTTTAGTTCTACATACTATTATGAGAGGTTTGATAGAGCAAAATGTATAAAATTTTATGATTAAAATAATAAGAAAAATGAAAAAGCATACTTTTATGTATATATATTGCATATAAGTAGTTAAATTGTGATATTTTTAAGAATAAAAAAAGAATATAAAATATAATTTTAATACAAGAAGGATACTGTCTATGATAATTTTTATAAGAATAGGTTTATATTTTTGTATAAAACACATTCTATTTACATTTATACACAGTTATTTTTTTATTATTTTTTAACATCTTTTTCATTTTACTTAATTCTAATTCAACGTATCCCTTCTCTAGTTATATTTTTATATTATAAAGTGATTACAATTAAATATACTTAGTAAATGACTGGAAACATAATATAAAAAAGTAAAGAATATATTATTAAAAACAGTGTGAAATGTGACATAAACACTTTACAAATTATGTGAAGTGAATAAAAAGCTTTATCTTCACAACAAGGCACTTATTTCATTGATTAATTATTATGCTGATACAATGTTTGGGAGGTAGTTTTCTTTTTATACTGCATTATATAATATATCCTTGTTATAATAATATTAATTTAACTAGATATGAATTACAAAATTAAAACTTTAAGGGGAAAATAACCTTCTGAACATAGTAGCCTTATATTCCTTCCTGAGTTTTTTTTACTTATAATTTTTGAAAATCCAGCTGTTAAAAACTTTTCTTCAGTTTGGACATACTATTGAAAATTGCACCAGCAGAAAAGAATTTTCCAATGTTGGAATATAGTGTCAGATGCAGATTTTTATCCACACAAGAATCATTATTATATAACCTATCCTTGAACATTTTACCCCTTTGATAATACATCATCCTTTTTAGAAGTAGCATAAAATGATTCATCGTTACATGTTGTTACAGTGAATATAGTTTATTGAAAAATACATAATATATTATTTACATTACTAAAGTACGGTGATCTCATCTTATGTTGTTTCGCAGTCTCAACTTTTCTTTAATCTTATAAGATTTATTAATGTCAATTAAAAAGGTGTGAATATCTAAAAATAAGCAATTTTTAAAATAAAGATAATGTTTATACTAATAACATGTTAAAATTTAAATTTTTATAAAAATGCTCGAATTAACAATATAAATATTTATATTTGCCAATAAACCATTTGCAAAGATGTATTGGTTCATTTTTACTCACCCAACTTTATGAACATAAATATTTTTTTCAATTGTAAGTTAGTGAAATGGAAAGCAATAAATCGACTATCGCGTACAAACTACTTAGTATTAAGGATATGTGTGTATAAAAACATTATGTATTTATTGGAAAGTATTAAAGTATTTATTTGCCTCTTGTTGGAGAGTAAGTAGGTGGTAAAAACATCTTGTTTCATGGTTGGAGTAATTTCTCTAACTATATTACTACATTTATAAAATGAGTTATTTTTTTTTTTTTGTTGTCTAACAGCTTTTCCAGCGATGTCTCATGAAAATCTTAAATATTGAACTATGGAAATTATATCTATCTTATGTTAAAGAGACTAAAGCCAGTCTTGCTACATATAAGTAAGTAGAAATATTTAATAAAATCAAGTAATTAAATAATAAATAAATAGAGTATTTTAATTTTTACAGAGAAAAAATGGCACAAGCATATGATTTTGCTTTGGATAAGATTGGAATGGATATACATTCTTACAGTATATGGAATGATTATGTTGTATTTTTAAAAAGTGTAGAGGCTGTTGGTTCTTATGCTGAAAATCAAAGAATTAGTGCTGTACGTAAGGTAAGACTTAAAATAGGTAAATAATAAATATTTTAATACAAATTTTTGATTAAATTTTTATTTGTAAAAAATGACGAGTAATTCCATTGTATATTTGAAAATAATTATTAATTATACGAAATTAATTTTATAATATTATTTATAAAAAATTTTAATTTTAATAAAAATTATTTTTTTATGTCAATTTAATTTATTTTAATAAAATCAATTTTGAAAAATTATAACAAAATAGTATTGAAATTTTACTTTCAACTTAAAAAAAATATTTTTTTAATTGGAATTAATATAAGTTTATAAATAATTATCAACATTTAAATAAAAATTGATTTTAGGTATATCAACGTGGCGTTGTGAATCCTATGATCAATATGGAACAATTATGGAAAGATTATATGTCTTTTGAGCAAAACATTAATCCTATTATTGCAGAAAAAATGGCTATTGAACGATCTAGGGATTATATGAATGCAAGAAGGGTAGCTAAAGAATTAGAGGCAGTAACAAGAGGCTTAAATAGAAGTGCACCAAGTATACCTCCAACTGGTCATCCAGAAGAAATTAAACAAGTAATTAAATTCTTTGCTTCATTCATTTCATTTATTCATTGTTTAATAAAATTATATATCATTACAAGGCTATTATTTCACTTCATGACTTAATTTCATTTGTGTATTATATAAAATAAATAATTAAATTAAAATAATTTGTTATACTATATTAATAATTTATCTAATAAATAAAAACTTGTTTTGTTTACATGTAAAAACAAATCGAATTAGAATTTGAATCTAAAATTAATTTCAAGTATTAGGTTTATGTTTTTTTTATAATTGTTCGATATGATTTTTATATACATTATTCGTATAATTATCATATAGAAATTATTCAAATTAAAAGTTTTAAACGTTGAAAAGGTTAAAGACTAAATTTTAATCATGTGAAATGAATAAATATTGAAAAAATGTACATGTTTGTTATTACTAATTAAAAGAGGTTAATATTAATTAATATTAGATGGAAGAAAAATTCATATATTAATATTTTTATTTATTTTTAAAATAATCTTTGTAATGTAAACTTTAGTAAAATAATGTTAATACTTCTATTTTCTTCGTATTCCAAGAAAACAAATTTCTCTATTATTAATACGTATTAATTATAATAAAATGACTGTTGAATGTAATTTAACATATATTAATATTTTTAAAAAGCATTATTATTTTAATCAGATCTATATTTATCATATTCAGAATTTTCTTTTATTTGAACAAAAGGGTAAGAATGTTGTTGTACGATAAATGCTAAAAAGATAGTAAAATACAATTATATTTTTTAATTTATTATGATATGTAGATTATAGATCGATAAATTACAGTAAAATTGAAAATATAATTTCTTTATAAATTATTCATATATATACCATTACTCTGAAAAACTTTTCTAATAAATTTTGATACATTTTCAAAAATCAAAGTTTTTGTTTATTTTTTGCGTATAAATTATACTTACTACATATGCTTACTTAAATGTAATTTTACATTTATTTGTGTATAATAAATTGTTTAATTGAAATTAATTGCATCCTTGGATGTTATTTTCTTATTAATTTATTATTCAATATATAACGAAAACCTTAACCTGCATAATTATGTAATCAAGCTAAATTATAGTTTTAAGTTTTCGTTAGAAATGTTATATCGATTGAAGTTACTATAATCACTAATATTCGATAAACCTAAAATACGTACACATTTTAGTAATAGTAATCATATTGCATTATAATCAGTGCTGATTTTTGTCCATTATATGTTTTCAATCCTTTTATTTTTATTTTTGATAAGTGTTTATATAGTTATAAATTTTATTATTAAATTATTTTACATTTTATAAAATATTTAAATATTAACTATCTTGAACATATTTTTATAAAGATGTTCTACCTTTCATAAATCTACTTTACTATTTAAATTTACACTAAAAAGATAAAAATATTTTCAAATATATTGTATTAACCCATACACTTATTTTTAACTATTCAAATTCTAGTATATTCGATATAAATTAGAAAGTAATATAATTATGTTAATGAAATCTAATAATGTATATGATAATTAAAGCTTGCTATTTATATACATATTTAGATTTTATTTAAATGACTGAGTTAGTATATACCTTATCAATTTTTAAATTAAATTTTTTTAAATTACTTTTTTCTTAATTAATATTTCGAAAGCGTGTAATCCATGATTTACTATTATTAAAAAATTCTTTATGTTCATATTTCATATATCATATAACTCATTGTAATAATAGTATTGTCAAAAGTAGTAAATATTATACTATTTAAAGTTTTATCTTTCTAGAAAATTTAAACATTATTTGATCTAAAATGTAGTTGCTTAAATAATAAATTATACTAGGTGATGATCAGGATCTTTTTCCCATGGAAGCTAATGTCTTTTTTTAATATTATTAGATACTATGTATACAGATAACAACAAAATTGGGGTACTTGTTTTCTCGACTATTATTTTTATATTTGTTATCAGATAGTCTACTTTTCTTATTTAAATTCTTATAATATAAAACTTGCTATTACTTGAGGTATTATTTCAAATCTTTAAGATGATAAGTTCATTCATTATGTCTCGTAAAATCTTATAGAATTAATTTCCTCTTTTATGCAACTATAATATTCTAAATAATAAAATAGGCCTTGAAACTTTATCATATATTGTAAAAAATATTTTTGAATACATTTATTTGATCTCTAAGAGCATTCCGACATTATTTATAAATTTTAGTATTGTATCTACCTTTTATAATTATTGTATTATAGAAATATCATAATTAGTTACTCTATTAAAGATAAATTGGTATTAATAACTGTCTTGAATATTACTAATCATATTATGAAAATCTTTTATGATATATTCTCAATTAATGAACATATATAATATTCATACATTATAAAATCGTATTGTAATTATAATAGATCAGCTATAAATAGAATGAATACAATATTAATATATTGATAAAGTAAATACTGTAAAATTAATTATACTTTGTGAAAATAATTTTTCTATATGTTTATTTATTTGTAATTGTTTTATAATTATAAAAATAAATTTTATTTTAAATAATAAATCAATATATAAATAGTTTATTAATTTGAAAAATTAAAAGTTGATAAGATCATTAAATATAGAAAATTTTCGATAAAATAAAATAATTAATGATATATTATTAATAACTAATTCAATTATTAATTCAATTATATTAAAATTGTAGTTTAATAATTTTTATGTAATTGATTGAAAATCACTGAAAAATAATAAATGTAACTCTGTATGGTAATTTTTAGTATAGATTATAAGATAATAATTAAGTATAAAATCTCAGTCAAATTAACCATTAAACTGGGAAGTTAACTACATGATAATTGAAATGTATGGACTAAGAACTATACTATAAAATCACGTAACATAATGTATTTGAAGATGGTGATGATTTCAATCCGATTTCATATTTATATTTATATTTTATGATAAATTAAATAATTTTAGGTTGAACTGTGGAAAAAATATATAGCTTGGGAACGTGGCAATCCCTTAAGAACGGAGGATACGTCGCTGGTCGCTCGTAGAGTCATGTTTGCAATCGAACAGTGTTTGCTTTGCCTTGGGCACCACCCTGCTGTTTGGCACCAGGCAGCTCATTTTCTTGAACTTAGCTCTAAAATTCTTACCGAGAAAGGTGACGTTAATGCGGCGAAAAATTTGAGCGATGAGGCTGCCACTATGTTTGAACGTGCTACTAATACTCTTTTATCGAAAAATATGTTATTGTATTTTGCGCACGCCGATTTCGAGGAAGGTCGAGTTAAATATGAAAAAGTACATCAAATATATCAAAAGTTCCTCGATATAACAGATATCGACCCAACGCTAGTAAGTGTTGATTTATAAATGTTTTTCAAAAGTATTATCGAAAGGATAGTATTGTGTGATTTTAAATAAGTTTATTTTATGTATAAACCATTGTTTTAGAAACTAAAAAATCAATTTATTATTAGTATCAATTCATAAATAACAGTGCAAAAATTAAACATAAATGATATAAGATAGAATTATATTAAAATATTGTTTTTATATGAATGTAGATTATTTAAATTAATATATTTATAAATATATAATCAATATTGGTTATTAAAATATGCTTGCATATAATTTATTTATAGTAATTGATTAGTCTATTTAACTTAAATAGGAACTTAAGAAAGTGGTCTTTCTTATAAAAAGAATGTATTTCATTTACACTACATTTATTTGAACGATCCTTATTATTTATATCCAAATTTTTATAACTTTTTGTAAATTCTCATAATACTTATTGTTTAAAATTATTTGTATATATCAATAATCTGTCAATCAGTGTCTTATGAATCATATTTTTGTAAATTATATTTATTTTATTAAATGATAAAATCTTCTTAATGTAACTATTTATTAAAAGTATTTTCCTAAATGTATTTAACGTAAATGATATAACTTGATATAAGTAACTATTTGATATATTGACAAAAATACAGTTTAGATTTTACTTTTATTAAATTATTTTATTATTCATTCATAGAATATAAATTTTTTAAATATTTCATATTTTTATTAGATTTTTATTTAAATTATATGTTAAAAAAAAATTAAATTTATAAATTGTCAATATTTCTAATTAATTTTTGTACCTAAATATTTTAGGCTTACGTTCAATACATGAAATTTGCAAGAAGAGCTGAGGGTATAAAATCAGCAAGGACGGTTTTTAAAAGAGCTAGAGAAGACCAAAGATGTAGACATCATGTATACGTTGCAGCAGCTCTCATGGAATACTATTGTACAAAAGATAAAAATATAGCTTTTCGAATTTTTGAACTGGGTCTAAAAAAATTTGCCGACAATCCAGACTACATACTTTGTTATATTGATTATTTATCACATTTGAATGGTACATTATAAGTTCACTTCATTTACAAATAATTTTTATTCTTTATTATTATCTATAATTTAAAACTTGTATTTTCTCTTTAGAGGATAATAATACAAGAGTGTTATTTGAACGGGTATTATCATCAGGGAGTTTGGAACCTGAAAAATCTGTGTATGTTTTATAAATGTATATTAATAATATATTTTAAATTAATTTATTCTTAAGTATAAAGAGTATAATAATTTTCTATAATTCACAGTGATATCTGGAATCGATTTTTAGAATTTGAATCAAACATAGGAGACTTAGCTAGTATTGTGAAAGTAGAAAAACGACGCAGTGCTGTTTTAGAAAAGGTGAATACTTGTTTTACTTTAAATAAACATTAATTTTGTTATTAATAAAAAATTGAAAATTTTTCAGATAAAAGAATTTGAAGGTAAAGAAACAGCACAGCTCGTAGATAGATATAAATTTTTAAATTTATATCCTTGCACACCAATGGAATTAAGGTCAATTGGTTATATGGAGGTATCAAGTGTTAGTAGAAATACAGCCTCTGCACTACCTCGTGCACCAGATACAGAAGAAGCTATAGCTGCATTACCAAGACCAGATGTATCACAAATGATTCCATATAAGCCAAAAGTCAATCCATTACCAGGAGAACATCCTGTACCAGGTGATTTTTTGACAACTTTATAAAAATTCATCAGATAGTTATATTAACTAAAAAGATATAATCAGTATAACCATTAAAAATATATAAAAAATATTGATTCCAATGAGTACAATTTTTATATCTAAATAATATTCATTATTCATTCATTATATGAAAATGAATCGAGTTTCTCAATATATTACTGATTTGTTTAAAAAGATATATCAAATAGATTTTAAAAATTTTTAAATAAAATATTAACTTTACAAAAAATTTAATAATTAGATTAAACACAATTTAAAATTTGACAAAAATTATTATATCTTTGAAAATGTTTATAGCTAAAAAATAATTATTTAAAAATGAATTTCTATAATAATCTCATTTTGAAAAAGATATTTCTTATATAAAGTTCAAATGTTTTAAGAATTTACATATGTATGGCATGTTTACAAGGGTGAATTTGCACAAATAGCAATAATTCTCAGTAGTTCAATTTATTATAATTGTTGATACAAAATTTATAAATAACTAATATATTTATTGTTTATTTTCAAGGTGGCTCATTTCCATTACCTCCAGCAGCTGCACAATTATGTACGATATTACCACCACCAGGATGTTTTAGAGGTCCTTTTGTTTCAGTTGAATTATTAGTAGATGTATTTAGTCGAATCCAGTTACCTGATCATGGTTCGTATTAATTCATTAAATATCGACCTAATAAACATATGTGTAAATATATAGCAGGTTTGAATATACATACGTATATTTATACTTGTGTAGTATAAAATTAAACTATCAATTTAAATACTAAGTTTAATAAAAATAAAAATTAGTTATATAATATAAAAATCTATATTATACAATTATATAATAAATAATTTGTATCAATAATAAAAATAATATAATTAATAAATAAATAAACAATATTTTATTTTTAAAGAAGGAATATGTCTATATTTTAAAAAAAAAATTAACTTTCTTATTTAAAATAAATGATTTTTCAATGGTAATTCAAAACTAAAAATTTTAAGTATTTTATTTTACAAATTTTCTAATTAATTATAGTATATATTAGTGCATAATTATAGTATACAGTATAATAAAATTATTCAATATTTTATTTAGTCAATAGCTTTTCAATGTAAAAATTATAGATATAATGTAATATAATTTTTTTATATTAATAGTGATCAGTATATAAAAACTTTTTTAATATAGTAAAAATAATAAGATAAAACAATAAACATATATTTATTTTGAATTATTCATTGAAATATGTATTATTCTAATGTTTTTATTTTCAAATATATTCTTGTATGGATAAAAATATTTCTTTTTTAGCTTAAATTAAATTATAAAATAAATATATATTTTTAGTTAAAATTTTAAATATAATTTTTAAAAATATTTTTATACACCTAAAAATTTTGAAAGAATTTCCATCAATATATATTTTTATTTTGATTCCTTTCTATAAAATTATATGATAATTTTTTACATAATTCTTTATTTTTAGCACCACTTCCAGTGGCAGATAATGGTTGTGATACAAAATTGTTTGATCTGGCGAAATCAGTTCATTGGATTGTTGATGAAACTGCTGATGGTAACAGTATTATTAATAAAAGAAAAAGAACTCGATTAGGTGGTGATGATAGTGAAGAAGAAGATTTACCACCACCTCCAATAAATGATATTTATAGACAAAGACAACAGAAACGTGTTAAGTAAAAATATCTGTTACATCAATTTAACAAAAACAGATAATATGAACTTGAAACTTAAAAATGAAAAGTTACTTCGAAGTACTAAAAAATTTTTATTTAAAGTATTTTAAAAACTGCAGAAATACTTATTAATTATTTTGATATGAAAAATTGAGTTTTTCTTTATTTGCTTTTCTTTTTGTTGAAATTTACTTTTAATATATAAAAATATTTATCACTATTACTACATTTATTCTTTAAATATTTCTATCTCATAAGTAAATAAATGAAATATTTAAATTTAATTAAGAAAAAACAATTTTTAATACTTACGCAAATATGTGCAACTTAAATTAAAATTTATTTTTAAAATCCTTAAATATTACATTATAATTTGGAAGATGAAAACTTTCAATTTTTTCTTTGATATTTTTATAAATATATTCAATGTTTATATCTTTATATTGAAATATAATGTGTCTAGAATTAATTATAAACATTGTATATGAATCAAATTGAAGATATGTTCAATGCATAAATTATTTTTGGTAAACAACTTATCTGTAATAATTATAGTTTATATTAGATATTTAAAAACTTGTTTTCATAATAATCATTTTAAAATTAAAATGAAATAAGATTTAGAGTCCTAAAAAAACAATCAAAAAATTACTCAAAATAATTTTGCGCTCATAAAAAATAATGCTCTTGATGAGTAAATACGTATGTACCACGAAAATGATCACTTGATCATATGTAATCTATATGTTCGTGAATCAATTCACTTTCATTAATTCAAAAAACAGTTAATCGATTTATTACATTGAGTTATTTTAAATAAATTATCGTATTGACTGTGTATTTAATATTTTGAGTACTATGTACTCTATATGTTTATGAATCTGATTAAGATTTCAAAAATTTTGTACATATTTATGTGAACTATAACAATTATTCCAACAATTAAATTAGCAATAATAAATTTAAAATGTTCTGTATAGTTTATTGCTTATAAACATTATATTGTAAAAAAATTTGCTTAAAACATTTTTAATGACTAATCGTGCTTATAAATCGATAAAAAACATATGTATAAATTACCAATATACAATTTTTTGAATCAGAAAATGCATTTTTTTCTTTAAACCAAATTAATAAATGAAAACGGTAGAAGCTTAAGTATAAAATAATAATAATAAAAATATTGAAAGTAAACTATTATAATTTTTTTCAATTATTAATTATTAATATATTTTACAAAAAAATTGTGTTTACAACATCAATTTTTTAAATTATATATATACTTTGTTGTATGTACATAATTATTTTTTTGAAATTTTTTTCTTAATATAAGTCTTAAAATTTAGTTCACTCAATCAATAGAAAAAAATGTTTCAATAAGAATAATAGTGCCTTATATTGATTAAAAATACCTATATGTTGAACTGATAAATTAATTATATTTTTACCTTTCTGCAATTTTATTTATATTTGAATATGTTTTATATTCATAATATTGAAAAAATATACGTTCCACATTTTCCTATTTCCATGTATATTTGAATCAGAAATATCGTATTCAGAAAATATCCAATATAAATCTAATAAATATTAACATTAAGATTTAATGATATAAATATTTAATATAGGTAAAAAATTAAATATTTATAAAATAATTGTAAATGATTTTCATTTAAACCTATTAATTTTATAAATATATTTTACAATAGTATATTCGTATTTAAAGTAATTTATTATTTAATCATTTAAATCGATAAATTTTTTACAAACATTCAATAAATATTTTACATAAAGTTGAATTTATAATTATTACTATAAATTTTATTTTTCTACTATTATTTTTATACAATAAGGGTTTTTTTAAGTTTTTTAAAAAAGGGCCTTTTTACCATATTTGAAAAATTTTTCTTTATTTTTTTATTAATATAATCTCGAAACGATGTATAATATTACAAATATAATCATAATTTTTATCATAAAAAAACATATGTAACGGACATGGCTTCTATTAACAAAATGATTATTTATTTTATAATAATCTATTCAAATTTAAAGAATCTATATGAATTGGTAATAAAAATTTTTAATGAGAGAATTACTGTAAAATCAAAACTTAAATTTCTGTACCATTTATGTTTTGCAAATTAATGTTTGATAATATACACAATTTTTTTGTAATTTTTTTATAAATTAAAATCTATTAATTTTAGAAAATAAAATCAATCATTAAATAATAAAAATAACTTACAGGCTTCATCTCTTAACTGCAAAGATTTACCAAGCATTTACTGTTTTCAATTATTTAAATAATAAATTTTTTATATAATACATATAGACCCACGTATTTATTTGATTGTGTATATACAATTTGTTTTATTTAAACGTAAACAAATATATGAGAAATTAAAAAATGTTTTTAATTTAAATGATTATAAAAATATACATTTATGCATACAAAAATAATTAGAAAATGAAGAAACGTTATATTTTACGAAATATATAAATTATATTATTTTAAAAAGAATTGTAATAATAATATACAAAATTTTATACAACTGATCGATGCAATTTTGTATAGATTTTTGTATTTACAGTTATTGTTTCGAGAATTATTGATAATTGAATTAAATTTATTTAGATTTTATGTCAGTTAAACAATATTTAGTAAAAATATTTCAAAAAATTTTATGTAATACATAAATAACGTTTTAGACTAATATTAGTATATAAAATAGTTTTGATAAATTTTAAATATGAAATAAGAAAACGAAAAGGTTGAATGCGTCTTTAACATGATAATTTAAATGAAGAAAATTACTATTTGAACTAATTTATAGAATAAGCGTATATTCTTATATCACATTATTTATCTTTAAATAATTTATAAATTGAAAAATAGATTATCAAAATTCCGATTTCATTGTTGATAAATAGAAAAATTTTTCTACTTACAAAATTTTTCATTTAAAAAGTAATGCTTTGTATTTAATAAAATTTAAAATTCGTTTTTCTTTACACATTGCCTTGATAATTTTTAATAAATATTTTATATAATGAATTAAAAAATTCAAGGAACATGTTTCTTTATCTTCGGATTATAACTTTTAGATTCAATTCATATAATTTTGATAATCTTAATTTAATCATGTCAACTGTTACAGAATATTTCATTAAAATAAAAAGTAGAATTTCAAAAAATATGTCGAGTGCACATTCAAAATGAGTTATCAAATAAAATTCAATTTGAAAATTATTGATTTATTTATCTATTTACGACAGGTTTTGAAGGTGATATATATTTATTATATTATCTGCATACAACTGTTTTTCTTTTAATATAATATTTTAATTATATATAATTTAAAAAATAAATTAAATTACTTGTTATATAACTAAGTACTTAAAAGTGTGACATAGAAAAAATGTTATATATTTTATGTAAGTTTTTTACGTAATTGAGTTACTTTATAAATTTGGCAAATATTTAATATTAAAATTATAATATAAATTATATTTCAAGTTTCAGTTACATATTATATGATCGACTTAAGTTCAATACATTACATTTTGTGGTTTTATAAGTACACAAAACAGTAGCCATTTTACGATTTTAATATATATTTATATATATCATTTATCAGCATAAATTTTATATTGTAAATAAATATATTATACTTTTCAATAATTATTTAATATATTTAAAAAGTTTCTTTAATTTATTCTAAATTTTTTTAACAGATAAAATAATCAAGTAGACAATAATAAAATTGAAAAATCTAGTATATATTTTTTGTATTTTAAAAATGTTCAAAATGAATATATACATATATTATAAGTATAGAAGTAAATTTGATATAAAAATAATGGTATAAAATGAATGATATGAATTTTTATTTTCAAGAAAATGAATAGTGCTATTTCTAAAATCGATTTTCAAACTAGCTCTAAATTGGAATTTTTACACATACCAGTATTCTTCTAATTATAATTATATTTAATAAAATAGTTATTATTATTATTATTATTATTATTATTATTATTATTATTATTATTATTATTATTATTATTAGTATTATTATTATTATTATTATTAGTATTATTATTATTATTATTATTATTATTATTATTATTATTATTATTATTATTATTATTATTAGTATTATTATTATTATTATTATTAGTATTATTATTATTATATCACAGTAAACTAACTTTTGAATTTTAGGTTATAAGTTATAATCGTAAGCAATAGATATTTCAAAAAATTATTTTCAATAATTAAAAAAATATTCATATTTGTATATTATATAAATTGTTTTTTTTATGCATAATAACATAATAAAATCTACTTTATCATTAATAATTAATATAATAATAAGTAATCAATAATTATACTTAATGACATTAAGTTTATTTTTTCATAACATAATCAATAATTAACTTGAACCTAAATTTATCTACGAGTTTTCCACACAATTAATTCAATTTAAGTATTAAATAGCATAATATATAGAAACAAATAGAATATATTAACGTTTTAAAAATAAATATACTTATTGATTCAGCAACAAAAATTTAAAAATAACTTTAATTATTTAGAAAATGTAAATAAAAATGGTGATTTATATCTAGTAAATTATCTAAATAAATAAATACATAAATACATAAATATATATATATATCATTTATTTTATTTTAAAATTAAAAATCCATAAATTAAAAATTCATAATTTTTTATTACTAAACACATAACTGTATAAACTATATTAAAATTAAATGTAGTAGTCTAATAAAGTATAAGATATTGAAATTTGTATAAAAATATTTAAAAATATTATGATATATATTCTTATATAATAAAAATAATATAATATTTTGTACTTTTTGTTACTGACAAAGTAATCCACTTAACATTTTTATTTAAAGTATAAATATAATTATTGAATTAAAAATAGTGATCAAATCATACAATCAATACTAACAGATGATGATTATATCTAATACTTAATTTGATAATAATAAATTATTCATATAATAGATCGTTATAATGCTTAAAATTCATTACAATTTTATTTTAATATAATTGAAAAATGCAAATATGAATATATCTCCATTACACATATATATTTTTAAATTAAATATATATTATTACGAAATTATTAAATTTTAAACTTGAATAGTATTTTACATAAAAAATATTGCTTTACATATTAAAAACTCTTATAAAAGTTTATTAATATGGAAATGTCGCAATTATAATATATTGAGATATTGTCTAAAAATCAAAAATATTTGAAAACAATAACATCTATTAAAATGAAATATATAATAAATAACATACAATGATTTTTTAAAGAAACAGACAAAAACAAGCAGTATGAAATCTGCAGTGTCAGGAATAATCGAGCACAATAATTGTTTTAAAAACACTATTAAAATTTTTTATAATATATTTAGTTTTAGGAGAAAATAATTAATAAAGAAGTTGCCAATTACGGAGGAGGTAGTGCGAGTTCCATTATTATAATATAACAAAAACGAAATAACAGAGTTGATGTAAATCGGCGGAAAAGCCACGTAAAGTTAGAAGGTGGGGTGGATCGAAAATCCATCGCGGTTGGAGGGGAGAGAGAAACGGCGGCGTTCAGCTCGGGCGCATTCGGCGGTTCATGGTTTTGAGCCGAGTGGTCACGATTTACACCGAAGGGAAAGCGCGCGCTGGCAGACGGTCTTCGCGCGTCGAGCTATCCGGTCATTGATTCTAGGCTTGACAATCTGCACGACATCGCTACGAGCACAAAAGCTATCTCTACCTACCTACGACTTTAGCTTCGCTGTCACTCGCTCGATTGCGTGGACGAACGCTGGCTACCTTTGTTTGGGAACCTCCTCCGGTCGTGAGCATCGGTTGTTTGGGTTATTCTCCAGAAAGGTGTGCAGAGATTCGTGATTTTAGTTTAAGTGCCAGTTGTCGATTCCTAACTAACGTGAGTTTGTCCATCGAGTTATCCGAAGTGATGACGATAATGATGACGAGGATGACGACGACGACACCGACGTGCTTACAACGATGGTCCACAGGTGTGACGAACCAACTGTTGATGCTACTACTGCTACTGATGCTAATCCCTTCCTCCATTCAAGGTTGGTTTCTTTCTCTTGCTGTCTTCTCGTCCTTCTTTGAGATTAGCCGAACTTTGGCTTTCGCGAGAATTGTCGAAAAGATTAAGATAACGATGGCTGTCTCATATATTATGTAACTATATGTAACCCCGATTTGGTGGTAAATAAAGTTATAGTAGGTCGGATTTATCTTTGCGGTTTTGTGTTATCAAGTGACAATTCATTGTTCGGGCGACAAGAATTCTTTACGACACTTGTATCTAATCATTGAAGTGAAAATAATAAACGGATAGTGTTATATTGTCCTTTGGAATCTCATAAGTTGATGATTCCTTATTCATGTTTGGATAAATAACGATTTTATGTGCTGAAAAAATATTGCCGAACAAGTTATTCATTCTTTAGAAATCATTTCCGAAATAAAGCTCATTTGGGCTACGATGGTTCTTCGCTATGTATTAAACATAATTGGATTGTAAAAGAATACGTACGAGTACAAAACAATCTATGAGATTGGGCTTAGTAGTAATGATCATTAGTATAAGGATAATAACTTCGGGAGATAATAAGAATAATAATTCGGTCGAGCCGTAGATTGGTATTGGAGGGATGGTCCATGTTCACGAAATTTCGAAAAGTTGTTCTCTTGGTATGTTACGTTAAAAGAAAGAGAACTGCATTCGCAAAAGAAAAGTCGAGAGGATAACCGGTAGAGAGGGAAATGATCCGTTACGATTTCTCGTTGTCTCTCACGATTGCTCATTGGCCGGTGCAGATGTTCGACTCCAAGCCGACTTCTATCCGTACAAAAGATAGACGAAAAGCACCTCTGATACTCCCGAGTACTTTTGTACTTACTGAACCTGTTCATCAAGCATGTGTTGTATGTTTGAAGGAAAAAGAACAATCGATTTTTTGATTAATTTCTCTTAGTCTTGATTCATAAAAAATATTCAAATTCATTATTCTTAATATCTTAAATATTACATTATGTATCTAGCCATTTTTTGTGTAAAGAATAATGCTATAAATTATCATTTTACCAAACTATAGATATTAGTAAATGTATCATTTTTCACGAAGCGCTAAAGATGCGATCATATGAAATATTATAATCGTTAAAAATTTGAAGATACGTGCACCATGAGATTTTTGTAATATTTTACAATTTATATTTGTTTGTTATGCAAAACAAAGTTGTAATTAAAGATATTCAGAATGTATAAATCTTCTTAAATATTAAATTGAATTTTTAATCTTTATCGATTTATTCATTTCACCTTTCTCCTAAGGCAATTTAATTTTTTTTTCTTAATTGTACAAATTTTTATTATTGTCTAGATTAGATTTAGCGTATGAATATAAAGTATTAATATATGAAATTGTATATATTTATTCATATTTATTTGCAATCAATAAACCATTATGCATTGATTCATTTATAACACGATTAATAGTGCGTGTAATGAAAAAGATAGTATAATAAATTGATGGACAAGGTCAACAATGAAATATTACAATGTCTACACTCTGAGCTGGTACTGAAGAACGAGGCGTGCAAATGACATAAATAGACTTAATATAATCATGGGAACAAGTTGGAATTTCTTTCCCATTTTTTTATTTACGTTTCTACGAATTGATATTAACCTATAAATAATTAAATATTGCTTGCAAATGTATCTCGCTTTATTAGTGAATTTATATTTTAATTTATAAGTAAATTTTATTTTACCTTGGCTATTACAAAAGCTTTCCGGCTTGTCTCTCTCATTTTGTATACAATGGAATTTTATAAATCTTAAGAAAATATTCTAGTATAGCTCTGTAGTGAGTAATAATTATAGTTTAAAAAAAAGAGTTCCATATAGATAAGAAAATAATACTGTTACAGATATTTTGTATCTGAAAGAATAATAACGATTGTTAGTTGCAAAGTAAAATAGTAGAGAAAGCCATCAGTTGGTTTTGCCTCTTCGGGCGATTGCTTTATCATTTCAAATATGGTTGTCTCTTTTCTCTCTCTATCTTCATGTATTTTCCTTTGTACGGAGAGAAAACGAAAAATTCATAATATTATTGGAGTTTTGAGTTTCTTATAAAGCTTCGTATTTTAATAAGGAGAAAGAAAGCTGCATAGAATAAAGCAGAAATCTAGTAGTTACGAAAAAACAATGACGAAACATTTCATAGAATATTTAATGGAGCTAAAAGCGAAGAGATAGCAGTTTGCAGGAAATACAGTCGAAACATGGATAAATATTTTATTTGTAAAGTATTGATAAATAAAGAATGATTTTTTAGGAAGTTTTTAGATAAAACAGGGCAAAAAATATCATCATATAAAGAAAGTTTTTAATAATATTAATATTTTAATTATCTTACAGAGTAATTACTATAAAATTAACTATCTATCCTAGACTATTAATGTATAATTATATCAAATTATTTATGTTTACATTTTAATTTAATGAATATATTTAATCATTTTTATTGTTTATCATGATTTATAATAATTTAAAACGTGTTTTATACATGAAAGAGCAAAAGTATAAAATATAAAAAACATGTATATTATTTAATATTCGTTGATAATTTATATATGTTTTAGCCTAATCTTCCGAATATTTCGCTTTCTCTTAGCAAGGTTTAAAAAAGTTGAATACTTGGTTGGTAACATTAGATTGATATTTTTAACGCTTAATTAAAAATTTGCAAAAAATTTGTTTTTAATTTACAGTTTTTTATTATATAAAAATTAATATATTTAATTGACTTGATTGATTATCTCTTATGTAATCTTAATTTGTAAATTAAGATAAGCAATGATATTATTAAATTATAATAATATCGTGTTAATAAAAAATATTGTGTTAAAATTTTTGAAATAAACAAAAGATAATTATATAAATAAATAATTCACTAGTTTTTTTGGTCGATAACATTTTTGAAAGTTTTCACAAAAATTCATTTTTAATGTATTTTGCAATCTTTATATTGTAATTAGAAAATAAGTGTTCCGTATTATTAAAAATTACAATTATAATTATCTTGTATATATATTAAAATTTAGTTTTCATTTCTTGCATACCAGGATTTCTGATAATTTTAATATTATTCAATTTAGTTATAATTTTTCATAAGCTCTCATGAACTTGAAAAATAAGAATTGCATAGGAATACTCTATGAATATTTTATAAGATGTTATTTAGAATATCATAAATATATTTAGATTTTAAATATTTTGTTAGATATTTACTGGATTTTAAGTTTGATTAAATAATCATGGAATTCTTTGAGTAGTACTACTAACTTCAAGATACAGTACAGACAAGAAAAGTATATAATATTATATTGACAAAAATTTTTTTTTAATAATACTAATTTTTTAATACTAGTACATGTAGGTATACGTTACAGATAAGTATAGTTAATACAAGTTATAGATAAGTTTACTACGCAAAATCGAAATGCAGGTTGTATCATTTTATAAATATCTAGAGCCAAGTAATAATTTAGATGAAGAAGATTCAGCTAATGAAGTCGATTACATTGTATATAAATGTAATTAAGCATATGAATAATTTCAAGAAAAAGAATCAATATTTAATGTTGATCAAGAAGCTATAAAAGAAATTATAAATATAGCATTTTTAAAGAATGATCTAGCAATAGCATTATCTTCTTTAATTTGATCTTTTGGATTAAGTGTAAAACATAAATTTAAGACACAAATTGACAACGTCGTTTATCCTAGGTAGTATTTAATAGATTAGAAAAGGCTCCAAAACATTCCAGTGCTGCAAATGAAAGATATAGGTATATACAATGGCGATTAGGACATTATTGGCGCGAAGTTAATAAAAATAGACCATATAAAACTATTAAAGAATTTTAAGTATCTTCGTATGCTATTGTTATTCGTTCTGGAGTAGAGTATAATAGTGGAAAGTACAACGAAATGAAATTGATACACTGACAATTAGTTTGAAAAAAGTTCAAAAGAAGATATTTCAGGAGAGCTAGATTAACCGTGTTCACCGTACATAACCAGATCTAACAAAGGCGATCACGTTGAGCGCGACATTGAAATCGAAACCTCAATAAGTGAACGTGACTCTATCTTTTGAAGGAAATCAAATCGACAATTTTCTTAATAGTTTTCCTAATCTTAAACGACCAATATTCAAGTAATTATTGGAAGAACTCGGGAATGTGTCAACATCTGTGTCAAAAGAATATAGATATAAATCCATGGAGATCAATAGAGTAAACACCTCAGGTATTACGAAATAAAACATTATCTTTAAATTTAAATTTACAGTTATTGAAATATTTATTAATATATTAATAAGAATGTTATATTTTTATAATATATTAGTAAAAAAATATGTCAAAGTTATATTGTGATTTGAAGAAATGATTTTTATTTTTTCAAATAAAAAAAATTAAAGTAGTTACAAATAAATATTGTTTATAAGCTTTTAAATAAATTTTATACAAGAAAAACTAAAGTGTTACAATAAAATTCTTATAGGACAAAAACCTTTAACAATCACTTTTTTCTTTATAATCCCCATTATTCTTATTAAAAAATTTTGCATTCCTGATATTTTATTACCATAATGCATAAGAGTATATATATGTTATCATTTTTCGAAATATTTACCTCTACGTAGGGGTATGGTATAGCTGCATTATAAAAACACAACGACTGAATGTATCTTGAATCAAACAAGTAATATATATATATATATATATATATATAGACGAATGTATAGTTTTTTATGTTACTCATTTTATATAAATAAATAAGAATTGTTCTCTCGTAAAAAATTCTCATACAAAAAAAATCATAATTAAAACAAAAACAAAAAAAAAACAAAATAAATAACTTGTAAGATGGCGACCGCTGCACATAACAGTATACTAGTCATAAGTAATTATTATATGTAAAATCATTGTTTATTATGATTGAAAAAAAACAACATTGTGTAAATATTTTATTTTATGGGTTCAAATTAATAAACATTAATAAATAGATAAAATATATATATATATATATGTAGAGAGAGAGAGAATGAGTACGCATGTGTATTTGTAGAAAACCAAATATTGGACCGATCAAACCGGTTATTTCGTTAGCATCATATCAAATGAACCATCGGTTCCATTGATGCCGTGGTGACTATGCGACCAATAAGAGTAAGTGAGCGTACGACGCGTGTGCAACGCATCACTCGTTTCTTCTCTCGTTCAAAGGTGAAGCGTAAGAACTCACGATGCATCGCTCTACTATTTAACGATTGTACATCCACGTGGACGTACGAGCAAACGTGTTATGATTTTCATGTCAGATGAAATTTTCATTATCGATCTGTCATTATGAAAAAACTATGTAATTTATTACTTTACTATTGGTTATTATTTAATTTTTCAAAATGTACTTTAATGAAATTATATATTAATATTATAATAAAAATTGCATCAAATATTAATATTTGATGTACACTTTTAGAATATCTAGCAAGACATAGAATTTTTATTGCAGAAAACAATAGAGTTAATAAAATCCATATTTATGTAAGGATCCTGTTACATGTTTTGAAAACATAAAACGTCTTATGAATTTCAACCATCAATTCTCTATGTATTTTAGTTCATAACGAATCGATTAAGCCAGAAGTTCGATTATAACACTTTCGCTAGGAAACGTAAGCAATGTCCCGTTTTTAAAGATGAACGCACCGCATGGAGGCTCTTATGTACGAATTCTTAAGCGAGCAAGAGCCTTGCCAGGGCAGGCCAAAGGCACTCCACATACGACACATAAGTATGAGCTGCGACCGTCACTAAAGTCATGAAACCGAAGTGCACGGACGACTGCTTTCCGAGAGAAAGGAAACGCTATATCTCTTGGAGTGTGTGGTCGTACTAGTAGTAGTGATAGTAATAGTCACTCACGAGAAGCGGAGGTCATTGACCCTGAATTTCGTGTTACCTGCTAGAGCATGAGATTTTCTATGCAATTCAATTATACAGTCAACCAGGCTACTGCAAATTTTCACATCTACAAGGGCCACGCACGCCTTTAAAGATTGAGCGCTACCAACCACTGAACATAGTGTACCATTTTTTTTGCGGGAAGTTTTGATTTGCAGTTGCATATTTGTATTACTTCCAATGAATTTATAATTTTTACTGCTGTGCTGTACTTGAGCTTGTTCATGAAATACTTGAAAGCCATCGAAACAGCGATTTTTCGTTACTAACGACCAATCCATGGTTTGATAGTCTGTCAAGTTCTTTTTTAAGAATTACCTTTTACGATTTTAATCGAATAATTTTCGTTTAATGAATGCAAATAGAAGACAATAACACATTGCATCTATATTAATCAGATATTTTAATTAAAGCGAATAAAGTATTATCATATGCTTTAGTCATTGGTCTATGACTTTTCAAATTTTTCATCTACATTTTATAATAATAAAATATGCGTATGGAACTGAATTATTTTTCAATTATGGGAGAGCATAACTTTTGTTTATATTGAAGAAATAAATATTGCACTTATTTGTTAGATTTTATGAATTATTGAAGTGTTTTAAATGGACCACAAACAGATAAAACTGTTAGTTTTTTTATTTTTAAAAATATCGATATAAAACAACAAAATCAATAAATGAATGTGATACTTTAATATAAATTGAATAAATTTATTTAACTATGAACATATTGCTTAGTATTTTATTTATTGACTTCCTTATATAATATTTAGATGTTATTTTTGTAATAATAGGTGTACATAAAATTCAAAAATTTATTATTTTTACTATAATTACATGTATGTTTTACAATATTAAACATTAAAAATTAAATACAATTATTTAATAATCGATCATTATTTTTACAAGGTATAGAAATCATCACAATAGTTAAATAAAATTAATTCACGTGAAAAAAATTTAAAATAAAATTTAAAATATTTATTACTTTTTACATCGTAATTATAAACGTAATGAAAATTATGTTCAAAATTCAGATTTAAAATTTTTAAATAGCCCGAAAAAATATATATTTATATATAATGTTTAGTATGATGCTTAAACGCATTAAACGATTTTATCCTAAGTTCAAAAGACTTTAACAGCTATTTATTATAAAAAAAATATAGTATGTTTATAAAATCACAAAAGAATATTATAAATTATAAAACAATATTATAAAAAATATAAAAAAGAAATATATAAAACATATAAAAAGAAATATATAAAAAATATTTAAAAAAATATATAAATATAAAAAAATATAAAAATGTAAAAAATAAATATAAAAATATAAAAAATATAAAAATGTAAAAAAATATATATAAAATATAAAAAAAGAAATCTATAAAAATATAAAAAAAGAAATATATAAAAAATATAAAAAAAAGAAATCTATAAAAATATAAATAAAGAAATATATAAAAATATAAAAAAAGAAATATATAAAAAATATATATATACGGCAAATTATAAAACAATAATTTAATGACACATAACTGATGCATATTTGAATGCATGGCATCAAATTTTTCGCGTTTATACACATTAGCTAAATTAAAACAACTGTTGATGTATACTATAAAATACTACTCTCACGTTCTTTTAGAATAAATGTTATTCGTAAAATCCGTGTAATTATTCTTGTAATATATGCAATTATAATTTTTAAAATCAAATACTTCTTTATTTGTAAAAAATTATTAACTCCAAAAAAATAAAATTTGATGATTTTAAAACGAATATACATTTACACTATGTATAATTTTTTATTTGCAAAAGTACCATTCATAAATTTAATAATTATTTAGTGTATTTGAACATTCTTGCTAGAAGAATAATTACTTTACTCAGTGTTTTAAAAGAGATTTAATAATAATTTTGAATAAGGCGACCTATTTCGAATTCAGTCGAATTCATCCAGGTACGGATTTTATAATTTTCTTGTATTTTTTTAAGGACATTAGAAACTTAATAAAGAGCAAAATTAAGACATTTTTGCTTTGTTCACAAGTAACAATTCACACAAGTTGATTTCATTGCATAAAGATGTAATTTACGTCATGTAGGAGCGACTATCTCATATGTGTGTACATGAGCTAATGTTTTCGACCTATTTTCAGTGTGCCAAGGCATTCTTCAATGTACACACATTTAAAGAAAAATGCTGTGCATTCTTTTTCACGTTAGTTTAAGTTTATATGTGCGTGTATAAAATGTATTATACGATATTATACGATAATAGAATTTTATGCGGATGTAATTAAGAAACAAATGAACCACCCATGATATACAGATAAAAGAAAAAGAAAGTAGAAATAATCGAGAGAGGGAGAGAGAGAAAAAAAACATTCTAAAAGCTTATGTAATGGTTTTGGTGTCATACTTAAATGCAATGCATTATTTTTAATGATGATGGAGTTTATTATTTTGTATAATGAATATACAAAATTATAAATAATTGATTGCTAATACCTATGCTCATTTTTTATTCGTTTTCTATTATCAACAATGCATTTAGACTTTTTAGATTATAAGAAAAAAATTAATATAAAAACATCGAATTTTGTTTACGAATAATAAATTATTAAATAAAATTTTTATTTCTTAAAAATACTTAAAGCATATTTTTGTTGTAATTAATCATTTACGTTCAATATAAATTAATATTTTATGTCAGTAATCAAATTTAAATTATAATATAAAACTAAGCTTAATACATAAAATACATGGGATGAATAAGCAATTAGAAGAAAGTCATGTATAGATAATTAATCTTTTCAGTAAACACATACAAAAATTTCATAAATTTATTGCTAAGAATAAAACAATTTTTAAGTAAATTATCATTTGATTAGATTACTAATAAAAAAGTTAACATTAGATTAAGATTAAAGCTAAAAAAGTAAGTGATTCAATAAAAAAAAATGACATGCATGGTAGTCCACTCATACTTATAAATCCATAAAATAATTCTTTTTAGACGTTGGATTCTATACTTCTACAAAGAAAGTTTATTTCTATTGCTAGAAATTATCCAAGAAGTTCATATAACTGTGTAGCGATGGTAAAAGAGAAGGTGAAACGACCTGAATATATGAAAAGTTACGTGGCAGGTGTGTCTCAGCATTGTTTGGGTATCCAAGATGTCACTAAGCAATGCAGACATATAAACACGTTTCTACAATCGTCTCTGAAGTTACTCTTAGGTCTATTTTGAGGTACTTAGATTATTATTGATAGCTGGTTTACTTTCTTTTTTCCTTCTTTGATTCTCTGAACTCTTCTCAAATTACTTTCCAAGACTTACTTCAAATTCTTTCCCCGTCTTGAAAAAATATGACTGTTCCTCTTCGATGCATACATCTTTGTTTCGTTCTCACTTGATAAATGCTAAATACTGATATCTAATCATTGAATTCATTTTCTGTATAGAATGAATTTAATATAGTAATTTTGAAAAGTAAACCAGAAAACATACAATCAAATATTTTCTTCCAATGATCATTCTTTTCCATGAGAATAATAGTTGATAATTTTTTACTATGAACTGCTGGATAATTTTAATAACTTTGCCGGACTATCATTATTTTTATGTATTTCAGATCACATTCAACTTTCTTTACTATTTTAGTAAGTTCCGCTGATCCCAAATCTTTATTGATACTTAATCTTTATTTACACGTTTGCAGCTTGTATAAGTTTTTAGTGTTATATCATTTTAATGAGGATAGATTAAAATATAATTTTTTATAATGTATAGCCTATAATAACAAATTTGGTACTAAATAACTCATTTTTCGTCACACTTAATTTATAATTTTTATATTAGCCTATGCAAGTAAAGTACGATCAGTTATGATAAAAATATTGTCAACCTGCAATTTCAAATACTCATCTATTTAGAATATATATTTAAAATACATTTAGTGATTACTACATTTTTAGGTGGAATATAATTATTTTAATAACAATAAATATTTTTTTATATTATACGTAATGATAAAGATTTACTATAAATCATTAAAACATAACATATCAGAAGTGAATATACATACCAAAAGTTTTATTAGAAAATTGATTCTGAATTCATATATGAATGATTAGAAGTGTAGTATATGGAAAGTAACTTTTTCTTAGTTCTAATTAGTTAATATAATATGTCGTAATAGTGTTAAAATTCGTTTTTAATAGATATTTAATAGATATTATCTATCTATTTTGAAGTTTACTTTATTTTATTGTATTTTTATTTTAATATTTAAAACGTACTAATGAATTCTATAAGAAAATCAAGAGGTTTATTTTATTGCTAATTTGCTGTTGTTATTTAATGAGAAGTCTATTAAAGGTTTTCAGTGCATATGACATGTACTAGTAGTAGCAATATTATACCTGCTTACAGTAAAGATATTACAGCCTACGTAAGACGTATCATAGGCAGCATATAAAAAAATTTCAATTATAAAAATTCAATTATAAGTATACAATAATATTGCTCGAAATAGTTGTTACAATGTATAATTATGTAAATTTTAAAACAAATACCATTTAAACGCATATTAAAATAAAGTATAATACAATATATATTTTGCAAACGTTTTAATTAATCGTCAGTTTTACATAAATTCATTTATTTACAGTTTATTTATAACGACTGATTCATTATTACATTTCCTTTCTACATTCTCTGTATTTTGTCTATTTAAATCCATTCTTTTTTGTCCTTTCATGAAATGCAGAGATAGCATTGTTATTATTAATTTTGATGCACAAGTATCCAGTACATTTTTTAAAGAATTTTTATTTTAAAGCATTCATTTTATTATATATATAAAATTATTTATTTAATGAATTGAATACATTAAAAATCTAATTTTAATATGAAATTAAAGAAATCTTTGATTTTTTAAAATTTTTATTATTTGATTTTATTAAGAATCGCACGGTAATAATAGTAATAATATGATTTTAATACAATATTTTGTATTAATTTCATATTAATCTTAATTTTATTTATTGTAACTGGTAATTATGTTTCATTTTATAGGAAATAATTTATACATACATAAATATATAACTGTATCAATAGATTAAAATAGCATGTACTAATAGAAAAATAAATAATAACGCGAAAAAAATATCTATAAAATATTTTATATCAAGTTTCTTCCAAAATATTAATATACATTTATGTAAAAATTACAAGTAAATACGAGTATGTTTAAATGTTTTGTTTTAAATTCATTTTTTAATGAAATTTAAGTTGGATCTTTTTGTATTATTCTCAGCTGGTATTAGAAAAAAATAAAAGAAAGATAAAAGAAAGATAAAAGAAAAATTATGAAAGACTTATTCTCAATGCTATACATTGTTTATTTTTATATAAATCCTATTATCTATGAAGCTTCGAAAGCAATGTAGGAATCTGTGAACCTAAGCCAATGGAGACTGACTTATTCGCAAGAGAGAGAAAATTGAGTGCTGGAAACAAACATGTGGTGGAATACCTTTTACCTCGACCTTTAAGTACTATACCACCATTGATGTTTCAATTTACACACTTGTTACGAAAAATGTCAAGAAAGGAAATTTGATTTTCATGAAGTAATTTTATTACAACATTAAAAAATATAATTCCTCTTTTCTATTTATTCATTAAATTATTAATTTTGTATTTTCCATTTATTCAATAAATAAATAAATTGTAACGGAATAGGAAGAAAAAATAATAAAATTTTATATCAACATTTTCACATTTTACCAAACGACGTTTCTTTGTTTGATATGAAAATAAAAATGAATTTTTTTACTTAAATGATTGGAATGTTTAATTGATAAGCATCTATGATTGCGTAAAATGGAATCCTTCGATCTTCTAATGTATAATTATTTTGTGAAAACATTTTAATGATATTTCATGTTCCAGTAATAAAGTAATATATACCTATTCATAAAGTAATTTTTATTTCTTTTATATTATGATAGTGTTTGTCATTTTATACTACTTAGTAATTATTTTATTTTTATTTTCTTAAAAAATATTATTCACTTAATTTCACCAATAAATCATATTTCTATCTTGTAAGTTTATAACGGCTTGAATAGTGCTTCTTTAAAATTTAATTTTGTTTTATAAAAAATTAGCATCTAAGAAAGTTTAAACAATGTTATCGCCTGAATTCTGTTAAATTGCAATATTTGATTACATATATCTATTTAAATCTAAAAAGTAATATTTTTAAATAAAAAAATGCCTGTTACCAATTTATGATCGGAAGAACTGTATGTGACATAACAATTACTCTCTTTTCATTCACATTTTATTAAAATACATCACATTTATATTTTCTTATCGCGAAGGAATACAATGACGATTATTTTGAATAATCATCCCTTCGATTGGTAAATAAATTAGCTCCAAAAGGAGTAAAACGCGATTCTGAATTAAATGAAAGTAAAAATACTATGCTAAATCCAATCCATCTAATATTAATATGCCTTCCGTCTAACAGTGATCCATGCACAAGAATCTCAAGCAATTATATCATAGGCTGCAGTCTATGAAGTGCATGCTATAATGTTAATTATTAACGCTGGATGATCGAAAGATGTCCTGAAGAAACTCTAGTTACAATGCGATAATGGTTAAATGAAAAAGAACTTTCTGGGTCTGAAAACAGTTTAAGATATCCGTCATAGAGAAAGAGAAAGAGAAAGTAGTTTAGTAATATTTGGAGAAATTTTTCAGTATTTTTTTTTTATGTTCTTGTTGTCTTTAGTTATATAGTTTAAACTTTAAGTACTGACTATTGATATATAGGTAATTTTTTGTAAATATTTTTTCACTTACACATAATTAGCAAATTTATCAGACACTATATATAAATATGCAATGTATTGATATTTAATATTAACAAAAACGTTGTAATAAGTTCAACGCTCATTTATGTATATATCAAATAATATTTATTTTATCAATAAAATAAATACCTTATTCTATTAAGATGAAATATTTAAAATAGAATATTTTAATTAAAGGGAATCGAGTAATCTGTAATTATATCAATATTTATAATTTATAATAATAAATTTATTATATATTATCGAATAGTAAATATATTAATACCTAATATTAATATACATGTCTATGTCGTTTTTGATGTTTTTCGTTTTTATATATTAATACTTTTTATAAAATTCATTATTCTGACAAAAAAACATGATAAAAAAATTAAATTATTGTAATAAAATGAATTTTCCATGCAAATTTATTATTCATTCCGTAAATCTTCTTCTCCATTTTTTTCAATTAATCTTGACATACACAGTATATAGGACAAATTTCAAAACATTTATACGACGCACACTTACTAACTTACTAAACTTACTAACCATAGGAGAAAAATATCTCTCATACGTTTCAGGATGTAAGAGTATCTTAATTATATTTCTCTCTCCCTCTCTCTCTCTCTTCCTCCCTGCCTTATACTTCAACGGCATAAGAAACATAACTTGTAAAAGAAAAAACTTAGAAATTATTCTTTCATATTTTCTATACTTCTGTAAATAAGCAAATTTTATATTACTTGATTTTGCTTTGATCGAAAGATGCATTTCTAACATTTTTAAATTTTTATCCTTTTTATATTAATCTTTATAATTTCTAAACAATATCTTTGAGATTTATATTTCTTTGATTTTATCGATATTACTTAACAAGAAAATTGTTGTTCACCTAATTGTAGATGTCTAGAGCATTAATGTACATTGTAATCGAAAGCTTAAGTTTTATTCATATGGTATTTCTAATAAATCAATATAACATTACACTTTCATTGTATTTTCTATAAACATATTTGAATAAAGTATTTCAGATATAAACTGATATAAAAAATTTTATGCATGAAAATCGAATTTATTTTACACACCCGCTAAAAATATAATTTGCTTCCATCGTAAACATGTAATTGTGACCGATATAGTATTATATTAAAATGTATAAATATATTTTGTACGATATAAACTGATGCAATCTCATCTTTAAAATCATGTAAATAAGAAGTAATTGTAGTCATTGCATATATTGACAAATAGACAACTAGTTTTCATTAAATATGTACATTATAGTTGTAATTTAGTAAATACTTATTTTTTTATTGACTTAAGCGCTATATTTAATTTTTTATTGTATTTTTCTGTAATAAATTTTGACATAATATATCGGAGATAATGTACAAAATACATATGCATGTTTAAGTAATAATATATAATAAATTTTTTATATATATAAATTATATATTGTTATTGGGCGATTTTATTATGGGTTTTGCTACATATAAATATATTTATTTTTGTTTATTCAACTACATAGAAAAAATTCCTAATTAAAAATTATTGTTAAAAAACTAAAATTGCTAACGAAGGGTTGATATTTCTTTGAGTAAATATATAATAGATTATTCGATTCTCATTTACTTAAAGAAGAACCGAAGATAGTTTACTAAAAAAAATATTATTCCATTTTTATTAGATAAATAGCGTTTAAAAATGTTTAGGTAACAATAATATGATTATAAGTGAATATTTTGCTCCAGTATACCGACGGATGTTTACAGATGTTAATAAATTACTAATTTAACTGACAAATTTAATAAATTAAATGTCAATACAATAAGAAATGTTTGTAATCAATTAGAGCCTCAAAAGAAATAGATATAAGTTTGAAGTAAAATCGTAATATTATAATAATATAACTTTAAAATTTTTTGTTTCGACCAAAAATGTATCGTTTATAACTAAATGATGTATACCGTGGAAAAACAAAATTTGTAATATCTTGGGTTGTCACATTAGCAATACATGGAGTAGAATTATCGAGTTGATGATTAGTTTTTTTATTCTTTTTTTTAATGACTTTTTTCTTACTTCTTTTTGACTTGATTATTCTTAGATTCTTTCATTACTCGCGAACTTTTGTTTTAAATTTCCGTATATTATATAGAAAAAGAATTAAGTCTTTAAATTTTCAATGAAAGAAAATTTTGCTTTACTTGCTACAAACATCTGTCTAACCCTCTTCTATTGTTCTTTCATCATTTTATCGGAATAAAGAAATTGATGTTTAAATCAATTTTATATTTGTATTTTAAATTTTTTTTCAACTACAAATAGTTCTATCGATAGATAAATCAAAAGGCACAATTTTTACATAATTTCTGTTTATCATCTGTATATATACATGCAATAAATAATAAGAAAACGCTTGCATATCATAAGCTAACACAACATAAGCTTATTTATAGTCTGATGTACAAAAGTATTTTATTTTTCTAAAAAATGTATTTATTGTCTACTATAACATAATAAGTAAATAAATATATACATAATCAGAAATGGAATTAAAAGTAAATAAAGAAATATTTACTATTCATAAACAAAAATATAATAAATGAAATATTTATTTATAATCGAAAAATACAATTATAGTGAAATATATTTCAGTATTATTTATATGTATTTTAAAATGTTTCAGGATTTCAAATTTTCCTATTAGAAAAATTATTATTTATCGTAAAATGTTATATTTTAGCAATAGTTATAAATAAGGATGAGGACGTCCAATAATTATTTATTTATTTAAATCTTATACACTCGTTAATTTAATTTGGTAAAGAATAGATTCAAAGAAATACATAAAGTTCCGAATAACATTCATTCCTTTTCAACATAAAGAAAAAAATAATTGTTTTTTAACATAATGTATATAAAGTGTAAAAACATAAAACCGTATAGAAAGTATAAGAAAATAGTAGAAAAGCCTCGAAAAATGACTGTTCGCCATTCAGTGTCCATATAATTATTATATCCCTATTATGTTAGTATCTATGTTGGTAACGTATTAAAAGTGACCAAAGATCCAACAAGGATGTTTCCTAGAATTTAAAGTTAGCAAGAAGAAATCTTCACAAATTAATAAATAATTTCATTGAAGTGAGGCTGATTTCATCAGTAATGCACATCGTATGCACGTAGAGTTTATAGTTTATACGCTTCTTGATGTATTTTGTAAAATTGAAGAGAAAGAGAGAAGAAACAAAACATGGCGTATAAGCACTCATGCTTTTGCATGATTCTCTTTTTCTTCAGGGACCATTCAGTCGTAGCGCCTTACTATACATGAGGTTCTACTAAAAATCTCAAGAAGAGTGTTTTTGTTAGCCACGCTTAAAAATGTTAACGTAATGTTAGTCACGCTTTAAAAAAAAAACAATTAGACATGTGAAATTATCATATAAGATGTCATACTTTTTTACTTGATGAGCTAAAAATTGCATTGTCACTATTTAATAATATTGGATCCAAAAATTTAAACAAAGCTTAATACCGATGTCAGCAGCTGATGATAATAAAAATTGTTTTACTTTGTTCAAAGATTTGTATCGGTGTCAAATAGAATTAAGCTTATTTTTAAAACATTGATTGACGTGATCGTTTACTCAAGGATTTACAAATAAAGATATTATTTTGAAATTCGAGGCAAATAAAATTTGTTTTTAATTTCATAATCGAGCGTTTTTACCCAATACTTAAGGCTGATTTTGGAACAAAATCTGCACACACAGAAAACGATAATGATTAAAATTGTCGTAATTCGTAACCCGTTTTGAGTTGGTTAAAATATCGGGTGAAGATGATGACTACATTTTGAGCTAATTTTAAAAGTACTCAATAAGGAAAAACACTTCTATAACTTTATCTTACTCGCGCATCTATTACCTTCGCATTCATTCTCATTCTCAGTCGCTATGAGACCATTGTGCAATAAGCTTGAATAAATTTTGCGAAAAGTTAAGTTAAATAAAAGTTGCAACTTTGCAGCTATAATACAATTTAATTAATATGTTTAAACATAAGCATATAAAAAAGTACGGAATATGCATAGAGGTTTTGATTAACGGAAAAAAGCAGATCCAAAGAGTCAAAAAAGGAGAAATCGTTGCAGAGAGAACCACAGGCATACTCTCGTTACACAGGAGTATACGCGCTCTCGTACTCGCGGCCACCACCACCGCGGATCGTCGATTCGTGTGGGGAGAAGTGACCAAACGAACCGGTTAGACAGGTTCTTTGCTCGAGAATAGTCGAAAGCCCTATACTCCGTTATCCTCTTTTCTCCTCTTTCCTCTTTCCCTGCCTTCCGCTTTTGCCTTCTTTTTCCCTTTCTTCTACATCCTAAGACTATACCGACGGTTTCATTATTTTTCTTTCGCTCAGTGGGGGAAACGGCACTCTGCGGATGTCGATTTGAAAAAAATCAATTATGCACCTTTCATTTTCTTACAAAATATGCTCCAGTCGGGTATTTTTTAGATACGCTTTTCATTCTTTTGTTGTATTACTTGATCGAAAACATTATTTTGCTTCCGAACCGAAAATTTATTTATATTTGTTTATTTGATACAATAGAAATTATAATGGGAAGTCTGCATGTTAAAAATTATTATTGTCCAATTATTCTAATGAAATTACCAAAGTATGTTTCTAACTAATCGATATACAAAAAAGGTAATCGAACTAGATTAAAACATTAAATTTAATTTTTGCGTATAATTAAATATACTATTGTGTGAGAGAGAGTTGTGTTTTGTGTTTGTGTATATAGTTGCCTTAATATTTATGAAATATTTCTATCTATGATTATTACATTATTACCTTTTTATATAAATATCCTATTCGTTGTTTTCGGTGATTTATAATTATTATAATCTCGTTTATATTGATAAATATATGGAAAATTTAAAAAATAGGTTTATATTTTCATTATCTTGTTTTCTTTTTCTACTAATATTCTTCAGAAATGTATGTTATGCATAATTTAATATCTTAAAAATAAATGATTTTATAATTTTAAATAGTTGATACTTATTATAAATAATTTTTTTGTGAAGATCATAAATGCTTTATTTTTTAATTTTATAAATTGAGTAAGTATTTAATTTAATTTTTTAATAAACTATAAAATTAAATTTATTACGATAGTTTTGAAAGATAAAAGTAAAGTACTAAATATTTTTTACGTCAGACAGTAATGAAAAAAATAAATTTGTCAATTATCTAAGAGTATAGCGAAATAAAATAGATTACTCATTTGTAATATTGTATGAACTAACTGTATCGTAAAAAGTAGTCATTTTTGCTGCAGTGTAAATAAAAGTATGTTTTTCTATCTCATGGTTACAGTCTGATTTATAAATGTACGTGAAATAATAACTTTTAAGACTAAATTAAAAAAAAATAAATTTCAAGATTTATAAACTTAAAGCAAGACTTTTTAATTTATATATTTAGATGTACATTTTTAAATAGGAAAAATAATTATTCACTGAATTTTTTAAATCTTGATTATAAAGCTTATAAATTATAGTTTCTTTTCCGTGTGGTAAACGGTATAAAGTATCTTAAATGACGAACTTTCTTTAAATCTAGCCAAACGAATTAGAACGCAATCATTCTGTTAAAAATCACGAAAATCAAACGAATCAAATAATGAAGGTAAAAGGGCAAAAAAGTCGCCACAATTGCGTGAATGTAAGTCCCTGGATGCTTTTCTCCTCGATCTAGATCGTCTCTCGTGATTTGCATGTTCCAGAGTCTTTTCAACCAATAAGTGCGCGAACACTGAGCCCTGCTATTGTAATTTATTTTTTCCAGAAATTTACCAAAACTCGTATTTGTATATAGAGATGAAGAAGCCGATAAGTTTTCTTTGCTCTCTTGCGAACGCTCTCCACTAGTTCTCTTCTCCCACTTTTTCTTCCGCCACCTTTCGGAGCATTGCGATGTTGCCGTTGAACTAAAGCAGCTCCCTCTTGTGAACATTTCTCTTCATCTCTCTCTCTCTCTCTCTCTCTCTCTCTCTCTCTCTCTCTTTCGCATTCGGCCTTCACTCACGCCCACTCCAAAAATGAGATTAAATGCTCGAATTAATCTAAAAAATTATTAGGGGTATTTTGTACCTGCCCTTTTAAGAATTAGGCCTCCGATATTTTGAAATAATAACTTGATGTGGGATAAGAGTCGATGTTGTATGTTTTCTTCTTTTTCATAATAATCATCGATTTGTTTTCTTCTATATTGGAAAAATCAAATAAAAATTTAAATGGTTCGTTAGTTAGAAAAAATAGACAAGGAAGCCAAATTTCGAGAAAAAAAGAATGTTTTCCTTTTAAAAAATAAATTTATAATCTTCATCTTCTAACGTTCATATATATTTTTGATGAATTAGCAAGAAATTATTTTCTATATTATGAATATTTAAACCAAATATTTTTGATTACCTAATTTCAAATGATACTATTAAAAAAATTAATTTATTTTATACTGAAAATTGATTCTAAAATAAATCGGTAAAATAATTTTATTATCGATAAATTATAATAAAAACTTTGATATAATAACGAATACGTATTTAAAAATAACAAACGTTCGACTTAAACTTTTTTCAACCGGTCGCTAAATCCAACCAATAAGTAAAATGTATAATTAAATAAATTCGTTAAACTAGAAAACATTATATAACTATAGCGAAGCATCAAAAATATCGAAATTGACGGTTTATTCCATACTAACAGCCGCAAGTTCTAGTGTAAAGTAAAGTAAAGTAAAGATTTTATATTTTAACGAATTTTCCAAATCAATTATCTTTCAAACATTGCAGCCTATGATGGCCTTTTTATACATAGAATTCTATCAATGTCACACTTGAATTTTTCTCTTTCTGAATTACGTGGATCTGAAAATTTTTTGTATTCGTTTTATAAGGCTTCAATGTCTCTGTATATCTTTCACATGACTAAGATCGCACAAGTTGAAACAGCGTGATATCTAATTAAATTTAGATGTAGGTGTATTAGACCAAAAGAGAACTTATTAAACAAAAGTATTACGCTACAAGTACTCGAAATACCAATTTTCATTCTATACTAGATATTTTGTAAATGTAAGCATTTTCGTTATATTGCTATTTTAGTTATTATTATATATTTATATTTCTCTTTAGTTTTCAATTTCTCTATTTCTTTTCTTTCAGTTTTACTAACTGAAATTATATTTTCAAATTGCTTATTAATTTCTTAAAAATAAAAATATTTTTGAGATTAGATTTTATTTCAAAATAGTTTAATATGTGATATGTGAAAGAAAATAAATTTCTTAATGATATAATATTTTGAATTGTATTTAAGAAAGTCGATAATCAATATGTATATTGATCTTAAATTACGTAGATTGATAAAAGTCATAATATACTTTTTAAAATAAATTTTTTCTTTAAATTTGTGTAATTGATTTGTGATTGTTATTATCTGTACAATATTTTCATTTAATGCTTATTAATTATAAAAAATTTTAATCAAACAAAATTCTTTTTTGTTTTAGGTAACTTATTTGAAACTTTTATCGAAAATTTCGAAAATATTGGTAAGTATCGCATAATTAAAGTATAAGATATTTATAAAGAAAAATAATATAATATAATTATATAAGATCTTATATTTATTCTATGTAAACTTTATTTTTTTAGAATTTTTCTCCATTTTTAATTTAAAAAATAATTCTCTAAAAAATATAAAAAGAATGTACCGTAAGAAGAATACTATACGTAGTGCAACATCTAATGAACTGATGATTCGCTTACAATCTTATAGAAAACATTTAAGAAGCACAATGGAATACTCATTGCAAAATTGTGGAGTATTTCGATTGGTGAATGTGCGTCTCAATGTTTATTGATAGATATTCGAATTGATCAGAAACTGCGAAACCGATGCAAGATCCGATAAATATAATAAAGCGAAAAAATAAAATTATTTTTTCGATGCACATATCTTCAAACAATATAAAGTCAAATAAAAATATATTAAATGTATAATGCGATGTACAAAATTAAAAATTTTTAATATGATATTAATAAAATCTAGCGTATACTTTTATACATATAATAATTATTAAGCAAATAATAAGCGAATTTTGTTATTACAATTAATTGCAATTATTTTTTATTTACTTAAAAAGTTTTAAACAAATTTAGTAATTTTATTACAAATTTTTGGAATAATGAATTTGATTATGTCAATATATTTGACAGTAGCTAATCTTCTTACGCTTTTATCATCAACGACAATTATTAGATGCATTAATCTTAATATGTCCTTTGACTATTTTTCAAGTATAGTTTTGAATTTTTCAGTACGTATAATCTTGAAAAATCGCAAATTGATAATATTGTTTTATATTTTTAAAAATATGTTTACGAAGCAACTGACAATGTAATTTTTTTCACTTTTACTTTAATAACAATGTGTTTAATCTTAATGTAAAATGATACTTTTATATTATTATTGAACATGGATAATAATTGGCTGGATAAACGTTATTCATCAATTTTATATATTAAAGAATATTAAGAATATGAGTATTTTTCTTGGGCTCTCATATTCAAATTAGAGAACCCTAGTAAAATATAATTTTCTAAATAGAGCAGGCTGATTGAAAAACTTTCTTTTTAAAATATAACCTGAATTGAACTGATAATAAATAAAAAAAAAACTAATATTTCCACTATATGTACGTTAACTAATTTAAATCATCAGTGACTATTTTTCTGAGTTTTCGAAAACGACCTTCTAATCAGCTCTTACACATACTCCGCTTTGATATAAACTAATTAACCCGTAATAAATCTTTCCAATTAATTATGATAATTTATAGTAACTTGGTGGTTCCAGTGTGAGAAATCAAGCGTCAAGCCCTTTTAGGTTGTATTGTAGAGCTTCGCGATATTGCTAAGTTCAATTAAAAGAAGCGTCAACGCGTTCAACGCAGTTCCTGCGATGCACATATATAAATAATACCTTTGTTAGATGTGAGTTAGATGTTTTGATTTGTCCCTTGTACGAGACGAAAAAATTTTTTGTTTCCTTGAGTAGCTAACGAAGCAAGATCTGCATGTGTATTTCTATAATTTTCTTCTCTAGAAAAGATTTTTTCATATGGATATCTGCAATAGACTTTATGCGGAGAAATTATTGAAAAAATAATTCCAATTCACGAATTAAATCTTTCATCTGTTTTTGTTTCTTTCGCTTTGTCGCTTTTCGCTTAGAGATCTTGAGTAAATATTAAGTACCGTTTTCACATAATTCTAGTTAACTTTCTTATCTTGCTATTATCTTGCAATTATTATTTTCAAGTATATATATTGATTTTCGTAAGATCAATATTTTGTAATAATTTTATATCTACATGAGATTAATATAACTTTTATTTTACGAAATTCTTCTAAGAATTTTTTTTATTTATACATTTTATAATTTATGTCAAGTGTCAGTGCCGAAAAAAAATTTAAAGAATCCTTGGCTGGTAGCAATTCTTTATTATTTACTTGATTACATAAATATTTAAATTACTAGTATAATTATAATTTTTTTGCTAGTACCTTAAATAAGTTGAAATAACTTAATTTTTGTTCCCTCGAAAGAAATACTTAAATCAGTATAACAATTTCCATCGTTGATGAAAAAATTAAGTAGTAAAAAAAATGTTTGCATTGTTAATAATACTTTAATTGAATAGATATCATTCAGTGAATAATTGAATTGTTTATTTACGTGAGGACTATATTGAGAAATGGCGACATCAGGCTCTTTGTATGCACAAAAAATATCGGTCCAACGATTGCTTTTTTGTAATGTGGTAGACATGTTACCGTTTGTTAGTATGTTAAATTAAAGAATTTACCATTTATTGACACATCTGAAATATTATGCTAAAATACGAGCATAAAAGCTGAGTATCGCACGCAATCAAAATTTCTTATCAATTTTACTGCTTACATAGATATACATATTACTAAAATAAAAATTTGTGATTTGATGAAATGAACTCGAGAAACATTAGTTAGGAAGTATCGATGAGACGATGAATGGTATTAATACGAAGAAATAACGAAAGAACACGGCAACCGCTTATTTAGCCTGAACCAAGTTTGTATTTCTTAAATCATATGTTTTGCCTGTTATTGATTGTTGTTAATTAGCCAATATTTTTTCTTTTCTTTTGGTTATATATTTTCAAAAGTATATCATTCTTGTATTAAAGAATTCATAAATTAAGAGCAAAGATAGAATAAACATATTATTTTAATATTTAAAACAACGAATATATTACCGCAGTGAAATTGATCTTTAAAGTTCTAAAATAATTTATAAAGTCTAATATAATACATTGACTATTTTATGAACTGAAATTATATCATAATATAATAGTTTACAACCTCTTCTTCTTTGTAATAAAAATATTTATTTATTGTTTTACTTTGAAAGGATTATATTTCAAATTTTATCTTATATTTTGATTTCAATTAAAAGATTGTTTATAATTATTTAGTAAAATATATCAAACATTTGAAATGTATAATATATTGATTTTAAATACATAATGATAAATACTTAAAATACTTTTAAAATTATACAAATATAGTCTAGTGATTTTTAGTATTAAAATTTTTTATAAATTGATAGAAGAAAACATTTAAAAAAAAATTTATTCGAATCAATAATTTTATTTTAAATAATTCATTTTAAACTTACAATGTATTAGTTTTATTTTCATAACTATAAAGAATTTTTTTATTATCTTAAAAGTTTAAATATTCATAAAACTGATATTAGGTTGTTCTACATAATCCGAATCTTCGATCTTATCTGACTGAATTCTTATACTATTCCGCCTTTGTTTAAAGTACAAGCACTGTACAAATTCACTACGAGATTATACATATATTTTCTAGACCGTAGAACTTGATTATGCTTAAAGAGCAAATAGATATATTCAAGTTCGTACTTTTTTCTATTAATAAGAGATTTTCTGCTTGAAGTTGAGCTGTGTCTAATTATAACTAATCGCGTTTTAACTAATAAATACTTTTTGTCTTAGAGTACCTAAATGTTCTATATAAATTCCTGAATTATTTTAAGATTCACTAATAAAATAACTTTACTGTAATTATACGGAAAACCTATAACTTGTGTTGAATAAAGTATGACGCATTAGGTTAAGTAAAGCATACGTGTGCAATGTTAAACGCTAAATTACAGACATGTAGTAATCTTATCGTGAGCATATAAGATTATTTTTTATGCGTCTTACGTGTTTAACATGATTTTCTAAAATCAGTATATCAAATAATATAGCATTTTTACTTGAACTCAAAATCATTAAATTTGAAATACATTTCTAAACATGTGAAATACTAATTAATCATTGTATAATAAAAGTTATGTAATCCTTGCATAATTATGGACGTAGTCATGATAAAATTAGAATATAATTTAAATATTTTACTTCATATAATTATATTATAAATATACATAAATTATGGAAAGATTTAATTATCAAAATATCTTTTATAAGACCTATCCCAAAAAAAATTAAATTTTTTGTAGCAAATGAAATTTTGGTAAAGCAACCTATAATTATTAAACTTCTAGAAATCTTAAATATCTTAGAAAAGTATAAGTTTATAAACAATGAATTAATTTTCTAAAATATATATATTACTTTTCTAAAATGTGTAGAAATAATTAAAAATTTTGTTTTTGAACATATAATACATGTATTATATTTTTAAGATACAGACTATAAAATATAAGGATGAAAAAGTTTACAAAAACATCCATGTACCAAAATTATTAACGGTGTTTTATAATGTTGATAACTTAAGCATTATTTTCTTTGTACAATTAAAATATAAATATTAAACCTTTGGTGACATTATTGACATGTAATTTAATCTAACTTCAATTAAAGTAATTCCTTTCATATGCGTGTCTATAAAGAATAAAAAAATCCATTTATTCGAAACAAAAAGAAAAGAAGGAAAAAAAGAAAAACCAGGAAAAACTTACTCAATTTCTGCGTAATTTCAGTTTTGATACTATTTAGCATGTATGAAGTATCAGGTCGATTGAAAAAGAAATAAAAGGAAAGAGATACTTATCGCGATTCGGGCGACAATTATCGCAGTGAAGGTTAGTGCAAATTTTCGTTTAGTTTATTAGATACAGTAAGAGTGCAATTGCTACTTTATAGAATATCGAATGTCTTTGGTTCTTTTGTTTTATATGTGGAGATGGAATGAGTGTAAGTAAAGAATGGACCGCGAGACGCGTATTTTATATAACAAACGTTGGTAGTTTGCACGCCTAGGAGAGAAAGAAAAAAGAACACGCAACAGGTCAGTACATAAACAAGCAAATACATATGTGCGCTCTTTTTATTGTGCTGTCTAGTTTTTATTCTCTTTGCTAATCGATTCATAAATTAGTTGCTCAAGATTAGCGTGGGAGTAACAGATTGTTAAGTTAAGTTGCTTTATTTTCATGCGAACTTTTCATGCATTTGTTATTTTTTTGCGAAGAATTAAATTTTATTACAAATGTCTTTACATTGTTTTTAGATAATACATTATATAGTATGTTATATGATATAAGTTTTCAATATTTTTACATTTCATTGCATTGTTGTCACGGTTTGTCAAAGCATATAACAAAAAATTTAATAATTTGATAATGTTTTTTTATAGTATTTAATAAAAAAATTCATCGTTTTTCATATAGCACAAGTTCTATTTTTATTTTTTTATAATTAATAGGGTGTATTGAATTTAATAAATAAGATGAAATTTTTATTTTTTACTTTTTAGTCCTATACTATTTGATAGAAATTTTTTGAAATTATAAACATGCAAACGAAAATTATTTTACACTAAAATATTGATTCTGTATTACTATTATAAATTCTGTTAGTTAGTCTTATTATAATTTATATATTTATTTCTCTATGAAAGTAATTATTGTATATTTAATTATTATATTTCCTTATAAAAATGTTTAATATGAAGTTGTAGAAAGATTTATGATACGAAACAGTTTAAAAACTTTATATCCTGATTACACATACTTTCTTTTTTAACTAAAATTGTCATTTATAATATTTACTATGATATATATATATATATTCAGTCTAATAATTCTTATTATTTAAACGTATTATTAATATTCTTTACTACTGGATAGCATTAAAGTGTATTTGTTTCAATATATATATTAATTTACATTTACCGATTAACCACTGTATCTAGAAATGTCTGTCAACGTATAATAATTATAGTGAGCACCTCTCTTAATCCTATAAAAGTATTCTCCTTTTTCGGTTCAAGAAAATCAATAAGAAAGGCGATGATGCAATATTTTTTTTATCGGTGCACTTACTGACTTGCTGGAAAGCTATGTAACGAGTCACAGGATTGGTCAAATGTCTTTTTGACGACTATTTTCTGCTTTTGTATTATTACCTTCTGCTTATGTTCGTATTCATGTTTGTGCCTCGCCTTTTGTTTTCAATTTTTTCTCTCCGGTTTTTTTCTCATAGAACTGTTATTAAAAAAATTTTCTTTTAATTTTTCATCTTATTATTCTTTGTTTACTGCTTCTATTGTTTCATGTAAATTGAATTTGTAATGGAGAGAATATTATAATATCGGTCAAGGATATTGAATGATGAATGAAGAAATATTATATAGTCTTATAGTTTTTTTTTCATAATTTAATTTAAAGAATTAAATATTTATATTGTATCAAAGTATTAAATTATTGACTTTGTTTTAATTATTTTTGTTTATTTGGAATTTTATCTTAATTCGTTTACTTTCATCATTACTTTATTATATTATATGAATATACTTCGTAAGATTATAATTAATTCTTTTACAAGTATTTATAATATTGTAATTAGTGCTTAAAATAAATAATATTACAATATAACAATCCAATAGTCTGAATTTAAAGAAAAATTGTCATTATATGAAGAAATCAGTCTAAATGTTTCAGAGGTTGTGCACAGATGTAATAATAATAAGTATTTCATGTTTAAAATTGCTAATTTGAAATGTTTTAAAAACGATTACATAATTGATACTCCCATTTAAAATGGATTAATTATAAGTCAATGCATAAGAAAGATAACTTTTTTTTTCTGTGCAAAAAATCAATAAGTACTAATAATGAACTTATGGAAACGCTAAAAATTATCAATCGTCTTCTCTTTTTATTACCTAAAAAATTACATGTTTATCACGCACAAAGATTTATATATTAAATATTTATAGATCTTTTTCATCGTTGCTGAATATAGATTTATTAGATTCTATATGGTTTAGCTTTAGTCGAATAATTACATTAAATACATAATTAATTATATTGTTTTTTTTTAGTACTATCTTTTTATTATTTGAATAATATGGTAGAATAATAATTTTTAATTTAGTTGTATTGATTAGAAAATATGAAACATTCTTTTTTAAAATTATAATTATAATAAAGGAAAGAGTTTTTAATAAGCTAATTACAGCGAGATGTTTATATTTCAGTTTTTTGTATTCTAATGAATAAAAAGACTATTTTTAAGCATCCTACAAAAAATAAAAGTTACGACGTGCTTAATAAAGTTCGAGAAGGCCAATAATGTTGCATTAGAAAAGCAAGCGCTAAAAAGAATCAAGACTATATTTTAAAAATTTCCTTGTCATTTTTTCATCTTTTTCACTAGAAAAATATTTTCTATTAAAAATATTTTGAAACCATACAACTGTACAAGTATTCAACTTTTAATCTTTGATCGCGTTAGTTGGAGATAAAATTGCTGTATTAAATATAATGTGAAATTTTATTTTGTGGTTTTTTACAATACTGAAGATACTATTGTAACAAAATATAGAATAAGAAACAATATATTTTAATTGTATTATTAAAACCATTACAAGAAAAAGTAAAAATTTAATCTAATTCCTAGATTTATCAATGTATCATGACTTTTATTAGTTCTTTCGTCATAAAAATATTAATTAGTGGCGGCGAACATTAGTTACTTATAATGTAATAATAATGGTCCCAAAAGAATGTTTTAATATCATATAAAATAGACGATTTTATTATAAAATATAATTCTTTAAAGATATAGTCTAAAAAGCTCATATAAATATTCAGAAATTTTCGACTTGTTTTATGAATAAAATAATTTAAAAATAATGTACGCATCAAGAGATATACGCCGATTTGCATTGCCTAAGAGTGTAAAAGATATCGTATGGAAAACGAGGTTTTCAGAAAGAAGCACGTTAGAGTTGGTCATTGTGAGCTGAATCAGTAGATCGGTGGTTTTACCCGATAGGCCTGGATACGGCTATCGTGAAGCAGTCAAGGTTATGCTGGGCCGTAGTTCAACGAACTTTACGCTAAGTCGAGGCAGAGAGGTAGATCTCTCGAGGCCTATCTGTTCTTCCACTCTATTCTCACTCCCATACTTCGCTTTAGTCGATGTAGTATATGATACGAACATTTGATGACCAAGATACGACCAAGTAAAGTTCTAACAAGGTAATTTAGAACGGTTTGAAATTTACTTTCTATCATTAACATTTTTACCTTTTAAATCGAAGCTTGTTGTATTAATCTAAAGGCATTTATAGCGCAATAACGATCATTGTGAATTGAATAAACACATTTTTAGAAGCATATCTTCTGTAATAAGATTTATGTTATAAATTCTTATTTCTAAATGGTTTTAACAATATATCAATTACGCATGAATCATTGAATTTTATCTAATTCAACTTGTTCTAACTTTTAAAATTTTTAACTTAGCTAATGATAATTATAAAAACAATATTATAATGTATTTATTAATATCATTAATTGTTAATAAAAAGAAAATTTAATTAAATTAAATTAGAAACTTATGTTATTTTATTTTTAAATTACTAGGTAGAAATATGAGTAACTAAATACACAATGAAAGAAAACTTTTACTTATTGACAACTATTATTTATATTAGATATGAAAAGATTAATAAAAATATTTTTTTAATGAGTAAAAATTAAGGTTTTATCAATCTCAATGAAATTTTACTTGATAATAATTGTGAAATTGAAATTAATAAAGATACCAAATTTTTTATTTTTTATTTCTTTTTAATATTTAATAAAAATTTGTTTATATATACAAGAATTCTATATATATAATATTTTGGAGTATATATAACAATTTAAAGATATACTTTAGTTAATTAATTATATACATTTTTTTTTAATTACATTGTGAGAAAGATTTTACATTCATAAACAAATATTCTTGCACGATTATAGATATAATTATTCTAATTAATATGCATGATAACATTTTGAAGGGGTTTATATACTTTATATATATTAACAATCAGTTATAAATTAGAATTACGACTTAATACCTGTTCATTATTATATTTTAATTCGTCATTAACTTAAATATTATTTGTAATATGTTTGTAGTTTTTATTGGAATTTTATATAAATATAAATTAAACATAGTTTTTTACATTCTTAAGTCATATAAAATAAGTGAATGATTTTCATTTTTTAAACATTATTTTAAGAATAGCCAATAATATGAAGAAATAAAAGAAAGTCATTTTAGTTATTATACGAGAGAAGAATCAAATACATGAAACGTAATGATATAAGAATGAAAGTAACATAAGCTTTCGCATCTTTGCTATTCATTATTCTACAACCAAATGTGTTTCTACAAATAAATGTTTGTACATAACTACGTGTATTATTTAGCTAACAGTCACCTGTGTAAAATTTTTATTAAACTTCTGATAGTCTGGTTAATTATTTTCTTTTATGTTATTACTTCAATTAATATAGGTTTAATTTCTAAAAAATTAGCTTTCATTTTTTGAAAATTTTTATGTTATTTTACTATTGTTAAGATATGAAAAATGAGATTCATTATCTTGTAAAAATATTTTTGATTATTTTAAAGGATATATATAGTAATCATTGTATAAAATCAGTCTTATTATGCAGTATCATGTATTTTACCTATAAAAATTCAGCTCTAGTGCTACAATTAACATAAAATTTAATACAGTAAATGCAAGTTCTTAAGCTTATTATCTCTCGAGAAAATACTTTCGAGTACTTTATAGCTTTTCGAAGAGTCGAGAAGCAATGAAAAATAGATCCTAAAGTGTTTTTCTGTGCTTTCCTGCCATGCGTTATCGAGTTTCTCTACTCCCTTCAACAATGGAGTATATATATGCGGAAGAAAAGATTGATAGAAGTAAAATTCAAATAGTAAAATTAAATCCTGAAAATTATAAATGATCGAGAAGAAGAGTAAAAAGAAATTCCTGTGAGATATTCCATTGTGTATGTGATGATGTTGGAGTCAGATACCGAATCCTATATAGTATCTTATATATTCTAAAGTCTGATCCATTCCTACAGAGTTGTAACTACATACATAGCCACTAATATAGTAGATAAGACAGACGTCGTAGCCTATTGGTTACGCATGTAAAGTGTGAGTGCATTGTGTAGTCAGTCATAAGGTAGGGCCAAACCCACCTTTATCTCATCTTTTTCACTCTATTTTATCTTCATTCTATTTTACTTCTCTTATTTCATCGTTTCTTATTTTCTAATAGAGCATCGACTCAAAAAAAATGTTATAGATGGTGATTATTGGTTGAAAATATATGATAAAAAACACATTGACCAAACATATAATTTTGAGCAGGATTTTCCTAATGAAAATAGAACTAGTGTTATTTACATCATTTCTAATTGAAGTAACATTCACTGTAAACTATTAGTATGGACTTCTTCTTTTAAAATATTAATTAAAATACACACGTGTACTAAAAATTTTTAAGATAGAACTTAACATTATTTTAAGAAATAATAAATTTCAACTATTATACTTACATTTTAAAACGTATACATATTTTAAGTATGTTTATAATGATAGAAGGTTAAGTGATTTTATATTAATTAAAAATCATTAATATATCTTTTGAACAGAATCTGTAAAATATATTATACATCGTATTAAAGATAAATTTAGTCCTTATTATTGTCGAATAAAGAAGTTTCCCAATTCATTAATCTTTTTAAATAATCTCAATAATTATTTTTAGTTATACAATTTATTTTTAAGAGAAACAATGTCTTATGGAATGAAAACTTATTGTGGCATTATTGAAAAAAATATGAAATTCCTCAATAAAGGTATAGGTTATTTTAAATAAATATTTTATAATTTGCATGTTTTCTTTATTCTAAATTTTATAATGTATTATGTTCTAAAATGTAAAAAGAAAAAATTTTTGCATTAAAACATTAGTTTAACTTATCTTCTTATCATCACTTATATTAACTACAATTATTCTTTTATCGATGCTTTATAAAAAAAAATTTCTAACATTTTACATTAGTTTTTTGTTATAATATATATGATCATCTATTCTCGCATTTCTTGTACCTAATATAATTCTCTTTTTGTTAATCAATTTGAATTTTTTATTGTATACATACTATGCACTATTTAAAAAGGAAACTTTAGCCTTTTAATAAGGGTAAAAATAAAACCGTTTCTCTATTCCTTACCTAAGCTTCTCATTACCATGGAGAGACACAACAATATCAAATTCTTTTAAAGATACATAACTGACCATCACACAAATTATCCGTCGTAATTTCCTTAACCTATCATTCGTTGATGGTATTCAGTTACGCCTACTTGCCCATAATCGGAGCAGCAGATGTGTTATAAGTTCATTTCCACAATATGTAGAAAAAAACTACTTAAATCCGGTGGTATATATTGAAAGAATGCAAAGGGCTGGCAGAAAGAATTATAGGTAAATTAGTACTCCAGGAATGACAGTGAGTAGATTACTTTAAATTTTTCTCTTGTTCATTCTTTGATATTTGAATAAACTTTTTCAGTCTTCTTATTCACTTTTAAAAAAATTAAATATAGAAATCAATTTTTTCACATTTTATTATATTTCACAAGTTGTTATATATTATACTGAAAAGCAAACTTTTAATTTAAATTGAAACATACATTCAAAAAAGCAAATTAACATAAGTTTTAACAATATACGTTTTATTGCAATATTTGACATACATTTTATGTTTTCATAATAAAATTCTTTTTAATTTATATTGAAACTATTCTACAATATATAAAATGAAACTCAACAGAATTTGTTACTATTCTACACAAAAATACGTGATATTATTAGGTAATATTTATTTAAATGTAATTGAATTAATTTGTTCATTAATTTTGTTGAATATAGAAATAATCATAATTTATTAATTGATATAGTTAATTCCAGAGCAGATGTAAGTGGAATAAAAAACTTAGGCGCCTATATATTCATTTAGATTGAGAAAGAAAGAGTGCAATGACCGAACTGTAGAATTTTGCTGATGTATTCGCGGAATGCAAACTACGCCAAAGAAAAGCCGTACGAGAGCGAATAAGCGAAATATACTATAAATTTTGTGTCTTAAATATTCTCTCTCTCTTCTTCTCTCTCACTATTTCTACCACTCTCAAATATGTGATAGACTTCGTTGAAATTAAGGTTATATATGATTAAAAATGTTTATGCATGTACTTTAAATTTTTATGTATGTAGAAATTTTTATATGCTGATAATTTTTTCTCGTTGCTTACTTATTTTATTAAATATAAACTATATTCTTTAATATATACTACACTCTTAGTTATAATTGATAAAATTAAAATTTTGTGTTTACAGAAAATTGTTAAAAATTAATTTTTTTATAAAATAACTAAAATTTTCATTAAATGCTAATACTCAAATATTAGTATAATGTTAATAAGATATAAAATCAAAATCCAAAATGTTACGTTTCGTCATTTCTATTAATATTTAATATTAATTTAATAACACAATAATTTTATTAATCTAAAAACATAAATAAATTATTCATTTGTAATAAGAATAATTTTTTCATATATTTAATCAATTTTATTTATTGTTTTTATTTTAAATATAATTTGTTAATAGGTTAGTAATGTAAAAATCAGCATAATCAAGAAACAATAATTATTTTATAAGTTTAAGAATATATTTTGTAAAACACATTAATATTATAGGCAACTTGATTTAACTTTTCTTATTATAATATATATTTTGAAATATGAGAAGTAAAAATTAATAAATAAACTTCAGTTTTATACTAATAAAGAAATTTTTATATTAAAGAAAAGAATTTTTCAATAAAATTTTCAGAATAACTTACATAATCGACTATGTATATTTATCTATGTAATTCAATAAAATTTAGTAGTATAAAAGGATAAAAATTGTGAATAAATTATAGAACTTTTAATTTTGTCGTAGAAGTTATTTGTATTATAAGTTTATATTAAGGATTTAAATTTAATATAGAAATTCGCATTCTTAAGTTAAATACTTTGATTATTCAAAATTTTGATGTGTAAATTTTTTAAATATATTATTCGTAAAAATCATTTTTTAATTAAATATTCAATAATTTGAAATTACGATTTATTTAACCTGAATTGATTCATCAATTTTATTTCATGAAAATTTTAATTAATATACAATATATATTTCAATTTTATTTTTCTTATTATAAACTATAATTTATTAATTGACTATTCAATTGAAAGATTAATTATTTATTGTGAGTATTATAATTAAGAAATACTCGAATAAGAAATAAAGACGTTAATTAGTTATTTTTAAAAAAATTAATGAAGGAAAACATTTGAATGAGATAAAACTACGTATATTTTTAATTTAATTGGAATATACTTATATAAAGTATTTAGGAATAAAAGAATTCCAATATATATGTTTTAATTTATAATGAGTATAAATATTTATTAAACATATAATAATTTATATAATACTATTTATTTTCATGTCAGAATTATATTCCGAATTAAATTAAACTATATATCTCATTCAATATATTATGAAAGTTATTTCTTGATTAATGACAAATATACATATTAAAATGTAATATAACTCGCTTTAGTTTTCTTAAGTTCGGATTCATAAACAACATAAACCTCAATGAACCATGCCAAATTGCGCTCCCAGCCTCTCGTTGCAGTTAACATGTATATTTATTCATTATTTGGATCACATAAAATATCGCGGTTGGTATCATACTAACTGAAAAATTGTAGAGATTCTTAGAGCAGCAAACTCTGCTTGTTTAATTTCTATACCTTTTTTTATATTCGAATTTGTTTTCTCTGATTTCTCAGATATAGTACACTTTATGCTTATTTATTCTCCATCAAATATACTTCGATGTTCCATTGGTAGTATAGATATATACTATACAATATTATAGTATAGATAGTACGTATAGGTAACGCTCGCCTCATTGCACATCTGCGCAATAAAAGTGGAACTCAAGTTCTCATTTTCTTTTTTTTAGATTTTTCTTTTCATCTGTTCTATAACTGCAATCAAATTACGCTTATTTTAGTTGGATATTTATTTGAATTATTTGACATTAACCTTATAAACTGTTCGAAAAAGTAACATAAAGTTGCACTATTATACAAAAAAAATTTCTAGGTGCAAGGTTTCATCTCTTCTTTTTTGAATACTCGTAAAAAATATATAATCAATTAAGAGAGTACATCAGTCTTATCAATTAACTATTTTATCAATTTTATCATAAATACGTTAAATTTTATACGTTTCCATGAACTATTTATTTGAAACCGTATACACATTTAGACTTGATTATTAGAAATGTTGTTGCTTTTTTATTTGCAATACACGCCATGTCTACATATGTCTAAATATATGAAAGAAATTATGATGGAAATTAATTCATATTAAAAGGTTAATATGTATTTCAAATTTTAGCCTTTAAAATTTATATGTTTTTAAGTTTAACGTGAATTAGCTTTTTAGTTTTTTAAATTTAAATAAATTATACATTTAACATATATCTTAAAATTCGACGAATTATAAATTTCTCCATTTAACTAGTTTGATCACAATTCATTTAATTAATTCATGCAAATTTAAAACTATAAAAAAACGTTATGTTTAATTGTTGATATATAAATTGCACTTGAGGACAAGATGGAATAATTTTTACAAAGAATGAAGTATTCAAAACGCAGCCTCAATAAAAATATTTTGTATTTCGTCTTAGGTATTTCTAATGATATACGCGATGTAAATCCTCCGATGAATAGCACAAACGTAACTTTCGGAATTTGCACTGTTTCCGTACGCAAAAAAAAGAGCTGTCAAATATTCGTCAACAATAAAGAAAAATATTTTTTTTAACGTATATTGAAAATTTATTATATATAGATATATTAATTTACTTTATTCTAATGAAAAATATATAAAAATATAATATATAGTCTACATTGAATAGCATTTTTTCAAATGTAGTTTCCCTTTGAAATATAAAATCGTTATTCAAATTTTCTAAGTGAAACTTATCAATAAAGAAATTCTAATTAGTTATAAATATTATAATTCACTAGTAAAAAATGTATCCAATAACTATTTTTTTAATTTCAATATTTTATTGATTAAACTATAGAAAAAATAGTTTTAAGAATGGTATTGTATAAATGTTATAAATTTTTTATATTTTTAAGAAGATCCATTAATATCAATGTTTTAATATAGGAGCTATAAGTAAATAAATAAATTAATACAATATCTTATATATCTTGTTAAAAATTATTATTTTAACTTAAAACTTGACATCATAAAAAAATCAAAATGATCTTACAATGTTTTTTTTAATATTGTTATTATTATTATTATCAATTATAACAAAATGTTTGTGTTTTATCTTATTTTCATTGTTTTATTTAGAGATCCATAATATTTAAACAGTTAATGTAGAAATTGAATTAAAAAATTATCTATTTTAATTTACATCAAGATTAATAGTTAAGATATTTTCGACACAAGTAGATAATCAGATAGATTAACATATTTTTCTTACTCATAAATAAAGCATAATTAAATTTTGATGATTTAAAATAATTATTTTGATTATTTAAATTTCGTTCAGTACTAATTTTTTATATATATTTTTGATATATAAATTAAAAAAACATTTGTTTTAAGTACTACTTCGTATATTTATAAATTTGTGCTAAATAAGCAGGCATAAATTTTTAAGCACTAAAATTTAAAAATAAATATATATAATTTACAATTTATATTAAAATTTAGAATAAAATTTGTTTATTTAGTAATTGCACAAAAATTTGTAGAATATATAGTTTTACTTGATTAATTTGAAAGTTAATTGTGTAAGAAACCACAAGTCATGGTTATAATAGATTACAGCCGCATCACTGTTATACAGACTATGAAATGCTTAAAACTTAAAAGTGTATAATCTAAATTCGCGGATTATATGCACTAGCTAATAGCCAAAAGTAATCTTTATGTATGTTACGGAAATGCAAGTATGCGTATTATAGAAGATGTTGCACTCTGCATTAATATTTATATTTCTAACGATAGTTTCTTGTTTATGTTGTTTGATCGTGTGACTTTTTAAGGCTGCAAATAATATACCGTTGTTACAGAAATGTTTTACTTCCTCTACATTTTATTTTTGACTATCAATTAATTAATTGTCAGTTTCAAGATTAGAAACGACGAAAAAATTTACAGCTAAATTTACTTTAAATTGAAATTAGTTAATTTGTTTGAAAATTTGAAAAACTAAAATCTAAAAAAAAAACTAAAATCTAAAATCTAAAAACTGCTTTTCATTCAATATAATTTACGTAAAATTATATGTAATTTATATTGTTACAATTTAGAATTATAAATAAAGTTTTGAAATAATATAATTCTATAAAATTATTAAATTTATTATTTATTAGCCTCTTATAATAATTAAAAAATAAATATTTGGTGAAGAGTATTGTCAAGAGTCTTGTCAAGAGGTTCAGAAACTTTACACAATACACTCATACGTAATTTAACTGCATGTCGGATCGTATACCCGTGTGTTCCACCTTTGCAAATAGCGCAGAGACATCCACACAACGAAATATCGAACTAAAGAAACTACTTTTCAGCTCAGCAATATTATTACCTCTATGTTTATATTAAAAGACGAATATATACATATCAGAAACATCTACCTCAGTGGCATATGTGCGTTCTTTTACTAATCCGATTTTTCGAGTAGCGTGTATCACATTCTTTGCAACAAGAAATTGCGAATCTTTTATTTATCATGCTGTTGCACTTTTCCATAAGCAAATACGCTTCTTAAGGAATAATTCATTCTGGATATAACACTGAGAGTAAAAATCACGAGCAAGTGAAAGAGAGTAGCAGTATCGATTTAATGTTTGACGCACAGACTTGTAAGCAGTGGATAGTTTACATCCACATAAGTGTTTGAAAACTATGGATAGGTTAATTATATACTAATATATATTAAAAGAGCTTTAAAATAATTTGGTATTTTTTAGAAGTAAAATAAGCACGACTTTTAAAACATGTTTACTGTTCAAGATATTTAACCATTAAAAGATATCATACATTTAATTATATCTTTACTAACATTTTTTCCATAAATTTTACATGTATCCATAGCTACTACAATCATTAGTTTAAAACTTAAATTTGATTTATATCTTTTTTATTTTTAATGTTTATGATTGTTTAAAAGCTGATTATGATAATTATGTATATAAAGTATATTCATCATATTATGTTATTTTTTAATGCGTTCATAGGGTAACTTACACGTTAATTTATTATATTCGTATATACTAGTTTAACCACCATAAAATAAAATTTTCACAAGTATACAGCACTATTTATTAACTTAATTCTTCAATAATATATCAAATAAAATAAATGCAAAAAATGTTTTAATAAATATCGAATATAGACAAAAAATTATTTTCAACTACAGTTGGTTGGAGGAAAATAAATATTCTGATGCATTTTTTAAATTAGAGAATTACAAATTCATAATAATTTATAGATACATATAAAAAATCTTAGATTGAAAACATGATTATTTATATTTTTTACAATATATAATATTTTATTATACTATAAATTCAATTCTGCTACAATATATTACAAGTTAAATTTAGTACCGAATGGTAGCGTTGGATATCAATGGGAAATGTATGCGATACTTGGACATCCCAAAACTTAACTCTATATAATTATTACCTAGTTTTACTAAATGGAAAAAATGCAAATGGTAGTAAAACGTAAAATTTTGGCGTTTTTCTGAGAAAATGTTGTGGTATAAAATACTGGTTCCCTTTATCAAGAGCACCTGCGAGTTTTCCAGGGTGTTCGATGAAACGAGAGTTGATTTAAAAACTATACAAAGCGTCGGAAAATAAAAAAAGTAACAAGTACGCAAACTGTTAGATAAAATGAGTAACAATCAAGTAGATATTTGTTGCATGCAGTCACGGTAATGGTTAAACAAGGGTATATCCTGCAAGAATAATAAGCTTGTTTCGTACGTGTATAATTACCGGAAGTGGGCTGATTCTGCGGATCTCCTCGACTCTGTTTGTGCATGTATATACTCGTCTATCTCCGCTTCTATACACAAACTTATCGGGCATAAGTGTAAGTTTCAATCGCGCGTCTTCGTCGATGTTGCAAGGATCTTGCGGTTCACGTTGAATGGCGAATATTATTGGGATTGTAACTTCCACGTTTTTATTACTCCCCTGGTGCTTCATTCGCGATAGTCGGTCACTGGGATCTTGCGACTCTATTTTTTTAAACTATTACTCAAGTTTGAAGAATAGATTGGATGACGGTATACTTAAATCAGGTGCTCTCTCACTCATTGAGCACTATGATTAGTCCTTTTTTGAAGCATTCGCGAAAGATATATACGATATTTTTATTTATTTAATGTCTTCGTTGTTAAAAGTTACAAATGCGGATTATTGTTCGCAGAGTTTAATACACTTAGAAATTATGCAGCAACTTGAGTTTTCGAGAAATAATCACTCTTATATATACCAAAATTTTTAAAGTCCGCGTTTCTTTTTTATACTATCGAAATAATAATGAAGCTATAATAAAACCAAAGATTTAAATACTTTATGGATTTGGTAGTGAAGTTTTTACTTATAACGTTGCATTACATATCTATTTTTCTTTATAGAGTAACAATTAACGCTTATTATTATTGTTAAAGTTGACGAAGAACTCTACTTTATCTAATATACAAATTACCATACTACAATATATAAGGATACTTCTTGAAATTTTTTAAAATTATGATTGAGTTTGTGAAATACGAAGATGATGATTTATGATTTTTAGTACTGCAAAATTAAAGATTTACGAAAAAAATTGTAGCTATATTCAAGATCATAATCAGACGAAATTTCAATTTCATAATCTTAAAACTTTTTCTTTGACCTACTTATGTATTAATTCATTTTAAAATAAAATTTTCAACTTTGAAATTGTAAATAGTGCGTATTTGCCATTTATATAAAAAGTATAAGAAATTTTGCGTCACATAAAAAATTTAGTATATAAAGAACTGTAATGCGAGTTTGTTACCGCTTGGAAAATATTAACAAAATCGTGCTTCAGGCGGTGCTAACTTACACTACTAACTTTTTACAGTGAATCATACTTGCGCTGGAGAAAATAATAGTATATAATATATGAAGTATACAAAGCTTGTAGTATAACAATTATTTTTTTTCTTAATATAAATCATGAATGTAAAGATTTTGAGGTTTAAAAAGTGAGCTTCGAAAAAAAATGTTAGTAATAATATCTGCGGTGGTATCTGTTTAAAAAATAAATAATCACTATTTTAAAATATAGAATCTCATATTAGTTTTTTTACTAGTGAGGAAAGTACCTTTTCAATAGGCAAATATAATTTTTTTTATATGTAGCTAAATATATTAAATAATTCAGTACGTATATACGTATTAAAAAAATTCGTGATATAATATTATTTATAATAAATTTTCAAATAAAAAAATGTTATTTTAATTTAACTAATCAAAATTTTAATATACAGAAGAAATGTTGTAACAGAATATTTGCTGCAAATTAATTTGTCATTTAAACGTATCATTCTATTACGTTTTTAATTAATCAACTACAGTTAAAAAATATAATTGTACATAATTACATGTAGCTATTATCAAGAAAAACTTGCGGGTTATAAATTATTACATGTGTTATCGTTCATCACTTGAGACATTTAAAAAACATTTCGATCAAGCTTACAGAATATAAAATTATGTATAAACGTAATAATATATACTACATAAAATTAAGTAAATTACTCAATAATGTCTATAAATATCAATATGTATGTATTTTTATAATAAATAAAAACTCCTTCTACCCCATCTCTTGGTTTGTTCATCGATGTGTCTTTTGTATCAAACAAAAATGTGCTGTAAATATACACTACGGTAATTTAAAACGTTATAAGAGAAGAACTCTTTTCAGACAAGATTTGCCGAAGATATCTCGAAAGGAAAATCAAAAGAGCGGATGTAAAGAGACAAAAGTTTAAGCCGGAAGGGACGGAAAAAGCTAATTAAAACGAGGGATCGGAGAATTTAAGATTAATACTTTCCGCCTTGCAGATTATATCTCTTATTAGGTAGAAACAAACTTGGATTAAGCGTCGACTTTTCCAGGGACAACAGCTGATAGTTAAAAAATTTGTATTTCTCTATTACTGATTAGGAACGGAAAAAGGATATTTAATTTTTTGAATTTCAATTGAATAGACATCTTATTTGATAACTTTTTGTTCATTTCATTTTTTTCATAAGAGAAAGTAAAAATAAGAAAATGAAGATAATATGTTTGTTATTTTCTTTACTATGATCCGCTGTTTCATTTTCCTATATCAAATTTAAACAATATCGGTTTGAATTTTTCATTATAAAGCATTTTAAAACTTTGTTCATTAAACATTAAAAAAAGTTAAGAAAGTTATAATAGTTTTTAATAAAAAATTTCGTAAGGAAATTTTTAAATTCCAAAATTTATTTAGATATTTACTTTACAAAGAATAAGCTGCATAGATAAATTTTAAGAAGCTAGGGAAGTTTTAAAAAAATTTAAATAGATGCTATAAGATAATAAAAAGTTTGGAAATGGTATGAGAATTTAGTATTAGGAGTTTGATTTTCTTACAAAAAATGAAAAGCCTACATACGAATTTCAGCTGCGTTGATTAATAATTTTTTAAGAAATCCTGAAGTTTTTGGCTTAATAAACTTTTCTGATATTCTAAAAGCTTTTTTATTTCATTTGAAAACTTCACGCTTTTTATAATCTGCAATGATAAAATTTAATTTTTAAATGTTTTAAAATAAATTGACTGATTTTTCAATTTAGTGAAAGGCCATCGTTTCATTTTCTGTGTATATATCTATAATAAGATTAAATTTTTTTTATTCTATTTTTTCATGAATTTAAGTTTCAAATATGTGCATATTACAAATGTTAAAATTTCATTTTTGTATCGTTTTTTAATATGTACAATTTATGAATTATAATGATACTTTAATTTAAAAAATTATTCTTCTATTCTTCATTTAAAAATTAAATTCATTTCCTTTAATTATTTTTTGTTTTTTTTTATGTTACAGGTATATACGACTAACAGTGCCACAAACAAGAATAATCATGATTTTTGGAAGTAAACTGCAAACTTCTTTTATGAGCTTATGAATGACATAGTTACATATATCTAATATTTAGCCTACTACATAGAATTGGAGTTGTGTCTTACTTTGATAATTTTTATCAGTTGAAATAATGATTAGATACAAAGCAATCTTACATTGTATAAATATATAATTGGGTTTAATTCTTTATTTTATAATAAAATATTATATTATCTTTATGTAAAAAAAAGTATTAAAGATTATAATAAAAATAATTAATAAGCTTCTTTATACTTTCAACGTGCAAACAAATAGATATTCGATAGATATCTATTTTGTAATTAAATTAGTAATTTAATTTTATCGGTTTAATTTAGGAGTCCTCAAAATTAATATTTATTTAAGTTAAAAAAATAAAACAAAAGAAACAATGCTAGTTTAGTAGCGTTTTATCTTCGACAGTGAAAGCTGCATTTGAAGTAAGACACAACTTCACCGTTGTATAATAGATTTTCAGGTGTGTTTGTTATAAAAAAACAAACTTTTGGAAAAAGGGATGGAATTTAGTTCCTGTGTACAAGTATAGGTGTAAGTTGTAGCGCCTTCACACTTAGTAGGCACGAACGTGAAAATACAATTCTTTATGATCTCGCGTAATTTTTTTAGTATAATGCCGCTAATAAAATACCAATTGTATCAATTTTCATTGAGTAAGTGTTAGTAAAGAGTTAATTCGGAAATAATTTCAATAGATATGTTGAGAGATCTGCATATATGCAAACTAATGAGTATGTCAATAATAAACCATTACTGTTTGGTATTTCTTTGTTGACGGAAACTTTTTTTTTAATTAAAAAATATTTATATGGTAATTAATTTTCAACTTACATTTTTTAATGTAATTCGATATGTCATTTTTGAAAGATAACCTTACTTATTTTTCCTTGTATTTGCACGATATACTTATTTTCGAAAACTTTATATTATATTAAAAAGGCATTTTGTAATATTTTGGTATAAAACGAGTAGGAGTTTAATACACGAGAAATTTATAATCAATTAATTCTGTATATTTTTTAAAAATAAAAATAATATTCTTAAAGTTATTTTTTATATTTAATTAATTATTCTCTTATATATTTAAATTTGAAAATTTTTTTATTAATTTCAAAAACTTACAAATAAAATTATATTTTATTACAACTATTTAAATTCATAATTTACTAATGTATAAGTTGTTACATATGATATTTTTTAAATTATTATATAGATTATTATATAAATTATTATATAGATATAATAATTCTAACAAATTAGACCAAAAAATATTTTTTCAGTTTTTAATCAATAAAAACTCTAATAAAGTTAATATAATTATTTTCCCACAATATTTTCATATTTTTAAAATCTAATTTCTAATTTGAAGCATATAATTTTTTCCAAATATATAATATAAAAATTACTTTTTATTCTTTGAAATTGATGATATCTAACAATAAATATATATATACATATATATATAGAACAAATTATAAGAAGATAATTAGAATATAATAAATATAAATTTATTTTAAAAGTAAAAAATATAACAAAAAAGTGAAAGTTTTGATAGTAATTAATTATCGATTGTTTGAAAATAAAACAAGAAACATAGGAATGCTCAATGAAAAGAAGTCGTGTTTGGGTATAAGAAAATATGCACCGATATTGAAAAAATTCTGTGTCTCTGCTCATTGCCTTTGCAGATGCAAGTCATATTTCACTCAAGGAAAATTTCTTTTTTTATTGTTTAAATCCTCCATCAGCGAGTAAAACAACCACGTGCAAGTAAGAAAAAAATGTGCATGTATATTCGATACAAAAGTTGCTAACTGTTTGTCGATGAAGTGCTAGTAAACTTGATCCGCAGAATGATTGAGCTCATGTGTATATGTATATATATTCAACGCTTCTTATGAATTGGTTATTTGGAGAAGATAATAACTTTTTACAAATCATTATTGCAAAACTAATGTGTCACACGTTTTAAAGTATATTATATGTTAATTTATTTTACGATTGATGATTCTAAACAATTTTGCCTTATCGTGTATGGAAACTTATATTGTATTTATTTGAAACACCTTTTATAATTTTCATTTCGAAATTTATTATTCAAGTAAAAATATTTCAATATCCAACATATTTTAGAATTTTGTAAATATCCATGCATATACTTTTTTTTAAACCATAATGAATTGTGTAGTTTTTAATTTAAAAATATATTTTTTCATTAGTGCAATATGTGTTTTTTTAACGAAACTAAAATTATATATATAATTGTTAAATAATAGAATATAAAATTTCACAAAATAATAAAGAATTTATCAAATTTTTATACAAGATTAATGCAACTAAAGTCCTAGTATTTCACCACATTTTTATCGAGTAAAGACAAATACTGAGCAGAAAAAATGAACTAAGAGTGATATGGGCTTTTCCAAGGCAATCCATCCGAGCTTACCACCAAGTGAAAGAACGATAACGTAACCAAAATACAAAATATCAGAAAAGAGCAAAAAAAGAAAAGTAATTGTCTGTCAAAGTGAATAAAATATGAAATAAGGTGAAAAATAATTTAGTTTTTTTTTAAGTATGCATACATTCTTTTTTATCTGAAACATTTATAGAAATTTTATAAGGAAGTGTATAGATTTTTTTATTTTATTGTAGATAAGAATAGGTATGTTAATCTTTAATTTTCATTATTTTTTTCATTATTTTTAGAATATACAATTATACTCTTTTAAAATATAAATGATCAAACACATTTATAAATACCGTATACAGTTTATTTTGAATAAAAAATTTTGAACGTGTAGAGAAATATTTAAATAATAGTAAATTATAATTTTAAGGTAACTAGATTATGTACAAAGTTAGGTATATAGAAAAAGAAAAAAACTTGAATTCTAGTTAATGTTATATCCTATTAAACGATGTCCAATTTCATCTTTGAAACGAGTGTTGGAATAAAAGTAGAAGAACAACGAATACAAAACTTATGTAGCGGAATTCCGGTACCGTCGTATATGCGGCATGTTCATTTCTCATTTGCTCGCATTTCCGGGCGACACGGCTCGGAGGCACTTATCCTTCTCGTTCCTCAAAACTGATCACTACAGCGATATTCGTCACTCTCGCGCATCCTGATTCCTATATGAGATTTTCATGTGTTGTGGTTCCTAATGACGTGCCACGAGTCACACACAGAACGACTAAAATTGTCATGTTAATACTTGAAATCACCGCGAACGAACTCCAAGGATTGATTTCTGGTTTAAAAAAGTAAGTCCCTTTTCTACACATCGCTGAATTTAAGCGTCTTTCCCTGCCTCCCCGAGTCAACGAGTGTTTAATTTATATGAGAGAGTTGAGAAATCACTCAACTAGTTGACTGAAAATGAGGATATATAAAGGATATACAGAAGTTTTTTACGTTGTTTATTTGTCGACATTCAAGGTCAAATCATATATATTAATAAAAATTTATTCTTTTTATAAAGAACGTCAGTATTTGTGTATTTTTATTTTTATAGAAATAAAATCGTTTATTTACTAATTAATCTATTTTGTAATAAAATTAAAAAAGTTTGCTCAATAAAATGTTTGTATTAAGAAATGATTAATAAATTTAATTTTAATACTTAAACCTTTATATATATATATTATTTTTACAGATAATATAGATTTAATTTTTATAAATTTTGTTAAATTTTAGAATTATTTTGATATTTACGCAAAAATATTTTATAACTAATATTCTTAATTATGTAAAACTACAACATTGGTTTTTATCCTTACCATCTACTTATTATTATTCAAATAATTTGAATAATGGTTAAAAGAATGATAGCTTGCATTTATAGGTATATTTCTCTGTTTGAAACAAAATACTTTTAATAATAAAGAAAATGCTTCATTTAATTACTGGAAAACAAAACTAACACTGTAATCGCTGTGAAATTTCCCGCATAAGTTCAGAGTATTTATTATCGGCTAGTAACGGCAACATTTATGTAATATCATTTACATCAGAAATTCAAACAGTTGAGCAATTTTATAAATTTCTTTACACGCTATTTGCATACTTTTCGTATTCCCATCTATGCTTCTAATACATTTTTACCTCTTGGCTTATTAATAGAGTAATTACTATCGAAATAAGAATTGCGACGATGTCCAGAGAGACAATACATTCGCCACCTGTAAATTGCAAATCCTCAATAGTCCGAACTGCATGAAATGTGTCATTGTTATGCAAACTAATTTGCACTTTTTAGGAGTTACAAGGGTCATACAGTAGTGTCAACTGCTGGAAATATAAAGGCAGATTTCAGTTTTTGTTTCTCAGAATGATTAAACTTTTCATTGATTTTCTTGTATAATTATTATAGAGATCGTTCTTAAAAGATATATGAATTTAAGTTATTATTCAAATTAACTGTACAAACTCTAAAATTGTTATCGTATATTGCCTACTGTGGTTATTGCTCTTATCAGTTTGTGTACTTTTATCTGAATGTATGCGATTTTCAATGGTTGTTCTTACCATTTTCTTATCTCCTTTATTCTTATCTTATCAGATTTATAGTATGTTATTAAATTACATTATTAGCTAAATATGCTGGTAAAACTGTTTAAATTGAAATAAAAATTAATTTCTGGGTGATTAAATATAAATATAGTGTTTAATGTATTTAATTCATAATATTTGAAATAAATAGGCACGGAAATATTACACATTCAAAACGTAAAGGATAATGGATTCTGAGAAAACAAGCTTTTATTACATGAGTTTGAAAAGTTAAAATATTATATATATATATATATTTATTTATTTACTGTAGCACATCATAATTGAAAAAAGAAAGAATTTATGAAAATATCGTTTTATGTAAAAATTGTGTATGCGATATTTTCTGATAATTAAATCATACAGTGGATCTTCACTATCGATTTAAAAATATTTCTTTAATTTTGTCTACCTAATCAAGATCCATCAAAGTTCATTATTCCGAAATAACCATCTAATTGCAGACTTATAGTTTTAGATTCCGAGATAATGATGGAACTGATACGAACGACGATAAAAAATACGTGATATCTTCGTTTGGCTAGAAAGAAAAATTCGTTCTCGTGTGACTATTTCCTAGATTTATGTTTCAACAATATTTCAAAAATTGATAACTATTATTTACTGAAACGATGCAAATTGATCACATTCAAATATTTCAGGATTTTCTTTGGAGTTGTATCGGTTGTTTGTTAATATACATATATTTTATTTTACTATCTTCATCATTTATTTTAGCGTATTCGGTATTTTAAATAAAATAAATAAACATGGTTAATTTGGATACTATTTTTTTAAATTATTGCAAATATAATTTTGTTAGTTTATTAATATTAGAGATATTTATTATATTCGTTCGTAAGAATGTTAAACTATTTATTGCAACGCCTATTATATTTTGTAGAATTAATGTATCTTATTTTTAAGGCGGAGATTTGATATTTTCTTCTCTTTCTTAAAAAACTATATAAAAGATTTTTTTTTATGTCGTTAGTTATATTATATTTAATTTATTCTAATTAGGATATTTTATATATAGTCATTAAAAATTTACATTCGAATTTTTTACATATTATCTGAAAACTATTTTATTTGTATATATTTTGTATTATTCAATTTAAAATATGTATTACGTCAAAAACTCGATGGTTCTTTTAAAGAAAAATATTAATTTTAAATAATTTATTTAATATAAAAACAATTTTAACTAAATTATATTCATACATTCATTTTCAATTAAGTTAGTTAAAAGAAAATGAAATTCCATTATCAACGATATGATATAAAAAAACGTGTTTCGAATGAGTTTTATTAAAACAACATTATTATTTTTCCGAATAATTGAATTTTAAATTTTTTTTCACCAGATAGAACAAATTTAAAACGATAACAATCTTTCTAAAGTATAGATATGCACGTTATATACATTGCAACGATTAAAATGATAAATACGTCTATGACAGCGAGTTGTCGCCAAGCAATAAGGAAAGAAGTGTAATTCTAAGTCAGGAAAGTTAAAACTCATGGAGGAAACGCTCTTGGAAAATACAAGTGTGTGTAATAACAATAAGGCTAATCTATTTTATTTTATAGAGAAATTGATAAGAGTGAAATATTTGCTTTTGATACGTATGCGTTATTCTTTCTAAGTCAACGATAATTTTAATTATCGTAATTTCATCGAATGAAAATATATTTTTCTTCACATAAACTATAAATAATAAATTATGTAACGTATTTCGATAACTAATTTAATTACTATTTAAATTTTATTTACATTTATAAAATGAAAGTTATAGCTATTCATAATACCTATTCTAACTAAATAATTTATAAAAACTAAATTATTTCATGGAATTAAATTAAAATAAATAATAATAATAACATATTAAAATTTTTTTATATATTATTTTATTATTTTATTTATTATTTTATAAATTTCATTTATAAAATGAAAGTTATAGCTATTCATAATACCTTTTCTAACTAAATAATTTATAAAAACTAAATTATTTCATTGAATTAAATTAAAATAAATAATAATAATAACATATTAAAATAAATTATATTTGAATTAACATTTTGTACTAAAAAGTGCTGTCAATGATATAAATTTATACATTGTATCACAGATGTTAATAATTTCTAATAGTATTTCTTAGAAAGTAATTTTAATTTTTCATTATAAATTAATAAATAAATAGTTAGTTTAAATAAAATCAAATAAACAGTATTCCGAATATAATTCTGAATTTGATACATTATTAGTAAAGTAGAGAAGATAAATTTAACATTTATTCTCACAGACCTGCCTCGCTGTAATTCAACAAATGAATAAATATTACACAGGATAAGGAAATCCAGGTATTTTAATTACATAGAGTAACGAATAGAGCAGAGCAGCTTAGGTGAATTACTGAAAAATGTGATTACAAAGTGTGAGTATGCTCAAAAAGAACGTAAGCAAAGGAAGAAAGTGTAAAAGCGCTTCATACGAGCGAGTTTACCAATCGATCAAAAATTGATTAAGCCAAGAAGTGAAAACGACAATATGCGTATTATAACTATTTTGCCTGTGCTACTCAGCTTCGACAATTTCGATTTTGATATCAGATACAATTCGTAAACCTGTAATCCTTAATTAGAGTTGGAAAAGCTCCGGATTCACGTATGAGATCGTATAATGCAATCACGTAAAATATTTTGATTAGTCTATTGATATCTGGATGCAGGTGAAATCACTGGAGTCTGCCGATTCAGTGGAGCAGTTGTGAGAGATACGAGTCTTTTGCACAAAAGCGAAAGACAAAATATTATCGAGTCTTGTATGTGCTTTTTGACGAAAAGCGAAGTATACTAGAATCCAGCTTAGAAAGTAAGAACATGCAAATTCTACTTTTTTACCCTGAGGTTTTTTCTCGACAGATAGTAAATCATCACCAAAATGAGCTAGAAAATCAAATGGCAACTAAGAAAAATCTCAGTTATATATATATATTATGTAATTATTATTTAGCCTATTATTTGTTTTCCTAGGTAACAGTTGCAAGAAAAAAAAATAATATTTTATAATTTTATTTAAAGACTGTGCTTAACGAGGTGTAAAACAGGAACATTTATTTTAATTTCTACTTCCAATATTTTATACGAAGAAAAATAATTATATAGTATTAAGAAGAATAATATATTAGGAGAGGAAGAAATACATGTATTTATCAAAAAAATATTTATGAAAAAAAAAATTAAATATGAAAAATATTTATTTATTTGTAAGTATCTAGAACTATTTTAGTGTAGATTATCAAATTTTTAAGTTATTGATAATTTTTAATTTTTAAAAATATGTTAATATTCTCAAATGTAAAATAAAACACAAAATCAATTCCATTGAAGATAATTTTTTTTTGCGATAAATTTTATCATAATATTTAATCCTTAAGCTATGCCAATAAATTTTTCTTTTTAAGTTTTTCGAACCTTTTAGCTATTACTATATGAGTCATAAAAATAAAGTTTAAAGTCAAGTACAAGCGTTATAATAAAATTATTTATTAGGTCGTTTATTTCTTAAAAATCAGAAACCGCTTAAAATAATTTATGCAACTCTTTTTAATCATTTTTTTTTCTTGTAATTTATAAGAAAATATTCTTTTACTTTCATCACTATAGCTTTTAGTAATAAGATAATATATAGAATATTACTGTTTTTATCGTGATTCATTTACAATAACAATATTCCATTTAAGAAAACGGTTAAAGTTAAATAGTTAAATAGTCGTATCATGCGTTAATTATATTTTGTGCCTCAATGAATTAATGTTCCTTATAATGAGTAGTAATTTATTACCATATCTAACAGTATTTAGATGTCGTTATAAGTAAAGTAGCTTCTTAATAAAAATATCAAAAAATATTATTATTAATACATAAATAAAAGATTGTAAAAAAATGTACCGAAGTCTTCATAATTTTTATAAAAAAATACGTAATGGGTTTTTCAAAAAAATTGGAAAAATACGTGCGCAAAATCATAAAATGAATTTTACTATGTTACAAGAAATGATGAATCATTGCAAAGAAAAATATTTTCCTTCGACTTATCCCGATAAAGATGTGAATATTTCAATTCATCTGTAATAACAAGACCCATATAGAACTTATGCAATCAAAAAATTTCTTGGTATTAAATCACGTACTTTCGAACGTAAATACTATTGCAAAATAAGGAAAAATTTTTGTTATTTTATGGATCACCGCACCAGTAAATGATGTGAAGAAATCTGCGCGTATTGAGACAATGTAGGCCTCTTCCTCCGCCAAGAATGAAGCATAGTGCAAAAATTAATCAGCAACGTGCATGAATTAATGAATCATGAGTATATTTGTAGAGTGATTTAAATTTTCTTTGCCCCGATGAAAACTATAATATGCTCAATTCAGAATTCATATTGATCCTGTTTATAAAATCAAGGGACAAAGTTTATAAATACTCCTAAGAGCTAAATTCACTGATGAAAAAATCTATCCTTCTAAAATATTTGGTTGTTAATAAATTATATGCTACTTTAATTATATAAGAAATTTAAATATCTAATGTTACACATCTACACTTAAAATTACCTTAAAAAACGTAATATTTTTATATTTACTGTCAGATTTATACATTAAATTGCATATTTATTCGTTATTTTTTATATTATTTTTTTCAATTATGTTAAAATATATTTTTTTATTACAATATATTTATTAACAATTTTTAATAAGAACTAAAATATTATGTTAGCTATTTACTTACTATATTTGATGTTATTTTCTAAACAATACAATAATTAAAATTATCAAAATACAATTTAAATACAAATTCATGTATTTTTCGTTAAATTTGAGTTATTTTTAGAGGATTGATTATGAAATAATTATTTCTCATATTTTAAGAATAGTTTTAGATATTACGGAACAAATTAACAGAGATGAAAAAAAGATGTCATTCGTAAATGTATTGCGCATAAATAATGAATTAATATACAAAATATCTATAAATGGTTCATGAAATATTAAGTAAAAATCTACACAGAGGAAAAAATTAATAACATTCGAAAATGCTTGAAAAAGATTGTACTGAATGAAAGATAGAAGTATTAATAAATGAATGAAAAAATTTAATAAAATGTTATTATTTCTGCATTCCTTGCATAAAAAAAAGTTTTCAAGAAGACAGATAACTATAAAAGAGAAAAAAACAAACAGGAAAATATAGAGCATAAGTAGAAGTTTTGTAAACTCAATCACCACAGCCATCAGCAACAATAACACGTGTCTCTCGGGTGGTGTAAGTGGCGTCCCTTGTATCTGCTGACTCGGTTCTACAGTGCGGAGGTGTTGTCAGGACACTAACGTAAATAGGTATGCATGTTGTTCTCGAAATTTGCGTTAAAATTGCATCACTAAAGTACGCTAATCGTTGATAAATGCATGAAACATATAAAAAGAAGAAAAGGGAGACGTCGATCGACGACGCATACAAATGTCGCAAACCATCATTTTTCTTTTAATTCTTTTATTATTATTACTTATATTCTTTATTATTCATCTTTCTGGTTCAGAATTCCTATAGATTGTAAAGTACTGTTAATTATATCTTTATATCTTTTTTAAAAAACTAATGTTTTTATAAAAGCGGGAAAGTATAGAGAAATAAAATTATACAGCTTCTAATTTCAATTAATTAAATTTAACGTTAAATTTAAGAATATAAGTAAAACACTTTGAAAAATAGAAGGAATTTCAGAGATTAAATTTAAAGGCTATCATCGCATTTGCCCGATTTTTTAGATCCTATTTCTGAGCAATTTGCGATTCATTCCTCTTCCATTCTTTTTTCAAATACTTTAGAGGTAATAAAAATTCTGGCACACATTGGTCAATTTAATATCTTATGAAACAACAAGTAGTGTAGTATGTAGGTTATAAAGCATGATTATTAACTTGAAATCGGTATCACCTTTTTCAACTTTGAAACAAAAAAAAGTTTTATTCGAATTTACGGTGAACTAATCTTTACAACTTCTTGCTTAGTTTTACTTCTTTTATCCTCTTTTATTAACTATTACTTGAGGTTCACAGAGTTCTAGGCTAATGCAATGATGCTAATGGAGGTTGCAAAGGATATGTACTTATAGACTGTAGCTTCGAAGAGAAGAAAAAAATCCTCATAAAATATGAGGTCATTACCACTGCTTAACACTTTAATGCCTTTCTTTCGTATAGAATTTTTATTAGGTTTATGTGATATTTTATTTCTAAAATAAGTAGCTTCGCATATATACATATATATTTCATTTTTATTATTATTTTTAAAATTTAATTTGCTATTCCATTATTTCTTACCAAAAAGTTTTATTTAGCAATTAAATTATATTATCTCTCAAATCAGTTTTACACGCACTTTTTATGTATAAAATTCATGAAAGCCGTTTTTTAATATTAGAATTTGAGCAGAATATAAATCATAACCAAATTTTAACCATTTTAACCATAAGCCACTTATCTAAATAAAAGTTTAATAAAGTAGTAAATTCCTATATTTTCAGACCATATTCATTCAATTTTACTTTAAATTAATTTTTTATCTGTTAAATTTATGGGGAAATTTTGATATTTAACTCTAGTTCTACGATTTGTATTTTATATATTTTAATATAAATCTACAATAATAGTTAATATAAAAATATAAAAATTTAAAACATTAAAAAATGTTTACATTAAGCATGTTATATATTCTAATATGAAAAGCTATAAATTCTATTTGATATCTTTACATTTGATTCAAAATTAATAACTTCTTACATTTGATTTTATTCATATAAAATATATATACTATACCTACAATTAATATAAATTGAATAACATCCTTAGTATAAATATTTATAAAGTATATTATTGAACCCTATAAAATTCATTTAATAATGTTCAGATTACAGTGAAATCAAATAAAATTCGAACAAAAAATTGTGTGTATTTGCACAGTAAGCCACTTTATGAAAAACAAAATTAAAAAGAGAAAAATTAATAATAGAATCTCTTACCTCAAAAACATATGATATTATCAAGTTTTTATGAATTTTGTACTGTGAATTTTTGTACCATTAAAAGTTTTTTAATCAAACATAAAAAAATATAAATATTGAAGGCGTTTTTGAAATTTCAATTTTAGTTCATTAGTCTCGAATTCGCTTATCAATCCATTTACATAATATTTATTTATATTTTGACATTTGCGCACCCATAAATGCAAAAAACTTGTAAATAGAATAGTAAAGGTAAGCACGAGGCTGCAGTATAGAATGGTAAAGCTATGAATCTTGAAATTGCAGTATTGAAAACGTTACGAATCGCAGTTGCTCAGAAAAAAGAAAAATAAGGCAGTGTTGGAAAAAGTACGAAAACTGCTTGCACGCATTTTCGCGGATATTCTTTTCTTCTTATTTTCTTGTATCGTGGTACATTTGAAGGGCATCTGAAATTCATGAACGAAGCGAGAGCCCCATTTGGGTGAAGACTGGCTCTTTGGTACTATGTGTAACTTATTCTGTTTCTGCTTATTCGAGAGAAAAGCGGGAAAAAATATAAAGCAAATGTGGAAATAAATATTATTTCGTTCAGTTTAAATGGAAGGAGTAAAATAATAACGTGCCGTTTTCTTAACCCTATGTACTGCTTCTAGTTTATATTCGAATTTTCAGATTTACGAGAAATATCATCCTCTTTTATAATATATGAATAAAAAATGTAATTTACTTTATAAAGAAACCATGTTTCTTTATATCCTGCTACGAGTAAGAGAAAATAAAAATTCATTGCTTCGTTTCCACGTTAATATTGAAGTCATAATACGATAATCTATGCGTGAATATTTTTATGCGTTCAAATTTTACACAAATACGAAACAACGGAATTCAATTTCCTTTTCTATATATACTGTTTATACATTATGGAGTTAAGAAGATTTTCATTTTCAATTCCAAGGTTTTTAGCTTAAAAATAAAATTATTAATACTTTTATTTCTTGTACAGAAAAGATAGCGAGTATATATAGTATTTGCTTAATTTGTGTTTACAAATTTCATATATTCAACAATGAATAATATTTAAAAAATTGCAATCAAGAAAATTTTTAAAGTTTCAAGGAAAAAAACTATTGTTTAAATTTGAAAATCAAAAAAGAAAATAGCAAGGGAAGAGACAGTGAATAAAAAAGTTAGGAAAACTTGTCTAGAACCTTTCTTCTTCTTTTAATTAAAAAGTTCCAGAAGCGTATGTTTAATGCAGTCGGAAAATCTTGTAGTAATAAAATTTTTGTTGAGTGTATTGATTTTCGAATGATGCACGTTTATAACCATGAGTTTTATTGATGATAAGACTTGAAGTGCATTTATGCTTGCTTCTCTGCATGTGTACGCATGCATGCCCATGTATGAATGGATTAGGATCTTATGTTTTTCGCACACACGTTGAACTTATATTTTGACCGTCTACGTGGAAAATTATTCCAGTGCATATTTCATGTCATAAAGATAAAAGCACTTTTATCTTTGACTTTCAATCGTAATCTTTCTTAAATCTATAAAGTTTAACTTTTATCTCCTATCTTCTCGTGGGTATATATGTATAAGTATATGTATAAGTATATATAAATATATATATACATATATATATAAGTATATATATAAATGAATAAAAGTAATAAAATTTTATAATATAGCTTAACTATTAAAGAAGAACAATATATTTAAATAATTTAAATTTAAATGTTGAATGAAAATTTAGTTTTATATATTTCGTTTATTTTGAATTATAGGCAAGCTTTTCCTCGAAAATAACGTTCAATCGAAATTCAATTTATAGAAACTACTATTTAATGTCAATAATTTTATACATATACAAATTTTATGTAAGTATGGATCAGTACTATAAGGAATGTACGTAAGCGTAATATATAAAGTAAACTTTCTTTGTACATAAACTTCTCAAGATGTTAAATGCGTGGGACAAGCGAAAGAGCTATATTCTGTTTTATTTGAAAGGTTACGTAATCTGTAAATTAGAAAAAATACATCGTTATTTATGGTACATATTTATTAAAAATAAAATGTTGGCATGCTTATGCTTGAGAGAATAATCAATGTGACAAAATTCATATTATTTCATTACCGTCGAAGATTTTATTTTTCAAATACATCTTTATACGTAAAAGTTTGTGATTTAAGAGTATATTCGAATTTGCATTATAAAATTTATATTTGATATTCCATAGAATAAATTTCCTCGTTTTAATTTTGACTTAATTTAAAAACTCAAGTAATAGTTTCCAAATATTTGTGGAAAAATAAAAGATGAATGCCGAAATATAAAAGACGACATCAGATCATAACAATATTCATATTATAGCTTCTACAATTTTAATGTGAGCGATAATTCGAACTTGGTAAAAATTGCACCCCTGCGAAATTCAGCAAGTACAGTCTCCAAGCATCTGTGATCATTGTAAAATTTATAACAGGGCATGTGCGTATAAATGAAAATTATTACTTAAGCATTGGCCTCTCTATTTCTATTGCAATGTAAGATAATATAAGTACACATCACTGAAATGATAATCGTGCCTCACATCTGTAGATCGCCCACCATTATCTTTTTACAGTTGTGTATTATGTGCACGCTTTTAATTTATTGCAATACCTCGATGACGGTACCCATGGAAGTATTCACGTTAATCCATTCAAAAACGATTACAAGTGCAAATCATTGTCATCGCGTATTACATTGTCCCCGTCCTCGTTATATACTTATAACATGGTCTTTATGAACTTCGAGTAACAACCATAGCGATTGGTCTTTTTGTCGGTATACGCTATAATTATATACGGAAATGGCATAGTATATTTTGCATGAGTTTAATCGGTTTGGCAATAATTAACCCAATGATCTTTTCATTCTACTTTACTTTTCTCTTCTTATCGTTAAAGATTATCTTACTTTCACGCGAAACTTATTATTTCGCTTGAGTGTTAATTCATCTATTAAAATTTTATTAATCAAAATTTCCATTTTATTTATATTTATTTATAAAAATTTTATTTTTATTATTTTTAAATAATTTTATAAAAAATAAATTATTTATGTTATTTTATATTTATGTTATTTTTATAATAAATAAAAATGGCTAATGATTATACCAAAATTAATTGTTAGTATAAGAGGTATTCAACGATAAGAAATGTAGATGACACTTATTAAAAATGAGTTATAATGTAAGAAACATGAAATTTAACTGAAGCATAGTACTTTGTTATTAAAGTTTTGATAAATTAAAACTATTGTACATATAAGTAATTAGATTTCAATTTTGTCACAGATATGTGAAATTTTTTATCTGAATTAATTAAGCTTTTGCGCAAATAGTAATCATTATTTAGAAAGAATAAAAAGCAGTTCAGTCCCAGTAAATTGTCAAAAATACCATATAGTATTAAAAATTCATATTAAATCAGTTTTTTTATAATAATATTAATATTATTGTAAAATTGAGATTTTCGATACTTAATAACATTTCAATAGTCAATGTTTGCTGTTGCATATATAAGAATATGTATAAAAATAATGCTGTTTGCGTAAGTTCATCCGAAAACAGATATACAATTTGTATGGTGCATATGATGACAATTGGTACACGTGAGAATAGAAGTGGGAATAAATGTCTTTTGGTGTTCCAAAACTATTGAATATTTATCAAATATATTTTTACAATTATTATCTTTTATCGGTGTCGAAATGATATTGGCTGGCTTCGAAAGATTTTGTTAACGAATAGACTATGAAGGATAATGTATCCAACTGTATTTGTAAACTACGCAGTAGTTACAGTGCCAGAAGAATAATCGACTAGTGTCAATGCCGTTTACTAGAAATGAATCAAAGAAAAATAAAGTTAGCGCAATTAAAATTCGTGCATTATTATTAATTTTATCTAATAATCATATTCGTTGAAGATTATTCGATATTTACGCTGTTCAACTTGCTGTTAATCGCCGTACATTCTTACACACACCTCCACAAATATAGCCATATGATCGCGAAGTTCGTTGCCATGGTATCACGGAATCATTGAAAATGCGAGCGAGTACCTGTGATCCCAAGACCGGCTTCATTAAAGCAAATTATATGGGATGACGTACAAAACATGGTTGGGCTCTAAGAATAATTATAAATGTGCTTAAAAATTAATAATTCATCGTATAACGTTTTGAATGATATTCTGATACACTGCTTCTTATATAAGTGAGATGTGTCCCGATTTAGCAGATGACTACTTTCAATCTTTTTCAATGATGCACTCGTCGACTCTAATCTATTTCATTTTTGGAATTCTATTAACTAAGTATCGAATTAGTAAGACATTAGAATATTAGTAAACATATTTTTTACGTACATTTTTAATAAATAATAAAATTAGTATTATTTAAATTTAAATTAAAAATTCATTCTATTTATTGAATTATATTCAAATAAATAAAAATAATAAATAATGAAAAGTTTGACTAAGTTATTATTTATTCGTATTATTTTTATGAACTTTTTATATTTTATTTTGATACTAATTTCAATCATAAAATTAAAAAGAATTACTACATAACGTTTCACTTTTTTGTAACACTGTAAATTTTTTATAAAATTCTTAATATAGAAATATGTTTATCAAATTATAGTTAATAGAGATCACAAGTAGAATTAGTAAAAGTTTTAACTAAAACTCAAAATAACTATTAAAAATTATACAAAATAAATATATTAATTTACTAAATAATTTATTTAAGTGCTGACATATTTTAATTTTCGTATCGAAAAGAGACTACATTTTGTAATTTATTCGATAGTTTTAAATTACAGAAAAAGATGAAATAATTAAAAATTTTGTGTAAGTAAATTAAAAATGAGGATCAATATTATAATAAAAATAATTGATTTTGGACAATTCTTTCTATTATAAAATTATCTTTATTTAGGTTTTGTGAAACAGAAAAAATGATCAGCAAATTTCTACCAAAGTTCGAAAATTTCTAGTAAGGTATCAGTTATAAGCACAGATCGTGCAGGGTTTTATACATGCATTGACTTGTAGCACTCTTAATGATAAGGATCGTACATAAAATTAGGTGATCAGCCTGTGGCTTTATCAGTATGTATGTAATTAATTAAGCACGTTGTATTTCAAATAGCAAACGACTGACTAATTTGGTACCATCTGCACCTTCCTCTTCTGGTTCATTCTTTCGCTACATATATTTGTGGATAGCTCTTCGAATTTTCACGTTTTTATTATAAACTTCTTATTGCGTAAACACTTTTTACGTCATTCCTTTTCATTCTTTCACATGTTTAGCAAATAGTATATTTAATAAAATTATTAAAGTTTACATTATATAACTAAGAGATTTCTAAATCAATAAATATTTTTGCATATATTTACTTGCTTGTCTCAATATAATCTCAAAAATTCATGTGCTTAAAAGTGGAAAAGTGTACATACACTCAAAATACTTTTATAAAATATTTATAAAGACTAAAATGTATACGTTGATTTGAAGGTACTCATATATGCATTGCCTCATTATTTTTTTATTTCAATTTTATTGTATTTTTTTTAAACATGATTATTGCACAAAATAAATATATATTTATATAAATGTCGCGGTCGCAACATGCTCTCGATTAATTTTTCGCACACAATATTATGCATTTCCTGATAGCACATATTTTTTTTTCCATTTTTGTGCGCTTTCTCTCTCATTTGCTGTATTTTTTCTTTTTTCTTTTATCCCTCACTTTTTATTACTTATAATACATTTATTACTTTATTATTATTATTTTATAATACATATTCTCACTTGCCGCTCAATGTTTTGTTGTGCATTTGAAAATAAATAGATAAACTATGTAGTGAAGTATGTATAAGAAATTTAGCTCTAAATCATTTTTTTGTTGTTTAAATTTGCTGTTTAGAAAATATTATTAAAACATGTAAAATATTGTTTTGTATTTCAAAAACTTTTGTTTTAAACAAGTAACAGTGAAAAAAATTAATATAAATAGAAATAAGAAAATTATTTAAATTTGATTTCTATAAGTAGTTAAAATGGTCTCAATTTTTTATTTTACATTTATTTCTTTCTTTTTTAAATAAAAAATTAAATACTATTAAAATTATAAAATTACACCATGAATTTTTTCTGCTTAAGAACATTCAATACTTACGGTATTATTCTAATTCATTTTCTAACACTGTTTTTAAATTTTAATAATAAAAAAAGAGTCTTAGATATATTTTAGTTAATATTTTCACTCGTATATTTAATTTTCTTATCTTAATAATAATAAGTAATCTTTTGAATAAAAAAACGATATAATTATGATATTTTTTTGCCGATAACGATTTGAATAAATCATTTGACTACTCGTTTTTCTTATTAAATAGAAACTGTACTTTTAATTCAATTTATTTTCCATTAAAGGATTTACGAAGTAATCATCAGTTAGATATGGTAATTATTAGTTGTATATAGTAGAAAGTGATTTGTAACAGATATAAGAAATTGATGACATTTTTAATTGTTTAGGAATTTTTCATTAACTAGTTATACTTTTTGGCTTGAAATAAATCATTAAGTGATTTTTTAAATTACTTGAAAAAATTTCAAGAATTAATATATGAAAATAAATTAAATATTTACATGTTACCATTATCGATTTACTTTTTTATGTCATTTTTTTAGAAATAAAATATTAAACAAGCAAATTTTTCATCAAATCATTTTTTATATTTTAAATGTGAATAATTAATGTTTTGTGATGACTTACATTTTTGAAAAGAAATATAGACTGATATATATTTGATTAACAAGAGTAACTTTAAAACGGGCTAAAATTTAATCAATCACTCAGGAACTTGGGCATGAAGACACTATATCTTGAAAATAATGTGATCATTGCAGAATATATCCAGATCAAAAGTAATTCTGCGGTGTTTCAGAGTGAAAATGAATTCAGAAAGGATCTCTGTCCATAGTTTTCTTCTTACACAGATGCATAGAAAACTGGTTTCTCTTTAATCTCTGAAATGATAGCTGCATTCTATTGGAGCAAGATAGCGTTTATTTGAAGTGGGGTGGTATATCCGCATCTTACCGTCTTTTTTCCCCTTCTTAATTTCTCTAAACAGACTTATTCCGAACCCTTAACGATTGATTTTTTTGGTTTAATTTATTTTCTATAAATTTTGCTCAATTTGACGTCTCTGAGGATATATATTGATTCGAATACAGTGCGCCAAGGTGTCTTGCTCAGAGATAACATATTGACTCTAAATATGTTAACATGTAATCTGATTTTAAAATTTGATACGTTCGTTGAAGTAGTCGGCGTTTTGTTTACACGAAAAACTAATTTTATTCTTGTACAATTATTTTCATGCAGAGTTTTGTTAGCAATTTAACTTCTTCAAAGTAGTTTCTTTTTATAAATAAGGAAACTTATATATCTTCTACTTCATAAAAAGTGATATTTATTTATTCAATATATTTTACCATCTTGATTTCAATTAGATAAATCCAGTATTTTCTATTATTATTGTATAACTATGCATTAATCTTTCAGCATTTGAGTAATTTATTTTAATACGTTTTTAAACAGCTTAAATACAGCTTTTATAGTTGTTCTTACGAAGCAATTCAAATTTCATTAATTTAATTTTCTCCGTTTATGTAACGTAATTATAACATTAATCTAATAGAAATTTATTATAAACTTTGTAAATACGTTAGTACTAGTTGAAAAAACCTTTGAGATCAGAGCATTTAAATTTTTAATCAAATTTCATTTAGAAAATTCATAATGGTAAATGAATTTGGAATAAAATTAGAATTGAATCTTAATGTAAAAATATCTAAATCAGAAACATTCATTCTTGAGTATTAATTCGTATTTAAGTTCAAATGCTTGTATTTAGATAAATATAAATTATTTTATTATAAATCATGTATTTTAAAAAATATTTAATTTATAAAATATATGAAAATGTATAAATTAGGATATTAATAAATATGCTATAAATAATGCGATAATCTTTAATATTAAAGTGTTCTTTAATTATAAAAAAAGTGGTATAATATTAAAATTGAATATAATAATTAAAAATATGTTTAAGGACTATTGGAATAATAATACAAATTTTGTAGTAATAAATTAGTATTAGCACTTTTGATATATGTCGCAATGTAGTTCATTATGCAATGAAAAACCTTGTAAAATCTTTTATGAACAACAACGATTTGACAACTCATCACTTTTTTTTCACTTGGTAATGCACAAAACATTTACCAGCTGTGCATCGTTTGAGTAAAAAACGGGAAGAAAGCTATTCTATGGGAGTTTTTCTGTGTACAATGCAGGAGCATTATTGACGTTTTCTACTATTCTTTAACGACGCTCCACTGCTCTTCAAACAAGAAAAGATCAAGCCCGTGGTCTTTCTTCACTCTTGTTTCACTTCCTTTATAAAAAATCCGTTGGTGGTACACTACACTATTGTTTTATTTACTAACTCGATGAAACGCAAGGATAATGGAGTTTGACATGTGAAATCGTAGTTTGTTTCTGCTAGTATATAGTACGATGCTTTTGTACTCGACATACTTTAAACTTGTGTAGAAAAAGAAATACGTGAAACTTCCAATGTTGTATTAGATCGATTTCGGCTTTTGCTCTTTCAAACAATAACTCGGACGTCCTTGCTGCTTTTCCATGCAAGCAAGTGAATTTATGCACGACATCAAATATATCAATGACGCGAGCAACAAATTTATTTCGAAGATCCTCAAATCAATGTTATAAATTACAAACTTTATGCGAAATAATTGTGGATTCTTCGATTATGGATAACTTTAACTATTTGTTTCAACTGTAATCTCTTTAAAAATGTTTACAGAACAATAAATTACTTTTTTTCATTTTTTAAAAATAACAGTATGAGATCAAAATATAATTTAAAATATGTATATGTATGCATGGTTTTAATTAAATTATTGTTTATCGCTCGCTAATTAGCTCGTTTTTTTAATGTAACAGTAATATTGAAAGCGTTAAATTTTTGCTCAATATAATGCGTGCATTCGGAAAACAAACGCGTAATGTTTATAAAGAACCCAGTATTAAAATAAGTATCGGTATTATTCAAAGATGAGTATCATTAATATTTAAATTCGCCGATTTTATATAAGCTATAATAATTATAATCGTTCCTTCTTAATAGTTGCAAGTGTAACATAATACAAGAATTACAATAAAACATCAATCAAGAATGGAATATCATTATTATTAGAATACTATTATATATATACTATATATATATATATATATATATACTATTATATCCAATATAGAATATTAGAATATTATTTTTCTTAATAACAAATTTAATAATAGAAAAATGTTCATAAATATTGAAATGTACTTATGCATTAATGTATCAATTAACTATGTAAATAATTAAGACATACATTTGACATGGATATATAATTATTTATTCATATGAGATAATATATATTGGGAAATTAAGCAGTTTATTACTGATAATTGTATTTTTATGTACTCATTTTAATAATATAGGCAGTTAATTTTACACAGCAAATGATTTATTATTTTTATAAATCACTAAATTATTTTTCAAAAAATACTTTATATAAAGAAAATATAAATTATAATATTTGTAATTTATTTTTAATTTTAAAAACCTTAATTAATTCAAAATTAATTAAAAAATTTTTAAGTTAAAAATTTAAAAGCCTAGGTTATTAATTTTTTAGCAATGATATTTGGAATATAAATACATGTAAAGCTGATGATTTTAAACATCACGAAGGTGGAAAGACGAAAATTATTTATGTATATCTCTTCTAGCAACTAGTACCTTTTAATTTAAAGTAAATAAATTTCCTGTGGTTCTTCTATGGTTTTTATCTGTTTAGATTCGGTTTTTTTTTGTTAAAAAAATTAGTTGAATTAAAAATTTAGTATATAAAATTATAAATTAAAATAAGTAGATTTACATAATTATGATTTAAAATTTTAATGAGCCATTTATGTTATTTTTAAACATCAAAATAATAATTGTTAAATAAAAACCGCAATTAATTTTAATATCTTTTATAAACAGTATTTGATACTTATTCTTGATGACTATCTAAAAATAAATTTACTTCTTAATTTAAAATAAACATATAGTATTAGTATATTTTACAGAACTTGTACAATATTTATGTCTTATCATATTTTACCTTTTATTTATCTTATAAATCATTTACATTTTACTACTATTTAGTTTAGAATTTTTGCTCTATTTTTGGCGTAGCTTATCAAAGAATTTATAAATAATTAACATTTTTTTAGTGCAATATACAAAAAAAAGATATAGAAAACTTATTAATGTGCTGAGAAAATTTTGATACATATTTATTTTATCTTATAGGTTTTAACTAATTTTTAACTTTTACTTTAATTGAAAGGAAAATCTATAAAATATGTATTGGACATTTTTATACAATTTAATTAAAAATAAAAAGTATTTCTGATAAAACAAAAATAATTTAATGTCACTAAGTTGTATAAAAAAGTTTTTTTTACAAAGTATTTATTTATATTTACTTTATACAAATCTTAATTTCAATTTAATTCTTATAATAATTAATAAATACTATTGTGAATTATTTCTTTTCAAAAAATAGTAAAAAGAAAAAAACTTTTGTTAGTGTATTATTGTTTATAAAGTAACAATAATCTTTTCATCAATTTTGCTTATGAAATAAAATCTAAAATAAAATCAATCTGAACTCATAAGGATGATATACATCATTTGTCTTCCTTTTTGGAGTCATGCATTTTGATGTTAAATTAGATATTGATAAGGTATTTTTCTATTAAAGTATTAATCATAGATTCGAAGGTACCTTATTACCATATGAAGACTAAAACTAATTATCACTCATAAATTATATGTTTCTATCTTTTATTTCCGACAGAACTATATTTTTATGAAATAAAGTAACTTTTATTACTTTAAACCAATTAGACGAAAATATGTTCTCAAGTGATTATAAAACATTCAAATGGATTTCTATATTTTATATAATGATGAAGATTCTATGATAGTCCATAATAATAGTTATTTATTCTCCATTAGATTTTTTTTAAAGTAAACGTTTTTTTAATACTCAATTTTTTAATTATTCTATAAAATGAAAAAAAATACAGCACTTTTATTATTGAACATATATAAAATTTTAAATTGTAAACAAAGAGTCTATATTCATATGTTAATTTGAGCTGAATAATGCTTAAAGATCTATTTTGAAAAATAAGGAATGTGTACTTTTTAAAAAATTACAATCGTATTAAAAATCACTAACTATCAGGCTTTATAGAGATCCTGTATAATTTATTATTTTATAAGCATTATTTTTGTAATAAACGTCGCATTAATCACTTTTGAATATTCAATATTTAATATTTCTATGATTTTGTTTATTGAAAAACTAAAATCATATTTCTTCCACTGTATACAATTTTCTTAATTATTGTTGTATCAATTTTTATTTTCTTCGTCATCGTGCAATTTGCAAACAGCTTTTGCAAAACTCTTTTTTTGTTCATGAAGTGTATGAATTTTTCGTCTGTTTATTAGATTATCAGCACTGTTGTAGTTATTGTTATTACAAGTCCATATAACATATTTTCTAAATCTAAACTTTTGAGTGACTAAGAAAGGACTTGTGATAATAATTTTTTATATAATCTTATAATTTAGAGCTTACCTTCGTATTCTATTAATTATTTTAAATATACAGTCAGGCATGAGCAGTAGTCTTACAAAAAATAATTTTATAACGTTTCCTTAATTATTATTATTTATAGAATATTTTAAAGGCATAGAATATAAAAATTCATAAAATCGTGAGAAATTTAAGTAAAAATCACTCATACTGTACTTCGGTAATATGAACATTTTAAATGTTTCTTTTAATACGGTGCTCTTCTTCGCGAGTCTTTCTAGGTAACAGTTTCTGAGAATTTTAAATTTTAATTCAATTAAAATTTTTAATAATCTTAAATTTTAATAATAAAATTAGTAATAGTTTATTAAAAAAGTTAAAATTAAATCAGAGTTAATAACAGTTACCAGTTTCTTTTTTCTTTCAGTATTACATTTCTTTCAAACGATTGTCAATCATTTTAATGAATCGCAGAATTTATACATTAAGGTTCTTGTCTAAGCAAAAATAACTTATAATATAAAGGAAAGTAAATAACAATGATTTTTCATTCTCGATAAAATACGTTTGTGCGTTTCATCAATGTGCATATTCTAGAAAATTGACTAGCTGCTTCCAGTATGTCCCAATTAATTAATAACTTGGTGTTCTGCTAATTAATCAACGGCAGATAGCGACAGCAATCGAACTACTTCAACTTTCATTTACTTCATCGTCGTCAACCATAGAATTTTCCCTGTTGTATGCACGTATTATCTCTTTCCCGACATTGTAAACTTGTTTACTATCGGCTTTAAAATCCCGCTTTACGTACTTACCTCTCACCTTCTATGCAGCATCAGTGATATCAAATTGATAATAAGGATTTAAATCCTTATGCTTCCCTATAGATCACGCATTTCTCTTCACCCAAAATTTTTTTCATCTTCTTACATAAATTGCGTGTGCATTCAGGAATAGTACTCGTGTCATTCGTTTTAACATAGATTGAAATAATTCAAGAAAATGGCAGAATTCGAAAGAACTAAGTATAGTTTTCCTTGAATTTTTTACATCATTTTTTCTTGGCTTAAGTTTTCAACAGCTTCTATATTACCGATCCTGTACATATAGCTTGCTTCTTTTATTCTTTTATTTTCTTAACCTTGCTTATTTCTCAACTTCTTTTATAACTCAAAAGTAGATAAAATAAAGAACCAGAATTTAAGAAATACCAGGCATCTTTAGTTTTTGAAAGTTAAATTACTTGTTTGAAGGCTTCAATTGAGGCGAAAATTTTTGTTACCAATGTATTTCTCAAAACAGTATGTTATTTTCGTTTTTGAAAAAATACATAGAAACTTAAATTGTATATGCTTTTTCACTGTTGTTATATTAAAAAATCTTAGGTTTATAAAATTTGTACATATACATATAATTATATATATTTTAATTGTATATAATGATATATATTTAATTTTAAATTATTTTTTAAATATCTAAATAGATTCGAAATATTAAAATATCAATGTATTTAAGAAAGAAAATAAATTTAACGTGGAAATAAACATAGAAAATAACAATAGAAATGATTAAAAATAAGATGTATAACAAATTAATTTAATATTCATTAAAAATAGTATTCGTCATTTAAATATAAAATTTAATTGATTTACATAGAAAGAGTTTCCTACTCATACTCATGTAATAACTAAATAAATAATAGATGTATAAAAAAGATTTTTTTAAATACGTATTTGTAACAAAAGTAAAATCAGCTACTTGCTTTCACTCTTAAGTTATAAATTTATCCACACATGTTGGGCAGATTATTTCAGTGCTATTACACTACTATTATTATTCCCAATAATTCTTTGTACTTGATAAAATAGACAATAAAAAATTATCTTAAAATACTCTAATACGAAAAAGTTTTAAATAAATCAATATTCTGTTTATTCATAGATTATAACTGAATTTAAATAAATATTAATTTTTTTTAGTATATTAATTTAATTTCTTATGAAATTTTTTCAATTTATTGTACTAAAAGAAATTTATTTAATTATAATGGTATAAGATACCATATTATTTATTTTGTTCAATATAAATGTATTTCTTTAGTAAAATACTAAAATAAAATATATCACATGAATCATAGTATTGATATAGTTATACTATAATTATTCAAAGTTATATTATAATTCTTATGCATTATTAGAAATTTTTATAAGTAAAAAAACAAAAGTTTTTTCCCTTTATTATTCAGTTGTGATATTCTAGGAAGAAGGATCCTTTATCTCTTTTAAAACTTCTTTTGTTTTTGTGTCTTTCAGTATTATTCGAGGAAGATCACATTGAAATGGATTTTGAAATTTGCACTAAAAGCTATTTCAAAAAATATAATACAGAGTTTAAAAAAATGTTATATTAATAGAACTTATAAAGTCATTTTTATTTTAATAATTAACAGATATATTTTGACTAGATAAGTACTGAAAACATTTTTAATGAAAACTCGTATTTATGAATGACTGCGATAGAGTAAGACATCTGATTTTTTTAATTTAAAATAAAAATTTAAAATAGATTATATTTCAAGCATTTTCAGAAATTTCTCATATATATATTTAGATATGTTTAGACATGATATTTTTATTTTTGAATTTGAATTATTTTTTAATTCTGAATTTCATATATTTTTAATTAAAAATTTTTTTTAAACGTTCTTTATAGAACTTCCTAATTATAACTTAAAAATACTTGAATTGATATTTTATTAATATTTTCCACATACATTAGATAATTTATAAGATACAAATATATGAGTTCATGATTTATTATAACATTATCTTTAATTTATTCTTTTAAAATATTTCGCTGTATTTTTCTCAATTCTTTTATTAGGTGTCGTAAATAAGGGTTGTTTTCAATTGTGATCAAGAAGACATAGGTAGAACGAGATTTTAATTGCAAATTGTGCATTAAACGTAAGAAATTAATAAGGAGGAAGAGAAACGAAAATGAGCTTAATCGCTAAGGATGGGTATGTGAAAGAAAAAAATGTGCGGTTAAGATAGTATAATAGTGATGTGCCTATTATATAAGGAAGTGAAAAATTATATGTAGGAAAAAGTAACTCAAACTTACCATCCAATTGAATAGGACGGATATTCAAAATTTAAATTAGAATTACTATGTTCTACTAAGAAAGCATTTTTTGGTTTTAGAATATAAATACTTTGTCTATACTTATATTTGTACAACTATTAGTTTGATGAAATAAAAAGCATAGAAAAAATTGTAGAATAAACGTTTCAATATTTATTTAAACACGATTAAAAAAAATATATACTCGAAAAGAGAAAGAAAGGAAATGAACAAGTAATTATGATAGAAAGAGTGATATAGAATCGTGTCATTTGTTTTCTCGTCAGGGTATTTTTATACCCTTGGTATGGTAGCATCAAGATCAAGTCTAATGATCGGATCAATTTAAATGAGCTACGGTCTGCGAGGGACTCTTGAAAAAGTTTTTGGCTAATTGAGAGCGTTCACATTGCTTCGAGGTTCTAGCTGAGATATAATTTGTTTAAAATGTGTATTGCTTTTTTATTATACGAATCCGGGTTATATTGTTGATGGCTTTGGGTTTTGTCAAAAATTTTTTTAATGATTAACCGAACAATTATCGAAATAACAACATATCGAAACTCATATATAAGTTTTTTGGTCTTTGCTTTCATCCTGATATTCTGGAGTTTTTCAAAATTATTATTCACTAGCAATTTGAATTATTTTTATTTATATCTTTATCATATAATGCTTATAAGTTGTACTTCAATTTTCAATTTCTTGTAATTACATATGTGGATATATATAATTATTATATTTTGATTACATAAAATTCTTGAGTAAAATATTTAACCATGCTATGTTTGTTTTAAGTACGACATATATTATAAAAATTAATATTCATGTTTTAAACTCTTTTAAGTAAAAGCTATCATGCATAAAAGTACGTATATTTCAATAAAAGTTGGAAATCTTTTCGAAATAAAAAATGTATAATTAAAAAGTAATTTCATTACTTTTTATGCATCAGCACGCTTGAGTTTTAAATAAGTTTTTTAAAAAAGCTTCTGGAAAAATTTTTTGTTACCACTCAAAGTTTTGACACCGTCGTATCAAAATCTTTTAAATTACCGCTGCATGTTTTTCACTCCTTCTTGGTTTTGAACATATTTGTTTATTTTTTTTAAGGTATATTGGAATAAATGTATAATATTTTATCAGATTCTAAAACTATACCTCAGTTTTGAATCAGTTTTCTTATGGACCAAACCATTTTGTTAATATTATGAATAAAAAGATGATAATTAGCTAGAATGAGGAGTATTTATGATCATTGAAAATTTATATTTCGTATAGGTAAAATTATTGAAAATATGAAAGTATTTAATAATGCACAGAAAATTAATTTTTTTATGCATATTATGAAATTTTATTATTTTTGAAAATTAATATTAAATGCTGTAACTTTGAAATTATAAATGAACATAAGAGTACTTGCAAAAAGAATATTATTTTTTCATCTCAATTTTGTCATCATTTATAATAAATGTATATTATGAAAAGTAATAATACCCAATTTTACCATTTTTTCTTTTAAGGAATAGATATATATATATGTGCAACTATGTTACTAAAAATAAAGTTATTGGAAGTCTCTTAACACGTGGTTTATGCGGCCAAAAGCCATGGAAATCGCGGTTGTAATAACATTTTTTGTTCCAGATAGCCAACAATTGACTTGTCTCTTCATAGCTGAAAAAAAGTATCTCTCTCTCTCTATTTCTTTCGTTCTAGTTCCGCAATGGTACATGCAGTTACAGGTCGATAACGTACAAAAACAATGACTTTGTGGCTTGTTTAGGCAGAAACTTGTACAGCAGAAGGGGCGAGTAAAAGACTTTAGGACTTTTTTTCATAGGTGTTCACTATACTATTTATTCATGTACCTCAGGTCAATTAACTATACTGTATGAGAATTTAGGGGAACTAAATTCAAGGTACCGAGAGGTGTTACTTCTCTTTTTTCCTTTCTTCTTTTTGAAACCACCAACAAGTGTGAAGCGTGATTAACCAAATGAATAGATTTATCTCTCGATCTATGTGTAATATCGTGCTTGTTTTTTCTACTTCTTTAGTAGTTTCATTCAGTTTCATTTTTACACTTATTAGAAATTTTTAGATATCTGATTATAAAAGATTACAAGATTTTCTCAACTAAAATATTCATAAAGTATTACGCTACTATTATGTTATTAATAAGTTTGAATTATATTCCAATAATAATAGAATTATCAGTAAATTTATTGGTTAATGTATTCAAGTAAATTGAATAATAATAGTTTTGTATTTTCACTGTTAAACTATGAATATATATTTATATAATAAATGATTTAAACTACTATGAGTAAAATAGATTTTAATACCGATGAAAATTAAACAAATAAAAAAATAACTTTAAGATAGACTACTACATATTTTAAATCATATTTTTTAATATAATCAATAAATGCGCATATTATACAAATTTTCAATTAAAAATTGTGAATTATTTATTTATATTTAAATACATTTTCTACTTTCAAATTTTGTTCGGCATTTAGTAAAATTTTTCGAATAGTATGTCTGAAATGACTTGAAATTCTAAACGTTCTTTCTTCTATTGCATATACACAAAAGTAGAGGAATAAAGAATCATTCGAAAAGTTTAATTATAGACCTTTTTCTTTAAAACTTATTTTTTTAATTCTAAAGTTTGTACTACTAATAATGATTAAATTGCACATAAATCATTTTAAATTTAAATTAAAAACAACATTTTTCTGATTTTATCTGAAATATAAATTTAATCTTATATATTAAAGAGTTTGTAGTAATAATTAATATTCATATAAATTAAATTTGTTAATATAAAAAAAATAATTTTTTCGGTTAATAAATGTTTATTAACAAAAACTATTAAATTTCTAAATATGTATTATAAAAAATTGTATTCAAATTCTTAAAAAATAAGTTAAAAATATTGTAATGTATTATAATGTAGTAATACATTATAATAAAGTAAAATTTATAAATTTTTTTACATAAACAAAAAAATTTTCTTCCATATGGAAAAATTCTTTATAAACATTGAGAAAAAATGATAAACTTAAATTAAAACTTTATTTAAATTAATAGATATGCATAATAAGTAGAATATAATAGAATATAATTGAACCAAGAAAGCTTCGTTGACATAACTTTAAAAATGAATTACAGATTACTTTGAATTTAACAAAAACATAAAAGTAAAAAAGTAACTTATCCATTTGAATGAGCTTAGGTACGGTAACAACTAACTGGAACTCGAAACAGAAACATAAATAAAGAGGGATTTATCGAGCAAGCTAAGTGTACCGAAAAAATAAAGAGTCCTATAACGAGATTAAAATTAGGGAAAGATCAAAAGCTTGCGTGGTATAAGCTTTAAAATTGGCGTTGCATGAACAGCCCGTGAATTCCCCTGACAATGCACGGACGCGAATGAATCTATCGGCTTTCATTAACATGGAATATGACCAAATTCACTGAGCTCTCTTATCTCTGGCATGATCCATTTTGTGGATTGGATACTGATGCAAATATTTTATACCTTCAAAGATAGTTCAAACACTTTTACGATTGTCAAAAGCCAATTTACACGCTCTGATTTACATTTTCCTTCACCTCGACCTACTCATATATCTATATATTTGAATCGACGTTATCCAAGAGGCACTTTTAGTTGCAATTTTTAGACCAGCAACTCACGCATGCTTAGCCATCACCGTATGATCAATCAATAAGTAGCAGCTTGTCAATCCTATAGAAAGAGTTTTTAATACACCTGAACCCTCCTCAGGTCATATAATCCATTTATTATTATTAAATAACTTTCATTCTTTTAATTCGTTATATGTGTGACCTTTTGTTTCAACGAAGCAACCTACCATCATTTACGAAAGATTTATTTGTTGACCTCAATTTTAGATAACAATAATTTTGACAAATGTAATTATGTTATTTCTAAAAATTTCTAATCATTAGTACTATAGAAAATAACCATAGATTAAATATTTGATTTTATTATTGAAATGCAATATACGAATGATAGGATGCATTTTATTATAGAGAGATATATGAAATCTTTGTATATAAAAAAGTATTAAAAGTCATCAGATTGTATATATGAAAATGTTTAAGCATCGACATAATTAATTGAAATTAAAGTAAAAATAAAAAAGTGAAGTAAGAGGATAAAAACACCGATTGTCCATCCTACCTCGTTTACTCTACTTTAACTCATCCGCTTATATAGATAGGAAATCCAGATTCCGAAGACCGAATTGAAGCGAAAACAAACAGCTTAATTTGCCATGTATTACTTGAATAGAAAGTTAAACGGTCAAAAGAGGGTAAGTTCTCAGACTATCAAAAGAATTGACAAATGTAGAGTGACGATATCAGACAACGACAAAATGAGACAAAGGAATAAAGATATAGAAAAAAAAAACCAAGATGACAAAGAGTAGAGATTAAAGGAGCAAAAAGAGAGAAGGGGAAAGGGATGGAAATTTTTAATAAAAAGAAATAGACTAAATAAATTCTGAAAATTTATGAACAAACAGAAAGAAAGAGATTTACTTTCATAATATAGATCTTTATGTTAAAGAATTTAAGTTACGAGAAATATTTTTTTTAATCGCGAAGATAGAAAACTATAGCTAGTACTCTCGCACAATAAGATAATTTCGAATCGAACTCAAGACATCGATAAGTGATTGAGATTAGAAAAAAAGGAAATAAATTCGAATACTATATAAATGACACATGCGTAAATTTAAAATAGCAAAAAATCTATGAAAGAACAGGAATTTATGGGATTATTTATCGCTGAACGTTTGGACATTACATATGTGATTTCAAGCGTTGCGTAAAAAATTAGATATATGTGAATTAACTTATTCAAGTGATTTGCAGTTTTATTTTTGGAAAAATGTTTAATCATACCCTGAGAAAATTTAATCTTCTACGAAAATTTTGTCAGTAAAAGATATAGCAATTGTTTCTTTGAAATCGAATTTCGTTTTCTGAATCATCAAGTTCTTGATAATAAATTCGAATATCACGATGATAATCGATTGATAAATGAATGGCACTGAAGATTAGTGTTTGATTACTATAGTCAAATTTTTCTTTTAGTAAGACCAAATATTTAACGTTTTATGTTAAGTGCATTCAAATTGTTTCATAATTATTAGAAAACATTATAATCTAACTCGTACAAAGAATTATTAAAATTGAACGAAAAATATTAGTTTTTAATCCTACATAATTTTTAGCACATAATTTATATTCTTATAATCAATCTTTATTGTGAATTAAAAATAATATATATATATTTATGAATAAAAAAAATAATGATAAATAATCAGAAAAAACTAATATAATTGGTCCCTATATCTTGCCTAAACAATATTTAAAAATAGTTGTTTTCGAATTAATTGGATTTGGTCTGTATGTAATTGGATACGTCATATGTTTTCAACCTATAAATTTGTGCTAACGCACAATTTATTGAATTTCTGTGGCCATTGTAGCACCCAATGTGAACGACGTAACTGACTAAGACTTAATTTTTTATTTAATGATGCTACCTCGCGTTTATTTTGAAATTCCATCGTAACATGCATGTTGGTAGACATATCAAAGAAAGCAATCCAGTTTTGATTGTAATGTAGAAACCGGGAGCGCTGCTACACACTTTTCTTCATCTACTTTACAATTATATAAGAAACTGTGATTCAATGTTTGTTTTAATATAATTATTAGACACTTCTGATACTTCATTTCGTAATTGGATTCATGAATGGTTTATAAATTCACGATTACGAAATTAATTTTTTAGTGTATTAGACAAATTCAAATTTACCAGAATTTATAGCAGGAGCTGATTTAAATTAAATTGTTACGTTTATTCTTGTGTTTCAATTCACTTAAATTATTATGAATAAATAATTAATCATACATAATTATAAAAAAATGTAATAAATTACAATAAATAAATAATAATTATAGTTTATTTTTGTGAAAAACGGAACTTTTATATACACAAATATTTCGTAGCCGATTTATGTAATTTTTTATTACTGAAATACTTGTGTATGATCAGAATTTTATATCGTATGTATGCTTATCGAAAATTCAATTAATTATGATCAAGAAGTTTGAAATAAACAAAATGCCAATTCATTAAAATTACACAACGAACAGCATTGCGTAACTTGGTAAAAGTTTTTCGGATACACAGGTGATGAAGATTACTTTCGCTATGTGATTATTAAAAACAACTAAACTAAAGATAATTAAATAACGTTAAAATCTTGGCTAGAGTAATTTTATTAATATTTTCATGAAGGTACAGTAGCGATTTTTTTTACAAATGTGAGGAAACTGCCCATACAAACTCTTGAATAAAACTCGGATGTAAGTATATGTCGACTGTGCGTATTTAGACATATCGAGCTCTGTAGGAATTTTCAAAATATTAATTTTTTTCCATTCTTTTTCAATATTGTAATTTATATATTATAAATTATTTATATCTTATAATAATTAATGATATCTTTTGCGGACTTCTAATAATTTATGTTTCTGTAAAAAACACTACAAAAATTAGAATCACAATTACAAGAATTGTTCAACAAAATAAACGATTATTAGAACTCATGATAATTACAAATTAATATAACTAAATGTGTAACTATTTTTTTCAAAATAACCTATCTAAAATAAGTGTTTCAGAAAGAAAAATTTGTAAAAATTTTCAAATAATGGGTAGTTTCACCAAAAACAGATAATTTCTCACAAATAAATAGTCAAATATTTAGGATTACATCTGGATACATAATTAAAATATAACTATCATATTAAAACTTAATTGGAAAAAGTAAAAACAGCATTTTAGCAATGCAAAAAATTATTTTATTCAAAATATTCAAATAGTAAAATAAAAGTATTTATTATGTCACCAAGGACTTATCAGACCAATCCTAGCATACGGTTGTCCCATCTAATGCAATATAACCACACACCAAATGGAAAACATAAGAATTTTCGAAATAAAATGTACAAAAGCCCGTTGAACAGAACCGAGGCAAGGTCTTATAAAAAATATGTAAAAAACAAAATATTATACAATAAAGCAAATTTATAATCAATTGATTGTCCATATTAAAATTAAATAGAAATCATTATTCAAAATTATACCACATCACTGAAAATAGTCTAATTTCAAACCCAATATACCCAAACCTAAGTTACTTCCTAAATATTTTAAAAAAGGATTTATCCCTCCAGAAACTTTTATATTTCCAGATAATAATTAATATCTAGAAGATAAAACAACATACTAATTATTTACCACATAAATATAAAAAGACTCAATAGAAAAATAAATTATGAAGCAAACTTAAATAGCAATGATAAAAACTTTTTATGGACATACAATATGTATATATCATAAAGAGATAAAAAGAGAAATACCGAAAAAATACTAAAAAAAATTATATAACTATATAACTCTACGGATATAAAAAAATATATATAAACAAATAAAAAAAGTACAGAATAAATAGACATATAACAAACAAAAATTAATTAATAATTATATGGTTAAAAAATAAAACTCATAAATTAAACGATTTCGTAATTAATCCTTAAATATGTTTAACATTTATTAATTGAATATATTCATATGCAAATAAATATAAATAAATATAAATTCCTAATTTTCAATATTTATTACAATATTCTCGTTTCCTCTCCTACACCCACACACATATACATAAATAAATATAATTAACCACTTTCTATATATAAATAAAACTATAAAAAAATGTTACCAAACAATTTTTCCCCATAACAATTTTCACAAATAAGTGACTATTTTAAAATTCTTTACAAATATAAAATTTAATCATTAAAATTAATATATTTTATAACTCCGTTAGATATTCTTTAAGAAAGATATAGATAAGAAATATATGGATATTTTAATTGAATGACAATTCTTTAGAAACTATTAGATCTGCCCTTTCATATTCTATGTTAGTTTCATACCTCATTTTCTTTCGACAATATATTTTTCATTATTTCATTCTCTTATTTCCGCCATCATCAACATAATACATGATAAATCAAAATTACCATTAGTTTACTTATTTTTTAAAGTAAACTAGATGCCCCAGTTTATTTACAGCAGTAATAATAATCATAAATATTATAAATGATTTTAAGTGATAGTAAATGATTAGTAAAGTATATATATGATTTCTTATAGTTTATTAATATAAGAATATTATAAATTATGATATTACAATATTATAATTATAATATTATAAATATTTAATTGAAGGATAAACAATTTTTCTATTATCATTAAAAAAAAGTTTTGTTCCCTTCGATTTTTTTAATTTACTGGCTATATTTTTTTACTAAGTCGACCGTACTTCCTTATATTTTCTCCTCTTTGCTTTCCTTAAGAACCGTGTTACAGTTACCTACACATTTTTATAATTTTCGTTTGTCTTTTACTCCTGGCGAATCTTTCAGTTGTTCAATTTATATGTCAGTATGCGTCGGCATTCCAAGAGTTTGTATCATGAGGAAGAATTGAAGGAAATGAAAGATCCCTTTGATAGAGTCACTCTTAAGATCTCTTAAAATCCCAAGAATCAGTCGTTTGCGTTATTGTATTTTAAAAGAGGGGAAATTTTAGGTTTGTACGCTGCTATTGTATCATCATTGTCTTCTTCATTTCTTCATCTACAATTATTTATAATATTGACGTAGAGGCAGAAAAAATGGGGTCATTGAACTTCCATATGTATTGGTGGATTATACGTTTGATTTGATCTGATTGTTCATATAATTTTTTCTTTGCTCATAATATAGTTTGCGACTAACGGAAAATGAAAGAAAGATAAAGATACATTAGAACGGCATAAGTGCATCTTGGAGAATAGAAATGCGACTTCGTGAGCGTGTCAGAAATGGATGCCAATACTTTCTCAATGATCCACTAGAGGTATATTAAACATGAATAATAGGAAACTTTTCTTAAAGATTGTTTTATTCAGTATTTAAGATCAAAGTATTTTATTTAAGGATTTTACTTTTATATGCCGATAAATTGAATAGAACATTACGCACAGAATATTCTCGATAGATCTATTCGACAATTCATTGTACTATTTTATTAACAGACTCTTTATGATAATTGACATGGATTTTGTCTTTTAAATTAAATACTATTCGTTCAAAGAAATGTAGGTTCATTCATTTCGATTGTTTAATTATCTGAAGATCATGTACAAAAAACAGCATTAAACGTAAAATATATTAAATATCTATTAAATTAAAGCTCTTTTTAATAAAATCTACGGCTTAGTCGTTTTTATTGGCTGATCTCTAAATTTTTTCATTTCGATGTTCGAAGTAGAAATTGATTACAAGAAGATTTATTCAACCGAATTTGCAAATTGTAATCTTATGAAAATTATATATTTCATTTCGTTTTGACAATTTTCTATGACATGCAAATACATAAAATCTTCAACATTTATAAAATAAATACTCATTTTTGTACTTTAAATATTTAAATTATATAAAAAGTATATCTTTCCTTTGTATAAATTTGAAGTAACATCAATTTACATTGTAAGTTTTTCATACAGTAATAAATCAGATATGATTAAAAATGTACTCGAAAAGATCTTACACTTATGCACATGTAGATATTTTTCATAATGAACGAATTTTAATAATTTAATTTTTTATAAGTTATGAAATTTTGCAAAATTTCATTTCAATATTTTAACTAAATTATGAATAATATCAATAATATTATACTTCTAATATTAATTACCGACGAAGTACACGTATATATTTTTATCTACAGTGTATGACACATTTTTCAACTACTGTTAAATTGAATCATTAACATGATAATATATCCATTTCAAAACGAATGAAAAGATTAAAATAATAATTAAATTTAATTGTCTGACATTTAAAAAATTTCTATTCTATAACTTTTTAGGTCTTCGCTTATAATTATATATTTAAATTTGTAATTATTAGTAAAATATAGAATGATTAAAAGTCTAGGTATCCATTTTTTCTTTTGATTTAATCTGCACGATTCAAATGCTTCTTTTAGATTTTTGTGTTTTTAGTTAGATTTTATAAACCAGCAAAATATACTCCAAAAATCCATTAAAACACTATGTATAACTTATACAAACATGCATCTTTCCAACCAATGTTAGCTATAAGTGTATTTGCTTATCTCGGTCTATTCATTTTTTAGATCGTAAAAATGTAAACCGACGTCTTATTTATCGCACACGATGCAATTCCTCACTATTATATGTACACTAACATATTTGACGTGATCAATAGGTTATCTTGCTCCCTCTATTCACAATGAATATACTATTCCAATTAATGGGCTATACTAAAAGTATCTCTGATAAATTTAGAAAACAGAACAACAGTTACCAGAAATCTTTCTTTTCTATTTTCCACTAAAGGACTGTCAATTTATTTTTTACATATTTCGAAAGGTAAGGAGAGAAGTCAAGATTAAAGAGGGACGATTTTGAGGATTTAATTTTACTTATTGTTATCAGCATTATCATTATTAATAATATTATTGTCATTATTGATGAACAAAAAGAGTCTGTAACTATTAAAACTCTTTTTCTAATAATTTTCCTTTGTAGAGCTATCTTTTTTAATAAATTTTTATTCACGTAAATTTATATTTACATTTAGATACTCTTATTATGAACTTAAATTTCATTTATTTTGAGCTAAGAACAGCTTATTAAATGTCATTGTATTGGTTATGTTATATTGTAATAAATTATTTTTTGAACTAAGAATTAATTTAATAAAAGTGATACAAAGAGTAAAATTAGTATATTGCAAGTGCATGTACAAAAATAAAATAACGATAAAATAACATTGTATTTCTCTTACTTAATTATGTTAATATAACATTAATATAATACATTATAGGGGTTATATAAAATTATTTCCGCGAATTCATAAAATCTAACTGAGTTTATAAGATTTAGCAATTACAGATATTTGCTTTATTTTTATCAGAAAGTAATTTTTTTGTAATCTTTTTTAGATTGATTCAGTTTTGTATTGAAATAAAAATTTTATATATAAAATGAAAATATAACTGTATATATTGAATAAAACATAAATTACATCTATTTATATAATATTTTGATAATATTGATTCCAAAAATATAAATGAATATAAAAGAAATTCTAATTTTTTTATGCTAATAATGTTTAATTGAATATTGTTAAACAAACTTTTATATCAGTTTTACTTTCTCTATTTTTATATTTTCTAAAGCATTACATTACACTATATAAACAGCGCCAAGTATCCAAACTGATATTGTCTATTTTCAACCGAATTAAGCTGATTTTAATTTTGAATCAGATACAAAAATGTTCAGTGCTAAAATAATCAATTTTAAAAATAGTTTCCGTAAATTTTTAGCCAATATATGATAATTTTTGTCGGTTACAATTTTTGGTATTTGTAGAACATGAAAATCATCTACTTATAATTTATATGCATAAAAACTTTCAGAAAGTTAGTTTTCCTAGTTTTAAAAATACTTACTACTCGGAAATTAATAGATCGTTGCAGTAGAAACAACTACCTGCAGAAATAAGAATTCATGTATCACTGCTATTTTGACAATCTTAAAACTATTTCTAATTTCTCTGTACATAATTTGAATCCTATTTTTCATATAATCTCATAAGTCTGGTTTATCCTTGTTGTTTCTGTTAATCGTGAATTAGTATATCGATGTTGGAAAGTGAAATTTGAGTTATTCTAGTAATTACAGTCTAGTTTACTGGATATTATTTTACGATAAACTTATCACTTTCTGTAATAAGTTTTTAATTAATCATTTCGTTTTGATACTCAATATTGTTAATTCTTACACTGCACTCTTCTTCTTTAAATTAAGTATATAAATAATGTAGTAAAATAATTTGTGTAAAATTAAATCAATTTAATTTATTTATTTTTTCGAGATTTGCAATGATAACACAAACAATAATCACTATTTTAATTATATTTCAGTAATCTAGATTGTTTGTATTTATTGAATGTTTCGGTTTATGTTTACACAAACTATCATTATATACTTATTATGTTTGTCATGCGTAAGATACATATATATATACATCTATACATAATTTTTTGTGTAGGTACTTATAATATTTGTCTATTTTCTATTTTGAAATTTTCAATAATGTAAAATTTAATAATTTATTAAGAGTATAAAAGGTTTTATAGAAAACTATGTTAAAAGTTGAATTTTTATTTTTACACCTTCTGAATTATATATTTTTTTTTAAAAAGTTTGAACTAACTTTCGTTTACTTTATAAAATTATACAGTAAAAAACTATTTATACACGGAAATGCTGTTTATACATTTTGCATAAGTATATTGTGTCATTTAGTACGAAGATTAATTTCTTATTAATTATGTCAATTCATACAATCACTGATCTAACAATTTAAAATTTATTTTTGGAGTAGACTTATGCAAAAATATCTTTAAAAATACATAGAATATATTTGATATGAAGTTTCTATTTTTAACCAGTAATAAACAATTCAAATAAGATGATATAAAGGATTTTTATTTTTCGTAGTGAAACTTTTATATCTCCTTCAATACGTCTATATCAAACCATGAAATAACTAATAACCGTTAATTTCTAATCTTTATAAATACTAAAAAGATTAATGTGGGACGGGATCGACTACTCACGTGTGCTTTTGAGTTCTGATAAATTCTTACTTATTCGTCTGGTTATTACGTTAATTATCCGCAGATTTATTAAAAATTTATCTTAAGCTTATGACATTGCGCCTCGTTTCTTTTCTACTCCTCTCAGCTCCTTCCTTTTTTTGTGAAACTTTGATTTATTCAGTTACAATAATTTTATTTAATATTTTAAGAAGAAAGGTTTTATTGAATATACACTCACAGACACACACAAACATATAGATTATGATAATAAAAACATTGATTAATTAAATATTAAAAATTAAATTATCGTAACTGAAAATTGGAAACAAGAACATACTATGTTCAATTTAAAAGAATTATATTCGAAATTACACGAAGAAAATTTAAATACTTTTGGCAGCGTAAATTAATGCTTAGAATTTTTTATTACAAATTCAAATTTCACATTTTTTCTCCTTCAAAATCATTAATGCTTGTAAACGACGTTCTAATTTACAGATCTGATTTTCGACTATACAGTAATTAAAGTTAAATAAAAATCTGAGTATATTAAAACAGCTAACTTTTAGTAATGAAATCAGCTATGGAATTATCAGTAGAAAGATTGTGTGTATTTTATACAACTATACCACTTCTTTTAGGTAATAAATATCAAAGACTTTTTTCTTTTTTTTATTGTATCTTTTTTTTACATAATGATGACGCTATTTTTCATAAATATATTAGATATGGAAACAAATTTTATGTATGGTGTAATAAGAGAATCTTCAACCCTATTCAGGAAAAGTTATATACATAGAATGACAGTGTTTATTATTAGGTTGTTACAATGGTGACTCATTTTCAGTTATCCAACAAATATGAGACAAAGTTTATTCATAATTATTAAGGAAATCAATAAAAAGACCTAACTTATATTTACAAGAACTTACGATATGTAAGTTATAAACTTTTTATTTTTCATAGTCAAATTGAATTATAAAAATTAACGAATGCAGATTTTTAAATTATTACTATGAATATTTCATGTAAGGTGCTTTTGATATGATTATTTATCATTTTCATTTATTAATAATATTTATCATATATTGACGAAATAATTTTTTGTTCGTGTGAAAAAGTTGATAACGAATTTATTAAATTATTTTTCAAGAATGAATGTTTAGTTAAAATGAAATATTTTGCAAATACTAAAGACCAAACACTTCTACAGAATTGTATAGCTCATATTTTTTTATAAAATTTTCTTATTTTAAAAATCCTAAATAAATAATAATTATTAATTTATAATAATAATAAAAGATATTTTACTTAATCTTTTATTATAGTTCAATTTATATTCGAGTTCATCACTAAATTTTTATAGTTATAGGAAAAATTCATTATAGGAGATTATGTGTTATTGGCATATATTAAAATATAAATAGGGTTTAACTGAATATCCATTATTACAATCAGCAAATCTAAAATTATTTATACGTAAATTGTTAGATGCTAAACTAATCGGTAAAATAAAGTTCACCTAGAAAAATAATTTTGTTAAAATGCTTAATTGCATTTTTGTCACTCTTTCAACTAAAGATTGAACAAATCGTAGTCGCTGTAACGGTCTGTCAAATATTACTGACTTTGATAATTTATATACCTCTATGAGTCTAATTACATAAGATCAATTATAAATTCTGCGCAGTTCGAAATATATTAATCTATGAAAGGTGAGAGATGTTAATCGATGGCGGTCGAGGACGCATAGGCGTGTGCACTTATACGTGTAAGTGATCCATCCTATCAACGAGTTATATTTATAGTGAAGCAGTGCGATCACCAACCCAAATTACGATTTATACGTAGATATATATATTATTACTACGTTACTTTCAAGTATATAGTTTGTGCGATGCATTATCGTAAAAGCAAGTATGCGTCGATAAACTTCATTCCATTATATATGAGTAAGACAGATTTATACGTGCAAAAAGGAAGAGTGGGATATATGCGTACCAATTACTAGTGATTTATACTAATGAGCAGAACATGTCAAACATAAAACTTAATCTTGTGACCTAATTAATCAATCAATTGGCTTCTATGCATACACAACTATGTAAGATAAAGGATTGATATTTTTTTACCATTGGATCACGCATTTTTTATCTTAACAAAGCAAAGGGACGATACTTTTTTTGATTCTTTCAGGTCTATTCAGGATATCTTTAACAAAAATAAAATTCAAAATATATTGACTAAAATTAATGATTTGATTGTAGGTACCTTTGAAATAAAAAAAAAATAAATGAACGATATAAGTTTCCGAACTTCAATCTGATCTTTATACCAAAAGGCTAAAGGTGTTTGATCGTATGATATTGCGAGGTTTAGCAAGAATATTTTTATCTTTTTCTGTACTTTATATTATTAAATTATTTAATTCTATTAATACTCTATTTTTCATTTATCCCAAACATTTTTTCAAAGATTTTAAAAATTAGGGTTATGAAAACTAGGTTAATGACTAATAAGATTAATCGATCTGAATTGAAGAAAAGAGCTCTATTTATATTAGATTACTTAGATCTTTCTCAATTTTATAAGATAGTAATTTGAAATTTATTAAATTTTGCTTTAAAGTACATTATATTTTCTTAGTGGATATTTTAACTGAACCTACAATAAATAATTCACATATTACTTTTTTAAAACTTTCACCTATTAGTGTATAAATAAACATTCAATTATTCAGAAATACATTAATTAAAATTTTTTGAGAGATTAAATTTTTTAATTTAATAAAATAACTTCACATTACAAATTAATTAATTGAAATACGTATTTCATATTGAAAACATAATGCCAAACAATTTATTTAATATAAAATAATAGATAATAAATAAAGTTTTCAATGTGACTATTTTATATTTTTCATAAAATTAATATGTAATATAAAATTTTTAATATTTTTAATAAGTTTTTCCAAAAAAATTAGTTTTATATACAATTAAAAAATGATATAATAAATTATATTTCTATTAAGAGTACGATTTCATGTAAATATATGGTAAACTCTATTTCGTAACTAATTCAAGATTTCTTGGAAATTTAAGTTATGAGATTTCAATCTCAAGTATTTGTGATAAATTCTATAATAACTTTCATCTGTTTACTAAATCATATTTTTCATGAAAGCCGTAAAATAGTTTTGAAACATGTTTATATTCAATGTCTAATTATTTATTCATATATAAAGTTATAAAATAATATTCGTTTTAATTCACACATTGCTTTATGTTCTATATTTTAATCTAAAATATAAATATAAATTTTAAAAATTTTAAAAACAATTTATAATTTTTTTAAAAAACATGAATCAAAGTTTAACTTATTTTTATTCTTTGAAATATTGAAAGAGCTATATTACATAAACCTTTATAGAAATATAAATTTTACATTAATAGAATTTCAATTATAAAACTCTATTGTATTTTAGAAATTATTTTGAAGATACGATAAAATAATAAATATAATTAAATGGTTAATCGGAGTTTTATTCATTAATAAAAGGACTAATAAGATATAAGAAATAAGCTTGGGTACTAGATTATATGGAAATAAAAACAAAAAATATACCGAAACATAATAAAGATACATGAATAATAATAGGAATATCGCAAATTGTAGAAAATAATTTCACAAAAAATCCTATCGGATTTACTGAAAGAGTTGACATTATAAGTAACGTAGCTTTGGTATCCAAGAGCAAATCGTAGTTAAACTCTTTGTTCTTTTTAGATTCATCCATACTATTAAATGAAAAAAACAAAGCAACTCTTTTGTACATATATTATTATACATTCTTGAATTTTTTCAAGATTTTTTTTATAAAGAGACAAAAAATATTATCTTTGATATTCCTTTGTCGTTAATATTTTAATCATGCTTTGTTATATATTTATTGTTCTTCTGCTGTTACTATATCTCAAATTATTCAAGAATTTTATAGCATTTTATAGCATTTTAACAATATATTATATAAAAATTTCATGGATATATATATATATATATTATACGAGGATTTTAAAAAATATAATTATAATTTTATATTTCTTTCAATAATTTTATATTTATCTATTTGCTCTATTACTAGTATATAATTTTGAAAATAGAAATGTTTTTTCTTCAATAAATATTGTGATAATTCATAAGAAAAGTTAAAGTACAATTTATATTTTAAAACAAATATATTTGTTATAATTATATTATTTCTTAAATGTTTGTTTATTTTATTTTTTGTATTTAAAAAAATACTTTTCTTGTACTTTAATAAGAAACAAGGTAAGTATAATAATTTTGTATTGTATCTCAATCAAATAAAAATTACAAAAGATAGGTGTTCAAACCTTATTATTAGTAGAAGTATACTGAGAATAAATCATAATTTTCTTTAATAAGTAGGAAAATATAATTAAAATAAAATTCTATTTTTAATTAGGTAAAGTAGCTGAAGGATATTTTAGATTATTTTCCTTGTATAAGAATTATTATTATTATAGTTTTAAATTTCATTCACTGAATATTTATTTAATTTTTTATTGAATAAATTATTACTGATTAATCTTATGAAATAAAAAATAAAATTTTTTACATTAAAAAAGATTTAATAGCATATAATACTAATTTAATGAAACATTATTCTCTTATTTAATTATTTGTATTTTTATTTTGCACTTATAAATACAGTACAACTCACTTATTAATTAAAATACGAAAGCGTCATTTATTTGTAGAATTTAGCAATAGAGTATTATTTAAAAATTAATCAACTGTAAGCGCGATTAAATTGTAAAATTTCTCTTTACAATTAAAAACATGTCAAGTCGATCAAATCTTGGATATGGTATTCCAGGTCTCACGATATTTGTGGTCTGCTCGGATGTATTGCAACTAAAAGGGCTCATTGCTCTTTTGTTCTGTTTTCTGTAAAAAGTCACTAACTTATTACAGAACTAATTAACTAACTTACCAGTTAACCTTGTATACATAATATGTTATCATTCTTATTATGATAATTGCTTTAATCAATTTTAATAACTTAGTCAATTTTATTGTATATTATAAATAGTAATCGTAACATTTTTAAATTTATTATTTTTTATGATTTTACTTATTAATGCAATAATCAAGAAGAAATTAAATTTATAATTTACTGTATTTCTGTTTATTATAGAATTTATTTAATTTTTTTATACTATACAGATAATTATATATAAATGAATCTTGTACTTTCGTAAGAAATTATAAATTTAAATATATAAATTATGAATTAATAATTAAAGTAATATATGAAAATATTGCTTTAATGAAATTATATGAAATGATAAAAAGTAAAAAAATATTCTTAAAGTGCAAAAACGGAATGAAATTAAAACTCAACCCAATAAATTCTTTAGTTAAATATTCAGTAAAAAAGATATCTAAAACAAGTATCTCTGTCCCTCGTAAAAACATCAAGTTATGTGACGTAAATCATTTAATTATAGAGTATGGAAGTTTAAATATTCAGCTTCAGATTAGTTTTTATGTTTTTCGTGCTTTAAGTCACGCGCAATAATTGAAATGATCTCACACGATAAATCCTATAAATGAACGTTTTTGGCAAATAAAATAGGATTATATGCCGTCCTTATCAGATAGATAGCGAGGAAATTGAAAAGTGCAAGTATATACCGCGATGGTTAAATATGTATGAGATGTCTTTGTACTTAATTGAATAAAGTGCCGTTAACAACAAAGAATTGGGCAGTTCGGTAGTCGTCGACATAGATGACGCAGATAGAAAAAGATGATGTTATTGGAAGATTGAAATTATACCAAAAACGAGACCTTTTTTCTAGATAATTATCTAAAGTTTGCTTTTATCAATATGTATTTCAAGTCAGTTACTTCCTACTTAATTTCATGTGTATTTAGTATCTCCAAACGTAATTAATACGTCATATACGCTTCCGAAGAGTATCTGACGCTGTAGCTTAGTATATTATATCTCCACTTATACTAAGAACTCTTCCAGGTGTGACCAAGTAATTTATCTTTATAGCACTTTTTTAAATCAATGCAGCTGATAACTTATTTATTGCTTCTTCCTTGATGCAATTAATTAACAAAAATATGAAAGAAACGATTAAAGTCAAATTTTTTAACTCTCATATCGTGAGGAACTTAATCACTCTTAAAATTGACGGATATTGTGAATATGAGTAAAAGGAAAAGACGATAAATTTATAGTGATAACTCAAATCTTTAATTACAACCAGGAATTACTCAAGGTAAGTCCGAAAAGGGCTTGAATCAATTTGTGTGACTAAGCTTTTACTCTCGTTAGTGTGAAAACGTATCCACGAGAAAAAGGAAGGTAGAGATAGCAATATTAGCGTATTTATGTTCCGATTCAAGAATCCTGCATTCGAATGCTGAAGCATTCCCAGAAGGCACATTGGATGGTATACAAGTTTGCCGCTCCACAATTTATGTGGAAGGCTGTGCTAATCCCGTTTGTTAATTAAAGTTCGAAAGTGCCAGAAAGCGTTTCTACGAGTTGAGGTACGCCAGTACAAATTTTCCTGTGTCAATTCAGTCAACTGACACGTGCTACTAATGCGACACTCATTCTTCATCTTATCTACTCCTTTTATATCTAGTTATCATCTTCCTTTATTTATTTATGTACATTTATAAAAAATAACTAATAATCATAGAAGAAGTTATTGACTCTTTTTCAATATCCGTTTTTCGTTTTTCCTCACATCAAGTTCATATAGATTATTTCATTGGGTATTTTTCTCATTTTTATTCATTCAAAGAATTTATTTTTACTATGTTAAAAAATATTTGTCTACTGTAACAGAAAATTATAGTACTTAAATAACGAGATTGAATGTAAACTTTATGTTAATAAAATCAAGAATAAAAAATTTATTGTTTAAAGTAAAAAACGAAGAAAATCTGAAAGTGTTTTGATTAAATTATTGAAGTTTAATATAAAAGCGTATTTTATTTTAATTTTTTATTTAAATTATCTATCTTAGTGTGCATATTTTCAAATTCATACAATTTTAATTCATGTTTTAGTTTTAAGAATTTATATACTCAAAGTAAATAAACTAGCATATTAACCTAGTTACTAATTTTTGTATTTTCATTTAATATTTATGAAATTGTTCTATTCATCAACACTTTAAATAAATTTTTTTGTAAGGTTTAAAGTTTTTTGCTTATAGAAATGATGAATTTTTTAAAAATGAAATTTAATTTTTATTTTTAACGATTACAATTTTTGACAGTTCATAGAATAGTTTAAAACTTTTATTCAATCTTTTTTAATTATACAATCTTATTTCAATGTTATAGTAATTTAATTTTTTTAATATAAATTAAAAAATACTTGTGATTAAAAATAATTAAATGAGCTAGTATTAAAAAATTAACGATAAACAAGTAATGAATTTAAAATGCTAAAATAAGAAATTTATGGTATTTATTTATACACATACTAAAATGATTGAATAATAAAATATTATTTATCTAAATAGCATTTGTTTCAAACAAATACATTTACCTTATAACAACAGATATGACACTAAAATATTCGATAGAGGATCTATAAATATATTATATTTTTTAAAAATTATTTAAAATTTTTAAATTATTTTAAAATTTATTTACATGATAAACCTTAATAAAATTTAAAACACTAAGAATACCTAATTCAATGATATTTTTTTTTCTTTTTGTTACTTGTAGCTTAAACACAAATATAATATATATCTATATCTAACGTAAAAAAATATGACTTAAGTATTTTATTTTATTTCAAAATTGTAAAAGTAGATCTTTTAAAATTTGATTAAAGTAAAAATTAACTAAATTCAATACTTTACTTGAAATATATAAAAATACAATATATTAATGTACACAGGATTTTTTTACCATCGAATACATGTGTTGTTACATACAATTTTAATTAAGAATTGATAAATTTAATTGTTTTATAATTTACTAATATTTACACGTTGATGAAGAACTTGCAAGAATGTAAAATGAATACTTAATATTAAAAAATTTATTGATACGAAGATTTTTTTCAACATTGGTTATTTTTGTTTCGATTATATCGATAATAATATAACTAATCTATATAATTTTTTATTATAATTAAATTTACTTATTATATAATTTTTCTTATGGTATAAATAATGATAATGATATTTAAGTTTTATGTGATTATAGTACATCATCTTAATATTGATGTGGTATTGTTCCAATGGTATAATTAAAAAAAATGTAATTTAATTTGAAGTAAAACCATGGATATTTTAAATAAAAAGTAGTGCTTTTGATATATATTCAAAGTTTTTTAAATGGTGAAACATTCAATTATGTAATTATTTATAATTTTTTTAAAAAAATTATTTTTCCATGAATGCTTTTATAAATTTATTATTATTGTTATCTTTCTAATTATTTATAAACCTTTAATTAAATATAAAAACAATATGAAAAAAAAGTCGACATTATTTTTTTTAGTTCATTTGACAATTTATTGAAAATAAATTTTTAATTGATTTAGAAAATAAGTTTTTTTGCTAGTTTGATAAATATTAAAGCAATCTTTAATTTTGAATTTGAATATCCTGAATAGCCAATAATAATTTATTCTATCAAATTTAACGTATCAATAACATAACTTAAAATTTAAATAAAATTATTTAATTACAAAATAATTAATTTAATTAGAACATTTAAAAACTAGTGTTAAAATTGTATTTAAATATAGATTCAAAATTCAATTAACTATTGAATTGTTATTTTTTAAGAGAATCTTATTCAAATTTAATAGTAAACGAAACTATAAATTTGAATGTTGTAATATTTAATAATATATTTGGAGTATTCGAACCATTTTATCCAGCTCGAACTAAAAATGATTTAAGCATAAGCATACATATTAATAAATATAAAATGATTTTTCGAGTTTTGCTGTATAAACAATTAAAATCTATTTATATTCTAATTTCAATAGTAACAAACTTAGACAAATGTTTTTTGAGTTGTACTACGAGAGTTTTGATAATTTTTTAAAAGAAATACCTCTTCTCGCATATAGCCACGCATGTAGATTTCAGATTTGGACTTCACTATGAACTCAGAGCAAAGTAAATCATAAATAGAACTTAAAGCTCTCTCTAAAGGTCATGTTAGCAAAATTCGCAAAAGGAGTATATAAACTGGCTTCTAGCCAAATCAAGATTTATAAAACTTTTAACTTGTAACAAGCTGATGTACATGTGCACAAATTTTTTTCTATAACAGCGGTTACGTCTAGTTAAGGATTATATAAATTTGAATTTAAAAAATTTATGAAATGAAAAGTTTTTTAACGTTAAATTTCCATTACTAATATGTATGTTAAATGTAATATAAAATAAATAATAATTAATTAATGTATTTGTATCTGAATGTCAATAGAATGTTTCAAATTCATATTATATATTAAAATTTTTTGTTACGGTATTTATCTTTATTATTTAGCTACATTAATATTTAATACTTAACGATTGAATCGACGATGAACATTTTTAAATATTAAATATATATTAAAAAGTAGTATTTATGAATATTCTTATTAAAAAGAAGTAAGTTATTATATATTTTTTTGATGAATTTATGTATAATAAATATCCATATGATTATTCTTATAGCTCTTTTTATAAAGTCCCTTATTTTATTATTAAATATTTCTGGTACTAGTATATAAATTCTAAGATTTATATGTATTTTCAAATTTTTAATATTGAAGCTTTTATATTCATCTATTATAAATATTGTTAAGAGAATATATTTTTCAACATATCTTTATGATATATAATTAGAATAATTATTTTACATGAATATAATCTATACTTAAACAAAATTATTCAAATTGCATATTCTTTAGAAATAATTTGTTGTATAAGAATAAGTAACACAGATTATTAAATATTTTGCAAGTTTTAATAAAAATTAAATTGTTACATTTTTTCATTAGAATAATATAATTTTTACAATTTGAAATTAATTAAATTAATTTATCCAAAAAAACTGAATATTAAAAAAATAGAATTTCATTGTTAATTTTACTTATTTATGATATATGTATTGTAATAGTATAGTAGCGATATTGCAATATACATATTTAACAATAACTGTTATTTATAATTATATAGTATTCGAACATTTTTAATGTTGAATGAAACGTTACTTCTAACTAAACGTTACAAAAAACTTCGATCGTGTTATTTTATGTGTTTATCAAACGTACATGTAACTTTCGCTACTTTTATTTGGATATAATATGTTACTTATACTTCAATATTGTTATTTTCTTAATATTATTTTTTAATTGCTTATTTCAAGAAAATTAATTTCAGTTAATAGCTGGTATAGGTTCTATACACTAATTTTATAAATGTATGGTTCTTAACATCTTTATTAAAAAATAAAATTTGAAATATGTATATAGTTTATAAATGGTCTTCGTAACCTTGCTATGTCTGAAAAAGGTATAATTACATTTTCCATTTTTTAAACAAATATTTAAAGTTATTGTAAACGCGATATCCATTTATGAACTTTATAGCATGTTAAAAACAAATGTAGATTTAGATACCAGATATAATAAGATATGTAATAACGCAAAAACTGTAATTTGATATAATCAGTCAATCAATCAAGCAGTCAAGTTAAATGTGGAAATAGGAAACTTAGGAAAAATGCATGAGTCATATACTGTAGCGGTGAGAAAGTAAAATATAACATCAAGTTCTACAGTCTTTTTATATTTGAATGACAAATAAGTAAGTGAATGATTTCCTACGAGATCCTAATCGTAATGTATTTAACTTTATTTAAAACGCGACATATGGGAATCTTTCTACGGTGTGGATCGACTTACACACACTCTCTCTCATTTTTGCTCTTAATCTACGAAACTATTTGTTTTAGGAAAAATAGCTAAATATCTCAATTCTGAAAGTTTTAGTAATAAGTTTTAATCAAAAAGCAACTTACCGAATTAATAAAAAATTAATTTATAGGCACTATATTATATTTATGTAGTTATTGTAAGTTTTAATTTTGAATCTTTAATACAAATTTTATTTTTATCTCGTATTTACATGAAACCTAAAATAAAAAATGTTAAAATAGAATAGAATTAATAGAAATTAATTTTTATTCTTGCATGTTATAATTTACTATTAATTTTAAAACCTTTTCTAGTTTTTAGTAATAAACCTATTTTATAAATAAAAAACAATTTTGCACAAGGTGAATTATAATTATCAAAAATTAATTGGAGCAAACAGTAGCGCACATCCCTTAATTTTAATGTCTAATGATGCTAAAGGAAGTTGTTATTGCGAATTTACAATAATGAGTGATAAGTCACGAAAGCTTTTACACGCAATCGTCACAAACTTTGTCCTATAATTAACATTTGGTTCCTTATTTTTTATGCGTATTTTTAATGTAAGTGCTAAACAGTTAATATGAGTTAAAATAACATCTTTCCGTTGACAATCATGGCTCGTCTTCCTGCATACGGTTACAGTTGTTTTCAGCTAATAGGCAAAAGAACAACCGCCGTAATTGACGTATTTTTTATTCATTACAGACTTACTTTATATTTAATAATTTTCTTTGACTTTTTTGGTATTTGAGAGGGCGTTAAAATAAATAAAACTAGATTCCTTTCCATTTTTTATTTAAACGGTATATTGAACAAAGATATTTTCGTAATACTTCACTACATTTAGACTTCTATTTTCATGTATTACATATGAAATAGACTCTTATGTAATTATTATTTATTTTACTGCTATATTTCTTTTATAAATTATAAATTTATCAATATCATACTAAAAAAATTTTTCCATTTCTGTTGAATGTTATCTTTTTACCACATTTTATCTTTATCTCCTTAGAGACACTGAGAGTATTAATAAATAAAATTTTGTCACTAGTTTAGCCTACTCTGTTATGGATAGAAAATCTCAAGAAAATTTGAGTCTCACGTAAGAAATTTCGAGTCGCGATAAGGAATAATACATGTACTAAAAGACGCGAATAAGATTATCCGGAATAAGTCGAATGACGGGCGATGAGTTGCTCGCCTCCAGTCTTCAAACACGTGGTGTGGGGAGGCCCGTAGCCGAGAGCTCGTGCTTCTCAGAGCTTGGAGAAGTAAGAAGTAACAAAAGATCCGTGCGGGGTTTTTCTCGCGATGGTGCACAATGCTAGCTTCGTGCGCGTCGCCTCGGGGAATTTTTCAAGGAGTATACGTGCACTCCATAAGGGAGGTAAAAATGAAATGGATCGCGAGAGGATGATATTCCAGGAAGATACGAGTGACTCGAACGCCGTTCGCTGCCAGGTTCGTCCAGATCGTAGTACCCAGGCTTAGAGAGCGACTCATGAGTTATCTCGTGAAGAGGGGGAAGCGTTACGATTGGAACTTGGGAAAGTAACTCCGTAGAGAGTATGAGACGAAACCCCTGTGTAAACGCAAGGCAGGAGTACTGTAATTCCCTCAGGAGTGGGGGAAGAGAAGTCGCATGCCCATGAAAGCTTGTGAGGTTAAATGGGCCTCATCCATTAGGAGATCGATACTCCTCAGGAAAGGAGAGTGAACGGAACATAATGATCGCCTTGTCGGAGTTCGATCCCTCGAAGAAAGTAAAAAAAAGGCGATTCGAGATTAACGAGTGTGAAAAATTAGAAGTTTACAAAAAAAGGAAAAATGCAAATGGAACGAGAAGGAGCGAGAATATATATATATATATATATATATTCATCTTTAAGCAGATTCTTCTGATTCGAGCGACAACACCGAATTGACGAACACAGAATCTTTATTCGCAACACAGCAACTATTGTATCGAAAAAACTAAACGATTATACACGATCAATTGAAACATTGTATGCAACATTGCAAATTATTTTGCGCATTCGATTATTTAATTATTGAAGTACAAATATATTGTGAAAGAAATAAATTATGTTAAAAATCAAAATGCTTGTTTTTATCCCCAACATACTCTTTTAAACAAATTTTATATAGTTATTTAAAATACTTTATTAAAAGTTGAATAAATCCTATATTTTCATTTCTAAATATATATTAGGCAAATAAACTTGTACTGCTTCGAATATTTTAGATTTAGATTATAACCGTTATTTCTTAGTTTATTTCTTACGTCAATTGCATTTCTAGTTACAATAATCTCTAAAGATTAAAGATAATTACTCATTTGAAAAGGCGCGAGCATTTAAAATTATTATTAGATCCTATTATATGATCCGACAAGAATGAAATCGAAGGACTTTTGTATAAATTAAGAAAATTTTCATTGCTTGTTTTGATACTCATGATAAAATACTGAGCACATAATAGAAGAGGCTAATATTTCAATTGAACAATCAGGTAAAATAGCTTGAATCTATTTTGCTTCATGAAAATCATGAACATGTGTAAGTTTCGCAACGTATTTTAGCTATTAATTCGGTATTTTTTTGGACAATTGAGCGAGTTCTAAATAAAATTTACAAATAAATATTGATTTCATATCGATAATATCTATCAACTATGTAAACATGTACACACAAATATCGAATTCCATTTTTATTTTAGTTACATTATATCCATATATGCAATAAATACTTGTGTAGTTAAAGTAATTCGTTTAAATAGTACGAGTTATGTGCCTTTTCAACATTGATAAAGATGGTAAAAAATGAGAAGCATACCAGCAGAAAATAAAGTCGCATTTCTTTGAGGTAGTTCAAAACGAAATTAGAAGTACATAGACTTACCAAGCTTTAAATTGTACCGAAAGTAGTAGCAGTCAGGCAAACATACAATCGAAGAAAAAAGCTTGTGAACGACATTTTATTCGAAAAGTTACGAGTCATGAGGTCGAATGTAGAACCGTCGTGTGACAAGAAGAAAGAGCAGCTCTGATTGAAAGGACGGTAGAGCCGAACTTGAAAGTAAAAAATAGATTTCCCGAAAAGTTACACACGTTCACAAAGCTTTTTTTCTTCTTTTGCGTAACTTCTTTGCTTCAACTTCTGTTTTCTCGATAAATACCCATTTTATGGAGTAAACATCTATCAATAATCTATGATCTAGTGAATCGCACATAGAAATCAGTTAGTTATACGGTCGAATAAAAGTAACTCATTATCATAATTATTATACAAATATAATTACATTATTTATATTTGTTACTTATCTATGAAACGATTTTTTATTATACATTATAAAATTGAATTCATATGGATTTAGTTTTATTGTTTCCATAAAAAATTTCAAATTTTCAATTTGTAAATTATTAATTTACCTAATTATAAGTGATAAAATATTAGGACAAATTAATTTAAAAAATTTGAAGTAAATTAAATATTTCTTAAGATTTATGTGAATAGTTTATACAACAGTTAATAAAGAAGAGTACTTTAATTAAAATTTTAATATAAGTTATCACAATACATAAGCGATAAATTTTCAGTAACTAAAATTATAAACCGATAATATTCAATCCAACTTACTTTTACTTACTTTTAGAATTATATTTTTAAACTACCACATCATTATACAAATAATTAAATTTCAAATATTTTTTAAATTTGCCAATAATAAATTTTACATTAACAGAGAAAAATTTTAGTAATTTATATACATTAAAAAAGTTTTTTAATATTTGTACAATCTGTTTTACTGATTCTAGAAAAGTTTATTTAAATAATTTAATTAGTGCTAGGTAGATCAATTTTTCATTTTTCCTCCTTACGTAAATGCTATCGTATTAATTTTTAAAATTTAACAAATATAGAATATCAAAAAATTTCATGTTTGATTCAGAAAAACTAATAGATCTTTTTTCTAATTCTTTAATTTATTAATATTTTATAATAATAACTATAAATAGTAATAATTCAATACATGGAAATTATAATACAACGTCAATGTCATTTTCAATTCTTCATACACGTTTATATGTAGAAATTTTAATCAAATATAATTTATTATTCTATTATTGATAATTGCATAAATCTTGTAAATTATGTATAACTATTCATGATAAAACGCTAGTAGAAAATTGAATATAATGAAAAAAATATTATTTTCTAAAAACTGAAATATCTATTCCTTCAATCAGAATAATTTATGCATAATTTGCTGAATTTTTTAACTACTTTTATAAACACAAAAATTTCGAATAATCTTTGAGTAATTGTTGATATTATTTATAAAATCATTATTATCATCAATAAATATGTTAATAAAAGACGCAAAATGGAATAAATATAAGAATAACGATACATTTTATAAAACTGAAATATACAATAAATATCTTCTGTGAATATTAATTTAGAAATAATATTAATATCAATAAATACTATTGGAAAAAATATCTAAATAATATTATTCTTTTATTTTCACATTATTTGAAAAAAAGAAGTAATTGATAGTATATTATTTTTCTGAAATATTTAGACGGTAAATAATATTTCTCAATCAGGAAGATATTAATAAGTTAATCTAATTTGACATTTTACTAGAGGATAAAAATAATAATACTACAATACTTTACACATTTATTATGTATATTTATATAATAATGATATTAATGTAAATAAATTAAAGAAAATTACTACATTTGCTAAAAAAGATTTTTTTTAAATAACACATTGACTCATTTTCCAATAAAACTGATTTCATTTCAATATAAATTTGTAAATACACATATCGCGTATATGTATATATTATATATACTTTATATTCTGTACTTAAATTTTCTCCTACTTATATTAAATATTTCTGTAATTACTAAATAAAATTTTTTAGTAGTTTTTATATTTCCTAATTCGGATAAATGAAGTAGATATATATAAAATGATCTATTAATAAAGTCTTTACTAAGGTAGCAAAGGTTCTATTAAATTATTATATTCTAATAAGATTATAAAAATTATTTTAATGATTTCAAATAATTTAATAAAAATATTATTACAAATCTTAAAAACTTCTTAAATAAAATTAATAATTGATTTAATAAGATTTTTGGAATATATATGAGTTTTATTTTCGTATAAATAGGCTTAGATTATCTTCATTATTATTATTTTATAACGATTATTAATATAGATAAAAACGAATGTAAATATAAGTATAAATTATACCATGAATATATCTAATGCTTTGATATGCAGAAGAGTAATTTAAGAGTACAATGTTTTAAATGTAAAGTTTCGCAATAAAACTCTGTATTAAATTTTTAATTGACCAAAATTAATGTTTCTAATTAATATTTTTAGTGTTATTCTTTTGGTGATTAATTGTATTTTAAAAATAATTTACTATGCGTATATAATTAATTTGATGAAAATAAATAAATAAAAATAGTTCATTTGGTTGAACCAATATTGTTCGATAAATATCGCCATACGTCTTATTATTTATATTATATTTATTACAAAAAAGTATTAGAAGCTGTTTGTATATTGATAAGTTTATTATAAGTAATTGATCAGTTTTGTAGATACATAATAGAAAAAGTTTTTTTTATAAATATATAAATTACTCAGAGAATTTATAACGAATAATTGAATGTATTACATATAAATGAATTATTATCTTTGTTTGATTTTACCTTTGCTTAAAAATATTATAAAATAATTAATTTAATAAAATTTATACTCTATTTAATATTAATTCATCAATACAAGATTTATATTCAAAAGTAGTTGAAGTTATAATTCAATAATTTTTGTGAAGTTTTTAAATTCATTTATGGGACAATGAAGCTTGTCCAATTACGGTATAAAACTTATTTTTAAGTATTTCGTAATGATTCTAATGAATATATGTGAAATTTATATACTGTTATATCATTTATATCGAAAGAAAATATCAATGAAAACATCGAAAAAAGATGACACGTAGTAGTAAATCGAGCATTTTAGGTTAATAAAATTCAACAAAGTGTAAGCTAAATTTAAACTTGTTTTATTCTTACCTTTTATCTCTATTGCTCAAATTATTTATGTACAAATTAGAAGCAAGAAAGTATGCTCCAAAAAGTATGTAAATGCTTTGATTTTATTTTCTTTCAACGCCAGTATGAGTTGTTTTTTGTCTGTTTAATTAAAAAAATGTAATTAATATATTCATTCTATTTTTCAGAAAATACTAATAATGACTTCTATTTAATGGTTTTGTTAAATCAATCATATTTAAAGGTAGAATATACTAAAATTTATGATCTTTTTCAAAAGAAATATTAGTAATTATTTTATTAATATTTATTCTTGATTTAGCATTATATAATCTTTAAAATTTAAATAAAAATTTTAATTATTAATAATAATTATTTTAATATCTATAAGCAACAATGTTTTGGAATGTATTAGCTTTGCTCCTAAATATTAATTACAACATAAAAAAAATTGGAATTTTTAAAATTTTATTGTGATTTAATATTAAGACAAGTCTTAATTATAGTTACTAATTTATATAAGAATTAAATTAGAATATATATATAGTATTGAAAATTCGTTGATTTTAATTAATCAAACATAATCTTTCGTGCATTTATTTATATTTTATTTAAGTGTAAAAGACATGAATAAAGACACTATGTTTGAATATTATTATACATGTTTAAATATATGCTTGTATGTTATCATTTACTACTTTTAGTATTATTTTTATAACTCATGGTATAAAATCATTATTTTTATTATTCTGAAGAATATCTAATTCCTCTACTACAGTACTTCGAAAAATAATATTGACTTTTTTATCTTTCTAGACACTAGTTCTAATGTCATACAATGTAATCCGTCTTTTAAAATTTTAAATAGTTGAAGCACTTACAGTAAAGAGACGAGAAATTCGATTTCTATAACAACTAGAAGTCAATAGTCTTATCTTATGTTAGTAAACTTTTGGAGAGGCTGAGCCTTTTATTTGATTGCTCATTAAAGAGATTGAAATTACAAAATTTATTGTTTAAAATTACGTGCTTTATTTGATTGTAAAATTACAGTGAAAATAATTCCCTTAATATTTATTCATGATATACAAATATCATCACTCTCAAATCGCATAATTTAAATTCCTTTTATGTTTTATACAGAAAATATTTTTTATAAAACTATACTTATTCTATTAATCGATTTTATTTATGATATAAAAAATTTATATTGCAAATTTACATTTAATACTCAAGTGAATTTTAGTTTATAAAAAATATTTATATAACTTTTTTGATTAAATTTACTTTTGCACTCTTTTATTATTCAATACAAACATTAGTAATAATTAATTTTATAATTTACAATAAAAATTTAAATCCGATGAAATTCATACGATTCAAAATTATGTTATTAACCTTTAAATATTCAAAAATACTGGGTTTGAACATGTTCTGTGATCAAATTTATGATATTCTTAAAACAATTTTGAAATTGTAGATTCAACAAATTTTTACATAGTACTTTATATTATCTTTTGCTAAATTTGTATTTGTTTATATTGTTACAAGTAGAACCTTTTAATTTCAATATTAAATTAATCGGTTAAGGTATTTTATTAAATTACCAAATTTTTATATAAAGGATTATGAAAATTTACGTGCGTTAACAAATATCTATAATGCTCAAAAACTCCCTCGCTACCTCTTTTTATAAATACATTCTAATTCAGATATAGATATTCATGGGCGTTCCTTAAATTTGGTCAAGCATTACTTGATCATTAATGAATAAAATGGCGGTGAGATAAAATGAAAACTTACCAACCTCCAACAACAAAGATGGCTAACTTTTACTTCAAATAAAATCCACCTATGAAAATATGTTTTTATCTTATTGTATTTCTTACACTTTTTATGCCATTTACATTGGTGTAATATAAGCAGCGATGTGAGTACGAGTTTGTTGAATGAATATTTCAGAATACAAAGAGTGACGAAATGCAATTGCTTTAGCACACTATTAAACACAAAATCTTTTATGTATCAATTCATGATATTTGAAATGATCATTTTAAAAAATTTAATTCATTATTTCCTAACTATAAGTGATTTTTATTTGAATACATACAATTATATTTATTAGGCTTTGCTTCAAAACCAAAATATTTTAATTCTGCGAATATGCAATGTATAAAGTTTTTCCTGAAATGTGAACCTTCGTGATGTTAATTAAAATGTAAATGAGTAGGCAAATTCAAAATGCATACTAGACTGGAGTCAGTATTTTAATTCAGTTCAATGATATTCAATTTCGCGTTATCTGTTTTATATTTCACCTTATTCAAGAGCTGAATAATGTCGTAAGTTAAAAATGTAATCAGTTTTACTTTTTACTATACTTAGTCATCTCTTATTTATATAATCATTATAACCGTATGGATATTATATAATAATAATTATTTGATATTAATAGTGATTAACTATAACTAAAATACTGATAAAGCCTAATTGCATTTTATCTTTTGAATTAAAAAACTACTGGAAAACAAATGTAAAAATGTTTTTATAATTATCATAAATATTATATTTTTATCGATTTATTTAAAGTAATGATGATTTCTGCAATTTTGTTCTTATTTTTAACAGTTTATTCGGCTATCATTCCAATGCAAAGGAAATAAAATTATTAAATAACCGACCGAACCGTAGTATTTATACGTTATAAAAGTTACAAGTATTCATAAAATTTTATAATTAAATTTATCAAAATAGGAAATAAGCAGTAATATTCATTGTTTATAGAAAACTACATTAATAGTATTTAAAACTAAAAATATCAATGGTAAATTGCAACATTTATCATATTACATATGAAGTTTTTTAAATAAACAAAATTCGTTTATCGATAATCAGTTATCTACGATAAAGAGAACCCTCGCGAAATTTAATTTGCTTAATTACATCCTGAAACAATTCCTGATCAACAACAAAGTGTAATTAAATAATATTATTTCAGTGTATGCCAACTGCAACGGCATCGGCAGAACAACAGAAGACGCGAGTAAACTTACACCTCAAGTAAAGGGGTGTTGTGTCTCCCAGTATCCCTGTGTCTATCAGGCTTGCACACGTTGAGAGACCGAGGGTCTGCTTAACACTTTGGAGCACACGTTTTTCGAGATAAGAAATTTAAATCTTTCACTTCGGATCATTTATTAATATATAAATGATTATCGCTTTAAACCCCTAATAATATATTTATTTGAGCTTATACCAAGTAACAGATTAAATGCATATTCTAAACATGTAAATTTATTTCATTGTTCTGTAAATTTGATTAGTTAAATTATCAATAGCATTAAAAAATTAGCTGTGTTAGGCACTGTATTTATCTTTATTTTTATTTAAAAATTATATTAAAAAGACCTAAAATAAAAGTAGTTCGTACTTAATATAGATAATTTGTATGAAATACAAATGAAAAATAATGAATGCCTGGTTATATTCGAATAATAAAAAACCTAGATTCAATATTTTTGTTCCTAATATTACTTGTAATAGAATCATAGTTCACCGATACTTCGGACTGTTATGCTTAGGTAATATAATGTCCAATATTTTTACTTTATTATTGTTATAAAAGTCAAAATGTTTTATATTTTAATTTTTAATGCAATCCTTTTTTGCTTCTATAAATTTTTTATTTTCCAATTTATTTTTATAATTATTGTCATTTTCGTTATGTACTTGTTATACAATATTAACCGTATAATAATTCAAAATTTCTTAATAATTGTTAAAAGTATGTATTTAATATATAACAGAAAGTAATACGAAAGTAAATTCTAAAATTCAATAAAAAAATATTTATAAGTTTAGATATATATATCTACATTCAAATTGAAGTAAAACCAAATGATTTATATGAGATATTTTTATATAAATGGAAATAAAATGTGAAATCAATATATTTAATAAAAAATATTACCAGTAATATTTTCAATTAAACTACGTTTTCAATAATTAATTAATTTTTAGTAGTTTAAAAAATTAAATTCCTTATTAATTTTAATTTACTATATCGAACATATATAAATGGATAAAATATTTTACTAAACTTTTTATTTAAATAAAACAGAATAGTATGATATAAACAATACTATTTTATCAATAATATTTTTAAAGCAAAATAACATCTTATGTACATCGTTCTGCGAATTCCTTATTACGAATCTTACAACAATACTAGTAAAAAACTTTTAGGTACATATTTATAAGTTAATATATTAATTTCTATTTTGTATGATGTACAGATTTAATATAAAGTTGAACTTCTATTTAAATGTACTATATAATTATTCGCGATTTATAGTTTTATTCTATTTCCTTAAGCGATACATAGTCATAAAATATTATATTCATAAATTAGCTCTTATATTAAGTATTTTCAAATATAACTAAGATTTAAATATTATATAATAAGTAATTAAATCAATAGAAGAATTTATTTTGAAAACGTTCATTCAGGATAAATATCGTTTAAATTACTTTTAAATTTATATTATATGCGAACATTATATAAAAAAATTGAAATATAACCTAATAATTAAGAAAAGAATATATCAAATTATTTTAATTTCTCTTGAATGTGAATTAATACTAGTCACACATATTTATAATTAAATTACTGTGTTTTTAAATTTATGATAATAATAGTTATTATCATTTAATTTCCAAATACATATATTTCTATTGCATAAAAGCTAATGAAATTTAATGTTTTATTTTTATATAATTAATTATGTAAAATAAAATGTATGTATCTTATATATAATTTTATAAAAAGACTGCAAATATTTTTTTACATTCAAAAATTTGATTAAAATACGTAATTTATAAAAACTTTGAGTAATATTTATTATTTTTATATATTATTTTTTATTCATATTTTTTATTTTTAAATATAAAAAAATTTTGTTATATCATTAAATTGTAATTCTTTCTCAATGAAAAAATTGTTAAAAAAATTTATGCATATTATTGTTGCCGAATGTATTAGTACAAGTATGAATTATTAATAAGCTAGACATATCGATATATATTATTTTTCAACGATCTTAGTATAAAATTTGTTTATTCTTTTAGAAAATATCATTTCAAATTTGAATTAATATCCAGTCGTTCAAATGATGGCACTGTGAACACGTATGTCGGGTCGGAAGGTGGGATGTTATCAGGAAGGAGAAAAAAAACGGAGAGTAAAAGCAAAGAATAAGAATGAATGAGCAGGAGTCAATAAAAGTTTGTTCCGTGGTTAGTGATTTTTGAATTATTCGTAAATCGAAAGCTCAGATGCAGCTTCAACACTAACCGATTTTCCACAAGAATTGCGAGCGATTTTCTGTTCGTTGGAAAGTAACTCGATCCATTTGCAGATTTTGTGGATTATTAATACTGTTATATTAATTATTAATCTGAATATATCTTTATGTTATACATGGTAAAGAAACTAAAATAATATATATAACATGTCAAAATTATTCTCTGCCGATGTATTTTCTCTTTTGATGAAATAGATCAAAATACATATAGAATATTGTCAGTCAAAATCCATGTGCTAAATTCGATGTACATATTGAATTTCTCATGTTTTTCTAAATTATCTAAATATTTTTTAAAGTACTTGAATTAGTTTACTCATTACTATTCTTATCTTATTAATGTCGGATGTAACCGATGACCAAAAGAATTTGATCAAAAAGTAGATTATTCGTAAATTTTCAACGAAGATAAATTTTTTAGAATTAATTATAATTTATTAGCTAAAAGCATCAATATTAAAAAATATTTTATTTATAACATCTTTAATAAAATTGGATAGATTTTATAAAATTTTTGCGAGAATAATACATATGCTTTTAAATTTAAATAATGTATTACAAAATTTTTACATCAAAGGTAGATGTAGAATAATTATAAGCAAAATATTACATTTCAGTCGAATGAAATCTTTTACATAGGTATATTTTTATTCGATAATGATTCGGTACTTTTATATAAGGAAATATTTCTAAAAATATTTCTTAAATTTTTAGTTAAATATAATATACCGATGAATGAAAAATATGTCATTGAATGCAGTATTCATAAAAAATGTGATTAATAAAGAGTAGATAAACAAGTATGAATAAGAAGGTAATAACATTATTCTAAGAACAACTTTGTAGGGTGTTTCTTTAATATTTTAGAACTGAATAAATATAAAATATATCTAGAGAAAAGAAAGAAAGAAATAGAAAGGAAAGTAACGTGACTTTGGGTTACGTGCATTTGTAGGTAGGTCGAGCCGTGCATACCTTATATATATCGTTTTCGATAGATCTTGCTGGTTCATTTGATCGCTAGGCGTATTCTAATTTCATATGCGAGTGCCCGTATCATTTTCTCGTTTACAAAATGTGTTAGAGTATAATGAAAAATTTACCACGTCTATCTTAACCCTTCATAGATTCACTATTACTTTCTCTCTTGCGTATATTTACGCGCATTATTGTTTTTGTCTATCCTTTTTCTTTCTTAAGCCTTGATATATTTTTCACCTTCATTTTCATATTCCATTACTTTAAGCAATTCGGAAATCCATATGCACTTGTACGTACAATGCAATTTTTACTCGAACTAAACCTTTACATTGCAACATTTTGAAAACCATGATAAAGAAAAAAAGAAAGAGAAAAATTAAAGTAAAGCTTTGGAAGAGCTAAAGCTAAAAATAAATTATGGGAACAAGCATTTTCTATGTTAGGTTTGTTAACTCAGATTCTTTTTTCTTTATTTATCGAAACTACTGTTATTTAGTCTTTCCTTTCTTTTCTTATAATTACTATTCATTTTTGTACTTTTATGGCTTTTACGAGTTTTAAAGTCTTCGAGATCTAGGTGATGGTAAAAACTTGAGCAACTTATTTTTTTAATATCTCAATCGCTATTTTATAATAAATCTTGAACTTAAGGAAAATAGAATTTAAAATTGTTAAAAAAAATTTGTCGATATACAAATGGATTTATATTATTATGATAAGATTACATTTTTAATTAATAATAATGAACTTAATTGATATTCAGAAATATTTGCATTTAAAGCAATATTTTAAAATATTTTATATATTTTTTCTAAATATTTTTTATGTTCATTACATACAACCAATTAAACACTACTTCTGAATCTTTCATGGACTGCTTAAAAATATCCATGATAAATATATTATGAAAACATATAATCATTTTATTTATTTAATATATTAGGGAATAATATTCTTTACATAAACAATCATAAAATAATTATAATACTTCATTATATTATAGTAAAAAAGTTCAAATAGTAAAAATATTTATTTTTAAAGTTTTGCAATAATTTTTTCTTAAAAAAATATATTCTATGAAAAAAAAAATTTTAATGTATTAGAAATTTACAGCTTTTCTTTTGTCGTCTATGTTTGTAAGAAAATACTAATCATTTCACGAATTTAATTATAAAATTCATATATTTAAGTTGAATAATACTACAATGAATACTTTTGCAAAATTATCTTAAGAAGTAGATACTTACATGTTATGATATGCAAAATTTTTGGATGCATCTCAGCAATTTTATCATCAAATTCAATATTTTAAATTCGTATTAATAAACAATACTAACTATACATAATAAATTATTTAAATTATTAAAAATAATAATTTCTAACATATTTTCTCTGTTTGTATTAATGTGTAATAGAATTTATAGATAATCACTCTTTGTAAAGTTGAAAATGTCAGTAAAATTATGTAAACATAAACGTCAAACGAGAAACAATAAATTTATACTGGATTGGATCGAAAATCTCAAATTGATGAAAATAAAGCTAAAAATTAAAATTAAAAATAAAAATTAAGAGAAGTTGGATGCAATTAAATGTAAAGTTGAAGTATGTAATAAATTTGTAATAAACTGAAGCTTTATGGAAACAGTAAAAATTGGAGTTTAAACAAAGAATTAAGAAACGTCTTTTGAAGCTATTTCTATCCCTATGCGAACTCAAATTATAAACTCAATAAAAGTTAATTAATAATAATCTCATATATTACTAAAAACTAGGATTTAAGATATTATAAGTAACTTAACTTTATTAATATTTATTTTTAGACATCAGTATTATTTTCAAGTTCTAATTCTTTAAAATTGTATTTGAATTTGAAAGTATAATAGATACATCTAATTAAATGTGATTGATATACAATGAAATAATTTTACGTTAGTTGAAAATAGTTTACCGTAGTAGATAGTATAAGTATCAATAATAAATCAATAAAACGGGTTTTAAAATCCTGAAATATACTATGATTATTATATATTCGATGAAATCAAGCGATGTATTTTAAAAATTAAATTAAGACTTACAATCGATGAGAAATTTAGAAATCCACGAAAGGAAAAATTCTCTTAATGGATTTATCATTTCTAAAATTCACATTTTTTCAAATTTTTATGACGTTTTGCTGTTTTTCAATTTCCACAGTTATCGTAGTCATTTTGATTGAAACTGTCTCCAATGACATTTTTATATATTTCTAATAACTCAATTAATAAAAAGGCACATAAATAAAGAAGAAGATTTTTATTCGTTAGTAATTTTTTGTTATTTTTAAAAATGAAATACAAAGACGAAATCATAATATAGTTTTGAAAACAGTTAGAATATTATGTTTATTTTACTGATTTTTACGGTCAGAAAGCTTCGCGGAAAATTGAATCTCACGAGGGAAGTATCGGGCTGCAACAAAGCAAAGAAAAACGACTATTAAATGACGCGAGTAAAAATATCTGGACTACGTCGTTCTTAAAGCGCTAAATACTCGCCATAAATCCTTAAAATGCACGATGCGGGGACGCCCGTAATCCATGTAAGATCATACAAATAAACTCGCTTTTTGGAGCTCGAAGAAGCGAGATGAAACAAAACACACTTGGGGTTCCTCTTGCGGAGCGTGCAATGCTAGTCTCGTGCGCGTCACTGTGGGAGGAGCTTTTCAAGAAGTACGTGTAAACTGCACACAGGAGGCGTGACTCGGCATTGTAACGGTAACTATCGGACAGCCTCTTCAGCTAATGAGGAAAACGGAGATTACTAACCCAAAGAACACGTCGAGCGCCGGTCTCCTCCATTGCGAGAAAGGAGGGTCGCAAACACTTTGAATCCGAGAAACTGTGACGTGACAAACAGGCGAGAAATCCTAAAGATCCGGGGGTCCCGTATCGAGGATGGTGATTGCCTTATTGGAGATCGACTTCCCGAAGAAAATAAAAAAAGGGCTCGAGATTAACGAGCAACGGAAAATAGAGTTTTCAAAATAAAAGGGACGGTTTGAAAAGAACAAGAGGAAGCAAGGGTATATATATGTGTGTTTATCAGAGGATGATCAGATTTTCTTGCTTGAGCTGCACTTCCAAGCTGACAAGCGAGAGAAAATTGTACGCGACATCGCAAAATCATTGTACGTGACCGATATAGATATACCTTAAACTATACACTGGTAGAAAAAATTTTACTTACATTTTTGCTCTTTTAAACTAAATTTCACAATACTTTCTATCGTCGAGGAAGCGGATTTACCACCCGCTCATTTGGTTCATTGGTAACGTTCGTTCATCCACCTGCAGGTGCATTTCCGCCGAGAGCTGGAGCATCCGGAAAATCAGCTAAGATTCTTAAAACGGAGTGAGACTTTTTTTTCTCTTTTTCTCAATGGCTATTATCGAGAAACATTGGCTTATCGACTTCTAATAAAAAGAGTGCATACCAATTCTCCACAGTGCATGCGGCTGCGGTCAGGGTGTAGCGCAAGTCAACAACCCAAGTGTATATAATCGTTATGAAATGAAATCCTAATGATGCTGATATATAACAGCTCGATACGAAGCATATTGTAGCTAAGGAAAGGAGAGAGGAAGAATCGTTGCATGCGAGTAGATTTAATACCTTATAAATTTATTTACAAGTAGAACTATTTGTCTACTAATATTAAGAATTAATTTATTTATGCTATTAAAGAGTTGATCTTTGTAAAAATATGATATAAAATAATGTATTTATTAACCCATCTTTTTAATGTGATTGTTACGGTCAGAAAGCCCAGGGAGGTTGGGTCAGGTGAAAGATGGTTTCGAGCAGCGACAAAGTAGAAAAAGCAACCATAATCGGCACGCGTAACACCGCTCAGATTTGGGCGGGCAACTGTCAGTGGGTTACTCGACTCCAGACCTCGAATACGTGGCGTAAAGATGCCCATAGCCCGTGCAATATCATATAAACAAACCTCGCTTCTCGGAGCTAAGAGTGGCGAGGGAAAGTAATGAGAAATCCTTGTGGTGACCCTCTCAGCGGGGCGTAATGCTAGTTGCGTGCGCGTCACCGCAAAGCCTGTCAAGGAATGCGCGAGCCTTTTACGAAGGAGGCAAAGACGAGATGAAAAAGGCGAGAACCACTTCAAGAAGAGGTGACGAGTAACTCAAGTGTCGCATGTGGACAATGCGTCCAGTTCATAACACCTAATGCAACAGAAAAATCTGGCACTGATAGCCAGGAATCTGGTGAAGGAGGTCATTGATCTGGCGCAGGCGGCCGGCGATACCGGCGAATACGAATAGTGATCTGGTGAAGGTGGTCAGTGATTTGGCAAAGAACTGAGGAAGGGAGGGCTTTTCAAGTTTTCACTGTTAATCACTTACGCTAAACGAAATATTGTACGCGTCGGCAAGCCTGGGTACACAAATTTGAAATTATCTAATCTTTAAACGTACCTTTGATATATTTTAAATACATATAACGTATAACAATACTTAAGTAAATGGTATTTATTAATTAGACATTATTATCGAAAAAAATTTTTGATATTTAATTGATTAAGAAATTATGTACCAAATGAATGAATTCACCAGATATAATTTCTAAACGGGCATATGAATCATAAATGATGAGATAATAATATCGTATAATAGAGAATGATTTAAAAAAATTATACAATATAAAAATATTAAACGACTGTAAGAAAGAAAAATATTAGCATATAAAAATGTACTACTTGTAAGTATATACTTTTAATATTGAAAATTTGATAGAAAAAAATTTGAAAATACAAGAATAACAATTTAAAAATGAGTAGAATTGATATAAAAAGTAATATATTGAATATCACAATAATAACTGCAACATAAATTTTTATTAAATTTATATTATTCGTTTAATTCTTTTAAAAAGCAATAACTTAAACTTAGAAATATAAAAGATGTATTTTTCTTTATCTAAATCTTTTCTGAAATTTCATTTGAATAATTTCATGTAACTATAGGTATTTAATTAACACGATTATTAGTGATATAATTCTAGAATTTCTGAAATATAAATATAAATAATTTATAAGGAATGATATAATATAGTTTATATATATATATATATATATATATATATATTCAAAAATAAAAAGTACCGTATAAAAAAGTCTTTACTTATATTGAATGCTCTAATTAAGAAAAAGTTATTGCCTTAGTCATTTAAATTTATTTTGAAATATTACATAATATTTAATTGTTATTGATAAATTAATGTTTGCAAAATAATCTTTATTGAATGATTTTAGTTGCATACAAAAGAACGATTTTTAGCATTTGGTTCATATCGATTTACAAAAAAATCATGTTCATTTACGAATAGAAAGAGTTACAATGCAATTAATGAACTGGATTGAATAAAAAATATCTGAATAACGATCTGCATTCATGTGCATTTGCAACTATTACCCATTTTATTCTGTAATACATAAGACTTGCTAAGATTTTAACATTCGTTCAAAACGTGAAATTCTTGGCACTCAATTATAAATAATTTATCAAGAAATCTTGTATAGAAAAAAACCAAGTTACTCGTGATGTGACAATTTGTTTATAATAGATGAAGGCGAGAAAATTAAATAAATTAATTAGTCCGATTATCGCGGGAGAAAAAATTTACCAAGGTTAAATTACGTAAGTCTGATAACAATTACAATGAAGCTGTGACTGAATGTGTTATTCTACATTGAATCACATAAGTGAATACTATCATGTGAACCAATGATTAAACATGCATTTTTTATTTTATCTAAGTTGATATTAAAATAAGTTTCTTAGAATGCTTTAAACATTCCGGTTGGTATTACGTTTCAAGAATGTAGATATATAAGAGATTTTTTAATGAGTTTTATTTAATAATAATTCGATAGTGAAAAAAAATTTAATTATTGACTATTGAAATCAAAAGTAATTTTTCGTTAAATTTTATAATTATGATAGCTGTAACAATGTGCTATTAATATTATATGTTATGATATTCAATTGTTTTCAAAACAACCTATCTATTTACTAATATAAAATAGTAATAAAAAAGCATTATTTTCAATGTATTTTACAAATAATATTTTATTATTTATTTAACATTCAAAAAAAATTTTAATATAAATTTACACATTTATAATTCTATATATCGATACACTAATTAATACTCGAAATTGATAAAATTATATTGATGAGTATTTTCAAATTCAGATTCTAATTTCAAAATTTAGATTATATAATATAAAATAGTTTAAGCACAAATGAAAAGTTTTTTACATTTCAATATTAATTAAAAAACTAATTTAACTAAGAAATAAATTTATGTAAATTAGAAAAATAATTTTCTTTAAATAAATTTTACACGGTAGTTGTAAGTTAAAAATAAATGATTGTGAATATATTATTAATATTCGCTAATATGTTTTAATAGATTTTTGATTTATTTTAAGAATTTATTTTTAAAAATATTTAGAATCTAGCATACAGGAAAAAATTTTTAATTTCATACTTTTATTCGTTTATATAAAAATTTTTAATAAAATTGACATTTTTATATTATTAAAAATATTTATACGAAGTAAATGTAAACACACTAAAACTATATGATTAGAACAATTATAAATATATACAAAATATTAGTATTACATTACCTCATATAATTTTTTTGTATTTCATAAATTTGGTGAAATTTATTTCTTCTATTCATATAAAAATTATTTTTATAAAAATATATTTTTATATTTAGTATGTATTAAAAGTTCAAATTTATAAAAAAAATATTATAAAAAAACAAATTTTATGCAAATCAAAGAAAATGAATTATGTTTATAATAATTAATATAAAAAAATATATTAATATTATTAATATAAGATAACCTATTTATTATAAAAGCTGTAGTAATATTATTGCTTTTTATATTTTTAAGGTTTAATAAATACAGTAATATCACCCTTACATACTATACCTTTTAATAAATTTAATAGAGTAAAAATAGAGTAAACATTGACCATATTATTTGTTGAAATTTAATAGCTTTGATTATTCCATTTATATATCTTTTATAAATAAAGTGTCTAAAGTTTGCACGATATTTTTAAAAGTAAATTGATGAAAGTTGGTACAAGTAAATATATTAATTTTTGCGCTGAAATATTCATTCTCTTAAATATTTATTAATTTTATTTGTATTATCATATCTTTTACTTTATAATGGAAAGTGTATCAATATAAATTTGAATTATATAATGTGGTTTTGTATTTCTAATTTATTGTATGCGTTATTGATATTTTCATTGATTTATGTTTTGATTTAATTTATGAAGAAGGGGGTAACCTTTTTTCTCATGAACTTATAACTGTAAATTAATAATATACCAAATACGAAAAAATAAAAAACAAGCTTAGCATTATTCGTGATTTTATCTGTACTTCAATAAATTTATAATCACGAATCTATTCGAAGTAATGCAGAACAACTCCGATCAATCTCATAAATATACACACTCGATTTTATAGTGGAATATAAGTGTCGACCCTGCAAAAGCCAAGTTTTCGTGCTTAATAAGCATGGAATTGTATTTTGATTCTTTCTGTTACTCGTACTTTACTTTTTATTTTTTTTCAGTTAATAAGGAATAATGTTAATCGTATTTTATATTTTAAATCAGTATGAAAAGTCTTATAATAATAATGATGATGATAATAATCCCAATAACAATTAAAACAATAATTGTTGGAAGTACGACATTCACTTGATGAAGTTTCAGTTTCTTTTAAAAAAAATAAATGAAAACGTGTGAAATTTTAAGACAAACTTCTTTTGTTTTTACAAACGAGTTACTCGCCACCAAACCTCAAACACGTGGTGCGGGGACGCCCTTAGCCCGTGCGAGACTATAAATAAATTCGCCTCACGGAGCTCAGAGAAGCGAAGAGTAACGAAAGATCCTTGCAGTGCTTCGCTCAAACTGGGGCGAAATGCTAGCCTCGTACGCGTCGGTGCGGGGGATCATTTAAGGAATGTACGCGTCACCGATAAGAAGGGTCTTTCGAGGAATGCACGTGTCACCAATAATGGAGGCAAAGATGAAATAAATGATATTCGACGAGGTTGCGAGTGATTCGAATATCGTATATGGCCAATTCGTCCAAATTATAGCATCCAATCGATTGTACGTAGACGGATCCCACCATTGCGCTGGACGAAGAGCGTAGCCCCGAAGAGGAAGGCGTGTGGCTTGTGAAGCTCCAGAGAGGAAGGCGTGATGGGGTTGTAACACGAGCTTCTCCAGGCATGCGAGTGGTAGTTGGCGCTACCAAAGAATCAGTGGATAGCAGGCAACTGAGAGGCAGCTGTATGTAGAGGAACAACAGGAATTTGAGAAATTACGCAAAATGAAACAAAACAAAGCCTTATCGAGGTCCGATCCTTCGGAGAGAGTAAACAACAAAGAAAAGGAAAAATGCGGTAGAACCTGGAGGAAGAAGAATATATATATATATATATATATATATATATACATACCGAGTTACAGCGGATTCTTCGATTCGATCGACAGCACCGAATTGACGAACGCAGCAAATTATAAGCATTCATCGGAAACGAGATATTGTACGCGACAACACGACTTATCACGCATCAGATAAATAATTTCTTCAAAACGATTGCTAATAGCTGCTGTAAGCGAAGTATTGTACACGACATCGAGACTTGTTATACACGTCCGAATAACAAGCTTGTTGAAATATAAAACATTATGAATTAAATAAATTTTGATAAAAAACAAGAGTACGATTATTTATTTAACCTCTAACAACTACTCGAGAAAGAAGCTAGCACCTTCTTCACCTCAAATTTGCACATGAAATTGTTCAATGTTAAGATATTTTTCTTTTTTACTCATATAAATTAATGGTCGCTTATGAAAACAATTCCTGTTTCTATTTATCTCTGTATCCCTTCATGGGTACATTCGTAAACGCAGTTTGCGATTATTTGATCCAACTTCCAAACATCCCCTTCAACTCGAAAAATGCTAGTTAGATGCTTAGTGAGTTTTCTACACCACAATTTATAAATATATTTATTTATATTGTATTTAAATTGAATTATTATTAAACAAAGCACTGTTAGTGTCCATTACTGAAAAATTAAAAATTTTTAAAATATATATATATTCTATCTTGGTGGTTCGCATTTTTTACTTAAAATAAAAATCCAACTTTAATTTTGTTCTTTGCTTTGGTAAAGAACAAATTTTCATTGTACGATTAATCATTCAATATGAATGTTTACCAGTAATCTACAAACGAAATAGTTCGATCAATAATGTCCAAATATTTGAATGCTGATTAAACATAATATTATGTTTGTACTTTTAATTATTTCAATCACACAACTGTTTTCCAAATGTAAACCCTACGCAGGAGTCAAACTTAATTAAATATTTTGAATATAATTTGGAAAAGGATTTTCATCGTGAATTCTACGAACATGATGAATAGATTCTGACAATATTAGATATTTCTGATGTAATAGTTGCCTTTCTGGCTTTGAAAATAATTGAATTTTGCTGCCAAATAAAATGGATGGATAGAAAAATACCACATGTACAAATAGCAAGCATTTCCCATTCCTGCTAAATATTCGATAAGTATATGAAACGAAATAACGTAAAATAGTATTTAAAATTGTATTTATTAAGCTCAAATACTAATGAAGCTACATGAGGCTTTTGCCATTTTATCGGATAATTATCCTTGAATTTATAAAGTTAACCTTATAAATTGCTAAAAATTTTAAATGTTTCATTTAAATTTAAAATAACTAAAAAATTAAAAATATTAGTATTAATTTATAAATTCTTTAAATAATTATAATTACATTTAGAAAAGATTTTTGTTACTAAGTAAACAAATTTAAATAATTTTTATTTTAAAAAATGTATTTCATTAAAATATATTTTAGTTTTGTGAGTCAACAATTGTATACATTTTATAAAGTTATAACAACATTTTTTGAAAAAACATTTAAAATTAAAGTAAAATATATAGTTAACGTAAATGAATAAGTATTATTCTTCAATAAATTAATTTTAAAAATTGATCCTTGAAAAGAGATATATTTTTTTTATAAAATAAATCGTAGATTAACTTTAAATATGCATAATGCTTTAGTTTTATAATAACCGAGAGGTTTATAACAGATTTATAACAGATAGACGATATGCAGGACTTGAGCTGATATTATCAATATGAAATATGACTGAATCGTTTATCGTATTAGACAATGAAAACAATATAAAATTTTTCATTGTTTTAGTCTTAAGTTTATTGAACTAAAATTTTAAATGATTTCGCTATAATTATTCTTGTGATATAAAGTCCATAAATTATATTATAAGATACACAAAGAAAGTACACTTTTCTGTAAAATAATAGTAAATATTATTTCATTTCTATATACAAATATTTTTTTTATGAATAAATATATTTAGATGCAAAAAGAAATGTAAATATATACACAAAAAGATTATTAAATATATTTTGTAACAAACAGAATTTATCCAATATTTTCTAAAGCATTTAATATTTTAATTATAATAGGAACATATTTAATCTATAGTAATATTCATTGAGATAGAAAAAAAAATAAATTTTGTTTTATTTTTTTATTTATATTATTTAATTTCATGCTGCTAACTTTAAGTGACTTTTTAGACTTGAATTATTTATTTATTTATTAGTTATTTAAGTTTAGAATAAAGCTTTTTATTATATAATTCAAATAAATAATAACATTGTAAAAATCATATTGTAAATCGCAAATAAATTGATTATAAAGAGTTAGACATCAACTGAATCCTTTTTGAGAAATAGGAACTACAAACATTCTATTATTTATAATAGGTAGTGTATTATAAATAAACATAATAAGAGTAATTTGAAAAAAAACTTAATCTATTTATATATTATGTCACACTTTTGTGTTCTTCGTTTATGTATAACAAATAATAAGCACAAAATCTCTAGTCCGCTTTCATAACTTTGAAATTTCGTTTATAAATATTCGTGTTGGAAATTAAAATGCAAGAAAAGATAAAAAAGAAAGGGCATAATATAGCCATGTAAAAGTTCATTTCTAGTTTTGTCGCGCACCTCAAAGTGAAATCCACTCCTTTGTTGGTATAATTCTGCTAAACTGCAATGTTTAAGAAATAAGCTCTAAATAGTGCCAGCTCGATAAAGCCTTTTTACACTTTTGAAATTCTTAGCGCAGTGTTATATTTACCGTAACGTAAATATGACGCTGTGTCGAAGGATTTAATCCGCGTGAAACTTCGACATAATGAGTTCTTGGGCAGTGCAGGCGAAAATAATAAAGTCTACTTTGTATCACGTTGACGCATTGTTTGAAATGCTATCTTACATACATTATACGTACGTACTCATGTGATTGTGCCTTTAATCGGAAAATATGGATTATGTGCAATATCAAAAAATTTTCTTATTTTTTTTCGCATTTTTAATATTTATACAAAAATGCAATCAAGCATTTATTTAATAACATCTATTTCAATAATTAATTTTTAAAATAATATTTGAATTATGTATTAATATTCAATATATTATAAAATGAAATATTTTTGCATTCAGTAAACGTTAAAAGTAAAATTAATTTAAAAAATTTGATTCATTGAAAATTGATATCGTAATATTGGTAAAAAAAAATAAAATAGAAAATTTAAAAAATGATAAAATATTAAATACCTCTTTTAATAATATGTATGTAATGGTACAAATTAATCATTAAAATAAATACAAATTTATAGCTTTGAAATTATTAACTATATGTGCATTAATTTCGTATAAATTACCTCATCAAAACAATTTAAATGTGTGTAAATTCTGAATTAAAATCTTAAATTATTTCTTCGCCATCACTAAATATTGTATAATTACATGTAAAAAATTAATTCGTAATATTTTTTGGAATAAAATTATATATATTTTTACAATTATAAAATTCTTTTCAACGTTTAAAATCAATAAACTAAATTTCTAATTTTTGTTTGTTTCAGGTAAATTTCTCTTCTGGAATAAATAATTATTTTTTTAATTGAATAATAATTTGTAAGTATACATAGTTTTAATGTAATACTGAGTTATTCGATTGATATATTATTATTTTTAAAGAGTCTATAAATCTATTTTTCTTAAATAATTTATTATTAAAATTGTTTTTATTGCATAAAATAATTTTTGTAAACATAGTATTTATTTCATGCTCAAAGATTGTTTACAAAATTTTATACTTTGTATGGTAATTTATTTAGTGAAAAAAATTATTATTTTATCTACTTATTTTGTTAAATAAATAGATTAATTATGAAGAAGATTTATTAAATAATATGATAATAAATTTTGTGGATCATTTACACTTTATTGTCATTGTTATTTTCTTTTTGGCTATCTTTCACTTTATTCTTTATTTTTCGCATTCTACATAATCGTAAATACACATTATTATCATAGTTCCTCGATATTCATGCCATACCAAAGTATGTTTATATATTTTTTCACAGTTTTTTCGTCGCATCATTTTCTACTTGATAGAAAAAACCTCTTAAAAACAACTGCATTACCCTAATATCCCTCTTTCTATTCATTTTGCTTTGTCTCCTTGATAAAGTCATTTTGTTGCATATATCTGATGAAATCCAATACACGTTATAAAACAATTCAATTGTTCGCATTTCCTTACCTCAAGCTTTAGTGCGCTCCTTTTTTCCCTACTGCTACTCTTACACTCTTTCAGAGTATCCGAAGCATATTCTGTAAAAATAAATGTAAACGTAAAATTAGATTGACACAATTTATAACGATTTATCACGCATGCAGCTAGTTTATAAATAACATTCTCTTTCAGGAAAACTATTTGAAAAACAATTCTGGTTGTTTACAGTCATTTGTCATAGTCAATAAAAGCTGTATTTTATAAATCTAATTGCAATAAATCTATTATTATTATATATTTTACAAAACTTACACGCAAATTTCTTTAAATGTATATTTTATATTGTAAAAAAGATAATCATTATTTTACGAAAATTTCTTTAAATGTAGAAATGAAAAATAAAAACATTTTTATTGTATACAAATTAATTGATTCTGTTGTACTTATCTAAGTGAATTTAACGAAATATATTCTAAATATTTTTTTTGTATTTTTTTCTAGTTTTTGTATTATAAATTAGAATGATAGAATGCATAATAATTATAATATTTATAAGATAATTTGTTATTAAAAATAAATAATTATAGTTACTAAATAGTTGAAATCTCTTAAAACCATCTTTTATGTTATAACATAGAATGTATTATTATTATACAAAATACTTTTACATAAATAATATCCTAGATTAAAAAAATTTCACAAAGTAAAGCAAATACACATAAAAGTGGTAAAAATTAACAAGGTTGATTTAAAAAATTTGTAACTAAAAAGTAATTTAAAGCAAATATTGACTATTTGTTATCGATTAATAGTAAATCTATTATTCTGTTATTTAAAAGTATACAAAAGCATTTTTTATTGATGTTAGATGTTGAAGTAAGGATAAATTTCAAGTATCTAACATTTACTATGAACAGTGGTTTATACTGTTTAACGAAGAACAGGTCAATCGTTTTTAGAAATCAAAAGTCTTCGGTCTTTCTTAATTAAATATTAGATAAATTATTTAATTCAATTTTAAGATGAAGCTGAATAATGAGTAAAGTATTCATTGGATTCCGCAAGATATAAAATACTCTTTTATAGTATACAAGTTACGTATTGGAGGTGACATTGGTCCTTGAATTCGATCAAATTGACAGTAAAGTACATTTAGTTATTACAGGTTTAGTATATAACAGATACAATAGTAGTAAAAGTAGTTCTAATTCTGTTTTAAACCATTAAGCCAACAAGATCTCGATAACCATGGAGCAACATTCGCCAATATAAGTATTTTTACTCAGTCACAGTAGTTGTTGAGAATAGAAAACCTCAGGGAAATTGAGTCTAACGAAAAAGTTTAAAATTAGCTGGATCCAGTTAAGCGATGAACAACGAGTTGCTCGCCACCAAACCTCAAACACGTGTCGCGGGGAAGCCCGTAGCCCGTACGAGACCATATAAATAAACTCGCCTCTCGGAGCTGAGAGAGGCGAGAAGTAACGAGAAGGGCCTTGCAGGGCCCTGCTCGGGGCGAGGCACAATGCTAGCCTCGTGCGCTTAGCCGCGAGGAGCCATTCAAGGAATGCATGTGCTACCGATAAGGGAGGCAAAGACATAAGGTATCGTTAGGAAATCATATTCGAGGAGGTTACGAATGACTCGGGTGTAATATACGGTCAACTGAGAATCAACTGTACGTACAAAAGCAACTGTGAATCAACGATATGTAGACGGACCCACTGTTTCATCGGAGGGAGAGCGTAACCCTGAAGAGGTAGGCGTGTGGCTTGTGAAGCCCCGAAGAGGAAAGCGTGAGTGGGTTGTAATGCGAGCTCCTCCAGGCATTTGAGTGGGAGTCGGGGCTACCGAAGAGCCAGTTGATGCAGCAACTGAGAGACAGCTGAATTTAGAGAAAGAAATGAAGCAAAAATGCGGTAGAACCTGGAGGGAGAAAGGATATATATATAGGTACATGCCGTGTCACAAGCAGATTTTTCTTCGGACTCGATCAACAAGTTGACAAACGTAACACCTCATAAGCATCTACCATAAAAACAAGGTATTGTATGCGATAACGTGACTTATCACGCTTCAAATAAAAAAACTTCTTCAAAAACGATTGTTAATATCTATGGTAAGCGAAATATTGTTCGCGACATTCAGAGTTGTTATATACGTCCCAATAACAACTTCTGGAAATACAAAACATTGAGAATAAAATTAATTGTGTTAAAAAAACAAGAATACAAGCATTATTTTAAACCTCAACAATTGGTAAGGAAAATTGTAATCATCATTTCAAGCTATAAATACTTTTATTAATTTTCCTAAATAATCATCAATATAAATATTTACTTCACCTACCAGGCAATTGAAAATCGTAATTTAACCCATATATTTTTCTAAACGTAAAAACCATGAAAAATTAGTACCACAAACCGAAACTGCTTTATCATATATAATCTGAACTAAATGAATGCATTTAATATAATTCGAACGAAGGGTGAGACTGTTACAGAAGAACGCAATCGACGGAAAATCATGCGCGAGAATTCAGTCGTCGCGCTTAATGCTTAAAGCAATAGAAAGAAAAAAGTGTAGAAATGCAACAGAAAAAAATTTGAACTTCTAATATGTATTTGCATTCAAAGTCGATGAACTCGTGTGCACTTCAATCGCCCCTTAATAATTTTCTATGAACCGCCAATAGCCTCAACTTGTTGTCGAAAAAAGTGATAGTAATATGTACGGTAAGTGAAATATTGTACGCAACGTCGAGACTTGTTATACACGTCCGAAAATTACTTATGGAAATACAAAATATTGTGAATAAAATAAATTGTGAATAAAATAAATTGTAATAAAAACAAGAGTACGAACATTTACTTTAACCCCTAACAATAGTGCTTTTATTAATCATCATCTGAGAGTTCGCCTTGATCGTTCGAACATTCAAAAATTACCCTATAGTATTAACATTTTATCACTGAACTATTAATAAATCAAAACAGCTATTTCAAATACGAAATAAATGGATTTATGTGCATTAAGTCAAGAAGAATTATTAGTAATTTGAGGTGTTATAAAGTAGGAAATTTAATAAAGTTTTAAATATTAGATATTTTCAATATTGTATGTACACAGTATTTTTACGATTACCTACAACGCTCTATTTAAAAATAGTATATATAAAATTGAATAACTATTATAATTAATGAATATAAGGACATTGAATATTTCATGATATAAAATATAAAAAAGCTGGTTTTAGAAAGTAATTCATTTTACAATAAGTATGTTAATCTTTTCGGTTTAAATAAATTTGATTACTAAAAGATATTTTAATGATGAACGTCATTGAATTCTTAAATTTAAATTTAAATATTAATTAAAAAAAAAGTTCTGTTGTAGTAATTTTTATTCAGTAAGAATTTTATATATATGATTATATTTAATAATTTCATGTATATAATTTATTTATAATTTTGAGTCGTTATTATATGTATGTATTAGTAGTGTTTTAGCAACATGAAAATTTTATTATTTATTTGTTAAATTAGCATGAATAGTCACTAATAATAATACTCTTATAAAACAAAAATAAAACACTCATATAAAAAAAAATTTCTTATTAGAAAAAAATCATTACGTAACAAAAAATATTATTAAATCTATATACTATTGAATATTTCAATATTTAATACTATTTATAATTTGTAAAAAATAAAATACTATAGTTTGAACTTTATTCTTGAAATTTAATTCAAATTAAACATTTATGTAATAACCTTTAGTAGTATTTATGTTTTTTATTGATATTCTTACTTCTAATAGATTTCTAAATTATGTTTTATTAATAATTACTATCATCTTTATAATTTTTTAATTTTTATTTATAATATACATCTGCTGAAAGATAATTAGAACTCTATAAATCCTGGATATTTGAAATAATTTTAAATCTTCGTCATTCAATTGTTTCATAGTTTTTTATTTTTTTGTAAACATAAAAATATTAACTGATTAATTTTAATAATAGCTTATATTTCAAAATTAGTTAAAAATTTAGCATTTATAGGGATTTTTAGAATAATATAGGAAATTACCTAGCTTGTTTTATTTATAACTAACTTTGAAACATATTAAATAATGAAGTTATTTTAGTTATACTATTTTATTATATGCTATTGACTACAAATTCAAATAAAACTAAAAAAAATAAAATAAAATTCATAAAATTATTTGCATAAGCACGTACATTAGATATAAATTAATGAGTATATGTACATCATTTACTTTAAATTTCAGTTAACTTCATTTAATAATCTTAAAATATGTAATATATCTTTTAAACGAAATATCTTAATAATAATTTTTTATTTTTATACAATAAAAAGTTACAATAAAAATTTCAGCAAAGTCATATTTTTGATAATACAAAAAAATTTGACTATTTTAATTCAATAAAATTAAAAATTTTTCTTTAATGAAAGCTTTTACCCAAAAGCATTTTTGGATCATTATAATTTCAAAAGTTAATGAATTATCGATTTGAATCTATTTATTTTGAAATCTATATTGTGTTTGATTAAATCTCTAATTTTTTTAAGATAACATGAAACTAGCACGTCAATTTAATTTTCGTAACTTTCTAGTTAATTATTGCAGATGTTTATTGTTAATTTGGGAATGCGTATGTGGTGCGTATGTGTTACGAATCGAAGGATCTCGTACCTGGGAATTACTTCAATCAAAATGCGTTTGAACAAGTAAAACCAAGGCTACTCTTGCTGTGCTTCCAAACATAATAATGCAACCGTAAATGCATTATACAATTATTTTTCAATAAAATTAGCCGAAATCATTGAAATTCAATTCTGCATTTCTAGGAGAGCAACTTTTAGTTACATTTTATGCCCTGATATAAATCAATAATAATTTTAATTTTTTAAATAAAAAAAATTGATAATATTCTAGTAAATAAGGTTTATTTCTTGTTTTAAAAAATTTATTTTTATTTCAAAATATTATATAAAATTTTTTATTTTCATAAAATCATATAATACACTTAATAAAATATATAAAAATTGTAACATTCATTAATTTTAATTAACTAATCACAGTATTATTTTATTTAAATAAATGAAATGATTATTACACGATCTTATAATTTTAATAAATTAATAGAACACTTATAAAATTAAAGAAAGTATATTATTTTTTAGTATATTTTAAGTAATATAAATTATTCTATATTCAATTGAATATTTGACTGCCAAGATAAAATACATTAGGTATTCTTTTTTATTTAGATATTTTATCAGTCTAATTATCTTTGTTTTTAAAAGATGATATTTTCATTTATAATTATTCGGACATCTAAATTTAATATTATAATTAAAATACCTTTATTATTTAGGATATAATTATTATAAACATCATTTATTATTTTATTAGTTAATTTCATTAACTTAAATGAAATGTGGCTAAACTATTTAAATTAATATTTATGAATATTATTTTAAATTGATAATCGAAGATAGATATATCTAATACTAACATAGTGTAAAATTTTGCGACGCTTACTCCAGATGAATCACTTCGGTCGCATATAATGTTTTATATATTTCACTTACACGCACTTTGGTCGTGTATAATGTTTTCTATCGTTTCTCGTCTTCATCAGCTCGAAAGCACTGCTCAAAGAAAAATCTGACCGTCCTCTGTTCTACTTATATATATATATAGTCTTGTTCCCTCATGCTGCTTTTCAAACTTCCCGTTACTTTCAGAAATTTCATTTTCCATCGCTCGTTAATCTTGATACGTAGTTTTATTTACCTAAGTCGATTGTCTTTTAACAAATTATCCTAATTTACTTGGTTCACGTGTTCATCTGAATCGCCTACCGATGACAGTGCCTCGGTTTATGATATACACGTCACCTCCTCTTTCTTTCAAGATAGGATTCCACCGCCAGATACCCCGACGTCTCCATAGGCATGCGAACTCTCTTTATCCTCCCTTGAGAAGGATCAGGTCGCCTCTCAACCCAACATCTTGTTTGGGCTGGCGCCTCCCTCTTTTTCGTTGGTCAGAGAGGCCGTCCAGCAGCCCATCAGTGATGTTTCCCGCCAAATTTCGAATTTATTCGTATGTGGCTCACTAGGTTCATCGATCCCGGTTCCGTTACAATGCCAAATCACTCGCGTCATCTTCGAACTTCACCTTCTCGCATTACTTTTTCGTTTTTGCCTCCTTTGTGGAGTTCACGCGTACTTCTGGAGAAGTTCCTCCCGCGGTGACACACACAAGGCTAGCATTACACGTTTCTGTGAGAGGAACCCCGAAAGTGTTTCCTTTTTTTTCATCCCGCTTCTTCGAGCTCCAAGAAGCGAGTTTAATATACGATTTCCCACGGAATACGGGCGTCCCAGTGCCGTGCACTTGAGAATTTATGGCTAGTAACCCAGCGCTTTGCGATCGACATAGTCCGGGTAATTTTTACTCGTGCCTTTTAATGGGTGTTTTTCTTCGCCTTATTACGGCTCGATATCTCCCTCGCGAGACACAATTTTCCACGCAGTTTTTTGACCATAACAGTTTTTCTATAGTTTTTGTCAAGATTTTTCTTGTAAACACGTTATGCATTATATTCATCAATCTTCCATAAAAATAAGACAGCGAAATATAGAAAATGTAGAAAAATTTGAGCTGTTTGTTGAAATAAAAATTTTTGTGTATAATTTATCAAAAGATATAAAATAATTACATGTGAAATTTGTATTTTATATGTCATTATTGATAAAAAATGAATATGAAATAAATCCAAGGTATTAAATGTATAACTATCATTAATTATCATTAATAGTTATATTTGTCGAGATCACATAGTATTGTGAATATTTAAAAATTTTCATGAATTTAACTAATTAAATATTTCTTGATTTATTTCATATTTATGAAAAATTTCACTTCCAATTTTTTATAAATTTATTGAAAAGTAAATAAGATTTACTATAATGTTACACATGACAAAATCATAATCAACATTTTTTAAATAAATTACTATATTTTTAATACTTTTAACACAGTAAGTGAGTTTATTTAAAAACCTGAAAAACTTAAAGGTTATACTTGTTGATCCGCTTTGCTTTGAAAAAAGCCTCTCCAGCGCGAGCTTGTAAACGAGCCTGATATTAAACCAATTTATTCTGCAACGTCTCGACAGCATTTCTTCGTTTATTTTTTTTCTCTGTTTCTCTAACTAAATCTCACTTGATGCATATTTTCTTGACTTTTTTCTTTATATCTACTTCATCTGTCCGACTTGTTTTAATTCGTTTACCTCTGCTTTTCGTTTCTTTTAGATTATATCTCTACCTTTTCAGCAACCTTAAGATATTTTACTACTACTGCTAACACTTTGAAATATTTTTTATGTTCTACCTCTTCCTTTTTTTTATCTTTGTTGTTGAAAAAAACATAAATCGCTTTCAAATAGCTTTCATTTTCGAATTAAATTGCGCTTACTTTTATAAAACCTTAATATATCTGAAATTGGTATACTTTAAGCTTTGTACGGCGGAGAAAGTACACTGTTAAACAAAAAATTCTCTAAATGTGTTTTTAATATACCAGCTAATTTTTCTTGCTTCAATTTTATTTGAAATTATTTACATGAAATAATATTCTAAGGCCATTGACTGAAAAATTTACATTTAGAATTTAATGCTAAGAACTTAAACTATTTATTTATAAAAAAATATGATCCTAAGAAAACGAACTAAATTAATATATAATTAATTATTATTCAGTTTCTATAAATTTCTGTACATTTTTTTTAATACCAAATTCAGTGAATTTAATTAAATTATATATTATACATCTTTGCTTTTAACGTTATTGTTCCAAATTTTATTAATAGATTGCTGTAGATACAAAAGATTTTTTATTTCATAATAATTGCATGCTGGTAATTACGAATGCTTAGTTAAAATAACATCAAATTCCAGAAGTTTATTCTTTATGTGTTTTGGTTTATGTTTTAGTTTTAACACTATTACTGATTTATCACTTAAGTGACTATTAGTTTTCATTACGTTTTACATATTTTTCAAACATTGAAATATTAAAAATTGTAATTATAAATTATAAATCATATTTATTACAAATATTATATTTCAAAATCAACTACTGGTAAATATTTATAATTTTCAAGTAAAATAAAATGAATTTTATTGTTTTTGTAATATTTATTGTAAATGATAGTGTGTAGTAAATATAAAGATTTAATAAATATGTATCATAGCTATATAATTATTGTGAAAATATATTTTTTAATATATTTATAAAATAAAGTTGTTTTATGTTTATCTATAATATATAGAAACATGTTTTTAAAAAAAGTCAGACTTTCGTACAACTTATTTTTTCATTATAATTTTATGGTGCAAAAGTTTAAATAATATTATAACTATATAAAATTGAATTATATCTTTAAACTGAAAAATAAAGCGCAATTTAATAATGTGAAAAAATATTATATATCTCAAAAATTTGATTAATTAAAAAATTTATGTTATTTTATAATAGAATTAATTTGTAAATTCAATCGAATTAATTTTTTATCTATATAATGACCTCTTGTAATAAAATTATACCTTGTAATAAAAGTTTTATTTATATTTTATAACATGAAAAAGTTTCTAGCTTAAACACGTGCTAATAATCTTGTTTATATCATATATTTTATTTATTGTATAATTTTTAATTTTTTACTTATGATTTTATTCATTGTTAAAGTCGCATATCTAAAAACTAAATTATTGTAAACATGAATTGTAGATTAAGAAATGAAAAGAAGATAACGAAATTTAGTTAGATTAATATTACATATTAGTAACATTTAAATTTAATATTTATTTATATTTAATTAAGTTTTGTATTGTATCGATATAATTACATTTTTTTTACAATATAGTAAGTTATATATATTGTGAAAAATTTACAATATCATATTATTACTATACAAAAGTTATTAAAAAATTTATGTTTTTCAAAAAATAATACAATTTCTAGATATACTAAGATAACTTTTGTGAATACCGCAATATCAACATTGCTTTTGTAACTTTCTAAAACAAGTCGTTATCCTATATATAAAAAAGAAGTCTTTCTTTGAAATTTAATTGTTTAAATAGCAAATTTGTCTTGGTTTTTAGCATTTTAAGTATTGTTCAGTATTGATATGATTAATTATAGTTTTCTATACTGACTAATAACCAAAATGATAATCTGTAAAACAATTATTTTGAAATTAATTATTATTGCTAAATATATTCACAGATGAGTAGAATAAATAGTTTTAAGTAGAAAAAATTTAAATTCGGGGAAAAAGAAACAGTCGAAGATGAAAAGTAACTTAAATTTCTAATAACTGCGGGTTATGCATTACATAGTAATGTCAAAAATAGATGAGATGGGAAAGTTTTATATTAAAATTTTTTTTATTAGTTTTATATTAAACTTTTCTTCTTTTTGATTGCCAAGCAAAAAGTCATTCAATACACCTTAGTCAATGAGAGAAGTTCAATGCATCGAATCACTATGGAAAGTTAAAGAAAAAATAACGATGAAGCAGGAAATAGAAACTTTCGCTCTTACTAGTAAAGAACACATAGCGTAAAAGTAAGTTGCGTGTATATTATACCTCCTCGCTAAAATTAAAGATATAATTAGAGATAAATATTATTTTGATTATGTTTTATCTTTAAAACTACGATACTTTTTAATTTTTGATCTTGTTTGTCTTATAAATACTTCCTCTTATGAAGGGTTCGATACATAAATCGTTTGTACAGTTGTTGGATTAGATATAAAATTGTATTTTACAGGGATATTTTCTAATTGTTTTTTTGTTACATATATTTAATGTCAAACAATTGATAATCTTATTACATTAATTATTATTATTGTTATTATTATTATTATTATTATATTATAATATTATTCAGAGGTTTCATCATGTTGGTGTTTGTTTGTTCGTTTAATTCTTTTGCAAAACTTAAATAGTATATATGTTCTTTCTCATTGTTTAATATTTCATCAGCTAATTTGGATAAGTCTTCGAGTTTGTGGTTAGCAACTTCTAAACTTTGAAGATTAAGATTTGATATTTTTATTTGTTTGAGTACTTACAAAAAAGTAAAATTTATAATGTTTTTTGAATAACAATCGTCTTCTAATATATAAAATTGCGGTGTATACGATGTATAATTATTCTCAAATGAATTTTCTGTTATCATTGTTGCGGTTGGTATATATGCCTTATAACAATGTTGTAACCCAAGAATCCAGAACCTTGTTAATTAATGTTACTTAATGATATAAGGTTTCGATAACTAATAGTTATATTGATAATTTTTTTGCAGAATGTATAACCATATATATTTAACTTATTCCAAATACCTTCTTCTAATTTAATTCAAATATCAAAATTTTCTGGAATATGAGAATTTGAAAATAATAATTGGATTTCACAAGACTATTTAGTATGCGAAGTATATATAGGTTTTGATAATTTGCAAATGTAAGATTAGGATGTTGTTAATTTGGAATCATAAAGATCTTTAAGTCTTGAGTATTGAGTTTTTACTTGAGTATTGCTATATATTATTATTGATTAAATAAAACTGAAAATATTATTATAAATTGTCTGTAACAAAATGACAATAAAATAATAAGTTTTATTTATTTCTTAAAATAGGCTGGTTTTATGTTATCAACATGTACTTGTGTATTTTTTCGGTTTTGTTTTATAACAACGTTTGAAGGTGATATTATTTCAATTATATAATATGTTATATCGAGAAGTTAATTTCTTAGATTTTTTAAATTGTTATTAATATGAATTCTTTTTAAAAAATTAGGATATTGTAAAATAGGGGTAAAATTTAGTTGTATTTTTAGATTTTCGAAATTCTCTTGTTGTAAACTTATCCATTTAAATTCGATGTTTTTTTAATAAGGACGTTATAGGTTTTGTAATTTGACTGTAATGTTTAATAAATCTTCTATAATATTCTGATAAACCGAGTAATGATTTGATTTACTATTAATTTGTAGGAACCAGATATTAATTATCACTTTTACCTTTTGTGGATTTGGTTTTTCACCATATTTAGAAATATAATGACTCAATTACATGACTTCGTGTCTGAGAAATTGTTATTTATCGGGTTGAAGTTTAAGGTTATGTTCTTTTAATCTTTGAAAAATTTCTCTTAATTTTTTATTATGCGTTACTAATGAGTCTGCATAGCAAACAATGTCATCGAAATAAAGTAGACATCCAATTCCTTGAATTCCGGCTAAAGCAGTTAGCATTAATCGGGAAAAATAAGCGGGTATTTTTAGAAATTAGTAGAAACTACAGTTTTCTCCTTATCTCGCGGATCGATTTTTATTTAATAAAAACCCGATTTTATATCAAAGGTCATAAATTATTTAAAATTTTTATAACTGATCTAAAATTTCAGAGATATTCGGAATTGGATAAGAATTACCTACAGTTATTTCATTAGGTTTTTGATAGTCAATCAAGATTCACCATTTTTGTTCTCCTGAAGCATTGCGTTTTTTGCGGAACTACCCAAAGAAGAGAATTCCAAAGATTTCGAAGGTTGAATGATGTTTTTTAAGCATTTTTTCTATTATTTTTAACTTCTTCCTTATCGCATTCTGGATATCGATTTTACATTTACATTTACATTTTACAATTACAGGATATAGGTTTATCAATGGTAGTATTTATTTTGTGAGAAACTGTTTTTGTGCAACTTAGTGTATACTTCGAGAAAAAATATATCACGGTAATATTCAAATATTCATTACATGTTCATATTCTTCATTATTTAAATGTTCTAATCTTAATTTACTTTATAAAAGTTTGATTCTATCTAAAGAATAGTTATTTTATTCGACTAAGTTTAAATTCATAAATTTGTAATTTCGCAAGAATTCTTCGATTTCAATACGCGATATGTTAATTTCTATATCTGTTTTGTTTATATTTAAAATTGTAGCGATTGCTTAAAGATTTTAATCGACTTTCAGGATACTTTGATAAAGATGTAACCCATCTTTTAAGACTGTTTGATTTATAATTCTTTCTGTAGTATTTTTATTTAAAATATTTATTTGAACAAAAGTTTCAGATTTGGCAGAATTTTTAATGGTTGTATTTTATTGATAGCTTATAGAATAATGACTGCTATTATGAAGGGAAGTTTTTTGAAGATTCAGTGGAATTTGATGATCATTTAATTGAATTATTTCATGTTTATTATCAATAATCATACCTAATTTCGTAATTATGTCGTTTAGTAAAATCGCTTAATAAGGTATCGAAAATTCATCTTTTACTATATGAAAAATGGTTTTGTAGGATTTATTATTAATTAGTATCTTGACAAAGTAATAACTAAGAGTCTCAATATTCTCTATATATAAGCTACTAATTCTGACTTTAGCATTGTCATAAAAATCAGATACAAAGCTAGAAAGCTTCACGAATGAAATATCAGTTCCCATATCGACAAGAAACTCTATACTTGAGTGAAGCTCTTTAATTTTCAGATTAATAGTTCATTTTTCAGCTATTAGTTGAGAAATTATAGTTGAACTTTTTAAATTAATTAAATTTATATTAGATTTTAATTTTCTGCCTTTAATAAAATTATTTTCCTGGGTTCGGCAGTAACCAAAGAACGATTTGAGTTTAAATTATATTCATTTGAAGAAGAAGAATTAGGATTCTGCAATTGTGAATTCGAATTACAATTTTGATTTGAATTGAAATTTTTTTTCTATTATTATTATTAAATTGTCGCTTTCGACATTCTTGAATGACGTAACTGATATTTTTAAAATAATTTCAGCTTTTTACTTGACTGTCTAATATTATTTATATAATGCGTATTTAATTTTTACCGATATTCGGACTCTAAGTATCCTAATTTTTGTTTCAAAATTTACAAATTTTCGAGGATTTATTTTGTTGTTATAACTTATTCGAATTAACATTGTGATTATTCGTATACAATTTGGTTCGATAATGGAATTCTAAGTGTCCTGAATTTTTACAATGATCGATGAATAGATTTTTGCTGTTTTACAATAATTGCAATGTTCCTTTTTAAGCCTATGAAAAAGTTTTTCCTGAAATGTCGATCTATAATCTATGATAAATATTTCATAATTACAATAATAATTTATTAAAGTAGTTTTACTATATCTACTAAATTAAATTAATATTAAAGATCTTTTATCGTGTTTTATGTTTTATTACTTGTTTTACTATTCTTTTTTTTTAATTTTACGATGCATGATGCGCTGATGATTTATAAGGTTCTAAAGGCTTGAAAATCGAATATCTAATGATATATAAATTTAAGTTCTTGTTATAGAATTTATGAATTGTCTATTTTTTTAAGAAATATTGAATTTATATTTTTAAATTGATTAGTTTGATCAATATTTCTAAAAATATTTAAAATATAATATTTTTTATTTAAATGTATTTTTATCATTTTTGACATATTTTTAATTAATTGATTAAAGATGGAATATTATAATAATAAGTAAAATAAAAAAATTTTATTTTTAAGAAGTTGTGAATTTAATTTTTGTAATAACATTATTACATTTAGTTTATATATCTGAGATAAAATCATATAAAAAACAATATATGATACTTGAATGTATGATATTAAAGAAATTAAATTATATTAATTTTAAATGCATAGAAAAATATTAAAATATAGTTGTTCCATTGAATTTGATAAAGTAATCTGTTTAAAGATAGTTATCTGTAAGAGGTAAGTCATGAAGACAAGTTTGGTTAAAATCATCGAAAATTGAGAAGAAATTAACTAAGTCATCGAGAAAACAGCCAATGTTATACTTCAGAGATTGCACCAATTCTCTACGATCAAATGACTACTCTTATTTATAATCTTTTAGATTGAGAAGTATCAATATATATGTATACAAAGAGAGAGAATAATGAAATAATTAAATATAATTTAATTCATTCTTTTTTATTGAACTATTATAATTCAAAGTTTTACTTTATTTATATGTTATAAAAAAATAAATAAATATTTAAATTTTTTTCAAAATATAATTTTTTAAAAGTATTATAAATATAAAGTATTATTATAAAGTACAATTTTAATAAACCATTTCTATTTTAATTTATACGTTAGAGATACTCAATTAAATAAATTGTATTTATTTTCAACATATTATGAGTTTTTTATGTTTTGAATAGTATTATCACTCTATAATATTATTATAATATTTTTATTGATATTGTTGTAAAACTTTATTATATTTTAAACAATTAAAATTTTTATTATAAGAAAAATATAAATATTAAATTAAAACATAAGAAGTAAAAACCTTATTTCATTATTTTACATAAATATTGTAAAAGGTCAACGAGTTTGACATAAAAAAAAGAGTAATAGAAATTTAGAAAACAATTAATTTACAATCGGAGTTAAAATTAATGAACCAAACTTATGCATATACGTAAATGGTGGAAAAATTTTTCTTCATGACATATCATTAGCATCTTTCAGGTAGTTATTGAGTTTGGAAAAAATAAATCAGAAAAGGACTTATATTGTTAAAAATTCAGCTTATAATTGAAGTATGTTACAAAATTTAATCTTAAAACTTTTGCCGTCATAAAAATAACGCGGTATTTTGGAAAATCTTTATAGCCTTAAGCTAAAAATTTGAAAAAATCAAATTATTATATGCGTAAAATAAATACCTAATAAATTGACTATTTAATAACTATTCAAGCATCAAGTAGTAATTAAAATCATATGCATTCGTAAAAACTACTTAATATTATATTGAAGGTTGACAAATATTAAAAGATTATTTTTGCTCTCTAAAGCACGAGAAAAAGGCAATTGGGATGCTGTACACGTGTTATATATGCTATACATTTTTACACTTTAACCGATCATTTTGCGAGTGGCACAACAGGCTCAAGTTTTATGGTGACCTAATTGGTAATAACTGGACTGCTTATAAAGTTTAATGAAATCGTTAATTCATAATTGCTTGCTGCTTCGCTGCATAAAGATCTTTTCAAGATTTGAAACTCGCCCACACTAGCAATATTTTTTTCTTTTTTATTTACAACCTTAATAATTGCTATCTCACAATATAGCTGTTACGTCTTATATAACTCTATTATGTATCATTTGATGTTTCGAAAAACCTTTCTTTGATCCTTACTTTAAATCATAAAATATTAATTACAAAATATTTCGCTGCTTAATTAAGTCAGTTTAATTATTAATCATGATATTAATTCGTATGTTTAAATACATTTTTTTGTTTCAAGTAATTGAATTTAGAGAAATTGTTATTACCAGATTCTATTTAAATTATATTGTAAGCTCTATTGATTTATTTAGAAAACATTATTGGATTCCATTTAAATTAAATAAGAAAGTAATTTCATTGGAATATTTATTGTAATTAAAAAATTTAATATTAGAGGCTGTTTTTCTGTTTTATCAAATCATAAAATTTCTAATAAATTTCAAAATTTATAAAAAAGAACTACGTAAACATTCCATCGATTATATGTAAAATATTTTAATTGTTAAATAATTAAATACTCTACTGACGAATCTCAATTATCAATATCCACTAGAGATAGTTTTTGAATGCAAATGTGACAAATGAATTATGATTTATTGTGTACCTGTTATTGTTACGTATCTCTGTTATCAATACTTGGAAAATTGTACAGTTGTCAATCAGTAGGACTTTAAAGTCGAAGAAAACTGTGCATAAAATTTACATGAATAAGCTGATCGAGGAAAAAGCTGAAGTGGCGTCTACATAATAAAGAGATCCTGCTGTTTATTTTACTCATATAACGTGTTCTGCATTTATTTTGAATTTGTTCACGGTTGCTTTTTAAATTTATATACCACATTTTATATTTTATATTTTTAATAGAACTTTATTTTATTCAATCCTATGATCCAAATAATTTGTATTGCAAATTATACTAAAAATTTATGTAAAATTTTTTTAAATTTATTATATTTAAATCTAATTATTATTTATATGTGATAAGAAAATAAGTAGTTTAAACTATAAATTTTATAACAATCTAAATGATATCGATTGAATACTTTTCAAATAAAATTATTTAGTAACAAATATATTTCAAGTAAATGGATAATAAATATTACTAAGTATAGTCAATAATGAAAGAATATATTTAATATGCTTTAACGGTTTAAATAAAATTGAGAAGTAACATAAAATTTGAGGAAATAACAACTGTGATCGAGTAATGATTATTTAGCTTTGGTTATCTTTTTAGTTATTTAAAACTTTTTATCAGAGTAATGATAATAAAAAATACTGACATAATACTGACTACCAATCAAGATGAGCCAATCACTGAAATTATCCATACTTACAAACTATTCTCTCCACTTCACCTTTTTCAATCGCTTATGCTCACTCCTTTTACCCCAGATTTATTGTTCGAATTTTCTCTTAAGCCAACACGGTTTTCAACGACAAATAAATTGCTTTAAAATTCTATTGAATCAACTTTATCTTATTTTGTAATCCTACCTTTCATATGTTTCCAAAAATTTACGCGTAAAAATTCTATGAAATTATTACATTTTAAAACTATTTTATTATAACAACCTGTTTATATATTATATTTTGCAATAACTACTGTAAAAAAAAGTAACAGATGGCTCATAGAGTACTTTAAGATAATGTAATTTTGACTACGATTCTCATTACGAAGTCATAAGATTTTTTATATTAATGGTCCTCGGTTCTTTTAAATTAAATAATTACAATTTTTTATATTAATGTAAAATTAAAAACATGTAAATTTAATTATATATTATAAATTTTCAAGATTCCTTTATAAATATTTTTAATGAACAGAACACAGTTTAAATATTGACGATTCCTTAGTTAAACAATAATTTTGCATAATTTTAATATTCTAAATTAATAATTTAAGAATAAAAGACAGAAAAATATATTAATTGATATCATAATTTACGTTTTAATATATACAGTAATTATTTTAGTGAAGTTCATTTGATTAATGTTAAATTTATGATATAATGTAATTTTAACCTAGACAACATTTTTCCAAAACCTTTTGATTCTACTGCTGAAAACCGAAATATTTTTTATAAAACAATTATTATTTTCTATTGCAAAATACATTTCTGAGAAGCGTCTTCATACAAGAAACAAAAAATACCTTTATTCTTTGGTATAATTAATGTTAGTAACAAATTTTCGGTAAAATAAGAATCATTATAAAAATCATTACCTAAATAGTTTTAATCTTTTTTTCAAGATCAATCTTAGTTATAAAATTCATGCTATCGAAAAATAGAAGAAAGACTTATCTAAGATGTAAAAATTCAAAAACTTGAACGTAAGATAAGCGTCACGAGCAACTTTCATACGACTTTTTACGAGAACTTCTGTGAGATTGTGACTGCGAAGTTATCCGAGTGCATTTTTCTGTTTCGAGCTACTATTTTACGAACTATTGTACTAATAGGTAATAACGATAATAGACGAAAAGAAACGATAAGTGCACAAGGCAAACAAGAAGCTCATAATTTTTGGGTGGCGCAAATCTTGGTACGAATATTGTAAGCCACCGACTCGATATCAATTCTGTTCATAAATATGCATACTCATATACATGTTCTCTCTTTCTCCATCCTTTTCATGTTTATTAGATTTCATAAATTTGAAATGATTGGTACACTATTTGTTAAATGAAAATAGAATTATTAAATGAAAATGGAAATGAAAGAGAAAGAACGACTGATTAGATATTTTTTTTTTGTATTAAATAATGTTTAATTATTTCAACCCAATAAATACAATATATTGTTTTCTTTTACAATGATAACAAACCAGTGATTTATATAGCATATTGCTATAAATAATTGATTAATACGCTGAATTTACATGACTAATACATGAATAAACAGTGAACGCAGTCTTACAGTTTACATATGTTTTACTTAATATATTTTTGTTTGTTTGTGGAAATTTGTTATGGGAGAACAAATTGTTTGGTAAAATTTTTACATTTGCAAATGATATCGATTATTTTTGTAATGATTTGTTAAGATCAAATAAATAATGAATATCACTATTGTATGTATTAAAGAGGATCAGAGAATTTACTGTGCCTTGTTGTAAACCGTTTTCTATTGTGAATTCTAGGCTTGATTTGTTAGTTCTTTCTAATGTAATAAATGATTTGCCAGTGATCTTTGATGTTAGATTATTAATTACATGTATTGTCAAGTACTTATGTTTAAAAAATTCGAATTGGTTTTCCGATATTATATTATTTTTATTACAGTATTTTATCAAGGTACGATTAATTATGTTTTCGTATATTTTGCTTATATTTGGTAGAAGGCTTATAGGATGAAAATTGGATAGTGATGTATTGTTTTTATTTTTTTCTGAATTTATATTACTTTTGCTTTTTTCTATTTTATAGGAAAATACATATTATTTAGTGCGTTGTTAAATATTACTGTGTAATAATATTTAATCGTTTGGGAGTATGTTTCAATACTATATTTGGTACTTTGTCAAAACCTGATGATTTTTTGTTGTTTAATTTATTGAAAATATTATTTGCTTGAGTGTTACTAATAAACTAATCAATTTCTTTATTAGCTTTTTTTGGATTATCCGATGTGGTATCTAATGCAAAAGTTGTTATTGTTATATTTTGTTTTTTATTTTTTTTATTTCTTTTAATTTATTAGTTTCTTCTATAATTATATTCTTGTATTTTTGTTTACCAAGAGTGTAGTTTCAATTATGTACTTCAGAATAATGTAATCCTAGTAGATTCAGTTTGTCTTTTATGTTTGTTATCATAAAATTGTTATTATTATCTTTATTTGTATTTGTTATATCTATTCCAGCTTATCTTAGTGTTGTGATATTATTATATGGTATTGTTAGCAGAGGGATTTTTGTTTCTTTATTAGGTTTAATAAAATAATAAATTAAATAAATTATATCTTTTTGATTTGATATTAATCAATTTACGTGTTTTGATATAATGTTAAGTATTTCTAATGGTTTTGATCTGAGTTGTCAATACGTTTTGTTTATGATTGTATAATGTTGTGTTGTGCATTCTTTTATATTTTGGATTTTAATAATGTGAATATTTCTAAAAAGTTGTCTTCATATCTTTTTTCAGCTTCTTTAATTTTATTTATATTTATTTTGTTGGTTTAGGGTATTATTTACATTTTTTTAGTTTTTGTATTGCCTGCATTATATTATTGAGTGTTTGGTTATTATCAATATTTGTGTGTGTATTTTTGTATATTGATCTATTAATATTTTGTTGTTGTTTATTGGATATGTTGGTTATTTCATTTTTTTTGTTATATCGGCATAAGATATTGATGATAAAACTGTATTAGTTATTTCATTGATTCTATTATTTTTGTTTTTTTTTGTTTCCTGATTTTGTTTCTATTTTATTATTAATTTTTATTATTTTTAAACAACCCATATACGAAGCAGAGAGTCCAAAATTTTTGTAATTAATACAATATAAATCATTGATATTTATTTTTATATCTTTATTTATTTTACATTCATCAGAATTATGATGGTCAGTGCAGTGAACACATTTGTTTTCCATATTGCAATTTTGTGACTTGTGGCTCAGAAGTTTACACTTATGGCATTGAATTATATTTTTTTAATTATTTTTTCCATTTTATTTTATGATATTAAATGTATTTTGTAGTTTTTAATTTATTTATTTTACTGTTTGGTGAAATTTTTATTACAAAAATCGGCAGTAAAATATTATTTTTATTGAATTATTTGTTTTAAATTTTTTTTACTTTAATGAATTGCATTTCTTCTATTTGTAAGTTATTCAATTCATTTAAAATTTCCGTTTCGTTGTAATGTTTATTTAATCCTTTTAGTAAATAAACATGATTTTTTTCTGATTTTGGTGTGAATGAGTGGTAATTTGTTATTGTATTTATTTTATTTTTTTAAATTTAGTGTTGTTAAAGTCTTCGATTGATTTAAGATATAAAATATGTTTGTTGTTGTATATATATTTTATGCTGTAATCATTTATATTTGTGTTGGATTGTAAAAATTAGCAACGTTTTGTATTACAACAAGGTTGTTATTCGGACGTGTATAACAAGTCTCAATGTCGCATACAATACTTCGCTTACAGTAGCTATTAGCAATCGTTTTTGAAGAAGTGATGCTACGTTCGTCAACTCGGTGTTGTCGATCAAGTTCGAAAAATCTGCCTGTGACCCCGTATGTACTTATATATATATACTTGCTCCCTCCAGGGCCTATTGCATTTTTTCATTTCTTTGTTGTTTACTCTCCTCGAAGAATTGAGCCTTGACAAGGCGTTATTGTTTTATGTTACGTAATTTCCCGGATCCCTGTTATTTTTCAAGGGCGTTGCCTGCATCCACTGGCTCTGCGGTAACCTGGACTCCCACTCGAAAATGAGACATACTCATTAATGAAGCTTTTTCTCTTAGCAATTCAAAGATAGATGCAATTGCAATCTTCCAGGACGCTCATAATTACGTTTCTCGAAAGTTTAGAAAATTTCTTATCATCCATCATAGCCCTAAGCCGCACTCTTCAAGATAAACACAATTACTTAGCCACATTTTTCCTAAATTAAAATTTCTTTGTACGAGATGTTGCACGGAAGAATAATGAGTTGGTTTTAGTACAAAATTTTAAAAAATTAAAAAGATAGTTTTTATATATTTGGCTAGGTCAAAAATTAAATTAATGAATATATTACTCTTGAAATTCAATTTTTATAGTTAAAGCATTAGATAAATTTATATATTTCTTTTTTTTAATATATAGATTGTAAAATTTTATTTCAAAATGCGATTATATTGATCTGTATATTAACATATTCTTATCACGAATGGTGATAATAATACTAGTTATGGTGACAATTAAATATTTACTATTACAAATTAATAGTGCTAAAAATTTTTTTTATTATCTGAATTATAAATATATATTAAATTTAACGATATCTATATATCATGTAATTTAAATTTTGATACAATAATTATTTTCTAAATATAATATTATTAAGTGTTAAATTGAAATAAAAAAAATTATAAGTATTGAGTTCTTAAACTATAATACCTGTAGCAAGAAATTTGATTCTTTTTTATATATAGATCTGAGCAATTATTTAAATTAATCAAATTAATACATTTTTAACTATTCATTTTTTCAAGTGTAAAATTTATAGAATGTTTTTAATTTTTAAATTATTACTATTTTTCATTCTATACATTTATTAATATCATAAAAATGTATTTGTTAATGTATATAATTTATTATCAATTATTAAAAAGTATAAGATAAACAATATATATTTCATATTAAATAAATAATTCTTTGAATAGTTATATTGAATAAAATATTTTTAGTGAATTATTTTTAATGATTATATAATTTATTTACACAAACTTGCATTATTTTAAAGAGACCTTATTCAAATTGTGCAGGACTATAACTTACGAATTCAATGATAGACAGATAAAAAAATAGATTAAAGAGCTAAAAGATGACTCTAAATATAAATCATAACTTTGCTGCATTTTTTCTCTTCTAGTTTTTTTTAATATTTGTGAAAAATGTAAAACATAGTAATCATAAGAAATAAATAATTATCAAAAAATTATTTGCTATTATCAAAATTTTTTTTGAAAGTAAATCGAAATTCAAGCCAAATATTCATAAGTTTTTATTTAGTAGAAATAATATATTTATTGTAAAATAAAAATCTTAGATATATTTTTTTATTGATTAGGAAACTAAAAATACATTTAATATTTTGAAGATATACTTCAACGTTTAAATGCACAATAGAACATAAATAAAAATTAAATTAATATAATCATGAAAAAAAATAAACTGTAAAAAAGAAGATAAGTTATAGTTTATAAAATAAATTACATTGATTTTAAATTATTAAATGAAAATTATTCGCTCAAAAAATTATTTTATTATCATTATGTTTATGATTAATTATTTTTTATTATTAATTTATCGCAATTATCATCATCATTTTATGTTTTCATTCAAAGTAAGATTCTGTTATTTCAATAATAAAATATATGCGGATTTCAATTTTTTTATTTTGAATGTACAAATAAACTTAATTATATTAAAATGATAATTTTAATTTGAATGTATATTACATTTGAAATTTAATTATTTACTTTCAGTTAAAAATGTTTTATTTGTCATAGCATTTCTTGCTTGCTATTTCTGTCTTACGATAACACTTTTTTTTATCTTTTTCCATCCTCGCATATATCCTCCTTTTTTACATGAAGAACCTATCATTCATTAGAAAGCCTACATGTGACTTTCGTGTAAATATACTGAAGGACGATGTAGAAAAAACTGTTGTGAAGCATAAAAACTATAGAAGAATTCGTAATTAGTAATTGCAATGGTTCTGTACATCCCAATAAATTTCTATGAAATGCATTTACTCAATGCCCGAGATGTTCAGAGCAGAGCATTTGCTTTTTGTATAAAGTTATATGTATGTTTCTCTTTCATCTGGGCGCTTTACAAAAGGCATATTGTGTGCTGGGTGTGTGTAAAGAAGAGATAGAGAATGCATTGTTTCACTGCATTAACAAAATAAACAAAAAGTAGTATTGGCATGTTGAGCGTGAAAAAGCAAATAATACGTTAAAATGAAAAAATTGGTTTGTTTGCAATTGGAATCATCTTCTATCATTGAATTAAAGAAGCTAGTAATGTGAATAAATATATGCTAATAAATATTTATTTCATTTATCTTCAAGATTATTAACATTATTTTTCTATATTAATCTCTTGTATTTTAACGTAATAATAAAAGCTTCGTTTTCCTTTATAAACACTGCTAGTTATCCATTATATTCGTATTTCTAAAATTCAAAAAATCAATTTTTGTCAAAATTCAAGATAATTTTTTGTCTTATAAATAAAACTTATAGATGAAAACAATCCCTTGTAATATGAAGGTATGATGCATGTACAGAAAAATAATCAGAAATTGTTCAAGATTCAAATAAATATGCAAAAATGTACAAAAAATATCTAAATCCAAAGAAATATCGATAAAGAATAACGAACTAGTACAAATTATAGACATATCTTAATAGTGTATTAAAACCTTAACTTCTTTTTTTCTAAATTTATGTCGATTCAGATGAAAATTTCCGTTTTACATTGTTTATAGATTAGGAAAGTCAAATGATAGTTCTTAAAAAATATTTTTTATGGATTTATTAGGAAAAGTAATAAGATAAATTGAATACATATTCTGTCTACAGTCTTCATATTCTTGTTGTTTTTCCTATTTTGTGCTTTTATTTCAATGACTTTTTCGTATTTCTTAATCTTGTTTATGTTTACTTTAAATATTAAGTTCAAGTAGATTGGCTATTATATATAGATAACTAAAATATTTGACACGACGTCTTTCCAATTCTGATCATTACTTTTCATCCAAAGAACATCACTGCTAGATTTATTTGAGAAATTTCCGGGTTCTTTATGTTCTCGCGACCCTCCTTTCTGCCAACGTAAGAGATTGACGTCTGTCCCCATGCATCTTCATGGGTTCGCGACCTCTTGTCCTACTACTTAGGAGGATATGGTTGCGCTATCTGACATATTTTTTGGGTTAGCGATCTCCATTATCTCGATAGCTGAAAGGCCGTCTGCTGGTTCATCGGCGATTTTTCCCTCGCTCTTATTCTTTGAGATCTCATAATGACCATCTAGGTCTGGGATACTTCATTTAGTCAAACCCGAACCGTTACAACGCGGAGTCATTCGCAACCTCCTCAAATTTCACTATCTCGCGATGCTTTTTGCGTTCTTACCTTCCTTGAGGGTTTTACGCGAACTTCTTAAGAAACTCCCCACGTCGATGCGCGTGCGGCTATCATTGCACCCCGTCGCGAGAGGAACATCGCAAGGGTATCTCATTACATCTCACTATTCCGAGTTCCGAGTAGCGATTTTGTTTTTACGATTTTACCCTCGCTATGGGCGTCTCCGCGCCAAGCGTTTGAGGACCGATGGAGAGTAACTCAATGCCCCGCGATCGGTTTGTTTTCGGATAATTTTACCCGCGATATTTTAGAGCTGTTTTGTTTGGCTTTGATAATTTAATACCTCCTTCGTAAGCTTAGTTTTCAGCGAGTTTTCTAACCGCAATATAAAGAGTAAAAATTTATGCAATTAGAAATATATAATGAAAAGAATTTTTTAGTTATATATTCTTGACGTTTACTGATAATGTACACATAGAAGTATTTGACTAAGTATTTGAAACATTCCAGTAGAAATATAATACTTAAAGACTCTTTAATATGTTAAAGACAAATTATATATTTATAATATTTTTTCATTTAAATAAGTTCCTAAATAAACTATAAATAATAGTTTTTAACATAAATTTAATTTCTTCCTGACATAATAATGTCTATTTTCTGGTTATCATGAAAATAGTAAACCGAATTCAACATACTTTGCTTTTACGAAAAAAATGATTAAAATAAAAATAAAATATAAAATATAAAAATAAACATTACATTCGGTCTTTGATCTATAATATAATTAAATACATAAAATAAAAATTTAAACAAGATACATTGCGATAGTAAGAAGATAGTAAATTATAATTAAAATAGAAATATTATTTAAACAAGAAATTTTTGTGAAGACAGTATAACATAAATTATAATGTTTTATCGGTAAAAATATTTACTTTCTATACAAATATAAATATTTTCACATTTTATACATACAAATAATTTTAAAGGCATTCGTTATTATTAATTGGAAATTTTATCAAATTTCTGTATTTTCTATATTCTTTGATCTTCCATTTCAGTTAATGGTGCTTTGTTCCATTTTTTTCTATGTATCATTTTATAGACTTTTGTCTATCTCAGATAAATTTTAATTTTTTGTTTATTTCTCCTTCTATTTTTTCTCTTTTTCCTTTTTTCTTTCTATTTTTATCTCTTCAATACTCCTAGATTGTTCCTCTGTACTGTCAAATTCTTGTATTCCTTCAATTCTTATACTTCTATCTTTCGAATTTTAGTAGCCATTTCATTGTAAGGTACAATATTATATTTTATTTTTGTACTCTTTCATTTCTATTTTTTTCTTTTGAGCAAAGCACTGGTGGTGGAATTGGTGGCGGCCAATTATTTTCCCTATGCTGAGCTACGATTCTACATGTGATAAGTTGATAAGACGTAAAGTGAAAACCGTTCATGTAGATCTTCAAAATGTTGGATAAGTAAACTTATCGTCCATAAATATAACTCGACTACTTAATTTAATGAAACTTCATCTACAATTCATTCATTTCTATAAAATTGTAATACAAAATATCGTCTTAAATTATCTATCTTGTTTTACTTGGTAAAATTTAAAGATTTTCATATCTAAATTTGCATTCCTTTTTCATATATTATCGAACTTTTGTAAATATAAAGTTTATTTTTTATCCAATAAAATATCATTAGTAAAATTTTTTACGTATAAAAAATTTATTATGAATGTTTATTATAACTGAATTATATTAAAAATATCTTTCATATTACTGAATAAAAATAAAATAATCGATTTAAAATTTCAATTTTAGAATGACAGTGACGAGCAAAAATTTTTATTGAAATAATCATAATTAAATTTATTCTTTTTTCAATAAAAAAAATGTAAAACTTAAATGTAAGATAAGTAAGTACGAATTTTACGATTATCACTATGTTTTTTGCTAGTCTAATTACACGCTTTAAATTTACTCATACAATTGACTTATATATTTATTCCACATGAAAATATTCTAAAATAATATTTAGTTGAGATTAAAAACCAACAACATCCGTAAGATATTTATGTATGGTCTGTAAGCAAATCAATTATTTTGAAATATGGTTTCAAAACATTTCACATGTTTCTGTAATTTTCTATAATTCTATATTTAACGTAAATTTAGTGTAGAATATAAAATTATTATAATCTTAAGAAAGATTACTTTTATATTTTTCAATATAAAATTTATTAAAGAACATTAGAAATAAGAATTTAATTAATATATATGTATTATAATATATTTATTATTAATTGTATTATTAAGAAGCAATTAAATTTTAAATCATACTTACTTTTCTATATTCTGCACAAAATTCTTTGAAGAGTTTCTATACAATTTATTTTCAGGTATTATTTTTATATTTTTTCGAAAATACAGATGACTTTTTTTTGAAAAAATTTCAAGTAGATAAATAGCTAAATTTAGTTAATCAAAATAATTTAGAAGTAATTATGAAATACTGTAAATATTATAACAAACAATTTAAATAATATTTATTCGGTTTAAAAATCTACACATTATAATTCACACATTATTATTTGTATTAAAAACAGAGAAAATTAGAAGAAAAATGAATTATTAAAAAGTAGCAAAATCGACAAATATGTATCGTACCTTATTTATATATGAAGGCTAAATAAAACAGTTAAGCTAATCAAAAATATTCATAAGAATAACCGAAAAAAGAGCATAAACCGCTTATACATAGATTATCAGAATTGAAGTAAAACTGTATAGAAGAAATGAAATAGATGGTGGATGATGGGTACATCACGAAATTCATCTGGGCCTCTTAATTAAATGGGGAGTCTTATTGGATTGGAAATTACCCCAATATAAGCAACCGACATCTAATATTTTCTTAGCATTTCATCAAAACATTATGCTTAATGAATTTTTTTTACGTTAAAACATATGGCAGTTGCATTTTGTATTTTTTTTCTTATAAAAGTGAAAAACATATATATCTCCATGTGTAGGCACCGCGTAATTTAATTGGCGCTAAGATTTCCTCCCATGAGAGGTAAGACAAATGCGATCGGAATTAGAAGTATGTTATGATATTATATACACATAGAACCTATTTCAGATGATGGAGGAAAAATAGTGTAGAAGTATAAGGCTCGATGAGTGATACAATTATACTAGCCAAAGTGACAAGAAATATGAAAAAGCGTCAATTAAAAAATTTATCACCATTTTGCAATTACTTTCTATTATTTTAATTTCACGCTGCTGACTACAAGTTGAATGTATGTTATAATTATCGATGTGTATTTCTTATGGCTTTTTAGTGAATCGCATCTTAACTAATTTCTTCGTGTCTTTCTGTATTTGTACTTTTTCACATCAAAGAATTGTGTGGTGTATTTTCAAAGAATTCTAAATCAGAAAATGATTTTAAAGTTTTTAAAATTGATTTTAAACATTTTAAACATTTTTAATGATAAAAAACTTTAAAATATGGATTAGCATAAAAAAGTATATGAAAACGTATTTTAGAGCTATTTAATTTTATCAGTGAAGTTTATTTTATCATTGTCTTTCAATCGTATTATTATATAGTCGAATTTATTAATATGACTTAAGTATCAGTTTTTAAATTGTTATATGCGTATATATTTACTTACTTATATTATATTCTTCTATTATAAATAAATTTTAACATACTATGGTACTTGTGAACTTAAATTCAATGAATATTTATTGGTTATCAAAGTTATAAAACATTATATTTTTCTTTTTTCTTCATTAATAGTTTAATTATAGAAGCAATGCTTAAAAAATTGTGTTTAAACTTTTGATTATACCATAAGCTATTTTAATTTAACTATTATATAATTTATATATAATTTCTCCTTAATAGAACAACTTTAAATTTTAAGTCAAAATTTACTATTAAATCAAACATATTCGATATAGTGTATGAAAATAATATTAAATTTATAAATATATATTCTTTCTTAATTAGTATCCATTAGTTTTTTATGAAATATATTATTACAAATCAGAAGTTTACTTCCTTTAAAAGCTAGAAAGGTTCTTTACTTTTTTCAGCAGCGCTAATATGTAAATGAGAAAGTTCAATTAATCATCGAATTGTGATCATGTTAATTGTGGACAACTAATTGTAATTGTGTTATCTATTTTAAATGCAGTTTTTATCCATTTACAAATTTTATTTGTATTTCAATATTGTTATTTATATTTAACGAGTGAATTTTTCCACTATAAAAAATATTATTTCAATTGATCGAATAGTAAGATACCAATTTTATCGAATTATATATAATTTTGAATTATTTATACGAATATTTTACAAAATAAAAATAGAAATATATTATTGTGACACCTTTTATTATTTCATTGTTAATTGTCTAAATATGTAAATATATTAAGTCAGTATGTTTCATAAATTTATTAGTTTGCATAATTTGCATCTTCATTATTATACTTAATATTTTAGGTAAGATACTTCTAAAGAATTTATTTACAATAAAATTTACAAATTTTTTGATGGATCATTTTCAAATTTCAGAATCTTTAAAATAGAAAAATTTATAAATATAATATATTATTATTTAAAAATCTTTGTTCCTTCATAGAAACCTTGATACTAATTGATTGAGCATCTATTAAATAAAAAAGCTATTCATTGACTATGTTCTTTTAAACAAAAGTTATAAGAATAATAAAATAGTTCTTATAAAACTTTATAAGTTATCGATAATATGTTCATAATTTAAATTATAATTTAATATATGTAAATAAAATAAATTATATTAATTTATGAAAAGATCCTTTAAGTAAAAGATTTTTTTAGTAAAGTACTTGATAAGAGTAAAGTTTGAAGTTTAATCAGAATGAAACTGTACGTCCAATAATAGACGGCTAGCTTCACCAGACTAATGTCGTTACATACACGTACTAGGGAAATGATGTACCGATTATATTTTCAACATTCCCTCTATCATTTATACTTGTTTTTTGAAGTTAAATTTATAGTATATGTTATTAAATTCTTTAGTAGATATTTTTTTTTATTGAAAATTTTATTTCTATTTTACTTCTACGTAGTGCATTATAATCACTATCATATTCGATTGTATCGTTTGTATTTTTTATACATTTATTAATAACTTTAATTCTAGCGGGTATTAATTGCATGTATTCGACATGTAGTGACAAGTATACCTGTTTTCTTATATGCAATCTAGTTTTAGTGCTTTAGATTTAGTTTACTTTACATATGTATATTTGTGCATATCATTTGCTTTCATTTTTATTAATATAAAACTTTATTTAAATATTTGAAGCAAAAAATAATATATAATATCAGTATATATAAGTATTAATTAAAAAAATAATTAATACGTTTGTAATATATTGATATTTAAATAAAATAGTTTATATAGAATTTTTTATTCCTGTTTTTCAAATGTACTTTTCAGTTTTTACTTATTTATTAATATCTTTATTATTAAAACAATACATAAAAATCAAAAAATTTCAAAAAAATGTATACATCACTAGCTCCTATAAATTAGGTTAAATCTGAATTCTATAAATTAGACTAGTCTATATATTTTTTCTTATATTTTTTTATTTCAAATTTCAATGTTTAATTTAAAAATTAACATTGTGCTTTTTCATTCATATTTTATTTAATTACATTATTGTATGTTTGATTATTTTTGAAAATTGTCAAAATCTGAAATGTATATATATTAGAATGTATATAGGATCTTTATTAAGAGCATCGAAAACGAATAGTTTACGTATTTATTTAGAATCAATAGTAACAATAACTTCCAGGAATCGTTGATACACATGATCATTGTTCTTGTTCCGGCATTGACCCAATAAAAATTCAAAATTCATGCGGGTAGGCGTCTACAAGCGTTTTCCTATAGTCTTATAGCTATGGTTCGTGCAATAGGTTTCGTCGCGTAATAAGCAAAAAAGGAGATATTTTATTATAACGTTTTTTATCGAAAATCGATTTGATGCATTGGAGCGGATATTCATGTATTTCCTAAATTTAGAAAGAGCTTTGATTATTTATTCTATGCTTTTTGTGCAGTTATTAAAAAAAAAACATTATGTTTTAAACCATAATATTTTTTCCATATATTTTAATCTATAAATTTATCGAAAAAGAAAGTGGAAATTTTTTCCAAGAATAAATATGATCTGTGATTTTTTTACTATAATTTCCTTAATTTCAAATTATAATAGGCTTAGTGAAAGAGTAGTGTATTCGTATTAATAGATAAAAATTGGAGAATGTAATTTATAATCATTTTGAATGCTTTAGTATTTACTATTATAAATTTTATTTTAATAGAATATACTTTTATAAAATTTTCAAAAAATTTAGATTTATATGATTAGATATATCAATCTATCAAGATAGAACACATCTTATTTAGATGAATCATTGTCCATTGTTTGACAGTAAAATGCATTAGACGAAAAATAAATTTAAAAAAATAATAGGAAAACAAAACGATATCGTGCGTAAAAAAAATTCCCAAAATCGTTTTGGCAAATGATATATAGAAGAAATTTCAAAAAAAAAGTGCGAGACAAGGACTCGAAAGACATTAATCGTATTTGAATTGAGCGAAAAAAGTAGATATCATGATTTCGACGTTGGCAGTAAGCATCAGAAGTATCGATTTGGATAGATGTGGTAGTGCAAGGATAGGTGAATCATATCAGAGAAAAAAAGAAAGAGAGAGTTAAGAAGAAGCTGGAATGCATTATCATTGGTAGTTGTGATTAATAGACAACCATGCGGAATAATAACCGGTTATGCGGGTTAATGAGAACGACTCCGTTTCTCACTTCTTGATCATGAATTAGAACCATGCTCGGTTTAGCTCGGTTATTTGATACAGCATACAACTTTTGTCCATATGCGATTTATCGACAGTACTTTCTCTTTCTTTCACACTTTCTTGTATTCTCAGTCAATAAATGCATTTTTAACGCCCAGATTTGTATATTTGCAAACTATATAGTATTGTGTGAGTAATAAATGCTTTCTTTTAAATAAAATATTATACTTCAAGACTAATAAATTTCTATTTCGATTTTAGAAATATATTATATCATAATGCGTATAAGTTGTTTTCTTCAACAAAGTAATATTTCTAGAAAAGAAAGATCATCTGAATTAATCTTAATTTTTTAATTTATCCTAAACATAGTTTAACTTATTTATAAAAATTTAAAAGTAATAAAAAGATAAATTAATATTAAAGATAGCTCCTATCTCTAAAATCTTGAATATAGTAAGAAATTTTGAATACGTTTACTTATATAAAGAAAGGAAAAAGGGGTTGTATTTTAATGACATTATATGTGCAAATATTTTTAGTCGGTCTGTATTTCATACTGGAAGTTATGTTCGCCCATCGAAATCTTGATCTTCTTCATAGTTATTACACATATATTCCGACTACAAGAACAAGTTTTACTGCATATCATAAATTGTTGAGAAACTTCGCAAGAAAATGATATGCGGTGTGCGTAGCTATGTATTTTATCGTCGAAGCTTTTTTTTGAGTACATGTAGGAGATAGCCTATGCGCCGCTATAATTTCAAGTTGCTATTAGTTAAATATGATATAGTGGAAACTGTAAACGTCACTTTTTTACAAATTTTTTGATAGATCGCTTTATTACTATTTAACTATTTTCTTTACGTTTATAAATCTTAATAAGTAATATTTTGATATTAAATTTTATTTTTGTTCGTAAAATGCTATGAGTGTTTTGATACATACAGTTTTTTTAAATATTTTATAATTTAAATTTATATTTACAGTAATTTGAAATTTCTCATATTTTTTACAATTAACTATAAACTCAATAAGCTTTTAATATTTATAATAATATAATAAATAATAATTTCAATGCTTTAATAGCTTAATAATATGGAAAAGAAAATAGGTATTTTAAATACAATTTCTAGATTTTTTAACATTGTTTTTTGTTTTTAACAAACAATACGTTATTGAATGTTTTTTGTAATTTTCATTAGGAAGAAATATAGTATAGATGAGCTAATACAGATAATATTATTTCATGTAAGTATTAAAATTTAAAACATCAGTTTTGAAGTATCTTAAAAGATATCTTTTCATAAATCAATATTTATTTGTTTTTACATCTCAAAAAATGTATACTGCTGTAATACTTATTATAAAAGTATTTGATGTAAAATTTAATATCAAACTATATAAAAGTTTACTAATAACTAAAGAATTTATTGATATTGTACAATATAACAAGTATAAATGACTGCTTTTATAAAAAAAAAAGATATGTTTAAAAAAACGAATGGACTTTGTCAGAACTTTTAAGTGGTTTAAAATACTACTTATAGCCATGATTAATAATAGTTAGAAAAGATAGGACCTTAATTTAATAATAAAGCAAGTTGTATAAAAAAGAGCGTAATTCTATTGAATAATTCGTAGCATGATATAAATAAACTGAAGAAAGAAGTAGAGAGAGAATGCATGACAAGGAGAAGACGTAAAGGGATAGAAGAAATTTAAATATGAGATAATTGGAAAAAAATTAGTGAAGATGAAAATATTGTGCTTTTGAAAATAATTTGGATCAAGCATTGTTTCTAAATAAATAATAATAATTTTTATAGAAAAATTGATAATGTATTGAAGAAATGTTTTCTAGATGATTTTTTCTTAATTTTTTAAATGTGATGAATTTTTTATCTTACTGTGAAATATATCTCCCATAATGAATTTCATTTAAATATAAAAAATAAATATAAATTTATATAGCAAATGTTTATTTCTATAAGAATTGATTGATAATTTCAATAAAAAGATCAATAAATTTTTGTGCATAGATTATGTTTTTTTTCAGACATAAATATATTTATAAAATAAAAAAAAAATAATATCTTATATTCATACATTATATAATATTTTCTATTTTTTAATTATTAAGTAAATCAATTATCCATAATTTTATTTGAAATTATAATACTGTATAAAACAAATTTCACTAATGAGTTTACAGTTTGTAAGTTTCTAAGTCCAACACTTCCCTTACGAACTCTATTTTTCCTCGGAGTTTCCTGAACGTAACAATTACTATACAATAACTGATATAAAGAAACATATTCGAATGCAAAAAATTAATAAAACATATAAATACATAAAGATTTTAAACAATTATAAAAAAAGAAAGTTGGATAAAAATTGGATAAAAGTTGGATAAAGTTGGTAATAGTCTTAAGTTAATTTTCTTTGAGTAAATTAGTTTTTAAGGTGAATCAACTAAATACAAATAAAATCATATTTTATAGTCATTTTTTAGTAAAATATTAATTATAAATCTGAATAAATTTTTTATACTTGCCTTAAATTTTTATAAGTTGAATTGCATCTGTATAACAATAGAATAGATAGAAATAAATACTATTTAAACAAATATTTTTTCACCCTATAAAGCATTTGATTATTAGACACTTTAATTGTTTCAATTATTTGATTAAAGTTATTTAAAAACTCTTGTTAATATATCTTTTTCAGATAAAAAAGTTGATAAAATGAATGTTAAAACATTTTAATTTTTAATAATTTATAAGGTTATTTTAAAAGATTTAATGAAATGTCAATAAAAATCAAACGTTTTAAAATAATTTATATTAAGAATTTATAATTGAATATATACGAATATATTTTACTGTAAAATATTAAAACAAATATAACTGTAAAAATTTGAGTTAAAATAAATTATTATTTCAATACCATGTTTACATAGATAAAAATAGTGAATAAATAAATATTTATAATATTGTCATTTATGTATAAAATATATAATAACTATTATCCTTAGTGTATTAAAAAGAATATACTAACATTTAAATAAATTTTTATTAAAGTTATACACAATAAATCTAAAAATTATGTTTGTAATTGTATAATAATTTTATATATTAAACTACATAACACTCAGAAATTTTTTTTATTTATGATTTAACTTTGATTTTTTTATAGCTTCTTATATTTTGCATAAAATATAGTTTATAATTAACTAATATTATAACTAAATAGAAAATTAATAAAGTTTACTTAATAGCAGTTTTATTTGAACAAAAAATATAAAGCAATTCTTGTGTGTCTTTATACGTTGGTTATTTAATCAGTAAAAATGTGAAAGAAAACACTGGTCTTCTTATTCGACTGCAAGTAGTATTTCGTGCAACACTATGTATTTCGAGTGTTATTAAATAACTAACCAAATGATGATTAATCAAAAATTTGATCATAATACGACTATTCGACGAAATATTCAACTACAGACATCCTTTTTATATTATTTGATTTGCGATCCGCAAAATGCCATCATTATTTGCTTTGTGTTCATACATATACGTTATATAAACGAGTTCAAGGCATATAAGAAGGCAAAGGGAAGAAAAAAGCAAAATCTGAAATATATTAAACGTGTTTTTAACCAGTTCTACAGTAACATAAAATGTATCGCAACATTTTTTCGATCATCACATGGAACGTGTAGGGTATGTAACTGTTCTTGTTCAGAAAGGATTTATTTTAGCTACTTAGGTAAATTGGATTTACTTATATCAAGTATAAATTTAATAATATATTTTTAAATAATCCTTTTGATTTTTTCTTTTTAAATTTTTCACGATAGCAAAAATATTCATTAATTTATATTATTTCATGATAAATGCTAATTGTACTTCGCTAAATTTTATTAACTTTAAATATCGCTTAATTCTAATTATTTTCAAATTAATATTTTTCGATTTAATGAAATAAAAATAGGATAAAAAATGAATGTTATAATAATAACAAATTATATACCTAAAATTAACTAATAATATTTTAAAGCTTGTATTATCCTACTGTTTATTTATCAAATTTTTATAAAATTGAAAAATAGAAATTCAAAAAAAGCAAGTTTTTAAAAATCACTCATTTGCTGAAAACCAAAATTCAAGAATTATAAAATCTAAATATTAATTATTTAATATTTAAGTCAATAAGAATTTATGTATTCATAATTTTTATATAATAAATCCATTTATAATATAGAATACTTTTTACATTTGTGTACTATTAATATATATTATAATGCCTTGCTGAACATATTATCTCTGTTTTTCAGGTAAACATTTTTTATATCGTACAAAGAAATATTTTAGAAATTTTTAATAGCTATAAATTAAATTAGTTATGAACTATGAAACTAGATATCAGATGAAATTATATAAAAGGGATTTAAAAAAGTAACATTTATTGTATTGCTATCTCACTTAAACCATTATCATTATTGAAACCGATACTCTTCGCCTACTTTAAGAAACAGAAAACTGTGCATTTCGATAAAATTTTTTGTGGTTATGTTTATTTCTACTCGCACAATTCGGTTTCGGTAATAAGCGCAAGAATTATTATCGCTGACAAGAGTTACATATCCGTAAAAAAAATTTATGATTGCTTTTTATGATTCATAAGTTTTACTTTTTTATAAGCAAATATACTCAAATAACATGTATATAGAAAAAGAAAATAAATTACTTATAATAAATACAAGATGAATAATATCATTTAATTTTTTAAAATTATATATATTTAATCCTATTGCTAATAAGAAAATTAAAAAGTAAAAATTACTCTTCAGATTTAAAAGTACTCAGTCATTCTGAAAAATTAATATCATTAATAAATTTGCTTATGATTTTATTCTTAATATTTATTGAAAATTAATAAATTGAAAGAAACTAATAATTATTTATAAATACTTGCATCTACTCTAGTCATCCAAACTATTATTTATAATGTTTATATTTCACAGTAATTTTCTAAATAATGTAAATTTGTATTAACCGATTGTTAAGAATTTGTACCCAGTTTGGATATAAATAAAAATTTTTCTGTAAAAAATAAACTCTGTAACAGTACTTAAAAGTTTACTATTGTCTTGTTTAAAATTAAAAGAATCAAAATGACTATGAGTATCTTCTCAAATTTTTGATAAAAAAACAAATGAATAAAAGAAATAAAGAGAAAAATAGAAGACTGTTGTTTTCCTGTTTGAATTATTCAAGTAGTACTATTATATTACTTTATATTCGCTTGGAATTTATACCGAGGAATACGAATCAGGCTGAGCATTAGTGAAGTTTCCTAACACTGAAGACTCTTTCTTTTAAGTCCTACAAGTTCGATAACTGAAAGTGAGTATAATATACTAATTTGAACGATCAAAATTTGATCGTTTACTCAAGTTTCAAAGCTTATGTAAATCAAGCTTAAAATTCTTATCATTTTTAAAGTCTAATCTCGTTAAAAAAAAAATATTTATTTATGTGATTTTTTTATTTCTTAGTCAATGGATTCAACTTTAAAAGAGCTACTTAAAACTGACTGATTTATTTGTTAGTTTTATAGTTTTCATTTCAAAGATGAAATGCAGATTTTATTTTATAATTTTTATCTCTTCTCTTCAAATATTTTAATATCCATTAAAATTAGAAATCATTATAAATAATTACATATAAAGGATATTTTTATTGACGTGAAAAATATTATTTCATTAGAATTATAAGGACACATATTAGTTTGAATATTTTTGTATCAAAATGATTACACAAATTTACAAAAATATTTTATAATTTGTAATACAAGACAAGTGTCAATAATTTTATTTAATAACTAAGTGATAACGACATGCTTTTAAAACTTAAAAAATTTATATCTTGCATTCCAATTTCCGGAACCGGACGATTACACTGTTTTTATGTGGTTATTTAAATCTTATAGGACAAATATCTAATAGAAGAGACAATATAAAAATTATAGAACTCGCTAAATCTTTGCAGTTTTTTTTCTATTGTATTTGCCTTTTGTTACCTTTCTAAAGAAGAATAGACTTCCACTTCATTCGTACTAGCAGCGAGTAGTATTTGATAATAGCATGAAAGGTACTGACTGATCGATCCCCTTTCAACTTTTACTACTTCTCGGTTTTTCGATAGAAAAGTATCTACAACTTTGCGTCCAACTGGGATTTTTGATACTAGTAATGTAGGTGATTGGATTATTTAAACTTTTCTTTAAAAACTTTTCTATAGCGAACCTTGCTTCCTTATTGTTATTAGTTCCTCGTTCCTATCTTTTCTTTTACAATCGATTGAAAAACTAGCGTAACTTAACGACTTAAAAGCTTTCTAAAAAGAAAGAAGATATCTTTATATTTTTCTTGGTATCGCTCAAAATTTTTATCTTATTGAATGTTTTTCTGGCTTAACTCGAATATTTAGTAGTGATTCAATTTTTCGTCTTCGAACTTTTCTCTATCTCTTTCTTTATTCTTATATTCAAAAGCATATATAGATACATTCTGTCTTACTTTATTGCCAATTTGTATTTGTGCATTCATTTTGCAATTTTAACTGTATTTATGCTTAATTTGAACATATATTATTCATGCAAAATATTCAACATATGATTTCTTTTATAGTAGTTTGACATAAAAATAAAACACCGTTAGAATAAATTTTAAATTATTTTGAAAAAATCTTCATACGAAATCTTTTGAAAAATTGAAAATATCTTTTAAAAATGATTATTTTTTCATAACAGTTAAAAAATTCTTATTATAATAAATAATATATAAAATAAATTAATATCTAGTCATAAAAATAATTTTAACTACTAGTGTTTCAGAAATAAATTAATTATAGTTCAATTTTTAATTTTTAAATTCAAGACTTATCTTTATTTCAGTATTCGTAATATAAAAAAAAATCTTTTTATTGATATAAGCAAATTAATATAATTAAACCACTTTCAACCAGACTCTTTTTAAACCATAGTTAATCCAAAAGCTGTTGCGAACAGAAAACTTGGATAAGTCAGAACATATCCTGACATGACATTAATTTAAAAAAAGCATTCGAAAATAATGATAGGATGTGATTTCCAGAAGGTTTAAAACCGCAGATTAAGAAAATCACTTTTACCTTTCAATTTCTACTATTTTTGAACTCTGTTTCTCTTTTTTAACAATCAAATTAATTGATCTTACGTTCATCTTGCTCTTAATGTTTAAATTCATGTGGGAGTAATTTACCAAGGAGCAATTGCTGAGCAATAAAGATAAAAGCAAAATTTTACTACTTTAATTTTTTACGCTATCCTTAATATTTCAATATTTTGAAAAACTTTACTATTCTATTATAAATATCATTTTATCATAATTTTTATTAAACCAGTTAAAAATATTTAATTAGATAAATATTAATTTCTCCAACTCTTAAACATCCATAGCTTTCTTTTTAACTAAAACATAGATTTTAAAATGAATTTTTGAACTTTTTTTTCCATACTCCTGATATCTATTCAATAATTTTTAAATAATTTAATGTCTTTATTTATATATTTATGCTTTCCAAAATTTATGATTTTAATAATTAATACTGGAAAAACATAATATGAGAAGTATTTAAAATATTTTATAATATAGATAATATGAAATAAATAAATATATTTTTTTTCGTAATTATCGTAATATGATTATATGATTATTAAGGATCAAATTAAAATACTTATTTTTATCGTTTTAAATATTATTTATTTTCCTTTAATATAAAATGTATTTATATTATCTTCTTATGAATGATACGGTTACTTTACAATATTTACGAAGTTTACAATATTCGAGAAGTTCTATCTGAAAGCTTTCCTCGATCGAATTTGTCTCCTTTCCGCTTTTTTTCTGTATTTATATGTTTGGTTTCTCTCCCCTTGTCTTAATCTTTTCTTTTATATTATTTTAAGAGGACCTTCTCTCGACACGCTTATTAAATATCGCGATTTTACCTTCAATTATCTATGTTATCTTTAATTGTTTATTCGCGATTCATTTTATGTCTCTTCGAAAATTATTAAACAACTAACAAATATTCTTAAATTTTCGTATTAAAGTCCCGAAATTTCTTGATATTTCTCCGGTTCCATGTGCTTGGGACCTCCCCATTCACAGTACATGAGTCCGCCACCAAACAAGTCGACGTATTTTCACATCTGCAACTTCTATCGTTTTAACGAGTACCAACTGTTTGTCCTCGTAATCTGTTGACAAGAGAGCCGTGTCTGGATGCTCCATGGATTTCCCGCGGCTTTACCTATCCTAAACGAACAAGTCCCTCACTAATCATACATACGTCTATTTGAATTTATGATCACTGTTGTCATAATAAGTCGTTTGTCTGAATTTATCGATTTATTTCTTATCCTGGATTCAAGCTGTCCATACAATCTATTGGTGATGTTTTCCACCCGTTCACAATCTAGCTCATACGTCACCTACTAGATCCAGCAATACTTTATCTAGTTATCGATGGAAGTCCGCTTCGAATGTATCCCCACCGAACCCCATTCCGTATATTACCGAGTTACTCGCATTATTTCAACTCTTTCTTAACCATAAACTTTTCTCCTTATGATTTTATTACTTTATTGTTTCTTTGCGAAATTTTCACATTCTTCTTAAGAAATTCGCACCACGATAACTCGCTTGGACCTAGCATTGATATACTTTCTCGATATACCTTCAAAGATCGATATTTTTTTCATCTTATTTTTATTTTTTATATTCTACCCTTAACAATCATTTCAGAATAAATATATTAATAAAAAATGTTTATATGATATACTTATTCCAATCAAAACTAGTAAAGGTGAAGAAATATCACTTCATTTTATTTCTCGACGTTTCATTTTATTCGTTTGCTTTAAAAGATTTTTCAAAAAAGTATTGTTTCCATTTATAAAAAACTTATATGCATTTTATTAATTTTTATTTATATATAATTTCAGGAAGAGATTAAGTAGGAATTAAATATTCTTTAAATAAAAATATTTTTCCAACTCTTTTATTACTAGTCGTGAATTATTAAAAATTCTTCATGAAATCTAATACTTTAATAAATTATGAGTCTTAATAAATTATAACTTTAATAAATTGTATTAATGTAATGCTGATATGGATTAAAATAAAATATGTAGGTTTAGATGTTTAGAAATTTTTCAATTTTAAAGATTTGATAATGGATTAAATTTTAATATTAAGGTGAAATTATATTAAGAAAATTATATTTAAAAAATTATACATATAATATATTTTTGAAATGAAAAATATGATATCAATAATCATTCAGAATATAATTTTGAGTATTAAAAAATATAAAATATGAAACTTATTCTAAGAAACATAAAAATTGTTGTTATATAGTTATTTAACACGAATCATAAGCATGTACTTGTGTATGAAATTATAATAAAATCAAATATCTATTATCTTGTACTATAAAGTTTTCAAGTAATTTTTGAAAAAGAATTTTTTTTCCTTATTCTGTAAATTTAATTTGCCAAGATCTAAATTATTATGATGTTTTGATGAAAGCTACTCAACTCTTGAATTGGACAATAAAATAAAAATTAGTATTGAAGTAGAAGTTATTCTACTACTTCTTAATCCATTTATATAATTTTAATTATATTATAAAATTAAACCACTCACAGAATTTCAAAATGATTATTTCTGCACAAATAAAAAGAGCACTTTAGATCTAATTAAATCTATATCTGTTTGATAATGAAAGTTTGATAATAAATAATAATTTAATTATAAATAAAAATTGAATCTATTATATGTAATTCTGATTACTTCGAATTGATTTGAATTTTTTTTTGTATTTTTATGTTTAAATTATTTTTTTTAATATGTATTATAATAACGCAGCGTTTGTACCACCAATATTAATAATAATATTATGGCTAAAACTATGTAATCTGCATGTATACTAATTTAATAATATATGTTTTCGATTAACTATTTTCTATTTTCTTTAGTTTACCAAACAAATTTATAAAATTATACATTTATAGTTATATAATTATTCGTTTTTATAAATATCTTGTTTCTTACATATCTTTAGATTTAAAATGTAATTTTTGTTATATTTCATTAATAACTTAATCTTTTGATAATTTTAGTTTAAAATAATTCATGTTGTTAAAATTTTATTAATGATTGAATACGAAAGTATATATACTTTCTATTTTTGTCAGAGATAGCAATTCCATTAAATTGTTGGAAAATTTTGTAAGGGCAAGTGCAATTTACGGTTTTAAACTATTTCGTTAGTATTATTCTACATAACGAAATATTACTATATATTTTCTAATCAATATTGCACAGAATAATTACATTTATACTACAAAAATAGAATAATAATTGATTAAATAAATCTTTCGTAGTATTAGATTATTTTAATATGGTTTAACAACAACCATTAAAAAAAATATTTACAATAACATTTTTGACATTTAAATTTCTAAAATGAGATACATAAATAAAAATTCTTGCAATATAATGTTTTTCAAAGAATATTCATACTCAAAGTTTAATTAATTCTATTCAACATTATTTTAAATGAATAGGGTTTACATATAATTTAATTTATACTTCGTAATTCTAAAAAATATTTTTAAGATAATATTTATCAGAACATTCATAGTATTTTTACTTATCATTGATGAATATTTATATTTTTTTATATATTTAATTTATCATAGAATATTCTTTTTCTTTTTCATTAAAACGGTGCATATAAAGCAAAATTAAATTAAGTCTAAAGATGATTGTTTAAAAATAAAAAGAAATAAATAAAATTTTGGTTTACGTATTTACGTCTTGCAAACGTGAAATTATGATATAGCGCATAAGCGGTTTCTGCTTTCATCAGTTCACGGTTAAATGGACACATCGACAGGTCGGAATTCTTCCTATTATTTTATCACTTGCGTTCTCGTTCATATACATAATTTAATGACCAAATTAACTCGTAGAACACATACACTTGTACCACTGCAGTATTCGGCTGACTATGCACCGATTCGTTTCACTTTTTGTGGTTCATAATATTTTACATAAGTGGCTTAATTATTATGAACTTTTATCATATAGAATTATTTGATATACAATTAATTTTTTATAAATAAGTTTAACTATAATGACATTATTATTTATAAATATTTCAATTATTATAAATATGATCGTAAAATTTTTAATGTTATATATGGTATAAGCCTTATAATTATAAAAGTATTAATAAAATTTCTTCTAAATTATCAGATTTTTATTTCTTTGATTAATTTTTTACACAATATTTTATAACACAAATTTATTTAAACTATTTTTTATTTTAAATTAATTACTGTCAATTAAAAATTATTTTGTGCATAAAATATTATTTTCTACGTTTTCAGACGTTTTTGAGAAATTTTGAATAAAGTATAAAAATGTTATTCGATGAAATAAAAATCTTCAACAACAAATTATACTTTAAATAAAATTCTGAGTTCTATTAGTGTAATTAAAAATAAACTTGTTTGTAACTGAATATAAAAAATGCATAGTACTTTTGAAATAAAGAGTACTCTAAGAAACACTCGATTTTATGTACCCAAGTATAAATACTATTTATTATTTATTATACATAATTTTAAAATTTAATCTATTGCCGAATCTTTAAAATTGTAAAACTTATAAATATCTAAACCTACATATTTTATTTCAATCTATATCTGCATTGTATTAATACAATTTATTAAAGTTATAATTTATTAAGACTCATAATTTATTAAAGTATTAGATTTAACGAGAAATTTTTTAATATATACCTGCTAAATCGATTTAATGATCACTATCTCATTTGAGTTAATTTTATTTCACATTACTGCCAGGGCGATTCAATAACGACTGATGAAAATTTGAAAGAACTAGTTCCACCAGCATTCAAAGTAAATAATAACTTTACTTGATGCGGTTTAATTGATGAACAAAATATTTTAAAGTTTGAAATTTGTAAAATTTAAAAGTGAGATCTTAAAAAATTGATTTTTTATTATATCTGCAAGATCAATCGCTTATGTCTTTTAATTTTTATTTTTAGGTGGCTATAATGAAATGTATAAAATTGTTTTATTTTTGAGTCAAATTTTATTTTTATTCAAATATTAATTTAAAACTTTATGTATTGATTAATCTAAATATCTATATAAATATATATATTTTAGGTTCATTTCTCAAATGTACTAAGAGTTTTGGAAGAAATATTATTCTTTTAATATTTTGTATACTATTATCATAAAATATGGTACACATAAAATATTGCTTGAATCCTTAAATTTTTTTAAAAGACCCATAAATCATGATTAAGCGGTATATACTATTGCTTATGAACTTTTTGGAACTATAAAATTCTGCTCTTAATACTTACATTAAATATATAAAAAAGTGATTAAGTTTTCAATTTAAATTTAAATTCTTAAATTACAGTCTTAAATATCTTTGAAATCATCCAATTTCTAAAACAGATATTAGTATAAATTTCATGCAATATTCATAAAATATGATATTTCATTATTTTTAAAATATCAAAAAAATCTTAAATACATAGATTTGCACTTAGCGTTTGGCACAGAGAGCACTATAAATCCATAAAATACTTGTACGAGCTTTTCGAGTTGTTTTTCACGGACCAGTTTATTAAGTAAGTAGTTTTACATTCGATGATTGTCATTTTTCTTATTTTATCTATACATACCTATATTTAATATTTGTACTTATATTCATACAATGTGTACTGAATATACATTTATCTTAGAAGGTTAAAGTACAGTTTAAGAATAATAACGTCAATATGCAAATCAAATAAAAATAATACATTTGTTAATATTTTTATATAAATACAATATTACATATATGATTATGTGTATTATATTAAGTTTAAATAAAATATAATTATATATAAGACTCCAAAATAAAATCATCATATTATTTATGAGAAATATATTAAAAAAAATATATAAATATTTTAAAATCAATACAATCAATTAAATCATAAATAATTAATGAAGAAAATGATTAAATTAATTGCATTATTTATAATTATTTAAATTGTTTTTAATTACATTTTATTACATATATATACATGTAATACTATTTTCATCATCTTTTTAATTGAAATAAATTATAAATTAATACATATTATCACATAAGTAAATGCTTTAATATATATATATATAGTAGTTATGAAGCAATTAATTTTATTAAATAACATAAATTAAAAGATATTAAAATTTCACTTTTAAATTGATTATGAATTAATTCTTTTTTAAAATAATTATTTTATTTTATTTTTAAAACTTATTATTATAATAATTATTATTGTAACAGTTTTCAATGAGTCAATTGTATTAATTTTACAAATTCATAAACCTAGTCTAGTAAGCCTAGTCTAGTAATATGAATTAAAATATTTACATAAGAAATTGATTGATTTTTATCTATTTAGTTTGTTATAACTTACGTTTTAATCATTAAAGTAAATAATCTATTTACCATAATAAAAAACATTTCTTAAATCTAATTTATTTTATTGAATGTAACCAATTTTATACGAATAAATAAATTTTATCAACTTTAAATCAATTTTATTCTTATGTTCTAATTTTTTATCTTTTGTAATCCAAGTAAAAAATCTTATTAGTGTTATTATTATTTTATAAGTAGTTTAGATATATAATATAGGGTTCAAAATGACAGTAAAAATTATCTAAACTGATATAAGTTAAGAAAGCAGTATAAAGAAAATTTAGAAATATTAATACAATATTCTAAGAAAGAAAAATATAATTTTGCTAAAAATTAAATTTATAACAATGATAATAGCCTATTCCAATTATTTATAAAAAATCGAATTAAATATTTTATTATTATTTTTATTATTACTTTCATGTTTAAATCAATTAAAACAATTTTTATGAGTAAATTAGAATTTAAGAGTAATATATGAGATTATATAAGAAAATATAAAATGATTTTCTAGTACTTAATAAAGCTATTATTTTACAAATTCTAGTTTAATTTACATTTTTTATAAAGCAGAATATAAGGTCAAAAAATTACAATATGAATTAACTTTTGAAACAAAGATACGAATACATATTACATGTAATAGCAATGTAAAAATATTTATGCTATAATTGCAAAGATTACTAACGATCAATTTATCAATATTGTATATTTATTTAATTTACGATTTTTATAAATTATTATAACTTTTAGAAGTGTATGATATTTATGTAATTGAAAATAACTATTTAATTCTACGAATATGTGTTCAATAATTAAGTATTAGTTATGGATTTCAACACACTGAGAAAATTTGTATTGTTTTATACGATAAAATAAAAAATTTGTATTAAACTTAAAATTAAAAAATAAAATAAAACATAGCAATGTAACGATGCAAATATTACAGATACCTTTTATTCAACATCTTGTGTTAGAAAAAAGTTTTTATTCGTCTAAATGATCATAAAACTTTGAAACATGATTTTTAAAATACTTATATCTTCGAGTTTTTAATATAAGTCTTTTAAATAATAAAATTTAATTGAAAGTAAAAAACTAGTAAATCTTATTTTTAAAAGAAAAAGTATTGAGTACTAAGGAAGAAATAAAAAAACTTATAAAATGTGAATAATAGAATCAAATAAAAATGTAAAAAATTGAAACAAAAGAAGTATGGTAAGAACAATACAATTGGCTTTGAAATTCAATTGGTTGAGGTACATGAAATATATGACTTTCTCTCAATTAGCAGTTATTATAAATTATATTATCCTGTGTAATTTACAGCACTACATCTAAGAATTAAATTGCAAGCGCATACTTCTGTAAATGAACGAAGATATAAGATTATGTTATTAAATTACTTTATTATTAATTTTATGTATAAAAAATTTTGATAACAGAAACGATTCTCTGAATATCCTTTAATGAAATAAATTTATGAATATATATCTTAATTTATGTGATGGAAATTTAAAAAAAATTAAACATTTAGATTGTTTTTTTCTGGTCTAAAGTATATTAAATCATAAAAATTAGTGTAGTAATATACAATTTATTAATGGCTGTTATTTTTTATACTTACATAAATAACTAACTATAAGTTTTAAAAACATATTCATCTTTATTTTATATTTAAAATCTTTTTTTTGCTCACTTTTTTGTTACAGGTATGTAATTTGCACTCAAGGATCCATAGTATGTATTTTTTAAGACTTTTTATATTTGTGTTAAAAGAATTATATTAATTAGGATAAAAGAACGTATTTAGAAATATTTTCTTAGACTCTCTAATAAGATGCAAGAGAGCAATACTAAAATTAATAATTACTATATAAGTGCATTATTTATATTATAATAGAATCTATTTTTTTAAAGTATTATTATTCAAAATATTAAATTATTCATAATTTATTATTTTTAATATTCTGTAATAGCTTATGATAAAAGAATTAATTTTGGCTAAAATAAATTTGTAGCTGCTAGTGATTTGCTAGCTTTTTAAATTATTTTACAAATTCTCGGACATGACATGTTTATTATTAAATATCAGATAAATAGATTCGTTGATATATTTGGCTATTCATTATCTTGATTTAGTTAATAAAACATGTTGCCCGTTCACTGATTAGTAAGTCATCAGAATGAAGTTACATATATACACGTCAGTTGTCAACTGACCGTTAAACAATAAACATCAGAACGTTGTTAGAGCAAATAAAAATTTACAAAAGTAAAAATGTAAATAGTGTATTAATAAATAATTATTGTTTAAAATAATAATTATTATAAATAACAAACATTTATAAATATTTGTTTATATACTATTTTATATATTAATTATATAATTATATAATTTATAAATTTATAAATAAAAGAAATCAGCACGATCAATAGTTTAGTAATTAATAAATGAATAATTAATTTGTAATTAGTAATTAGTAATTAATAATGAATAGTTAATTTGTAATTAGTAATTAGTAATTAATAATAAAGTTAATAAAAATAAATAATAAGTTATTAAAAACAATTAAGAACAGAAATCGCCATAGCATCAACAAGTGGAACACAACAAAAAAGACTCACAAAAAAGAAAAAGAACAAAATTACTGTTATCACCAAATATTAATAAAATGAATCAAGAACTTGAAAGTTGAAATACGATGAAATAACAAATACAAATTATTATGAAAACATTATCAAAAATTTAAATGATGAAAACAATAAATTAAAAGTAATAATTAACGAAATCAGAAAAAAATTAATAATGATACAAATGATGAAGATTAGATACATAATATACCTATAAAAAAAAAAATTAAAATCAGAAGATTTATAAACCGATGACAATGAAATCAAAGACACAATAATAGATGAAATAAGAAAGAAAAATGAGAATAGGAAAAAATTGAAAAAAAAAACCGCCGAAACTAACAATATAAATAAACAAAGGTTCAACAAACCATTATTCAAGGAAATAGAAGAGAGCATGGCAATATCGATTAATATGAGAGAGTTGACCAACAGTAAGTAAAACAACAACATAACCCCTGAAACATAAAATTTCAAGATTAAAAAAATAGGTAAAACTTTTACAATCTAACACAAACATAAACGATTACAGCATAAAATACATACATAACAACAAACCTATTTTATATCTTAAAAACACAAAAAACAATTACTACACATTCACACCAAAATCAAAAAAAATCATACTTATTTACTAAAAGGATTAAATAAAAATTACAACGAAACGGAAATTTTTAATGAATTAAATAACCAAATCGAAGAAAGTCAATTTATTAAAGTCAAATGATTTAAAACACATAAACAATACAAAATAATATTTTACTATCGATATTTATACTACAAATTTCACCAAACAGTAAAATAACCGATAAATTTTTATCATTAATATCTTACGTTTATATGAAAAAAAAAAATAACAAACATCCAACAAATAACATCAAAATATTAATAGATTGATATACACAAAAACATACACAAATATTGATAATAACCAAATACTCAATAATATAATGCAAGCAATACAACAACTAAAAGAAAATGTAAATAATATCCAAATTCAACACAGCTACAAATAAACGAAATTAAAGAAGCTCAGAAAAATTATGAAGAAAACTTTTTAACAATATTCACATTAGAAGAGTCAAAAAAAAACATTCACAACACAATATTACACAATCATAACAATAAAAAAACATTAGAAACACTTAAGGTTAAATCAATATACATTAACTCACAAATATCAGATAAAAAAAGATATAACTTATTAAACCTAATAAAGAAATAAAAACCAGATATATAATATTAGTATCTGAAGCAAAACTAAACAAAACACACAAAATAGAATTTAAAAACTATAATATTATTAAAAATGACAGATCAAACTCGATTCAAGGAGGAGGAACAGCCATATTAATTAAATATAAATACAAGTACAACATAACCTTCAATAATAAAATAACTATTTCTAAAATTCTAGAAACAACAACAATAAAACTAAAAAAGAACAATAAAAATAATCTATTCATAATATCAGCATACTCAAAAAATGGTAATAAAGTAAACGTAGAATTAAAAAAACTATTCCAAAAACTAGAACTAGATATAGGATAAAACTATTACATAATAACAGTTGATCAGAATGCAAAACATGTTGACTCGAAAATAGTAGTAAATATATAATAACAAACATCAAAAACAAATTAAATCTGCTTGGATTACATTATTCTGAAGTACATAAACAAAACTCCATTCTTGGTAAACCGAGACTCAACAATATAATTATGGAAGAAACTAATAAATAAAAAGAAGAAACAAAAGAAGATAAAACACAAAATATAACAATAACAACGTTCTTATTAGATAACACATCGGATAATCCAAAACAACTTAATAAAGAAATGGATTACTTTATTAATAACGCTCAAGTACATAATATTTTTAAAAAATTGATCAACAAAAATCATATGGATTCGACAATATACCGTATTAAAACATACTTCCAAATAAATTAAATATTATTACACAATAATATTAACAACACATTAAATAATATGTATTTTCAGATAAAATCGAAAAGAGCAAAAATAATATCAATTCAGAAAAAAAATAAAAACAATACATCACTATCTAATTTTCATCCATAAACCTTTTTCCAAATATAGGCAAAATATACGAAAAAAATAATTAATCGAACTTTAATAAATTACTGTAATAAAAATAACATAATACTGAAAAACCAATTTGGATGTAAATATAAGCATTCGATAATACATGCAATTAATAAACTAACATCGGATATATGCTGGGCACTAAACGACAAACAACAAGTAGCAGCTTGCTTAAACATTGAAAAAGCATTCGACATCACTTGGACCTAAGGCATAATTTTTAAATTAATAAAGAAAAATTTTCTTAAATATCTAGTAAAATTAATATAGAATTTTATCACGGATAAATCATTTAATAATAATAACATATACATGTACGAATATTCGGGACGGATACACCTAACCAAATGCAAATAATACGATGTGCAAATTAAAATGATTTTTAAAATTGTTTGTATTTACACATTTCAGTATAATAAATCAATAAATAACACATCATATTTATTTTTTAAATAAAAAATGCATAATGGTAGTGAGTACTGAATGCTCTTGACGTATGTTAATAAATAGTACTAACATTCTTTTACTTAGGATATAATAACTCATATAGATAACAAATACAAGTAAAATAAGACGTCCTGCATCTTTTTTTAGAAATTTATATTTGACGAAAATTTGATTGCATGTTGAATAAAAACTTGTGAGAGAAACTAAATAATGTACGACCGATATATTCAAAACATTTTTAAATATTCAAATTTTCAGCCAAAAAAAGTAAGGTGTTTACTTTGAAATTTAATTTTAACGATAATCTTTATTTGATTATATTAGGACAAAAATATAAATATTTGACACATTGTATATTATATATTAAATAAAATTTATATTACAGCTTAAACAATATCATATATAAAATTATAGCGATTAAATTCTCAACTTTTCTGTTAATTAATACAAAGAATATTATTTTTCGAAAAAGTCTCAGGTTAATAAACAGTATAAACGTTGTAATACCATAGCTGCTTAATTTGAAATAATGAAAAAAATTATAAAGTAAAACGACGTGATTTTATACAAAAATTTAACATAAAAGAAATCACGTTTTAATATTAACTAAATGTGTGTTTGTGTGTGTTTTTAGTTAAATAAAAATTTCTTTTATCGTAAGAATGAAATTGTAAATACTTACATAAAAATGGCATAAATAATATTTGATATACATTCTTGTTTAGGGTAAGTGGGTTCAAACAAAATAAAAAATATACTTTACGGATAAACAATATAAAAAAAATTGTAAAAATATATATCGAAAGGTTTCACTATGTATTTAAAAAAAAATAAAATATATATTTTTCATTTATCGTTTCGACAATTTTTTATGATTGAATTCAATTATTTTTAATTGTTTATATTCACATATATTTTACATAATTATCTTATATCCAGAATTATTCGTTAATAAAAAATATTATATATATTTTTATATTTAAAAAGTATATAGAATATCACATCTGTATGGATATTATATACTCCGATCAAATCATTTGCATTTTTTAGAATCAACTTGGCTATATAAAATCCGATCATAATTTGCAGATTCGCCTTTACTTAATATATAAATACTGATTCCTTGCACTATCTGTAAGATGCGTAGATTCCCGACACTGATATAACTACATTTAATATCCTACGATTATAAAATTTAAACTTCAAAAATACATTCAGCATTTACGTTTTCTTTATTGTATTTAAAAAACATTATATAAATATTTTCAAATTATTTTTGTGAAAATAATGTATGTTTTATACATATATTGATTCAATTAGATAACTGAAATTTTTATAATAAAAAATACTTTATACAATGTAATTTTTTCTCATACTTCTATTTTAAATTATTCAATAAATCTTAAAATTATAGAAATATACTTTAAAATAATATCATTCTCATTCTATAACTGGAATCAATATTATGTGAGAAATATATGATATATAAGAAATATATTCGACCGATAAATTCCTGGAATTTATCTCACGTAGAGTAGGCTTTAAGCGGCTCTTACACTACTGAGCAGTAATTATGACAACTAGAATGGCATATAGATACTTAATCTTTGCAAAAAAATGCATTAATACAGCAATTAAATGGTGAACACTGATTAAGCTTACTTTCATAATTTATGGATAATGGAATGCTGCATCAGGTGGAAATACTAATCGGTCGAATGAATAAGATATAAACAACATTATCCTACTGATAGAATTACATGAATTTTTCAGCTTTAAAATTTAAATTAAATAAAGATTTTTAATAATAAAAGTTAAACTGCATAAGTAATTATAACGTCATTAAATATATTTCAACTTAAAGTTATGATCAAGTTTATCTTATGCAGAGAATATATGGTTTAGTTATTTTATAAATTTAGTATTTTATAAATATGTACGAAGGGATTCAAGACCCACACTCGTCAAACCAAAGTGAGCGTCTTGTCCGCCGGCAATTAAGCTTGGAAGGGCTTTCGGGAGTCGTATGGGTGAATTCTCTCTTAAGTACTAGGACCCCCTACCAAGTAAAGAATTAGATCCACGTATTGGTGCGTCACTGTCTATTATAAGAACCGAAACTTCGTTCTGAGGAACTCTCGATACCGCGATAAAAGATGCTTCCCTAATATGGTGATTCAGGGGAACTTCCTAACCAAAGATGGTTAGAAAAAGAGTGACTGTTATAGAGAGAAAGAGAAATGCTAGCCTTTGGAGGTAGACTTCAACGAAAAGAAAGCTGCATAAAAAAGTGGATTAACCACCTCCAACGAAGAAAGCGATTTAAGGCGAAAAAGAAAAGAAATATCTGCTCTTGTTAAGGTGAATAAAAAAATTAACCAAGAGGAAAGAGCGAAACCATTTCTTTCTTTACACTACGAGGAACATTCACCCTTATCAGAGCAGACGAAGAAAGTAACCTTGATTAAAAGGTCGACCATCTACGAGACCCTTTTTGTCAAACTTTTTGTATTATCGTTATATTTATATTTACTTTTTCAATTATGTTTATATATAAAATTAAAAATAACTAAAATAAATTTTAATTGTTAAAAGTATGATCATTATAGTAATTAATAATCATATTTAAAACTTGAATAGATAAATTATAAAGTTTTGAAGTTTTTGTAAAATTAAATATCTTTAAATATTAATTATAACTTAATTATATTTACGAAGGTTTTTACGTTTATCATATGTTTGTCTATACATAAAATCATGCATTTGTTATTAAAGGATAAATAGCATGGAAAATTCGTAAAGAAACGTCCCCAAGTATTTATATACATGTATTAAAGAATCTAAATATAGATTATATGAAATAAATGAATAAATTAAAGGATTAAGTATGGAATATAATTGTGGAAAAAGCTAATAAATAAAAAGAAGAAATATATAAATGATATAACACAAAATATTACAATAAAACATTCTCAATGGAAAACATAGCGGATAATCCAAAACAACCTGATAAAAAAATTGATTGCTTTATTAATGATAATGAGGTAAATAATATTTTTAATAAATTAAACATAAAAAAAAGTATAATAAATTAATAACTTACGAAGAAAAATTAAATAGCAAAAATAATAACATTTTATGGAGATACAATACGGATATGTCACAAAGAGATAAAAAACAGAAACATCGAAGAAATACGAAAAAATATTGGTGGCTAACATAATTATATAATAATAAAGATATAAAATAAAATAAAATAAAATAAAATAAAATAATAAATAAATAAATAAATAAATGACTCTCGATTAAATATACATATAACACACAAAAATTAATAGATAATTATACAAATGAAAATAAAACACATAAATTAAACGAGTTTGTAATTAATCCTTAAATTAAAAAACCTAATTTCCCATATTTATTACACCATACCTATTTCCTCTCCCACACCCACACACATGTACGCGAAAAATTATAAGGAAATGCAAAATTGTTGTCAAAAAACTTATTCTCCCGTAACAAATTCTCACAAATAATAAAAGAAATCTTAATTTAAAAAAAAAATATATATATATAACAAGTAAGGTGTAAGACTGCGATCGCTGTGTATAACAGCATATTAGATATAGGTAGTTTATTATATATAAAATCATGATTTATTATGATGGAAGAAAAAAAAATATTGTATAAAAATTATATGTATTGGGTATAAAGAAATAAACAAAAAAAAACTTTTAGTTTTCTAATAAAATATAAAAGTCCTAATACGATATATACTGGACACTAGTTAAAATGAATAGTTACCATAATAACTCTTGTAAGCTAGTGACAATTGATGTAATTACAATTGCATGTTGAAAAAAGGAAAGAGAGAAGCAGCATAAAATGTATTACTCTTAAGAAATTTGTAGTTGTATCAACATTTGCTTGGTAGAATTACCTTTAGAAGGCGAATCTTAAATAAACAGAATGAATACGAAATAAATGTATAAATTAAGCGCGCAAAAATCTAAAGAACAATATTTTGTATGAGATGGTTTGTTTTTAATTTATGTTATTACTTTGGCAAATTAATACAAAAATATTTTGACAATAATCAGATGTTTTTATTTTATTAAATATGAATATTTATAATATATATAGTATATCCACTACTTAGGACAAGTTTTTTAAGGATATAAATTATACTATTTTTATAGTTCAATATCTGTAATCGAATTCTAATATAATACAACTATTTTTAATAGGTAGATAGAGTTTCTAATTTTACACAAATTTAGAAATTATTAAACAGTTTAACTTGGATTTAACGTTACATTTTATTTTATCCTTATTATAAGTATAGAACATAATATTTTTTGTAATGTAGAAATGAGAAAAAAGCAATAGATTATTCATACTAGCAGCATTATTTAACGAATAAAAATTTTAAATTATTATTTAAGGAGTATGAAGAATGCGAGAAACATCTATTCGATTATTTATGTCTAATTATATTTTTATTTGTAATTTTTAAATAAATTCAAGATTAAACTTGAAAGTATAGTAAGAAAACTAAAAATTGTACAGAAACAACAATCCACATCGACAATTGATTTGATCAATATTACACATTATTAGTACATTTGAAGAATACTATGTTCGAGTGTATATACATCGTTAATTCAAAGTGACTTTTAAATATTAATTCTATTAAAAAGTTTATTAATACATGGCTGATACTTTCTTCATTTTAATTTTGTGGAAGCTTCTGTTTGCTATATATTTCTTATACTCGTACATATGTAAGTGCATATACTTAGAGATCAAGCTCTTCTATTTTTGTCTATTTTTTAGAAGGTTTCTACTATTTGATGGACTACAACTTTTTTTGTATATAAGTTTTAAAAAGATAATATTTTTCTTACCTACATTGGCTTTTTTTACTTTTCTGTCTATAAAGTGTCCTATCTGTAAAAAATTTATTTCGGAACACACGTTTGTTTGTGTTAATCTATACAAAATTTATTTTGGAATGTTGGTTAATTAAAATATTAATTTTAAAGAAATATTATTTAACTTTCTAATACGTTGTATCACAAAAATTTATGCAATAGTTACGCATGAAAGTAGAGAATATTCTTTGCTCAAATAAAATTTTATCATTAGCTTACTGATTTCATTAAGAACTATTAAATTTCAAATATTATCTATAATTATGATAAAATACAATTAAAATTCACTAAAATAATAATATTAATTTTAATTATATTAAAAAAAAACATGAATTGATTTTATTATAAAAATTAATTCAAATAATTATATTATTAATCAGTTGTATGAATATTAATCTTAGGAATATAATGTGAATATAATATTAGACAAATGAGTTAGTTGATTGTGTATGATTTATTAATAGTAATTTATTTATTAATATATGTTATATTAAAGATACAGTGACTTCATATTGAAATGGTAACGCTCGCGAATAAGTCTTAGCATGATCTGCTCTGTGTCTGCTTCTAAACTAAACTCTTCTCGTTCTGATTCAATATTTAAAAGGTAGCTAGTCGCGAACTAGGTGATAAATATTAAAGTTTCACGAAATGAGATTTACGATTTGAGATAGAAGAAAATGTGCGTGAGAAAAGGTTAAGTTATTACATAAAGTGAGAGAAGACAACAAAGGAAAATTATGCGCAACGTAGAGGTGTTAAGAGTAATGAAAAATGGAAAGTCAAAAGGAAAGTAAAAAGGAAAATTTATGGTAAGCGCGAACGAAAAAAGTTAAATGCATCAAAAAAGAACACTATGTGAAATGTAAGCAGAAAAGTTACATATGCATTATAAAACTGAATCCAGAAAATTAATTTCACCATCTCTTCTTAAAGCGGTAAAAAGGAAATATAAACATTTTTAAATTAAAGGACGTGCATTCATAAACTACAAAATAGTTGAACCCTTTGATCTAATATTGCATAATAAAGAAAGTTCGCATGACTGTTGTGGATCAAATACACATTCTTTGTTTCCTTTAATCAATTTATTTCGTTATTATAATATAAGTTGTTTCGCATTGCATTTCGATTTCTGTACACACATTTACGTAATTCCTGGTTGTTCGTCAAAGTATTCTTCACTTTGAGAAAGTAGCGGTCCTAAAATCCTGTCGCTTCCTTGTTTCTCGTCTATTTAAGCCTTTCACGCTTCTCGTATCGCCCCTTGACTCTAGCAGATTTTTAATATTTCCATACCTTTTTTCGTGCCATCTTGATTTCCTTGACATTGACTTTGCAATTATAAAAGTTGACCTTGTATCGATTACCTAATAGTCCAAAGTTCGTTTCATTATCGTAAGACAACTCTCATAAGTAAATTTGATGATGCCTATGCGCCAAAGTCGTCTCGCAATCCGATCCAGACCGTATTTCCGTTTATTTTCTTCAAATAATGCATTTATTATTTTTCGCGACTAATGTTATGAAACATTGCTATCTATCTCACTGTCTTATGATTCAATGCCCCCCTAAGCTCTGGACGATTTCTTTTTTAATTTCGGTGATGTAACTAATCATCACGACAGCCTAATACTCCTTAAGCCCGATGGCGCTTCTCATTACCGATGAACACAGCCCATCGACTTCTTAGGTTCGCGCGACAGTTTCGTTCAATTTGATGTTTCCCGCCCAAACGCAACCTAGGCCATACATCACCAGCTAGGCCCGGCAGTACTTTATCTTGTTACCTGATCGAAGTTTAGATCGCACGACACTCCAACAGACTTCATCCATCGAATACCGAATTATTCGCATCGTACTGTAAGAAAATACTCCACAATGTCCTTATTTTATACTTTATAATTAGTATTTTATCTAGCTTCTTTTTTTTGAAAAAGAAGGCATTTCTCTAAGAGTTTTCGAGCGCAATAATGAAAATACGAAAGGACGAACATGATAACACCAATGATTCATTATTCACTCTTTAAGCTAATTTTACTGCCAAACTTTTAATTAGTAATTAATTTTTTATTTATTACATATTTTTTCAATAGTGTGGAATAGTTAACTAGAAAGGTCTTTAATTAAATTTTCAATATCACAAACATACATGTAATACTTTTACGACTAGCAGTTTATACAAATATTATTTTTCATTTTTTTGTATCATAATACAATTTTTCTATATTTGAAATACAATATTTTAATCTGAAGACCCATTATAGCTTTAAATTTTGGGTTTTATATATATAAGATATAAGATTTAATTGTATCTAAAATATTGATTTCAAATTTAGTAAAATTCATAAATGTTTTTTCGTGAATAAAAATTTTATTTGGAGTTGAAAGACAAATCGTTGTTTCTTTTATAAAAATGTAGACAGCTATTACATATAAATTAAATAATAATGAGGTCTAAGGAAGTAGATCAATATAATATATTTTTTTTATTCTCAAATCTAAATGTATATTTTATCACAAATATTTAAATTTGTTCATACTTATATTATTCATTATCTATATTATATCATATAATTTTTCTTTCAAACTAGAATTCTAAAATAGTATTCACAAAATTATAATTTATCGATTTCATTACTACTTGAAACTATTAAAAAACATTTTTTATAATAACATGACATTGCAATTTAAAATTGACGCAACAATTTTCGTTTATATAAAAAATGTTCAATATTTCTTTGCAAAACATTATTTTACCTAAATTTAAAATGTTGTAAAAAACAAAAAAGCTTGAAAACTCTCGTGGCATTAAGAATCACGATCCGTAAACTCAATACTTTTGAATAGAACGCTTCTTCATATGATTTCTTCTTCCTCTGTAAATATTTAAAAGACATTAGAAATTAAATGAGATGTCTTGAAGAGAATAAAGGCTCTTCATGAGGAAAGAATAGTAAAGACAAATCGAGAGGAAGAAATAAAGGGTGCGTTGTTACTTTACACTATCGGCTTTTTAAACCTATTGTCATGTACATGCATGACCTTTGACACATATTTTAAAAATAGACGATTCTTTTTAAGCCTCATTTTACACATTTATACTTTAGCCTATAATTATATTTTCTTATTTTTTATAAACATGTACATTTTCTATATTCTTCATGAATTTTTATATTTGTGTATTGTAAACATAATTTCCCTTACTTTATGAGATTGTCTTGTACCCCTCAATATTCAAATAAGCATCACCTTTTGAAAATGATAAACAACTATCGACTGTTAGCGAGACGATGTAATGTATACATCATTTATCTCTTACTTTATGCGACTATTTTGTATCCTTCAATATTCGAATAAACGCTTGTTTTGAGAACAGAGAATAAAAAATAGAGCAGAAGCAGACATCACAACAGACCATAATAAATCTCTATCAAAAACCTATTTCAATATCAAGTTACCGTATCTTTAATATATAACTTATATTAATAAATAAATTATTATTATTAAATCATATACAAAACGAGTAACTCATTTGTCCATCGTAACAACATATAATTATTAAGTTATAAAATTATTCCTTTTTTATATTTGAATTATTTTACTATATTTATTTCAAAGAATTGTATCTAAAATCAAATGATAGTGTTGATTTTGAACGAAAAATTTCGTATCTTAATATTTCTAATTTTCCACCGTATTTGTACTAAATATATATATATATATATATATATATATATATATATAAATATATTATATTGAAAATTCTGCTAAAATCCGAGGATTTATTTTAAAAAATATTGTTTTATTGAATTTCTGAAAAATATACTTATATCGTAAAAGAATTTATTTGAAAATGACAAATTTTATTCTTAGCTGTAGTACTATTATTAAATTTTAATGTATAATTATATCTAAAATTTCAATTTTCATATTTGAATATAAATTTAGGAAAACCCAAAATCAAAGATTCTATTTAAATAATTAAGAATTCTTAAAAATTATGAAATAAAAATTATTTAAGTATTATAATTTGTTACATGTAAAATTATTAAACTAATCTTTTTTATATCAGTAAATAACCGTTGTTTAGGTATTAAAAAAAAACTTCAAAATCAAAATATTTAGTATATCTGTTGCAGTTAATAAAATGGTTACAATATCATTGTCGAATTTATACTGTAAGAAAAAAAATTGCATAAAGTAAATGTTAAAATTTGAGATACAAGATTTATTGTGGCTAATTCTAACTGAACTTGCATATCATATTAAATCGTTACTATATTAACAGGTTGTTATCATAGATTTGACACTGTTAATATTTTAACATTGATTAGGAAGATATGTTTATCGTTAAGTATCACCCATTCTGAAATTTGTCATTATAGCCAAAGAACTTTATTTTCAAAGTTAATTCTTATAGAGTACGCGTGACATTATGTATTCCCATCGGTGTTGACATTCATTCCGTACGTGACTTGCAGGAAACTTTGTATACATTACAGTTTGTACATGATTATGAGTGGCTGAGACTTTAGTTAGGGTTCTTACCAAAATAAATTGTATTTCGCTTTCTCCTAATCTCTGCCTGTTAGTTATAATTCATCGACTTATAAAGAGACGATCCCGAAATATCTCGAAAAAAGTAGCATAATGAGAAAAACTATTTTCTCGCTAACGTTGTTGAATTAAAAGAATTGAATATATGTAGCATCGAAAATCGGAAAGGTTAGATAAATGAAAAATTCAGTAGAATGCATAAGAGAATGAAGTAAGAAAGATTAGAAATCTCTAATTATATGGATCTGGAAATATTCATCTTTTAATTGTTCACGCTGTCCAACATTATATGTTTTTTAAATTTGTTTGACATTTATATTTCTTCACTATATTTTAAATTTCTTTTATCATCGATATTATTTTCACTTACTTTGTTTTGTAACAATAACATTAATGAAATGGTTTCAATATTTTTAATAGATTGAATAATACTAAAACATTAATGAACAATAATTTATTTATAAACACATGAGAATTTTTTATTTATACACTAATAATATCAAATTTCAAACAAATGAATCAGTTTTCACAAGAGGTGTAAAATTTTATATTATATATCAGATTAAACAAAATATATATTTAATATAATAAATTCTTATTTAATATATTCTCTTATTTACAAGAAACTTATCAATAAATACTAAATAAAAATTTTGTATTTTACATATTAAATATTCTCAGTTCCCTTTTCGCTTCTTTGACTTCTAAGAAGCAAATAACTTTTCGATATTTTTACTACGCTGCACACCTCATTTCTTTTCATTATTTGAAACAGAAATATTTTTCATATGCAATATCCAATCCCTATTTCAGTTTTCCTTATTTTTTTTTATATATTCAAGCTTAACAGTAAATAAGCCTTCAGTTCATTTAAATTTATTAATGAACTTATGATTCAGGTTTCTGTATATTTTTTTGTCTTTATTATCAATATAATTAGTATAACAGAAGTCCAATATTCAGTTTAAATATTAAGTTATTAAAGCATAAAAGTAAATTAAGTAATAATTGTATTCTTATTATTAAATTTTAAATTGATATTAAATGTTAATGTTGAAATTTATAATATTATAAAGTAAATACTTTTCCATTTTTCATATATATTAATATTAAGATATAAAATGGTTAAATTTGCACGAAGTAAATATTACTCAATAAATAAATTTATAATACCTATCATACCTTTTGTTTTCGAAATAAAAATTCTAAATTACTTTATTCGTAATTACGTGTGATTTATTCTCTTGAAGGAGATTGTTATCTATAATTATACCAATTAATAAGGTAGTATACTGTTGTAAATATGATAACAGCTAATTCAATTGTCTGTCGTAACTGATAAATAATGTGGGTCAGGTTAGCGTGTACTATTATTATAAATAGTAATAGAATTAGTTAATAAGATTCTATTTCAGTTTCTAATCTTACCACAAATTAGTGTGATGTAATTATACTAAAGCTATTTATCAGAATATACAAAATTTGCCTGATCTGCACGAATGATCAATGTTAATTTTGGCTTCTATTACTTTAGCAATATTTTGTAAAAATTGAATTTAAGAACTAATTCTTTTACTTTAAAAAGAACTTTAAAATTCAGAATTCTATGTTGAAAATTGAAAAAAAGGATATGAATAAAATTTGTTGCACCGTTTGTTGTGATGTGTCGCGTTTAAAAAAAAATAAATTTATTTTAACAAGATGTAAATTGTTCTTTCCATCGCTAACATCTTTGTGGAGGATATCTCTAAACTTTTCAAAAAAGGGGCAAAAAGAGATTTTTAACAAGATTGAAGCTTCGTTGAATAACAAATCGTAAAAGAAAATGTTATCCATTCCTTATTTTAAAGTACTTACTTTTTTGTTGAAAATTTATTGTTTTCAATTATGAGTGTATAATACTTCAATATTTATATTAATATTTTACAAATGTTTATATAAATATCCTATTGAATAGAAATTCATGAATAAATTTATTGGAATATAATATTTAACTTTTATAGAATATATTTATTATCACACAGTATAATATAATTGTAAATGGATATTTCATGTTATAATATAATTAAATTAAATTTTTCTAATTGTTCTAATTGAATTTAAAAAAGATTACGAAATAAATACTTATTTACATAATTATTCAAAAGGTGATATCACATTTATATGTTATATTAAAAATTATAATTTATAAAAACTAAATATATTGTTTACAACATTTATTAATTTAATCATTTTACACAGAAGTAAATAGCAGTTCCAATGAAAGAATTTCATTAATAAAAATAACGAGTACCGACGATCGGCAAGATAATAAGAAACAAATCCATTTTTCACGTAAAATCAGATAGTTCTTTTACATCAGTCTACCCTTTTTAGAAAGAAACTGAAATATTTTAATTCCCTTTACATGAAATTATTAAATAAAATATTTAGATAAATGAAATTTTAAAGGGTCGTGAAAAAGTATCCGTAATTTTTTAAATATTCTATAAATGAAAGAAAATATTGAATTATTTAATTGAAAATTTTTTAATAATATAAACTATTTAGTTATTATATAAAATTAATATGGAATAACAAGGAATAGATTTATTTGTATATTTATTAATCAATACACTCTAACTTTTTTATATTGACAAGCGAGTAATTAATACTATATATTAAAGTATAAGTTAATAAATTATTAAAGTAAAAAGCTATAAATCTTGTGTATTAGTAATGATATTCTTTTTTTTATCGAAGCTATAAAATTTATTTAATATCATCATAATTTTACACTTCTATTTTATTATTTAAAAAGGTAATTTTATTTGCAATAATAATTTGTATATTCAAGTATAATTTTATAAACATTCTAATTTATAATGTGTACCTTATTTTGAAAAGAAAAATATAATTTATGTCTGAGTTTTAAATTCAAACTACTTGATTTTATATTTCTTAAAGATAATCCATTTGAAATGATTTTAATAATTAAACTGCAAAGTTTGGATGCAATTATTAAAGTAATTAATATTAAACATTATATTAAAAAAAAGATGTATATATTCGGTTAGAGAATTAAGAAAAGTGGAAGCGAAAGTTACATGAAATTATGGGCTCAATATAAAGTATTTTTCTAATACTAGATAGAGCCAATTTTCATGGCTATGTTTATCTGAAATACTTAGTCTTTTCTTATATGAAATTTTATTACTCAACACTTTTTTTTCTGCAGGATGAATTACCGATAGTTCTTGTAAACATCGCGGAGGTAATCACCAGTGAACTATGCTATTTCTTTCTACTCAGGAGAAGCAAAATTTGAATATCAATAATACATTGAAAATTAAATTGCATTTTACATTTACAGTGGAAATAAAAGCAAACGGATTAACGCATACTTATTTATTCTTGTAGATTTAATCATACGACAATTAGTGATAAGTAGAGAAGCAGAATTGTAAGATAATGTTCTGCGAAATGATTCACGATGTCGATTATACATAATAAAGTTGTACAAAAATTTCATTGCAACTGCTTGATTTTACTTGAAAATATTTATTTGTAAATATTGAATCTTATAGAAGATGTGCAAGAAAAATCATTCAATGATAGTAATTTCAATGATAGTATTTTAGTATGATCAAACTTTTCAAAAAATTAGTCACGTTCTAAATAAAATGAGTTTTTAAAATGAATTAATCTTGAATTAAGCATGATTGTTTTTTATAATATTTTGTTTATTTTTTTTTAAATGTTCATTTTGAATTTAATTTTAATTTTTAGTATTTTTAAATTTTAAATATATATTCCTTGATTCAAGTTATTTGATAAGTACTATCAAAATGCTTTTTTTCAACGCAATATCTCAAAAACATCACATTAGAGATCATATTTTTTTTATAATAAATGTTTTAGGATAAATGCTCTTATTACAAAAGTCTTTCATTAAACATCAGATGAACTTAGTACAATCTATGAATACAAAGAAAGTATTTTGTAATATTTGAAGTAATTATTTTTAGTTTATCAATACAGAACCGAGAAAGTAACATAAAATCTGTATTGTCTTATCTCAGAAACTTATTGAAAGCTAGATATAACTTAATAGTAATAAATTAATAGTATTATATTTAATCTAATAAAAGAAAAACTTAAATAATGGTGATATTACTCATTCCGGATTTTCAAACCTTCATTTTCTAAAGAGAGTAAGATAATATAAAATAATAATATAATTTCAATGATTTATAAAACTATTTTACATGTATTTTATTGTAAATAAAAAGTGTAAATAAGAAGCTCTTTTTTCAGATGCATATTAAACAAAAACTACCAAACCAAGATTAGCTTTAAAATTTTTTAATACATTAAATTTAATGAATTTCGAAGTTCTTAATACAATGAATGTTCAAATTCGATTTATTATTTAAAAAAAGAGAGGAAAGAAACATTTTGATGAAATAAATTTAATATATGTAATATATTTGAACATATGGTTTTTGTTTACAATAAGGCATATACTAAACCGCATTAATGATTCTAGAAATTATTATTTCTTGTTAAATAGAAAATTGTTTTCTTATTTTTTTCAATCTTTTTTTCTCGTATTATTACGAAATTTAATTGATGTAGTATTTCATAACTAATGGTTACTTAAAACATTTCAAACCTGATTAAAAAAATCACTAATCTTATATAATCAAAACTATTGCGTGTATAATGAAATAAAATTTATATATATATATATATTTTAAAATAAATTTTAAAACTTATGATTGTCATTAGAAAATATAATGTTCGCCAAATATTTTTTTTTATTAAAAGAGCCTTATAATTTACTTTTATACATTTCCAAATAAATTTTTCAAATAAATATTCCAACTTATAAGCTATAATAATAACATAAAAGTTAGAATCAATTTTATAAGTAAATATTGTATATATGAATATATTAAATAATTTAATATTAAATAATATAATACTGCATTCTAAAATATATTGAAGTTTTGTATTAATTTTTGCTTAATATCAATTTCTTTTTTTATAAAACAACATAGTTTTGAGAATATTTACTAAAAATGAAAATATATAAATTCTTTATCAAAGAAAGATTATTTTTGAAAAAATGAAGGCAGTTATAAATATGAATGAGAGAGGTATAAATTGCGTAACATATTCTTCTCGTTAGGCTTAGCACATTCTAACTATGAATATGTGAAATATGAAGATAATGAAAAAAATTTAATTAACAAAAAATAAAAAAGTGAATAAAGAAATATTTATTTAGGTACTCGATATATCTTGTGTACTAAATCCATCTAATTAAAATAAAAATTAAAATATCTATAAAATTGTAAAATGTAAATTGTAATTATTTAAAATATATCTTGTGATTGTTAATTATGCATTGCATTATTTAAATACTACTCATAATATGTAAGTATGACAAAACAGTAATAAATTAAGCATAATTTTTTAAGTATTTATAATTTAATTATAACTTTTCAATTTTCATGAATGTTATATAAAAAAATGAAATAAAATCTACAGATAGTGTCAACATATATACCATGGTATGTAATCGTGGAAGGTACATAATAAAAAAAATATTAAAAGATCTTATCAATCTTTTTTCTGTCTCTCTATTTATCTCGCTCTCTATTCTCTCTCTCTCTCTCTCTCTTTATGCCCTACCCCGAATAAGAAAGATCCTAGTACTTGGAAAGTCTAAATCATAAGTTTGATAGAGGAATAGTCGGATGCTATAAAAAACAGTTAATTTCCGTTGTGCTTTTCGCATATTTTTTAGCCATTACGTTTTTTTTTCTCTACAGATTTATGATTCGGATTTGCGTAAATAATATTTAATTTCTTATTTTCATTGAAAAAAAATAGTTGTAAAATAATTGAACTTATAAATAGGTATTCACGGCTGAACAATATTATAATTATAATTTATTTAGAATTTAATAAACTTTATAAAAATATGAGAAATTTAATTGGTTTGTTTTAATTATAAATATCTAATTGATGTTTTTCATATTGTGTTTTTATTTTTTTCATTCAAGTTTGTAATGTTTTATAAGATAAAAATATTCATCAGACTTTATTTAAACATTTACTTTATTATATAACTATGAAAAATAATCATGACAATAATACAATTTCATAAATTTACATTCAATTAATAATAATCTATTTCTTAGTTAAATATTTTATTTGAATTTAAATAATTGAAATATATATTTATCTTTAGTTATTTTTAATTAGGAATCTATTTTCAATTTTTCTTTATATTTCAAGTTAGTTAAATATACAATAACGCACTGAAATCCTTGAGTATAATGTATTATACAGTTACTTCATTTCATTATCTGTTTGCTTCACAAACTTTACTATTCATTTTTTAAATAAATGTACATATATATTGAAAATATAATATCTTAACTGATATAAATAAATTAATAATGAGATTTACCATAATTGAAAAGCATTTAGCTTACATATATGTTTGTAACATACACGTGAATATAAATTCTAGAATCTTGATACAAAATGTAAACTTACAATTTATGTTATAGAAAGAAAAATATTATTGAATAATTCATTCCTACATTGATTAATTAAAACATTTCTTTAAAAAATGCATGAGTGAAGTCATACAATTCAAGCTAGGATCACTTATATTATTAAAAAATTAAGAGATTTATATAGAAGTTTACAAGAGAAAAATTTAAAAAAAAATAAAAAATCAAAAGATTTACTTAAATTACAAGTCATTTATAATAAAAAATTGCATATATTTTTTTCTAGCTTATTATTATTGAATTATAATTACTAGTACAAAATTAGAAAAGCTAGGAATGGTGATCTAAAGAAATAAATATTCTCAGTATAATTTTTAGTATATGATAGTTTTATAACATTGTATGCGATATTCCAGAACTATTATAGCGTCAGAAGAATGCTTTGCTTTATTTTTTACAATTCCTTTATTTGACGTCATTTTAGATGTTCACAATACAATGTTGACAATGCAAGTAGAAAGTCACTACTTTTGTACCAGTAAAAGAAGACTTATTTTCATTGTGTTAATTAATTGTTATATACAGCTACATTTTCTACTATTACTTTTAATTTCTTTTAAGAAAAAGGTATGCTCAAATCTTATTATTTAATAAATTTTTGTATTAATATAAATTTATTTTTAAGTAATATGTGTATTACAGAGATAAATTTTCATATTTATATAAATTCCTTTTCATTTGCATATAAAGAATATACAGAAATGAATTTATATAAATCTTAATTTACATTAATAAATCGAATAGAAAATATTAACTGGATATAAAAGAGAATTATGCTTCAATCCACAATTATTGTAAATTTAATGGACCGGTATATTTGAACTTTAATTATCTATTTTACCTAAGATAAAATATTCGTAAAATAAAAAAAGTAAATTTAAATATAAAGATAACAAAAAAAGTAAAAGAAATTACAAGAATAATTAGATATGGAAAAAGTTAATGAATATGTTAAAATGTTAATACTAAAATAATAAAGTCGTTGATTTATTTCTATTTTAATCTTAATTAAACAAACTGCAACGATATTCTTGAATGTAGGTTTACTAAAGGAATTTAAAATTAGTTAATCTTTCATTATTAGTCTATTAGAAAATAACATAATTTCATAAATTATGTCACTTCGTAATTATTATATGCAAATATAGATTTATTAAAAAAAGATTGTATTGATTATTTATCAAATATATTATAATTTAACAAATAAAAGTTAACATAATATGAGAACTTAATCAAATTAAAGTGGAAAATAAATTAAAAATGGCATAAAATATATAATGACTTAACTGAGTTTGCTCATAAGAAAAATTTACAAAAGATAAAAGTACTTATTAATAAAGATTTTTAAGAAAGTATCTTTAATAAAGATTTATTTTTATTTTTAATTCACAAAGGCTATTTATAGTAGATTTTTAAAAGTAATTTTAATTACTTTTTGTTTATAATATATTTCTTAAAAATAAATTGTTTATTATTGATAAGCATTTATAAAAAAATAGATAACTTGAAAATTATTCTAAATAAATAGTAGAGACTGAAAAAAAAGAAATATACAAAGTCAAATATTTTTGATGAATAAATTTTTTATCATAAATAATTTTTTGATTTTGTAATTTAAAAAAAAAAAATTTTTTGCTTACATCAAAGAATTTAAAAATTATTTTTATATCGCCCAAAACTAAATTTTCATACAAAATATATTACATTTCTATACAATAAAATATCATTTGTTTAAATTTTATCTTGTTCTTGCTTTGCCGCCTTCATCTCTAGTTCATCTCTTAACATATTGAAGTTTCATTTCCTGTCGAATTTCACTTCTTTTCGTATTTATTTGTATATTTCAACGCTTGTCTTATTTCGTTTTCTACTCGCCTATCACTAAAAATACTTTCGAAATTTCTCTATGATTCTTAAAAAAGCGTTTGCGATAAGCGAGTATCAGCTTATGCAAAATAACAGGCTTCGTAAAGCCAAGTATTCATCAATAATGTAGAAGTACTTTTACACTGTACTTTTGACTTTTTTTAACTTTTTATTTTTCAAAGTTTGCTTTCTTTGTTTTTGCCTATCTTTCCCTTTTTTATGCTCTTATGATACATACATTAAAAACAATTAAATTAAGTGATAATTTTTAATAGTACTAAAAAGTTCAAGAATTTTCTTTGTTTATTGATTCATATAGTTAATATAATACTTTATTTATAACATTTTTTAAACTATATTAGATTTTTGTATAATAATTGATAATATGAAAAACACTTTTTCTATTTAAAAATTCATGTTTAGTAACTTAGATAATTAAAATCAATAACTTTATTTATATTTTATAAAATTAAGATTTTGTCAATAGATTATGTACTAATAAAAATTAATACCGTACAATCCAAAACATTCAAATTATAATAAAAGTTCAGAAGATCAAGTTACAAATTGCAATATCTAAAAAGTATTTATTATGTTATATTACTCTTTAATCGCTTATACTTAGTCTAAGCAGGAATTTAAATTTATGAAAAAATTAATAAGTAAAAAATTTAGAACAATGTAAATAAAGCTAAGTTTGGTAATATGTAGGCAAGGACCAAATATTATTTATTTGTCTTATATTATTTAATAATTTCAAATTAATGAAAATATACGTGGCTCAATCATTTATGTTATTTTATACTACAAAATTCGAATACATTTTTTTTATAATATACACTTTCATAAATGCAAATTTTAAACTTATTGTTTTCATATATTGTATGGAACCTTCATATTCTATATAAATAATTGTAAATATATTTTATAAATAAAATCTTTACACAAAATAATAATTAAAGATATTCCTTTTCTTTAACTAAGAAAAGCCTAAGAATATTTTAGTGTTTAAGGAAATCATAACAGCTTGCTAATATTTACGTAATTATTAAATATATATTAGAATATTTCATTTCATTTATTCATACTTATAAAATACTTTCTTTTAATAATTGTTCATTACTACTAAATTTATACTAAAAATTGATATTAGATCAATTTTTATATGTAAATTTACACTAGTACTTAATTATATTTGTTGCACTTGAAAACATAAGGAAGTTGTCTTGAGGAAATATGTTAATAAAGAATGTTGGAGAAATGTGGAAAAAGTGTTAATGAAATACGTAGCGAGCTGTGCCAATTCATCGGGTTATTTGTTATCAAAAAGCATATTCCGCGGTCGCCCGCAGTCCATGTGAGATTCGGCACAAAGGAGACATATGAAGTAAGTACAGGGATCAAGCTTGTTCGTAGAACCTCGGACTCGGAAGCGGATGCGCGAATAATGCGGTGAAAAGGAAATGGAGCTCGCTTAGTGGGACGATTGTTTATGAACATAAATGATCCAATTGTTTATGAACATTTTATAACACGAAAATCGTGGCGAGACTTAATCCATATAGAGAATATGGAAAAGTACGAGGTCCTTAATGAGCGTGTACAATGGAACCAATTTTATGGAAGCACATCCAAATATACAAACACGGTTCGGCTTTAACGATCGGATTTTGAGATGCTTGGGAATTATACGACGCGCGGAAAAAGAAGGTAGATACTAATTAATAATCGGTTACAATTGAAGATCAAATAGAGGAGCTCACGGAGATTGATAAATGAGATATTTAAATATATTCTTTAATAATAAAAATATTGTAATTAAACATTTAATATTTAATTAAATGTTAATTATATATAATTAACAATTCATTACCTATCTCAATCAAATTCGTTTTCTTCTTATAATTGGGCGCTAAAATAGTTCTTATAATCTCTAAACAGTTTATGAGCGTCAATATAGAAGTGCGAATTGCCAAAATATGTAGATTTAAAATTTTATGTAAAATGTTTCTGCATTATGTATGAAGTCACAATATTTGCCTTTTTTTCTAAACTAAACTTTAGTTTTCAGCATATTGTCATAATAATAAAGCTATATAAATTATGTTTAGAATTTCAACAATTCCTGAGAAGTTATTAATAATATTCTGGTATAAGTTTCTTAAAAAATAATAGTTTAGATACTGATCGATGAAAAATACCAATTAATTCAGAAACAGATACACATTGTAAGAATTATTAAAAGTATTAAAAACTGATTTTTCTAAGAAAAACTCACCAGTAAAATATCAATATTGGATTAATAAATGTAGTTTTTTGATTTTACATTTTGTTTTAAATATTTTTCAAAGTTTCAACGATATCTTAATGGATTTCGCATGAAGAATCTTTGTTCTACTTACTTTGATTTTGCTTTATTATGTACTATTATAATATATTTTTTAAAAGCTTTAAAATATTATAAATATAAATTATAATTTGAAATTAATATATTAAATATATAGAATTTTTTTAATTTATAGATTCACTATAAAAATATTTACAATATTTTTGTAATATTGTTATAATTAATAATATATGACAAACAATTTTTTATAACTGAATTTCATAACTTAAAACTGCTTAACAAAGAAAATACATATTTTATAAAAATAATTTTTTATTTAAATATAATAGCAATAATAATATTTAATGTTTTGATCATATATATAATATACTGAGATATTAGAATTTCATTAATTTATTTGAACGCAAATTATTTTTTCATTATTTCTATTTTAAATGATTTATGTGTAATTACGTCAACAAGAATAAAATTCTTAATATTTACTTTACTTAAAAATGAAAGTTTGTGTATAAATTATTGTCGAGATTGATGCAAAAACTTGCTACGAATTTTATCATCCCATAAGAATCATATCTTAAAAGTACATCAAATGAAAAATACATAAAAACAATCGATCAATTAAAATTTTGAATCTACTAATCAACTGCGAACTCATAATACGAATAATTTTTATGCTTGCCATGTTACATCCATAAAGGTAATTTTATATTATATAGCGATTATTTTTGAGCATTAAAATAATTGTATAAAACTTCATAAATGTTTTGAATAAATAAATCAAAGATTTCAAGCCAGTTTAAATTTTAACCAATCCTTAGATGATGAATGTTGTTCCATCCAAACTTCTGACCTTCTTATCTACTCCAAAGAATGCAGATATATATAATTTTTCTTAATTAATTAATTATAAGATACATATAATTTTAATAAAATAAATGTACTTTAATTTAAATTTTTCAAAAATTCAGAAACTAATAGAAATTAGAAAAGTTTTAAAAATTTTAAATATGATAAAATATACCCAATCGAAATAATGAATTTATAATACATAATTTTTTTCTAATCAAATTTTTCTTTTAATTTATAAATACAATATCAAGGAATATTACTTTTCCACTGTTACGTCATAATTTTTAATGAAGAAATTATAAGTTCATTTAAAAATATTATAAATAGCTCAAAAATTAGTTAAAAATATGTTTTATAAATTTTTACGAATGCATCTAAACATAATTATAATTTGTTATCCTTTTCTTCTTATATCCTAGATTTAGGCAAAATTTTAACTTTTTTCCCAGACTTCATAAGTAATATAATTATTATCAGTTTTAAAAAGAGATGTAATGATGCTTTGCCTAATCTGAAAATGGAAATTTTCTGTCCAAACAAAATATTCTTGGAACAGTACCGGTGAAAAACATATTTGTCCTTTAAATGATATACCTCTATCATTCTCTTTCTTAAGTCGAAAGAACTTAAAATATGAAATTCACTATTTGCAAGAGCCATAGGAAGTAAGATTAGGATGAACAATAAATTTGCGTATATTCAAAATTTACAGCTTAATGATTACCAATACTAGTACATAAAAAATTTTAAATTATTTATCCTAAATTACAGACGCTTGAAAGATAACATAATTAAAAATAGTTTCACGTAGGACGTAATCTATTGTATTTATGAATGAAGAAGTCAGTAATGATGGTAAATGCTGTTAGACATAGGATAAGAAAAAGAAAGTAGGGAATTAATACTTTCATCTATCTCTTGGATTATTAAAATTCTTCAAATGATAACAGACAAAAATATAAAAGGAACATGCTTATAAAAATTTTGTTTAAACTAATCCTGTTTCGGTTCTCTGTGGAAATCACTGTTAGAATGATTTATGCGATACAGTTCCGAATTTTTATTGGAATTTCATTTCATATAACGCTCCTCTAAAACATACACATAGTCACAGACAAATTTATACCTCGTCTCTTTCTGTTCAAAAATAAAATACGTTTATTCTCTTTATTTAATATTAGTCAACCTGGCAAATTGATTTGGCTTTACGATGCATAAGCAGAGATAAAGTATTTTTGAAGAATCAAAATATGTCTGACAACTTCAAATCACAAAATTTTATTTTTTTTTTTTTTTAATTACTGAAAATGTATATATAGTTAATAATATAATTATGTTTACTAAATTACTATTTTTAGAAATTATAAATTACTATTAGAATTGTCTGACTGAACTATTTTTAATTTATTATACCTAAATGTAAAAATATTCTTATTATCATCGTAATCATTGTCATCATTATTGTTATTATTATTGTTGTTGTTAGTACTTGTGTTGTTATTTGTTAATACTATTAGGATTAATATTATTAATATTAATATTTTTACGAATTTTTTTGGAAATTTCTTATAATTATTATAATAGTTTGTATAATAAATTATAATTCGTATTAAATTGGTTTATTCATTTATCATTTATATTTGAAAACCTATTTCAGTACAAAACTTATAAATTTAAATAAATATCAATCAATCTTCAATATAATAAATGACTTATGATTAATTAATTATGATTAATTAATTAGTTAGCTCTTTTATCCAACATAATTAGGTTTTTAATTAGTCAAATTATACTCTTACCTACTGCACATAGCATTTGGTTACTCACATAATTCTTGTCTACTTTTTTTACATTATACTATTTATTGATTTCTCTTTATTAACTTCTATTATTTATTTAATCTCTTAATTAAGTTTAAAAAACTATAAAGATATAAAAACATATACAATAATAAAATAATGTATGATTAAAATTATTTTAATGAAAATTCTTAAATCTTGGAATTCTACATTAATTTTACTGTTTAAATCTCATTCTTTTATGTTACTTATTACTTCAAAATTACATTAAGATGTAATTAAAATTTTGTTTAATATTAGAAAACTATTTAGGAAACTGTAATATGTATTAAATTATCTTTCATACGATATATTTATATTTTGGAAAAAAACATTTTTCTTAAATATTAATAAATTAATTATGAACGACATTAGATATTTTTCTTAAATATTAATAAATTAATTATGAACGACATTAGATATTTTTCTTAAATATTAATAAATTAATTATGAACGACATTAGATATTTTTCTTAAATATTAATAAATTAATTATGAACGACATTAGATATTTTTCTTAAATATTAATAAATTAATTATGAACGACATTAGATATTTTTCTTAAATATTAATAAATTATTTATGAATGACATTAGATATTTGACATTCTATTTTGCTTATATGAAATATTATAAAACTAATTGCTAAATAATAATTTTATTTTAACTTGTATAATCTAATTATTAAATTTGATTATAATATTATGGAAAATATATTAGATAATAAATAGCATATTATTTTAGAAAAAGTAATATTTTGATTGATGAAAAGAAACAATTATGATAAATAGCAGTTATTAAAAATATTATTATGCAATGAGTTTATTACAATATATATATATATATATAATTATTTATACTGTTTAATTAAAATTAGATATGATGTAAGGCTTATATAATATTTTTTATGTAAGAATATATTTGCAGACTCTAAATTTTAAAAAGGAATAGACATTATAAGAGTAACTTTTAATTAAAAAAAATTTAATATTCAATCTATATTATATAAAAAAGAATACATGATCTAATCAAAGGATCTGATGCAACCATATGCTTATAATAATTACTTTGTTTCTTTAAAAATCGACTTTTAAACTAAATCTATAAGCAAATTTTTGCTTATTAGCTAATATTGTTTTCCATTCATATGTAGATAAAATAATATACAATCATTAGTCATAATTTCATATACAATATGACTTAAATCTTCTTTTATATGAAGGTATATAAAGTTTTCTTGTTTTAGTATTGCATACTTTAGTTTAATTGAAATAGTTTGATAGAAAAGTCTAAATATTAGAGAAATAACTAAATGTAACTATTTAGTCATGAATAAAAAAAAATTAATTACATACTAATACTTCGTAAAGAAAACAATTTGATGAAATTATTTTATCGTGTCATATTCTTTTTCATAAAGTTAAGAATTTATGATTTTTTATTTTAATATTCCCCAATTATGTGTAAAAAATTTAGATTTTGCTTCTCAGAATTAAATCGTTTCTAAAATTTTATTTGTGATATTATTAAAAATTTATGGTAAAATACTATTAGATAATAATAATAGAATCCATAAAGTAATTTAATTAAACATTTGTATCTACTAAAATGAATTTTTTCTAGAAAAAATATATACGGATTCTATTTGCTTTAGTGTATATATACATATATTTATAACTTCTGTGCATACAAAATTAGTCGTAGTCATCATTTCATTTTCTATATATTTGAGACCCTCTCGTTTTATTCTAATTCAACTTATACACTCTTGCAAACTTAGGCATATATATACAGATAGTAAAATGATTTACATTTAAAATATACATTTTTAAACCTAAAAAATAAATCAGTATGAATTTATATTACAATTTTATATAAACATTTAAAATTACATTGTTATGTAAATTCACAAATCAAAAACTGTTAACCAAAATTGTGCTTAGTAATTTGCAGTAGATTTTAAATTATTTTGAAATAATTAAAAATAAATATATTAAATAATAATTACATGATTACAATATTAATATATTTTTTTTAAACGTTAAGTTTTGTTCAAACAAGTATCAAGTCTTCATTTTTTAATTTCAAATATATCTACAGTTTTAAAAAAACAATACCATAAATGATTTTCATAATTTTTTTATTTATCATTCTATTTAATAGACAATACGATAAAAATATTATAAAATATAATAATAGAGTTCTGTAAAGTGAACGATGAATAAACACTTACCTCCTTACCTTATATATTATACAAATAACCTTCAATTTTTTATGTATTATAAGATCGTTATATTTGACATCTTTAACATTCTTCAGACTGGCTACGCTGAAAAATATGCGCAACTGTGGGTTTTGATTCATTCAAACTTTAACGAATAATATCTTTAATAGAAATAAGAAATAAAAAAGAATCAATTAAGAACTTAATATCTAATAAAAAAATCTGATAAAAAAAATCTTTGATATCTTTTTAATTACTTAATCTTAACATATATATATATATATATATATATATATACTAAACTCTTGGAGAACAGTAATTGATAATACAATATGACCAATATGTTTATAGTGAAAAAACTATCTAAATTTTTAAGGTAGGTCACTAATACGTACGATTCTGGATTATAGCTACTGATTCTTTTTGGAAATACTTATCATGTTCTAATATAAAGAACTTATTTGTGCGTTTTCATAAGATAAAATAAATTGACCTATGTACGCTGGGTAAATATTTTTATCCGAGGTAACTATTTTCAAATTGAAAAATTAATGGTAGCTATTCCATTTATAGTAGTTATTGATTTATAATTTTACATTATATAGAAATATACCATTACTTGTGTTCAGGAAAAACTTAATATCTTCAAAATGTCTCATAGTAGACTATTAATATTTTTAGTTAACTTTTTAACTTTAACTTACTTATATTTCTTTTAATTAAATAAATCTATTTAACAAGTAGTATATATATATATATAATCAAAATACATTCTGTCACTGTTTAAATAGAATTTTATTTATTATATTATACGTTATTTTGTTGTATAAATTTTTTTGTACAATTAAAATTCATTTTGTTTTAAGATTAACTGAACATATATAACAATAATAATACTACTACTAATAATAATAATAAATAAAGTGCAAAACCATATCAATATTCTATAATAATTTATAAAATAAATGATCAAGGTAATTATACTGTTATTCATTTATTTTATTTTTTCATTTCTAAAACAATTTATATTCTTATAAAAATTTTAATACAATTGACTTTAATATAATATACTTTTTATAATAATGAATGATATTCTATGATTGCCAAAGTTACATATAAATTTTATTTATAGTTCATACATTCTTGGTCATCTATAAAGCTACATTACAAATTTGCACATAAAACACAATCACAAATCATTCATAGTTGTTCAGTGGTACATATATTGGTAATTAAATTTTAAACCATAGATCCTACTAATTTATTGGAATAGTAAGAAAATCTATATATATATATATATATATATATGCGTGTATGTATCTGTACGTGTTATTCTCGATAATATAGTAAAGCATCGACGGGAATGCAATTTTAGTGACTCTAGCGTACCTTCGAAAAATCCAATTTACTTTAGAGAGGCCGATATATAGCTTTTCTCTCTGTCCTTTTATTTTCATCTCACATATACACTCATGGAGAGATTCTTTTCATGATCATGTAACAAGTTATAGTATCATACATTCAAAAGCTTAAATCTCTTATTTTATTGTTTTAATAGATTTTCAAGAATATACATAATTATTTATTTGACTATGGTTGACTTATTTAATTAAGCTCTGGTTTTTTTGTAATATTATATGAAGCTCTACATTAAAGGTTTTATTGATTACAAGATAATACTTCTACTATGCAGTTGTATAGATAATATTTTCTTTTAATTAACAAATATAATTTTAATCTAAGATATTTTATACTTAAAAACTAATTTATAACTAATTTATTTGATATTATTGAACATACATAAATTTTATGTTTATTTTGTTTTACGTTTCAAAAATCTATATTATAGAACTTTTAATACAAATTAGTTTAATGAATTCTTAAAACTTTGAATATCATTTGCTCACTGCGCTAAAAATTAGAAATAATAATTATAATACTATTTTTAGAAAAAATTTGTTGTAATGTAATGTATTTTTGACCAAAATAAACTATTAAGAAAATAAGAATTGTTTATAAAGTATCCAAAACCCTCTATTTAATAATTGAATAATTAATAGCTACAATTTCAATGCATTCAATCTCATGTACATCTTACTTATAGATTAAAACATGAAACAAAAAATAAGCTTAAAATCAATTTTATTTTACTGAGGTACATAACACATTTTTATTGAAATGAATTCATTGATACATTTCTAATAGTCTTTATTAAAAAACCTTATTTTTAGTAATCATGTAATAAAAGAAAAATTAATATATAACGTAGACTCCATAAATTGACGACATTTAATTATTATAATAATAATTGTAATATTAACTTTTGTTAACACCGATAAAGTGGACAAACTTTTAACTGCCTAAACAGTTATGCACCGAACATGAACTTGAAGTATGTGGAAGCAAGAAATCTTCGATTCACCTAAAACAAATTTCTTTCCATAGAGGAAATACTTTTAAGAAGTCATTTAATAAATATCTTTTTCTTTCTCTTCCTCCCTCTCTAACTATTTTGCTATCATTATGAGTTAACACGGACTAAATATGTTAGGGAAATTAAAATACTTCTTGTTTTTAAATACTATTTACTTCCTTTTTATATTAATATAAAATGTATTTATATAAGCTTCTTATATACAATTGTTCTTTGATGTTTGATTTACATACGTTCAGGTCACGTACTATGTTTTATCGATGTTCTGGTTTACATGCGTTGCGGTCCCGTAAAATATTTGATTTTCTTGTTCTCAAAAATTCAATCGTATTGTTCGGTAATCTCTGCTCAGAAAAGATCTGCTCGTAAAGCTCTATTTGGGAAGATCTACTGGGAGAATTCTGAAGTTCTTCCGCTCTCCTTCTATATTTATATACTCATTTTATTTCCCCGTGTCTTGATCTTTTCTTTTGTTTTTGTCAATTTTTCGGTAATAAAAATTTTCCGTCGTCCATTAATGTCTATGGCTACATGGATTTAATGAACCCGTGGCTTCTTCTATCCCCACTAGATAAATCCGCCGCCAGTCATTTCTACATCTACCATAACCTGCGAACTCTGTCCACTTATAGCAAGACGTTTACCTGTATTAGTGGTTTCTCTCTTTATCCGCGGATATGTGCTGTCCGTACGATCAATTGGTGATGTTTTCCGTCCATCCCCAACCTAGCTCGTTAACAGTGGAAGTCTGCCTGTTACCCTTTACTTCCTTTATGGATTTTTCTCATTCTTCTTGAAAAATGTCCCCCACGGCGACGCACTCATAGCTAGCATTACACACCGTCGTGAGCGGAACTCTGCAAGTGACCTTTGATTTCTTCTCGATTCTCCAAGCTCAGAACCACTACTTTATTTGTACGATTTTACACAAATTACAGACTCTCCGTACCTTGTGTTTATTGACCTATAATGAGCAACTCTGCGCCTTCGAAGACTGATACAATTCGGCTTGGTTTAATTACCTCTTTCATACACCTTATTATCGCTCGACATTCCTCTTACGATATCCTTAATCCTACAATATTCTTTCTACTCTTAAAAATGTATTTTCAAGGCATTTCATTTACTTTCGTGCAGAAAGCATAATTTAACCAATTAACTACTTATTATCATTGCTTTGCATCATTTCATACTATTTACTTGACAAAATATAGTACATATATTAAAATTAAAAAATTGTATGAACAAATTTTTTACTCAAATTATGAGATTTATTAAGACACTTCTTTGATTTTAAAACGTAATTTTTTTAATCGGTAGAGATATATTATGTACTAAATCCAATATATTGAAATTGATAAGAATGAAAAATTTAAAGTTAAAATTATAAAATAATTGGTATATCCCAATATATAGCCAGTAAATTATTTCCTAGATTAAATTAAATATTGTAATATTTATTTAATAAAGCCTTAATAATACTTTTGTGGTCGATAATCATTCGATCAGCTTTGAATTTAATTCATAAAATATCAATTTATTTATTTACATATTATATACTGTATTTTGCAATACATCAATATTGTAAATAAAAAATTTCTTAAATCTGAAGGTCCTATTTATTTATAGGATTCCAAACATCATAATTTTGAACAATACTAAAGCTTTCATAAAGTTCGATTTAAAACATAAATTTTGATATATTTATGAAAATAAGTGTCATAAGACATTTTCAGCAGTGTTATGAAGATTGAATGTGTTTAAAATATTCAAACTGTTATATTTTCTACATGCTGTTATTACATCAATTTGAAAGATCAGTCGATCAGTCAATTGAAAATACTGTTCTACCATTCCTAATCTTTATTTTTCAATCAATTACATCAAGGATTTTATTATGGCAATATCTTGGAATTTGCTATTTCTTCGCTGTCTCATTTTTCAATTTATTTTTATAATTCTTAAGAAACTGTATTATTGGTATTTCATATAATGAAACTAAGAATACGTTGAATTTAATGAAGGAATCGAGGATTTTTTTCTTGTTTTCTTCTCTCTTCAGCCCTTTCTTCCCTATCCCACAATCCCCCTCTCCTCTCCTTCTGCCGTCATCACATTCACCTCAGCAATATCCTCTCATCTTCATGGCCTCGCACCCTCTCACTCTTTCATAATAAATTTTTTTCATATTCAAGGAAGCATCTCTAGAAATACGACTCTCAAAATATATAAATTTTGAACTAAGAAATTAAATTAATATTACGAGCGTTCAGAAAATTAAAAAAATTTATATAATTTTTATTATATTTGATTCATTAATTATTTTACTTATAAAAATTAGTTTATATTCAATAAATTAATTAAATTTTAAAGTTAACTTACAAGATAAAAATTATTCGCAAATATTAAAATTGATATAAATATCTTATTTATTTTCAGCTTTTTAATATTTTTATTTTAAAAACTAAAAGAAAACCTATTGAGATAAAAATCTAGAAATTAACAAAAAAAATACTTAACAGTGTTTCTACTACAAAACAATGTGAAATACTTGTCCGATACAGTTATTAACCTATTAAAATAATTACCTGAAACATAGTTGAAACAAGTAATTTTCAATTATCCACAAACTGAATAACTTCATAGATTGTAATTGTAGGCGTATCATAAATACCGCGAATGTGTATTCAATGTTTTATTCTTTTTCATTAATTTTAATCTATACCTTTATAAAAAATTTTAAATTATTCCATATTTATCATTTATTCTATTCTAATATAGTGAAAATTTTAGTTAACATGTATAATAATAAAAGTAAATGTTTAAATTAGTAAAAATATAATTTTAATTTTATCAAATTTCTTTTAAATTATCAACTCAAATATTTCTAAAGTAATACAATTTATAAATTAATTATATATTTTTATTTATTTAAGATATTACATAGATATTGAATTATTATCATTATTACACATTATTATATTATTACATTTATGAAAAAACGCTTAAAAACATCGTTTAATTAATTTTTCATGAATTTAGTTTGAGTATTTTATCGTAAGCTCTCATTTTAAAGACTTCCCTTTCTTTCTTACAATACACATATCGCAATATAAATTAGAATGTCCGCGAGAAACTTTTAAAATTATAAAAATGAAAATAATTATGATTTGTTAAATATTTTTTCTCTTCGTTATAATTATGAACTTATGAAGTATTATATTGTTCGAGACTGTCAGTTTATTTTTAATAACCAGATAAGTGATCCTATAGACTATAAAAAATGGACCTAAGCAGAATACAATGAACTTTCTTGTAAGATCCAAATCAATAAGTTCATTCAAGTTATTTTTATCATTGTTGTTATCGTAACTATGCTAGTTGTTTCGACATTGAATATACTGTCAATGAATATATACATAATTGTAATCAATAGAAAAAAACGTTAAAAGGTTTAAAAACTTCTTTAAAAAGTTAAATAAAAATTTTCTGTTAATCGAGGTATTTCCAAATACAAAATATTTTACAAAACTATTATAAAGATTTGAGTATTTATGAATTTCAAAAATCAAAAAGATTTATTGAATATTTTGATAAAAAATAGTAAAGCAGCAAAACTACCTATACTTTCTGAAAACAGATTCAAAATATTTTTAAAATAATTATATCAATACGTATTCAGAATTGTATGAGAATGATGTAAACTCGGTTAGTTACAGTATATGATAATTATAATGTGTTTCTTGTATATATAATCATATTGTATATATATATATAGTTTTTGGAATAGTTTTTAGAATTCTTTGTTCAATTTATTACCATTTTTTGCGTTTGCTGATATTATGAATAGATTATTTTTATTGTTCATTTGTAGTTTTATTATTATTATTTCTAGAATATTAAAGTTAGTTATTTCATTATTGGAGATTGTAGTATACTTCTGTTTTTTTTTAATATGGCTGTTCCTCTTCCTTGAATTGAGTTTGGTCTGCATTTTCTAATAATATTATAGTTTTTAAATCCTACTTTGTGTGCTCTTTTAGTTTTATTTCAGATACTAATATTATATCTGGTTTTTATTTCTGTACTGAGTTAAATAAATTTTATCTTTATTAATTTGATATTAGTGAGTTGACGTTTATTGATATAATCTTAAGTATTTCTAATGTTTTTTATCTGAGTTGTCAAACGTTTTTTTTATGATTGTATCATGTTGTATTGTGCATTTTTTTTTAAATTTTGAATTCTAATAATATTATTTTGTTAAAAAATTTTTTTCATAATTTTTTTGAGCTTCTTTAATTTTGTTTATTTGTAGTAATTGTTGAATTTGGGTATTATTTACATTTTATTTTAATTTTTGTATTGATTACATTATATTGTTAAATATTTGACTACTGTCTTTATTGGTGTGTGTATGTGTGTGTATGTATATATCGATTGAGTATTATTTTGTTGTTGCTTATTGATTTTGTTTACTATTTTAATTTTTTTGTCATAACTGCGTAGGATATTGTAGGAATTTCTCTTTTAGCTTTTTTAGTGACTCTAATTATTTTGTTTTTTTTGTTTAATAATATTTTTCTTTTTTTTTTTAATTTCTAATATTTTTGGACAACTCAAATGTGAAGCAGAGTTTCCGAAATTTTTACAATTTACACGGTATAAATTTTTATTTTAAATTATTGTTTTTCTATTGATTTTCCATTCATCGGATTTATGCTGGTGAATGCATTTTATACATTTGTATTGCATATTACAATTATGTGATGTATGATCTAGTAGTTGGCAATTGTGGCATTGCATAATATTTTTTAAAATTATTTTTTTCCAATTTATTTTGTGATAGTATAAATATTTTATTCTTTTTAACATATTTATGTTACTATTAACTGAAATGTGGACTATATAAATAGGGAGTAATATATTATTTTTTATTGATTTTTGTATATAGAATTTCAGATATTTGTAAATTTATAGTTCTTCTCAGATTTTTATTTCTTTGAAATTTTTGTCTAATCCTTTTAATAGATGTGTGTATTTTTTCCGCTTTTCGTGTAAATGTGTAGTAATTTGGGTTTGTATTTTTTGTTATTTTTATGGTGTTATTAAAACTATCTACTATTTTTAAATATACTATATATTGGGTAATGTGTATGTTCTTTATGCTTTATGGTTGTGTGTGTGATTTGTACTTATTTTTGTATTTTGAAACGTGTTACTTTCATGAGTTGAATTTCCTATTTTTGATATGTCAATAAATCAAGGTGAAATATTTGCTGCAAAAATTTAAAAATTTTATCGTTTATTAATATTATGATGATATATATTTATATATATTTTCACCTTATAATTTATATGAGTTATTGGAAAATTCTTTATAAACATTTTTGTTTCTTCACATTATTTTATAAGTACTAAGTGCAATTGATAGTGTTTTAACTAATTGAGACATGTATCATTTAAATACAAAATTGTTCAAGAAAAACGTGATTTCGAATTCAAATTTCAATTTATAATATTTAATTTTCAGCATTTTTATTAAAATAATTTTTTACATTTCGTTAAAAGAAGAAACATCATAAAAGAAATTAAGTAACTTCAATGTTTAAAATACTAAAGAAAGTAATGTAATATATATACATAGTTATAATATAATAGTATTATGAAAGCTATTCGGACAGCCAGTTATTAATTTACTATAACTGATTGAACAAGCTTTTATGTCAATGTTGTTTTTTTGGAAAAAAAACCTTTTAATTCTTCCTTCTTTACTTAATCTAGATAATTATGAGAGAGCATGCAGTGACGAAGGGAGAGATAAAGAAAGAGAAATAGTATGTATGTTTGAAAAAATGAAATTTTTTTTCAATGTTCACGTGTATAGTTTCAAATTGATATTTAATATTGTTGTAATTTCATGATTGAATATAGAAACAAGTTTTATACATTAAGGCTCAATGAACGAGATGAAGCATTGTGTTTATTGTCAATATATTATTTTAATAATTTTATTTTCATCTTACTTTAACTATTAAATTCGAATTAAAATGCTACTTATTTCTATTACACTTATTTATGTAAGTAGTGATACTTAAATTCAGATTTATTAATAAATGTTCGAGGTTTTACCAGAATTTGCCTTAGTATTAAAATGAATTGATAAAATAGAGTCGTACAAAAATTAATTAAATGTATATACAATATCATGTATATTTAAAATATAGTAAGAAATTACTATAAAAATACGAATGATAAATTTACAAGCACTAGTGCTATATAAAGAGAGAAATTAATTTGTACAATGCATTCTATAATCTATCATCATTTTTATTTTCAAATATACATTATACATTAATTGCATATAGAGGTCGATGCATACGCAATGAGAGAAGTAGCAAGCGATGGAGCATGGAACACAGCGACAGGAATCAGATGTTATTGTTCGATTATCTTCCACGTGTTATATGAACTAAATTTATTTTGATTCAGTAACCTGAATAAAGCATGCAAATTTTATACATCTTAGTTCCTGCACCATAAACCTGCAATAAGTGCACGTGGCACAACGCTAATGAAATATAATGACGAATTTCAAATCATCATTTCATACAGTATATTTTTATAGTTCATGCATATTGTGTTTGGTTGAATTAAAGCCCATAATCATCGTTTGTTTCAGATAAAATAACTAAAAGTAGCTCACATGCTGTATTATTTATCGCACATTAATGTAATTGACTGAATTATACCAATATTTCATGTATAGCATATTTAGTATAACATAATTAGAAATAACCATTATTTGCTTATATCGATTTATAAAATATGAAATTATCTTGAAAAAATGCACGAATTGTATTTTTTTAACTACAGTGTACTTTTTATAATGCCAAAATCCAGTTTATAGTGTTCTCAAACTGTTGTTATCAAATATATTTTTTATATTTGTCAGACTGCACATGCAGATAACCAATAATTTTATTCTATATTTTTAAATTTACCAAGGTACTGAAACACGAGGTATAAATAATTTCAATGTATAGAAATAAATTTAGATCAATTTATTTAGTAACTCATTTTTTACTAATTCTTTTCATATATTATTCTACAAGGTAACTTTTTATAATAAGAATAAAAAAATAATAGTAATATATTATCTATTTCTCAAAATTACTAACGAATATTTTATTAAAAAGTATTAAATTTTGTTTTTATTTTATAAATTCAAACATAATTAATGCATTTAAAATATTAATTTATTAGATTATTTTTTAGTATAATTAATTAATATTAATTGTTAGTATTTATTAAGTATAATAATACAAAATGTATGTTTCTCAACTATTATAGTATATCAACGGTAATATTACATATAAATTTACCGAAATTGTAATATGATTATATATTACAATCGATTGGACGATAAACTCGATTTATGATAATCCTTAGTTATAGTTAATCCTTAGTTATAATTTAGATAATAGTGTCTAGTGATACGGTTTATTGCATTCAGTACTCTCAAAATAATTTAAATTGAACACTTAATGCTTTTTTTCTATTTTTAATAAAGATAAAAAACACGTTTGATTTCATAAAATTCTGTCGAATGGCTAATACGTAAAATACTACAAATATTAAAGTTGTTACTCGCTAGAAAACTCTATTTAATTAAAACAAAATCTTTATATTCTGATTGGCTTGCAAGTGTTTAATTTAAATAATTATTGAAAATGTTAACTTTGTTTTGATAGCATTTAATAGAAAATAATGTATTCACATTATAATTTTTCATGATTACAATCTTTCCAAAATAAAAAACTAAGATCCATTTAAATAGTCATTTGTTATAAATCTTTGCAATCCCCATTGAAATAATATGAATTTCAAATAATTATTTAATTTATTATTTTTTGAGTTACGTTTATTTACATTTTTTAAAGTTTAAATATATAAATGATAAAACTTTTTAATTCAATATATTATTTCTGTATCATTAAAATTTAAGTATGATGTAATATAATTTAATATTATATTAATTTAATATATATAATATAATGTAATTTAACTGTCCTTGCTGTTTTACTTGTTGAATATTTTATTTGATAAGCCATAATAATTGTAAAATAATTGTAAATTTCATAAATCGAAGTTCCTTAACTACTTGTACGAATTTACGTGTATAAAAATAAATAAAGAAATAATGAGAATTGTAAATTGTAAATTAATCAATCGTTATATTAATCTAGTCGATTAATAGAAACAACTTGTCTTTTTATAGCCTTTAAGACGAATTTACCTGTCGAAATTCAGCCGGACAACCAGATAGCGGTGAAGTTAGGTTATAGTCAAACGATCTTATGTAAAGCGGCTGTGGCACTGCAAGTATGCAGATTCACAATACCCGGGGAAGATAGTCTCGTTTTGACACCGGGACAGATGTCGGAAGATGGTATCGATTACTACGGAGAAGGACTTGACAAGGGACAATGTGGCGTCACGATATCAAACATCAGAGAGAGACACGACGGCAATGTCACCTGTTATCTTACTCCTGGAAAAGGACGTTCCGAGAGTTACAACAGTGTGCGCATGATCATAGCCAGTAAGTATTTAATTTCCTTTGTATTTCATTCCAACGTATTATTCTTCATCTTGTTTTATTTGGTTTTATAAATGTATTTCTGAACTTCTCATGGCTTTATTTATAATATAATATTACATTAATCATAATGTAAAAGCTATTCTAATGCATCAATATTGTTATTACAAAATCAAGCTTTACTTCGAATTATTCAACTAAATTGAAAAAATGTATATAATTTACATTTATATTTAAATGCAAAGAATTTTAATAAATATTAATCTTTATACCTTTATTTTTTTTTAATTTTAGCAAGTTGAATGATTAATTTTCATATTGTAAATAACTAAATATAAAATTATATCCTAGATTTATTTAAAAATAATAAATTTTCATTTTCTTTAATTAAAATATTTTGAAAAGTATTTTTACAAATACGTCTACTTATAAAAACCATGAGTCAACAAAAACATTTTTATCTTTTCTTAAGAATTCAATCTAATTTATTAAAGATTCAACAATAACTATCTCCTTCTTTATAATTTTATGTTTTTGTCTAGTATATAAAGAGTTTTAAATTTCAGGACTTTTATTTTTTCTCATTACATCTTTATTTTCCTTTGACGAGATACATCCTGTAATTGAAGTTGTATTTCTTATTTTTTTGCGAGAAAAATATTGGTTGAGTTGATTTCCGTAGATGCCAAGTTTTAGTAATATCTTTCATCAAAATCTTTGTTTTTTTTCTTGAAAACTAAATATTCTAATAGAATTTGTAAAATATCATCATTTTAAAAACTATGTAATTAATATTATTAACTATCATTTATATTATTGAAACAAAGTAATTTTTCAAACGTTTGAGATCACTGAAAGCTTTGATAAAGTAATAGTTCCTCTCAATGACAGAAATTAGCAATATATATTTTATTATCCGTCTTTTTAGGCTTAAGAATTTTTCGATATTCATAAAAAATAAAGATCTTTTCAATTATTTTACTTAATTTTTTTAAATAATTGAGTTACTAATCAAACTTTTAAACTTAAAATATTTTGATGACTATTACATTATTGTTTGTAAGTAATAGAAAGATTAGAGAAATTATAATATAAATATAAGAAGCTCAAAAGAAGTCTTCCAACATTTACAGTATATTTTAATATCCTATTACTTCTATATATTCTTAGAGTAATATATATATATATATATATACATGCTATTATTTTTACTTTCTCTCAAGCCTATTTAGTACGATTTTCAAGGGACTGTCTATTATTTAATTATACTTCTAGATATCTTCTACTATGGGAAAAATAAAGATTCACAGAAATTTTAAAACAAATTTTATTTTAAAAAAATCTCAAATGAATACTTTTGATCCACTTGAATAAGATATTGACATTATCATTATATATTAATTAATTGTAAATATAACTTTAGATGATAATAACCAAAATCAAGCATTGGGTAAAATTTACCAAACTGTGTTTATTTTACAGAACATTACCGTAATATCATGTTCCATAAGAGACGTTTATAGAAATTTCCTGTAAGATATACACTAAATGTTCTTTCTTTTATTTATTAATTTCAATTTTTAATCCTTTATTGTATATGAAGAAATATAACAAAATTAAAATGACTTTCCTTGTATTTTTTTTTTAAATTTTTAGAAATTTAAAAGTTTGTGTTTTAAGATTCTGTAATACTTAAATCTAGAGGCTTATGCAAAACAAAAAAATTATAATGCTAACTTAAGAAAGAAGGTTGAAATTTCATTTATTGTAAAAATGTATGTCATTGCTTTATATATTTAATAATATTTATTTAATAAATTAAAAATATTAAAAATGACTTGATTCGTATTTAAAATTAATTAATTTAAATTCTTATATTTCAATTTGAATACGAAGCTTAATTATGTAAGAATTGTAATATTAAGAATTTATAATTACACATATCCTTTCAAATATTTAAATAATATTTACATATCATAGTTTAAAGAAAAATGTAACTTTTATACATATTTAAAAAATTTAATTTTTCTTCACTCACTCGCGGATTGTTTAATAATTTCAGTGCGAAAATTTCAGTGCGCGAACTTAGGGTGTAAGATGAATGAGTAGCCTAAAACAAAGAATAATATTTGAACTTCGCAGAGCAACCATTGCATCCACAGCTTCATTTGAATAAAAACAGTGGAGCATACAAATCTGGGGAGAAGATGGAGGTTAGCTGCGTCGCTGAGGAAGGAAAACCACCCGCAAATGTTTCACTTTATCTAGGTAAGTTTATTATTTTTTTTGGTATAATTATGCTTACTACTAAATTTAGAGAATTTTATTTTATTTTTTCAAAATTTTTGTAGTATATTTTATAAAACTAACAATTTCTTTGATATTATTATTTTTTATTCTTTTGTGAATTTATTCATTAAATTATTAAAAATATGTATAATTCTTAACTATAACCCTTATAATACATTTAATTTTGAAATTTATATTTATATCGTTGAACATAGTTGAGTGTATAATAAAGTCATAATATAAGTAATCTATATATCCATACTGTATTCATAATATTACAATGTAATATTGAATAATGTTTATATACATTAATATCTTATAATATATTGTTGGTTTGAATTATAAGTTTGAAGGAAGAAAATTGTTAAAATATTTATTATATTCTAAATGGTATTTAATATTTAATTTTTATTTAGACGACGAGCCTATCGGTTTTGATGAAAAGCTAAAAATATATGGAAAACTAATTGAGGAAACTCAGGCTGTATTAAACACATCTCGAAGTGTAACGCCGAGTGATAACGGTAAAACATTGCGTTGCATTGCAGATCATATTGCTCTTCAACAACCCTTGGAAACTACCAGACAAATTGAAGTTCATTGTAAGTGCATAAATTTAGTAAAATAATAATTTTATTTAATTAAAAGAAATTTTATATTTATGAAATTCAATAGTTGAATAAAATTTAAAACATTAGATTGACGTTTCATGAGCAACGATCTAAATATCTTTCTTAATAGTTATATATTATTTATATTGATATTAAATTTATTTTATAAATTTTTATTTATTATAATTAATAATAAATTTTACTATTTGTAAAAACACGATTTAAATTCGTTTTTTTGTGTAATATAATTATAAAATTGTCTTTATTGAATTGATTATATAAAATTTAAAATATGAAAAATTATATTTTCCTTGCATACGAAAATAATTTATTTTGAAAACGTAAACATTATATAATAATGAATTTCTATATTAGCTCATGTAAAAATGTGATTACTTGTTGACAATTTGATATTTGATAAAATGTTTTAATTTTTGTTTATGTCACAGTTCCACCACAGCCACAACAGACAATTGAGCGTTTTGGCTACGCAATTGGTCGTCCTGGAAAGGTGAATGTGACTGTACAAGCCAATCCGAAGCCTAACTTTACGTGGAAAGTCGATACTGTTAAGATTAATGCTGGAATGCCTGATATGTCAGGGCGCTTGCAAACTTCCTCTCCTGTCGACTTGGTAAATTTATATATTGTAGTAAATGGAAAGATAAAAAAATATATAAAATACAAATTTATATAAAAGTGTATGTATATATACAAAGAGAGAAAGATAAATAGATAGATAGATAGAGAGAGAGAAATGAAAAAATCATTTTTTTTTTATCTTAATTTAGTTCAAATACTGGAAAAATATTGCTCGAGGATTTTACCAATTTTTTCTCGCTTATTGGCTACTATACATTCTATTTTTCTTGGTTGATTGATTAAAAATAGTGTTAGAATAATATTTCAGCTAGTTTTTTATACAAAATTTTTAAAAAATACAGATTTGTAATATTATCCTTTTTGTAAAAATTTTAGTTCTTTGTAATATATTCACAAAAAAAGTATATGTTATCTTATAATAAATGAGATAATTGAAAATATAATGTACTATATTTGAATAAAATTTAATTTATCATATTTAACTATTTAATTTTTTAAATATAAAATATTTCGTATATATTTATACATATTTTTTTAATTAAAAATGATATAATTAAAACTCATATAAAGACATATATTATGTGTTGATGACTGTGAATATTTTATTTGTGGATTATATACAATTCAAAATGATATACTGCTTCCATTAAAAGACTATAAATAATATATTAAAAATAATCCAGAAAAATATTTTTTATTGAGTATTTACAGTAATTAAATTAAAGTTTTCATTTTATTTTGAAATGTTCAATCAATAATAAGATCCGTTTTCTTAATATAAATTTTTGATAAAATTTATATCAAAAAAATTGTCATTTTAATGTATCATCATTCTCTTCAAATATATACTTTCTGAAAATATCAGTATTTTTTAAAAAAATTCAATAATAAATAATTAATATTAAATTAGTTCTAAAACTTTTATTTTTCATTAAATAATTATATCTGAACATTATAATTATATTTACTATATAATACCCATAAAAGTAATTATTTTAAATAATAATACTTGAATAGTAGAATTATTGATCTCAAGTTTTAATTTAAAACATGTAAATTATTCTATTTATTGACGATTGAAAAAAATACTAAAAATACCGTGCACAGAAAATGAAAGGAAGCTTGGATTTATAAATACGTTTCATTCAACAATTATTCCGTTATAAGTCATAAAATTTAAAGAATCAGGTGATTTTGTAACCAACTAAACATTTAAAAGAATCAAATATTATTTTCTAGTATAATCCATAAGTGAATACTAAATTTTTTACTGTACAGAGCCATGGATATTGGAGTCTCGTTCTAAATATTGATAGTGTTCAGAAATCCGATACGGATAAAGAATATAGTTTGGAAGCCCATAACAATGAAGGATATGCCATATATAAAATAATCTTATCTTCTTCTTCAGAGCCACCAATAGGCAAGTATTTAAATAATTATTTCATTTAAATATTTTTGATATACCTTGTTCAAGGTGAGTCTTATAACAACACACAAATAGTTAATGTTGGTTAATAATTTAATTAATGCTATGTACATATCTTTTTTCCATCATTATTCTATTTTACCATTATAAGTTTTTTATTAAGATTTATTTTACGAGTATAAATAATATACATATAAAAATATTATATTTATGTTAAATATATTAAATATAGATATTCCCTCGAAAGTAATGTAAAGAACTTGATTACTATTTGCTAATGATAATTATAATGAACCTAACCGGGCTTTTTTCGTCTGACGTTCGATTTGCATGATTATTGTATACATATTATTTAGAGACAGCTTACATTTTCCCTACTATATCTTATCGTTGAACCTTCGAGGTTATACTGATTATTCGCATATACATCTAAGCATATTGCTATACTTGTGTACTGTGCATTATATATTGTACACCTATTCAATTATATTTTTTGATAATAATAGATTTTTACATAGCATTAGTGTCATGAGTAAATATATAATCTATCATCAACACTCATTGATTGTAACAATCATATAACTTTTATATTACTATTGCTTTAATAACATCTTCATCCAAAATATATTCGTACTTGTTGTTAATCTCTTGCTGAAAGTCCTTACTTTTAATAGCAACAAGATTTATATTATTACTCAAATTTATTTAAAAAATTTTTAAATGTTTTGTATGTTTTTTCAAACAAAAATTTTAATATTTTTTGTCAAAATATTTGATAAATTTTATGCAATTATTCGTTTAAATAGCTATTCTTAATGTATTTAATTACTTATTTGATATATTGTATTAAATTGAAATAAGAAAAAAGCATCAATAATTAATATTGCATGGTACAAAAGTGAATACAATTATTATCAGTTCAGTCGATACAAATATTTCACAGACATGTATCATTGATTAGCTTCAATTATCATCTTTAACTATCATCGAAAATACGTTAAGAATTATGTTCTGATAACAAAAACTTTCACTGCATATCGCGCAGGAACTTTAAGTCGATTCAATCAAATCTATAATAAGTTCTCCGAATACATGCACGCACTAGGTAATCATCACTTAATACGTTTTATAAATTTTAATTTATTATTATTATTATTATTATTACTACTATTATTAGCTTAATTATTTTATTTTTACTGTATATATTATACTGCAATATTTAAATATACATACTCATATATTTGATAAATCGATAAATTGTTAAAATAAAAATATTTTATAATGTATCAACATTTTTATTATGAAACAAAAAAATAATTTTTTATCTTTTAAAAATTATTATTTTGAAACTTATAAACTATTTCATTTAAGTTACAAAGTTTTTAAATAATAACTAATAGTGTTCATTATAAAAATAATTAATGTTTATTACATAATCAAAAAATAAGTCTCCTGAATTTTATATATTTATAAATGTTCAAAGGTTTAATAAATCTGAAATAAAAAATAATTTATATCGAAATAAACGTTAAATTTTAATCAAAATTTTAAAATATTAGCATTTTTTCAATAGATAATAATATAAGAATAAATTATTTATTATATAAAATAAGTAAAATTAGAGTTTCTTTAAAACTTTAACTATATTACAAATATTACTTATTCGTGTATTTTATTCTTTCATTTTATTATTGTTGCTATTATCAATTACTTCTATTATTTTTATTATTTAAGTTGTTGTTATTTCTAACATTGTTATTATTATTATAACTACTATTACTACCACTATTAATATTATTATTACTATTATTATTATTTGAAATTTCATTTTTGTAGAATAATAAATTGTTACAATTTTAAATGAATACCTAATATACTAAAATATTTTCAGGACTTGATTTGGATGCCGGATCAATAATTGGAATTGTCATTGGAGTTTTAGTACTGATCCTTTGTGTGTTCCTCGTAATTTTTGCTCGCGCGACTGGACGTTGGTGCTTTGTAGGTGAGTTATTCGATTTATATGATGTTTCTTTTTATTAAAATTTTTTAGTAAATCAACCATAGTTATATTAAAACTTGTACTTTTCTCATAAAATGAGCTTCTATATTCACAAAATAAATATACGGTTTTCAGTATAACTGGTAAATTCTTGTCAATCACTATTCTTGTAGATGGTATATAAGCTTTTAATGAATATATTCTAAAGCAAAAAAAATAAATATAATAAATAAAAAGGTAAATTTTAAACTTACAAATGCGTGATCAATTAATAATTGTTGTTTAAATTAAACAAACTCAACAAATTAACATTTAAATTATATATTATCCCTAAGATTCGAAATAATAAATGTGGTTTACATTAAGTATAATATGAGCGTAAAATGTAAAATAATTGTTTGATCTGATGAACTGTAACTTTGTACACATAAAAAAACAAAATATCTTGTATGTTGTGCTGTTATCGATAGGACAGCATGCAAGTCGAGCCAAGTAAAGAATTTGGATACTCATCAGCATTAGACGTACGATTTGCGCTCTAGACGTGATACTGTCCAGGGGTAAGTTATCGCAATACAGATACACCAAACAGAGAATCTCACTACAGTGTATGCTGTGATAATTCTCTCGTCCAATTTATCCGTCATTATCTACGATACATTTGATTATTAATTTTTTAGTTAATTATTCGGGTATTTATTAGTGAATTTCCGTTATGTTTATCCTTCATTCATAAAAATTTACACTATATTACTGACACGTATAATAGTATAAAAACTTGCATTCTATTATTTATTTTTAATATGTACATATATATAAATCATAAATTTTTTTAAGAAATGAAAAAAGTTTTTATTCTTATTTATCACTATGTAAATATCAAGATATTTGTAATATTTTGTAGTATTTTTATATTACTATAATTTAATTTCAAATTGAAAATCATTAACTAAATCTTTACTCTTTGATTATTTAAATATTTCATTACTTATTTTTTCTTAATATATTTTTCATAAATAACTATTAAGCTTATTTTTTATCGTTTCTTTGAATATCATTATTCATTAATTACTATTACAATATGATAAAAATTATACTTTTACAAGAATCAAAACTTTTGTGTGATTTTTAACAAAATTCCTACAAGAATTGCTTACCTCAAAAAATATTTCTATTTCATATTTTCTTTATATGAAACCATATGAAAATAATATCGAAGAGTAAATTTTGCAAATTTTAATAGTAATTATATAAAATACAATTTGAGTTTTTATAGTATTTAAAATGATTAGACAATTTTTAAATATGTATTTGCAATTTACATAAAAAATAATTATGAAGGAGCATGATATTAAGCTTACAATATTTTGCATGATGTTCCGTTTAGTTTATATACTTTTCATCGGAATTTATGGAGTAATTATGCAGTTATAATGAAGTTTAAAATTTGCGGTAAAAGCAAACTAAAAAAACAAGCAACCGCTACAAATCGGCGAAGGCAAGTGTGGACAAGTCACGAATTATAACTTAGTAATTTTTATAAGTCTCTTACTATTAGCTGTGTTTGTAAATTTGACAAAATAAATTTAAAGAAATTAAAATTTTTAAATACTTTATAATCGTATATTCTCATAATTACATTTGATTGTTTCATTTTTTAATTTACTTCCTTTAAATGTACAAAATTTCCATATTATTGAAAAAACCTATATTTCAGAAAAAGAAAATTTACAAGTTCCAATACAGAAATCTTATGTGAAAAATATTAATATATAAATATAGAACAAAATTTCGTATTAAATAATATACATATAAAAAATATATAATATTATATGATATAACTTATAAATAAATTATAACTAATTATTTTCCAGTCATTGTATAGACCATTATGTTTACTAAAAATTTTTTAACAAATTAAATTTTATTATAATTATATTCTATACTACAATATTTGATAAACTATAATTCTTTATATTTAAAAATTTATTTTATTAAGCAAAATATTATATGATCGAAAAATAAAATATTATAACGTATAATATATTCATCCTTTATTGCGTACAATAAAGGCGACAAAGTTTTAAGGATATGAATAGAAAAAGACTATATTTAAAAAAACTTTCACTTAATTATTAATTATTGTAGTATATTAAAACACTCTAAAAAGAATACAAAACATTACAAGGAATATAGATCAAATAGATTAAATCTTATGTTATACAAATATAATCAGTTTCAAAAAATATTTTTAAAAATGATAAAAAATTATTTAATACTTTTATTTTTCTTTCAAAGAATAACACAAGTTTGAAAGTCATATTTTAATAAAAATGTAACATGAAAATTGAATTTCGAAAATATTTAAAAGTTTAGTGAATGTAAATCATGGTTCTCTTTCATTTTTAATTAATTTTAAAACTATTGTACTTATAATGTTTATAATATTTTATTTGTACAATTTTAACTATACTAAAAATTCTACCACTTCCAATGACATATTATATATTTCATTTTAATTCTCAAGCAATAAATGATAACATTATTTTATACGAAATCGTTTACCTAATTAGATATTTTTACTTCAAAATTAATTATTGTAGAAATATATTATCGATAGAAAGAAAAAAATTAAAATTTATGTTTAAAATTTTGTATATCATTAATATGTATAAAATTTTATATAACTACATAAAATTTTTAATATTCAATATATTTGATAACTTCCTTCCTTTGATAAAATTTAAAGATAATTCATTGTCGTATTTTTTTAAATTTTTGTTATAATTAAATTGTAGTAATATATATATATTTATTAATAAATTCAATAAATTAATTTTGGAGCAACATTGAAAATTTTCTTTCATGCAAATTGCTTAATATTTTATGAATTATAAATATTTCATTAACATTATATCAAGAACAGATATGTAAAAGAAAGTTGCAAAACATCGTTTTATTAAAAAGTAGTCAATACTACTTAAATTAAAGTAGAAAAAGAACTTAGTTATTAATTTAAAATATAGTAAGTTCGTAAAATTTAAAAATTAAGTAAAATACAAGTTTTTTATTAAAATCTAAGCTAAAATATAACCTTTGATATCTTTATTGATTTTTTTTAATTTTTAAACGTAAATATATTAATGGTAAGCAAGTAATTTTTAATTAATTATAATAAATTCTACAGTACATTATAAAAGAAATGTGCCAATATAAGAAATAATACAAGTAATGAAATAAAGCTATATTTTTTACAAGAAATAATTTTCAAAATATATAAAACATATAATAATAATACTAAAATAATAAGTTCTTTTAGAATTCTTAGTAATTAAATTAGAAATGTATTAAACATTAAAACTTCTTAGAAAATAATAAAGTGTATTACACATTATAACATAGCAATAAAAAATAGATTGAATTAAATATTTAAAAGTTATAATCAATATCATTTAGGAAAATCAATCCATCCAATTAATATTCTTATATCAGAAACCCTTATAATATTTATATGGCAAGATTAGCACAAAAAAATATTAGTCATTTATATACTATATAAACTATATACGTATTATAACGTTTTATTTCTAAAACAGAAGTCACAAAAGAAGAATTATTTTATCTTTTTTAACAATAATTGGTATTAAATTTAACTTTTCATATTCATTTAAATTCATTAAAATCTACAGAGCAAATTCTAACAAATTTTTAGATAATTGCAGTATATACTGTTCGTTATAAGAAAAATATAAAATTGAAGTATTATCAAGTGCATTTGAGAAATCTATTTAAATTTAAAGATAATCTGTATAAAAATAACAATAAATATTTGTGGAATAATATTACGGTCAAATCATTACATCTGAAAAATATTTTCAGAAAATTGTAATAAATAATTAACATATACCTCTTATGGATTTAAATACCAAATGCTATGAAATTAGAATAATTTAAAACTCATTTTGTAAACAATCATCTAACCATAGTACAATAAACATTCCAATTAATCGAAAATAGTGCTATAATTACGATTAATCTTTTGAATTATCCAGGTATGAATATTAAGATAGCATTATCGTTTTCATTAATATTATTGTGAAAGTATTTTAAAGTTTGTGACTTGTGTTTTACATTTTTTATACTTTTTTTACTTATATTTATTATAATTAAAAAATATCAACATTAAATTTCAAGTTAATATATAATTATAATATATATAATATATAATAATTTAATATACTTAGATGTTATTATATGCAAATATTAATTTATATGATAAATAGAAAAATCATATATTGAAATTAATTATTTAATATAAAGATTTATATTTTGACTAAGAAATTATTTATGTCGAATTTGTACAAAATAAGTGACTATTACACCTTTGAAGTATAAAAAAATGTAGAAGGTTTTTGGATTCAAAAATATATAATTTAAATAAAATAAATAATTGAAAAATATCAATTTATAATATCTAAGACTTATCTTAGTATGTTAAATTTAAGTACGTACTAAAACCTATAAAATATAATGATCATTAGAATATCCTTGGGATTGCATCCAATAAAAAGATACAGTATAAACTTAATTTATTATAATTTAATATATATACATCTTATTGAAATCAAGATATATTCTGAATTAATGAATAAGTTTAAAAATAATCAAATTAAAAACATTATTCTTTTAAATAACTACAGGAATGTGGAATATTGTCTTCTCCTAAAATATAATTTATAATTTTCTTTTTTTTTAATAATAATAGTTAATATAAAACTTATTTTACTTTTTATTCAAAATATTCAGATAGTTATTTGGATGTGCGTAGATTATTAGAACTGCAATTCTAAAAAGCATGTAATAACAAAAAGTTTTTAATTATTTCAAAAGTAAATTTTAATTTCAAAATATATTTATAAAATTATATTCTTAAAAAAATTTCACAATTGAGATCTTAATGAATTAAATATACGTTTATCTAATGCAACTATATATGTAAGTTTACAATTAATTTAATTCTGCGAAATTATATAAGAAATAAAACTATTATTATTATTATTTGAAAATCATTTAGGCATTAATTGTATCATTTTGTATAAATATAATATATAGAAATATAATACGTATTCTTATAATTATACCGAGCATATTTTGTATTTTTGGATATAAAATAAAGTGTGTTAATAAAACTAAGTCATAAATAAAATATATATAATATCACATATTTTATTTTTTGTATTAATAAATTAGTTATTTATATATATTCAGTATAGAATAACACTAATTAATTTATATGAATTAATAATCTTTGAATTAATAGTTAAAAAGTTAAGTTTATTCCAACAATGAAATGAATACATTCAAATTAATATATTAATCTTTTTATATTATACTTTTATAATTGAGTATACATTTTATATAACATTTTCATTATTCTTTTAGGAAAAGTAATGTATATTCCAATTAATGTAAATTCAAATTGAGAAACTGTAAATTTATGAATATGATTTATTCATAAATAAAAACTAACTATACAATTTAATCACGGAGACAATATAGATACTGTATGTTTATGTTTCATTATAATTATATTATAATATTTTATATTTCTGACAAAGATTTATTAAGAATATATAAAAATATAATTAGTATTTGTATCAAAAAAACTAATCAACATTCAATATTTTTAAATGTTTTGAAATCATAAATGAATATATATATAGTTTTATATAAATCCAAGCGTAATATATAATATAATAGCGTGAATATATACGTGAAAGTATTTTCTACTAGTGAAGCATTTATACATAATATAATTTAATGTTGTGTAAAAAAATTAAGTCAGTTCCAAATAATGAAGAAATTTTTTCTTTTTAAATATCTTTTATGAATATTATTTTGTAGACTGCTTGTCGTGAAAAAATTATTTTTTTATTTTTATTATAAATAAATAGATAATAAATGGTAAAAGAATGTAATATAACAAATAATTAAGAATCATATTTAATACAAATAAAATATTATGTATTATTCTGTACAAAATTTTAAAGTATGTATATATTGCATTCATAAATATAAATGATATATATATTATGTATGTATGTATATATGTATACATTTTATAAAAGTACCTTGCTGCATATGAATGTGATTAATGAACAGTATATTTTACTTGGATAAAGGAAATAATTGAAATAGTATTTCAGAGTTATATAATTTACATAATTATGAAATAAAATATTTTCAAACAATAATCTTAATTTATTTCACTCAATCCTTAAAATAAGTATTTTCGTATAAAGATATATTTTCAAGAGTACTTTCAAGGGATATACCATCATATTCATAATCAGAGTAATATAATAAAAATATATATTTTTATAAATTCAAATGTGTAGTTTATTTATTATAATATTACTAACAAAATTACATCCATTACTTTATATATGTAATAAAATAATATAAACTCGTACATAAAAGATCAGTTTTATCTAGCAAACCTTTTAGCAAACTTTTTTGTACAATTTGTGAATGTATTAGGAAATTAATTTGTAGTTTACATAAATTTTTATTTTTAATTATGCGAAACATATTTTTATTATTTAGTTTTTTGCACGCTTGCAATACCATATTATAGCTTAAAATATGTGGTTCTTCGCAGCAAAGAATTTTTTAATATAGCTTTTATAATTTAACTTATAAAATTAAAATTTTGTAATACAGATTTTGTACTATTCAGTTAACAGTGAAAATGACGAAGATGAAGTTGCTATAATATTAAAATTGTAAATATATCCACAATTTAACTTCCATATCAGTTATCTACTTTTCTTCATATTTACAATACTACTATAAATCTGTATTAGTTTTAAAAAATAATATCGTTTATTATTAAATTAATTTTTTTAATTAGTAATATTAATATCACAAAGACGTCACAAATAAAATGATTCTTTATTATTATTAAACAAAAACATTATTGATATGTTTGGTATATTTGGTATCAGAGAAAAGTTCTGCTAATAAAAAAAATTTCAAATGAAAAGGTAGAATTTCTTAAAAAACTATAATTATAATCAGTTATGTCTAAAATAAAATATTAATTTTTGAAGATTATGAAATGGATACTTATTTTTTATTTTTAAGTTGCTGTGCAATGTTTAATTTTTATTGGATAATGTAATTAGTATTAAATTTATTACGTATTATCGTTGTATAAAGAAAATATGACAAAATATATACAAGATAGTTTAAAAAATGCTAAAACTAGATTATTGTACTATAGAAGACAAAATCAGAAACGATCAAAAATGTCTTTATGGACAAATACAAAGCGCAATATAAAAATATATTGCATTATTTTCTATAGATTGTTTATTGAAAGAAAGCTACTTTTACAACAATAATCATTCAATATTCATTAAGCAAACCCAGTAACTTGCACATCAGCTTAAAAGCATGTATGATTAAAAATAAATAAATTGAGTGACTCCGGTGTTGTCATAATTAGGATTTGGAAAATTGCAATTAAATTTAAAAAAAAGTATCTAAGGAGTAAAAAATCCACACGTACTTGTAAATGAAAGTATGCCTTTGACCGATATTCGTGGGGTTGCTTGTTGCAGCGCGGCGTCGGAGCGATGAAGAGGCCACCGGAGGTGCAGGTGCTGGGAGCGAGGCACACATAACCCCAGGTTCGGACGAAGATGACGACCAGCATGAGCATGAGCACCACATCATAAGTGACGAGAAACTCCCGGCTTCCCAACATGGCCAAGAAAATCCGATTCATGCCAGTAATGAATACATCAATGGCTGCAATGTCAACAACAAGGACATCAAGGAGTTGGAAAAGAAGACCGACGCACCTGTTTAATCTCTCCTCACGGCATTAAGAGAGCATTTCCATGCGAGAGAAACTAGCGCCGACGTCTCTATCTTTTTATGTACAAATAAATCGTTGCTTACAATAGTCAATCCTGTCCGTTTTGCAAAATTATTATACACGAAACTATTATCGAGAAATTAGAATCCAAATAGCTAGATACGCTTTATTCATTAAAGTGTCCTTTTTATAGAGAAATACATAAATATATAGTTAAAGTGCAGAAACTTTTACGAAATGGATGATAATTAATTATTATATTAACGATTCGTACATCATCAGAAAATATGTTCAACCAATACATAAGATCAAATGCATCGAGAAGATTTTTAATTGTGTTATATTAAAAAAATCGAATCGAGTTGATCTTATATTCGACTGGATCGACTACACATTACTCGTTTTTTTTATCAAGTGAGCGACGCTGTTCTTTTCCTCTAAGTATAACAACAACAACAATAGCAACAACAACAATAACAACAACAGAAATAATAATAATTTAAACAATAACAATAAAAATAAAAATAACAATAATAATCATCATTATTATTATTATTATTATTATTATTATTATTATTATTATTATTATTGTTATTATTATTATTATTATTATTATTATTGTTATTATTATTATAATAAAGATGACAATGATAACGATGAAACTCGGCTTTGTTGCCATTTAGATAAATGTTCTTAGCATGTGCAAATCATTTCAAAGAGATTCTTTCTGTTATCTATCTATTTAATAAATTATATTTTTGATGTTTCTTTTCTATTTCAATCTTAACTGTTTCTTTATTCATTTTTGTAAATTTATATTACAAATGCAGGTAATTTGAACATGAAACCAGCTTCAAAGCACTCTTTTATAATTCTTACGAAATTAAGTAACGTCATTAACAATTAGTTCTACTAATTATGGTTTTATATATTTTAGAGTTATGCTTCTTGCATTATATTTCATAAATTTAGTAATTTTTTATTATTTTAAATTATTTATATTATTATTTCTGGTTACGTTTAACAAAACCAACTTTATTAAAATCCTATCGCATGTAAAAAAAAATTTTGTCGTTACTTCTTTTTTCTTATATCTGAGTTTGTACATAGCTTAATAAGCAAAATAAAAGACGTAGCTTAACACATTAAAAAATAGCTCAATCTCTGTTACACAAAATTTAACTTAGTAAAAATTATTTCAGCGCGTCATTAAAAATTAATTATTATGTGGCTAATTCATGTGTTATAAGTAGTTATTATTATATGTAAGCACGTACTAATCGGTCGGTATCATTTAACATGCTCTGACTTTTAAGACATGCGGAAGTTGTAACATCGAGGTGTATATTTTTTCTGAATTTATCAATCTTTACACATTAATTTATTATATTCACCTATAAAATTAAGTTTCTACGGTAATTAGGATTTTATATCCTTTCATTTACTTAATTTTATCATATATTCTTTGTAAATTAAAAAAATTATATATTTTCTGTATATCTAAAAATAGAAATCTTCAGTTTTAATCATCTTATTTATCTAATAGCCATGATTTATTTTATCAAATTTCTAGTAATTACTTTATATTTTAATATGTTAAACTTTTATCTTTTGTAATGTTATTGTATTTTTATTTATTTCGAAGGAAAAACTTTATTATAGAAATATACACTGCGATCATCTGTCTCTTCATACTTTTAAAACAAGTTAAAATATTTTTCTATCAGCAAATGTAGTTTAAGTAAGAATATAAAAAATTAAATTTAATTATTAATTTAGAATATAAAAAAAATTATATTTTTTTTTGTAATTTTGCACTATTTTAACATTTAAAGTATATCAACGGCAAAATTTTCAAGAAAAAAACATTCATATTTATTGGGTTTATTATAAAAATTTACATATATAGACATTTACAGAAAGAAAGTAGAAATAAAATTATAATATTTTTATTTATGCATTTTAGAATTAAAATATTTATATTTCTTGAAAAATTAAAATAATTATGTAATCATTCAATGTTAAATTTTAGTTTTAAAAATTGTCTCATTGGATTTATGCATAAGATATAAAAAAAATTTAAAAGCGCGCTTCTCACCTATACACTTTTTTTTATTATATTATTCCTTGCCATAGATAAACAATTTACCCATTAACGTCATGTCAACTTTGTTTATTTCTTATATTACCTTTGACAATAAGGATTAATAACGTATATAAGTATACTGAATTTCAATTTGTATCATATTATCAAAGACGAAAAACTGCACTAGCTGAGATAGAGCATTTCATAATTTTATAGATTTTCTTTTCTATAGACTATTCTTAAGTAACGATTCAATAAAAAAGAATTTTTATATAAATAAAAATTATTATAAATTAAAAAATTTCAGCTAATCAAATCAATCATTACATTTTTATAAAATTTTACCTTCCTGTTAATATATTTCTTTTATATGTAAGTTTTTCTAAATTTTTTGAAACTAATAAAATACATTCTCTCTAGAGTGAAGTAAATTTCATAAAAAGAAGTGCAGAAAATCAAATGAAATAATGAAAAAAATAGAATATTTGATTTATAAATATCATGTTTATATGCAAGATATAAGGAACAAAAAAATTCTTTGTTTCCACGTAATCAAAATTTACTGTTGATCAGACAAAAGTTTAAAGCATGAAACAATAAAAGACAGATATGAGATAATCAAATAATACTAGTAAAAAAATAGAAAAAATTTATAAAAAAGAATTTATATCAAAACAGACTAATTCGACGGCGGCTTGCTTTGACTTCTCCGCACATATTGTATATATATTAAAAAAAAAAGAAAAAAAAAATTTATATAAATATACATATTACAAATATAAATATAATGAGATTGAACAATATATTAAGAATAAATTATATTAAAGAAGCGATGCAGGTAGTTGGTTTGCAACCAAAGAAAAGTGTACCTTTACGATTTCTTTCCACGTAAACTTGCATCCTAGCTGCTGTCGTTATAAAGACAAAATGTTATAAATGGCATAGTAATGTTTTACTTGATATTTAAGAATATGAAGTCGCCATATGATATTAAAAATTGTTATAATACTAAAGCATATTTAAAAAATTTATTAATACCTGATTGTACGATCGAACAAATTGTTGAGCTTGTTGAATTTTAATACTCTGAAACTGTATAAATTTTTTACACTATATTATGCTATGAAATAGAAATTAATAAAAGTCAGTCCTCGAATTCATTTCTTTTATCACTTAACTAAGGTAAGATTTAAAAATTAAAAAATGCATAATAGTATAAAAATTTGAAGTTCTATAGCTATACTCAATGCATTATATCTATATATATGTACGGGCAATAGCGAATGTTGCGATACATTTTTTGATTCAATGTAATTTTCATAAAAAATTGAAAAAATGTGATAAAAAGATAATGATTAAGAAAATAAATACGAAAATTTTTTGTATTACATAATCGTAAAAAATGGTACAATTCAATGGTTAAATTTTTTTAATGTTTTTAAACTGAGTAGTTATGATGAAGTGTTTTACTAATTGCATACGCAATGGCAGCATCAATTTACATTTAGGATTTATGTTGTATGTACAGACCATTAAAAAAAATTTAAATGAATTTGCTTAAAATGAAATTACTACCACAAATAAATATGCAAAGATATGCACTTAAAGCTAGGGCTGCTAATATTTTACATATTCTAAACACTATTCATTTATTTCATGTTTTTATTCATGTTTTTATTTAATGAAATATATCCAACATATAATATTACTAATAGTAAAAACATAACTCATTTTTCGTCATTATATTTTATATTACTTCTACATTGAATTTATTATAAATAGTACATCATTTTATGAAATACATATAGAAATAAGAATTTAAAAAATTAAAATAGATATAAATAAGAAGGAACTAATATTTTACAAATATTTCATAGTGAGAGTAAGAAAATAGGTATTTAAAATTACCAATCCAAATAAATTATAAGTTTAAAATATTTGCACAGAAGGAAATATAAAACATTGGTTAAAATAGTGAATTTTTTATTATGAGAAATCTAATAAGTTTCAATGTACAAATGTTCTTCATAGTACATTTAATTACGATATTAAGATGCATTATATTACTTATTTTATAAGAATTTATTTAAATAAACTAATAACATTTTTTATTTTAGATGTTAGCTATCTTATATTACTGAAACATGTACTATTTGTGAAACTTACCAGAAAAATATTATTATACGATAATATAGGTATAATCATTGGCCATAAAATGGAGTTAAAAAAAAATATATATATATGTTAATTTAAGGGTTAAACGTTATAATGATAAAAATGAAAACAGTTATTATTACTACTTAAACTTGGTTTTCTCTGATAACAATTTTAATTATAAATTTCTATCGCTTTTTAAATGCTCATTGTAATGATTCTTTTAAAAGTTATTGAAAATATATCTGTAATCAGAATTGTACTAATTTTTAAAGACGTATATTTCTTACTGAAATGAATTTTAATTATATTAGTTTTCAATTTTAAACAATCCTTTCCATTGACAAATTTAATTTTCTAAACACCATTCGACATAAAAAACATATAATCAGATATCGCTAATTTACATTAAAAAAATGCAAAAACAAATTTTAATCTAAATTTTACAGACATATGGTGAGAAAAAGAAACGACTATGTAAAACAATTAAGGAAATGACAGCGAATTATAAAACAAATTTGTATTTCTACTTGTAAATACAATTGCGATATAAGGAATAAATCGGTTAATAATGAAAACGATTAATTATAAAATTTAAATTAATATATAGAAAAGCTGTATGTAATATTACTTTTATTCATTGCTATGATATTATATTTAAGAAGCATGAGATTTTTTTAATAAAACATTCGTTTTAAATATATTTTGAGTTATATTACAGTTATCGATACCTAAATATATCATTTATTTAACTAAACCTTAAATTTTTTATTAATATTACACTTTACAAAATATTTTCTAAAGAATTATTTTAATTATTTATAAATGAATAGAAATGTTAATTTTTTTAATATTACTTATTAAAATTAAAACATAAATTTTGAAACAAATGTTTTTAATTTTATAAAAATACTATATGATTTTATTATTAAAAATAATGTAATTCCTCGCTCAATTAAAATAAATCATATTATAATAATACATATTGCTTTTATAGTTAAATATTGTCATTCGTATTGTTATAATTATGTTTTTTTATAAAAAAATGGAATTTAAAAATTCCAAAGATTTTTATAATAGAATCATGGACTTTATAATTTGATAAAATCTAATACTCAAAAAAAATATTTTTATTTGTGAATATTAAAAAACTTATTTACTTTTGATTATATAATTATATTACATCTAAAGTAATTTGATATTCAATATGAATTATAATTTCAATATCTATTTTAATTTATTAATATTTAGTTTTGTTTAACTTATTTATTTATCTAATTGTATAAATAAATACTTTGAATTTGTATATCTTATGTAATGATTTTTATAGATTTTAACCGAAATTTTTGTTAGACATATGTTTTTGATATAAGAGATTTTTTCAAAATTCCTAATTTAATTCTAAAAACAATTTATTTTTTCTAATTATTTCTTATTTTAATATTTTAGTTTTGACTTGTTTTTATTAATTTCAGGTGGATCAATTACGAGAAATATTGGAGAATCGTAAGTATATTTCTAACTTCGTTAATTAAGTTTAAAAATTATTTAATGCCTAAATCTATCATAACTTATATAGTAGACTATATCTATGATAAAAATCACATAGATATTTTTATTTTAAAATTGTCTTATGAATAAAGTAGCTGCTTTAATTAGATGTAATAAATGTAATATATTTTTTTAAATGACCAATACAAATTGGCACAGTAATATAAACATAAAGGAAGAAAATGAAATAATAAAAAAATCTAGTTACAAATTGTTAGTATGACTCGCACTTTTTGCAGAGACTTAGTGGAACCAACGGAGAACGTTAATCTACTTCGCTTCATCAAACCAAAAAGAGATGTCAGTCCGCGAAGGCAAGAAGCATTCACTTTTACTTTGCACACTTGAAATTTTTTTAATTTATTAGCTTTGTGCAGTATGAATAAATTTTCATTCACTGCATACGAGCTTCACAGTTATGCTGCTTTGATAAATATTTTTATACAAAATTTTCGTCCTGTTTATTTGCTAACGCTTTAATCGCAATAATGTCGTTTTTTTGTTTAATTCATGTTTGTGATTTACAAACCGGTTTGGGTAACCTGCTTTATATTATGCTTTGATTAAAATAATCAAAATTAAATGTTATTTAATAGATATATATTTCTAAAATTAAAAATTATAGAATTATTGAATTTAATAAATATTATTTACTTAATATAAATATCCAGTTTAAATTTAAAAATAATCTAATTTTATACAAACTCCAACAAGAGATATTATAAAAAAGATAAAATATTATTTTAAGAAAATAAATATAAAAGTTTTTAAAAACTATATAATACATTATATAAAAAAGAGTATAGTTCAATTTCGATATTCTTATAATTAAATTTCCTAAAATTACGAAAATTACAATATTTAATTTTTTATATTATATTATAGAAAATATTCATAATTATTTTTAAACTTTGTTTTTTAAAAAATTGCTTTTCTTTTTAATTTAATGAACTGAAATGAAATTATTTTATTTATTTTTTAAACTTTTTATATTTTGCACAGTGAATATTTTTTAATAAGTGATGTATGATTATTATTTATTATTCTTTATTATTTATTAAATAATTTTCTTGTGAGGCTAAAAACAATATTAGAGTTTTTAACTTAGTAGCCGACTTTTATTATGTAAAATATTAGTTATGTATAAAATTCATAAAAAATCTTATTTTTTTTTTTAGAAAATATAGATTATTTTTAATAATTTAAAATTCTAGTTTAAAAATAATTTTTTAAAAGTATAAAATTTAATGTTATTGTAGGTATCTGTTCAAAATTGTCAACTTTGTTTCATTAATTCATAAAAATATTTTGAATAAGTTTAAAATATTATTATGAAATCTTTGTCTAAATGAAATATCATTCATTTCTTTACAAACTGAGTTTTCAAGATAATTAAAATTTTATATCGCTAATGTATACATAGCATAAAATTTATAATTATTCTTTGTATGCATTAACTACAGACTATCGAACTACTGTCACTGTTATATTTGGAACAGAGATTATTACTTTCTAAATTACTATAAACAGAAAAGTACATATTGTTTAAAAATATATATTTTTACTTATTTGACTATTCATATTTATTATAATCTGTACAAATACGTACGTTCATACGGGTACACACAAAACAAGTATTACAAAAAAGAAAGTACAATTCAAAAAAAAAAGTGAACATATTTAATACTATGCACAAACTATAATGAATTATTTTTACTTTTTTGAAATGACTACAAGTATATTACTTTATGTTGATTATAAAAATCCACAAATATCTTTTATTCTATTCGATAACTTTAATTTTTTTATTTTATCGTTATAATTTTAATTTAAATAGTTTTTGTTTACATGGAATTGTGGTTTTTATATTTATTCAAATTTATTGATATATTTACTAAGTTACTAATCATCATTTCAATCTTTTTTTTATTTTATCCAATTATTTAAAAATAAATCCATCGATAATTTATTTTTCAAACATTAAATAATTCTGTAATTATATTATTTGAGTTATCTCTTACCTTTTAACCTTATTATAAATTTGAGTTGTGCTTATTTTTCATTTAAATTTTTTAATAAAATAGATACAATGAAAAAAATTAGATATTTTTTTCAAGTTTCTTGCAGATTTATCAATACATTTAAAATATTAAATTTGTTTTATTGAAATAATAAAAAAAAATGAGCAGATATGTAAAACCTTTTGTTTGTTTTTAACTCCACGTTATGTTTTTTATCTGTAATTTCTAAAGACATGTAATACAAATATTTTATAATTTCTGTTATTTAATAATTTAAATATAATTTATTAGCTATTGAAAACCTGAGCATACTTTTTATACTGTATATTTCCTACAATATATCTTTTTAATTCAAATACAATTTACAATTATAATCACTTTATAGCCTAGTTAATTGTAACTATAAAATTTTGGTTAGCTGTTAAATTATAAGGCTCATAACGAATAATTTCTGTATTTATACAAATGTTTATATATAAATTATTTTCGATATATGCATTTTATTATTTAAAAAAATCTCTCTAATCGTTTACAAAAAAGAATAAGTAGCATTTTTATTTTTAGTTAAATTTATTATAATATAATAAAACATATTGAGGTAGCTAAAAAAAAAATTTTTAAAGGAATTAATCATAAATTAAATATATAGAATAATTTAATATTAAATTTTTATTGACTAATTTTAATAAATTCTATTTATAAGATTATTTATATTCTACATTTCGTATATTTATTAAAGTATAATAAATTATCATAAAGAATTTTCTTAAATTTTATTAATTTAATAAAGAATTATTAATAATCTTGTGAAAAATATAGACAATTTATTATATTGATACTTAAAAATATATAAAAGATAATATTTAACACCATTATTATAAAGGTTACAAAAATTCTAAGCTAACAAATATTATAGAGATAAAATTTATTTATTTAAGTGGATAATTTCATTCTTTTTTTTAAATCTACACAATATAAAACATTTATTCTAAGATAATAAATCTAGTTATTTTAAATATAGTTTAATTATTCAAAGCAATATAAATTTTATTCGGTATAAACTATAATATATAATAAAGTGTTAAATAAGTATTTATTAGTAAATAATGAAAAATCTTCTATTATTGAATTAAATATCTAACAAAGGTTAAATAAAAATATATTTCTATAAAATATTTTCTAATATATTATGGATGCTTTTAATTTACACATAAAATATAAAATTTGATATAAAAAATTATTGTACTGCATAGTAAAATTTTCTTTCGTTTCAAACAACAATTTAACACAATTTTTATATTTAATTTATATGAATTTTAGTCTTAAATTTATGAATTTTAGTAATAAAATGTATTTACATTTTAAATGCGCAATTTTAATTTAGATTTATTAATAATTAATATTCATTATAAAGCTTTTCAATTTCTAAAGCTATAATTAATATTTATTGTTTCTAATTATCAAAGGTATATTAATAAAACAATTTTTATATATATTAAATAATAAATTTCGAAATTTTTTGAAGTAGATTAATTCGTCTTTATAATGTGCAGTTTTACATAAAATTTTTATATTTTCTCTCCATAAATTAATTGAATTTTTTTTAATATATTTCTTTTGAATTTTTAATTAAATTTTCGAGGTATTACATTATTATATATTATCTATACCTCATAATATTCTGCTACATTTCCCATATATAGTAAATAATATGTTGATTTTGCAAACGATATAGTCATGTATGGGTATATGTTCTATACATAATGTGTATTTACATTTTATTAATACTTAAAATGTTACCGTATCAAAATTAATTGTATAACTATTAAATTTATTTATTTAAATCAGATGTATCTTTTTATAGTTTTATCTATATTTAATTTGATTAAATAAATAATTTGAATACAAATAAAATATTATTAGTTACAATTTTAATTCACACCAATACATTTTTCAAATTTGATATTTTTCATTTTATTAATTAAAAAAAATGTATACAAATTTAATTACATTTATTATTATGTAAAAGATTATATATATTAAATATAAATAATTTTTTCTATGATATCTTTATTTCAAATTTTATTAGTTGAAAGATAAATAAATAATTTACATTTATTTCTGGATAAATATTAAATAATGTAAATTACGTATGCATTGATAATAAGTTCTTTATGCTAAGAATAACAAGTTTTAATCATTCTTAAAAATGTTATATTTAAAATTATTGTGTATTCTAATGGAAGCATTAATATAGAAGATCAAGTTCTTTCAGAAATGATCATAATTAGTATTTTAAATGAATTATATTGTAACTTATACTTTGAGCTATATTAAATTTTCAAAATCAATTAGATAAAGTAGAAGAATAATAATAATTTTCTAAAAATATTTCAAAGTGATAAAGTTTCTTATTCGTTATTTATTTATCAAGCTTATATATCTATTTTTAAACCAATTATTTTTCGATCCATATGTTGACCAATAAAATATACTATTTTGTATTTATATGAATTTAGATTACTAAATATTTTCATGTTGTATAATACTATAGAACCAAATTTGTATAAACTACTAAATGATATTTAAAAAAGATATAACCACAGGCTTATGATAAATAAAGTTCAAGAAGGAAAAATAATAATATACTCGATGAGTAATAATGTCAATGTAGTTAATAACTTATTTTATTTCTAGTTTAAAAATAAAAATTATAATTATTGTTTTCAAAATTTGTTATTTATTTTGAAATATTTTACTCTAATTAATTTTATCATATTCAAAATTCATGATAATTTGTAAGTAAAATATGATTGCAAAATATAAAGTAACACTATTAATGTTTTTATGTTTAATTTAAAATCTATTTTGATATCAATAATTGAATACAAATATTAAAATTGTAACGGATGTTTCATTAAAACTAATTAGTAGATTAATAATAATTTAATAAAAATAAATATTACCTTTTTCATAAGGAAAATTATAATTTCATAAACTAACTTAATTTATAAATTCAATTTCATTATAGTCTTTATTTTATTTATGGAAATATTTTTTTCACATGATTGAATTAAAATAATTTTTATAGCTTAATGTACAACTTATTATATATTATTTTTTTAAAAATATGAATAAATATTTTTGTAATTAGAACCGATACTGAGAGTACAGAACATTATTCAAGAACAGAAGTAGATATTGGAAAAACAGGTGGACGAACTAGACCAAAGCTTAGTCTTCCGCAATTTTTTAAGCGTAAGAAGGATAAAGTATCTGGAGCCGACACTGACACAGTTCGAACAGTTGTTACAATTGATGATGAAAAGGTAACAAGTATCTCAGGATCTAATAAATCATATATTGAATATAACTTTTTCATTATATTTGAATTAATTTAAAAAAAAACTTAAAATTGAGGTTTAAAAATAAATTATAAGAAGTTTAAGTATTAACAATATATTGAAATGATAAAAAATATATTAAAATAAGTATATTTTACGAGTAGTCAGATACAAATATATATACATCTATAAATGTATACGCGATACTTACATAAGTGATAAAGGAAGACTTGGAAAAGAAGGTGCTATTTTCATTTGTTATTAAATTTTGTTATTTCTTTGAATCACCCTTATTTTTTATACAATTTTATGAAATTTAATAATTTACACTATCTCATTATGCAACATATTTTTTAATGCTTAATATTTGAAAGATTAATTTTCAAAAATATTGTAATATTGTTATTGATTTAAAATATATAAATTTCTTAAAATACATAAATTAAATGAAATGGTCTTAAAGTAAAATCAATTAAATATAATCAACTAAGAACAAAATTTTATAATTATAATATTTTTTAAAATAAATATTCAAAAATGTATTTATAAAACCTATTCAAAAGAGTTTTAATTAAAAAGTTATAAAATAAAATTAATGTGTTATTAATTATCAATAAATGTTCAGTTTAGAAAATTATTTATGGTAGTAAATAACATTTAAAAAAATATAATTATTTGATTAATATAAGTTTAAAATTTTGAACAATTTACTTATAAATTTAAATACGTTTTAAATTAATAAATAATAAAATAAGAAATTTGAAGATCGCAAAAATGATCATTTAATATGAATACCCGCAAATGGATCTTTAATCTAAAATTATATTAGTTGATAAATAAATAAGTGAATAAAGAAAGTTGAATATCTAATATTAATTAATTGTTGTTTTTCCGGTAGATTTCTCCAAGTGAGGTGACTAAGACACCAGGGACGCTAACAGCCGGAGATGAAGGAGGGATCGTATACGCGGAACTGGACCTAGTACATCATCAGCAGCAGCAGCAGACCTCAACTCGTCCTGTCAACGAAGATAAAACTGAGTATGCCGAAATCTTATATACAAAGCCTGAAGAGCAGCTTCAAGATTTGGCTCTAACGCCCAATAAATAATAATCTCTTGATCATGTCGATAATGCGTCTTTCAACAAGAATATGGCATTTCTAAAAAATACCGTCCGAATTCGCGAGATCTGCCAATTCTAAAAAATTCTGGAGAACAACGAAATCCCGCGAATTTTTATTTTTAGTTCAATATGATTCAATTTTTACTTTTATTTTTAGAATTATTACCTTTTTTTCTATCAGTAAATATACACTTTTAAAATATTTTATAAACTAGTTCAACTTTTTTTATTAATCATTATAATATCTAATTCCTTAATTACTAATATCTTATGAAGAAAAATAATTAATATTTAACTTTTTATCTAATTTGTAGGTCTAATTAAATAACATGTATTATAATGATAAAAAGTTAAAAATTCTGTAAAAAAATTTTTATAATTGCTCATAAAATTATTCATGATAATATGCCTCGTTATGTTAGGTAATATTTACTTCAAATAATCTTGAAAATATACGAAAATTAAGAAAAAAAATTAAGCTTATTGATTTACTTTACTTATTATAAAGGCGATGACTATGTCTTTTAAATATTCTGTCAATTACACAAATAAATTACATATAAATTATTTTATTAATTCATAGTCATATACATGTTAAATGAATATAATTAACTTTATGCAAAAAACTTGAATATTATTTTATAAAACTTTTATTCTTTAAATAATAATAACATTATTAAAATATATGAAAATTAATTATATAATTATTTCGTCATTTCTATTTATAATAATAATTAAAGTGTGAAAGGGTTATGTAATTCTAAACATAAAAAAAAAAATTAAAATTTTTTATAAATTTGGGTGCAGAACTTTGTATTCCTCGAATTAATAAATATATTCAATAAATTGTGAAAATCGCTAACAGTCAAATTTCAATTAAATTTTATTTCATTCAAATTTTTTTTGAGAGAAGTCTTATAAACAAAGAATATTTGCAATTTTTTAAAATAAAATTTAAATAAAAAATTTAATTGAATTAAATTAGCTTTTTTATATCAATTGAAAACACTAATGATACAAAGAACGAAATATATATTGAAATTTAAATCATTTATTTACTTTCATTCAAAAATTAATTTTAAGAATAAATACATTTACTTTGTATTTTTGTTCTCAAAATACTTATAAAATTATTTATAACCATTATTTAATACTGTGGAATGTTTCGAATATTGAGGTTTTCAATGAAGGAGAATATTTGTTTCTTTTCGATAAGTATATCTATAGTAGTATATGAATTACGGGGCCTATTTTTTACTCATTTAAATAATAGTGATGACAATAAAGTAAAGAATTTTATGTAATTAATCTCTAAACTAATAAATAATTATTCCTAAATTATGAAGTAAGAATAATTATAAACTTTGGTGAAGCCTCACGCACACAAAATTCTGTACGGATTATGTACTTAACTTTTGTCAATAAGTATTCTTATAGATCCTTCCTTTTTTATTACTTTAAAAATTAATAAGTTTTCATATTTACATCTAATTGTCTTGCTTAGTTTTTCATTTATAGCTTTTATTAGTTATAGAGAAAACTTATATAAAAATTTGTCTTTATAATTTCAGTTTAACTACACTCCGAAATGTCTACAGATTTTTACTTAGTTTGATATTGGTTATAACGTTTAATTATAAATATATATAGCATGACAATTTTGATAACAAAAATTACTGATTCCGATTCAGTACGTACATTTTTTATTTCTCAATTTATTCAAGTTGATATATGTTTATAAAAAAACGTGTTTTTATACATAAGTGAACCTTCTGAATATAATTTGTATCATGTAATAAAATTATTGTATTAACCGAATCGTATATATGAATTTTATTTGTATTCTTTAAGAAATATTCTTATAAAATAAATAAATAATTTAATTAACCTATCTGTGTAATGAAATATTTAACTCTTCGTGAAATTGTGTGTAATATATTCTTAGTATAATATCAATATTAAAAATAGATCATAATTATTATTGCAATAAGTTATGCAGAATAATCACATTTCTTTCTATATTTTGATATTAACTTATATTACTTTGATCAAAAAATTTATATATTTAAAGCAATATTTTGCTCTAACTTATTAAATACAATTAATATCTGAAAATTTTTATAAGTATTTATAATTTATTTTATTAACAATAATATTTTTTTAAAATTATGTTCTATTAATTTGGATAGTATCATATATTTTTTTTAATTTAAAAATCTATTAAAATTTAATCGAATTTATTTTAATAAATAATTTTATTTACCAAGTTGTTCTGAAAATGTATAAAATAGATTTCTCTTCAATTATTATAAAATAGCAAAAAAAGTTAAATTATCATTACTATTAGTTTTATTTAATATATTTCGTAATCTACTATACTTTATAATAAACAATATAATCAATTATTTTATATAAATTAACTTTTTTTAATGCTAATATACTTGTATAACATGAATTTTTTATAATGACAAAAAATATTTATTGATTATGTATCATTTATATGTATTCTCGAAATTAATAGATATGGATTTACCTATTTATATAAACAAATATTTTCTTTTTCAGATATTAAAAGTATCATATATCTAATAATTTTTTACCCAACTTTTTTATTATCATATCAATATAATCCATTTGTAATTTCATATAGTAATTGTTTATTGCATAAGAATTCATTTCAGTTCAGAAGCCTCAATAATCTTTCTGTATGTTTAAAAATATAATTTTGTCTATTCTATAATTTGTTGGGTCTTATTTCAGTAAATAAATTAAATAATGAACAAATTTGTAATATTTTTTACTTTAGTCACTCGTTAAACCTTAAGTATTAATGTAAATATTAATAAAATATTTATAAATAATGCAACTGAAATTTATGTTTTTTTTATACATTATATAATTTAAAATTATGTGAATTTAATACTTGCTTAGATTTATAATCATAATTATATTATATATTATAATAAATGTAAAAGTTGAAAAAAAATATTAAATAAAATTTAATTGTAATATTTAAAACTAAATAAAATAGTATATTATTTTTGGAACGCAATAATTTTTTGAAACTAGATTTCTTTAATTATATAATTATTTTTATTTACTATGTTATTCTTTTTTTAATGCGATTTTTTTATTTATTTTTATCACAATGTTCCTTATTCTTGTAAATGTCTTTTTTCATTTCAGCATTATATTTATCGAAGAATATTTGTGTTGCATCGTAAATAAAATTGGTATTCTTTTCAAATTTCTTTTTTTTAGAATGTAATTTTTTGCATTTACTACCTTGCATAGTATTATTTACTAAATTTAAAACGCGAGTATAATCAATTTTTTTTTCTAATAAACTTGAGAATGATTTAGCAGATTGAATATTATCTCTTGAAACAGCATTTCCAAAAAATTTTTGAGTAATTTTAGAATTTTGGACAGAAGATATTTTTTTATTATTTTGCTTTTTTACTGACAATTTACAATCAACCTTTTCACATTCATCCCCCATCAGTGTACATGATTTTTCAAACTCTAAACGGTTCGTCAATCCCAATTTTAGACTTCTATTATAACATAGATATGAATCTTCATCTGAAACTGCAATACTTCCACTAACAAGATTACAATGATTAATTATTTTTCCTGGTACAGAGTAAACAGGTTTTTCTAAGAGCTGCTTTACATTTATTTGAAACTTGATATCTTTCGACTGACAAGCATCTTCTTTAAAAATTAGTTTTATAGGCGTTAAAATAAATTTTAATTTTTTATTTGTGTTTAACATTTTTGTTATTACGTATACGAGTGTATTAGTATTTTTACATCTAATTGTATAAATAGCTCCACGATTGTTATTGAAAAGTGGTGGCCCTGTCCATGATGAATCTGTTGCATAAAATGCATCCGATGTCTGTATAATAGCTATATATTTTTTTTCACATTCAAGTAATAAATTTGTTGATCTTTTTAATGCCATTTCAATAGCATCTATAAGATTTCGCTCATTGCTTTTACCATAAAGAACGCCACAGACATCCAGTTTAAATTCTACATTCCATTGAAAAGACGATATTTTGAGAAATTCTAACAAATTAAATTTATTAAGACAGTGTGAAGAAACTTTTTTACTTTTTTTATAATAATAATCACCGCAAATGACAGCGGTATTTAAAACTGTAGAACTCCATTCAGAGGGATGACAGAGATTTCGCATAGCAAAGACAGCAATTGCAATAGCTATTTGATTTTTACCAGATTGATTATATTTCATATCAAAAACACCCACCGTACCCCACAAAGAGTAAATAAGATTAGGTACTTCAATCATATAGTTTTTCCATCTTAGTTTTTTTGTTTTCTCAGAGGAAATTTGATCATTTGTTTTTTTAAGTTTTCGACTTTTTTTAAATATAGTATGTCTGTAACTCCAATGGTAGTCAAGATACATCCAAATCGGATCTTCTTGGAACCTGGTATAAGGTGATGAATTAACTGATTCTACGTGTATTCGATGCAGAAAAAATCCTGTGGTTTCCTTATATTTGTTGATAAACATATGCCCCACCATATCGCAGATTGATGAGAAAATTCCAAGACAGCTTGTACCTCGTAATCTCACTTTTCTACCTTTTTTATCGCATGGATAAGGATCCAAGTAATAAAAGCAATTATACACTTTAGAATACCAGAATCCATAGCAACAATTCGAAAACTGAATGATACCGCTTGTATATTTTTTAAAAAATTCTTTAAATTGATTCCTAACGATAATTATAAAGTTATTTTTCTTATTGTGCTCTTCATCTTGTAAATTGACAAGCTGAAAAGCGCAGTCACGCAAATCGAATATACGATCCATAAGGCTAACTCCCTTTATAATGTGTTCAGTATGATATTTTGGTTTTTCAAATAATTTATATGAACTCTCAGCAAGTTCTAATATTTTATCGATCATTCCTGGCAAAGGATTTTGAATAATATCTCTTTTTAATATAACAGCAAAAAGCGCAACGAAATAACATCGTTTAATACACGGCTCTATTACTGCATCTCTTTCATTTAGTGCTACAGATCCAAGTACAAAAAGAGGTGTTTCTGGTTTGTGTGTTGGTCGAAAAATATCATTTAAATTGTAACTATTTATTTGTTTTCTATGAATTTCAGGATCGGAAGTTGATGTTTTTACTGATTCATGAAGACCTTCAATATCACTACAATTTGGACTTAATATCTTTGCGTAGGATATCGTTATGATTCTTATTGAAAACTCAGTCTCATTTGGCTTATTAATTTCCTGAAAAAAATTAAGTTTTTAATTTTGATAGACAATTATTATATTAAAAATTCGTATAAAACTGTTTTTTATAACTTTTTTAAAAAGTAATATATTTAATTTTTGAAATACTTCAAATAATCTTTGAAAAGATTTTTTCTATAATTTATATATTCATATAATTATGATATATTCATTTTCTTATTTATTCATTGTAGATACGTAAAATAAAATAGATAATTCTAAAATAAAGAAATTGAATATTCTAAAAATATATTACGTATATAGTAGTTTATAAAATTTCTAAAACAAGAATAATATAAAATACTAAATATTATTAAATAACTCTAATTCAATATACATTTACAAATAAAAAACTTAAATATTTGAATAACGTATATCTCTTACTTTTATTATGAGTTTTAGATAATCTTCCAGATTTTCCGAAACGATCATTTTCATGCTCTTCGTTCTTTTCACTAGCCACCAGCCATAATATCTACAATCCTTTCTCATGATACCAATGTGAACATTGGCACTTACAAGAATAGCTCCAGTATAAATTGGCGAATTAAAGATTTTTTTCAAAGACATAGCCAAATTCCAGCCCTTACAGGCATACAACGTACCATTGTGTAATGGAGCGAATACCACACAAAAGCTGTAATTTGCTATATTAAACTCTGCAATTAAATTATCTGTAATACGTGAAACTGTTGAATCTTCTGTAGCTAACAAGCTGTCTAAGGAATAGTCTTTGCTTGATTCGTACAGAGCTTGGATCGTTTGTGTTTTCCAAATACGTGGATCATAAATTTGAGACCAAGCTATTATACACAAATCTAACGATTGTCGAAATATTAAATTACTGTAGAATTTCTTATCATAAAACAATATTCTGGTTCTTTCTACTTCATTATTTAAAATTATAGTTTCTAATATTGATGCATTATAATTTTTAAAAGCTAAAAATTTTGGAGTTGTGGTATCCAAGGGAACAATATCCATTCTACTCTCTTCATTTACCCAATCACATTTTTCAATTAAAGATATTTCTGATTCAGATTCTCCCAATTCAACTACTTTTGGCTCATCTGTATTTAGACAATCTTCTTTTAATTCTGATTTATAAACTTTAGCACGTTTTTTTTTTAACTTGCGAGTTTCCTCCAAGTGAGTTACTAAGATGGTATATAATCTATAAGGTTTATTAACAGATTCACCAGTGTTTTCAATAATTCTATTTACAAAGGATTTAAAATCGCAAATTTCCATTAAACAAGCAAATCCATCGTTACTAATTCGTCCTTGAATATCGCAAGCATAACTATCAAACAGATAAAATATGTCATTTGTGCTCCAAAAAGCATATGATACATTTCCGAAAACAAGAATTCCAGTCTGATATTTTAATAAAAATGATTTTAAACCACATTCAAGGCTATCAGACTCATAATTTTCTGGATCAAAATATTGAACTTGTTTTAAAATAACGTTACATTTTACTCCTTGAGTATAAAAATTTCGAAACCATCGCTTCATTTTATATCGAAGATTTCCTATTCTTATATTGATTTTTTTAGCGCCTATAATAAATTTATCAAGTACATCACTGTGAAATTTATTTACATTAAGTTTAATCTTAGTGAGAATGCAAATTATTGACGAAAAGTAACATGATTTGTAATGGCTAATTTCAAATGTAGCACGATCTTCTAGACATGAATTCGCATTAATTATACCAATATTTTCGTCATCAGTTTTTTTAAAACCATACAATATTTGTTCAACCATTCTAACTTCTACAACCTCTGGTTTATATTCTGTTAATTCTACTTTTTCTTCGTAGAATGTTTCCTTGAAAAATAATTATATTAATAAATAATATAGCTAGATAAGGCATTAATATTTTGTTTTAAAAATGTATATAACGTCTATAACTTAAATTAAAAATATCATTTGTAACAAAGTTAAAATTTTAATAAAATAAATTAATATAAAATGTATTTAATATAAAAGTTTTATAATCAATAATATTATTTTGTATTATCTAAATACAAGAAAAATATATTTATATTTTAATGAAGTTATAAATCATTATATTATCTTGATAATAAAGACAGTATAAAATCAAATATATGATCATGTAATACAAAATTTTATAAAAGTTAAAAATTTACATAATTTCTAGTTCATGTTAATTATAATAATATACTTAAGATTTTTCATTAACTAAAACAAAAAAATTATTTATACATATATAAATATGTCTCGGATAGTTCAAATATAATGCTGAATTTATAAATATATTTGGAATAGTTTATAATATTAAATTAAAACTTCATTTTATCCAATTATATACAATATTGAATACTCAAAGTGTACTACTAATTTTGCAATTGATAAGATTTTTGAAGCAAGTTTACAAAATTATAAAAAATATAATTAAACAAATTATAAATTAAATAAAAATTACAAACAAAAGAATATATAAAATATATTTACAAAAAAATTTATATTTATAAAAAGTATATAAATGTTCAACATTAAATATTAGTAAAAGAATAAACTTAATGAAATTAAATAATAAAATTAATTTATTATAAAAATAAAATTTAAATATAATCTTTTTCAAATTATATTAAAGATTTTTAAATATACAACTACATCGAATATCAAAGAAGTTTGAAAACACTGAAAATATAAAATGTCTATACTTAACTGTAATTAATTTTAATATAATAGTGTTTTCATTGTTCTATAAATATTGAGCCCTGTTAAGTACATGAACTTCAAAATTTTATAAAATATCTAATTTGTTTGAAAGATTACGATTAAATATATAAAAATATTAAATATGTATGTTAATACATAAATAATTACTTCGCATTTTATTTTGAATCTACCGTTCATATATGATGCAAAATTCTTTAATATAAATTAAAAACAAAATATTTATTCAAACTCTATATATCATAAAAATAGATTTTTTACACTAATATTATAAATATTTAGTAAAGTGTAAAATAAAATTTGATTATCAAGCATATATAATAACTTATCTTAACTTGCATGGTTTATTGAAGTAAATTTTCTTTAAATATATTTTTCACATTTAATAATAAAAGCACTTGATATTTATTTAAAATATCTAAAAAAACGATTAAATATAAAAACGTATAGAATTGAAGGTTACTTCGAATATAGACTTTATAGATATGTATATATAATATATATATCCTAATCTTAATAAGATAAACTTGCAACTTTTTCTCATTTAACAAATAATTATTTCTTTTCTAATAATAATTATTTTTAATAATATATATATTATTTTACAATATTAATATAAAAATTAATAACATTATTTTAAGAAAATATTATTAAAATTGTAATTATTCAATTAAAAAATAAACTTACCACATTTTCTTTAAAATTCGGAAACATAATTTCAAGTACAACATTTTCTGTACTGCAAATAAGTTTCTTTAATACGTTATCATCTTTCTCTTTTTTGTTTAAAGAACAACATTGGTCTTTCTTTTCTGGACAATCAGGTAATTTTCTAGAATCGGGAGTTTTGATACAAGGACCACATGGAATAATTATGGGCGAAATCGTAGCTGATACATTTTCTGGTATTAATTCAATTTCTATTTTATCACTTTTACATTTAGATTCTTTTTCTTTTTCAATGCACTCATTTTGTATAAATTGTTCATTAATTGCTCTAATTGGCATAAATCCATTTGGTAAACATCTCAAAATAAAGTATTTTTTTGAAGGAAGTGTTACAAGCTTTGAATTTTCAATTTTTCTAAAATAACTAGCGACTGTACTATGTTCGATTGATTGTAACATATTTTTTTCTTTGATGGATAGTCTTGAATCAATAGAAAATCTAGAAAGTAAAGAATGTATTGACTTTGATGCCAATTTAATATCTAATAAATTACAAAAATTCTTTTTTGGCGGAGTAACAAAAGGTGGTGGATGATTATATTTAAGTTTTTCATATAATATTTCTAAATTTTCTTCATATTTTATACTCTGATTAGTCTGCTCTATTTTTACAACACCAGTCACAAGAGCAAAATTTAATCTTGTTGGAGCATCTGCTTGTTCAGGCTCTTTAGCTTTATTGAAAATATTTGTTTCCTTGTCTTTATTGTCTGAAGATTCTACAGATTCTAGTATTTTGTTTTTCTCGTTGATATTATTTTCTGTATTTTTTGTTATTTTTCTATTTTTATTTTCAACTAAACTATCCTTAACTGCAGGATCATTATAAGTTGATAAAATAATGCTTTTCTCATCTTCCTTTAATTCGGCATAATCATCATCTGTTATAGGTAAGAATTTAGTTTTATATTTTTCAAATACTTCAAATTTAGGGAGGTTAACAACTGTATCATTATTATCGGGTGATTGTATTGTAATTTGAATAAAATGGAATATAAAATGATAATCGTTATATTCTAATAAACCATAACAAAAATCAATTAATTCTTTTATACTGTCAACAACAAAAAGAGCAGCAGGTTTTGTTTTATTATGCCAACCATCCTCATCGGTTCCATATGGATTTAAAATAAAATATTTATCATCACTTTTTAAAATGCTATACATGAATTTCTTGTTTTCTAAAATTAATTCATTAAATTGTTGAAAATATCGCTCAAAAGCTTCTGATAAATTTACTAATGGATTAGCTTCACCTTCAAGAATATTTATTTTTAATACTAAACTTACAACAACATCTCCAATTTTTATAGTTTCTGGTAACATCGATAAATCTAGATGATTTAATCCTTTTGGGCATTTTTTTTTTGTAGATTCCTGATTTTCTTTTTTTTCTTTTGTAGGATTTTCTTTTTCTAATTTTTTAATTATTAAAGCAGCTAATTTTTCATATGCTACATGCCCTCTCTTAATTATTTTATCTATTTGAACACTAGTCCAATCTGTTAATTTTAACTGTTTTGTTTGAGTTAGAGCTGAAATAGCTATTGTTAAACCCTGTTTTCCTCGAGCTTGTTGCTTAAATTCTTCATCTAAACAATTCAAGGTCCCTTTGAGTATCAATCTATGTGGCTTTACAATTTGATAATATGAAACTCCCGCACACAATACCTTTTTTTTACCTGAAGTATTTGATTCGTCAAATGTAACAACAAAGAGTTCTACATGATTCATCAATTCAGGATACTGTATTTTTTCATTTATGGAAAATTCTTTCTCAAACCGCGGATGTGAAGACATATTTTCTAGGTTACAGCTCTCGTTTATTACTGTTGAAGGTGGTGATGGAAGTTGTGGTCTACAGTTAGTTTTTTTTTCACGGAATACGACTTTTTCATTATTAGAGTTTCCACTCTTTACGTATAGTACATTTAATCCATGTATTACAAAAGATTCTTTATCTGTACTTTCTGTATTTCTTACTATCATTTCTACTAATTGATTTACTGAAGAGTTCATTATAATACAAGATGCTGCTTTTTGGTAATTTTCTATTTCTGTAGGATCATCCGAACAAACTCGAAAGCCTTCATTATCGCAGGCAAATGGATCGAGAAAGTAAAACTTATTTTTTTCTTTCCAAACAGAATAAAATATTTTCTTTATTTCAAGAATTCCTAATGAATATTTTACAAAAAATTGTCGAATTCCAGACTCCAGAGTTGTTTTGGACTTAGTATCTTGCCCGGGAATAACATTTTCTTCAATTTTTATTTTTGCAGTATATACGCCAAAAATTATATCAGTCAATAGATCACTGACTTTCATTTCAAAAGTATTATCTAATTTCTTACCAAGTACCCGTACTATATCTGTTAAGTAAATATTTGAATAATTTAGAATAAGATCAATTATAGCTTTTGTCCATTTGCTGGCACTCAAAAGTTTTGAATAAATAAGAGCAGCAACAGCAACTATAAGATGCCCTCGACCATGAAATTCTTCAGGAAATATAGGATGATTAAGATGATACGAGCCTTGAGCAACAGCGCGAAACGTTTCTTGAATAAAATAACCACTCGGTCTGCGTTGAGGTAAATTAAGTGATTTTTCATCGTTTTCAGATAGCGCAGAAATTTTTTTCACATTTACAACAGTAATTCCATAAAGTGTGAAATTTTCATTTTTTATATTACTCTTTTGGAGAATAATAAAAAGTACTCCAGATAAATTTTGTACTAAAATTAATTTTGCAGTTCCATTTCTGTCAGGATCAGTAATATCACAATTATCTAGTCTAGGTTGACTATCAAAAATATGAAAATATTTTGCATTTTTCCAAATAGCAATATTTAATACTGGAGAAGTTAATACACCTGCATCATATTTCTTAAAAAATAAGTAGAGCGCTTTTGCTACATGTAGTTCTTTAGGTGTTTCAGATCTAAAAGTTCCAGCGTAAATGGGATCATCAATTTTTACATAAATACGGTGAGTTTTTTGAATTTCTAAATCTCGCTTAAAATCAAGTAAAGTTAGCTTTCGCCGATCATCTATTTTAATATCTTGATATGAATCAATGTAATAAGTATCACCATCTTCAATTACTTGATCTATTACAAGTTCATTCCAACATTGTGGTTTTATTAAAAATGCAGTTGCTATAGCTGCCACTGCCACTGCTGGACCCTTTTAAAAATTGAATAAAAAATATTTACATATAAAATCTATTATTTTGATTTATAGAAATTAAAATTAAGTACATTGTAAAGAAATTATAATTATGTAATCAAAAAATAAAAAAAATTCAAAGCAAATGTAAAAATTAAAAAAATTAATGGAATTTTAACTTTTTAATTTTTTAGAATAAAGTTTAACATATAAAGTTCATTATTTAATATTCCTAAAAAACTTATTTTAAGCTCGGTTTTATATCTACCATCTGTATGTTTCACGAGAATCTATAGAATCATGTACTGAAATAATATAAACTGGAGTGAATTAAAATGAAAAATATATTCGAAATTTTTAAATTAAAATTAAGTTTAAATTAAATACCTATATTTATTTATTAGGAATTATGTAAAGAATGAGTCAATATAAAATTTATCATAATTATAAAATATTTTATTTTAAATTTTATAAATCTATTTACTTGATGACCGCGTGTTAGTGGCGAAAATTTTCGCATGTATATGTGTGATAAACCAGAGCGAAATCCATATTTTAAACATGATGGAAGATTTGTTTCAATTTTTGTTAAAGAATGTGTACTTTCTGTTAAGTCCAACATGTAGCTTAATTTAAAAAATTCATCTTCAAAATCTTCGTTATATTCATCGTAGTCAAAATCGATATCTTTTTCATTCTTATTATACTTAGACAAATCATAAAAATCTATAATATCGATATCCGATATAATTCTGTCACACTTGCAAATTTTTTCTAACTTTGCTTTAGTTTCATTCATCATTTCATTTGCTAAGAGTATCAATAAATTCTGTTTATATTTTTATTCGTTTTTCAATATTTAACAGTTTAGAATAATTATATTTCGCTATAAAATATAAAATTAATTTAATTGTCTCTAATTACAAAATAAAACATTACCGATTGTACTTACAGCACAAATTTGAAATAAGAATATTTATATATAAAATATCATTTTTATTTTAAATTATTATTATAAATTCATATACATTTTTTTTGTAAATATTTAAATATTTTCATTTTAATTAAAAATTTACTTTAATTTACTTGTATTATAAATTTATAAAAGGTTAAATAGTCTAAAAGAAAAATATTGACAGTATAATAAAATAAAAACTGAATATAGTTCTTGAAATAATTAAATAAAATTTTTAATTTAATGATAACTAACTTCAGTTGCTTTATATTTAAAGCATTGTGTAACTTTTTCGGATTTAAAATGTTTTATTCTATTTTGATTTGTTCAAAATTTTTAAGAACAGTGATGTATAATTAAAAAAATAAGAAATAAGACTTTATAAACATAATGAATTCAACATAGCAAAGATTTAAGTAAGAAAAAATTTAATTTAAAAAATAATGGTATATCTGGGAAAAAATTTGAGTACACTATGTTAGTAATAAGAAAAATATATAAAACAATGAAAAATAAATGGTATTAGAAAATCTTAAATAATATCTTAAAAAATTATACCTACACACATATAATTTTAAACTTTTGATGATTTATTTATATACGATATTATAGATCGTTTTTTTCATAGTTTAAATATAATATATTCTATATTTCACATAATTTAATATTTTACTATAAAAAATTGTACCTTCTATTAAGAATTAAAAATTATAATAAATATAATTCGTTTATAAAAGATTTTCGAATTAAAAATTTATGTAACGTATTTATTTTTCAAATTATTAGTGGCGTAATAAAAAATTAAACTTGAATAGTATGAATTGAGTATATATTTTGTTAAATAAAAATTTGAATTGTATAACCTATTTGTTAAAGAAAAATTTAGGTTAACAGTTTATAAATATTGTTTTAACAACTTTAACAATACTTTTGAAATAAATTATTCAAATTATAATGAATATAAATTTTATTAAAATAAATAAAAAATTACTTATATGTTAACTTTCACTGTGATTTTATTAAAAAAAGTTAATCTAAAATTAGAAAAACTTGTTTTAAAAGTTAAAAATGTATTTGAGTCACAATGTATAAAATATATTTTTTGAAATATAAACTTACTGTATTAAAATGATCCGATTTATATTTTATGAAAACAAATTGTATTAACAATTTTCATATAATATGGATGGTTCCATATTTATTATTAATAAATAAACAGTATATAGTTCTGTGCACTTAAATTCTAATTTGCATGTATACCAATTGTTAGAAATTTAAATAAGTTCCGTTAAATATAATTTTTTTTAGAAAATGTATCGATATATATTTAACGGTAAATATTTTCAGATTATGCAGAAAAAAATTATCAATTATTCACTTTGTTCAAAATTATCAATATTCATAAATCAAAAATAAATTTTATCAATCGCACTAATGATAAATCCTCAAGCTTTTAGATATTGAATTACTACTTTTGAAAATAGTAAATGATATTTAGTTTTATTCTTTTACATTGACAAAAAACTTAGGAAAATTTACTATAAGAATAATATTCCTATTTCTAATATCGATTATAATTAAAGTACGTTTCAGAGTATGGGTAAAAAACAAAGCGACAATGATTGCTGTAGATATCGAGAAAAACTTAAAAAGGAGAAAGAAAAAATAAAAAAGGCTAAACAGAAATGTAAAAAAAGCACAAAAGTTAACTGTGATGAAATTAAAAAAGGCGAAAAACACAGTAAAACTATTTTATGTTATAAAATGCAGTGAATACAGTACAAATACTTTTATTTTGTAACTGTATATATTGCTAATACAAACTTAAAATTCAATTATTACTAAAACTATTAGTAAACTTATTACTACATTTATAACTATAGTATTTTCTTACAATAATTTTTAAAATTCAGATATTTTAACTTTTTTTTTATTTTTATTCTTATTCTAATCATCGTGATCATCATTAATAAATTATAAATTATAGGTTTAAAAAAATCTTAAAATTACATTATCTTGAATATCGGATAAATTTTGATAGTGAAGATAAAAAAAAAACGTTTATATTTAGTTATATTTAGTGTTGCATATGATAAAACATTTATAAATACTTAATAATAAATCGCATACTTGTGTTGATTGATTATTTACTGCATAAAATTGTAATTTTTCTTATTATAGGATAATCCTTAATCAATTACAAATATTCAATAACATTTATGCGAAATATTATCTTAAAGAAAATTGATTTTCAACAAGATTATTTAAAGCACAAAATCAGATTGAATAATTTAATTAGGTTTTAATTAAAGCAAAATCAATCTTCATAATAATCGATTTTAATTGTTTCATTTTTTACAAAATTCTTTAAATATTAAAATTTAATTTTTACTTTTTAATATTATATTTAAAGTAACGTTTACTAAACTTTACACAGTATTTTATTATAAATACTTAAAAATTATATAATTAAGTTGTTTTTTAAATATTCTTTATAATTTATACAATTTTGCGAAAAATTTTCACAATAAAAAATGTATAATGAGAATAAAAATAAATAAATCTAATAATGTAAATATGTAAATAGTGGTTTATATTTATCGTTATCTATTGTTTCTTAAATGACCATTTTATGAAAAATTTACCAATCAAGTGATTTCCTGATCATTAGAAAAATTATTCTAATTAGTATTTTTCTAAATAAATTTTTTCATTTATATAATTATTTTGAAAAATAGAAAAAATAGTTTTTATTTAACAAATTTTTTACTTTACTTTTAATTCAAAAACATAAATCGAATTTTCACATTATATTTAACACAGTTTCACAGATTATTAAATATATTATAAATATTATGTGTTAGGAAATGTAGAAACTTGATAATATCATAAAAATATTTTTATTTTACATTGTGTATATAAATATAAATTATTTACACATACTGTTCAAACTTATATTCTAACTCAAAATTATTATTTTTAAAATTTATTATACATTCTATTCAATCTATCACTTAAGGAACGATCTGTAATCTCAACAATCGTGTTAAATATCAAAGAAGAATAATAAAAAAACCTGAAAGGATATTATGTGAAGTGAATAAGATCTTATCCCGGATAAAGCCATCTGTTTACGATAGAGAAAAATATATCAACATTTATCATATTCTGTGTATCTTGGAAGAATCTGAACTGATAAAATTTGTAAAATTTAAAAATATTCGTGAACAAATGGAGGATACTGCACAATGTGAACTAGGTAACAAAAATATTTAAGCAATATCTGTTAACCTATAACAAATAATTAAAATTACATTTACTTAATATAAAAAAAATTGACATTTTAAAGTAATATAATTATAGAATCCATTAAACAAATTATATATATATAAATATTTATTTAATCAATTGATATAATTAAATTAACATTATTTTTGGTACTAAAAAGTTTATAAATCATTTCAATCTTCGGCAAAAAACTTTTACAAACAATTGAATAATAAATTGAATTAAATTAATATTTACTCCTGTCATACAATATATCATCTCTTTATATAAAATATTTGAAATTTTGTGGGCTCACATATCTGTATATATTGAATAATTTATATACATAATATACAAACCTATAGCAGAATATAAAAATATCTCAAATATGCTTAAATTTATTTATTAAATACATATTTAATATTAAAAATAATTTTATATCCATATATTTATTTTTCAAAACATTAATGTATGCTATAAATTATTCAGATAAAGTAGTAATGCATAATATAAATTACATGAATAAGTTAATTCTTCTAAGCTTTGTAAAACCTATTTTTATTTGTAATATATGTATATATATTTTAATATTATTTAAAAAAATTTGAATAATTAAAATATTTATATGGTTGAAAAAATTCATCTATTACAAATTTTTTGTAATATAAAATTAGTGTAACAAAAATTTTATAAATGAATTTAAACTTATTAAATATATGTTATTTTAATTTTTTTTCAATTATGAATACAGACAAACTACATGATAAAAAGAAGCAGAAATTAAATTGCAATAAATTGAAAGAAAGAAAATATGTTTATTCAAAAACTTCTATAAAGAGAACTAAAAAAAGCAAAATGAAAAATGAACCGATAAGAGAAAATGATGAAAATAAATATAAGTCGGTATGCTCTGTGGATAGTGAAGTTGATTTGAAAGGTAATTATCAATTCTGAATAACTATTTTTTTTATGTAAAAATAATTTAGTTTTCTATTATTCATTAATATTTTATTAATGTTAATAAAATTTATTTTTAAATCTTGTTTAATTTAAATCTTGTATGTTTATATTCTATCTGATAAATAAGTATTAAATTAATTAAAAATTTTCAGAGAAAAAGTAAGGTTAATATTATGTAGTACATTCATAATATAAAAAGAACTATTAGAATATTTAATTTGAAAAAAATATTCAATTCTATTTAAAACAATATAAAAATGTTTAAAGAAAGTGTTGAAAAATAACTATTATTTATATTTTACCATTTTAACTGAAAAATCATACATTTTTACCATATTAACTAGAGCAAGATGGACAGTGATAAAATGTAATATTTTGAAAAATAATGGTTTAAAAAATGTATATATATATATATAAATACCACAAAATAATAATTTTAATATCATTATATAAAAATACAATTCGATATAAACTATAAATGATATAATCTGAAATTTGTACTTCATGTAAAATTTTTCAAAATCCAAGCACTAGTTTATAGCCAAAATCTATTTCTCCAGTTAAAAAATTTGTATTTACTTATGGCAATTTTTAGATATTTTATTTTTAATTTATAATTTAAAATATAGTAGATATTAATAAATGTAATAATTATAAAAAACTATTTTTTTAACTTATCTTGAAACTAATGTACTTACAACTTTAATATACTTAAATTTATTTTAAAATACTCAATAAAAAGTAACAAATAATTTTTATAATTTTACAATAACTATTTATTTTACTGGCAAATTTCTGTATTTACGTAACAATATTTAAAAAAAAAATTTGTTCTGAAATTAATTATTTACATATAATTTAATATATGTAAAATAAAAATAATTTTTTATTATTTGATAAACAATTTATTAATTGAGTTAAAAAATTTGACAAAAATTATTTCTTATATTTTTATAACAAAAACATAAAAAATAACTAGTTATTAATAATAATATAAAAAAAATATTTTATCTTGAATGAAAACAATTAACAGAATTTTAATGATAGGATTAAAAATTATAATTTGCTAGATAGATGTTGTTATTATTAATTTAATAGTAGAATTAATTAAATTAAATTAATTTTTCACAAAACTTTTTTATATTCATTTTTCAATATACTATTTTTTATCAAAAATTATAATTTAATTTTTATTTTAATAAAATTAATATGATTTTTTAATAATCGTGAAAAATTAATGTTTATGCATAAATATAATAATGAATGTATATGAATAAAAATGAATATAAAAAGGAGCTAATATAATGATTTTATATATTAAATACTTATGTCTAATCTTATTTGAATTATCTATAAAATATGTTAATATAAAACTACTGCATTAAGATAGAGTCAATCAACTACTACAGAAGATAAAAATATCAACTTCAATGTTTGACATTTATGATATTTTTACGCATGTTGACTAAGAGAGCATATTTTATTTGACAAGCAAAATCGCGAAAATGTAAATTTGACAATAATCGATTATTCATACTTAGATGGTATATCAACTATTTTGCATAAATTTTTTTTGATTATATGAATATGTTTAAATATATAATATATTTAAAAAACTGAAATTTGCTTCTTGTTTTCTGTAAAGAAAATTAAAAAACAACAATTATTTTTGCAATCTAAATACATACTACTTTAAAAATAATTAATTTATATATTTAATATTAAAAAACTGAAAAAGTATTGATCTAAAAAGTCAAATAATTAATTAAGATAAACTAAAATAAAAAATTAATTTAATAATTGTTACTCTAATTATTTTTAATAATATATTTAAAGCCTCATTTTCCTAAATAACTCAAAATTAATTTTGTAATCTCTTGCTGTCTCGCTGTCTTTCTTTCTCTCTCAAGTTCTGATGCATTCTTTAAGTTTTCAGTTTATTCAACAACCCTCTGATATGTGCTTGTAATTCACGCTAGCATTCTTAATTTATACTCTTCATATCTTAACTTTCTTATATTATATATAGGCAGAGCAAAAATGAAATGAAAGGGTGAATGATATGTATATATATATATATATATATATATATATATATATTGTTTTGATTTATCTATTATATTATTATACTACTTTATATGAATTAATTTTTAAATAATGTTTTTACAGATTTCACTTTGATAAAAAAATATAGATAATATTGAAAATAATCTAAATAAATTAATAAGCTCTTATTTATCCAAAAATAATCATTGAACAACGAATAATTTAAATAGAAAAGGATGTTAATGCCTAAAAAATTTAATAGGAACAGAAGAATAAAGTACAGATTGTGAAAAATATACTAAATTATTTTAAAATCTAATCTGTATTGATAAAAATATATATAAAATAAAAAAATATAAAATAGCAAAATATTAAATAATAATAAAAAATGCTGTAATACATAAAAGTTTAATATTTTATTATATTTTTAAGTTTTAAAACATTAATTTCTTTAAATTTTACTGTTTTCAATAGACCTCATTATTTACTTAGGTCTTATACAATTAACGTCTAAAAATGTATCAATAATACGATATATTTAACTATTCATTAAATGTTTAATAAGTTAAAAATTCAGAAATTAGAAGTAAAGACTGATTAAAAATAATGAATACAATGTACATATTAAATTTAAAAGAAAACTGAAACAAGATGATTTTCTAATAAATGAGAATTATATAGCATAAAATATTTATTTCTACTAATTCGTACATTATTATTATTTCATGAATTTTTTAATAAAAAATTGTATGTTTATTATATTACAAATACTTAATTACAAATATTTAATTTTATTTTAAATAGTTCACGATCATGACTATTTTATTTTTTAACAAAATTATATAATTATAATTATGTATATCTTTGATTATTTTAAAATAATAATAGATCAAATTATAAAACCAGAATTTTATACGTCAATGCTAAATTATATATTTGTTTATAAACACACTGCTGATAAAATATAAGTGAAATTCATTATTATGATTATTATAATCGTTATTCGTTATTGTAATTAGTGGGTCAGTATTTGTATAACAAAATAACTAATAAACAATTGATTCATCAGTTTAATCTTTATTTACTTCTTTTATAAAAATAATCGTAGTTTAAAAATATATATGCATTGAAGTATATATTAATTATCGTTAGTCACGTCTAGGAAAAATAGAGTATTGCAATAACTCTGAATATCTTGTACTCATACTTATAACTGTAAAAATAACAAAACAGAAGCAATATAGTAATAAGAATCACATTTATAATAAATTATATAATAAATTGAGATTTTATAATAAACCATTTAAATATAGTTTGTTAATTATTCATTTTATATGAACATAAATCATAAACTTATAGGTTCTTCGAAATAAATTTGGTATCTTAAATTTGCGATACCTCACGCTGAAAATAGAGGACCTCTTGATGTACAGGAGACGTTGAGGAGGTAGTGTTTTTCGGTTGGCTGCATTGTTTTTTCCTTAATATTGGTGTGTCTTATTTTTAAGCTATCCGACGAAGCTAAAGTTTACCAATTGAAACCCTGTTCCGTTAAGTTCTTTTTTCAGTTTGATTTTTCTTCCTACTTCTGATGGTACTAATATGTATAAAAGAAAAATGAAATAATGATGTCCACTGGAATCTTCTCATCCTGACGCATGTTAAATTTTTAATACGATTAAACTATTTTTATATTTTCATTAAATTAAATATTATATTCCCTATTACATTGTGTAAAAATATTTAACCATCGATTTCTGGATAATATTCATAACTTTGCAAATTTTTTAACAATAATTTGAAAATTTTAGATATAATGTATAAATACTTCTAGGTCGTTTTATATTAAGTGTAACCACCCAAAAAGGATTTTCAAAACTATTTTTTCACTATCATTATACATAAAGTACAGAAATATAATATTCGATGCCATTCTTATGAGATGTTTTAAAACATTCATAAAGTATTAAGCATTAAATGCAATAATTTCTTTAAAAATGAATTATTCATGATATTAACGATGACTCAAAACTCGTTAAAAATATATTTTCATAGAGGCACAGCATTTTACTTCATTTTCGTGTACAAATTTTTTATATCGAAATTATTGGGAAATTATAAATAAAGTTCTATTTCATACCACTTTTATCCATGATCGAAACTATACAATTGAAATAAAATTAATTTTATGCTGAAAATTTTTCTGGCAGTCATATGCCAAATATCAAATGAATGTTATATTAAAGAATACTTTCAAATTATTCATATTTCTAAGATGTACAGAAAATTATTTCAAACTTTTATATTCATTATAAAATATAAAAATTTTTATATTAATTATAATTAAAAATGTTTAGTTTAATATTATAAAAATAATTAGTTTTTTAATTTTAAACCAAGTCAATTTCTGAATAAATTAAATTTAAAACTAAATATATTATTTAAAATTAAAAAATTAGAAAAAATTTTTTTACTAAATTTTTTGAATAAATAGCAAAATAGTAAAAATTAACATTGGAAGAAAAATAAGAAATTTAATTCTTCATGATCTTTAAATATTAACTACAAATTTCGAATAAATGGTATAGAATTTCCAATATTTTTTTTTCTATAAAAGAAATTTAAAAAATTCTAATTTAATAAAATCTTTTATTAGACATATATATTACAAAAAAATAATTGTTTTATAATTATAGATCGAACTTTTGAACAATAAGATTTAGAAATGAGAAAAAAAATTTTATATATTAATTTCTTTCAATATTTAACAGTATTCAATATTTAATACTATTTTTAAATTCTTGTACATATCAAGAAATAAGAATACCTTTGGATATCGTGAAAAATAATAAATAAAAAGAAATTTATTCTCATTCGAAACTTTGATAAGAAAATTTATTCAATTTCAAAGAAATTTTACATATTAAAAGCAAGAGAAAATTTTTTAGAATTAGTCAGCGAATTTTGAAGAAAATTACTGGCAATGTATATGCGATAATTATAAAACGAAAGATCTAAATTTTTCAGCTGATTTGCTTCCGTGATCGTAAGAAGGAAAACCTTGGTAAGCTCAATAATTAACGATATGTTTTTGAAGCAAATTTATTGCAAATTTGCCAATAAAATAATTTTTTCTTTTTTCAAATTATTCGAAATTTTATTATTCAATTATATACGTAAATATTTAATATGAATATGTATCATTTTTAATCATTTTATTATCAATATATTTTACGTAATGTTATTAATATTTTGTATTATAAAAATGTTATCTATTCCTATAAATTAAAAAGTATAACTTATAAAAATTAAACATTCTTAACTAATAATATTTTGTTTTATATTTTAAAAATAAAATGTAATTTAAATATAATATTTATTTTACTTGTAATTATTTGAAATTTATTATTTTTTATTTCATATAAATCAAAATTTTTAAATTTAATGTATGCGTGTGCGAGTGTATGCGCTCAAATTTTTTAATTTTTAAGATTTTTTTGAAATTTCATTAGAAATACTTTAAACAATTCTACAATAACTTTGTCTTAATGCTTAATTAAATACATGAAAAAAGTTGTGATTCATTCAAATATATGTCTACTGAAGTACATGTATATATATGTATTTTGTAATAAATAATATTAATATTTATAATAAAAAATACATAAAGTTTAATCATTTTTTAGTAGAAATATATGCTATTTATATTAAAGTAAGCGAATGAAGAAGCAATTCCTGAAGACGAATTAATTTTTTCATGATTATTCCAAAAATTATTACCTTTCTAAACTTGCCAAGGTATAGACAAAAACTGATATAAGAGAACAATCGAGTATCCTAACAATTCACTTAAAAGTATTCCGAATGAAAAATTATAGATTATTATATTTAATTCTATAATACACCGAAGTAGCTACCTTATCGTTTACAATAGTCCTCGAAAATAAAAAATACGCTTTGAAATTCTTCACAAATGTTATTATTTCTTTTTGACTAAGCTTATCCACCAAATTAACTTAAAAATATTTTCTGATATGCTTTCAATATTTAAATTAGAAATAAAGTATTTTACTTTATAAAATACCGAAAAATTATGATTTTTGTTTATTAGAAGCCAAATTCTTGCTTAAAATATCAAATTTTATAATATTTACAGTGAGTTTTAATGAATGTTTCTGCACGCATAATATTTACACTTAATTTTAATTTTTATTATTATGGATGAAAATAATATGTTCATTCATAATTACAATATTTAATTCACATTTATAAAAATATAAATAATTTATATGAAGTACTCTACAATAAATGCTAGTAAATTTAAGTAAATTTTAGAAAATTATATTTTTTTAAAATTTCTATTCAGTATATAATTAAGTAGAAATATATATATTAAGTTTTATTGTTAGGTACAAGTCTCCATATTGTATATAAAGCATAAATTTATGCATATTAAAAAATATGAGCCTTCCTATCTAAGTTCTATAACTGATTATTTATATTATATATTATATACTGAACTTCGTTAAAAAAGTTTTAATAGAGGTATAATTCTGTAAGATTCATAGAAATGGTTAAATATCGTTTGTCATGAATCATAGTTAATTTTAAAGTTAAGTTATAAAAAACTTGAAAATATAATATTAATAGTAATTTAATAAACATATTAAAATATATAGTTGCAACATTTAAAAAAATCTAGTTCTGTAAAATAAAAGATAAAATTGGATAATTATATGAAATTCTATTATCTTTCGTAGAATTTGTCCAGACATACTTCACAATTGTCAGAATATTAGCCTCATCTTAAGCACGTAGACATATTGACTTGCATTTTCCAATGACAAAATTGTGAGTATATTTCAAGTAGGAACCTTGCGTATTCTCGTGATAAGATGCACACAAAAGCCCAGACCTAATTAGATAACCTATGTATATAGTGTGCCGTTTCTTCAACTTATCTCGTGAAATACACATAGCGCCGTAAAATCAACTGAAACATCGGAATCTGGAAGCTGTTCCAATCGTCCCAAGAGCGCGCTCTTCATTCCAAAGATATCACCCCGCATTGACGATCAGTAGTGGTGCAAGCACTCGACGCAAAACTGATTATTTAATTTACTCTCTTTCTTTTTATATTTTCTCATCGTTCCCTCGCGAATGCAATCATCGATATTTACGCGCACGCCAGGACACGTGCCCTTTTTATCAAATCTTTTACGCAACCATCAGTCTACCGATCTGCTAGGTATTCAGGAAAGATAGTACCATAAACTTTGTATAGCAATTATATTCTGTGAAGAGAATATCGAAGTTTTTATTTCGATTATATATGAAGACAAATGAGAATAACATGAAGAACATATTGCAGCTCACTGAATTTTCTAAACGTAAGTTTTTAATTTTTTTCCATTCTATGCTTATATTTTACACCCAATATTTTATGTTATTTCAATAAGAACTTAAAAATATGAAAAATGCATATAAATATTGTCATTCTTATTAAATGAAAAAAATATTTCCGAATCAAAATTCATTTTTTCAAACTTAAAAAATTATTTTGTTCAAAATAAACAGTAAAAATTTTCTTATTCTCGATAAATCTACTTATTTCTAAATAAATATTTTTCTGTTTCAACAAAAACAAAGAATAAAAGTAACATTAATTTACTATATATAGCTATTAAAAATACACGTAATTTTTTACAATCAAATCTATATAATATTTTCTTATTATAAAAAATATTTATCTACGAAACTTCAAAAATTTGCCATTTTTCATAAACTCACAAAAATTTTAAAGCCTAAAATATTAATACCACGATTTTCAAGTATTATTTTAGAATTATAAATAAAATAACATAAAGATAAATCTCTTCATGATAGAATATAGGCTATACTTTTCAGTAAAAGTTCAAAATAAGAATCCTTATATTATAATTATGACACAAAACGTTACCCTAAAACATAAGTTAATATTCTTAATATTTAAAATTTTCAATGTTCTACAAAAATTTTTACCAAAAAGTAAGGTATATAAATTTTAAATATTTAAAAAAGAACTTACTGAATTTATACATATTATACAACATAAATATTTCAAGAGTAACAAAAACTTTCAAATTTTGAATAATGTACATTTTTTATTATAATATGTAATATAATTTTAAAAATCAAAGTTATGTACTATTTTATTATGTTATGTACTATTTTACATTCTTTGAAAAAATTAGTTCATATATTTAATCTTCAGATAATTTTCTAATAAAAATAAATCAAAATATGTTTACTTAAAACTATATTGCATATTGTAAAAAAATCAGTATGATTATTAAAATCATTTAACTGATATCAAAAATATTATGAAGTATTTGAGATTTACTTTTATATTAAATTTAATTTTATTACTTATAAAATATTTTGACTAAATAATCAATTCAGCAAATACAAGAAAAATATTATTATATCATTAAGTAATGAAGCAATATAGATAAAAAATAAAAAAATTTATATTACCTATGTATAAAAACAAGATATTTATAAATATTTCTTTAATACTTGTAATTACAGTTTATAAATAAAAAATCAAGAAAATTATTAAAATAAGTATCATGCTAAATAAATAATTCAACACATTAAATAATAAAAATTAAATTATGTCTTTAAAATAATCCTGAATAAACATTTTTTTATTAATATCTATATACTCAATAGTTTAATATATCAAATATATTTCTTCCATTAATACATATTAATATATGTATTAAGTATCAATTATTATTTGTTTATAGAAATTTAGTTTATAACTGTGATAAATGTTTGAATGAATATATACTTGATTTTTATATAACGTTAAAATGCATTTTTTGTAAACTTCCTAAAAAATATAAATTCTTTTACTTATTCTATCAAATTATTTTTTTAATTATTTTTTTAAAAATGAGTAAAATTTTTATATTTATTTCAATATATTAAAGAATATTATAATTATGGAAGTATTTGACAAAACCATATTCATCTCTATTTTTAATTTTCTGTTATAAAGATATTCTATATATATATATTATGAATATAAATGAAAATAAGAAAATAAATTGATGCAGTATTAAATAAGTACATGGAATTTTGGCAAGAGTAGAAAAACTCAAAATACTTAAGAAAGGGAAAAAGGCGTCGCTTTCGTTGGGAGAAAAAAGTTTATTGTTGATTTCTTGGTATTTAATTTCTTATATTTTATATATAAGAACTTCTTGATATTTTAATTTAAGTTTTTCCGTACTATATCAGAAATTCCTTTTTCAGTTAAATGAACAAAATAGATGTCATATACATTCAATAAATGCGAATAGTTAACAAAATTCATAATATATTATGAATATAAATTGTTCTTTTTGTCTTTTTTAATTTTTTCAGTATTTTCTAAATATATAATTACAATTACAAATATAAATTTATATACTGTTTGTCTGTAAATTTTTAATTAATATTTGTGAAAAATATTTTTAAAAAATGTTATAATTCTAAATTCGTACAAAATTCATCTTTCACTAATTAAAAATTGTACGCATATAAAATTAAAAATAATTTGACTTTTTTTTAACAACAAATTCTCATGAATGATGCATATCCATAACTTATTTCTTTCTTTATATTCAATCATATTTTCATTTTTTCATGTTTCAAATTTATTAATTTTATTGCGATCTTTTATAAGTCATAATTAAAATTAAAATACTACTTTCTCAAATTATTTGCTTCTAATATATAACATATTATAGTAATCTTTAATATTTTAAATTTCAACTAAAATACTAATTGCAGTATGCATATATTTAAATATATTAGTAATTAAAAATTATATTATAAAATCTTAAGAACTTTTTTTCTTAAATTATTAAATTTATTACTGTTCTTCGATTGTTTTATTTACATTGTTCTTTATATGGAGTAAAACGTATTAAAAACAGTTCAATATTGAAAAATTGTGAAGATTCATTTTAACAAAGTCACTATGTTACACCAGAAAATAAGTACTATGATTTTTGCAACTATTAAAAAACGATTTACCACAGGATTATATATGCTAGACAAATATTAATAACGTAAAAACATAATTTTAAATGTTTCAAATGTCAATACAAAATTAATTAAGTTTTAGAGTAAATCTTTTATTTGAGTATAAATATGGAATAAACATTATAATCGATAATCTACTACTCTTACAGTAGGATATAAAATCATTAGAATATATATATATATATAGTACCATACATCTATTTAAATATATGAACATTTATATCTATTATTCTAGTCTATAATTTTAGTCTTTTTATATTTATTTTTGTAGTTTCCATTATTTAACGTATTTAATTCTTTGTTATGTTTCCTTGACTCTCTTATCAAGTTATTAAGTGTATAAAACTATTTTACTTACATATAAAAATTTCATTTGTATTCCAACTGTGGTTTATTCTTTGATTTCTCGTCTATATTCTTGTTCGTACCTTATTTGCAGTCTTGTTTCCATTAGTCTTACATTATTAAAATTTACTATAGTAAAATTTAGTATTTAAAAATTGTTTTATAATAGTTCATGTAATTAATTATTAAGTAACATGATTTTATAATTCTTTTTTTTGCAAAATATTCGTAAATTTTTTATTTTTATATTTTCTAAATTTTTAATATTTAATACCTATATTAACACCAGGTTTCACAATAATATATATATATATATATATATATATATTAAATCTTAAATATTTAAATTATTAAATATAAATATCTTTATAATTAATATATTCTTAAGAATTTAAAATGTTTGTTTTTATTTTTTGTTTGTAGAACAATATCTATTTATACTCTGATTTAATAAACAAGAGTTATATTTTAGATTAGATTTGGGATTTATTTACATATATATATACTTTATATTCATAAATTAAAATTTTTTATAACTATATTTACAAGTACAATATTATAGGAAATCGCTGTAGGGTAACTATTACTATAAAAAAGAATTTTAAACTAAAAATTTTAAGTTTTTTTTATATTTCAAACGTATATTACAATATATTTAGTTTCGACTTATTTTAATATAGAAAGTATTTTATTTATTAAAATATTATTATTTATTAAATTATAAAAATTATTGAAATTTTTTAAATAAATTTTACATTATACATAAATAAAAAGTGTATATTATACAAAGAATTATAATCAATAAATTAATGAATTATATATTAATAATAAAAATCGTATGTAAGAAAAAAGTTATGTTTTAAAAATTATGAATTGATTTTTAAATTAAGACACATAAAAATAACATATAACAGGAAATGAATGATTGTTCACCTTTACTTGGTAAAAATTGAGTAATTTTGGTATACACTTAATTTGAAGAACTGATACAGAAAGAACGTTTACTTCGCAAATTCTTGTACAAATACAAATGCATATATATAATATATGTAATAAGACGTACACTAAATAACCAGTATCTATTAAGAAGTAAATTTATCAAACTTTGATAATATATATTGTAAGATGATTTAAATTTCATGGTAAAAATGTTATAAGAAATACTCTAACAATTATTTAATATCTATTATTAAAAATAAACATATATATTTTTTGCAATGCTTTCAAATAAAATATAATTTTTAATTACAATCTAAACACATATTTGAATTTAAGAAACTACTTAAAATTGGGAAAAGTTTTACCATATAGATTTTATACAGAAATATAAAATGATCGATCTTCAATTTTAATTTATACTAAAAATAATATTGCAAATTTTTTTATTTTTCTTATGTAAAAGTATTACATACTATTATTTATTTATTTTAATTGAAAATTATTTTTTTATTATTCTTTTATTATTTTTTTTATAAAAACAGGAATGAATTAAATAAAATATTTACATATTTCTTTTATAGAGATATATAGATATAAATTTTTGATAAAAATATAACTAAAAATATCGAAATAATTCCATTTAAGTCAAAAAATGTTTTAAATATTTTAATATTTGAAATAAAAAATAGATTTTTTTAGACTGTTAATGCCTAGTAATCCGAAGGACAGTTCTAAGAAATTATAAGTGAATTATTTTCTCTAAAAAAAATCGAATTCTTTAAAAAGTCGAATTATATTTTTATATATTTTTAAATAGATATATCATCAAAAAAAGTTTTTGTATATAAAATTGGAATTAATAAAGTAAATAAATAAATAATTAATAAATGAAATATAATAAATAATTTTTATTAATTATCATTAAAATTCGTTCATGCTTAATAAGTTTAAATTATTTGTAAAATTTAAAGATGAAACTTTGAAAATTAAATAATATGTTAAATTAAGTAAATTATAAATTTAAAATTATAATTTTACAATAACTTCAATATACAGAAAACAAAAAATGTTTCTTATGTATATTTACTATAACTTTTTTTAATTTTTAAGACATTAAAAAATACATAAAATACGTCTTAACATAAAATAACATAATATTTTTAATAAATTAGAAAATAGTTAATAGACACTACATAATTATAATTAATAAAATAACATATTTTAATACTTATTAATTGTTATATCCGTTAATATATATTATAAAATAAATCTTTATATTTAAACTATTAGTTTCATTTTTCTAGATTACTTAAATCAAATTTCTTTATCGTTTTTATTAATCTAAACTAATTATAATAATACTTGTATACAAAATTAATTTTTTTATTAATTACCGAAGCTAGAATTATACATTTGTATATAAAAAAATGTAATTTGTTTTTTAATACATAACTAATTTTATTTTATTATACATTCCGATATTTTTTATAAAAATATATATCTTATGAGAGATTGTATGTACTGATATTGAATTATTTAATTTATTAATTCTATATATAAAATAATATTTAAATAAAGGTTAATTAATTGATAAATTAAAAATTAATTCTAAAAAGAACTAGAATACTTTATTTTATTTTATAAAACAAATTTTTATTATTTATACTAGAACTTATATTTGAAAATATTATTAATTAAATTAACTGAATTTTTTCTTAAAATTTATAACTTATGAAAGTATTAAAATATGTAACAAAAATGCGATTATTCGTGTGAATTAGTATTCTAAATAATTTGAAATCTTTACTTATTTGAAATATGTATTTTATAATATTAAAAATAGTAACAGATATGATATTTGAGCCAAATTCAAGTATATGTTGCAATGTGTATTTGTTTTCTGCAAATCAACAAAACAAGGCTATCGATGTTATATTATATGGCTTACTTGAATGTCATAAAAACTTACGCCACCACTGTTGATTTTTTACCGAAATAGATAATCTATTGAGCGATGAAACTTTCGTAAATTTATCGATATGAGTGGTGTCATTCTTTAGATAACACGATAATTGCGAAAAACTGCAATTAAGAAATACATTGAATTACTCAATGTATCAATTGATAATGTGGTTGAAAAAATAAAATTCGATTCAGTTAACTTCTTTTATGTGTATTAAAATATTTATATTTAAATGTTTTTTCAACATGAAAATCTCATTTGAAAAATATATAAATATAGAAGACTTAAAAAATATAAATCCTATTTAAATGATATATTTATTTATAAAATACATCTATTCTATAAAAAAAATGTTAAAATAAAAGTTGCTATCACAGATAATTTTTAGAATTATCTTTTTTTTCTTATCAATTATTAAGACTAAAAATATAATATATATATATATATATTTTTTTATGATATATATTAATAATATAATATGAATATTATATATAATATTGTAATACGAATATTGTTTCTAACTTGATCTAATCAAGATAAAATATTTATATAAAATTTTCAAATGTATATATATGAAACAAAATTTACAAATTTAAATTGAAAAAAAAACTTATTTACTTATAACACGGTTTTACTTTGATGTGTATATTTTTTCGATAAATATACAATTATTTAAGCAGTGACTTAACCAACAATTGATTTAATTAACATTCAAAAAATTATTAATTTTTAAGTTAATTTTCTATTCTTCTTCTAATGTTTTAACTTTTATAAATATATAAAATCTATTACATAAATATTATGTTCGAGTATATAAAAATGAATTGGTTACCTACAGTATATATAAAATAGTAATGCCAAGTTTACAATCAATAAGAATAGTATAATTATATAAAAATTACTTAGAAATTTTATTATCTCCAAATTTTTCTTATATAAAAATAAATAAATAATATACAAAAATAATATAAAAATAATTATATTAAAATAATTCAATTTTGGAACATAACACTAAAAAGATGCCTTTAAAATTATATATTTACTTTTTTATTAATAATTTAATGACATATAAGTATTTCAATATATTTTGAAAATAAAACTCGCAAACTGTTATGATTTATATTAAATTTATAACATTAGAATTATCTTTCTTTCGTAAAAACAACTACTTGTAATAAAATGAAAAAATATTTAAGAAAATCACAAAATAAAATCGAAGGTGTTGAAAATAAATGAGACTATACAATGTTAAATATCAATAAAATTTGTGAATCAATTACAATAAGGTTTTATATAATCTAGAAATATGAAATATGAAAAATTGATATGCAATCAATTTTACTATATATAAAAAATAATATTTTAATGTTTTAAATTTCTGTAACTGTAAAAAAGCTTAATCGTGTATAATTAATAAGGACAACACAATTTTTTAAATATATTAAGAAATACTCGATTAATCAAATATATTTGCTTTTATTAAAATTAAAATTTCTTTTCATAAAACATATACTCACAGTAATAAATAGATAATAATTTGTAACGCTAAATGTATAAATATGTGAATAATAAAATTGAATTATAGTAATAATTTAGAACAATTTTCTTGATTGAATAACAGAAACGGTACTTTGATTTACTATTGATTGATCCTTTCAGAAAAATTTATTTCATATTATTTTATAAATCCTTCAGTTAACAAGATAATTAAAACCAGCTAATTTCAAAATTTTCAAGTTTCTAAAGATATTGGTTAAGATAATTTGCAAAATTTTACAGATAAATAAATGTCTAGAAGGTAAACAGTTGTCTTGCTTTTTTACGTGTTTCGCTCATTCCATTCAAACGAAGCCAGTTTTAATCTCTAAAAGGTCGAAGAGAAGAAAATGGATACGAGGAAGGACATACAAAGAACAACCGGATCCTTTCGCTGTAACTCTAAACGTTAAGAATGCATACAGTATAGTAACTTCAAATAAGTGAACGCCATTCAATCTGTACATTCGTAAATTTTTGACTTCATACTTCTTATGTGTATTCTAGATTTATAAGTTTTAAAAGTACAAATATCTCAATCTAATTATAGTTATTTATTTATTAATTACAGTTACAAATTGTGTCTAAAATGTTTATTACAATTATATATTAGACTGCCGATTTTTACGTGAACAAGAAAAACTAAAAAAGTTAAAAATAATGTTATCGATTTATTTCTTAAACAAATTTATATCTTAAAAAATTGCATTAAATCTTAAATACATACCTATTTGTTATGAATATTTAGCTAGGAGTATGATTATCTGAAATTTATTTGTGTAATATTGCAACTAAACGTCTATTAAAATATTTTTTATTGAATATACAATTATTTATATTTTAAAAATATAAAAAACTAAAATTGAACTAAATAACAATAATTATTAGCTTACATGAAGATCATAAAAATTAACGATATAAAATAAATAAATATATCGATTACATATATTTTAATTTAAAATACCAATATATTTATAACAATTATAAGATATACCAGGATCTACGAACAACGAAGGAATGTATGAAAAATTAGAAACATCGCATAAACCTCTTTATAGAGGAAAAAATATTTAGTCTTTTCTTCTTTACTTTAATAATTTCATAATACTGATGAATCCAAGATCAATTCAATAATTATATTATTCTTTTGATTCCATGTAGATATGAGAATATACTTATAACTTTAAAGATTATAACTTATTTTATATTATTCAATTTTTTAAATGAAGAACAATAAATTTGTATTACTTATTATTATAAAATAAATTAAACTGATTATTATAATTAATAATTTAGATTTATTTAATTGTATAAATTATTTACAAAAAAAAACTTTTAATCAATTTACTATTTTAAATAATAAAACTTTAAAATTTTTAAAAAATCTTTAAAATATTCAAGATTTATAAGTATCAAAATATTATTTTAATTCTGAATTAATAATTTTTTAATATTATATATATTATTATTAATAAATAAAGTCAATTCTAGAATTTTTTTACTTTTCAAATCAACTAACAAATTTTAACTTTATATGATTCTATTCTTATATTTTACACATTATATTTAATATCTATCTATGAATCTTCTTTATATTACTATAATTCTTATTATATTTCTTAAAAAATTAATATTTTTGAGAATAAGTATAATGTCATTCCTATAAAATTTTTGATAAAAATATAATTTATTTAAAATTTTATATACATTTAATTAAATATATCATTTTACTCAAATAAAATTATTTTATTATTTAACAACAATTTCATTATAAAATTAATAAACTTGTAATGAAAATGTTTTACTTGTTTATCTAAATAAATATGTATTAATTTTTAATGTAAATATATTGAATAGAATTAAAGTGTAAAAAAATACTCTTATTAAGTACTTATGCAGAATCCATATATATTCAATAGAACAAATACGGTAAATAATCAAATATTTAAATAAATATTTATAAAAATATTATTCTCAGTGATTATTACGTGTACTACAATTGATAGAAACTGATACAAAGTATTTATATCAAAATCGTTGAAAATAATTAAATAAAGATAAGATAATAAATAGTTTGTTTCATATAATGAAAGCTTTATTTATTTTTTATTTAAAAATGATTAAAATCAGTTTATTAACGTCACATATATATTAAAATCTATATTTAAAATTTAAAAATATACTATTGATTATTATTAAATGAATAAAACGTATACTTATTCACTTTAAAAATTCATTATTTAAAAGCTAAGTAATAATAGATTTAACTATTGTATTATCTAATCTTTTTTTTGTTGTTTGAAAGATAATGCTCATAATAAAACAGTACAACTTTATAATCCATCCTGAAATTACAAGTAAAATATTGTGCGAGATAATTATAAATCCCATTGTTTCAAAATTCATTTTTTAAATCCATTAAAAATAACTAATTCTAAATTTTTCTATAGTATAATATAAAATTTATAATAAATAAATATATATATAAGTTTATGGTGCCCTAAATAAATTCATATATTCAAAAAATAACTTATAATAATTACTAATGTATTATCAATATATTTTTCTGTATTTTTTCTTGAAAAATTATATATATATTTATTATAATAAAATATTAATAATATAAGTAATACTTATTAATTTTTTTTTAATAAAATTTTTTTAAACGATATATTTTTTATTAATGTAATCCATACAATGTTTGTTAATTCAGATTTCCGTGTTTTTTGTTATTTACATACAAATACTTATTACCGTCTTTACACCCGTATTTCAGTTTCGTTTAACGTCTTTCAAACACGGCACGCAAAGAAACAGTGATTTTGATTTTTTGTGCAAGTTTTTATATCGTATTATTCAAGAACTATAAATTTTTATTCTGATATCTATAGTTATAAAACCTTATATTTTATGTAATAAATTGAAATGCTTGTTATTTACAAAATACAGAGTTGTAAGTTGAAAAACTTACTTATAAATACTTGTGGTGTTAGAAACAGCTTTTATAAATCACATGAAAAAAATTAATAAACACTCATCTAAAAATCTTGCACAGTTTGTGTTTATTAAGTTTTTACAAACTTCAAAATTTTTTTTTATTATATTGTTATAAATATTATATATTATTGTAAATAAATAAAAAAATTATTTATAAGTATAAATGTATTTAGCAAATAACGTAAAATATATAAATTTCTATTTAACATAATCGATATAAATAAAATTTATATTACAAAATGTTTAAAGATATCAGAATTATTTAAAATAGGTATTTTATTTTAATATAATTAATATTTAAAAAATATTCATAATTTAATGATTATTTACATTTGAAGAAATTTTTCCAAATCAGAAAAATTAAAAAGAAAAATTGGTAATAAAATCTTATAAGTAATTATTGCTTTTTTATATTCATAACATAAATCTAAAGAATATTATTCTAATTTAAAATTTTTTTATTATTACAAGTATATATGAATCTTAAATATATTTAAAAAATATTAAGGTTTTTTAATAGAATTTGACAAAGTAAACTATTCAGTTTTTAAAAAATGTATTTGTGTTAATAAGAAAACACATAATTTTAAAGTTAAAGTAAAATATATAATTAATATATATTTTTGTAAAAAATTTCTAATTCTTTTAATATATATTATGTATATAAATTAAGATTCAAAGAAATTTACGTTTTAATTTTAACTTTAATTAAAAAGATTAAATAAATTACAGAAAATATTATTCTTTTTCAATACTTTACAAATTCTTAATTTGAGTTGATTTAATTTTATTATTTCATATGGCATGTTTCTATTAATATAAAAAAAATAATAGATTTTATTACATTTATTCACAAAAAGATTATAAATTTTAAAATAAATTTCCCACTACAAGTATTATTTTTAATATATTTGTGTTGTAAATTTATAGAGTACTAGAATTTTTTCAAACCTACTTTATTACAAAATTTTTCTTTTGTTATATAAATTCATGATACAATTTTGAATCATTTAAAATATTACTACCGTATATATAATTTGGTTCTATAACAATTTATAGTTCAAATAAAATTGAAATTAATGTATTAAATTAATTCTATACAAAACTACATACATGTATATATATTTCTAATAAGTGAATTAAATCTTTAATATAGTATTATCTTAAATACTATTAACATTTTTCTAATTATACATATTTATATTTTATATTTATATTTTATATAATAAACATATTATAATTTTCAGCTACATTAATTTAAAGAATAAGTATCTCAGATATCATTATTTGGAAACAAAATTAATGATAATAATTGCAATATGATCAGTAATTGAATTGAAAGTATCATGTATAAAATTCATCATAATATATTCATCATAATACGCTTTCAGTAGAATAAATCAGTTTTATATTATTCTTTATAGAAACATTATAAACAATTAATTATATAATTACTATTAACTTCATGTTAGAAAGTTCATTCAAAAATATAATATATATTATCTTTCTAATAATATGATGAAACAACATACTTAAATAATGTAAACTAAATACAATTTCAATATATTAAAATATTATATATTTAATATATCACTATGTATTGTAAACTTATTTATAATATGAATAATTTTATACAAATAAGATTTGTATAATTTTCTGTAAAAGAAAACTTTAAATTTTTAAATTGGCAAAAATAAAAGAAAATAAAGAAAATTTATATATATTTTCTTAATTATTAAATAAATTCTTTAATTAGTCTGTATTATTATAATAAATTAAATTAGATTGTGCAAAAAATAATAGGCATATTTTTATATATTTCATATAAAATTTGTATCTTAATAAATTTCAAGGCATTAAAATTATTATACAGCTTCAATTGTATATTTCAATATTAGAACTATCTACTAAATTTACAATACACAACTTAGAATTTAAGAGATATTTTATATCTATATACATACGTAGATAACGTATAAAATTTGAATATAATATTTATAAAGTATTATCTTTTTGTAAATTGAAATCTGGTTAAGTATATAAAAAGTTTTAGACTATTTATTAAAATCTATATATATATATTTTTAAGTAATTTTCATTTATTATTTTTTATTGTTTTCATTTTTATTAATTATTTTTATTCGATAAAATTTTAAATTACTTTTTATATAATATTTAATTTATTCCGAACAAACAAATTGTAAAACTTATGAAAATAAATATCAGAATATATTATTAAATGCATATGAAATTTAAGTGTCTAGTCTAAATAATTTCATATATCTAAAATATGTAAGTAATGAAAAAAAATCTAAATAAATTTTTAATTATTTATATATAAATTTTTTGAAATAATAGCAAATTATAAGAGTTACCAAAAATGATTAAAAATGATAAAAATCAAGGATAATACAAATTTGTAATATTCAAATATTTATTACATTTATTAAATAATACTTTTTGTATAATTATAAAAATATTAAGTACACGATCGGGTTTTAACTCAGACCTTGAAATGGGTAAAAACTTTATTTAGCTAATAAATTAATACTAGTATATGTATAAAAAAAATTAACCAATCAATTTTGTTATCAAATAATTATGAAAAATAAATTCAAACTTTAAAGAAAAAACAGATAATTGTAATAAAAGTAAGAAGCAGATTTATATATATATAATCATATAATTAAACTCCTTTATCAATTTATAATTGATATTTTTGGCAAAAGATACTTTCTGATATATAAACTATTCTATTGACATCTGTATATTAAATTTATTATATAATCCCTTAAATTAGTCGCCTCTTGTTTTACTATCAAACTATTCATTTTCAATATTAGAAACCTTTATGTTTATCCAAACAGTTAAAAAATTTGAAAATTTGAAAATTAATTTCATTATTGATACTTATTTTGTTCATTCATATCAGTTGCGTAATATTTAAATAATGAATATTTATTATGGCCTTAATATAACTTTCACTTTATCTTGATAAGAATTATGACTTTGATTTTTCGAGCATTTTAAAGTTATGATATTTCATCTCATACCTTTTAAGAAACTGTAAATACAAGAAACTCTATATTCTTCTATATAAAAACACTAAAAATAGAATAAGTCAATAATGTATTTATTACAAACAATTTTATAATTCATTAAAAGAAACATTGAAAGCTTATAAATATCATGCAGCTATAATAAGACCTATTGATTGAAATAAAATGAAATTATTGATGATAATGTACTATCGTTCAATATATATATATATCATTTATAAATTTTGGAAAAATTTGATATTTTACTTCGACTAATTTTATTTAAGTGTTGATTCTATAACTTTCTTCTTTTTATAAGTAATCAATAATTAATAATTATAATTTTTATAAATAAAAAAAATATCTGATAAGAGAGAGGAAACTCTGGAAAACTTTTTAAATTAAAATTATAATCTAAAACTAATTAATAATAACAATATTAACACATTTAATCAGCATCACAGAGAGAAAAATACAATAGACTTAAAAAATACAAATGATATTTAATAATAAAATAATACTAGAAAATTCTAATAAATTTTATAATAAAAATCGCTATAATTATAAAAATATAATTAAAAAATCGTATTATTAATTCAATTTACAAAAAAGAAAAATAAATTATAACATAAATTATTATAAAAAAATGATAATAAAATTTTTTAATTACAATAACTAGATGAATTAATGTATACAAATTAAAAATAAATAAAAATAATTCAATTACAAAAAGTTTTATAGATAATTTTATATAAAAGAAATTTAAAGATTAAGAGTATTTTTTGAACATAAAAAATTTAGAAACAAGAAAAAGTAAAGAAAACATTAAATGTAATAGAATCTTCTAAATGTGTGATTAAAATTTTTGTAGGTAAAATCAATAATAATGGAATATAATAAATCAGTATTAATTGTAATTTAAATTAAAAAAATGTAATAAATAAATAGAAAAAGAGTCTTTACAAGTTTATAATAAACGCGATTATTTATAATCATAAAATAATACTTTGTAATTATATATATATATATATGGAAGTAAATTTAAAACATAAAATATTATATAATTTTACAAAAATAAGTTAAATTTGCTATATTATCTTGTATAAAAATGTTATAATAATATGCATTGGTAGATTTCATCGATATAAAACGGAATATAAATATTTCAATTCAGAACATAGTTTTTTAAGATTATATAAACAATTTCAAAATAATTTTATAAAGCATTTGATAGTATCTAATGTTTAGATGAATTCAATTAGGCTAAAACAGTATCATATATATAATCATGTAATAACTACATTATAATTTTAAAAATATAAAAAAGACTCAAAAACTATTAGAAAATCTAATAAACTTTTAATTATCATATATACAATAATTTAATACGTTTATAATTTATTCATACTTTGCTATAAATAAATTCTTATGTAGTTTCTAATAGACATTAATTATCTCGCAGATAATATGATTTGAAATACATAAACTTAGAAAATATACATGTAATTTTTAAATGAAGCAATATTTTAAAATATAATTGATCAATAACTATTACAATTTGATGTACTTCAATATTATTTTCTATTTTTGTTTCATGATCTTGTAATAATATTTTTTAATATGTGTCCTAATGAATATTTATAAAATGCAAAGCCTTAAATTAAGGCATTTAAAAGAAAAGCCTTAAAACTCAATTAATTCGCATATTTTTCAAATTTAAAATGTTTATATTAATTATAAATAGTTAAATTATTAAAAAATTAGTTCATAATTATTACATGAAAAAATTTTTAGTAAAATTATTAAATATAACTTATAAATCCATAAAAAGTTTTAAATTATTTGAGAAAAAGAACTGGTGTTACCAAATTTTATTATACAAGTATATTAACAATGCAGATACTATGTTCTAATAATAAGATATGTTTTACGAATAAATTAGATAACCAAACTTTACATAATTTAATATTTACAAAATTACACCATAAAATCATAGCAATATACAAATTAGTTTTTTCTTTCAAGAGGAAGGTAAGCTAGTTAGCTTTTAGAAAATATAGAAACATATATATTCGTGGAATAAGGATTTACCTTGCCAATTAATGTATATAATATTTCACGGTATACTCGTTATAATATAAAAAAAAGAATAAAAAACATTTTTTTATGGTTACATATTAAATTTTTATTTCTAAACATTGTAGATCAATATTCGAAATGTTAAAAAAATTTTCAATTTATCTGGTAATCTATTATTCAAACAGCTTTTCTGTAAATGAATGTTTGGTCCAATAATTTTAACCTTAAATATTTAGTTTTTCTAATTATGAAATATGCAAACAAATATTTTTTTTAATTTTATAAAAATTTAAATATGCCCGATTTTTAGCTAATAACTTTATATTTTGTATAAGTTAAATCATTTATTAATAAACAATAATTATATTCTGCTTAATCATTTAAATGTTCTACTTTGATTTTAAATTAATATCCTCATTTCATAAAAATACATAATTCTAAATATACAAATTGATAACTATGAATTCATTAATGTAATTAATATCATTATTTTTTTAAGTTATGTGTACTTAAATTAATAAATATATTAAAATATTAGAAAAATTATTACTAAAAATAGAATTAAAAATTTTTAATATAATATTTTTTCACAATACTTATTTAATACTTAACATACATTCATTCTTACATATTTAATTAAATAACATAAAATTTCATTTGGAATAATATTTTATTTATGCATTGAATAATTTTTAAATATTTACTATTTTGATTTAAATATTTTTATGGTTACAATATCTATTAAAATAAAGTAATTTGACAATATGCACGTGTTAATTTGTATATTTACACAAATAGTATATAATTTTTAGCAGTTTAAGTAACTTAATTATTATAAATTACTATTATTGTAAATAATTTATATCTATATTCATCTATAATAATATAGTTATAAATATAATTTCTTATGATATAAATTTTATTATTTTACGCAATACTAATAAAATGTTTGTAATCTTTTAATTAGAATATGTGTTTCAATTGATGTCATTTACATGACTCCAAATATTTACAACGAATTTTTAACTAATATAAAAATAGGTATAATTTCTTTTAATTAAAAATAATTATAATAGACTTTTAATGAAACTGAAATTCCAAATTTAAAAGCAATTTTTTAATATTATATGGATATGTAACTAATTATTCTAAATTATAATGAGATACATATATAGTACATTTTAAACACCTTAGTAATAACATACTTTTTTAAATTCATAGTAAAATTACAATAAGCATAAAAAATTTTGTTCACAAATATTTTAAATTATAAAACATTTAGAATTTATAAATTTTTCTAACAGAACATTAAATAAAGTTTTTAATTGTAAGAATATTATCCATGTACGAAAAGAAATTTTTTATGATAAAACAAAGTTATTTTATAACTCCGTTTAACTGTTCGTTTTGCATACATATTTTGCTATAATATTCTGAGAACAGCAATATAATAAGAAATAAATTAATATTTAATTTAATTATTATTGTAAGAAAATATTTAAACAAAAATTACCATTATATATATAATTAAATAAAAATGTAATACACCATTTACCTAAAATAATGTAACTATTTTCTGGTATTGCGTGCTGTATTAACTAAGCGACCAATATAAACTACTGTATAAGGCGATAAAAAAACTGAAACTAAAAACCGAACATATCAAGGACTAACAAATGACAACGAGATATTTCATTAATAAATAGCGGGTAATGCATTTTACGTCTTATGTAATTACATGCAATATTTATGTTTAACGCGCGAGATCGGATATGATAACCTTTATCAAAGAACTAGATAAATAATAGTTATTATATGTCTATCGTATGATTACATAGTTGTTTTTAAGCATAAATTTTACTTTTATTTTGTAGGAAGTATATTCAAAAGGCATATATTAACGTTTAAAATATATATTACCGTAACATAAATATTTTAATAGTTCTAATACTTAAATATTCAAGATATATTGACATATTTGGAGGTTAAGTTCATTCTGATTGTGAATATCAATAATTAATACGTTAGGTAAAATATCATATGTATATAAAATAACTATATTTGTTATTTAAAAATTTATTTTTTTTTAATACAATAATTAATTATCCTCTTCTTTTACATATTAAAGATTATTACATGATATAATCCCGACTTCACCTTCGCTCTGTTCTAGCTGTTCTGACATAAATTAATTATACTAAAAGATTTTTTTTCTACGCATAAAAAATGATAACTTACTTGTACTTTGTATTCGAATAATTTATAATGATAATAAATATTTAAATATTAAAATTATAGAGTGACCACTATCATCAATCAATTACATTTTTTATCTATTTTATTCTATCAAATTAGAATAATTTTTATAAAAAAATAAGTTTTACAAATAAAAAAATATTACTAATTCCAAAAGCTAGACATTTTTTTTCAATTTCGTCATGAATTGATTGTTTTAATTAATAAAATAATTTAATTATAGTATAATTTTTATAAATTTTATGTACATTATGTTTTTCGCTAATTAAACTATTTTATAGTTATAAATAAGAGATATTTTACTCTCTTTATTTTACTTTTCTTTACACTTTCATTAACTCTTTATTCTTCTTAAATTAAAAATAATTACTACAAATAAAATCACTTTATTTTTGCTTTATATGTATTATTAGAAAATCATTAATAATATAAAACAATTAAAATAATAATAATATGATACGTATTCTCTGTCAATCTCCTTATAAAATATTCGTGAGTTTATTATTTATTATTGTTATTATTATTATTATTATTATTATTATTATTATTATTATTATTATTATTATTATTATGCTTTATTTCTTATGTATTTATAATATAATTACAGTTTTTATTATCAAAACATTCTCATTATATGTTTATTGAAAAAAATATAGAACATATTATATTTTATGACGTTCAAACGTAAATTAATGGTAAACGAAACCCGAGTTTCGGTTTAAAATAGTCTTACAATATTTACAGTTTTAGAAATAAGAATGGATATAATTCATGCACAAAAAATTCTATAGAATGTATAATAAAAGGCAATAAGTAAATTCATGTTGTGCCAGTTTTAATTAATTACGATAAATTAAAATCTGTTTTTATTTCAACATATATGACTTATACATTTTAAAAAAACAATTATATTCATTAAATTTTGCAATATTTTAATTAACACTGTAATTTTATTCATTATTTTATTTCAACGTATGATTATAATCATATAATAATCCGTAAAGAAGAAAATATACTCTTATTGTTAAACATATAAAAATACGAATAATGTATATTCTTCGATATAATTAAATTAATAATTGAAATTTTAAGATATTTAATACAAATATTTTTTGTAATTATAGTAAAAAAAATATTAAAAGTTCTGAGATATTAATATTTCATATAGATTTTAGTGTAAAAATTAGAAAAGATGTTGATTTATTTTTCACTGTAAATATCTATAAATTTACTCTAAATATTATTATAAATAAAATTGAAAAATCAGAATTATATTTTTTGTCCATGTATAATTATATTAATAATCTATTTATTTTTTACTATATAACATATAAATATAACATAAAAATTAAATTTAAAACTATATTTATGTCGTTTATATTCTAGTACATATTCTAGTTATTTAATTACGAACTTTAAAAATATAAATATTTATATACTTTTCTTTCACACATTTTACATACGAAGGTAGACGTAAAACAATGAAAAAAAAAATTTATATTAAATAATTATTTGAATTTAAATAAAATTTTTTATTAGGATCAATCAATTTTTTTATAAACACATTTAAAATACATTTCCGTAAATGTTCTTATAAATGATACAGAGATAATACCTAATTAAAAAAACAAATGGATTTGACGCATTAAAAACTACGTCATACAAGAATTGACATTGAATTTATAAAAGGTTGAAACGAAATCTAAAAAAAATGTAAATAAAACACGAATTTTAATTTATAGTGAAATTATAAAGGTATAATCATTGTTTTTATACATAACCATTTTATTCATTTGTTCGTAGAATATTCTTGAACATGTTCTCTTACAAGATGATTTTAAAAACATAAACCTACTTATTGGATAATTTATTTAGTTTTAAATATAAAATTAAAAATAATACTAGAGAAATTAATAGAACCAATTTATTCATTTAATTTTGAAGAGATATATTATAAATCTGAGAAATTAATGAATAAAGGTTAATGTTATGTCAAATTTTGAATTAGCACAATGTATTATTAAATTTTGTAATGTATAGAATTAATATAATATTCATATACTTTTTTATATTAATTATTTTAAAAAATATAATAATATATTCAAAATTAAAATTATTTATTCAAAGAAAAAGTAATTCTACATATAATAAATATATCGATATAATGACATATTACTTTAAAATATATCTCTTTAAGATATATTAATAAAAGAAATTAAAATAAAACATGAATAAATAAATAAATTCATCCATTTTATATAACATTATTAAATTTTTTATTAATTTTTAATTTTATTACTCATAAAAGATAACTACAAAATTTATTATAAACGTAATCTTCTTTGTGTCAAATTTTTATTTTAAAATCATTTACGTCATTAAAGTTTTTTATTTATCTTTGAAAAAAAAATAAATATTAAAAAAATAAAAAATAAAATTCACATAAAGATTAAATTATTAAATAATAATTTGATTTTCGAATAAATATTTGTTGATACCGATGTCAAAAATGCCTGAATTAAACTAGTAATCAATAATTAAAATTATTATAATGTATTATACATTATATATATGTAATTATTGTAAATAAAATTAACATAATCAAAAATAGAAAAAAACTTATGAATTCGAATTTTTATATTAGTTTATAAATAGAAATTTTACTTTCAATTTCATTTTATATAATTATAGGGTTAAAAAATTGTTTTTCTCATATTTCATTTATTAGGATATGATTCTAAAATTAATTAGATAAACTAATAAAGATCTTAAATCTAAACGTATCTTTTATAATTTATATAGAATAAATTGTTTCAAAATAATTACAAGTCAACAAGATTTTTATAAAAAAAACTGATTTCTTTATTTACTGTGTCATATATATTCTTCAATTATATTAAAATATGAATGTGATTTTTTTAAAATTTTTTAATAAAATACATTTTAATTTTTATATAGAAAAAAAATATAAATTTTGCAATAGTTATAGGCAAAGTTTAAAGTAATGTTTAATGTAATTCTTTTCATTATTATTCGAATTTTTATACTTATAAATATCTAATATTAAAATATTTTAATAAATATTAATATTGAATTGTTTTCGTTATATTTAAAAATTTTTTATAATAATACAAGAGTTAAATATCTAATTAATTGAAAGCAATATAAACGAGCTTATAGTTACATAATAAATCTTGTTATAACAAATTTTAACAATTTTTTTAAAGTTGAATAAGCTTCATTTACATGTTTTCATCGTTATATTAAAAAATTTATAATATTCAAACTTACTTTTAAAATATATGTTTAGTATGATACTTATAGTCAATATATTTTTATCTATCAGAATTTTACTACAAAGCTTTAAAATTCAGAAATATCATTCATTGTTATAATCTAAGTTTAGAGATAAATTCAGTAAAGAGTAGTGAATTTTACTTTTTCAATAATTGAGCTGATACACTAAAATAGTGAATATTATCAAAATATTTAAGTAAATAATTATTTTATATCAGATAATTTAATTTTTTTTAATATATATTTAAAAATTAATGATGTTGATATCAATAAAAATGTTCTTTAAATAAATATTTTTAAATCAACAATTTAATTAATAATTTTTTTAGTAATATCTAAGTTAATTATGGAAAGAGAGAGCAGAGAAATTTTACATAAACGATTTAAAATTTTTAAATAGTATACCCATGTAATATCCAATATAATACATAAGAACTTTTCCAAAAAATAATCATAATGATAAACAAAAGAGAAGAAAATTTTTTTGTATAATAAATTACTGAATGAGACAAAATACACGATTCATTATACAAACATATTCGTCTATTTATATATAATATAGTGTACAATTATACTGATTATCTTATGATCTGATTTGTGAAGAAAAAAAAATTTGAACGTGATAATATATTCAATTTTCTTTTCTAGAATATGTAAATAATTTAAACGATCTAAATTTTTTATGTAATAATCAATCGTAATTCGACTTTTTGTTACGATTTAGCTGTTTATATGATAAACACGCTGGACCCTATTGATATTATCAACCTTGATAGAATATAGAAATATACTTAAATTTAACATAATTTTTAAATGTCAAATAATATATAGTCTATAAATAATTATTTTTTAAATTATTAATAATATATGAATCTGATTTAATTGAATTATGTAATGGTTAATTTTTTAATTTATATAAAATAAAGTAATAATATGTTAAATAAATTTTAAATTATTTAAAGTTTTGAAATGTAAAAAAACTTACTAAAATAAATTAATAATTAAATCTAAATTTATTTAACATTTACAAAAAATGTAGTTAAATAAATTTTACTGATTCTAGACTAACAATAATCTAAAGTTTGAATATCAATTTATTTGTTTATTTAAATTTATAGTTTTTTATGATTAAATATAAAATTATATAACTTCTTGTATATGTAAAAACTCTCTTTCTCTCTGTACTTTTATAGAATTTAGCTATTACGTTACGCGTAAAAATTAAAGATGTAAAAAAATATCTTTTTCTTCATGTATCATAATAAAGCATGACCATGTAATAATACTTAAAAGAATTTATTTATTTTTAATATAAATTTTTCTAATATAATGGTTCCTTGAAGAAAAATATTTAAAATCTTTTAATATCTAGTAATTAATTTTATATTTTAATATTAATTGTGGTATGATTAATTGAAAAATAAAATAAATTATAAAATAAGTTAATAATTTATTTTTAAATATTTATATTTTTTCTAACGATTAAAAATAATATTTTATTGTTGTTACATTTACTAATCTAATAATAATTAATTGAAATATATATAAAAATATTTAACATATTAAAAATAAATATTTTATTATTTTGATTATATGATGCAGATTTTAAACTTATTTTGTTATGCTTTTAATATTCGAAGGTGATAAGATCTTGAAATTACCATAGAAATTATAGTTTTGAAACATGATAAATTATTATTCTTCAATAAATATTAATACTAAAACTATGTAATATAAATACAATGGTGAAAAACATATTTTTAATTTGATATAAATTTAATTTGTATTGAAGTTTGTATTCTAGCAACAAGAATCATAAAAATATATTTATAATACAATTTTATATAATTAAGGTGTGAATTTTTCATTTTCTTAATCAAATACACTACTAGAATAAATTTATTCAAAAAATATCAAGTCAAGAATTATATTACTATAAATATTAGAAAATTCTTTTTTTTTTTATCAAAATAAGGCTACCCCTTATTATTGATTATTTTTGCAAATAATGGAATGCTAATCTACTGCGTTGTTCTGCTTGTTTATTACTCACTTTTAAATTCTATATCGGACAATCGAACTTGATAGTTTTCTTGTTTTGCACTTTACGGTATACTTACGCATACATGTATATGTGTACGTATAGATATACGCATGCTTGCGCTCACGTTTATTTAATTATTTCAAGTTTATTCCTTGTTTTAAAAGAGCATTCTTCGTATTTAATTTAATCGCAAAAAACAAGCACTCTAAAGAAGCATTTGAAACAATGAGGATATAAATGGATTTTCTAAAATTGAAAAAGAAGCACCGTAAGAAATCAATTTGAATGTTTAATGTTAAAAGTCATCAATATTCCTGAGAATGAACATTCAAGGAGAATCCGTGGATTTGCCTTTCCAGGACTATCCAGCGTACAATAATAAAGTTTTAGGGAGGTAATAAACGGCGGAATCATTTGTGATTAATCGTAAAGGGTTCAGTCAGTAACAAAAGAAAAGTAACAAAGCTACAAGCAGGCATTAAGCGCTAAATCAAATGCAGGCATCAGCAGGAGTGCGTGGCCAGCAATTGGCCGAGTCGGGTGTCCGCCGCTCACGGGTGGGGACGAAACTCGGTACGATGGCTAAAGAGTTAAAACCAAGATCGAGAGGGCCGCACTTTTCCAGCGTATCGCGAGCCACGCGCACTGGACCACATCCTCACGCTCGGCTAAAGCTAGTCCAGGTTTCGGCCCAGCTCAAAGTTCCGTGCAAGAGGCCAACCATGAAGGATACGGCATCGATCTGGGGTCAGCTCTCGGCGATGGTCAACGAGAGCTCCAGGAACGATGCGTACCCTGATCCGGTTGTCTTCGCCAAGGTGCATAGCCTCAGACGTAATTCCTCCGTCGTCGTCAACAGGTTCTTCCGCAACGCTGTTCCCCTTGATGTTAATGGAAGAGCCAACTGGCCGAGGCGTAAGTGCACCCAGACGATTTCGAGCCCTTATCCACCGCCCCGAGTTCTACTCAACTATTGGACGCAACTTATCTCACTTTGCTTTTTCACGATTTCTGTCTGACTGGCTATCTATCTCTCTCTGTATTTTCATCTGCTTTGTAATTGTAATATAAATATCCGATCCAAACTTCGCTTCCAAGAACCAAAAATAGTCGAATAACTACAGCTTTACTTATATCGTGAATTAAAACATTGCTTCCTTGCATTGCAAATTTTTTTATTTTATATATTTTAGCTTATATAAAGCTTGAATTAATGGATACACATTTTAATCTTTCAATCTGAGTTTTCCATGAACTAAAATTTAAATCTTTAAAATTTTTTTAAAATTTTCATCTTTATTTATTTAGTAGGTGTTTGAAGTTTTACTCAAATAACACCTAAGTTAAAAATTTTATTTTAGAGTAAAATTTGTATCTAAAATATTAACATTTTAAAAAGGGTTTTTTTAAATCTGATATACAATATTTTCGAATTATTAATAATACTAAAATATAATATGTTTATTATAATGATACTAATTAATTAACGTATTATACCTAAACAAATTCTATAACTAGAAACATCAACACATGAATCTTAAACAAAAACACATTCTCAGTTACAAGTCTTATATTTGAGAAACGCAAATTCTATCTATTTTTAGTATTTATCAATGGTTATATAATAAAATAAAGATTAACTATTGTTTTATATGCACTTAATATTGTCATGCCATGATGATTTACCATCTACCTGGGAAAAAGTATAAAATTTTTTATCAATCATAACTAAATTAAATTTTATATTATTGAATAAATAAAAGCTAATTTTTTAAGTATAAAGATGAATTTGTTTTGCAAAAAATTTTTTTAAAAATAAAGTAATTCCTTTTTTATATGATATATCCTCTCAACGTATTTTCTTAAAATTTATTAAATTTATTAAATACCATAATCTTTTTTAATTTTAATGATTTCTTAACTTATAAAAATCAATTGGTTTATAATAAAATTTTATATTTTTATTTAATATTCAATAGAAATTTTTTTCTTAACAATTAATAATTATTAACAAGTATATTGCATTCTTATTACATATTTTTACATTTTTTAATTGCATACCATTAACAATACTAGATATTATGCATTATAAATCAAATAAAGAAAAGGTACATTTTTTAAATATATTTTTCTATAAATTATAGTATAATATTTTATAGGTCTAAGTTTAATCATTTTAAAGTATTCAAAATATAAATCTTATTCTTTATATATTATAAATTATTAACTTGTAATAAATTTTTTTTTAAGAAGTCTTATAATACTGAACATAATAATTTTTGTTTATATTTATTTATTAAGTTTTATTTTAGGCAAAAATTTGAATTTATTAATAAGTTTTAAATAATTTAAATTAAATAATTTATATGATTCTCATTTTCGTTATTTAACAAATTCACTTTTTATAGTTTTCTTGCTGATTTATGGATTTCAATACTATTATTAAAATTTTAAAAATTAATTTACCAAAATTATTTATTATTATAATTCATGAAAATCGTCAAATGAACGAGTATTATTAGTACATATTTGATGAAATTCTATTTGCTTCTATATATCAATAGATTAGATATATAAATTATTAAAATTAATATTTTTTTCTAATTATGAAAATATGGATATTTTTTACTTTTTATAATAAAAATATTTAATAATGAATTTTCTAAACTATATAAAATATTTTTGAATAATTTAAAATAAAAAATATAATGAAAATACCATTTAACAATGTCTTAAAAAATTTTTCTTTAGCAAAAACAATATATTTTCAATACATATATTTTTATCAGCATCATACATTTCATTAAAATAGAAATTTCTAAAATTTTTTATTATTTTATTATTACTAAATGTTATCCAATCATAAATAAAGAAATTGTGAAAAAAAAATTGTAATTGCAGATGGTACATCTATTTTTTATTAGCATTTATGCAAATTTACAATAGATAAGAGTTAAAAGTACATATAATCAACTGTATTTTTAAATTTTATTAACTCAGATAAAACTTCATTATAATGTATAATCTTAGTAAATTTTAATATTTGTTTAATAATATTTAATTTTAAAGTTAATTATATATTTTTAATAAACGAATGGAGAAAATTTGAAACGTACATGCCTTTAATTTGATTCTATCAAAAGGTACAAAAAATATTATATTATTTAATTCTACGTTATCTTTTAAATAAAATTAGATTAATAATTTATAGTATCGAACATGTCGAATTACTTATATCTTTCTCTTTGTCTTTTTCACGTTATAATTTGAAATGAGAATTTCATTAATATTGTAGCATTACTAATCAAAATATTTATATATTATGGATATATTAAAATACTATATAATAGACCGAATTTGTAAGTTTTTTAATAGTTTTAATAATTTATTTTTTAATGTAGTGAAATATCTATATAACTTATATGTTTTTTTTATAATAGTATGAAATTAATGTTTGAATTTTCATAATGTACAATGTAAATCAAAGTATCTAATAGCTATTATTTATAAAGATAATTGAAACTATTTGCCTTATTTTAATATATTTCAATACGTACAGTTGAATGTTTAAAAATAAAGTTTTCTTGTTCCATAAGAGATGAAAAATTATTTTATCGTCAAATTAATTATTGTATACTTTTTTTTAAAATCTTCATAGTAACAAATAAATAATAGGTTATGCGGCTAAATATAATATGATAAGCCTTATTTTTATAAAATTGATTAGTTTAAGATTACATTAATTTCCTTTTCTGTGCAATTGCATTGTAAATAAATATAACAAATAATTTATATTATTTAGCTTTAAATAATAAATTAATTTTCTAGTAATTTACTTATCTTTATTTGAAGTTTTATAACAAAAATAAATTTTTTTCATTGTATATAAAATTTTTAGTAATAGAAAAATTTAAAAATGAAAGTTTTGAAAAAAGAATATATTTATTTTTCTTATATTATCATAAATGAGAAATACATTTGTTGAATCTGTCGTAAAATTATTTTTATACAAAAATTGATCATAAAATTCTATTATAATATTTTAATAAAGATTCACGTATATATTATGAATAAGAGGTATTGAAAAATAAAAGAAAAATTCAATATTTATGATTAAATAAAGAATTAAATATTATCTATGATATTCTATTAGTACATCATGTACTTTCATTTCATGCAATTAATCGGATAATAGCACCTGATAAAATCTAATGAATTTAAAAACGAATGAGTTTTATAATTGATATTAATTTCATAAAAAATTAATTCAAAAATTCACGAGGAGTGAAATTATTATAATTGAGGGGAATCCCAAAGAACATTGACCTTGTACTCTGGAGAAAGGATCACATTCGCAGGCACATTTGCTTGCATGTGAGCTTCCAAACATATTTATTGATATATAAGCAAGTATATATATGTTTATATTGGCCACGCACCCTTTCACATTTTGAATTTACACGAGTCGATGAACGACCATCCAACATATATAAATACAAGGATGAATACTGAAAGACTCCGACATGATCCACAACATTATTATTTGAAATACAATTATCAGAACTGATGTATTTCCTAATTGTAGTTTTTTCATATTTCCTAATAATTTAATTTGCAATTTATATTAAACTATTGAAAATCGAAAATATAATTTATTGCCTGAATATAAATGATTAATATTACAAATTCTTCCTGAAATTCCGAAAAGAAATATAGACACCTTTATTTTTATTTATGATTTTTTTCATGAGCAAATTTATTCCTAGTTTTATATAAATTAAAATTTAGTTAGCTTTTTATTACTTTACATAAATTTTTAATAATTTTTTAAAATTGAAAAATTATAAACAAGCATTTATATAATAAAAATTTAAGTTTTTTAATCTTGATACAGAAAAAAATATAAATTAAAAAAGCTAATGTATTATACTAAAGTTTACTTTAACTAAAATAAATAAATTGAATATTAAAATAAAAATATTTTTTTTAATTAATTATTTATAGCAACTATTTTTTATCTCTGTTTCTAATATTTTTTAATTGAATACGCGAAAAGTTATATTAAGAGTAAAGAATATAGATTAAAATTAAATTTGACTAAGTAAAAAAAAATAATATAGATAATTAAATACTTGAGTTAATGCATGATTTTTTTATACGTATCAATATAAAACTTTGAAAAATAAGTTTATCGTATTTTTACCTTATCAAATTGCAACTAAATAAAAATTTTTAAATATTTATTGTAAAATTCATACCAATGACGAAATTTTAAAAAATTTTACATGTATTCAATATTCTATATGACGCTGAAAATTTTTATTCATACGGATATGAATGCATAAATATTAAAATCAATGAGAAAAATACAATGAAATAATACAATAGAATGATATAAAATAAAATTATTATATTATAAAACAGCTAATGACGTTTAGAAAAAGGACTACTTAAAGATTATTATAACCTTTAAACAATTGTTTTTTTTCTAATCATTATCCACAATACAGTGTATGTTTATTCTACAGCTTATTTTATCTCATTATTGAACTTAAAAAATTTCATTTAGAACTATTTCTTGTTTATATCTATATGTATATGAATATATATATAATCAAAACAATACTATATATAACATATAAGATTATTGTGCAAACAAAATTAATTATCTAACTATTTACGAGATTTTTCAATTACATTCATTAAGATTAATAATTTTACAAACTACGTATTTTTATGATATACTAATTATTTATGTTTCAAATATATATATTATGTATTTGTTTAAATGATTAATACAAATATAAATATTTAAATACAACTTATTCTATTATTTCGAATAATGTGCTGTTTATTTTATAATTTCTTGATTAGTATAAAAATTATCCGTATTTTTTTATTTATTGACAAAATGTAAAAAAGTTTTTATTTACTTGGTTTAAGGGAAAATATTTTATATTGTACAATTGATAACAGAACAAATTTTTTTTAAATTTTAGTTTGCTTACTTCGACAAATTAAATTTTAATATTATAACTTTACTAATTCAATATATTGCATATTATAGTTATTCTTTCTTTATATATTCTTAACATTATAATGATAATATTAATTTTGATATTTTTCTGTGGGATAAAAAAATACACAGTGATTATCTTTAATATATAAAGTCATTAGTAAATTTGAAATTTAATTTTTATTAGCTTCAAAAACCACTAAAATATTTATATATAAGATATTTGTTGTTGAATATCTTCCAAATTACAATTACATCTAAATAATATTCATTAAAAAAATTTTAAATTCAGAATAATAATTTTTTTATTTTAATAATATTTTATAATTATATAATCACAATACAAAATAAACGATTACTATTTTCTTATTAATTTTTTTTATTAATAAAGCGTAATTACATTATTGTTATCTTTCTCAAAATATTTTTAAAATTTAAATAATTTAAATACAATTTAAATTAAATAAATTTTAAGTTAAAAAAAAAAAAAGATGACAAATTTCATGATCTTAAATATCTTTTATATCATTTTTTTAGATTCATTAGAAATGCATTGTTCATTTTAAAATAAAAATCTTAAATGAAATTAAATTACAATGACTAAGGAAATAACTTTGAATCAGAATTTACACTCTTAAAAAATGAATTATATTGAAATATAATATTTATTTTTCATAACAGAAATCTGTTCTTAAGCAATTTACTAAATTTTAAATTAAGATCCAATTATGCATTTAAAACTCGTTTTTTATATAAAAACACTATTAAAATTCCAAAAAAAAATTTTAGTGGTATCTCATTTTGAATTACTTCTTTAAAATAAATTAAATATTTTACTAAATATATTTTATTGCTTAAATGTTTATATATTAAATTATTTTATAAATAAAAATCTTTATATACTATAAAAATATATATATAAAAAATATATTTCTTAAGGAAATATTATGAAATATATATAGAATAAAACGAATCTTTTATAAATATTTATAAAACATTGTAATATACTTATTATTAAATTTAAAAAATATAATAAAATTATTAAAATAAAATATATAAAATTAATCAATTTAATAATGCAGTTATTTTAGATTAATATAAATTTCAATATTAATATTTCTAAAATCCTCATTTATACTAATTGAACTCGCTTTTATTTTTAAGAAATTACAGTTCAATATTATTTATACTACATAGTAATATATAATTTTTATTAAACGGTAATAATTCATAAATTCTTTTAAGTTCACAATAAAATTTTAGTTCATTAGTAAAAATGTATATCTACAAAAATGAAAAAAATAATCAATATTTTTAAAGAGTATATCTATTTATATCGTTATATGTTTATATAGTTTTTGAATTCATGTTCCATAATAACTTTAGAAATTAAAAGATTAATCTTTATTAAAATTAAACGTAGATAGTAACGATTAATAGCACATAATCATTGAAATCGATATTGAAACAGATAACGATTAAAATGACCATTGACATTAGGTTTTGCTGTGCATGTTGCAATTTAACTTTATTTTGGATTCAAGAAATAAATAAAATGAAAAAATTGTTATTTTGTTTTTAGTTTTTAAAAATGTTTTTAAAATATAATATATGTTTATAATAAAAAAATATGTAACTTAATACCTATATAAAACGGGCTTATGTTATCAATTTATCCTTTATGAATAATGTAATATAATTAAAAAAGTTTTTTACCATAAATATTTACGTATTAAGACATTTTAAATACATACATTATCGAAATTCTTTATTGTAAAAGATTTCAGTAATACATACTTTAATAAACGACATTCGTTTTGGTATTAACAAAAATTAATTTTTACTCAAGCTAATTATTTCAGATCTGTATATAAGTTTGTAAAAACTATATAAGAATACTAATTACGAGGTGTAAAAAATATGTATTTTTTGGTATTTTTATCTGTAAACTGGATAAAGTGTGTAGTATTTGCAGCATAATAACAAAAGAAAATTCGTTATAATTAAATTTTATAGAAATATATTAATTTTAAAGATTTAAATTCATTTTCTTTAATTTTATATTTCAATTGAATCTTTAAAAATATTTTATTGCAAAATATACTTAATTTAATATTTACGTAGATGAAAACCAGTTTACCGTCTGAATGCTATTCAGTTATAAACTGGTTAAAACAAGTCAAAAATTCATTCAGAACTTACTTTCCTCCTAATATTTAAAATGCATATTTTAGCGAAACAATTTAAAATTATCAAACTAAATGAATAATTAAAATTATAATTACGTTTAAAAAATAGATTTATCAAATTATCAAATACACTGATAAAATCTGTATCTTGTCTTTAATTAAAAACAATATTCTTAACTAATTTTTCACGTATAAGTAATATTTATAAATATAGATTTCAAAAAATTAAAAAAATATATTACCATATAATTTTTATTATTATTTTGCTTTTTAATTATTTCACTAATTTAAGAATACTTTTCTATTTCATAAATATTTCATTCATAAATAAAGTACGATTATGCAATTTTTATAAAATCGTATAACATTATTTTAATAATATATCTTAATTTGCCTTCGAATATTATAACTTTACAAATAAAATGAGATTTTTTTAATATAACAATAATCATATAAATAATTATGAAAATTAAAGTATTGATATCAAATTGTTTCATCACTGCATGTAACTTAATTTTTATGAGATAATATGCTTTTCAAAATAATTTTTTGATTTTATGTATTAAAACGAATATTCAAAAAATAATTTTTTTTAATAATTGCATCATGGCTTTTCTCATTTTATTTTTTGAAATCCATAGTTTACTATTTGAAAAAACATCAACAAAGTTAAAATATCAATTAGTAATAGAAAATCGTAAAAAATTAATGTTTTATATTCATTCGTTTTAAAGAGATTTAATAACTACCAATTTCGAATGCAATGTCAAGCTTCATTAATATTAATTTAAAGGTTAATTAATTTTTCAATGTCATACTTTTAATTTTATCATATATAAAAATATAGTTGAAATAAAAGAAAATTATTTAATTTATAAACCATTTTTTGTTTGTATTCATAACAGATATATCAAAATAATAATTATCCACGGAAGAATTATAATAGAGATTAATATTATGACTGATGTAAAGTAGTGATTTTTTAATTACATTTGATGTATGATTCATAATTTCAACAAATCTTCTTAAGTTAGATTTTTTTATTATTAGATTTTTATGATAAATAATGCAAAATCAAAATAATAAAATATTTTTTGACATGTAAGTTCTTACGAATACAGTACGAGAAGTGTAACGGAATGCACTAACAATTAATTTGGTTCTGAAGAGTCTCACAGACCGAAGAATTACAAACCACCAGTCGTGAAACCGGTTATATACATCGGTTGATGTCAAGTCGAGAAAATGGCTAGAAATTTCCAGAGCACGCAGATTCTCGATTTGTATACGTATTTACTTACCAGACTTGGAAACTCATGCATTAACACCTTTCGCTCGACCACTGAGCGCCTTATTTTATTCGTCAATTAAACTTCATTTCTTTCATTTTGCATAATACAATTTTTAAAACTACTTCTATACATTTTATTCGTTTATTGTCTATATTTAATAAAATCGTACAGTATTTATTGCTTCTTATATCGCATTAAATCAACTTAAAACAGTATTTTATATTGCTTTATCTTGCAATAATTTTCTTTTATTATTAAAAATTCCTTTAAAAAATTGTATTTTTAAAAAAATTATGAAAAACATTCTTAAGAATAAATGATTTAAATTAAAAAAACAATTTTCAATTATATAATTAATAATATATACTTATTGATAAATGTAATAAATTTTATTTTTAAGGATTTTCATGTGTAATAAAAACATTGATTCCACCTTTTTTAATTTTTAAAAATATATCACACAATAATAATAAAAATACGAAATAAATTAATATTAAATAAAAATATATTACTTTCATTGATATAAGTTTTTTATAGTTAAAATTAGATAAAAATTTATTAAAATTAATATTTTTTAGTTACTTTTTATTATATTATTACCGTATTCTTAATGTGTAATTTATTTATATTCAACTCTATTACCATTTTTATAAAATTTTATTAAATTTTATAATTTTATTGTACATCAAATATATACATGTAAATAAATTATTAATAATATTTATTTTTTAAAACCATGTAATATCTGACTTTGAATTAAAAAAAATTAAATATATAAATAGTAATATCAGTTGCAAGTACTCAATCGATAGAGATTTTAATCTACGATTCAGCGGTATTCTTTAAACAGATCTTGACACATTGATTAGAAATGCTGTTTTTATTCACAAAATTAATATTATAACTAAAACAATTTTAAGAAATAAACAAGAAATGTATAATTGTTGTATTAGATAATATGCATAATAAACTACAAAATGAAAATTATAAATTGATTTAAACATATTTATTAATGATTCTCATTCTAACAGTCAACTATTTATAAAATATATGAAAGACTTATCAAGTTTGTTTATAAGATTATAAGATTATAAGATTAATTTCCTTAAAATTTTTTCGAAATATATTAAATTTTTGAGTCAAAATGAAAAACATTTACTTCTTCAAAATATCTACAATTGTATATTCATAAATTCAAAACATGTAAAAATAATTAATATATTAAAGATTTATTAAAAACTTTAATAAATTGTATAAATATATATATAAGGTTGAAATTTTGAACAATTGAATTCCACATAAATTATTTTATTATTTACTACAATTCAGTTTGTATTTTTTTACCCTTTTTTTTGTAACCACAATCCACGTTAAATAAACGAATTCAAATCGATCTAGTTATTCTTTATTATCTTATTTAGTATAAAGATCTTTCAGAAACTTGTAAGTGAATACATTAGATAATGCAGATAATTATCTTATTGATTATTATTTTTGAAATATATCGCAATAACAATTAATTTAATTAATTTAATGCAGAAGTTTTTCTAGATAAATATTTTTAAAGCTTGTTTAAAATGAGTATAAAAAGCGTAACATTTAAGTTAAAAGAAGTAAATCTTCATTTATAACCAATTTAGAGTGTCTTTACCTCAACATAAGATGAAACATGTGGTAGCAAGAAAAATAGATATATTACATTGTTATGCTTACAATAACATCTAATGTGAAAAGAATGTTTTCCGTCGTCGAATTCTATATTTGTATACAAGTTTTAAACCTCAATAATAATATTAAACACATCTTACTTATAAGATACAGACTCTCTTTTTAATTATATTAAATATTTAAAATAATAATACATTATATATATTCCAAATTTACGAGTATTCCTTTCCACCAAAAAAATTAATGACAAGAGTAAACTTGTCCGTATATTTTTTTATAAAATTAATAAATTCGTACTTAAACAATGTTATTAGGTTTATTTAGAAATAATTAATTGTATTTTAAATATTTCAAACATTTCCCAAAGAGAGAAAGAACTCTTACAAATATAGATAATTAACTATAATTTAGATATATAGATCTTCCTAACTCTAAATTTTGTAATAACTTTTGTTTTTAGAATATTAGGTAATTCTTGGATTTCTTACATTATTATAAAATAATTTTAAGAAAGAAATATAGACTACATTAAATTAAATAATTTTATAAAGGTATTTTATAAATATTATTTTATAAATTACTTTGTTCTAAAAAGTATTTATAATGCGATTTAATGTTTATTATTAAATATATGCAATGTATGTAAACAAATAAATCTTAATAAAATATTTTCATATTTATCCATTTAATTAAATACTAATAAATTTTTTTATTAAAGTAAATTATAATTTTAATAATTTGTAAAATTATTAAATCTATCAAAATATAAAACATGCAACTTTGGATAAGTCTGACTAATGATTTTCCTGATGGCTTACATAAGTAAATAAAATAAATTTTAATATTTAAAAAAGTAATTATGTTAATAAATATTTTCATGTAAATAAATTTTAATTAATAATCGATTATGTTAAATTAAGAAACTTATAGTTTTATTAATTTTTAATTTTTCACAAATTTCCATCATATTCAAATTAACCGGAAAAATTAAAGAAAATAATAGATCCACATTTCAACATTAATTTATAATTTTTTATGAACTTATATTTTTTCAGTGCTATAAAATAAAAATGCCATATAATAAATTTATTATAAAAAGAAGAAATTTTTATTATATACATCTTTAGAATGTAAATTGATCGATATAATTAAAAGAGCTCGATGAAATATTTCTTCCATTCGATGACATACGATTATTATTGTGAAATTATATACATAAGCGAATATATTTATTATACAATTTACAATAATGACGAAGTAAATAACTGCGTATCGTAATTTATTTATTTCATTCTTCGTATATATAACCAAGTTCATATATAATATTCTCATCATCGATATGTTCACATTGATACAAGAAATTATGCATCTGAACCTTTGTTGTCCAAATTTATTAAATTAAAACTTGTACATACTTTATTTAATGATATATACTTCGTTATGTACGATGATGCCATAAAAGAAGAAAAACACAAGAGGTGCTATTGAAATGTTATGATATTTCTTTTGACGTAGTCAATTCTTATTATGATGGTTATTAAGATTAGTAAGATAATTTTTAATGCGTTCGTAATACGCATATTATGTACTTGGATTTTTTTATGTAAAACAAGAAAAAGGAGGTTAATGTTATAGTTTAAGAAAAACGGACATGTGTTACAATCAAAAATTTCATAACTATGTTTTTTATAAATTTGTATTCTTTTACTTTTTTTTTATTTCTAATTTTTGTTTTACATAAATCTATTAAACAAAAATAATCATTTATAAAATTCTAAATACTTCATTTTATTATATTTTTTAAAATTAAAAATATATTCTGATTTACTTTATTTTTCTATTAATTGAGTAATAAATTGTTCAATTTTCCTAATATTGGCAATTAAATTACTAGTATTTTTCCGGTGCAAGATAATACAACGTAATATTAATAGACACATGAATTATTGCAAAACAATTATATAAAATCTATTACTTGACAATCATCTTAATATAAAAATAAATTTTTTAAACATTTTCCTTATGTAAATAAAAAAATGAAAGTGATAATATTGACTTTAATATAAATTCAATGTTTATTATGAATTATTTCTTTTCAATTATAAATAAATAAAAACATTCTTCTTTAAATAATAACGTATTTGATTAGCTTTCACATATATATATTAGAAATTTATCTAATTAAACAAATTTTTGACATAATTATTCGTAAGAAAATATTTTATTCATTTATATTTATATATGAACAGAAAGTTTTTATTCAATTATCTTTAAAATATATTAGTATTGAAAATTAAAAAAATTGTAGTTGAATAATTCATGAGGTTATAAAAAAGTGTGTGAAATTTTTTTGTAATTACACGCAAATATATTTTAAGATATTTTTACATCCTTCTAATTCAAATATCAAATAATAAAATATTTTATTTATTATCATGAAAATCATCAATTTAATTTCAGTTCAAAAATTCACTGATTAATAATTATAGTTTGATACCATAAAAGTAAATGAGTATATTTTTTACTATCAGATACCATAAAAGAAAATCTAAATCATTATGTAAATTGAATGAAATATGCGATGTTCAAATAAATTCTAATAAGCATATCATATCTAATATATAATATTTATATAACTATTCATTAAGTATAATAATTTAAAAATACATATATAAGGCATATTACATTCGATATTGAATTTGTGTAATAGGTAAATAAATCCATTTAAAATGATGTTTAATGTTACTGATTGGTTCATTGTTAGATAAAAAATTTTCTAACTCACTTTATATTCTGAAAGCAGTGTAGCCTGTATAATTATATGTATACATAGAGCGTTATCACGCATATATAAATATAGTTACAACATTAACAATGATAAAAAATCTTTATATTTTTTATTTTTATATTTCGATATAAAGGTGTAAACATCATATAAATGATTATTGTATGAGTCTATATAATACTAATAGCGATATTAATTAAATTAAATAAAAATATATATGTATAAATGCAAATAGGTTGTTAAGAATTTATAATTAAATATAATGCATGTAAATTAATGACTTATAATTATAATAATCTATAAAAATTTTATTTACTTTTTCACAATATATTAGTTTAATAATCAATCATTTTAATTAATTCAGTACACTTATAGCAGGGAAATCTTCTAATATTTTTTCAGACTTATAAACTAAAAAAAAAATGTATTATGTTTCACTGCTTTTACATATACACATGCGAAAATACACATATTAATATAAATTTTTTAAATTACTAACAAAACTATTACATTTTTATTTAACATATTAAAAAATTTTCAACTTTGATCATACATAAATAAATTTTTTATAATGATTTCTATTTTTTAAAATCATATAGTAGATATCACAATAAAAATAGAATAAACTTTTAGATGTTTTAATTCTATTTTGAATTAAATAGATATACAATATATATATACAAAAAGTTCGTAACTTATTAATAAATATTTTATTCATAAAAATCTTATTACTTTTTGTTTAGATTCATAAAAATATATTAAAATTTAAATATACATTTTATCAAATATTATTTGAAGACGTATACTACTAATATATTTTGTTAATTTTAAATTAATCAGTTATAATTGAACCAAACTGTTTAAACGCAAAATTTATATATTAAAAAATTTTTAATATAATTCTAAATTAATATTCGAATGTAAGCATAAAATTTAATACGATTTTTATTAAATAAACTATTATGTGAGAAGAAGCTATTTTTATAAATACTGTTCTCAATTTTAACAATATTTAAGCTACATAATTTTAAACTTCTGTTTTAATATTTTTGTAATCATTGGCTTAAGAATATAATAGCAAAAGATTTCCATAGCCAACATTTTACAAAGAATAAATAAGATTTTTACTCTAAAGGTTTAAATACATACGTATATTTATAACTTGGTTTTTCCAAACTACAAAAAAATGTTATTTTAAATTAAAATTTAATTTTTTTTTAAATATTTTATCAATCTGCTGTTAATATATTTAATCTTTCGTATTTTAATATATATCATACAAAAATAATTGAACCATGAGATAAATTTATATAATTTTTGTGTATTTAAATTGTAATTGAATTTAATGTGAAAAAATATTGGAAGATAATTAAAGCTTACACGACAATGTAAGTAATCTTAGTCTTCTTTGTATTATAAATTTCGTCATTGTCAATATAACTTTAAATCAATTCTAATTTTAAATCCAATAAATGTGTAAAAATATTCAGTCTTAAATTATAGTTATATTTTATTTTAAATAAAATATATAATGTTCATAAATCTTTTAAAATATTTCAATCACTAGATGTTAAAGTTGATATTAGCGAAAAATATGCCATTTATTTCTTATAATTCCATTGCTAATCAACTAATAGAAAAAATAAACATTATGAATTACAATAAGCGATTTTGTATAATAACTATATTGTAAAGCTGCAATGAAATTTAAAGTATCGAAAGATTATCACCAACCATTCATTGAAATAATTATTTACATTATCGACAACAATATCGTATAAGGATACATTTACCATTCACTCACTTTCACGTTATTATGCGCGTATGTATCAAATGCCAGAGAAATTATAATTCCATGCGCTTCGCTATGAGAGTAAACACATTCAAGTTATACTGTTATTTGTCGCTTAATGAATTTTGACGAATAAATGCTCAATTCTTTCATAACTTATGTATTTACTTAATGCAAAAAAAAATACTGAAATATTGAAAGAAGAAAAATCGGAGCAAGAGCAAAAATAATACTTTTCTATCATGTAGCTTATTATTATATATATATATATTCCAGAACAAACCATAATAAAGATAAGTCGCTAATTATAGCACGATCATTTTTTTCTTTTTACATCTTAAATACTTAAAAATAAACACCGAAATATCTAAAAGCATTAAAATTTTTATGAGTACTTAGTCTGTTTTTAATTTTTTCAGTTATTGATAATTACATATTAAAGAACATAAATACCATTTTATTTAAAAATTTAAATACTTACTTTATAGAAATTTGCTAATAAAAAATTCAAAAACAATATTTAATTTTTCAATCACTTGTTTTAAATCGTTTCTACTAAGAAGATATGAAATTACTTAAAATTTAATAAAATATATACTATAATTTTACACTTAGAAACAAAAAAATATTTGACAAATTATTTTTTTTATATATTGCGAATGTTATGATATTTTAATTTCATAAATATTCGTATTCATAGAAATAAAAATGAAAACACATATTTAATTTAGATATTTGAAATAATGAAGAATATTACATAAGAATTCCAAATTATGTGATAGTCTATTGAAATACTTAATATGTAAAATAAAAGTAAAAAAGTTTTTGAATTTTTTATTATTTCCTTTTATAAGAAAGTTTTAGATCCATTGTATTGAAAATCAAATTCAACAAATAATTTTGTAAACTTTGCTAAGTGAAAAAAAATTATTAAATTTGATCTAATAAAAAATGTAAAAATTACTTAAATTAAAAATTTTAAATATTTTAATTTCTTAAATTCAAGATTATTTTTTATGATATCGAATATATATATATATATATAAAATTTATAAATCAAATGGAACTTTATTGATGTGGTTTTATTTAATTATAAAATTTGATAATACTAATAAAAATTTATTTATAAAAACACCATTTTAATTAATATAATAATGCAATAAAACTTTATTTTAAGAATTATACATTCTATTCAAAATGAAACAATAGTAGTAGAAAAATGATTTTATTAATAAATTAGTGATAAACTGTAAATTTTCTTATTACATAAATTGAACGTATCTTTAGAATAACTAACATTATTTTTTTAAGAATTTATAAAATTTATTTTCAATTTAAATAAAATTTGTAAAATAAGAAAATATAAAAATCACTAAAAATCACTTTCGTATATCATCAATTGCTATTCTCGTTAAATTTACGAATATTTATTTCAAATTTATACAACTTCATATCTTATTCAGTTTCAGAGTAATAATCCGATTACTAATCAATTCAACTATTAAGTTGTAAATTTCATAATTAAACTTAATCTTTTATCTGCTTCATAATCAATAAAGATGTTCTATCACTTTAAAATATGTAATTTATTTATAAACTCATCTCATTCAAATAATATTTTATTATAGACTCTGCATTTATCATAGATAATGAAAACTATTTCATTTTCTCTGCATTCACTTTCATAAATCAAATGAAATTTAATTCGCATAACTAAAATAAATTTGAAAAATATATAAATATTTGATACCTTTTCTATGTAGATATATATTAATATTATTATATATCAAAATTAATTTCATGATTTAAGTTTTTTTTAATATAATAGAGGAAAACATTATCTTTAATTTCATTCATTATTTTTCATTTATTTGATATAACTCTCTTTAAAATAATAAATATTTAATATTACAAATTTTTTATTAAAATTTATGTATTTAATACTATTATTATTATTTAATTTTATTGATATTCTGATACTAATAAATATAATATTTATCAAGTATCGAAAAACAAACATTAAGTGTTAATCTTTAAATTAAATAATAATATGAAATATTTTACTGAATATGGAATACAGAAATTTTCAATTTAGACTGAAAATTGATGAACAGGGAAAATATTTTATTTAATATGGTTCAAATTTTATGTAGGATTATTCTAAGATATTTTACTCAATATAACAATAAGAAATATTTTTTAAGTGAATAAATATAATAAATTTTTATATAAAATTTTATATAAAAATTTTATATAAAAAAAATGAAATTTAATTTAGATATAATACGTCTAAAAATAACTACATATAGAAATACAGTAAAAGTAATTTAAAAAGTCACTTCGTTAATTTTTAGTAATTATTTTTATTTAACTTTACAATTATTTACTTTTAATTATTATATTGAAAAATGAAAAAATTCTTATCAAAATATATTATACAAAAAATTATTTAATTAAATGAAAGATTAATTTTTATCTCTCACTTTTTGAAATTAATATTTAAATAAAATTAAATAAAACTATTATAGTCACAACATAATAATAATCTAACATATAAAATTAATTTTAATTTTCTAAATAAATATTGTTATTTTTAAATTTTCTAGTTGTTTAATTAATAGTTAAATATTTTAAACAAGTTTTTTAGTATATATTATATCAGAATAGATTTTTATTTCATTACAAATCACTTCGAACAATTTATTATTTAATATAATATCTAATAACTTAAAACGGCACTATAGATTTTTATATTATGTACTAATTATTATACCTCCCAAAAATTATAAATCTATTTGTGCAAATATTATGTTTCTTATTAAATTAAATATTATGTTCTTTATGAAATTCTTTATTAAAATATTCAAAAATTTTATTTACTTATGAAATAGTTTATAAAAATATTCAATTTTTATTGCATTTGTCGAAAATTAAATTCGTATAATTATATTTCCTTCAAGTTCATATTGAAATTCTTGAAACAACAGGTAAGTGGTAGACATACTTTACATCACTATTATTAATTTTTAAAAAACTTTAAACATATTTTTTTGATAATATTTTTTGTTCATTTTCTATTACTGTCTTTTAATGAAAATTAAAAGTGGTTTAATTTTTTTTGATAAATCATAAAATAATTACCATTATCTTATAAATCTCTAATATAATATAAAAAAATCAATAATTTTTTTTTAAACTGTTTGTGTATTATAAAAATGTATTACAGTTACTTTATTCTTACCAAACAAGTGGTTTTTTATTTTACTTTTTTCAATATTTTATTTACAGATAGAGAACCTAAATAAAAATTTATACAATAGTATGAAAAATGAGATTTAACATACATAGTAGTTATAATAATTGGACAGAAAAATATATTCAAACTTATCTTTATTTCTTTATAATTGAGTTATATAATAATAATATGCTTTGAAAAAAATGTCTTATTAGTCTTTCTGATTTCGACACAAATTCCTGTTAATAATATGATGAAACATCGACTTAAATTACTTTTTCTTTTTTTCCTCTAATCATAAAGTTAAAAATAAAATCGTAAAAGGGAATAATATTTTAAAACTTCAAACATCCAATTCTCATTTACCTAAAAATCTATTCATAAATTGATCTTTAATACTTATATCATGGCAGAAAACTTATAGGCAAAACTAACCACAACTGTAAGATAAGTACCAAATAAGGATATCATATCTTGACTTACGTGATTTCTTTTCAGAATGACCCTATTAACCAACTGGTTACTTGAAATTCGCTTAAGGCTCTGCGAGCAATTTACTGTAAATAGACAAAAGCCAATCATCTTGGTGTGGATATTTTTACCTTATATGTGTCTTTATTTTGCACGCATATATACTTTATTGAAACATATTCATTTATATAATATAAAAAGTTATCTTCTCTTTTTCATAGACAAAAATTAAGGTACATTTAATTTATTTGATGTATCTTTTAGTTATTTAAAAAATTTTTTAAATATAACTTTAAAAGATATATAATACTATGATAGAATTTCTTATATTTGAATTTATACATACTCAAGCATAAATAATAACTGTTACGTCATTTTCATCAATAAATCTTAAATGATATTGCTTTTAATCTTCTTTATACTAAAATACTAAAATATTAATATAAATAAAAAAAATTTCTTTTATATTTATTAAATAACTGTATCCAAATATAAAATAAAATATAATGAATATTTACTGTAAATTTCTAATTACAAATATATTTTTATAATAGAAAAAACGTCAACGATATTTTGAAATTTTTTTCTCTAAGACTCTTAAATACAATATTGTTGGATGTAAAATAAATTATTTAACAATAAGGTAGATAAATACTACTTGGAATATCTTATATATACTAAACCTATTTTTTTTTCTTATTATTTAACATTTTTGGTTCATAAAAATAACAATTGTGCTAATTTATAATAAAAATTTGATAAATAATCTATAACTTAAATTGTATTATAAATATTTTAAAGATATTAATTATTTGATTTAAAAAAATGAGATCATGTAATTACACAAAATTTTTTATGAAAAAAGAGAAAAAAGATAGAATATTATTTTCATTATCTAATTCATATATATTTTTTTTATAAGAAACTTAATGTAGCATTAATAAAAAGTTACCTTACATATACAAATAAAAATAATTTTTTGAATACTATAATATTTATTTGCTAAAAAGATAAGTTTATATGCATATATCATAAATTATTTCCTCTGATTATTGCAATAAAACTATTATTTGTTCCTTTTACTATCTCGGTTTCGGCATAAAATATTTATTATGTTAAAAATATTCATTTCTATAAAATTAAATATTATTATCAACAGCATTAAAAATTAAAAAACATTTACTCGACTACAATATTTATTAATAAATAATAGATTTTACAATTTTTAGGAAAACATGTATTATCTATTGAGGTCATTCACAATTGGATAAAATTCATTTTCATATTATATGAATCATTGTTACAAAAATACAATTAACCAATAATATTTAAGAAATTAAAATTTTATATCAATGATAACTTCATTATTACTGTTATATTAACAATTTTTAAAAGAATGTTTACAAATATTTATTATTTTTTATACAAATAAGGAATAGAATCATTAAATTGAAATTTAGATTAATTTTACATAATAATGTAATTATTTTATAAGAATATATTTATAAAGTTAAAAGTATATCAACATTAAATTAATAAATTTAAAAATTATTTCAGTTTTTTAATTATAAATTTTAATTCTAATTTAAATATTTATACTAGTGTAGGAAGTACTATGAATATATAATAATTTATCAAATAAATTATGAATAGATTTTTTTTGTATATCTAAAAAATATATACATTTATATATGTAATAAAAAATAAATAATTATTTTATAATTGGATACTAAGTTAAAAATATGATCTTATTATACTGTTTAATTATTATTTTATTAATTTAGAACAGAAGCTAAGCATGTTAAAGTAATTTTTGATTTTGTAAAAGCACGTAGTAAATAATTAGATAATAGCTATTAAGATAATTTCTGTTAAAATGATAAATGTATCAAAACTAATATAACATATAATAAATAATAAATTATTATGTATTTATAATTTTAGGTAGGTAAATTCTATGTTTCACTTTTCCATAAAAAAATTGTAAATTATTTAATATGAATTATAATATGTTGTCTTGAAACTCAGAACATACAAATTAGAATTTAAATACTATCATCATATTTATTTGTTATATATTTATTTGTTATATATTTATTGGTTTTTAAAACTAACTTTTGAAAATTGAGGTATTTTAAATAAGTATTTTTATTAGTCATTTTCAATGAAAAATAAAATATTATGTAAATAAATTCTATAATTAAAATTTTGATGTGTTTAGGAATAATATAAAATAAAAATAAAACATGAATTATTCTAATATCGTACAGTAACTTTGAAATTACTTATTCAATGTTATAAATAATAAAACTACATATATCTATATATAATGTGTATTATATTTATTGTAATTTAATTTTTAAAGACAGAAATTAATAAATTAACAAACAAAATAAAAATTTATAAATAAAAATGAATTTTTCATAAAAAAAGATTCAATATGATCAGTAACCACCGATTGAAAAATTACATATAGGTCAGTTTAGATATTAAATAATCTCGAGTATAACTTTCTTTTCATATTTTTATTTCAATTAAATAAAAGTTACACAGTGTTAACTTTAATTTCAAAATAATATATAAGAGAAACCTGAATAAAAAATTCAGGGTTAAAGTTTATCGATTAAATACCACATAAAAAATACAAAAACAAGTACAAAATTGATATATTTACGATTCAATTAATAGATTATGAATTATACTAATTATTATTTAAAAAATCGATTAGATTTTTTCATTACTTAAAGATTTCATATATATCCTAATTAAGCTGTTTGAATAGTATATTGATAAAAGAAAGTCATTAAAAAAATATCAAAAACTATTAATACAATTTAATATGAGTTATATTGCAGGTGTTGATTCATTATTAGCTTCATTATTAAAATTTAAATATATTATTTGTTGACTTAATTTTTATTTACAGTCGATAAAAAATCAATTGAGATTTATATAGACATACACAACCGATGCATTATTAGAAGAAATTTGCGTACTATAAATACGTGTGTGTGCGTTAAAAATTACCAAAACTTTATTTCTTTTAAAAAATATCCATATACCTTTGAATGACTCTTTACGCTAAAAGTGAATGCATATATATTTATTTATAAAAGAATGCATATATATTATTTATAAAAGAATGCATATATATTATTTATAAAAGGCAGAAAAGTATCGAGTAACTCCGTATGAAACTTTTAAACCATTATTGTGAACAAAAAACTGTAAAGATGTTTAATATGATGTATAAATTAAATATGAAACTTCTATTCAAGTAATGAATTTTATTTACCTGAAATAAAACAATCATAACTTCAAGTTTTTTAAATCAATTCTAAGTTTAATTTTGTTTTTATGTTTCATTAAAAATAAATAATAGTTTTAAATAATATTTATCTTTATTCTCTAATTTAATAAAAAATATTCTTGTAATTGATATAAGTATATTGATACTTTCAGGAAATAAATTTATAATTAAAGTATAAAAATAAATGTAATACAAATGTTTAATTGAATTAAATACGTAAAATTAAATTTGTTTTTAATATGGTTTATTATCATACATGAAATTTTGTTTACCCGTTAAAAAATTAAGTTTATATTAGCTCATACAAATTATGTATTATAACCAAAAACTAAAAAATTATTTTGCAATTTTTTAAAACGGCAGGCATCTTTTTATTGATGACGATCGGTTTAATGGGCTTGGTAATGGGTTGCCTAGTACTTATTCTACAGCCTTACGAGTCCCTCTTCAAATGGAAAGCAACATTTGGTCCAGGTGGTGAAATTTATGAGATTTGGAGACTCCCACCGGTCAATCTTTATCTTAAGGTTTACCTCTTTAATGTGACAAATCATGAAGCTTATCTATCTCGACAAGAATCCAAACTCAAGTTTGAACAAATCGGTCCTTACGTTTACAGGTTAAAATTTAATTATTAATTATTTGAAATATTACTTGTTATACTAATTTTCATATTTAAAAAATTTTTTTTGTCCTCTAATTATTTTATTTATATTAAATCTGAAATATTACATTCAGAAAAATTATAATCTAGTTCCTTTTTTATCCTTTTATATTATAAACTTTAATCAATAAATTATATACAAATTATATATTAATAATATATTTATTTCTATATTATTTCATCAATCAGAGAATTTCTAGAACACGGAAATGTTACATTTAATGATAATGGAACGGTTACAGCTGTACCTCTTCATCCTTTACAATTTATCCCTGAATTAAGCAATGGAACAGAAAAGGACATCGTAATAATGCCAAATATAGCTTTATTGGTAAGCAGTTTTTCTTAAATTTTTCAATTTGTATATTTTATAAAAATTATTATAAATTTTTGCAAAACTATTTCCCAAGATAATGATAAAGTCATTAAAAATATTTTCTAATTTCTTTTAATTTCTGATTTAAACTGGTATATAAATTGCAACTTAATACAATAATATACATTTAAAAATTATAACATATATATGTATAATAATAATAGAACGAATTTATATATATAATACCAATCTATTGCGTAATATTCATATGTCTTCAAAGAAAATATAACCATTTTTTTAAGATGTAAGAAAGTCAATTATAATATATATATACCTATTTAAGGCCTATATTTGAAAGATTAGAAATTATTAAGAACAATTAAAAAATATTCATTTAAGATAGTAAATTACTGCCGAATCAACTACACATTACTGATAATTTTTTTCAAATATAATAAAAATTCTGAATATAATACATTGTGATAGTAGCCTTGAAAAAACTATCTACGTTCCAAGAATTATATCTCAAATAAATAGGAGCATCGATCAAGCAAGTTAAGAAATTTGTGTAACATATTTATTTATTCGGATAAAATTCTACAACTACATGAATCGAAAATCGTATCTATTCCCAGATATTCTGATCTTGTCAAGGTCAGGGTTTCAGACTGTGCGAATGGCCCACCTATAGCCGTGAGCGATTCTTGAACCCAACTTACTTTCGAATCGCATGTTTTACCACAAATGTCGCGGAAGAAAGAAGAAAATAAGAGGTATCAAAAATTGTAGCCAATAATTGTATACACATGGCTTTTTTAACTCATAAAATATATACATTACGATAATTAACGATTTTGAATAAAAACTAAAATTTATTGGCTTTCATAGATTCTTACCAATTAAAATTTACATAACAAATATAAATACATATCTGGTAGAACAAATAATGAGTTATGAAATTAATTATTATTAATAACTAATATATAGAATAAAATTGATTTATAGTTATGAGCTAGTTTATAAATTTTCTATGAATTTATTATATATCTACTAAATATTGAATAAATAAAAATTTTATGAATTTATTTATTAATTATATTTTATTTAAACAAAAGTAAAATTAATTTTTTAAAAAGTAGTAAATAATATAGTGTTTATCTGAATATATACCTATGTTGTGTAATAAATAAATTTGTTGTTTTTATTAATTTTCAATACCATTATATCATAGCATATTTCATTAGTTTAATTTATCAAGAAATTTAGTTATATTTATTATATCATTAAAATTATAATACAAAATAAAATATTTGTACAATTTTTTTAAATATCTAAAATATATCAATCGGATTCAAATCTATAAATATTATTATAACAAATTATTTTAATAATATTAGACCTTATATATCATTAATTTAACAAATAAATTTTTATTGAAAATATAAATATATTTTTGTCATCATTATAAAAGAAATTTAAAGATATATTTTTGTCAACAATTATTAATTGATTGTATCAAAATTATGTGAAACGTTAAAAACTTATTTTTAATCAAAATAGTGATAAAATAATGAATAAAGCTAGCTAATGTCTGAAATGCATAATAATTTATGAAAATTTATAAACTTATGAATTACAATATTTATAATGTACTAAATTTTTTAATAAAATGAGAAAAAAGTATGCATTTTATATATTTTGCACAAAAATAAGTACTCATAAAATTCACACGTAATATACTACGAAGTGTACTACGATGTTTAATTTTTTGGGTTTCTTAAATTACTATAAATAGCAATAAAATTAAAAGTAACGTTAGTATTTACAAAAATTTTTCTCATTATATTTCTTATACTTTATAAATTCAGAAACTTTAAATCAGCTTATGTTAAATACTTAAATGTATTATCTTTGTATATTTATCACTGCTTCCTTACACTAATATATTTATACATAAATTTATCATAGTAGTTTATTTAATATCTAATAATTAGTGGGCATTGTTTCATAATTAATATTAATTTTATTGATAACTCCTCAAGTTTATTATACCAATGAATAAACTACCGATTATAAAGAGGTCTGCATTATTTCATTCGAAATTTTTATTTGAACTGCATTATAATAAATTATTTATATTATATGTGTAAGTTATGAAAAAAACCCAAAGAATTTCAAGAAGCTACTGAATTTAAATTAATTTTTTTATACAATAAATTACTAGTTTATTCCATATAACTCAAGTACGTGCATGTATTATGTATGAATCGCCATCGAAGGCATCAAAATTTTTTTCCTTGCTTTCACGAACTTATATATTAGTTGATTTTCATTAAAAATTCCTTACAACAACGATTATGGAAATACCAGAACTAAAAAAAACAGACGAGTAGATGACTCTTATCTTTTCACTACTCAATGCACGGTTCAATCATAGTTTTTTTTAATAAAAAAATACGTGCACGTGATAGACATCGCGAAAGAAAAACTTACTGAAAAATAACATTACCATTGAATATTATGTATGATCTTTTCTGTTACTATATAAAATACCTTTGTCTTTGAAAACCTGAAAGATACAATAATTTAATAATGAAAAATTACAAAACAAAATTTCTGACGTTGCAAAGTTTCATTTAATATCAATAATTCTTTCTAATAATTATCAACATAATAAAAGAAAAATTTCAAAATTTTGTTATTGCATAAACTTTTTCTAGTTTTTAAATTTTTATAAAAAATATAAAATTAAATATCTAGAACATAATATCTAAATACCAAATTTACATAATCTTTATACTTACAAAGTTTATCTATTCAATTATTAAAAGATATTTATTTATTTACATGTTATCTAATTTAACTATTTATAATTTAATATTAGTTAAAATTATGTAGTGGTAATAAAATATTTTTACAACCCATCTAATATATAATTTATTTAAAATAATTATATATATAAATAATTCTATAAATTTTTTAATAATAAAAATACTTTTGAAAAAAGGTAGATATTCATAATAAATATTAGACATAAAATTAACAGAAATTGTGTCTATAAAATATGTAAATAGGTATCAAAGAAGAATAAATCTAATTATAATAATATAGATTAAGGTTGTATTTATTTTTTAATTAAATAAGATTAATTAATTATTGTCACTATTAATTATTGTCACTATTAAAAATAGACTTACTCTCTTCTATGTTATTTTCAATAATCTTAGTTGATTCACGTGAAGCGAATTATTATTGCGATGTTATTATTCTAATATAGACACCTCTATAAACATCAAAACTATATAAAAAATATATTATGCAAAATTAAAAGATTTGCATGATCCTCTATTATACTAAATAAGATGTTTGTATTGGCTTAGTCTATTTTTTTTATTATATGACTGTATATTATTACTTTTTATTTTAACGGAAAATAAATTCTTTTTTAAAAAATATAATAGATAATGTCATAACTTTAACTAAAAATAAATCATAAATTCCAACACTTATTTTATTATATTACAAAGAAAAATTTCAAAAGTATATTTTGGTAAACTTAGTTTACCAAATTTAATTCAATAAATTAATTTATTAAATTAAAATATCAAATACATATATTATGTTATAATCTAAAAAGCATAAATATCATTATAATTTTTTTTTTTTTAAATTTGTTTTCAAATTCATACAATTACAAAGTGTATTAAATATTTATAAACTTATAGCTTGAAATTAATTACGTTATTTTCATGCTTTTATTTATTGATATTATTATTTAAAGTTTTCCATAAATATTTGAAAAATCTAATAAATAAAAAAATTTAATATTTTTTATATTACACGAAGAAATATATTATATATTATATATTATATAATATATTAATAAAACACAAATTTTTAACTCTTCTAGATATATTTTTATTATATAACATAAACTTATATGTTTATAAAGGTAAAAATTATTGTAAAACATAAATTTTTATTTTTGAAAATTTTTTGCACAAATAAAAAGATTCAAATGTAATTTACTATTTATAAATAATTGGTCATAAGAAATTATTTAAAAAACAATGTTAAATAGTAAGCACATTTTTTTATTATTTATTATTTTATTCATACTGTAATAAATGAATCACTGAATTATATCGAAAAAATATTTATAACTTAATGTTTTAAATATAATTATAAAATTAAATATTACTGACTAATTTAGAATAAATGATAGGAATAGAGTAACAGAGACAGAGAGAGAAAGAGAAAGACAGTGAGAAAAACTTTTTGTAATAAAAAAGTAACAACGAGCTTAGTAATTATATTCAGAAAGAGCAATCTATGAGATAAAAAAAAATTTTAGGCATAAAATGAAGCATCTGTGAACTAAAAAGTCTCCGAAAACTAAAAAAAGTCGTTGCCAAAACTAACATACAGGTGCACATCAATTTGATCCATAAAAATGAAATGCTCATAATTTTATTTCAATTTTTTATATGAAAATAGAAGTAAATTAATGACTACACTAATAAATGAAACAGAGATAATATCAAACTAAATAATACAAACCTATAATTACAAATTTATTTCACGCATCTTTAATTTAATTTAATTATTATTTTTAAAATAAACTATGAAATATTAAAAAACTATTTAAGAAATTATGAAATGTTTGACTTCAACCACAATTTTCTGCTTAGTAATATATAAGAGAAAATTAAAGTATTCTAGACTGAAATAATAAATGAAAAATACGTCGGTCGTAAGAAAAATTTTTACAACAGGTAGTAAATAACTTTAGAACCTCTAAAATTACAAAATTGTCGAATTAAATTTAAATAGTTGTTCAAAAATGGCCTTGCGTAATTGTTCTTTACGAGTAACCCTAAGAAATTTTAAACTAATAACTCCAATACAGTATTGAAGAGCAGTTACGTAATGCATAAATTACTATTCATTAAAATCCATGCTCACAAAGCAACCCTTACGTAATGACAAGTGCCGGTAATGGAAACGAGTAAAATTTCAATGCAAATAGAAGAGTATTACTGTACTATTTAGGCGAAATTATCTAAGTCGGAGACTTTCAACCGATTCTATAGACAGTCATAATAAGTCTCCTTGCAAACCATAACTCGTCAGTTTATTTTATTTATACTTTACTTTGAATGTATTGCGTATGTGAATGTAGTGAGATCCTGGAGGAATATTGCATGAATGTAAAATTTATATCTATAAACGATCATAACAATAGATAATGTAAATTTTACTGATTTATGTACAATCGATTAATGATGACGTTTTTATCTCTTAGGCGATAGAAATATTTTATATTTTATCTTTTGAAAGTTCAGTACTCAAAATCACATAAATTGTTAAATTATGTTTACAAATAAGAAATTTATTTGAATCATACAAAATTATTACACAATCTGCTGATTAATTTATATTTTATACTAATAATTTGCATTCCGCTTTAAAAACTAAAATTTAGCATCATAAATATTAAAATATAAAATAATTTAAAAAATATATGATTTGCAAAAAGATTATACATAAAATCTTTGAATCAACTATTATTTTCATCATATAAATATATCAAGTTTATAAATTCAAAAATAAGTTTTAAAGTGCGTTTTGTAACTTTATTGTATTTTTGAATAAAACTTCAAATCGGAAAAATTAATTTTAAGATAACAAACATAAAAATAGATGTTATTTATAAAATTTAACCCGTGTTAAAATACAAAAAATAAATTAGTATTTAAGTTCATACATTTAGTAATGTTAATGGAATTATTTTTTAAAATTTTATTATAATGATAAGTTTTATTATTAATGAATAATAGTAGATAAGTTTGTTGTTTTAAAAAATACACTGCATTTTGGTAACAAGATTTTATTTATTGTAACATATTTATATAAAGTCACATGTACAAATAGCTAGAACAATAGAATATTTTATACATCTATCATCTCCCTTTTCTAGAAGATACTTGAAGGGATTAATAAAATAAGATAAGTATTGAAAATTCAATGAAAATACAACTACAAAGAATAAACCATTCTATTATCGACAAACTTGGGCTTAAGTTTAATCACTAAAACTGTAAGCCTGTAAAATATTTTATTCGACTACCTCATTCTTATCGTTATTTAACTGTTTCTACTTAAAAATAATGAAAGATATTTCAAAACTTGTTGCTACAGAGTATAGCCAATGTTATGAAAGATTCCTCGATGATAACTCGCTGGGGTCTTAATGTACTAATCCGACAGACGGATTCAAAACCTCTAGTACATATGACAGCCAAGGAGTTCATGTTCGGTTACGAGTCAACCCTCGTTACACTAGGCAATAATATTATGCCCGCCTGGATTAAATTTGATCGTTTGGGACTCATTGATAGGGTAAATTTTATAACTTATCATATATTTGGTGTTGAAAATGCATTATTTTATATACAATTGATTAAATAGATCATTTATATTTTTAGCTAAATTAAAAAATTATTTACTTTATTAAAATTTATGGATAAAATTTTAATATTTCATTATTTAATTTAAAAGTATGATAATAGATAATATTATTAACATTAACTTTATTTGATAAATTCAAAACTTTTTAAGTAAAAAGTGAACTTAATTATCAAATGAGTTTATTAATAAAATATTAAAATAAATACAAAAAAAGTGACTACTAGATGTTAATTATTTGAATAAGTATTAATGCATAAAGCTAATTCAATATTAATTTATTTTTTGTTCAAAATAGAAATTAAATATTATTTATAAATATAAATAGAATTTATTTATATTTTTTTTTAATTTCTAAGAACTGTATAAATTAATATTTGTTATTCTCTTTTTAATCAATTTGTATAATGTAATATAATTACTAACTTTCTACAAAAATATTAATAATACATTAATACTATAATAAATGACATACACAGAATACATTAATAAAAAAATATTAAATATGTAGTAAATAAAAATATATTTTAAATATTATATACATTTTAACATACGAATACAAAAGTTAATTTTATATTATTTTATAACTTAAATTATATTATATATAATTCTTAACCAGTATTTTATTGGTATTTACAGATGTATGATTTTGAGGGAGATTTTGAAACTGTTTTTACCGGTGAAACTGATCCACGGTGGACGGGATTAATTGATAAATACAATGGGGCTGAAACTTTACCTCAATGGACTGGAAAGTGTGCAAATGTACAAGGATCGAGTGATGGTGCCAAATTTCAAAGCTATATAGAACCAAATCAAACTCTCAAATTTTTCAGAAAAAGTCTCTGTCGTAGTGCAATTATGGTAGAATAGTTTACTTTTAACTTTTACGTGAATATAATACGTAAATTATTAACAGTCTAGAATATCATAGTACGAATCATCCTTAAAATTTTTTTAAACCTTCAATAGATTATGAAAAACTATGAATGTTAAAAAAACTCATAAAGTACAATTAATTATATATTATATAATTATATATAATTATATATTTTTATATTCTTTAATCAGAATTGATTATTGTTATTAAAAAGGTTTTATGCAAGTTAGCATTTAAGGAATAAAAATTTTTATTCTTTATTTCAGGTTCGTACTGGCGAAAAAGTTGTGAAAGGTTTGTATTCGTATAAGTACAAATTTAGAGACCATGAATTAGACAACGGACAAATTAATCCGGAAAATAAATGTTTCTGCAGACAAGAGTTTTGTTTACCTTATGGACTCATTGACGTCACCAACTGTTATTATGGTTAGTTTATACGTATAAATTAAATATAGAAAAATATTATTATTTATTTAAAGAAATAATATTTTTAAAGATATTTAAACTACTAAAATAAAAATTTTTTAAAAAAATATTAAATTATACGCCGCTATAAAATATTTATATAAAATCATTTGTCATTTGAAAAAATCTTTTCATTTTTACTCTCTTAATATTAAAAAAAATAATAATTAATCGATTATAATTGTATTATCAGTTTTTATAATAGTATTTTACTTATTATCTAATTACACTTAATAAAAATTATTTTTCAATTAGATTTTTATTTATAAATCAATTAATTTTTTTTTTAACCAATGCATCAAAATATTTAAAGTATCGAATAAACTTCTTATAGAATATAAATTTAAATATTGCAATGTATTATTGAGAACATTATTTTTTAAATAAAAAAGATTTATAATTTTATTTATTAATATTTTAATTAACTTAATAATGCAGTATAAAAAAATATTTAATGAATAATTAAAAAAAATTTTTTATTTAATACAGGTTGTGTTTCAATGATAACAAATATATTTAAATAAGAATAAGAATAAAATATTAATAATAATAATAATAATTAATTTCTATAATAAAAATAAAAATCATAAATATAATTTCAGGTTTTCCAATTGCTCTTTCATATCCACATTTTTATGAATCGGATCCATCACTTTTAGAGGCAGTAGAGGGTTTAAAACCAAATTCAAAAGAGCATGAATCTTACTTCTATATTCAGCCAAAGTCTGGTCTTCCTGTTGATCTTGCTTTCCGTTTTCAAATAAATATGGCTCTTCAAAATATTAACGCAATTGAACATGTAAATGGGTTTTCGAATCTAGTTCTTCCATTATTATGGTTTGAAATCGTAAGTTGACATTTAGCTATTATTATTATTATTCACTAAATTAATACAATTTGACAAGAAAAATTTTACTTCTTAACAAAAAATTTTTTAAATGTTAAGGTAATATAATTATAATTATTTTGTAGTTATTTAATTTTTATGAACAAATTGTATTCTTTTAATTATAAAAAAAATTTTTTAATATTGAAAAGTAATTTATTGAGTGACAGTAATTAAAATAATTTAATAAAATAATTAATTTCTTCATTGAATTTATAGATTGACATTAATATTGAATCATATCATTTCATAATTATATTGTTATTATAATCTAATTTAGTCATTGTTAATAGAAATTTTTTATGATTTGATTTAATATCAAATATTATTAGTATACGACAATTATAGTACAAGTAATGTAATATTTCACAAGATATTTCAATTTTTAAAGTATTATACAAGCATATATGTTTACTTGAATTTTTACAAAGAAAATTATTCACGATACATATAAAATTTGATAGCATTATTTTTAATTTAACAGGGAATGTACGAACTGCCTGATTATTTAAACACTAAGTTCTTCTTTTATTTAAATATCCTACCGATCGTACAAGAGGTTGCGATCTACGGTCTCTTTTCAGTAGGCACTATATGCTTAATTTGGAGCGTCATGAAGATCCTTACCTACAAACCTAAAGCCATAAGCGTATCAAATCAATGGCTAGAGGCTGAGATGCAACGAAAGCGCTTTAACTACTTAAATAATAAACCGATAACAAAATCTAACAAGGATATGGACGTGTATTTTAATTCGCTATTAAGTACCAAAGATGAGGAAATTATCGAACCAGCGGTTCTCGAAGAATTGATTAATTTGAAGGAGGCTAGTGTTTAAATCTAAACAAAAATTCTTGAAAATTAATAATTAACAGTATCTTAGTTTCTCTTTGTTTATAAAACAAATTGGAAAAGTTAAATTATCATATCAGATAATTTTTATATAACGATAGTAAAGTTCTTTTGTAGGAAAATAGGATCTCCTCGAATACTCATTATCGTGTTATTGCTTTCCAAAGAGAACTTAAATCTCTAATTAATACTTATTATTGCCTTTCTAAGTGGGACTTTTTTTGTTTCTTATTCCAATAAAATTCAATATTTATATAATTTTTAACCTCTTGTTAAAGAATTGTTCCATACAAAATTTGTTGCTTAATTATCAATTTTAACACTGTTCACAATAGATGGTGGAATTATTCTTTTATATATTCGATTGTTCAATGTAATTAATCATAGTTTTTGATATCGAGAGAAGACAATATATCAAAAGGCATGCAAAGTAGTATCATTTGTATTACAATGCATAATCGATATATATACGTTAATTTACACAATATATAAAACTTTCGAAAGAGGAAAAATGAAAATTGAATAAATTTGCTGAAAGAAATATCGATATAGAAGCAAAATTACTTCGACAATAATCAATAAACAATTAAAAATATTTATCATTATCTACAAATTGATACATTATACATTTTATTATCAAAAAATGTTTCTTAAAATTTAAAAATTTTTAATGCATAAAATGTTTTATTAAATGTTAAAAATTAAATATTTGAAATTTTAATACTTAAAAAATGAAATTATAATTTATATTAATGAAATATTGGTTTTTTTAATAAAAGAAGAATATTAAGTGATCAACTAAACCTCTTTAGTAAATATTATTTAATTTTTTGCATTCGGAAATTACTATAAATATTAACACATAAAGTATTTCAATATCATTAAAAAAAGACTTCTAAAATTTCATATAAATTTATTTTAAATGAAAAACCAACAAAATTTATGCAAAGACTGAATTAATATTAATTTTGTATTATTTTTACATAATATATTGTAATATAAATATAAATACATACAAATTTTTTTAATGAATTAAATTTAATAATGATCTGAATTCTTAAAAATATGTGATGATTAATTTTATTTTTAGTTTCAGTTCATATAAATCTGATTTTGGACATTGTAATTTAAAAAATATTAAAATACAAGATGAACGATACCTCTTTGAAAGAGCAATACATAAAATTAAAAGAGAAAAGAAATGATAATTACATTTATGTATACTTTTGAAGTATTTCTCTTTAGGTAATTGAAAATTTTTCTTATATAATTTTAGATATCAAATATACAACGTCGTTTTTAACTATACTCAAATTAATTAAAAATAAAAAATTTTATTGCGTTCTTTAAATATTACGAGGAAAATATTTATTTGTAAATATGTAAATACTAAACATTTATAAAACTATTTTGACAAAGCTTAAATCATTTTAAAAAATATCATTAACTTTATACAACTTACTAACAAAAGAATAAACAAAATAAAGAATTAAACATTAATTTATCCGTACAACTCCGTGTAAATTATTAGCTTTTAATATTTTTTCATACGAAGACAATTTTTCTATATTTCTATGAAAACGTTTTTCTATCAAATATATATTTTTTATATTTAATAAAGGTTTTACAGACTGTATTGATAATTAATTAAAACAAAATTTTTTTAAGCTATAAAAATTGTTTTAGTTGAAAAATTTAATTTTTAATTATATTTTTATATTAATCATGTTTCAAAATTTATAAGTTTATTTTTATCTTAAAAATCTGTTAAAAATAAATTTTGACTATGGCATTTAATAAAGCGTTTAAATAAACATTAACAATTTTTATATTGCACGATTATTACATTTTTATAAAATACTGTTTCTAATGATAAAATATTATCACTTACTTTTAACAATTAATTTTTAAAACCTAATTATTATTTATGATTAATTAGTCATTATTCTTAATGCGAATTAAATAAAATTTATAAAAATTGTTTTTATATTATGAATAAAATTTTGTAAATAAATAATTATCCGAATTATTCAATATTTCAATTATTTCAGATGGAAATTTCTTAAAATTTTCTAATAAAAGAATATAAATTAATATTGACTAATATGATTTTTTCTACTATGATGATTAACTCCATAGTTTAAATTTTTAATAAAATATAAAAAATATTTAAACTAAAAATACAAATGGTGAATTGTATATTAAAAGAATGGACATGGTCTTTGTATGACAACTTTACTTATGCATATTTTTTTGTATGTCACGTGATATTCTTGCCTTATTTTTATAAAATAATTGTATATCTCAATATCGTACACTTTATAATGTGGAAAAGTGTAATATTAATCACAATAATAGGTGTTTATATGAGTATTTATGATATTTTAATTAATTAGTATGTGTTTTATAGGTATAAATAAAATATAAATGTTATAGTTTGACATTTTTTAGCTTACTTTATAGTGTATTTTTTATTTTAATTTTAATCCTATTAAAATTAATTGAGATTGGAAATCTCGAAACATTAGAAAATCAATACAAGAATAGGCTTTGAAGTAAATTTTGCTTGGATTCTTATAATAAATGTTCTAATTATATCCATATCCTATTTTGGTGTATTGTAATGATAATTGGTCATATATAACATAAAATTACTTTACTTCTTCAGCATTTTATGAGAAATATGTATATTAATTAAAGTATATTTTTGCTAAGAATTATCTTTATAATTTAAATCATTTTGGTTTAAAATTAATTGCAATATAAGTAAAAGAACTATCAAGTATGATTTTCATGAATTTAATGTTCTTAAGATATCTTACCTATAATAATCAATTTATTATTATTATTGTATACCTAATGCTGCTGAATAAAGTAACTCTTTATAAATAAGTATTATGAATTATAATTATTTAAGTATTAAACTTTCCTTTCAAATAAATAGAACTTCCATACTTAATTTTTTGTTAATTCTATCATTTCGTATCATTTAAAATTTTAATTATATATATAATATAGTTAAATGTACGTTTTCTTTTAGCAGTTGCGTTTGAAAATAAATTAAAATGGACAGATTTACTCATTTATTTTGTAAGTCAATGCATGTGTGTAAACACATGAAAATTAAATTTTTTCTTGAGAAGCAGTAACCAACCTATTAGATTAATAAACTGACTGACATTATTACTTTACATTTTTACTTTTAAATTAAAAAAAAAATCTTACATAAAAATTTAAATAAAACAAAAAGTAATATTTAAATTATTATTATTGTGTATAAAAAAACTTAGATACAATTCATAATTAATTCCTTTGAATACATGTTTGATTCATATGTTTCTATTTACATTGTAAACTTTTGATGTATAAAACCAAGTATTAATGATTTTTGATCATTTTTAAAATTTATTATTAAAATTATCGAAATTCTCACAATAAATGATTATCACATATTCTTCATTAGTATCATAATGCCTTTATAAAATAAATATTACTCGATATGTTTCTTTCTAAACGATTTAATATTAAATAATTGTTTGAGAAATTCAATAATTAATAAATTTAATTAAATATTTGAATAATTATTCGTTTAGATATTTTTTTGACTTTATTCTTTTTATAGCTAGTGTTACTATGCCATCTTGATCTAAAAAATAATTTATTATTTTAATTAATTATGATTGTAGGTTTTCTAAAATTAAAAATACATACCATATATTTGTTTCTCTAATATATCCATATGAATTTTACGAAATATAGTCTTAAATTTAGTAGCATTTGGAATATATGAGCTGATATAATATTTCATGACAATTGGTTTTAATATATTAAAAGTTCTTCTATAAATTTTATCAATTATTAAATTTTTCGATACTGGCATCTCTTTTAAAAGAATATCTTTATTTAATTTTTGATGCTTTATATTACATAAATTTTTATTTGATATTTCTGATTCCTTTAAATCTGAATATAAACGTTTCTTATTTTGAATATAACATTTTTTATTTTCTAAACTTTGGTTTTCATTTTTAATTACTTTTTTTAACTCGTTACTAATATTATTAATGTTCTTTTTTATATTTGTACCATTATTATATATATCGATTATATTTTGCTCCTTTCTATTTATTGATGATGTATCATCACCAAAAAATAATGTATTTTTAGCAGCTAATTTATTTTTGGAAGAATGTTGGAATCTATCTGAATTAATGGAAGCAGGTGTTTTCAATTCTAAGTTTATGTTCTTCACTTTAGTATTTATTTTATTCGATTCTTCATTAAAGCTATTTGTAAATATTTCTTCTACTTTATTAAGATTATTCTTAACAAATTTTTTTTCCAATAATATCTTTGATTCGTTTTTTAAACTATTATTTAAATCCTTAGGGCAAGATATTTTTTCTATTCTTTGTTCACTACTTTTATATTTTTTATTAACATTTACTTCCGTTTTATTAGAGCAACCTTTAAAAAAATCTTTGATAAAATGACAATTAATATTTTTTTTAGATTTACTCTCCCACTTACAATCTTTATTAATTTTTGAAAATTCTAAAGCTGTTGTGAATCCAATACAAGGACTAATATTAAATTTTGCAGTTGTCGATTCTACTGAAGTTGATTTAATTTCTTCAAGTGATGTTAAATTTTTTTTTGCTTTTTCTAAGTCTAAGGTTGTTCTAAAACTTTCACCTGAAGATACTTTGCATTTTCTGTCTTTAAATTGCTCACTTGATATTTCATCATCTTTTATGTTTTCTTCATGCTTTGTCGTTTCTACAGATTTATTTTCTATTTTTAAGTCTTTACAAAATTCATTATTTTTATTATATTTTTGAAGCTGTAAAATCTGTAAAGATATATTTTTATTAATCAATTTAAACTTTCAATTAAATTATCTATTTGTTTTTAGTACTAAGAATTAATTAACCTTTTGGGTTGCCATAAATTTGTATGTAGATATAGCCTTTGCACTGCAAACTATATTATATTCTAACTCACGAGCTATTTCATTGATGCGTTGTATTGATAAATCGTTTTTATATTCCGTACTACAATTTTCAAAATTATTTAATAAGCAATCATTTATCTTTTTATAAAAAAATTCTCGTAACTAGAAAAAATAAAGCTTTGAAATAAATAGTTTTAATGTAAAAATGATTGTTGGCTAAAATATTTTATTAAAGGTATTTTATTTAATTTTAATATTTTAGTAATATGCAACTTTATATAATCAAAGAGAAATACTATTAAATTTAAGATGAAACTTAATAAATAAATCATTTCACATAAATTTTATTACTTTGATTCTTTTTATTTAAATTCTTATTGATATCTCATAGAAGACTATATATACTTTTTATCAATATTTATATTTGAATAAAAGTACTATAATATAATATTAATTTCATATCATTCTATTTATTTTAATCAAATAAAATAATATATTTAAAACCTTTTTAGAAATTTCTCAATTGGTTATAATAATATATTTTAGCCAGAAATAATGCTATATTAAATATCATACATTAACAGTAAGCCCCTTAATTTTAATATCTGTACTTTCTGCTGCAAGAATACAAGATGTTTTTGCGCATTCCAAATTTATTTTCCGTATCTAAAACAAAAATTATTTATTCACAAAATTTTTTGATTAGATAAAAATATAAATGCAAAATTCTTTTTATAATGAATATAAATTTTCATTTAAATGTAAAACGAAATTACCTCATTTTCTTGACATTTACCACCTCTTCGTAATTGAAATTGTTCATAGATTAATTGTTGTCTTGCCTTTTTATCTAATCTTGCTTCAGCATTTCCTTCAGATTCTCGATATTCCTTGTTATATTCACTTCAAATAAACAAAAATATTAAATTTAAAATTTTTTCTAATTATATTTATCATATTTCTATAAATGATTGAGTTAATATTTACATATCTTCATATTTTTCAAGTCCAAAACTTTCTAAATAGTCTTTACGTTTTAGTTTGAATTTATTAGAAGTTTCAAAATTCAATAATCTTTCTCTGACAGCATCTTTATTCTTACAAACATCACATCGACTTACACATTTAGGAACTGGATCACCAAAATATTTAGAAAATATTGCATGTCTACATCTTTAAAAATAGATAAGATATAAAAATGATTTAATAAATAGAAAACAAAAATTAAAAAATGGTAAATTATATAATATATAATATATATTACTTATTTTAATGTTTGATATTACTTTTGTGCTATTGTCGTAAAAATTTAACTTCGATACATATATATGTGTTATTGAACAAAATTTGATTTGCAAATAAACTCAGAGTAATTGACATTTAATTTCTAAATAATAAAATTTGATAATCAACATGTTTCAATAATTTAAACTGGATATTAAGAAAACATAGACTAACTGGACTTTCAGAAATTTATTATTGTAAACAATAATTTGTAAAAAATAATCTTACTTCAATCCAGTAAAGCACTCAACTATTTGGTTAAATGATTTAATTTTAGATTGACAATAATCTTGTTTATTTTGATATTGTGACATAATTGATTTTTCTTCAGCATAATTTTGACAAAGAAAATTAATTGCATTGTATTCTTCACGACTAAAATATATTCGACAAAATGATTGTTTTCCATCACGACCAGCTCTACCTGATTCTTGATAATAATTAGCAATTGTCTGGGGTACAGTCCAATGTACAACAAACCTATAAAAATATGTATAACAGATCTAACTATATAATTGTATTTAAAACTCTATCAAAATAGATTCTAAGTAAACATAACTTAAAATGTCTTATATTTTTCTATTTTTTCTAGATAATACAATATTTATTATTTGATGTTGTCCCCATTCATTTTTAATTATTAACCATTTTTCCATAAAATTGCCTTCAAAAGATTTCCAAATATGATAGTTTTTATTATAAATTTCTACTATTCAATGAAATTTTATGTAAGTTTAACCAATATTTTAATTTGCAATCATAAATATTAATCATTGCAACAATATATAATATATAAATAATGTACAAATAATTATCTTAACATAAACGTGTATATTTTTTTAATCTTTATTAATTATTTAAAAATATGGTATACTTCTGTTGACAGTTAATTTATTCAGTTATTATTGAAGAAATTTTTGGGTCAAAATATTTTATTTTATTAAAAGCAAAAATCTTTAACCTTAATACATAGAATTTATTTTTTAAAAATTACAATAAAAATTTTATTAATAGATTTATTATTTATGTAATATTCTGGTTCATATTGATTTTTTTCATAATACAAAGTAAGATAATATATTAAATAATTATGTTTTTATCAAGTGCAATAACGTTTTAAATTTTTACTGATTTTTTTAATTTACTCTTACCTAACCGATGCTTTATCTACACCCATTCCAAAACTACAAGTTGCAGCAATTACTGGAACTCTTCCAGAAGTCCAGGAATCTTGTATTTCATTCCTCTGTTTATTTTTTAAACCTGATTATAAAAAATTTTTAAATATTCAAATATATAGACTATTATTTTAAATTTTGACTAATTTAATTGTTACCAGCATGATACGATAATGTTTGAATCCCCAAATGAGTTAATTTATTTGCCAATATTTCAGTAGTATCTTTTTTTCGACAATAAATAATTCCACAATTTCTTTTTTCCTAATAAAATTTAATGCATAAATAGTAATTACAATATTTTTAAAAAAGTTAATTATTACAATATAATACTTACTTTTGGAATAGAATCATTATTTGATCCAAGTGAAGTATTAATAAACTGTTTTAAATGTTCAAATGGATCTGATATAGAATCAATAAACCATACATCATAAAATAAATTAGATCGAAACACTGGTATACTATATATCAATGGATTATTCATTTTTAATGTTCTAAAAATATCTTCTTTTACCTAAAGATTTATTATCATCAATAATTAATTTTATGATTATTGAATAATTAGAGCAATACAACAAATACAAATCATTCTACTAATACATTTATAATTAATATTTAAACTTATTTAATCTGAATGAAAATTTTAAGTTTTTTTTTATATTTTTATAAAAATAATTTGAAATGAATAAAAGCATAATGAAACAAAATTTAAAGTATTACAATTCATTTTATAATATATGTTATGAATGATATAAGTAAATTTAATATCATTTTATTTTAAATTCAGTTAACTATCTAATTTTTTTATTTTCAATTTAATATACCTCTTTCACAGCAGTGGCAGTTAAAGTAATAATTGGTACTTCTGGTTTTTTCTCTCTTAATGTGGCAAGTTTTCTATAATTAGGCCTAAAATCATGGCCCCATTGACTAAGACAATGTGCCTCATCAATAACGAAATAAGATAATACTTTTGGTTTCACTTGACCCAATAAATACTACAAAAAAATAAAATATTTTTTAAAAATACAAAACCTTAAAATATTTATTTTAAGTTACCTGAAAAGAATGAGTATTGCATAGCTCAGGAGTTATATAAAGTAATTTCATTTTTGGCTTATCAGATAACATATCATTTTTTATAGCTATTCTCATATTTTTTATAGTTTTACTATTCCAAGTATGTGCCAAAATATTCTTACTGTTTAAATAATCTATTTGATTCTAAACATAATAATATAAAATTAGATTTAAAAAAATTAAATAATATTATAATTACATAAAACAATAACCTTAATAAGTGCTATAAGAGGTGAAATAACAATAGCATATGAATTTTCTTTTGCGACTGCTGGTAATTGAAAACATAAAGATTTTCCTGATCCAGTTGGCATACAGATATACACATCTTTGTCTCCTTAAAAAAATTTTATAACTTATATTTTATAAAAAGAAATAATATAACTACATACTTTTAATTTGTTGTTGTAATTACCAATATTGCAAAAAAGGCATTTCAATGTATATTATTAAAAGTAGTTTTAATATTACTATACAGATAAAAAAGAAATAAAATTATTTTAAATGTTACAATGCTTAAAATAACAATGTAAATTTTTAAATATATTGAGTATAAATGTAAATAAATATTTATTTATATAGCAACCATATTTAAAAAATTTTTAATATAATAAACAATAGATTACATTAATACGTTTACTTTATAAAATATATAGGTTATCATGCTAAAAATATTAAATGCTTAAAAATAAATTGTAAGAAATTTGAAATAATCGAGCACCTTTGTAAACGGCTTCAATTGCTTGTCGTTGCAAATCATTTTTATAATCATTGTGACCAAAAAATATTTTTAATTTAGTTTTTAATCTAATATCAGAAAAAATTTCGACACTCATTTAAAAAAAGATTAATAAAATATTGGTAAAAATGATGTAATTGATCATATATGAATTAAAATAATATTTATAACGAATACAATATATATTACAATGCGTCAAAATAAAGAAACATGATTATAATAAACTAGAATCTAAACTTCAGACTAGTTCAATCTGGTTAAACGTTTATAAGGTTAACCGCACAAAATGCGCAGTTAAATTTTTGCACATAAATAAATATCAAAGAAACAGTAAAAATTAAACAAGAATTATAGTGTATGACAACGAATAATTTAAAAATTAGTGAAAGGAATAATTATAAACAAAAAATATTTTAATAAAAATAAATTATTTGAAAGTTATAATATTATAATATGTTGAATGTTATAATGTTATAATATTAACCATGATAGTTTAACGATGCGTTTACACAATTTATAAAACTATTATAAATGATAAAAAAATTTTTAATTTTTTTAAAAAAACAAACAGAAATTATAATAAATATTTATTATTTATATCTAGTCCATAAAACTTATTTTTATAAATCGTATAAGCATACATATATAAATATATATTGTTTTCATCAATTCATTTGCGTTTTTAACAAATGGAGGCTATACACATTCTTTTGTTTATTCTCTTCATCTCCATATACAATCACCTTTCACTCTTTCTCTCTCGTATTTTATCTGAAAATAAAATTCAACTTCTCGTTCACCCTTTTATGTTTTATCAAAAAAATAACAATTTAATCAAGCGAAAAATAAATTCAAATTTAGTCAGTTATCTAATTTATCATCTTACATAAGATCACTTGAAAAGTACATCAAATATAATAATAAATATATTTCAATCTTATTTCTAAGAAATATTATAATTTCATGACTAGGAGGAACCTTTCTACAAATTTAACGATTAGGGTTATCTATATAAATTGAGCTGCATTTACGAGCGTTGTTGAAAATAAAAAGTGTTAATAAAATGTTAAATAAAAAATTATTAGTAAACAAGACCGTAAAATTAAAAAAGAATATGAGTAGAGATACAAACCTAGAAGGGCAAATTCGTTTAGTATGTTCCACTATAATATCAAATTAATTTTATACATTTTGTAAATAATATGTATATATATATATTTATTTATTTTAAAAATATTGCATTAATTCTTGTCCTTTATTTGGAAATTTTAAATAATTCACTTGTGACTTAACAAGCATGTGTTTAGTTAATTTACTCGTAAGATTACTTTCATTATTTAAAAATACAAAAAAGATAACACTTGGTTAAATAACATACATTACGTGGAATTAATACAGATAAAAAAATTGTTTTTAAGCTAGATCTCAGATAAATGATATAATATTTAAAAATTTTAAATTAAAAAATACTTAGCAATTTAAAGATTATTTACATAAATGTGTTTAAAACCAAAATTTTTCGATTTATCGGGTTTTATTTTATTATATATCTATACATATATGCGTAGATACATACACTTATGTATAATTTTTTCGATATGCCGTAAGTTTCCACTAAACATTTTTATATAAACATCCTTTAAACAGATTGAAATATTTATTGACTGTATAATGTATATTTCAAGCCGCTACTCTGCAAATGCGTACGAAAGATTGATGCGCAAACCGGAAACACTGTAAACGCGTATGAAGATAGCGACGCGCGATCAGAAAAACTAAATGTATGCGTTTGGTTTACATATTATATTTGTAAAAATAAATAAATCAATTAGAGCAAAATTAAATGTGTTTTATTTCTAATAAAAATATATTTACTGCAATTAAAATGAAATTGAATAGCAATTTTAAGTAAATAAGTCATCTGTTATTCTTTAGTTCCTTCATCCTACTATTAAGTTTATAACAGACCTTTTAAAATAATAAAACTATTGTTTCCTTATAACAATAATAGTATACGATATGTAAGATTTTGTATAATATAAAATGTGCTGCGTGCTGTATGTAATTCAAGATTGTTAGTCACAAGCAAATACTCAAACCATATGAGTTCAAACTTTTTGGATGCATTATTGATACTCTATTATTAATAGTTATATTTTTTAAAACAACTTTTTACTTTATTTATTATTTTTCAACTATTTTTAAAGAGAAATTTTAACATATTGGCTGATAATTTTAGCTATGCATCTGTTTTATTGGTTTGTATCCTTAAATATCAGATAATTCTATTAGAATATTCATTTGAAAGGGATACACATAAACTGGCAACCTTTTACTATTGCTTATAAAGATTTACATAATACAAAATAAATTATTTGTGACATTTGGTTTTTTTTACTTTTAACCTAGAAAATAATCGATTTTGAAAATTTTCAACGTTTTGAAATTGTAAAAAAATACAATCAGTAATCATTTTAACTATATATTGCATATATATATAGAATGTAATATAAATATATTTATGATATTATAATGAATATAAATATAGAACAACAGTTAAAAGATAAACTACTCAATTATAATAACTTTCAATAAAATATCGATAGAAAATTCAAACTAACATATTTAAATTAAATATAATAAAGTTTATATTTAATAATTGTATAAGAAATTTTGAAAACTGTGAATGAAACATGTTTAGGCTTATTTTTTGTGAATTAATATAATATAGTCAATATTATGGAATCTGATATTAATTAATCTGATGATTTTGAATGCAAAAAATCTGCAAGGATAAAAATGTGGCAAAGTAATAAAAAATTTTTGATTATTATTAAACACTAAATCGTTATTTTAGAAACTAAATTGAAAATTACTTTAAATAAATTAAAACAAAAAATAAATATTTATATCATGTATGTATGCACATTTTATTAAAACAATAATAATAATAATATTGTTAGCTAATTTATAGTTGATAGTATATTAACTTTTAGTTTGTTTAAAATTTATAAATATTTTTCAACTAATAAAAGAAAAACATTTATAAAAATACTTTGATATATAAGTAATTATAGCAATATAATACTGTTTAATTAATAACTACTTTAATTATATATAATTGTTATCGATAATATTAATATTATTAAAATAGTACAATTAATTATAAACATGTAAAAAATATAAAAGAATTTGGAATTTATTCATTACAAAACAAAAATATTGATAATTTGAAAATCTAAAAATTAACTAAAAATTGAATACAAACAATTTTAAGAATATAATTATCGTTAAAATTAATAATAAATAATACTTTGACACTATATAATCAAAAGGATGTTAATTTCCTAAATTATAATAAAGTAACAAATAAATTTATCAAAAAACTATGTAAAATACAAGCTATACAAAAAATGAATAGAAGTACACATTTTTTCCAATAATCTTCTCCATACTGATACATTTTCTTAACTCCTACGGATATTATAAATGATATGTAGCATGTGCCATTGACTCAATGAAACAAAATCTTTACTAAACTGTCTTATTAAGTAAATGATCCTTCTTCTTGTTACAAAATTATTTCTTATTATGAATTTAGTCATTTTTATACTTTTTGGCTCCTTCATAATTAGATTAGTTTTGAAGTTTAAACAATTTATAATAAATTATGCAACATTATAAAACATTAATAATTTTGAATAATAGAACTTCATCTCTTTTCTAAACTAGTAGTTCATAAATCGAATAAAAAATTTATTTAATTTATTTTTTTAATCAAATATTTGTCTACTTATAAATACAATTGGTTATGCTATTTTTAGTAAATACAAGCTCTTATTTATAAACCTCAATTTTACACGTTAAATTTTAAATACTAATATAGTTAATTTCTAATCATTAAGATTAAAATTTGATGATTAATTATAATTTTATACTGTACTTTATGAGCAATATAATATAATAAAGAAGCATATGCTTTATTTGGGAAATTCATCAAGACAAAAAACTATGAAGATAAAGCAATGCACAAGCAATAAATACAACAAAATCAAAGAAAATTAAAGAATAGTTTAAAAATTTGGCAATCGATGTAGAGTCAATATTTGTATATAAATTGATTGACAAAGGTACATTAAGGTTACTCCACAGGTTTACATTAATAAAAAAGTGAGAAATAAAATAATAAAATGAACAAAAGTAGTTTTATTAAAATAAAATATTTAAATTAATAGTTTTACTTTGATTCAGTTGATTATGTATTTATGACATTTTAATAATGGTAAAAAAAATTTTAATTTAACTAAAAATATATTTTAGTTTATCATAAATATATTTATAAAAAAATTAAATTGAAAAAAATTTGAAATAATTAATAAAATTATTTAATTATTACTTCAAAATATTATTGGATTTGTTGAGTAAACATTTTATCATAGCAATTATTTTTTTTTAATAATTAAAAGTTACTTATATATTATATATTTTATAAACTTTTGTATATATTTTATTTTTATATTATAAATGTATTTTATAAATAAGTATGGAATGTATAAAAAATAAATAAACTAAAATTATAATATAAAATTCTTTATTAAGAGATGTATTGTTTTGAAAGACCTAATTTTGTTTATTGAAACATTTTATTTTATCTAAATAAACATATTCTTTTTAATACTTAATTAGTATTAAATTAAATAATTTTAATTAGGACAATGGATATTAATATCTATGATTACGAAATAATTTTAATAACATTTGTTAAAATTAAAAGAAAGAAAATGGTATCGCATACTTGTAACATGAGTTTTATTTTTACAAATATTGTAGTTTTAAAAAAACACTTCTTCCGTGTTTTAGTTAAATGGATATATAAATTTGATACAGAAGAAAGCTTCTAAAACGACGCTTATTTTCTGCTAATTCGCAAACGCTCAGTTTTTTTTTGTTAACCAAGCGCAAGTTTCCTTGATTAAAAAATTTGAATTTTGAAAATTTCTATAAATATAAGACAACTATTATTTTTTTAATTTAAAATCAATGAAAAAAAATTTATAAATAAAGTTGAAATTTGTATTATGAAATTACAAGGAAAAAAGTACAAGCGCTCAGAATATCGACAACTGAGATCTCGACCCTTCTAAAGGGCAAATACATACAAAGTATTTTAGCTATATTAATTAGTTTACTTTTATTTTACTGTTTTTGTTTCTCTCGATATTTCCAAGAATCATTTTTTGTACTTTTCGCAGTTTGTTTATGGTCGTTTTCACGTAATAATTGTTTTATTAATTATGACCGACCAAGCCCTAATGTTGTTTTCATTTGGAAATTAACTACTCATTATACTCTTTATTTTTCGACTTTCACTAGTTCAATTAATAATAATGCAGTCTTTTCATTTAATTCTCCATTTTATGTTTAGTTTTATGTTATTATTATAAAACAGTGACATTTACTTGGAAATTTTTATCAAATTCGCTTTTCTCTCATTTTCTTTTTTCTTATTACCTTCATATATAATTTCTTTAGTCTCAAAAGCTACATGAAAATTAAAGAATATAGATTTCCAAGTGATAATTAATTTCCAATATTATATATTTCCATAATATTAAAAAAGTGCAAAATAAGAAAATTTATTGATATAACAGCTACATCATTGAGCCATGATTCTGAACCTTATCAAGCTATTTGAAAATTTATAACATTCAAATAATTTTTTAACTTACAAATTCATTATATATAATATATATATAATAGTTTTTTAAGTATTAAAAATATTGATTATACTTAGTTTTATTATGAAATTTAATGCAAGCAATACAAAGAAGCAGCAAAAACAAAACAAAAATCTAGCAACTCTTTCAAAATATATACAAAAATAATATTGTATGTCAAAATAATTAAAAAGTATTATTTGAAACAACAAGTCAATGTCATGAAAATAAATATTAAATATTGATCCTAAATCAGCTGTTATATATAAGTTAAATTTTTTTTATTTTTAATGGGATTGTAGATCATTCATTTCTATTTTACACTTTTTACGAAATATTTATAAAAACGCATTTTAATAATAAATTTATATAAACATTTTTATTATACTCTTAATTTTTTAAAACACTTTCTCACTTTCATCTTCAGAACTTAGTTTGCTTCAAAATGTAAAAAGAATATCAAAGAAAAAAGTACAGAGAAGTCAGTTCAAGAAAACGAGAAATGCTGTTTCACAATAACGTTGCGACTAGCATAAACTCGTTTCGTTCAAAAACTCAATTTTACATACATTCATTATTACAAAGACGTCTTTTACTACCTTATGTTTATGTGACACAAACGTTTACTATACTAATAAATCAATTTTTATGAAAATTCTTTTGAATAAAAAAGAAAAGTAAAAAAATTTAATTATATTAAAAATATATTTGAAAATTGAAATTAATGTTCATTTTAATTAATTTTAACGTTTAATGAAGCACCAAAATTAATAACGTATAATTACATAGATTTTTATTTCTTGCACTGTAACTGATAAAGATACGAGATTATAAAAATTCACATTATATATTTTAATATTTTTAAATATGAAATTGCTAATTTATCGAATTAAAAAATTAATTTTATTTTTTTTCATATATTCATTGTTTGATTCACTCATACAGACAGTACCAATTAAGGTCAATGACTCATAAGGTATTTATTTCAGAAGTTAAAATATTATATATTAAGTTTTATAAACTTAAAATTGATACATTTATATTTTAATGCACATTTTTAAAAGATTTACTATATATTTGTTAACTTTAAACAAAAATTAGAAATTTCCTTAAAAGAAACTATACTATTTATTCATAACAAAAACTTCTGAAATATTAAAGAATTATACATTATACTACAATTTTCTTGTAATAGTATAATCCTTTTATATACTTTTTTAATCTGTCTTGTATTTCAGTTTTAAATTTAATTTTTAACTACTACGTATAATTATATTATTTTTTTTTCTTGTTTTTTGTTTTATTAATATATACATTCATGCATTCACACATGTATACAAACACACATATATATACATGTATGTTGTTTTGTAGTGTGTTTGGTATGTATATATATGTGTACATATATATACATGCATTTACGCATACAAATATATACATGGATAAAATATAACTAAATACTTTAAGAGTGAATGCTTACTATTTCACAACCAAACCACTACAAACTTCTATCACATTCATTTCCACAAATTCCTACTAAATTCTTTTTTATATGGGAAACCAATCATTTTTCTTGCATTCACAGCTCGTGTGTAATTGCTGACTCATTAGTAAAAATTTATTGAACAAGGTTGTACTTGATTACATTGACAACTCCTTATTGAAACAGCAGGGATTTTATTATTCGACATTTAACAAGATTCACTAACTAGAATTTTAATTATGGATTACTATGTAATTAAAAAAATAATATTAAATTTATAATATTAAATCAAATATCATAAAAAGATTAAATATAAACGATCATATACCTTTTCCAGAAATGGTATTCCCTTCGTTTAACGCCTTTTATGTCCATGGCGACGCGCAAATTTACGACTTTTTCTAAAATATAAATAGTAAATTCGTATTTAAAAATGTTTTGAATGAATATTTAAAATTTTTAATTTTAAACTTACATGATTCTTTTAGGCGATGGTGCTGGAGTATGTTCTGCAATGACAGGTAACACAGACGTAAATTTATCAGTTGGTCGTAATAAGCGAGCTGTTCTAGATGATAATTTCCAGATAAGCCTTTGCCTATGCGGAGTATGTTCTTGTGCATTATATTTACTCAATATTGCACCTACAGATTCATGTGTTGAAAAAAAACTTGAGTCAGAGATCTGAAATATCATAATTTGATATAACTTCTTTTATTTAAATTAGTTTATTTTCATGCATAAATTTATCAGATTTTACTTAAAAATATTAATTTTTAAAAAACAATTAAAATTAATTTAAGATGAAATATATGAAAAAAGTACTAAAAACATCAATATTTCAAATATAATGTAAATATATAAATATAATACCTTGCACATTTTTTGTAATTCTGCTGCAAATTCTACCAGTCTAAGCATTAAATGTGCTGTTGTTGATGAATCATTCAAAGATGATGGACCTGATATGTTGGTCATAGTTTTATCAGTATTTGAGTCCAAATGATTCATAGAATCATCTAGATAAGTACAAATTAGAACAAGAGCCACTTCTGATGGTCTTAAACTTGCACAATTACCATCACATGCTACCATCTCTAAACGTAAAAGTAACTCTGATTCCTATAAATAAAAAAGCAAAAATTAAATAAGTAATATGGCTTATTAAATGTTCATCAGATAAATATGTAATTTTAAAACATAATATAAATAAATTAAATATTTTCAATATATTATGATTTTGCAAAAATAATATTAAATTTTAATAATCTAAATATTAATCAAATAAAAGAAAATTTGAAATTTAAAATTATGTACCAAAACCACTCTTGCATATAAATTTCCAAATCCTAGTTGGGATGCAGCAGCTTGAAACATAATACTAAAAAAACGCAGGAAAGTGAGTGAAGTGATAGGTTGTGTGCCTGGTACCCATTCTAGTTTATTCCTAATCTTTTCAGACATGCGTTTCAAGTCACCACTTGTACACTTGCATTGTGAAATGGAAACTAAGAGTTCAGCATCAAGGGAATGTTTGGCCATTTGAACAGCAGCTATATAAAATGAGGATACACTAATGCATGCCATATGTTTTGGCTTGGCTTTCATTTTACTTAAGAAACAATCCATCAAATTAATAGCGATGAAGAATACGTGTGATGGAAGATCATACCATACTTTAAGACATCTAAGTACATGTGCCGAGCCATCTCTTAAACCAATTGTGATTTCATCATTCTGTAAAATAATATTAACTAATGTATAATATTAACTAATTCAAATAAATAATAATAATTTATATGCAATTGTCTAAACAATCGATTAAAAATTATTTAATTATTAAATATTAACAATATTTATCTAAATTCGAAATTTGTCTATGAAAAAAATTGCCATTAGTATTGTAGATAATGTCTGCTCAAAATTAATCAAATTTAAAAATTTTAAAAAAAATGTCCATTTTTCCTACTCTATTTTTACCTATATACTGTTGTTGCAATGTATACATAAATTATGATTACAAATTTTTTTATTAAATACCTCCTACTATTAAAAATTCTGCAATAAATGTAAAATTTTTAATTAAATTCAAAAGTTTACCTTTCGAGTTATAGTTAGAAACATTCATTCATTCCAGAAAACTTTTAGGTTATTAATATATGTGAAATAATAAATATAATAATGGCTTGGATAAATAAATGTACCTGAGTTGTTGCTGGTAACTGTAGATCAGGCTGATATTTGGCTTCAAGTACAAGTGCTTCTTGAAGTTGTTCGAATAGCGGTTGGATTGCATCCGGTACAGGCGAGCCTGATGTATCCATTCCTGCAATGTGTGACTGATAGTTTTACGATGATCGCTGGGTTGCGGTGCAGCTAATAGTTGCTACACGATATTGCAGTCCAACGTCACCGTCACACTACAAAAATGATCCAGCTGGCAAGCCTGATATCTATAAATATAAAAAAGATGTGATAAAAAAATAATTAGAAATATTTTAAAAGCAATCTTAAATATTTTACAAATAATTCGTCTATTTTTCAAATTAATTTTATTGAAATTAAAAATTTAATTGAAAAAAATGTTATGTTACAAGATCAATATTAATCATAAATACGACTAAAATTAAATAAACAAATAAACAAATTTATTAAATGCATATAATAAATGATAGTCTTACAAATCAATTACCCATCGATTTATTAATAATTTTGTTGATTAATAGACAGAAGCTATTAGTTTAAGTTAAAATCAAAAACTAAATATTTACAATATTAATCTTGTAAATCTTTTTCAAAATTACAGCAATTTTTAATTTATAGAATATTTCATCTACATTTTATTAACTAATTCATATTAAAATAAAGTACATAAATTATAATAAAATCCTACGATAAAATTTTTTAGTAAAATTTTCTAACTGAAAGAATTTAGAATTATTAAATAAGTAAATAATATTTTTAATGAGAATTTTTTATTTGTTTATAAAAAACAAAACGCGCAATAAATAAGAGCACCACATATTTGTAGTTGCGATGATATCTTCTTTTCAAAAATTAAAAACAATTAAATTAATGCATTATTCATAAATTAATTTTATCTGTGCTCTTTTGATTTGATATTATTAAGCATAAATGAAACTAGTAATTATATAAAGTATTTACTTCTTTTTTGTAAAAATTAAAAAAAAAATAATTTATAAAATTAGTTACTTTATTTAATTAATTTATATATATTTATCGAAGAATACGATAATATTTATAACATTTTTCGTTTTTAATACAAAATCTATTTTAAAAAATATATAAAGTAATAATTTATTTTTTTAAATCTATAACAATGTTTTTAAATAGCCAATGAAATTAATTGAAAATTTCTATTTACAAATAAGTAAATCTTAATTTATTGTAAACAATTGATTATTTCATTCTTTTCAGTTCTTAGTTTTTTTAATTCAATTAAATATGATAGGATAAGACAAATTTTTTTATATATTTTACAAAGATAATTCAAATAATGTAATTTAACTACAGAAAAGAAATATTTATGAAGATTTTCTTTATATTAAGCATATTTTGTAATTTAATGCTTGAACATACATCTAAATGTTTTAAACTATTCCATACATAAATAAATGAAAGAATGTTTATAAAACATATTTTACGATATATAAAAATATTTAATATTTTAAATTTATAAATTTTTTTATAAAGTACAAATAATTTATAATTTATTAATAAAATTATTAATATAATTTAAATTATTATTTGTTACTATATTTAATCTACGATTTTTGTAATAATAAAAATTTAATTTCAAAGTAATTCGATAAAAAATATATATAATTCCATATTTTTTAGTTCTATTGAAAATTGTTTCATAGTCAAAATAGTTGGGGTGACACTTTAAAAGAATTTTAAAGCATCAAAAATAAACTTTAATAATCATATATATAATACTTATGATATAATACTTTCCTTTAAAGAAAAATTAAAAGGTATTCATTTCTATGATTCATATAATAATAAAATTAATATCAACTTACTCGTCCTTTTAAGATTATATTTATATTGATTTCACAAATTAAAATATTTTGAAAAATCGATTAAGTAGAATACGTAATTGATAGATCTAAATCTGTATAAGTCATTAGCATTTATAAAGTGAACTTAGTATTACGATCTTTGGGATTTTACTTTTATTGTAAATATTATAGAATTTTCATTATGAAAGGCATTTGAGAATATATGCTTTGTTTAGCTGATTTTTACTTTGCTAAGTGTTAGACTTCGTTACGTTATTAACATTTTTCTCTACAATTATAGTCATGTTGTAATAAATAAAAAATGAAACATTGTAAAAAACCGAAAGTCTTAGTAAATATTGACCATTTAACTTATTAAATAATATTTTTAGTTAATTCATGGAAGTTTGAAATCAATATTTTGTATTAATTTGAATTAGTTTCAAAATTTAAAAACAACTTTTTAAATTTAAAATTATAAAATTGTTTACAATAATATTCGCAAAATTATTTTCACCAAAAGTACACACAAAAAACACGAGTTAAATAAATAGCATTGATACTATTAAAATTAAATAGGTATTTTATATTTAGTTAATATAATTATAAAATCTTTAATAAAATTAATTTTTTTAATCGAGTATATCGACTCACACGCTGTTTTGAGCTATACAATATAATATATAGTTTATATCAAATTCCAAGTATTATTAAGAAAATAGACTTTTATGATATGAATTTATATTTTATTTATCTTGCTGAAAAAACTATTAATTTTATAAATATTAAAAAAAAATATGAATTAAAAATGAAAATATGATTTATTTATTGTAAACTATATTGTACTTATTATATTAGATATTAATTATTTACGTTTAAATATTTGTTTTATTTTAATTCGAATAGTTGTCTTAAACCGAAAAATAATGTAAATATTGAAAATTTACTTTAATCTTCATAATACAACATTTAAAAATAAGATAAGTATTATACAAGGTATATAATAAAAAATTATTTGATAATATAATATTTAGATGTCTAAAATATATCTGCAATAAGACTGTTTAAATTATAAATAATATATTTATAATATGAAAATTAAAAATTTTTTATAGAGTAAACCAGGTGTGTTATGCATTTTCTAAAACGACAGGATGTACGACCATTAACACAGTTTTTATCTTTCTTATAATATCAATTAAGTCAAGGTCGGTCTACGACAACATTCCTGATGAATTAACTTTCTTATTCTACCAGTAGTAAAAAGATAATTAACATTTATATTTTAATCCTTGAATGATTTTTATATCGTATTTTCCTTATGTATTTGTATATTTTAATAAATATATTCTACTTGTTTTTATTGCTACAAGACACATTTTTATTGTTCACACCAATAATCAATAAAACGTAGGTTAAATTTTAAATTTATAAAATTAACGAATACTATAAAAGACATTTTAGAAAAATATAAATAACTATAATATGTAAAATAATCAATTTATAAACAAAAAACAAAAGAAATAAAATTTTTTAAATATTCTATTGAAAAACTTTTGTTTCTAATTTTAGAATTTTTGTATTTATAAATTAACTATATAAAATTAAACGCGATTCATTCAATTTGCAATTAAAATTTTTTTTAGAAATTTAGATTACGTATTAGTTAGTTTGATCCAATTTGGTGTAATCTAAGCCTCAATATGATCTAACTTAATGTTATAAAAATACATAGATACAAATCCTACAGAATTCCAAAATAGTTGACCGAAAGAATTAACATACAGACAATATTAAAAATTTCAGATTTCAACTGGTCATCGAAGGCTGAAAATTGCTGTATATCTTATTACATTTTATTCGTACCATGCGTATTGATAAGTAACAACTCATACCGCAAATTTTTGAAAAATATACAAAATAAAATTATTTGTATTCATACTAATTTTGTATTAGAAATATGAGAACAAAAGATAAATTATTTTTTAACATACACATAAATTCATCATCTCGAAATAGAATCATGCTCTTACATAGATATTTTACCGTAACACAAATTTATAAAATATTACAATAAAATAAGTTTGAGAATTGAAGAGAGATAAAAAAACTTTGTTCAACGATTTAATTACTTTTAAACTATTTAAAAATGATTTTGTCTTCCTAATAAATAGCGTTTAAAATTATTTTTATTTACAATTTAAATTTTTAATAGTTTAAAATTTATTTTCACTATTTCAGAACAATAATATTTCTCTTTGTAGTAGAAATTTATTTATGAATTAAAAAAAATAATAGTTAAATATGATTAATCCTCTCTTCATTTATGAAATTGACCATTACTAAAATTATATTTTTATAAAAAGTTATACATTCTTTTTTAAATCCCTTGTTTAGTAATTTTGCAAAACATGTTTTACTACATTGCAGTTATATTTAAATTATATTAATAATTGTAACAATAAAAATATTTAATATTCAGTTTAATATTACTCAATTCTCTAAATATTAATAATGTAATATTAATGAAAATCATAATAATGTAATTGATGTGTGGTATGTGCAATTTAAATTCACTCTATAATAACATTAGTAGAATTATTTCAGGATAATGACTTGAAATATTTAACGTATAAATAAGAACTAATATAAAACATTATTTTATTATGTGTAGATGAAAAAAAATTTCATCATTACATTAAATATGAAACGTGCATGAATAATTGTATTAGAATTGTTATATTTAAAATATTTTTTATTGTAGATATATATTTATATATTTAATATGATCAGTATTCATCACTTCTTCAATTATATATATATTATATATATATATATATATAATATACTCATTATTTAACTTTTAATAATCTTAAATGTTCCAAAATTGTATTTATTTTATATTATTTGAAATCAATTAATTTTACTTTTAATTATCTATGACTATGCACTAACAATTCACCAAAAATATTACCAATTGGAAAAAAAATTTGAATATTTAATTGAGTTTAATCTCTCTCAGGCATTGTCTCATTTATAAGCCTTTGTTTATTACATATTAAATTTTTAAAATTTTATGATATTCTTACATCAAATTATATGACCATGTTTATCTTTGAGACAATATATCCATTTTAATTATTAACTCTACTTATATATATATTATACAGAATGAATAAAAATTACATAAACTTTTTGATTAGATCTCGTATATTTAATAGGTTTAAAAACGTCAGTTCTATTTATTACATTTGAGGAAAATGTAGAACTAAGATAAATAAATAATACATAAAAAATGAAGGCCATTATTAGCGCTAAATGTGGCAAATAGTACAAACACATCAACTTCGATAAGTCTTCGACACTGTCCTTCGACATGAATGCTTTTGAAAGTTTCATAAATATAAACTGTGTATATACAGAATAAAAATCACAAAAATCTGCAAGTTATGTTTTGGTACAGTTTCAATATATTAAAAATAAAAGCGTCTTTTAGAATTGTTTTAAAAGGTATAAGAGTAGCTTTGATCTAATTTTTTATTATTTATTATGGTGAATTAATTATCGTCGGTGTACAGGGTGCAAATAAGTCTGTTGGATTATGAAATGCTGCATATTTCTAACGTATAGAAGATACCAATGTGCTACGTAATATAAGATGCGTAGGTTAAGTTATATAAAAAGAAAAAAATGGATTGTTAAGGCATGAGTATGTGTCAACCGTTGAAATGTTAAAATAAAAATTATTTTTTCGAAATTTAAAACCAGGAACAATGGATAAAAAATTACAACGATTTAAATTACATCAAATATTACGTTACATCATTCATAACTTCAAACTCAATGTACATATTAGGTAGTTTCAGATAAATATAATAGAAATGAGAAAAGAAGAATTAAAAGAAAGAACCGGAGAACAAACGTCGAAAGTAGACCTATGCCCCAAAAGTTGGAAAAACCGACGTAAACAAAGAAATGGAAGGAGCAGTAAAAAAATTAAATAAGGAATCGAAATCAATCCCAAATAGAAAAGTAGAATCGTAAGAATTAGGGTATTTATTTGGTATTTATAAGAACAAAGGAGATGCGTGTGAGAGTAGATTTGAGGACGTGCGCGTCGCATAGGCAAGGAAACGCAGGAGACGCTTTCATCTTCTTCGACGATTGAACTCGCCGTTTTGGTAAATTAGCTCAACCCTTTCCAACGATTTTTCGTTCTTCCGGGACATAACTGTTCTTTTCAAACACGTCTTCAACCTTTTTACATTGAATATGCTATTTTTATAAACAACGTTTTTGAATTACTTTAACTAGCTTTTATACAGATCAATCCAATTCGACCTCGCTAACCTGAGTTGCCATATTTTTATTCAATTCCACTATTGGATATAGAGTAAGAGACCTGTACTCTATTCACCGACTTATTTCTTAAATTATTTCACTCTTTTTTTCGATTTTTCTTCTGTTTTGTTTTTATCATTGAATATATAAATCTGAATTCATATTTATCATTAATTCTTTGTTGCTTTTGAAAAATTCTAAAAGTATGTTTAAACACGTACGTTCTTTATAGAATATTTATCATTGACTAACTTTAATATTCTTCATAAAAATGTGTACAAAGTTACATGGAATTTGTACTAAAAGTAAATAAATTATCGATTCGATATTATTAAACTAATATCGCAATTAAAAACTGTATCTCTTTTTTAAATTTGATACAAAATTTATTTTATTTCAATCTGATATGTTCTTAAATATAAAAAAATTTGTATATTATTTTTTAAAAGTAACAAATAATAATAAATAATGCAATAAATTAAAATTAGCTTACTATTAGTATATGGAAAAATAATATTTTATTTAAAATATTTTATTAAAATAGTTTAAAATGTTTTAAAAATGACTAAAAATCGTTTTGATATAAACAAATTTAACATAAGACAAATTAATTAGTTAAATATATAAACTATGAAATAAAACTATATTAGAATTAAAATACAATATTAATATAATTTAATTATTATTACTTTTCTTATTTAATACAATTTTTTAATTGCTATTATCATTCATAATTACAAAGATCTTTATTAACCAACAACCTTAAGCATTTAATTCTTTTTAATATTATATGTAAATTTATTGCTTTCTACTATATTTAAAAATATTATGAGTATAAATATTATATTTGTTGTTCTAATAAAAAAAATTTACTCTTTTATTTTTTAATGCAGGACCATGTGCTAAAAACAAATTTATTTTTATTATGGTTGTGATTAAATTAATAAAATATAAGATAATACATATATTTTTTCGTTAGACTATTTTGTACAAGATCATTTTATAAATACACTTACAAAAATTTCCACTGAATATTATAAAATTAACGTTGCAGCTAACATAATAAAAGAAGAATAATGACTCATAGTTGTAAGAATGTTAATTTAAGATAAAATATACGAATATACTAAAAAAACACCTATAAACATTCAATTTTTATGAATGTTTTACATTTTTAATGTTTTACATTTTATAATGAATATTTTACATTTTAAAAACAATTTTATTAATATTTATTGTTTAATATAATAAATTTTCTCATTCATAAATATTTTGCCAACTATATTATACGAATAGATTAAATAAATTTTTTATCAACGCTTTCAATAAGACATTTTTGATATTATGAAAAATTCATAATATTTATTATAATAAATTAATAATAAATATATTGAGTATTTCTGATAAAATATACTAAAATCTAAGAAATGATTCATAAATTTATGAATTATTTAATCGAAAAAGTCAAGGAAATGAATAAATCATTACATAAAATTGGTATAAATATTTTTGTGTATAAAAAGTATTTTCATTTAAGATAATTTCAATGAAAATATAATATTTGGTTCTTTTAATATAGTCCCATTCTTTACATGTCATAATTTATTTAAATTAACAAATTACAAATACAGTATTTTATTTTAAACGAGTTTTTTTTATTAACATTAGTTTTATAAAAATTAATTATACGATACCACTAAGAGAATGATGCATCATAGAAATATCATGCCTGCGTGTTCAAATTTGTTACTTTTGATTCAGATTTGCAAAGACGAAATATATATGTGGTACAATATTTTTTTTTAAATATATTCTAACGACGATTTTCGTTTATAATACAAAATGACTCCAACTAATTTAATAATTTAATTAATATTTTGAGTTATTATAAAACGGTTTCTTATAATTAGGATGTTTATTGTAAATATTTAATTATGGTTCACAATAATTTATAAATTATTAATAATTACATAATTAAGAATATATTTGTACAATTTTATTTTTTTATAATTCACCAAATATCAATTTATGTTAATTTTATTTATTCATTCATTTAAAAAATTTTACAAAGCTAAATAATAAATATTTAAAAGGTTGATTTAAGGTAATCCCAAATTATTTAAAAATTTTATTTATATTTTATTATTCTATTCTATTTTTATCAGTCAATCATATACATATTCTTCATATAATTAATTTCATGAAAATAATGAAGTCAGACATATAAAAAATAATGTAATTTTTTATCTTGATTTAAGTATTTATATAAAATATTATTAAATAAATATATTTTTTTAATTATTATTCAAATTAAATAACTAAATATGATAATCTCGTGAAAATGTAATTTCGAATGTATATAAAATAGAAAAAAAAATAACTAGATTAGATAATGTACTATTGAATTGAATAAGATTATTCTAAGATTTTATTTATTATCTAATATAAATGTTTTAAATGTTTTAAAATGAAATTACATAAACTATGAAACTAATACTTAACTTATTTACGTACTGCAGCTATTAAAATTTTCATTTTGTTAAGAAAATTATTTATTTGTATTTATAAAACAAACATCATTAAAACAGAAAACTTGCGTATATCTAGACGCCGCATGAATATCGACAATGTTTCCTTATTTACCAGCAACTTAATTATATTTATCTTGAGATAAAAATAGCGCAAAGAATTTTTCGCTGACATTAAGACACATAAAATAACAAACATGACATCCAACATAAAAAATCTCTCCTTGTATAGTTATTTTAATATTTTTTATAATATTTCTTAATTATAAATTAATCGGTATTAAATTATAAAAAAAATTTATAGCAATAAATAATAGAAATAATAGTTTTGATATATTTAAAAATTGAAAAAAATATTTAACGAAATTCTATTTTACAAGATATAATAAATAGTAAATAAAAAGTTTCTAAGTGCATGAAAATATTGACTACAATTTAATATATTATGTATTATCAACTCAAATGAAGATTACAAATTTGACTGGAAAATAAATAAATATGTTTTTAAGGCAAGTAAAATCTTTTGAAAAACTGATTTTGATCTTTTAACTTAGAAGTTTTTAGTATTTTTATTTTTTATATTATAATTAAATTTATAAATGTCGCAGTGAAATGCGTAAATAAACTTAAGATAAAACATTCGAGATAATGCTAGATTCATAAAAACAAATACCATTAGAACAAGGAAACCTGTTGCATTCGTGATGCGGTTTGATGGATCGACAATTTTTCTAGAACCTTAAAAATAAAATAAAGGATGAACGACATGTTTTCTGCCTTGATAAAGTGTTTAAACAAACAATCAAATGCTTTATTTATGGAGTAAAATGTATTTATGCAATGCTTTCTTATATTTTAATATTTTAAATATAAAGTAATTATCTCATTTCACACTTTTATTCAAAAAATTTTCTAAAGAATAGTTTATATAATAATTCAGTATATATTAAAGATAAATATAATAAATAAATTTTAATAATAAATATTTTTATTATTACATTGCTTTTTTAATAGCAAAACTTAGAAGTATTTAAAATAGTTTTCAAAACGTTAAAAGCGTTCAGATAGTCCTTTAAAATATTCCTGAATATGTTTTCTTTAGAATGAAATTCCAACATATTTACACTTTTTAATAAAATAAAAATATATCATAAATTTTTAATAATACATTAAAGTATTTTTTTAAAAGAAAAACTGAGACATTGTTTATATATTTTTTAAATTTCGTAACCATTTTATATTTGCTCAATGTAAGAAAAATTCGAGACCTACTTAAATTTGATAAAAAAAAAATTTTAGAAAAAATCGAAATGATTTAACATTTGATTTTTTTTAGAAAGTAACGATTTAAAATATTTTATGTATTAATTGCTTATTGCAGGTAATAAAAAATATTTTCTTTGCACACATATTAATACACATGTTAATACTAACTTTTTAGTTTTAAATTGTATCTATTAAAAATAATCAATGCAATGAAGTTTGCATACATAAAATCAACCAAATTGATAAACTTTTCCTCTTTATTAAAATTTTCATTTTGAACTAATGGTATTTAATAATATTAATAGAATGAATTAATATTTAAGAATAATCAATATATTGAAAAATTATTGCAATATATATTACTTTAAATATTATTATAACTTGTATTAAAAGTACAATAGAATATACTTGAGATTACATCTATTATATATATTTTAACATTTAGCAATTATTATATATTTCTAAATAACGAAAATTAACTTACTTTGATTATTTATTGATTATATATATTCTTTTTTAATATTTATAAATAGTCACGAAAGCGTTAAATACATTATATCTTAAATTTATATTAAATTTTGTAAATGATAATTATTAATAATAATAGATTCTTTTAAAAAAGTATTCAACACAGTTAATTTTATTTATATAGTAAATATATCATAGTATAGTATAGTAATTATTTATAAAATTCTTGACTGATTATATTATTGATCTATAAAAAAACTAAAAAGTTTTAGTTTATCTTTTTAATCTTAGTCTTTTTATTTATTGAATATTTTTAGTATAGAATAACGATACAAAATTTAATTATTTTGTAGTATTTATTTTAAAAATTTTTACATGCTCATGTATTGTATGAGATAATCGTTAATGTAGCCTTTTATATTATAATATTTTAGCACAATTTTAACACAATATTTTAACACAATTGCGAACAAAAGAAAAAAATCAATACTTACAACAAAAAGAAATTTAAGGCACATACTCCCAAAAAAATTAGCGAAATACATTATCGAATATGACAGGAAGATAACAAAACTATCGGGAAAATGTAAATTTTACTTTAAAACAGTGTATAACAGAACATTCACGTCGCTGCAAAAGATAAGTCGTCTCATTTATTTGCAGGAGAGGAAAACGTACAAAATGTTTTTATATCCGGAATTTTTTAAATAATATTAAATTAATAACAGCAGTTATTGGATAATCTGAAACTGTTTTCACTGAATGAACAACAGAGCAGTAAAGTAGTCGTAGTTGCCTGAGAAAAAAAAGTTGCTTGAATTCGCAAAACTGAAATGGTAGTTTGGGAGCGTGAGAGAGAAATGAAAAATAAGCAACTACGCATTGCTTGTGTTTTGCCGAACATCAGTAGATAAAGACAATTCACGAAAAAATCTCTCCATATTTGATGGAGAGATGATATAAATGCTTTGGAATTATTAGTTTTAAGATACTTACCCGGATGCGTTCCGCTGACGACGTTCAAGTTGAAGAATCAGCCAATACTTCTTGTATTTGTGTTCGATGAATCGGTAAAGAAAAAGGGAGAACTCGATATCTCCTTATGAAACTCCGTAACGTTCTGAAACGTCGCAATCGTTTGTCGTGTTCCCCTTTCCCAATCCCTACATGTATAGTTCCCAAGTGTTCCCTTTTGAATTCGTTCTTATAACCATCGTTAGAATAAAGGAATGCATTTGGAAATTTAACGAGTGAGCGATAGATTTAAAAGCCATAAAAAGAAGATAAATTCAATAACTGTCAATTGTATGTATGAGAGCTAAAGTAAACGATTTATTAGACGATATAAGTTACATTCTTTTAGTTTACACATCTTATTTTTATCTATCCGATTCTGTTCTAATGCGAAGTTTATAAAAGTAAGTATAACTATGCAAGGCTATGTAACACAGTTAACAAATATTTGTCCGTTAAGATTTTAAATTCGTGAAATAATTTTAAGATGACGGTCAATGATGAACTAATTGAACTAATTTATGTTGTAATTGAAGAGAACAGACCTTCTAGTTAAAAAAATGTTATAGTGCCGAGATAAATTACAAGAAAAAGGATTGATAATTTTCGTAATAAAGAAACAAATTTATTTAACTTTTTATAAACATTGGTAGTATTAATTTTATTGATATGTATTTTTAAATACAAATCACAAACATAAATAATCTATAAAATAATATATAAAAGTTATTTACTGTTATTTCTTAATTTCAATAAATTAAATACATTTTTATATCCTAGAATTATCAATATTTTATATATAATACTTATATATAAATATAGATTATTTAATGTAGTTTAATCAGTTTTGTAATATGATAATAATTGAATATTATAGTATTATTGAAGTTTTAAGTATACTTTGAAGACAAAAAATACGAATGATGTATCAGTCTATCTCATTGTATGCAAATGGACAAACTTTGTTTGATAAACAAATAAATAAATAACAGGGATTTATTAATTTTAAAAATAACAACTTACATTTGATTATAAAGTTGATCAATACATATTAAAAAAACTAATTTGATAATAATAATATAATTAAATAATAAAATTTAAGTAATTTAAACTATTTCTGGAATTATTTTTTAAGTTTTAGACTTATTAATGTATTAAAATTTTGTTTATGTTTTAAATAAACATTTAAATGAATAGCAATGAATGATGTATAAATGCTTGTTTGTTTATATAAAGTATATTTATTTCAATTTAAATAAATACAGAAACTTCCTTGATTAAATTAAAATTCCTTTCTTAACAGCTGAATTTGATTTAATGAAAGACTTCTAAAGGGCAAGTGCAATAAGAATAAATGGTAAGCAAATTCTGAAATTCCAGAAACCAAAAAACAAGAGCTAATTTGATACATCTTATATTGAAACATTTGATATTTAATTTGTTTTATAATTTTGTCATATTTTTCAAAAAAGTAAAAAGAAATTAATAAAGTATAAATTTTTTTAAATTTTAATGAATCTGTTAATATCATTCTAATAAATATTACAATTAAGATAAAATAAGAAATAATGTATGAAGAATAAAAATATTACAACAAGAAGAGATCATCCAGTAAGATCTAATCATATATTTACTGATTATACTACCATCGTGAATTTATTTTCTTTTTATATTTGTTTGTTGAGGGGTTTATGTAGAAATATTTAAATTTTATATATAAAAACAATGGTATAAATGGCACTTTGAATTTCTCTTTCTTTATTACTTCTTTGAAATATTTTATGTACTACTTAAAATTCTCTTGTAGTAAATAGTGATAGATGAAACAAAATAAAATAAGATTATATCATAATAAAAATAAATTATATTTATTAGAATAATATTTAAAATACACAGTAAAAATTATTAAAATATGATATTTGCCGATAGAAAATATAAAATTTCACAGTCATTGTAGAATAAATTAAATTATTTTGATTGCGATTATATTTTATATTAAGTATCTATAATTATTGTATATCTGATATTATAAATATTTAATATTATTTTTAATATTAATGTTTAAGAATTTCTTTAGCACAATCCTAATTCATAATAATTATACAAAAAATATATTTTATAAGAATTTCCATACAATACTTTTGAATATTGACATTGTTAATATATAAAGTCAAATATATAAATGTATATATAAAGTTAAAAAATTAATAATACTATATACAATTTATTGTAACATGACACAAACAAATTTATAAATAAATTAATGTCTTAATTTTTTCTTAAATTACAAAACATTTATATATAAATTTGTACTAAATTCTAACTAATAACTTCAACAATTTCAAAAATTAATTATATTCATAATGTAATATCATAACATATTTTAATTTTTAATTGTATCATAAATTCTTCAAAATATAGAACATAGAATTAAGACCATCTAAACAAATATGAACAATTTTAATTAAAATTATTCGTTCATTTTATTTTGTAATCTAAATAATTATTACATATAATCTACTTTTCATTTTTTAATCAATTATATTAAACAAATAAAATTGAAATCAAATGAATTCTAGAACAATTTAAGTAATTAAATAAATACAAATTAAACAAATTTCTTATTAATGGGAAATATATTCACTAGATTATATCTCCATGATTACAAAACAAATATTGAACATTTTTAGAATTCTAAAATTTATTTACAAAATAATTATACTAATAAAGTTAAAAATTTAAACTTGTAAATCTTTTGTATTTAAATAAAATATATCATTACATTATTTCACTACCTTGAGTTTTTATAAACTTATGTAATTTTTTCTTTATATCATGCTGTATGATTTTTTGCATGTGATATTTGAATGTAAAATAAATATTTAATTTTTTAACATTTAATTTTACGATAAAGATTTAATATTTAACTTAAATTTGTTTATCTATATAAAGTTAAATATATCAAAAATTTTCTTTTTTAATCCTTTTGCAACTTTCACTAAAGTATCTTCTTGACAATTATTTCATATTTCATTATTTTTCATCTTTTATTACCTTTTCAAAATCTAGTTTTTCATTATTATGTAATTTGTAATACACTGTATATTTTTGAAATCTGCACTTATTTATATTTTCTTTTTATAAATTCTTTTATTTTTAATTTATTATTTTTTTTTCTTCAATTATCATGTTATATATCATTTCATATATTTCTATATTTGAACAACTATTATACTTTTAAGAATTTTATTTCATCTTTCTAACTCAATTTTTTTTTCATTATTCAACAATAATCTTCAATATTATCATCTTCATTTTAGTTTTCCTTAATTATATTTAAATCTATAATTTTTTTATACTACTTTACATTTTCTGAAATGATATATGGACTAAATATATTTCCATCTTCTCGCACAATTTATTATTTAATAGTCTTGGATTTGTTATAAGCTTTTGATTATAATGTATACCTTTTAAATTAAAGTTTATATTATGTAATTTTAAATTAATTTCTATTTTGACAAAAATATATATAACATAGATTTGGAAAATCTAAATATCTTAAAAATATTTTTAGTATAAGTTTACAATATTTATTTCTAGAAACATGTAATGAAAATTTTTAAATTAGTATTCAGATTCATTAATTTGTTAATTATTAAAATTCGAAAATTATCAATTTTATTTTTTTTATTTTATTAAATGCTTTCATTTAACTAATCTGTGTAAATAAAGTATATCATTATTTTATATATATATTTATAGATACTCATAATGTATAAATGAATTCTAAATAATAAAAAATAAAAATAATGTGTTGATGAAAGATTTCTAAAAGAAAATTATGGAAAGATATACCATTAATTGAAAATGTATAAAGATTGTTTAATATTGAAAAAAAATGAAAAAACAAGTTTTAAGCAAAAAAAACCATATTTTAAAACTGTGCATTAATATTGTTTTATATACATTGTTTAATAATATTAATAAAATTAAATTATTTTATCGTTATATTTAGAGTACTAATTTAAAAAAAATTTTTTAAATCCATAATTTAAAAAATCATAATTATTAATTGACTTATTTTTTTAAATAAATATTTAGCACAATACTTAAAGTAGGACTGTTTTAAAACAAAATTAATAACTTCATTCATAAAATGTTTTTTGCAAAATTACAACCAATAATATTTTTAAATTTTGATTTTGACCGACTTCTAGTTACTGTTAGTCAATGTTAATTGACAGAAATCTACAATTTATAACAAATCAATCTAAAACTGTAGTTAATGCAGCCAACAGATTAAAATAAAACTATTTCACTGATAAAATTTTGATAGTATAAAAGTTAAATGATTTGTTGTAAGTCAAGATAGTATTCTTTAATATCGTTTACACTTTTTTATTCAAAATTTCAATTCTTTTATAGTAAAATTATTTATTTAACAGAAATATTGTGATTATGTTGATCAAATTCTAGTGCTTGTTTTCTTTTCAATATTTCTATTTGTTTTACCGCTAATTCTAATTCATACAAATGTTGGTCGTATACTTTAGGAGCTATTGTGCGCATAGCTATTGCTAAATTATATAAATATTCAGTATTATGGCCACTATTGCCAGCAGATTCTGCTATATGTCCAGCTATTGTATTAATATCTTCATATCCTGCAAAGTTTGGATTACATTTATGGCCAATATAAATAAATAAATGAAATGGTTTCTCTTCTATTTGCAAATGATTAACTGGATGGAAAAGAACATCTTTTCTCTCATAATTTGTTTCTCGATAATCAAGATGTTGAGTTACGCTTTCAATGTTTTTACTAGCTATTTCATATGCACATCCCCAAACTTCATCTTCTTCATTATTGGAAGCTAGAAGTGTGACAACTCGGCCTGGCTATAATAAAATATTAAATATCACTGAATAGTGATATGGTAAATTATAAAAATTATAAAGGTATAAAAATATAATGAACAAGGTCTAAATAATAGGTATACAGATACAGCACTAAAAATAATTTGCAATAAATCAATTTTCAAAAATATGAAAAAATATATCAAAATAATATTTACTTTTTATCTACTGAAATTATATTTTAAAGTATAAAATTTGCAAAATTTGACAAAAGTAAAAAGTCTTAATTCAATGAGTAAAGAACAAATTTTTATAATTTACAATCACAAAAGAACAAAAGATTTGTTACAAAGTTGAATTTAATATAAGACTATGGAATTATTTAATATTTTTAAATATTTTAAATTTCTTTTTCATATATACAGTGATATATTAAATTAATTTTAAATAACTTACACGACTGGGAATGCCTCTGTGATCAGTACTCTTCTGATAAAATCTTCTCACATACCCTTTTATATAACCAATAACTTTTCTTTCATAGGGGAAATCTGCTTTCCATATCAATGATCCATAACCAAATACCCACATGTTTTTTTCTTGTTTGCTAAAATAATAAAGAAATAAAATTCAAAGCTAAATTATTTTTAAGAATAAAATGAGTTTATAGAAAAGCATAATAACATTGATATTACGTTTATAATTGAATAATTAAAGTATAAAATTTGATAATAAGTAAATGACAGACTTGTATATTTTGTTATTGCAAAAAGAAAGTTATCAAATATCATTGTCAATTGTAAGACAAGTTCTTTGGGAAGCATTAAATTACAAACGAAAAATATAAAAAAAGATCATTGAAATAGGAGTTTGTCATGCTAGACGGCGATAGTTTTATTATAATAAACAAAATTTCTCGGAAAAAAATTTTTATACGAGAATGTAAGAAAAATTTAAAAGAATAATTTATAGTTTATACTGTAATAGATAACGAAAATATAAAAGGAAATGAAAACGAGTTTGTTACGTTTTTTAGTTGAGATTTAGTGATCGAATCTATACACACATTATCGTGTATCGACATAAGACCGCAGCAAGGTCAGTGTCGCAAAAAATAGTACGAATCAGATTGACGAATGCATTTAAGCAAGCAAGCAAATAACAAAACCAGCGTAAATAAATGTTGGGAAGGGAGTACCTTTTCATAATTAGAACTAAGAATAATAATACTGTTAGGAAGAAGTTGTAGGAATGTTAAGGTTGTGCAACAGCTGTTGTCGTTGCCTTTGTATTCCTCTCACCGCGGACGAGAAAACTGTAATAACCGAACAGTACGAGCGTGGTAGCATCCCGCAAAAGATTCACGGGAGCTATGAGACGACTGATGCAACCTTATCTCGTTTCGTTATCCACCTCGACACTACCTCAGACTTTCCTTTGATACCCTCGAACACGTAACTCGTTGATCACAACTAAATTAGTAGAAACGCAAACGAAACGCAAACGAAACGCAAACGAAACGCAAACGAAACGCAAACGAAACGCAAACGAAACGCAAACGAAACGCAAACGAAACGCAAACGAAACGCAAACGAAACGCAAACGAAACGCAAACGAAACGCAAACGAAACGCAAACGAAACGCAAACGAAACGCAAACGAAACGCAAACGAAACGCAAACGAAACGCAAACGAAACGCAAACGAAACGCAAACGAAACGCAAACGAAACGCAAACGAAACGCAAACGAAACGCAAACGAAACGCAAACGAAACGCAAACGAAACGCAAACGAAACGCAAACGAAACGCAAACGAAACGCAAACGAAACGCAAACGAAACGCAAACGAAACGCAAACGAAACGCAAACGAAACGCAAACGAAACGCAAACGAAACGCAAACGAAACGCAAACGAAACGCAAACGAAACGCAAACGAAACGCAAACGAAACGCAAACGAAACGCAAACGAAACGCAAACGAAACGCAAACGAAACGCAAACGAAACGCAAACGAAACGCAAACGAAACGCAAACGAAACGCAAACGAAACGCAAACGAAACGCAAACGAAACGCAAACGAAACGCAAACGAAACGCAAACGAAACGCAAACGAAACGCAAACGAAACGCAAACGAAACGCAAACGAAACGCAAACGAAACGCAAACGAAACGCAAACGAAACGCAAACGAAACGCAAACGAAACGCAAACGAAACGCAAACGAAACGCAAACGAAACGCAAACGAAACGCAAACGAAACGCAAACGAAACGCAAACGAAACGCAAACGAAACGCAAACGAAACGCAAACGAAACGCAAACGAAACGCAAACGAAACGCAAACGAAACGCAAACGAAACGCAAACGAAACGCAAACGAAACGCAAACGAAACGCAAACGAAACGCAAACGAAACGCAAACGAAACGCAAACGAAACGCAAACGAAACGCAAACGAAACGCAAACGAAACGCAAACGAAACGCAAACGAAACGCAAACGAAACGCAAACGAAACGCAAACGAAACGCAAACGAAACGCAAACGAAACGCAAACGAAACGCAAACGAAACGCAAACGAAACGCAAACGAAACGCAAACGAAACGCAAACGAAACGCAAACGAAACGCAAACGAAACGAATTTAAACAATAATTTACATAGTAAAAAAACAAAGATTAAGACTCGATTCCAATATTTTTTAAAATCGATCATCTCTATATTGATATATTTTTGTATATCAATTTGGTTTATTCAGTACATATTTATTTTAATCACCTATTGGTAGTTTTAACTTTCCTTTCAATTGCTACTCCGTTATATCGAAAAATCTCGATTTAAAGTTAAGAAACATTGATAAAAATTAAAAATAAAACAAGAAATTGAGTGAATTCATGTTTAACATGCAAGTCTTGAATGTCGATAAGTAAAGTCGAACATACCACGATTCAAATCGACATGACAATAATGTAATAAAATCCATTAATTTCAATAATCTTTCACAACTAATAAGATTATTTATTTAGATTTTTAGTTACTGTTTATATAAAATCGGTATTACATAATTTATGTTTTAATACTGCAATTGCTTGAATTATTTTAAATTAATTCCAACAATACTTATTAACAGTATTTATAGATTTATATATTTACGTATACAATTATTTTGATTTTTATATTATTTATTAAATTACAAATCGATTACTATTTTAATAAATATTATATATAATTTTGTACGTGTTCTAATTTCCAAAAATAAAAATATGTGAACAAAATATAGCTAATAATATAATTAAAAATATATATTTATAATAAAATATTAATGCTATTAAATTGTGTTGTAAGAAACAAGTAAAATATATAACATAAACTATTAACAGATATAAAATAATGCAAATGTTTTTTATTGAATTTTTTTATTAAATTTTATTTTACTTGTTTTTTATCTAGTATTACATGTAAATAAAGATATTGAATATAAAATAAATGTAGAATACTATTAAAAAAGAATTATTTTTTGTTCTTTTCAAATGTATAAATATTTTATTAAATTACTATTATATTATTATATTACGTTTACATTATATAAACATTTTAGATATTTTATTTCTTATCCTATTTCAAATCAAATTCACTTATAATATATTTGTTCGTTTTGACATTAGTTTAAATCTCATTTACTTCATTTACTTCTTTTCTAATTTGTTTTTACTTATCAAAACTCTATAGTGTTAATTATTTATCTCTTTTTTAAGTTTGTATTAATATCCTTGGATTTTTTTATAATATTTTCTATTTTATTACATTAATACGACTTAATATATATTACTTTTCACACTATAAGAATCGCCATTTAATTTTGTTTATTTTTAAAACTGGTTTTTAATCACTATAGAATTTCATAAGATGATTTAAAATTGTTAAAATTATCTCAAGTTGATAATATCTTTAATAAAATTTTTTATTTTAATTCTATATTTAAATTTTTTCTATTTCATTTTTATTTACAATTACTATAATTAGATAAAATATCTCAACAATTTTTTATTCATTTTCAGTTTAATAATTATTTATTAAATTTTGTAAAATTCTTGTTCTATATCAATCTTACTTGTTTTTCCAAATAAATTATCAATATTTACTTATTATCTCAGTTATAATAATTATAAAACAATATATTAATTTATCGGATTTTTAATCACAAATGTAAGTATATTCGCATTTATTTTAGTTTCAAATTAATTATTTTTCTTCTTCGTTTTTTCTTTTTCAGTTTTTTTTTCTTTATTTAATTGTAATCAATAAAATATTTATTGATTCATAATTTGATTTTTTACACAAATATGTTTACGACATTTTATTATTCGTAACAACTTTTTTTATTTCTATAGTGTTTATTGGTAATGTAATAAATTATACACGCAGTTCTGTTTTCTTAAATTGACAATTTTTAGATATACAAAACTTATTAAAAATATCATTTATTAAAATTTTTTTTCTAGATAATCGTTTATTTTATTTATTTTTCACTAAAAATCAATTGATCCTTTGCATTCTTTATTTTTAAAAAACCTTTTAAAAGCCTGTATATTATATTGAATATAAACGTAAATTGATTTTAAATTACTATTATAAAGTAATTTTAATTTATTGTTTCTTTCTTTTATTTACTACATTATATGTTTTTTAGTAGTTATGTAATTGCTTGCGCTTTTTATATAAAACTTTTTTGTATTAGACATTGGTTTTATTTTACATTTTTATTTACAATTATATTTATTCGTTTGTCGGTAATAAGTGACATCAATTTAGGTAATTCTTAAAATATTTATAAGTACATATGAACAAATAATAAATAAAAAATGTATTACTATTAAATTGTAAACTATTGAAAATACTTTATATTTTTATATAGAATTTCAATTCATTTATAGAGAAAATATATTTACATAAACGGATTTATCAGAAAAAAGTTTTAGTGAATCCAAACTTTACTTATATTAATACGATTACTCAGTTCTTAATCATCTATTAAATATGAATTCCAACATCAAGTTTCTATAATGTTAAATATTATTTTCAGAAGTTAATTCCTAAATATATATTTCACACGATATTTAATTTCTTAGAAATAATTTTTTTATTATGAAAGAAAGATACGTTTAATAACTTCAGTCCAAATATAAAACTAAATTTAATAATGTATGTTGAACGAATTACTATTTTACAATTAATATTCCGAATTTATAGAAAAAAATTTTAACGTACATAGATTAATGTAAAAGCTGAGAAATTTAACATTATAATTATTCATCAATCATAAAGTTTAATTAAATAAAATATTTTAATTATATTTAAATTGTATTTTAATTTTATAGAACTTTCCTTAGGTTTTTTTTAATTATAAATATATTAAAAAGAATTATTTATAAATACATCTCTGTAACCTCTTAACATATTGAGTTTTATTGTTTTATTTCTATTGAATACATTTTAAAACATAAAATTTTATATTAAATTTAAAAAATAATATTCAATTGTAAATAAATATAATACTAGTAAAATACTTATTATGAAGATATTTTTATTGATTTTAATGTGCGCATAAATATATTTTTATTCAAAATTTTAGAATAAATAAATCAGTAAAAATGAACTCTATTTAAAATTAGATTTAACAATATATTATTAAATTTATTATTGAATTAAAATATTTATTCTTCTAAGAAATCTTATTACAAATAAAAATTTTTTCACAATGATAAAAAATGCAATTTTTGTTTTATATATAATTAGTTCTTTATGTTTCTCATTAGAAACTTAATAATATTTAAACAATTAATTATAATAATACTTTAATTATGAAAGACAATTATAATATGAATGTTTTATTATAACAAGTAAACGTTCAATTTATATAAATTTTTTAAAATAATTATGTTATTTAATATTTTTTAGAATTAAAAAAGTTTAAGAAATTTATTTTTTCTAATGAATAATCTTAAAATACAGTTTCAATTGTTAAATAAATTTAAAAAATAATTTAAAAAGTATTGCTAATTAGTGATAATTATATTGATATTATTTAATGTTAAATCTTTGGCAGATATATTAAGTTAAAATGATTATAAAACACTATGTATAATCAAAATTGTATACAAATAATTTTGTAAGATATTAATATTTAAAATTTATTTAAGTTTGTCGAAAACAAAAAAATATTATAATTTTTCTAAATATAATTATAAGATACATGTGTCATTATAACACATAATATTTAATCTTTAACAAAATTTCTTAAATTTTCTTCCATGAAATCTTAAACATTTGTAATAAGCTGACAATTAGCGACATAAATATTTTATTTTTTTTAATTTACATTATATATAATATATATTATTAAAATTATTCTATAATTTATAATTTATTGTATATTTTGTTACAAATATTTTAATTTAAAAATGATTAACTTTTATTTTGATTAACTCAAATAAAATTAATACTTATTCAATGATAATTATAATTTTATTTATAATTAACTATAAATTCTAAATACAATATTAATTATAAACTTTACTGTTTGCATAAAAATACGTTTGTAGTACTTTTGTAACATCACAATGACTATTAAATCTATGATCAAGAAATCTTTATATTAGCAATATAGTATTTTAATATTGTTAAAGAAATTACTTAAAAATTTGATTAAGTAACAATTTAACATATATTTCATATTAACATAAGCTTTATATAGTAATGAATAATATGTAGCAATATCTACTTTTTTTAGAAGCCAAAAATTACATGAAAGCTAATTTAAAATCATAATAAATATTCATTTTTAATTATTTACAATTGATTAATAATAACAGAATACTAGATTTTCTATTATATTTTTTCAATTTAATATTATAAATATTCAATATTATTAATTTTTCATTATTACAATACAAAATATATTTCAAAATTACTTCAATAAAATTTAAAAAAGCGTCTCATTCAATTTTTTCATATTTACATTTTTTATTAAAATTAGGTTCTTAATATATTTTGAATTTTTTATTAAATTGTTTTGCAAAATAATTATTTTGTTTAAAAAATATTATGTATATATGTAAGAAATATCTATATTTTTTATTAAATATAATTTTTCTGGAACTTATCTTTTTATTCTGTTTTTACTTCCTATTATTGGACATAATATACATTTTCAAAGTACTATTTAATTTATTTTTTGTATCAAAATTAACACAAACCTTTATAATTAAAATTTTTATTATAATAATGTCGATAAAAAACTATTCTAAATTGATAAACTTATAAATTAATAATTATTAAACTATTGTTAAAAATTTTTATACTTCGAAGGTATTTGAAAAATACATAATAAGTGAAAATAAACATTTTGTATATAGCTTTTTTTTCTTTTCGCATTTATTATTTTATAACGAAAGTCAATTTTTCTAAATTTTTGATTGTTTATTAAATTGAACGCGTATTTGTAATATAGCTTAACAAGTCTATAATAATAATATTTATAAATATATTAATAAATATAATATATTTAATATATTAATAATAATAAATATTTTTTATTTATTTAAATTTATATTTATTATATATATGGTTAAATAAATATATATATATTAAAAGAAAACTCGTTTATCTTTTGAATAATGTCATGAAATATATAGTTTATTTTTAATATTTATTTTACACACGTAGCCAAAGTTATTCAAACTGTTTATAGAACTTTATAATGTATTAATTTTATAAATTAAATATATTACAATAAGTTGGTTATATATAGATATTATTTTTTATCTCAACACAATAGGATTTCTAGTGTACAGATTGACTTAGATTGATTGGAACTAAAATTTAGCTAAAATATATATTGAATGTGCATTTAAGAAAAGCATTGACTTTGATACTATATACTATGGATGCTGCCTATGATCCTTAGCCAATTGATGCGTAATTTATGTTTTGTTTACTTAACAGTTAATATTGTTATCTATGTAATTATTGTAGTTTTTATTTCAATAAATGCGAATAATTTAAAACTTCCTAAATTATCAATCTCATACTTTTATATGCATTATAATTATATTAACGTAAGCATTGAAAGTTCACAAAATAAATATCAAAAACGTATTTTTTTTATTTATGTTTATATTTTATAATTAATATTGTATCAATATAATTAATTTATACATCAATATTATTTAATTAAGAAATAGCAATATGAAAACGATATATCAGGAGATTTATATGTATGAATTTAAGGGGTTAAGAATCTATTTATCGTTTCCTTATTTTATGAAATCGCTTTATTTCATAGGTATATTCACATGTATTGGGTAAAGCAGTATATTTTCAGAAAATTTTTACACACATATTCAATTTTAAAGTAATACATATAGTCAATTATTAATAATAATTTAAAAATAAAATGTTTACACATTTATATACTTTGAATCACTTTAATTGCTATGATTTTAATGAAGGCGACATAATACTTAATGCCACGTATATATATGATGGAACTAAATATGTTAAATATGGTACAAATTGGAAATTTATTGTTGTTATGAAATAAAAAAATATAATATATTATTCATCTTTTAACAGATTTTTCACACTTTTACTAACAATGCTAGAAAATTGCTTATTTATTTTTAATTATTTCTAAAGAATTAAAATGGAATATAACTTAAAATAAGTTATAATTAAACAAAAATTTTTAGGAACAATTAAAATGGTTTTTTTTAATTTTCTTATATAAAATGTTATAAAAATCAATTATTGGAATTTATAATATTTTATGATATTTTTATAAACAACAAAAATGTATGTAAGGATAAAATTGATTAATTATAGTAAGCTATGTTATACATTCTACTATATATATACATTCTTTAAACAAACTGTTCTTTTTATGAATTTATAAAATTCATTAAAGTATATTAATTATACATAACTTATAAAATATTATATGTCTATAATAAAAGCATTTAAACTTTAATTAAATATTCAAATAAAAAATATGAGATAATAGTCTTTTACAATGTTAAAAATAAAAATAAAAATTAAATTATTTTATTTTTATTCTAATATTTTCATCAAAATGTAGAAATCTGTAGATATACTTATATAACAATAAAATTTATTTAGAAAAATTCTCAAATAAAAAGCGGGATTTAGAATGTAATTTTTAATTAATGAAAAATATAATTTGTTGCAATATTTAATTTGTTATCATGTCATTAATTCTTTATTCGAGTAAATAATTTTAACAGACTTATTATGAAATTATGAATGTATAAAAATAAAATACGTTTTGTAAATATGTACTTTTTAACTTGAAAATTGTCTGACTTTTATAATTAATAATTACTAATTTCAATGAAGATTACTAATTTAACTAACAAATAATCTTGTTCGATGTATACGTACATTAAAATGTTTATTTGCAATATTGTTGCAAATATTCCTCCTAAATAATCTTCAGTATTATTTTCTTATGATGTAACACTTAGTATAACCTTATATAACTACAAGTAAATCTAAATAGTTAATTAAAAAATGTAAAATCTTCTTCTATATATATATATAATCCTATATACGTACATAATAGTATTGAAGAAAGAATAGAATATAATCTTAATTCGACAAATTTGAAATTGCAGTTTTGTAATTGAAAAATATATATGTAATTAATAAAACTAATGATTAAAGAAAATGTTGCATTCTTTTTACTTTATTCTTTATTATTTTATTTCATCGTATAAAAGAATTAATAGCATAACAAAAAATAATAAAGAATTATAAGTATTTAACCAATTTTAGAATATGCACTTGCAAATCCTCTACGTACCAGCTTCAATACTCACTTTAATATGTTCTTATCTTGAATTTATTTAAATTTTTGATATTGAATTTACTTGCAAAGTGAAAAAAATATTTATTAATATATTTTATAATATGTAAAATTATTAGAGTTTTCTTGTTTATATTACAATTCTTGCTCAGTCGCATTTTAAATTAAAATGGCATAAAATAAAATGTTTCATTAGAAGCTATTAAAGAAATTATTAAGGAAATAATAAAAAAAAAATATATTTATTATATAAAACTATGTTTTGAACATTAAGTATACTATTTTTATTATGACGATTAATTTATGTATTAGACATGTATTATATATTTAATAATAACTTAGTTCTTAATGTAAACATAATTTTACCTTAATTTACATACTGCATTTTATCTTACCTCCGTTTAAAAATAAATTGATTGTAAAAATTGCAATTTTATGATTTCTATTCTTTAGATTTTCAGCTACATTTAAAAAGTGATTTTTAAGAGCAAATATTAATTGTACTATATAAAAAATTATGATATTTAATATGGACCTATGACATTTAATATTTAATTATGATATTTAATATTTTCTTCATAAGAATGTTTACTTATTCTATTTTTTCATAAAAAAAAATTTGTTTTTATACTTTATTACTTCTGAATACATCAGATAATTAATAATTTAAAAAAGTAATATAGGGCTAATAAAAAAAATAAAATAAAAACGTGTACAATTAAGAAATTATTGTTTTTTAAAACAAAAAATATATTATTATATTATTATATTAATACATAAAATAGTAAAAGTTGTGTTATAATTTGCTAAATTCTTATTAGAATTATTGTCATTTTTAAGATCGACGGTTTATTCTTTTATAAATATATATATTTAAGAATTTAATTTCAAAACATATGTTCTTTTACAGACTATTGTATGTTGACAGAGGTTCATTTATTTAATATATTATATAAATATATAAATATATAAATATAAATATATAAAAATTTAAATATATAAATATATAAATATATAAATATAAATATATAAAAATTTAAATATATAAATATATAAACATATAAATATATAAATATAAATATATAAATATATAAATATAAATAAATCAAGCATTTTATATATATATGTAGTATCATATTTATGACTGAGTTTTTAACACTTTTATATTTAAAAATATTTTTATTCATTTAAATTTGTTAAAATTTATATTTATATATAATGTAAAAAATCATAAGTTTTTTTACATTATAAAGACAATTCATTTTAATAATATAGATTTTAAATTACAAAATTCTTGTTAGTTATAAAATAACAAAAATTATTAAAATGAATATTATAGTACTAATTTAATATCTTTTTATATAATAGTTAGTCACGATACACTATATCATCTGACTTATTTATCATGATATTTTTTATGCTATTTGTAGCGTTACGTACGTTTTACTCAGTTTAAATTGTTTATTAGTTTTTAAAAATTTGTATTCAAATTATAATAGATCGAAAACAATCGATGCGAAAGAATTGTGTAATATATATGATATTTTGTTATTTTAAAAACCTTTGTCTTAAAGTATACATTACGAAAAACAATTAATTTTGATATATTTTATAGAGAAAGTGTTTACAAATCGTCAATTTTAAAACTTGCAATTTCTGCTAAATGTATATATTGACTTTAAAATTCATAATTTTCTTTATAAATTAAAATTTATTTCTTTTTGGTATTAGAAATATACCTATAAAAAATTTATGATAATATTTTTATATAATATCTAAAGTAATAAATTACTAAAAGAAAAAGTAAATTTAAAATTCCAAAATATTTAGTATGTGGTCAGTAATGAATCAATAAAAATAATATTTGATTAATAATAAGTTCAATATGATTTTTATAATAGCAGAGTTGTTATAAATTGTAAGAGAATTTAAAAAAATATGTTTATTATTGTGGTTTCTGAATCAGTATCAGTGTAGTCAATGATATACAATAAACTTATAAGGTAAAATAAATTGAAAGGTAATTATGAAAAATCATATAGAAAAAAAAGATTATATTTCAATAATATTTGTTTAGAATTTTATCAAAATAATTATATTTTTTAAAAAAATTTTTTGTATTTTTTATTAACTTAAATAAATTTAAAAATAAGAAATCGTTAATTAATATTTATGAACAAAAATATGCAGTAAATAAATTATAAAGAGCAATTATTTTTATTAAAAAATTAAAAATAGAAAGAGCAAAATAATTTCTCTGCTTACTTATAATAAAATCTTTACCTGCGTTGTAAACATTATTATTTTAAATAAAGAAAAGTCAGTTTAATAATGAATTATTTATAATTTATAAAACAGTTTCATTCAAAAGAACAATTATTGAATCCCTAAAGTTGTAATAATAATAAAAATAAATTGCTAATATCATTTATATTATTAAATTTAGTTTATTAAATTTAGTTTATTAATTCAATAAAGTAATGAGAGTAAAAAAATTTAATAATGAACATATAGCTAAAACTATGTCTGAAATTTTTACAGTACAATATTAGTCTATTTTTATATCTAAGATAATAAATTTGTCCCTTACAACAAATAAAGATTATTTTAATTATAATATTTTGAAAAGTTTTTAAATAAGTAATCTTAACGATTACTTTGTACTTTGTATATGATAAATATAATGAAAATAATAATAAGTCTCATAAAATTTGTTTGTACAGTCTAATATTAACAATGATTTTTATATTTAACATGAAATCTCATAATTAAATTATTTAGCTTTATTGGAAATGAATAACGTTATCTAAAAAATATTACTCTTTTTTAAAACAATTCTAAATACATCATAAATTATATAAAGATTTTAAATAATATACTATTTAACAAAAAAAAACATAACTAAAAAAATGATAAATATTAATTAATATCATTCATATAAACAATAATTACAATATAACAGCCTTAACAGTTCAATATTATAATACCATAAATCTCTCAATAATTTTTAGTTAATAATAAATAATACTTTCATCCTTATTTTCTTTTCAGAATCGATTTTAATATTTGACAATATTTTAAATAAAATCTATTTCTTCGTTATGGATATAATAAAAAATTTTATAAGATATAAATAATTTTTATAAAAATAAACATGTATTTTAAAAAGAAAATTCAATATTTATTAAAAACTAAATATTAAAATTATTAGTTGAATTAAATTTTTGAAAGTTACGTTAATAAAATATGTAGAAAATAAATAACGACTTTTATTGTATAATTAAACAGAATTTCACTTAATTTTGAGTAAATATTTTAAAATATAATTTTGAATCATATTAAGAAAAAATACGTATTGAAACCATAATAAATTAACTGTATTATATTAAAACAAAATATATTTATTTTTAAATTAAATTAAAATTATATAATAAAACCATTCTTCTGTATTTTACACATAAGAACTGAATATTCTAAAATTAATAAGTATTAGATATACATAGCTATTTTCCATGTAATAGAACAATATAAAAAATCTTGATTTAAATTGAATTTTCAAAAAAAAAAATATTTTTTTTTCTACAGTGTTTGGATAATTAATATTTTACTACATCAGGTTCTATTGCAAAAGTGTACTTTTTTTACATTTTTTTACATTTTTTTACATATTTTACTGAAATACAACATTTAAATTAACACCAATCCATTCTGAAATTTAATCTTCTATAATATTGATAGAGTTCAATTTGATATAAGAATAATATCATTTATACTGTAAAAATTGAAACATCCAAGAACTCAAATAAATGTCCATCATACAATGAAAATAAAAAAAATATTAATTTGGTTGCCAATCAATATTGGAAATTTCTTGTGTTAAAATTATATAAGTAAAATTTGTATTAAATATTGTTTTTGAAATATTTATCATCTATATATTTCTTGTTTCTATTACTTTAATACAGTATTTAATTTATAAAATAATATGGAAATTAAATTATTTAAGCTTTTAGTATTTTCTTCAAACTATTACATATTCTATGTTTTTTAAAATAAAATTTATTTCAAGAACTTATGTAAATATTTATTATAGATTGAATAAAGTACATTTCTATTTTTAAGTAAAAAATTAATGAAAAAAAATGTATAACAAATAATTTTAGAAAATTTAAAATTGTAGTGTTATTTAAAATTTTTTATTATTTTTGCTATAAAAGTGTTTTTACTTACATCATCTAAAAAAATAGTATTGTGATTACAGAAATAATATAATTAATACCAGTAATTATATTATTTATATTAATAATTATAAAATTATTAATGGCAAAACCAAAAAACATAATTCAAGCTCAAAATAATATTCTACAATACAGTTATAGATCCATTTTTCACATATTGAAAAATGTTTATGTGTCATATTTTATAATTTTTATTTGTGTATTCGAAATATAGATACAGATGAAGAGTTAATTACATATAAAAATCAAAAACATAGAATAATAATAAATTATTAAAATTAGAACGAAAACAAATTTTATATAATATCAATTTTGTATAACATTATTTATTTGATGTTTAATATTGTACTATAAGAATGATTATAGAATATAATTAAATTATTTTTTTAATTAAAATACAAGATTTAAATCTGAATTATATTTTTCATAATAAAATATTATTTGAACTGATAATTTTGATTAAGAATCTAACCTGGAAAAAAGTCATAATAAACAAAAAATCAAATTTTTGACATACCTCTACATACATATGTAAGTTAGAGATTTTTATTATAAATAATCATGAAGCAGAATTATTTCATTATTATTATTTAAAAATACAAATCATTTAAAAGTATTTATAAATAAATAAACAAAATAAAATAATCATGTTAAAAACTTTCTTTTTCTTTTTTCTTTTTTGAATTTTTGACTTGATAATATTATTTTACAAATTTTTATTACAAAATATGATGAATATAATCTTAAAAATAAGGTTTTATAATTTAATTTTAATAAAAATAACATAAATTATTTTATAGGACACGAAAATTTTAAAAAACTTGAAATATTTTTGTGAATATTAACAAATACTTGTTTAAAATTCGTACAGAAAAACTGAGTAACTAAACAACATAAAAATTAGAGGCTTATTTATATTATATTTGTTATCTTACTTTATTTTCGGTAGTCAAATCCCGATTTTCATCAGTTATGTTTTACTTCATATTTTGTAAGTAACACATTTATTCATAGAAAAATTATGTAACTCGCGTTTTTTTTATAGATTTCATTATAATTGTGTACATGTACAATTTTTTACTAATTGTTTAGACACACTTTCATTCGTGGTCTCGAATCCTAGCTTCTTCTTATATGCATTTTTAATTTCATGGTTCTTTAGACTTAAATAAAAAAGAAAAAAATTAAAATTATTACTTATGAGTCAATATAAAGAAAGACGCTTAAGAATTATAAATATTTCTAAATGAATAAAAAAAGATCTTTACTATTAATTTTTAGAAATTATTCACTTATGTATTAATTTAAAAGTATTTTTTTAAATCATTTTATATAAATTTCTATCTGGTTAAGTGAAATACATAGAAAAATTCTATATCATTTCATATATTTATGCATTTTACTTCATTTTCTTTTAAACTCCATGAAACCTACATTTTCTCAATTACTCGTGATCCTTTCTATTTATTTAGTAAAAATTTTGCATATAAAAATATGCTTTAGATATAAATACTATAATTAGTAAAAATACAATATTAAGATATAATCAATTTTTAAAATAGTAAAAATATTATTACTATAATTATATTAATTTAGTTTTTAAAATCCAAATTTTTTTACCAAAATTTTAAGCCAATACAATAAATTATAAAAAACGCAGATCCCTAAATATATATACAAGACCAAAAAAAAAACAATTAAAACAATTACAAACTATAATATCCGAACTTCTTACATAAATTAGATTGTATATTAAATAATATTATATAATCATATTTATATATAATATTTCAAATAAGATTAGAATTTTTAATAATTATAAATATCATTATTATAAAATATATTTCATATACTTTTTTAATTTTCGTATAACCTTAAATTATAAATCATTTCTTAATAATCTTGAAGTAGCTTTAAATTTCTTTAAGATATTATTTTTCGTATATAATACATCTTACAGCATATTTATTAACGAGATATAAAAGTTATGTTAGCATCAATGACACCTGAATCTAGCCCAGTTATTCATATACTTATGTCGAAAGAGTAAGTTTTATGGAATTTTATATCTATGTGCACCGTACATATATGATAATGCGGAAGTACAAATATAGTACCAGAAAATGGCGCCTTTAGACTTTCTATTAAGAATTATACTAATCATTGAATAAGCAGAGTGTTATTATTAATTCATAGTTCTTTTTTTTTTTTTAAAAATTTACAGGAAGGATATTTTTTATTTAATTTTAATGTATAATTATTAACATAAGCACACTCGTAAAAATAAATAATGTTTTGTTAATTTTAATCAATTTGTATATTTATTATAATCAATTAGATATTTTCAAGTATTACTCTTGTAATTTTGTGCTAATCTGTTTGCTCCTAATCAAGGAATGCACTTATGCTTCAACTAATTATAATGGGTAGATGCGAAATATAATTTTATAAAATATATTATTTATTAAAAGACTGAAAACGATGAAAAGTATAAAAAAGAGAAATTATATTATATAAAATTATGAAAAATGTAAAAAAACTATTCAATTAACTACGCGTAAGACAGTATTTATATATAGTAAATACATACAAGATAAATAACATAGAAAATAAAAAATTGTTACTACAGTTAATATATGTTAATACACAAATATTGTTTAAACGCGAAGATATATTTAAACGTGTGAAGAAAAATCTATTACATATGTATATTAATAATATAATTTTTTTATTCGATCTTAATTAAACCATAAGTTTTTAGTTTACATATAATTACAATAGTAAAATTTTTTCAAAGAGATAATTAGTCAATTTATTATAATATTATAAGAAAAGATAATATTATATATATAATATGTAATGATATAAGTAAATCTTAATTAATTTGATTTATAATAGATTACAAAAATGATATACCGCATTCACGATACGCATAAAAATACATTTGAAAGCATAACAGTTTGAATATCTATACAAGCTTTAAAATCTTCTATTTAAGTGAAAGTAATGAGTACCATATTTTATGAACAGCTTTATTAAAAAAATGTCAAATTTTTTTGTTGTAAGTTGATTCGATTTTGAGTGTACAATTTATAATGTCTTAAACTCTGTAAAATTGTTGTTGTAGGAGCATTAGAAATAAACATAATTTCATATGCACAATTGGATCTTTTCATATGACGAATATATAAGATAATAAAATAGACAACAAAAACTTTTTAAATGTTGAATCAACAAGAATACACATTAAATGTAAAGCATTTAAAGTAGTGATATTTAAAGTTACGGCTAAAAAGTATTCTTTTACTACACAGTGCGCTTTTATATTTAAATATGTACTAAAGGTAAGTATTTCTTTCGAAATATATATTTTTCGAGGAAAATAACATGTATATTTTAATCTAAGCTATGAAAATAAATGTATCTCTCAATATTTTAAAGTAGCTGATATAATTTCTATCATCTTAATCATCAATAAATATCATATTTTGTACCATTGTATTTATTTAATGAACTTTATAGCAAGAATTTTATGTGTATTGATTATTCACTGAATTTAAAAATGAAATAAATTTTCGATTAATTCATTATAAAACATAGTTTTAATAATTTTTTAATCAGCATCAGTTAAAATCTATTTTCTTGTAGTTCCTGCATCACTAATCCAAAATATGCATTATTATTTACTTCGTAAGTTATAACGTATATATATCATCTTGACTATTTTTTATTCTTTGAGTGATATTTTGTTCAACACCATCCCGCAGATTTATAAAATTCCTGCGTCTTACACAATCTCAAAAAAAGCGATTTAAGTTTCAAGATAAACTCATTGCGCTCCATTAAAAAACTTCAAGGTGATAATATATTAAAATAAACATTTTAAATCAATGATACTGGTCTCATGTATCAATTTATCTGAGATATAAGAGTAAGATTGTCAGAAACTTGGTGAATATACTTATTCAACATTAAATCCAAACAGATTCATTTTTATCTTAGGGAACATTACCTGTATTTTAATAATATATTATATACTTAGAGTGAAATAATTTATAATTTAAACATATATTTTAAACTCAAAATGAATACAATTTTATAAATGACTTTCTTTATTAGATATATATATCGTAATTGTAAAATTAGATATAATATGTAAATTATGTACAATAAATTATTATAAAAGCCTAAATGAGCAAAATAATTTTATCATTCAAGCTATCTAAACGGGTTATTTTTCATATCATGCTATAAATTATTTCTATTTCATAAATGTAAAAGAAATTACTATTTTAGAATAAATGAAATCCTAAAATTTTATTTATTTTTAAATTGTTTACTTCAAAATGTTATATATAATAGAATTACATGTTAAGAATTAAATGAATTAATTAATTAAATGTTCAAGATATATAAAATAATATTTATGCTTTACATGAAATATTTCTGTACTTTTAATAAATATAATAAATTATATAGAATAAATGTAGGTTTTGTAGTAATCAAAAAGAGTGAAAATATATCCAAGTTGAATGAAAATAAAGTATATCAGATTCAAATTTTGTTACTTTTGTAAAACAGTGATTTTATTAATAAAATAACCTAGCATTAATTTAAAGTGAGTACACTATTAAATGTGAACTTTTTAAAATTAAAATAATTTAATGAAAAAAATAATTATTTTTACATTAACATGGTTTTGGATTTTTTAATAGTAACATATTAGCTTTTAATTATCATGTTCATAAAATGAGTATTAATCCTATGTTTAATTTATTTTTCAGAAAATAAGTGTATACTTACAATGAATATTAGGATTTGGATTGAATAATATTTAAACTTATATATTATACTATATATAGTATTTTATAAATGTTTTCCAGTATTCATAACAGTATTTTGAAACTTTAATAAATCGATTTTTACAAAAGTCTTTCCCGAAGAATTAATGATAAATTTTATATAAATTATGTGAATTTTCTATATTCAAAATTGTACATAAGTTTATGTTTGATTTTTAACATTCAATTTTACGTTAAAATTAAATTAAATATAACCGAATGGTAAATAAATATATACAATAATTATAATAATATCAGATATTGTGAATGATAATTATATACCCTACTTTAATATTTTTTCCCTATTATATTTTTTCTACATATTAATGTGTTTATAATATTATTTTACAATCATAATTTACTTTTTATTAGGTATAACTTCTAAGTTTAGACAATTCTGTTTAAATATCTATACATAAGAAGAATAATGGGATTGAAAATTATTTTAAATTTCACATAAATTTGTTATGCCAAGTGATACATTTTTTACAAGCTAAATAATGTAAAATAAATAAATTGATTTTAAGATTTTTAACATTTCATCATTGCATTTCTGACTTTCTCTGATTTTTCAAACTTACTAAACTATCTTCTATAAAATTCTTAGCTTTGTAATAAATAGTTGTATGCTACCATTTTCCTTACTGCCAATTACTTTTTCTCTTTTACTTTAATTTTGTTTTTGAATTAATTATAAATTAACATTTTATATAGAGGATCTGTATTCAATTATAACATCGTCACGACATTTTTGCACATATATACGAATTGAAATATGGTTGATAATATATTGCACATAAACTACATTTAAGTTATACATTTTTTTGCTTATTATAAAAACATAACTTTAAAACATTATTAAAATTAATTTCCTATTACTTATAAATATATATGGCTTATTATTATTCTTACATATAATTTGTAGTAGGAAATTAAATATAAGTTTACATATTGTACATTTCATACTGGGACAACATTATAAAAACAAAAATATTTATTTTCAAAATGCATATTTATTTCAACATAAGTATTATAGAAAAAATATAAATTTCTTTTAATTAAAGTAAATATAATACATTAAATATATATTATATGTATAATGTATATTTTTAAAAAGAAATAATATTATATGAAATATAACACAATAGAATATTATATAATTTAACAAATTTATAACAATAAAAAATTTTAGTTTTAATATATATAGGTTTCTTTCAGTGTTATGCTATACTAATATTGATCAAATATACTTTAATCTAATAAAGTATATTTTACTTGTATGATGAAATAAAAATAAAAGAATATTGTTTTATTTAGAAACTTTATGAATTTTATAACGCTACATAATAAAAAAAAAATTATTAAAGGAAAAAAATTTTTTAATTGTATTTTTAATCTATGACACGTATTTTCAATATTTTCTGATTATAGGTAATTATTTAGTGTATTTTTATTGAAAATTACAGAAAAGTATTATATTAATGTAGTATATTATGTCGCATTATATCATAGTATATATTATATTTTAGATACATAATAATAGATATATATTATACAAATTTTTTCACATTTATATGGTCATTGATAATTTTCGAATACTTATATACTAAATCAAGATAAATCTGTATTTTTTTAAAGAAAAAAAATTACAAAATTATTCTTCAATAAACAAAATAATGTAAAATAAAATAAATATGCATTTAAATATTTTATTTAACAGTAGTAGACACAAAATCTAATCTCAATTTAGAAAGGAAAACAAAAATTTTTTTTCATATTACATAAAAGGGCAATTGATCTAATAGTATAGTAGTTTCTAAAATATTTGTCATAAAGATTGTAACTTTAACGCATACTTGTGTTTCAACTATTTATCAATTTTATAATATATATTAGGTGATTTTGATAAAGAATATTAATTCTCTAAAAAATTATATTTTGTGCGTATAATAAATAATGCTGTATTTATTTTGCCGAATAATTAAAAAATACTATGAAATTTTTCTCAGTTAAGTATTTTTACATGCGTATACAACTGATAATCGTTAGATGTATTATAATATATTAAGTATAATACATTAAATATATGGATTTCAATAATAAGAAGTCTACATTAAAAGTGTAAGAAATATAATTTCTGAAGAAAAAATATTTAATTTTTGAATATAAATAAATTTTCAACTTTTTAAGTTAATTAATTTATTATTTTAATAAAATAGCCTCTGTATGTTTGCAATTTCGAATACCTCAGAAAAAATTGAGGTTTTTATCTTGCTCAAAACTTTTATATTTATATACTTTATAATATCATGTAATAAAAAAGTTAGACAATAAAAACTGTATTTTTTAAAAAAATATTTTTAACATAATTTGTTATAAATTTATTTATACGCAATCGTGACTTTCTAATTTATAGAAGTAATGTTAAAAACTCTTTAAAAATTAAAAAAGTGTTAAAATATACTGGCACATATTTTATTCGTCATCTAACAAATATGTTTTAAATTAGTAATTTATACTAAATATTACATACCCTTCTAATTCATATTTTTACAAAATTTATTTTAAATTAATCAAATTTTTTAATCAAGTTTTAATAGATTTAAATTAATTATTTTCAGTAATTTATTTCATTTTGATTGTAAATTTTTTTAATTTTCTTATAATTACATTTTCAAATAATGAGAATCTACATAATAAATAAAACATGTTTTAGTTATGTTAATATTTAAGTATACGCTATTTATTTGTTTATAGTTATTTTAAAACAATTAATAAATATTATAAATAAAATAAATATTTACTCATTCAATACATCAAAATAAAAATTTAAATTAACAAAATTTTGTTTTCAAAAATGCATACAAAGATATGTATATATATATAATTTATTTTTCTTATTTTATATGCATATTTAATAATTGGTCTATAGTCATTATACCTATAAAATAAATACAGATCTAATTAATTATATTAATAGATAATTAAGATAAATAAATATATTATATATATTCTATGTATTTAATAAAAATCTCCGCTCTAAATAATAATACAGGAAGAAGTATTAAAAGTAAATAAGATTAGTTATTTGGCGAATTGTAGATTAAAGATTAATTTTACAGTAATTAAATATTACATTAAAATAATTATAAATAATATCAACAAGTTAGAATTTATTATGTAATAATAATGTATTAAATATTAATATTATAAAAAACAAAGTATAATGAAAAATAATAAACAAATAAAAATTTAAAAATAATTTTTAAAGTATATTGAATATAAAAAATGTAGATAATAATTAAAAGGAAATATACAGCATTTAACATATGCACTATTTTAAAATAATTCAGTAATAATTAATTATGAATTGCTTATAAAATAACTGATATAATACTAATAAATTACTCAATTTCAATTTACTGCTCTTGAACGTATTAAAAATATTACATAATTCAATTTTTCTTAATACCTATATAAGTCTATTGAAATAATAGAAATTGTTTATTTAAAAACTTTATACAAATATCAGAAAAAAATCTTTATACGTTTATTCAAGACATTCATAATCAAGATATAATCGAATCTCCGTAAGGGCATTTAACTAAATATTTTTATAAAGAAAATATAATGATGCTATAATAATATAATGAAGCTTTATAATATAAATATAAATAAGAATAATTAAAATTGAATAGAATAAATGTACATACCATTTGCGTAACATTGAATAAAAGATTTATCAATAATGTTTTGTATATCAATTCTGATAAGTATTAAAACGAAAATTTCTTGAAAAAACGATTATGTAATACTAATATTAATTTGAAAAATTCCTTTAATATATGATTTATAGAAGAAACCTTCAAGATTATGAATTTTTTTTGTTTATGAAATTAACTAATTTTCATCGCGTTTTATTTTATATATACTACCAGCTCTTTGACTTTTTAGCTTCTATGAAGAATAAATTGTTATAGCAATAATAATAATATATATATTTTTTAAAACTTTGAAACTATTATGAATATTAAAGAAATACATGATTTTAGCTCTTGTGATTGGTATTATACCAACTATAATTATAAAAAATGATTTTGCTCTTTATTTTAAAATTTACAGTTTTGCACCTTATTTATGTTTTCTATTGTATAAAAATCGTGAAAATTGGAAAATGTAATAAAACTAGTTAAACATTTGAAATATAATAATCATAATGATATTTAATAGAATGATAAACGCGTTTAAAAATAAAAAATAAAATAAATTTCTTTTTCGATGAATTGTCAAATATCTTATTTTATTTAACATATATAAAATATTTTATTTACTATAATTTGTTAAAAAATCTATTTATCAAAGATCAATTAGTTTGTAACTTTCGATGTAACTTAAAATTTATCCATATATAGTATATTAAAATTTTTTTAATTTTCCAGGGACGTGATATTAAAGAGCATTAAATAATGATAAAGTCAATTTGAGAACTCATTAGTTAAAAAATCAATCTTATAATACATGACACTTGGAATAATTCATGAATCAAATAATTGCTTTATATATTCGCAAATATGTACAAAACCTAAAAAATCATATTTTTCAGTTCAGTGTCAGTTAAAATAATGTTTTTATTCTCCGTTTAAATAAAGTTTTCAAAAATAATTTAAGTTTAAATTAAATTTTAATATTAATACGTTTATAAACAATGTTAAAATCTTTAAATAATTATTATATAAATATTATAAACAAAATCCATAAAATTTTATTTTGTCATATTTGAATAATTTAATATATTTAAATAAATAATGTGTTAAATAACATTATTTCAATACTCATTATTCAGTATTTACATTATTTTTTTAAATTTTATATAATAAATTTTTAATTTTATATAATCATATAATATTGATAATAACAATCAAAAAGAAAATTTTATTTTTAAATAGTTACCATTGTAATTTATAAATAATACTGAAAAATATTAAACCTCGCGTTTAACATATTTTTATAATTATTTATATAACAGTATATTACATATTATTTATATATTCTGTCTTTATGCATAAATAAAAATTACATTTTTATAATTACCTTAACTTATAGTGATTAAAAATTTCGTTGAATTATAAATAATATTAATATCAATCCAGTAGCTTAACAAATAAATAATAAAGATATGAATTATTATATTAATGTAGAATTTTTATAATTTAGTTTCTTGTACAATTTATTAGTATTTAATTATTTTCCAAATATTTTAACTGCGTATTTTAAACTTATTATGAAAAACATTTTTATTGCATAAAACTGAATAAAACTAAAGTTGTATTTTAGAAATAAAAATTTCTATGTATTATACTCAAATTTTGTAAGATTAACTAAAAACCATCTTTAAACTAACAAATATATAAATAAACATTAATTGTATTGTTCGTTTATTTGAAAACCTTTAATTAAATTGTTTAAAAACTATAATTTGAAAACATTAATTTTATCGCTATTTTTAGTTTGTTCTATTTAAATCCATGTTTTAATTATTCTAAGCCTAATAAAATAGGCTTATTTATATTTATAAAAAGAATGTTTAATTTACCTATAGATCTATATTAAAATATCCCTTGATAATTGATGAAATATAATAATATTATATTTTTCAAACGGTTTACAGTTAATATTTTTACATAATTTATAATTTCGAACATGAAATTATCAATATATTAAGAATAAAAATTTGAGGAAGAAGTCATACATTTATATTTTATTAAAAATTTTCCCTATAAACGATTTCTTGTAAGAAGTTTTTATTTTAGTTTATTGATACTTATATATTTTTTTCATTATTGTACACAACATACTTATTTTAATACAGAATATACGAAAACTTTTTGAAATTATTACAACAATATTATAAAATTAAAAATTACCCTTGATTTAAAATATAAATAATAGAAGCTAGTATTATAAATAAAAATAATATTTTATTATAAAACTAAATCAATGTTAATATTTTTAGAAATAAAACTTTATTAAAAAAAATTATTTTTACTATACAAAATTTTTATTTTCAATTAAAAGTTCAAATATACAATATTAAACTTGATTTTTCGGCATCACGATAAAATTAAAAACTTTTAAAGAAATAAAATAATAATTTGGGTATTTTTAAAAGCCATTCTAATTTTATTAATATTTTAATTACTGGAAAATAATGATAAAAGTTATACATTTTAATTAAACTATTAATAATTCAAACATTCTTTATAAGTAATTTTTTTTTAATTTATGCCTACCTAACCAAAATTTAGGTTATTTTATATCTTTGATAAAGGCTATTCCATGCTCTGTTTCGTAACGAGTAAGGCATGCCATTCTTCTAGAACGATTATAAATCTCATATCAAATTTTTCTATTTAGGCGATAATAAAGAATTTAATAGAAAATTATTTAGTTTTTCTTTATTTTATTTTAAAGTACTTTGATAATAAATAATGTTAAAATATATTTATTTTTAGATCTAGATAGTGGTTTACTTGATATGTCCATATATTTCAAGAGTTAAGACTTAAAATTGGACTACTTTAAAACTACTAAACAGAGTTCTTATTTAGTATAAAAATAAACAAATGAAAGGTTAATATTGTGATTACTAATAATATTGTGAAAACTAATTATATGAAACAATATACAGTAGTCATTTCTTATAAAATCTTTGTGATTATTTTTTGTTTATTGTACTTTTATTATATTGATTATTATGTTTTCGATTATTTTATCGAACTTTTAATTTAATTAAAATATCTCTAGATATATGTTGCAAATTTTTAACAAATATTCTTTCTTCAACGTAAATTAAAATACTGCATAAATTCTTCGATATTTAGATTGACAGAATTTTTTTAATTATATCTTAATATTTATTGGTTATCTGGTCATAAATTACATATATTAGTTTAATGTTTTATTCATATTAATATTTATTTTTTTTTTCTAATTACTAAATATTATTTCCTATCCATATAATATTTCAATCATATAGAGTTCATCCCTCATTCTTAAATCCATGTTCAAGTAATTTCATCATATGGCTAAACAATCAGTCTATATTAATTAAAAATTAACAGAAGATAAATAGGATTAATGACTGAAATTTCTTAGAAGGTATAAATAAATTAATTTTTATATGAAATATATTTAGAGAATACAATATTTACATTCATATAACAATATGACAATAAAATATATATATATTTATTATTAATTAATTTACTTTTATTTTCCCTTTAATTTTACATTTTCTTCTCTTTATACATATTTGCATGTAAGACTATGTACAAAAGCGTACATATAAGTATTTATGTAGTTGATTTTATTTATTAATATTTAAAACAATTTATTTAAAAAGGACTTTAGTGTATAGCCTGATATTTCATAATTGATATTTCACTATATAAACTGCAGTATTATTGCAATTTAATTTGCTCATTATTTTACGAAAAAATTAATAACATCAAAAAATAAATAAAAATTTCATAAATAATATAAATATTAAATGATATAATTGAGTATTAATTATAAAAATAATATATTTATATATTCAAAAATAACTTTATAAATAAAAAAAAAGGAAAATTATAAATAAAATTATAGTTTCATCGACGAGTTTTTTCTAATAATATTTTTATTTTTCGTATTCAAATTAAATCCTTCTTATGAAGCAATAAATTTCATTTATGTATTTAAATCGAATAATGATTATCACCTATAATTTTTAACTTGTTTATATATAAATAGGTTCTTTTACTAACCAATAATCAATCATGATGTAGATGTGAATTTGAAATTGGAATTATTATTTTTAAATACATTGATATTTAAATTAATTTCCTAAAATATAAGTTTAGTTGAAAGATGTTTTTCTGCGAAAAATTGCTAGAAAACATTGTTAAGTTACTCAATGTAATCCATGAAAACTGATTAATATTGATTGATATTCACAATTTGTGATTTAAAAGCAATTAAATATGATTTTTATGAATTCCGATTTACAAGTCAATTTTATCTACTTATGAATTACAAAATATATACCTTGATTGATTAGTTGAATTTACTTGAGATTTTTAGCAAATTTTAATACATATCATTGCGAAAGACAATAACTATTAGTCGCTCTGTTAAAAATATAATTTTACTAAAATTAAAGATTTTATATATTTACCGACGTGGTATAATTACAGTAATATAAATTTATATGACTGATTGCGTTAATTGTAAATACACAAAAAAAATTAATATTATGATTCAGTATAATATATACATACATATATATATATATATATATATATATATATATGACTTCATCTGATGAGCTACTCCAAAATCAATGCTTGTAACTTCGTCTTGCATTTTCATGTGTGTTAGATATGTACAATTCTAACACACAGGATGTGTGTGCGTATGTATGTGTGTGAAACAAATTTAAAGAGCCTGGTAGTGTAAGGGGAACGTACGCACCATTTAAAAAAGATTATGATATAATTATGCAATGCTGTTGTATAGTTAAAGTGAGATAAATGAACAAGAGGCAAACAGCTGGCAATGCTTATAATTGACAGAGAAGAAAAGACTATAACAATATTCAACGACCCGCGGCCGTAATACCAATATCCAGGTTCTAGCCGCAGCAGTTCAAATTTTGAGCTCACAGACGCTTCAACAATAATTCAGTCTCGATCAACAGACACATAATTCATTATCGATTGCAAATAAGATTTTCCATAATACACATTTTGCCGAATCAATCTTTTTTCTATATAATAGAATCTTTGTTACACATCTTCATACTGTAAAAAATGACGATCAACTCTATAAATAAGTAAATTTTTTGTTTTTTATATTCCATTAATATAAAAATTTCCATAATAATATAAGTACTAGATTTTTTCACTAACTTTATTAAATTTCCTTAATAATAGTTATACCTGTTATTTATTTTTTGTAAAAATCCTTTTGATATGACGGACGTCAAAATAAATATTGAAATTATTCTCTATTGAATATTAATATAGAAAAAGACTTTATGATTTAAATATTAAAATTCAATTTCCGATATTTTTGATACGTGTAATAGAAGTTAAATTTAATAATGTGTTAAGAAAAAATAATTACGCTCCTTAATTTTCTACTTATGATACTTTTAAAATCATTTCTTAAGGTAAGAAATAATTTATTAGAATTTAGTTATAATTTTACTCCATAAATGAAATTAAGGCATTATATCGATCGAGCGGGTGGTATTTATACATTATAAATTTGTTTCGTGAATTTTAAAATTTTTAAATAAATATTTTCCATAAATATAATTCTTAATATTTCTTATACTACAAAATATATTTACATAATATTACACATTTTTAATCAATTATATTTAATTAAAGAGAATAATTATATAAAATCTAATAAACTAAAATTATATTAAATAAACTATATTGTTTATAGCTTTACAATTCATCATAAAAGATGCTCGATGTTTGTAATTAGCATTATCACTATAGGAGTCTTTGTGATAAACTTTACAACATGTTTAGCAGTCTACAATGTCGGTAATGATAAAATAAATCTATAATCAAATAAATAATTTCATTATGTTCAAATATTTTTATAAATTACTTTCTGATGTAGTTTAATTACTTGTAATTAAAATAATTTTATATCGTATTATACTAATATGACAAATATTAATATATTATATTTATAACGTTAATTTTAATATGAAATATTTGATATACATTACGAAATTAGAATAAATAAAATTTCTTTTATATTTAAAACATATGAATTTAATTGATATACAGTTTTTTTCAATTATATCTCAATTATATAAAAAAATGTATATCTTAATTTCTGATCAACAAAATTATTTTCAAAATATTTAAACCATATTTTATATTGAACTTATTAATTCATAAAAATACTGCATACAAATATATCATTTAAAACAATATGAAATAAAATAATTACTAAATCATAATTTATAAAAATTTTATTATTATTTTAATATATTAAATCTTATTTTTATTCAGTTTGATTTATTTTTATTAATTGAATATCAAATGAAGAAATAATAAAGACATAATTTATCAAAGTTTTATTTATATTCAGTACTGATTATTTTAAATAATCAGAAATATATAATAATCATACCAAATAAAATATTTTTATTATTATTGCTATTGTTATTGTTATTATTATTATTTTATTATTATTATTATAAAGATTATTTTTTCTATACATTTTTCACATTCATGATTAGAATATAAATATTTTCTCGATTATTATACGTTATTTTTTTTTCAAACACACAAAAATGTTCTAATTATAAATATGAAGATGCATAATTATGTAATAATTTGTAATTTAAAATAGTTATGACTATAACAATTTTTTAAATATAAAAATTTAATTACACTTTTTTTTTTTATTTTTTCAAAATATTTTGTGTTTATACTAAGAATATTTAGTAGATATATTTCAACTGTATTCATTTCTATACTTTAAATTTTAATACTACATATACATAATTTTATTATAACTTATTAACTTTCTTCATTCTAAATTTATTTATAAAATTGTATGATTTTAATAATTAAAAATATTATCTTTATTCAAATGTTTTTAATAATTCATTACATTTTCCAACTAAATAAAAATTTTTATTTTCAAAGAAATAATTTTTTTTATTCTAGAAAAAATATATTAAAAATAATATGGTTTATATTTATATTTAGCAGACTATGTGAAATTAAAAAGAGGAAAGCAAGAGAAAAGAGCAACAGTCTCAGAAGATATTTGTGAAACAGCAGGATGTGTTACTGCAGGTGAGTAAAAATTTTTACAAAGTTGAATTTTTTTAATCTAATTATTAATTTAATAAAATTTTATTTTTATGGATTTTTAAAAAGTTTTAGAAATTAAATTTTAATAATTAATATATTATTAAATAAGTATTTATTCTAAAAAATATTAATCTCAACTTTGATTTTAAGATAAACAAAGTAATGTAATGATTTTTTATATATTTTTTATCATTAATAAATATAAAAAACGTTATCAATATGAATAATTATATTAAAAACTTAGTTTTTAACAATAATTTTAGATAATATTGTTTTTTATTTTATATTAATTTGAAAAGAGTTTATGGAAAATGTAATTCGATAAATTATTTTGCATACTCATATTATTTTAAAAAATTACATATATTTTTTTATTTTATTCAGCTTTTTTATGCATCTTTTAAAATTCATTATTAAATTATAAAATAAAAATTTATTATATTAATTATTCTCTTTAATTTTAATTTATAAAATTGAAATATCTACAGCTTCTAGTATTTTGAACCACATGGACGTATCCGTTAAGCCTTGCGATGATTTTTACAAATTTTCTTGCGGTAATTTTATTAAAAACGCCATTATACCCGATGATAAGTCAAAAATTGACGCATTTACTAATGTTAATGATAAACTTCAAGAACAGTTAAGGATTAGTATACAAGAAGGAATCACAGAAAATGATCCAAGGACATTTCAACTACTAAAATCTTATTATAAAACTTGTATGAATACAGGTAATTTTATTTACATCTTATAACTTTTTTTTAACATAATAATTATAGTGTAATAATAAAAATTATAATATTTTCATGTAGCGTTAATAGAGAAAAATAGCTATGATGACTTTCGCGAGGTTCTGAAGAAGCTTGGTGGCTGGCCCGTGTTAGATGGTAATTCATGGAATGAATCAAATTTTGATTGGAAAAAATCAATTTATAAATTACGTAACTTAGGTTATCCGTTCAATTATTTTATAAGTTTTCGAGTTGAAGTTGATATAAAAAGTAATAATAGACGGATTATAAATGTAAGTCTAATATTTTCAAACATGAAAAATTGATCTATAAAAATTAATTTAAACAGTAATTATTGTAATTTTTAAAATCATTTAGAAAAATTACTAGTTGATATTTTTATAACAATAAATAAAAACATTTATTTCCGTTTAGATTATTGAAATATTTTATAACAATTATAATTATAAATGAAACAATAACTTAATTAATTAAATAATTTTGTTTTTTTACCTTTCTATTTTTTTATTTTTGAACTTATTTTTAAAATAAAATTTTAAAAAAATTCTTGTAAAAAGGAAATTTACGTATATTTCACATATATTTCAACTTTAAAATGACAAAATTATTTTAAAGCTTAATAACTATTGAATTATTTATTTATTTAGTATATTTATTAATATTGTAATTTAATACAAATTAAAAATTAGATATTCTTACTTTTATTCTTTTCTGTTTATTTATTTCCAATTTATATCCTAAAAATTACTTATAGGTATACTTTAGGTATATTTTATTTAAGAAAAATATATTTTCAGTTAGATCAAGCATCGCTCGGTCTTTCTCAAGAATATTTATCAAGAGGTTTTCAAGATAAAATCGTTCAAGCTTATTTCAAATTTATGATTGATTTTTCCGTAGTATTTGGATCTGATATTGAAAATGCAAAAAAAGAATTCACAGAGTCCCTTAATTTCGAAATTGAACTTGCTAAGGTAAGAATATTGTTTTAGTTAATATAAACATATAGTTATTCAATATTTTACATAAAATTACAGCTAAATTGAAGAAATATTGATTAAAATTTAGTAAATAGTATTTATGTTATTTGTATATCTTATATTCCCATTGATATTTTCAATCAAAAAAATATAAATTAGAATATAATTATGTGTAATTGAAATTATAGTAAGAAAATATAAAATTATATTTCATAATTTAAAAAATTATTTGTTTATTTATCGAAAACTTTTTCTTAATTATGATAGAAATTATAAGAAACCTTGATAACGGTAATAGTATTCTTTATCATAATTTACTATGTTAATTTTTGTATTCAAGAGGAATCATTTCATCTTATTCATTTATTTTGAAATATTCATGGAATTTAATATATTACACAGTAAAAAATCAATAAATATCAGGATATTTAGTTTTCTTCAATATTATTACGCTTTAGAATTCCTATCGATTATTACATCAATAATCTGTCACTATGTATAAACATTATATTAAAAATATTTATTTACATATAAATAAATAACCATATGAATACAATAATAAAACTAATGTAACTCAATAATTATTATCGACCGTTTCACATACATGAACATACAATTTACGTGCATAAGTATAAGCTCGTGCAAGCTCAAACACACCTACACACACGCGTTTATTACATCGTACACTAATAGAGACAATTTAATTTATATTAAAAGTGAATCGATATAATTTATAAATTGAATATATATATTGTTAGAAAAATAAAATTCGTAAGTTATATGAATGATTTCTTCTAATTTATCTATTTCCTGTTTTTTATTTATAAATAATGTGTATTAAAAAGTAGTATTAAATAATTGTGTATTATTATAGGTATTATAGGTAATTATTTATATTTTTAATACTTCGTTAATAGCTTTAATTTTTGTGAGCATACTTATGAAGGCGGTTTGGAAAACTATTTTTCAATTTTGGTCGACATCACAGGTAGTTTTTATTATTTATTGTTTATTGGCATAACCTTAGGAGTTTCTTAATTTCAATTTTAAATAAGTTTAAATGTAACTTAATTATTCTATTCAAATTAAAACTTAAAATAAAATGGACATAGTTTGGATTTAGAATAAAATTTCAGAAAGTTTTGTTCTAGATCTGTCTTTCAAACGAGAAACGACGTGACCTTGCGAAGATGTACAATCCGATGAGCGTGAAGGAAATCGAATTCAATTACCCTGGGATGGACTGGCTAGACTACAGTAACAATCTTTTAGCCCCACACACTCGCATCGACCTCGACGAGCGTGTTATACTCGTTGTTCCAAACTTCTTCAAGGATTTTGTCGAACTTATAAAGAGGACGCCCAAACGCGTACTTGCCAACTATCTATTGTGGAGAATCGCCAGTGATTCAATTTCTGCACTTGGGGAGCAAGTGCAGCGCATTTCATCCAAATTCGAGACTTCGCTCATGGGAACAAACGTAAGAGAGCCACGTTGGAAGGAATGCATCGGCTTCGCTTCTAACGGCCTTTTCATTGCAACTGGAGCTCTCTACGTTAGACGCTTCTTCGACGAATCCTCTAGAACTAATACCATCAACATTATACAAAACATAAGCAAAAGTTTTAAGGGTATACTCATGCAGGTCAGTACTACTGTAATTAGACACTTTCATCATTTTGTCCTTACAAATATTTTTATACAAGTTGTTTCATAAAAATTGAAATAATGTTTAAATATATTAAAATTTTTAAGGTCAATTGGATGGATCAGAAAACGAGGGAAGCAGCCCTGGAAAAGATCGATTGGATCGTACCACATATTGCTTATCCGACTGAATTCCTCGACGATAAGAAGCTTGATGAATTTTATAAATTCTTAAAAATATACCCAGAAAGTTTTTATAAAAGTCAACTGAGCTTAAATCTTTTTAATATAGCATATGGATTGGAACATCTTCGAAAACCTATTAATAAAACCGATTGGATTCCGCATGGTCAATCGGCAATTGTTAATGCATTCTATGACCCTACTGAAAATAGTATTTGTAAGTTTAATTTTGTATTTAACCGATGAATACTTTTGTATATAATGAATTCTAAAATCAATAGTTCAAAGAATTTTAAATTTTACCTATTGAATACTTTTTTATTTTTTTATAATAATAGAAATTTTTGCATTTATTTTATAGTATTAGATTTTCTGTAAATATTTTTTTCAAAACATTTATTGAAAATAATATCTTAAAATCAATATTTTAACTATTATTTTTCTTTTTTCAATGAAAATAACAAACTTATATATTATATTTAATTATACTAATGGGCTTTGTTACAATATTTTGTTACATAAATTGTACGTCATATTATATTCAAAGATGAACATGCAATAAAAAATTATATTTTCCCGTACCATCTCTATTATAATACAACTATATCAATATTTTATATATTTTTAATGTTATTTTAAAAATATATTTTACGAAAAACTCCTCATAGAGAAATTTAAAATAAAAATCAAAGCGTTAAATTTATATTTTCAGTGTTTCCCGCTGGCATCTTACAAGGACAATTTTTTGCAAATGATAGACCGAAATATTTAAATTATGGTGCTATTGGTTATATAATGGGTCATGAAATAACACACGGCTTTGACGATGAAGGTAGACAGTTTGATAAGAATGGAAATTTAGTCGAATGGTGGGAGACTGAAACCAAAAAAAAGTATTTGCAACGAGCAAAATGTATAATCGATCAATACAACAATTATACAGTTAAGGAAGTTAATCTTAACGTAAGTGCGTCAACGTTGATATTTATCAAATTTTATAAAAACACAGTAAATACTAAAATATGTTTATCTTCATTAAATTTAAATAATGAAATATGTACAATTTATTTATTACTGTTGCTTTTCTTTCCGTAAGTTCTTTAAAAAAAACATTTCATTTTCGGCTCTATTACTGCGCGTTCTGATGATTCGATACGTGAAAATTATTTATTAATCGCGTTTTTTGTTAACTAAACACTAACATTACATACTAATATGATGGGTATTTTTAATCTCTCGCTTCAAAAATAGTAAATAAAAATTAGATTCAAGGTAATTAAATATTTATTTTGTCACAGTTTTTGATATTAAAGAACATTAAAAAAAATTACGTCTCTTTTATTTTATGCTTTAAATATTCTATGTTTACTTTTTAAAATGTCAGCAAAACATTCGGTTTTCGAGTCTTATCGTTATTTTATTGCTTCTTCATAACATACCACAATGTCTCTCAACAAAATAACATTTATACGAAATATTTATTTTAGATGTAACAATGACAAGAAATGAAAGACCTAAAAACGTATTAAAGTAATAAATGTTATCAAAATTTCTAATTTTTACATAATAAATATTTAATGTAAATTAGTTTTAATATTTTATTGAGTTATTTTTTATTATTAGTATTCATTGTTATTTTAAAATTTTTTAATTAAAAAATAGGTAACGATAGTCCAAGTAAATGAAGAATTTCCGAATAAACAAAAACTCCTAAAAGAAAGATATTTATAGTAAAATATATGCATTAAAATAACTGTACAAATATTTATAATTTTAAAACTATAATATAATATATAATAGCCAATTTTAATGCTTAAGATTAAACCTATACATAAAATGATACGATGAAATTAAGAAATACAAATTAGAAAAAGTGATAAAATTTATCACACAATATGAATTTATTATTAAAATAAATCTTTTTCTAGATTTATAAATATTTTCCAACATATGCATATGTATTTGCAATATAATAGGCATAAATTATTTGAAAATTATTTTAATTTAATTTAATGATTAAAGTTTATAATATTAATATTCAAATTATACTTATGTTATTCGTTTATTTGTGTTCATAAATTATTAAATTTATTTGTAATTCTAAAATTAACATTCCAATAAAATTCTCTTTATCTTTTCATATAATTTTTTCACCTTCATTCATATTTATAATAAATATGGTAAAATAATTACCAATAACTTAATTAAATTTCTGTATACTATTGTTGTAATATTACTTACTTATTTGATAAAAAAAGAAAAATACTAAATTTAATAATAATAAAATACCTAAGTTTAATATCCATAACATTTAATAGAAATAGTTTCAAGTACAATTTTTTTTAATTAAAAATTCAGATAGTTTAAAAATAATTATTATAATTTATTTTAGATATTTCAATTTATTTATTAAAAAAATTATGACATTGAATAAACTAAATTCATAAATGATACAATTATAAAAGCATTGATTCAACTCAATTTTTTTATAAAGCTTTACTTTCATACTTATTATATTTATTACTATGAAACTATTTGTAATTCAGAATATTATATATTTTTATAGCTAAATGGTTTGAATACGCAAGGTGAAAATATTGCGGATAACGGTGGTATCAAAGAGGCTTACTTAGCATATAATAATTGGGAACTTCAAAATGGTCCAGAACCTCGGCTGCCTGGCTTAAATTACACATCTCAACAAATGTTCTGGATAAGTGCCGCCAATGTTTGGTGTAATAAATCTAGACCAGAGGCCTTGAAAACACGTATTACGATAGACGTACACAGTCCAGGCGAATTTCGCGTCGTTGGTCCAATATCTAACATGCCTGAATTCTCCAAGGATTTTAACTGTCCTTTAGGCTCTGCGATGAATCCTCTGAAAAAATGCACGGTTTGGTGAACTCATTACATGGATTTTTTTATTGCTCTTTTTAATGTTTTATTGTGGAACTAAATACCAGCATATATATTTTGGATTGCTGGAATTATAAAAAAGATTCAATGTGAGCAATTTTAATAGTTTCGAAAATGTTTAAGAATTTTACAATAAAGATCATATTATCAATCTCTTTAATAAATATTTATGTAATATAAAACATTTTCATAATGTTTTTTGATTTTTTTAACGAAAACTTCATTTTTAAATATTATTACGGGAAAACGTTCTTCAATATTTTGTTTATTACAACGTGATTTATTTTTATTATAAACCATATCCATTACAAAATACCTATTTATTAAAAATTACCATACTATACATTACTTAAATACGATAATTTCTTCTTTTATAATATGAATTATAATATAACATCCTTAAAATCGTTCCTTAAGGAATATCACCCTTTAATTTTTAAACAAATGAATTTTATTTTTTTTGCAGAAACTTATTTTAAAACTACTATATTTTAAGAGTAAAGATGATTTACCTTTACGTTTGTTTAATATCTTAATTTGTATCAAATAATATTTGAATTTCTGTATTTATAAATAAAAATATCGCAATACAAAATAATGAATGATCAACAAAAAACATATGTCTAAAAACATTGGTTAAAATTTATTTATTATTAGAATATTATTATTCATAACTAAATATAAAAATAAAATTATTCGGTTTGTACTTCAGCAATTATAACAAATATTGTTCAGTAACCATATTATAAGTAACGAGGTCTTATTTAAGTTACCACAAATTTTTATTTACAATAATTGGAAATAATTATCATACATTTTTTAATATTGAGAATATGTAAATAATAATTAAAACTAATGAATAATTAATAATTATTAAACTACTGATTAATAATATTTAATAATACAACATAATTATATTAATAATATAATTATACCGATACATGCATCAGTAAAATTATTCAGAAAAAATAATATTGTACATATTAATCATATGATACATACAAACATATAAAATATGCAATTAAAATTTAAAGAAAACAAATAGGTATTTGTTAATTTATTTATGAAATCATACATGTTCAATAATTATTATTGTAAAGCATTGTATAATAATCGTATTCTCTTTTTTTGAATACACTTTCCCAAAACACTATAATTTTAGAAGCTAAATAAAACTTTTTTAGATCGAAAATATTTTTACAAAACAATAACAACAAATTTAATCGAATGCTCTCTTTAATTTTTTAATTTTTTATACATTTTTTATTTTAAAAATTTATAATATTTCTATTTTTTTTATATAATAAAAGAATTTATGTTCATGAACGAGTCTAATTATTTTGCTAACAATTTTTAAATTTTCTGCCATATTTAAAATTGAAATTGTAACTTTTATTTATTTATTTATATTATAATAAAGATTTAAAAATATATAATTAATAATGTAGTATAAGTTAATTAATAATAATGATATTTATATAAGAGTTTAATATTTTTTCATGGATTTTTTAATATTATTATTATTATTATTCATGGAAATATTTTTGACTTATTCGTGAAAATAAAATTTGATGCTATTAAAATAATAGAAACTTATGATAGAAGTTATAAAAATGATCCCATAAAATATTGATTTAAAAAGTCATATTAACAATGCATTTGATAAGATTAATTTATCTTTACAAAATATTTAAGTTTGCATTGAATATAAAACATTTTGAAAATTTATATCTAATTTTTTCTAAAAGTTTTTTTATGGAATCTTGAGTTTATAACAAAATTTTAATTATAAATATTAAATCATTGTCAAATTTCTATATCTAATCAAAGTATAAAAATATAATCATGTTTTATCAATACGCTGTTATATATAAAAAAAAATTCCTGTATGTTTATAATTAAAAAATTTGAAAACTCTTAAAATTGTTAAAATATACATAAATTTATCATACGTATTATTTTTAATATATTTACGTTAAAAAGTATACAATGATATACGATAATACAAATAAATAGCTCTAAATTTATATAAGATGAATTAAATTGTTATTGTTTTCTTATATTACAAAAAATGTATTACATTTTCTTAAACAAGTATTAAATATATTACAAGAAAAATTAATTTTTAATTATATTAAAAATTTTTCTAGGAGGTTTAAAACAGAAAATTAACTTATATTTTTATAATTATTTTGAACATACATTTAAATTAAATAATAATTGTTTTACAGATGTAAAAAATCGCAGATCAAATATATATTCAGAACTAATTTTATCATAATAAATTATACTATCAGTTATTTTTAACTATATATATTTGTTAACTATCTGATGATCTGTAATAACGTTCTATTATTATATTTATAAGTAGTTCAGTTACTAAACTAGTTTTAGCAGTTACATTACTTCCCCTATTTTTTTCTTGTAGTTTTATCCTCCAAAGGCTTAGAATAAGGAATATGCATATGCATATACATCAATGCATACATAATTTCACGCGCCGTACAACGCAGGTACTTATACATATGCATAACACGATATTCGTCCATTCCTGCATATTTCTTTCGAATAATCGCATTTAACTCATTAATTTCTATTTTTCTATGTAACTTTCTTGATTTGACGGCTTTCATGCTGATATTGAAGGTAATTTAAAAACTAGACATACTGTTAACTATCTTATGAAAGATTAATTTCGTAACATACATTGAGATTATATTTTAGGTTATGTTATTACAAAACTTCTCAAATGTTGTTTAGGAATAAAGTAATTTCAAAATCAGTTACTACAGCAATTGCCTACATCGCGAACATATATTGTTTACCAAGTATAGTTTTTTTGTTTTTATACTAAAATTAGAATATGGTTATTTTCGCATCTGGATACTTTTTCATAAGTAGTTGTGAAAGAAAAATCTAAAAGTATCTTAAATTTTTTATAGTATGTATGAGTTTAATAGACGTCTAGTTGGTTATTCAATTTTCTTTTTTAGTTATAACTTATATAATTAATTAATATAATACAAAATTATATGTAATGATATTTTTTCTTTTAATTATACTATTTTTAAGGTTTAAATTGAATTTTTTATTTTATATAGTAATAGGTACTATTATAAAGATTTAACGATTTAAATATATTAATTGCAAACATTTAAAACTGATTATAATCATATCTAAAATATTTATTTTATATATATATAATGTTATCATAATTTTTTTTTCCAACAAAATAGCTATTTTGACAAAAATGGCAGATCAGCAACATTCATCAGACTACAAACGAATGTCTTTAGATAAAATCATCGAAGCCATGACTGCAGATTTGGAAAATTCTGCTGGACATTATGTTCAATTTGGAGTTTCAAATCAACAAACTCCATCTAGTAACTGGGCTGAATATACTCCTAATCAAGTTCAACATTACATAGCGAACTCAGCTGTGCATTCTACTTCATCTAATATTCAGCCCATAAATCCCATAGCATCACCACTTTATATGCAAGATGTATCACAATATGACTCTTCAACAACAGATCATATTTATTTTCCATCGCAAACAGTAAATCACTTGGGAATAAATGAAAATAATGATTTAATTGGAACTATAGATGTTGGAGGTGGCAATTTTATCAATGTAATTTATGGTAATGCTTCTCAAATAATGGGTGAAAAATGCCAACTTAGTAATATACCATCTTATAATAATAATCCAGGTATAATAGATCAAGAGTATGGACTTTTTAATAATCAACAATCACAGGTTAGTGTTCATTGTTTATTTTTATTACTAAAATATTTAATTCATTCATTTAATGAAATCATTTTACTTAATATATAATTAAAAAACACTATTGTTGATTATTAAACATTTTATTTTAAAATATAATTTTATTGTATCACCTGCGTATAGATTATTTATTAGATCTAACATAGTTTATAAATAATTATATTTTATTGTTTATATATGATAAATTTATATAATATATTTTTTAATAAATTATTTGTATAACTAGTTCACTTTTAATTATAAATTTGTATTCACTGACTTGACAATATGTATTTATAATTCATTTAAAATCAATGTTAAGTTTAAAGTCAATGTTTCTGATAGTCTTTATTGAACAATAACTACAACAATTTTAACACATAATAAAGTAATTATAAAAATATTAATTGGAAATTTCTTTTTATGCATATTATGACATAATATATAAATACTATATTGATTATAGGTACCACATTCTTCTAATGCACAAATTCAAAATTCAAATGGAAAACAGTTAATAGACAATCTTGTTGGAAATTGGTTGCCAAATCAGTCAGGAACATATAGTCCATTTGGTGGATCTCCTAATGTTACTCCTGTACCTCAATTGATATCTGAAATAAAGGAGATAGAAGAGTTACCTAGAAATGCACTAGATACACACCAAAGAAAACCTAGAATGGTAGCAGAAGTTAAACCAATGCGACCATCTTACTCTGATGTTCTAACAAAATCAATACCAACACCTACATCTCCTTTAACTACTACTTTATCTAAACCGAAGCAAGAGAATACAATGAAAAAGATTATAAGCAAAAATTCGAAAAATAAAGTAAAATCAACAGTTTTGAAAAGGCAAAATTCATCTGGTAGTGACGAACATGGTTCTCCAAAAACCCAAATACCTAAAAAAATATCTGAAAAAATTAAAACAAATTTATCTAGGCGTTGGGTCTCATTAGACAATCTTGCTTCACCTATAGAATCTCCAGACTTGATATTTGATAGATCTGATAATTTTGATAAAAAGAAAAACTTTAAAACTTCAAAGAAAAATGATAAAGGAGAAACTTTAAATAATTCAAAGATTCCAAATAATAGTACAAAAAATACAATTAATTTGCAAAAGCGTCCAATTCAAATAAATAATAATTTAAATACTACTAGTAGTTTCAATCAAACTATTTATACTGATAAAATTGAAAAGAATCAACAAGTCAATAATAAAATTAAAGAGGATAAAAAATTAATAAAAGAAAAGTGTTCAAAACATTTTCAAGTTGAAAAAGCACAGCAAATTAAAAAAGGTCAAAGGAATCGTAAAAGAGAAAATAAAGATACTGCTTTTAATGATTTGTATAAAATTGCACATAAATATTTTAATCACTGGTGTAAGATAGGATTAAAAATATTTTTTTGGTTCTTACACTTGATTTCTGATGTTACCAGTATGAGTGCAAATCTTGTAATTCAACTGTATGTATTTGTATTATAAGATTTTTAAAAGTGTTTTCTTTTTTCTTATAGCATAAATTATATTTGTTTATAAATTTTCAGTGGAAAATGTGTTTGGTATCATATTGTTCTTTACTTAAAATACTCATGGTTTTATATAGTATCAACGTTTTCAAAAATTCGATTTTTGAATGTTATTGGTAAACAAATTGATATTTGGTTTGGAAACAATCGATTTGCATTTTGGGGAAGACTGAAATCAAAAAGTGAAGAAAAAGAAGAAGATACAGCTTGGATAAGAGAAGGATTGGAAGCTAATATATCTTTACCTAGTACTGGAGAAGAAGCGATGAAAAGATTACTAGCCTGTAAAGGGAAGGATCCATACAGTATATTAGGAGTAATGCCAACATGTACTGATGACGATATAAAAAAGTATTATAAAAGGCAAGCCTTTCTGGTTCATCCTGATAAAAATAATCAACCTGGTGCAGAAGAAGCTTTTAAAATTTTAGTTCATGCATTTGACATTATAGGCGAACCTGTAAACATTTAAAAAATTTGTATTCTTTTAGAAAATAAATTAAATTTTATTAATTAAAATTAATATTATTTAGGAACGAAGACAAGCTTTTGATCAAACAAGACAGGTTGAAGCAGCGTGGGGTGATTTAAGTGATTTACTTTGTCAGTTGCATAGAAAAATGGAACAAGCTGCTAATACAATAAGATGTACAAACTGTGGAATGAGGCATAAACGAATTCCTACTCAAAGACCGTGTTATGCTGCACGTTTTTGTGCTCAATGCAAAATACGACATAGTGCTAAAGAAGTAAAACTTTATCTCATTCATTGATTTATTTCTAATTTATCGTTAGTAAATATACAAATATATACTTATGTATATAATACAATTATATAAGTAAAAAAATAATTAAAAAATTTTTCTAAAAAATAAATGAGAAAATAAAAACTTGTTATAATATCATAAAAATATCTTTAAATAAAAGAAATTAAACTAATTTTTATGATTATATTAAATCTTCTTAGGGTGATATTTGGGCAGAATCTCGAGTTATGGGTTTTCTTTGGCATTATTATGCTTGTATGGAAGGAGCTGTATATGATGTAACAGATTGGGCTGCTTGTCAAGCTAGTAACTTAAAACACCTTAAAGCAAATACTCATACTGTTCAATATAGGATTGTTTTGGGTCAGCGGCCACCACCTCATACTACAAGTACCAGTAAAAAAAAACAATCGGACTTAAATACCAGGTATTTATTATAAATAAATTAATACAGAAAAATATTTTTATGCAATATCAATTTTTGTAAGAAATAAATTTCATTATCAAAAAAATTTGATAATGAAAATTATCGAATAGAATTTAAATAGAATCTTAAATAGAAGCAAGAAATTTAATAATTAAATTTAAATATAATAGCTTAAATAGAATTTTAATATTTATATATTTTACATCTTAAATTAGAATTATAAACACTTTACTTTCAAAATTTTATATTTTAGTAGTAAAGCTGAATTTGAAGATTTCTTAAATAATTTATACAACCATGGTAAAACTGGTACATCAAATACAGCAACTGAACCTAATGCAATGAGAAGTGACAATCGACGACGTAAAACCAAACGTAAGAAGTAAGCAAGCATGGTACCTCATTTTGCAATGGATATAGGTGTTATCACCTAATACATAAGCTTTGCAACAATTGAATCACATTTTTCTAAATGATTCTACTAAATTAAATAACATTATTTTTGATTTATTTTGATTAAAAATATTAAAAGTAAACATATTTTAGACTTTATAATATTTTTATTATTAAATTGTTATGGATATAAATGATTATCTTCTTTAACATGTATGGTGTGTAATCATCCTGCGATAATGTATAAAGATTTAAAAATAAACTTCTAGAATTGAAAGGAAGTTTATAATATATGGACATTATAAACAAATTTTATTGATCTTTTTTTTTATATATTTCAAAGGTTTAATTAAAGGTAACATTTATATAAACAGAAGAAAAATCAATTGTTTAACTGAAATTTAAAAAGTAAGAGTAGATTAAACTAAATATTATTTCTAAAAGCAAATCAATTACAGGTAAAAAAATTTTTTAATATAATTTAAAATTTATTTTAAAAAATTATTTATGACACCCATTATTAACATAATGATTGATTAATTTAAAGTGTAGCGATTTAGAAAAACAAAAATTATTATTAAATTATCAAACAGTCTGTTACTTATAGGCTCATCGTATTAAGGTGTACTCTATGCGTTACAATAAAAGTATACTTGTTTTACTTTTAATAGTATTTATATTGACATTTATTTTTTCATTAATCTATATTTGCTATAAATTACTTACATGAACATAAGATCAAATACTTTCTAGATGATGTTCTTATAACAGCATCGATTAATTTGATCAAATTACTTGATCGATGTGAAATAAGACTGATTTGTTTTTTTTGCTCTATTAAAAAGAAATATTGAGCAATATTTGTAACATTCTAATAAACTATGTGCAGAACCAAAATTTGTTTATTTATTTTACAATATCTCTTGATTTATATTTCTTGTTATATCTTAAAATTTATTTTATAATACAAAGTATATCATTAAGAAATAATAAAAATAATTTTTAATATTTAGAAAATTTAAAAAAAATTTATTTTATAAATATTTAATTAATAATATAAATATTGTTATTTATATTCCATCTAAAAACATAAGGCAATCCACATTGTCAATAGCACTTTGAACATCATGTTTTTGTATAGTTTTTTTTTTAGATTGGTAGGTATATTTATATGACTCTTTAGCTAGAGAATCAATAAACAATTCCTATAATAAAAAATAATTGTTTATATTTGACATTATATAAAATATATATTTTATTATTTATTGAATGATTGACATAATATTTTTATTTTAAATGAATAAAATTATTCATCTGAGAGAATTGATTAAATTTTCATTAATAAAATGTTAAATTTGATTTTTAAATAGTATTAATCATTGAAAAATTTTTTGAACATATATTTGAATGAATATACGATTATAAATGAGTTAACCTTGTTTATTCCATTACTACTGTCTAATATTTATGAAATTAAAATATGAATTTATATTTCATGAATAAAAAAATTAATTATTTAAATACCAAACAAAAAATAATATATATGAACATAATTTTGTGGTCAAACCTTACCGTAGCCTTAGTTATTAAAAAAACTGCTTCTTGATTAATGAGGTTAATGTCAGGATCTGTTTTAACAATTGTTCGAATTCTGCCAATTGGTAACTTTGTTAATTTAATTTTTGGCTCATCATCCTGTTGTGTTTCAACTTCAAGAAATTCACTTTCTTCTTGGAAATCTTGATCTTGATTATAATCCATTGATGCATCAACATCATTCAATTTATTTTTATGATTATTTGTTTCCATAACTGAATCCTCTATGCTTGTTGACATTTATATCTTCCAGAATTTTTCAAAAAATATTTATCCTAAATTTTATAAAACAATACAATCTCATAAACACAAAAGCTTAAAATATGGCTACAAAAGCACGCCAACGTATTCGTATTGAACGCATAATACATATCGGAAAAAGAAAATGTACATATATTGTTACATCATTTTTTCATTTATCGAAAATCTTTTTAGAACAGCATATTTAAATATATGAATATATACCTACTGATGATAGGTTCTTTAAAATTTTAAATGCATCAATTTAGTAATATGTATAAAAAAAATCTTAAATAAAAACTTACAATTAAATGAATTTAAATTTTTATTTTAATTTTTAAGTATTTATTTATTTAAATTTTTTTTAAATCAATAATAATATTACGAAACATTAAATCAAAATATTCTACACCTATGCCAACTTTTAAAGGGTTAAAATACTGATAATATTGTGTCCTGTTCAATTCAGCTTTAAAATTTGCTAATTACAAGCAAATTAAATTCATTCTAATTTATAATTTTTGAAAAATAGTTTTCATATACTTTTCTAAAATCTACGAATATTTGAAAGTGAAAAATAGCATTTATATTATTACCGTTTTGAATCTTTTACTGAGTTATTGCGAAGGCCTTTTTTACAGGTAAGTGAACAAATGAAGAGATTGAAAATAAAAATTCGAGAAATATTTGTAAAAGTTGTCAGTGGAGTTGAAGTTATATGAAATAGTGTCTATATGGTTGAAAAATTCGAAACTTCTGATGTTACTGGGAAACAGAGAGAATTGATTACGGAGGGAATTATCAAATATTAACTCATTTTCTTTGTCAATAATTGCAGTTTGTAGATGAAGTCGAAATTTATGATTTTCTGAAAAAATTTAGAATAAAATTCAGTTTTTTTGTGATATTTTTTAAAAAGTAGCTTTTGTGAATGTAGAGGATCAATTTTTGTTAAAGTTGAATGGAATTAATGCGGATCTATTACCTGAAATAAGGGATTTTTACCAGCACTTCAACTGGAATGTTCTGTCTGGTTCAGTATATGAGATAAAATCAGGTGGTTTTATTTACTGTTTTATTCAAGTTTAAGGTATTTGAAGTAGTGGCATAGTAAAGATCATCAGGAAAATATATAGATACATATTTTAAAGGAAAGATTTTCAAAAGATATTAAAGTATATGATCAATTAAAAATACTTTCCCACCTATGCATAACCATTATCAGCTTTGAGCCTCTTCTAGTATTATAACTTGTTTATAGTAAGGAACAAACTAGTACGAGTTAGATGTGTAAGTGAAATTGACTGTTAGAATATGCACTTATTTTTTAAAGTAGTTTATAGTTTTCAATATAAATATTATTATATATTTATGTTTCAAATAATAATAAAAGAATCTACAATAAAATTTTGATTCAATGCATTATAAGAATAATATTTTATTTTACTAGAAATATGTTTTCAAATCTAAGTCAAAAAGAATAGTTAAAAATACTGTTTTTTGTTTGTTATTAACAATTTTATGTTTTCACATTTTTATTTGCAATAAAGTAATTTAATCTTATTTTATTTGTTGAGATTAATCATTATATATATTATAAAAAATGATATTACATTGAATTTTAACAGCTATTAGATTTATGGTATACAGTATTATTCATTAAAATTTAAATTAAATTTTGAATTTCTTGATGGAATTTGATTTGGTATATGCTGAAATATACCCATGTTTCTATGCATGTATTTATAATTGTTCAAAGTCTCATATATTTGCATGGATCAATTTTTATTACTTATGTTTATTACTTATTACAGTTATTTTATAAATCAAAAATGCTCAAAAATCAAACTCATCGATTATTTTAATATAGCTGTCAAGTGCGTTACTTTGTAGTTATTAAAATCATACACTAAATTGTACCAATCAACGTTATTAAAGAAGATCTTTTAGATAATAAGGTTTCATATAGAAATAAATAAACACATTCAAGTACAAAAACTTCAAATTAAATTAAATTTAAAAAAAATGATATTTATTACTAATTTACAGTTTTTAATTATTCGTTGGCAATTTTTTCAAAATTATTATTGCAAGATTAAAAATTAATATTGTGCAAATTTAAAATTTAAAGTAGGATAATTTTTTATTTCATACACAGTGATAATGAAAATATGAAAACTATTTTTTCAAAAGTTGCAAATTGCAAATTGTGATGAAATTTAGTCACAATTCTAAATATAATAATTCTTATATTTTCTTATAATTCTCAAATTATTTGCGCAAAGTATTATGTAATTAGATAAAAATATAATCTTGGTCAATATTTTTCAAGAATTAAGTCTGCTTTTGTTGTAATTAAGTAAAGAGCTAAATTAGCTTTTACAAAAATCAGTAGAAATAGAAAGTTGATATTTATGTTGATTTTAAGATAAAAAGTAATAAAAATATAATTATTTAAATAAATTAAATATTAAAAAATTTTTGTAATGTTTATTATTACACAATCTAAAGATTATATTATAATGTTCCATATAAATTACATACGATATTAAGCAATATTATTTTATAATTATTTCCATAATTTTTATTATTATTATTGTTTTATGAAAAATCAGATTACAAAAATAATAATTAAAAATTTTTAATAGTTACTTAATTATTAAAGTTAGGCTATATTTTAACTGAATTCATATTTCAATATGCACTGAATGCATGTATCTCATTAAAGTTTTCTTAAACAATTTTATAATTGTTAATATGTATATTGCCGTTTATAAAATTTTTTTATTTTAATAAAAATTATGTGAATACATTCAAAATTAATGGTGAAATGATTTCATAAAAGCTTCAACCATTTTGTTTTTTGTATTAATTAGTACTATTAATCATTAGTTTATAAACTACAAAAAGCGAGTATCAACTGCTATTTATCTACATGATAAATTATTATCTATGAAGATTTTATTTAAAAAATCATTTTCCAAAATAGTAGGTACTTTTAAATAAAACAAATTATATTTCTGATTGACAAATTATTTTTAAATATTACATACTTTTAAATACGCTATCTTTATATACTAAGGTATCACGTGTTTTACGCATGTGCATTATGTACCTAACTGTAATCTGGTTATAAATTACTTTGTATTAATAATATTTAAGAAATAAATATTACTCCTATTTTATGATAGAGCAAATAATATTCGTCAATTAGCAATTGTTTGACATTTGAATTATTATATTTATACCACGATGAAATGAAGCCATGTGCATTCTGTATGTACGTATAGTCTTCAAGTGAAAATATAGTTTATCTTATTAATGCAAAATCTTAATATATATATGTGTTTTTATATGCATATCTACATGCATATATAATTATAAAATTAATATTTGAAAATAAGAAAATTATGTTCGTTTTTAATAATATTGTCATTCCATATAATTAAAAATAAGAATAGCTTGTAAATATTAGTAGTATAACAAATATACTGTTAATTTTTTTTTATTCTAAAAATTGAGTTTATGAAAATTAAATTAACAATTTAGTACAATTAGGTAAATTAAGACATTTATTATTATTCTTCTAATTTTAATTACATTTATTTGTATTAAACAGTTTTGGAATGGTAGTTTAACCAAATAAAACATTGCATTTTAATTTTCACAAGGCATAAATAATAGTCAACATTCAGTCAATAACAAGAATATTTGAAAATACTACTATGAAGGATTCAGAAACAGATACAAAAAATATAATAAAAAGCAGAGAATTACTATATAGGCTTATGATAAGGTTACTATTATTAATTATATTTATTATAAATTATTAAGCAATTGTGATTGTCAGATACTTAGTTTTTTTTATTTTAATAAAAGCTCATTTGATAACATAAAATTACATTTATTTTTATGTATAGTTAAAAATCAATTGTAGTTTTTTCAAATGTATAATTGAAGAAACAAAAATAATTGCAAATTTAATTGAAAACTATTTTATTATTAAATAACAAACTGTAATATAATATGTTGATACAAATATGTTTTTAAGTATATGCTATATTGGTATATTATCAAGTTTTTAAGTTTTGATTTTATTTTTTTATATTAGTCTACAAAAAATATATATATATTTTTAAATATAAATTATATTTTCAAAGTAGGTTTATTACACAGCTATATTTATAGTAAAAGTAAATTTTCTTATATATTCATTTCAATTGCAATGAAAAGTTAGTTTTTAAATGTTAAAATTTTTAATTATTGAAAATACTGTATTGTAATATATTGAAAAATGTATTTATATTTTTATAATTTTATTTATAATTACTTTGTAAATAGCAATAAAATTAATATTTCTAGTCAACTGTTTTATGATGGTCACCAAACATTGGCAGTACAATTATCAAATTTAACACAAGCAGAACCTCCATGTCCACCTTCAGATCGCTTATTGCATCTCATGTTAATTGGTATAGCAAATGAACCAGACAGATCTAAAAAAGAAAACAACCATGTCTCATCATTTACATCGGTTGAAAATACTTTAGGACCAGGATTAGATTTAGAGTTTGAAACAGAAGCTCAAACACAAGCACCAGAACCAGCTCAATATGAAACAGCATATGTTACATCTCACAAAGGAAACTGTAGAGCTGGTGCATTTTCTGCTGATGGTCAGTTAATAGCAACTGGATCTGTTGATGCTTCAATTAAAATTCTTGATGTTGATAGAATGTTGGCAAAATCAGCACCTGATGAAGTAACACCTGGAGATCAGTCTGGTGGGCATCCTGTGATTAGAACATTATATGATCACTTAGAAGAAGTAACATGTTTAGAATTTCATCCAAGAGAGCCTATTTTAGTGTCTGGAAGCAGAGACTTTTCTGTAAAATTGTTTGATTTTAGTAAAGCTAGTGTTAAAAAAGCATTTCGTACAATAACAGATTCAGATCAAATAAGATGTTTATCTTTTCATCCAACTGGTGATTATCTCATTGTTGGAACAAATCATCCAGTTGTAAGATTATATGATGTAAATACTGCTCAATGTTTTGTATGTAGTATACCAAATCATCAACACACTGCTGGTATTACTAGTATAAAATATTCTCCTGATGCTAAAACATACGCATCAGCTAGTAAAGATGGAAGTATCAAATTATGGGATGGAGTTTCAAATAGGTGTATAAATACATTTGTTAAAGCACATGATGGGTATCAAGTGTGTTCTGTTACTTTTACACGAAATGGCAAGGTAAGTTAAATTATTATTATTTATAATTATTTAAATTGCAAAAATAATTATATCTTTTTTTCTAGTATTTATTATCATCAGGAAAAGATTCACTCATTAAACTTTGGGAATTATCAACTAGTAGATGTTTAATTGCATATACCGGTGCTGGAACAACAGGTACATTTGAATAACATAATAAAATTTATTTTATCTTAAATTGATTATTTAAATTCTTGAAAAAATTTTATAAAATTAATAAACCATTAATTATTTTTATTTTTTGAATTTTGTAGGTAAACAAGAGCACAAAACTCAAGCTATATTTAATCATACTGAAGATTATGTAATGTTTCCTGATGAAGCAACTACTTCATTATGCGCATGGAATTCTAGAAATGCTTCAAGAAAACAATTGTTATCATTGGGTCATAATGGTCCAGTAAGAATGATTGTACATTCTCCAGTGGCACCAGCATTTTTGACATGCAGTGATGACTTCAGAGCAAGATTTTGGTTCAGACGCATGCCAACACATTAGTAATTAAATATATTGAATAATTATGAGATATATTTCTATATGATAATCAAAAAAATATGTTGATTTTATTTAAAGATAATTAATATATTTAAAAATCTGAATTTTTTAAATTAAAATATAATAAAATATTAAAATAAAACTATCTTGCTTTTAATTAAAACTAATATTATATTATTGATTATTTTATAGTATTTTATAGTATGAACTCCATTTTAATTTAAAGCATTAAAGAATATTTTGAAAATCGATTAAAAGTAAATAATTGTTCATTTATTAATTTTTTTATTAATTATCAATGATAACTATTATGCTCTTTAAGAAACTAATATTATAAAATGTAAAATTATTATTTTTTTAAAAGTTTAGTAATTCAAAATATGTATAATAATTGTTTACGCATATTCCAAGATTGTAAGACATTATTTCTATTACAAAGAATTTACTTTATTAATATTTAATGATAGATTATAAAAATGATTTTAATAAATTTTGAAGAAATAATAAAGATTTATAATTGATATATTTTTAAGATGTTATTTTACTTTGTATGACTTCAATTTTTTCAAAATAAAATTATGTCATTTCTAAACTAGTTAATAATAATTTATGAAAACATAATAAGCTTAAATTAATCTGTAATTTCTTTAAGAAAATGAGTATGAATATTATCTTTCTATAAAGTAAATAACAGTTGTAGTGAAAATAAGTAAAATTTAAAAATTAAACATTTATTTATTTACAAATTATAATAAGTATTATATATATATATATATTTTTTTTTAAACTTTTTTATCTCTAAAAATATTATTCTACACATTTTAAAATTTTAAAATATATTTATTTACTTCTAATTATCAGTATCGCATATTAATAAAATAAGTATTTGATTTGTACATTGAATTTAAAATATCAATAGGATTATAAAAAACTCGCAAGCTAATATTAGAATTATTACAAGAACTTTTTATTATTATATAAAATTTAATATTTGTAATTAAGTTTATTATAATATTAGTTGGTTTTTCTTAACGACATGGGATCACTTTTTCCTTAATTGTTCGTCACGCTTCTTTTTTTCGCTATATTTCTTGTTATTCAAGCTACACCTTAATCCTACATCTATATGCAAAATGAATATATCGAATACTACAATTTTTAATTTTTAAAAGAAAGCATTTTTATGTTTAAAATATGATATTTCGTTTATCTTTTTTATATTCAATCATCATGAAAGCTTTATTACAATTTATACAAAAAGCAAAAAACTTAAATTTTTACATTTTGTGTTATTGTTTCCAAACATCTATTTCGTTTTGATTCTTTAATTTTTTATTAAAACCTGACTTACAGATCTACTATGAAACTCGTCACGAAAATTAAGGAAAAAAGAAATTTCGTATACCTTCTAATTTTTTTACTATCATAAGATATTTAAATCACAATATGTACATAATGAGCCACAAGTACTAAGAAATATTCTTAAACAGCGACGGATAAAACTACCGACGAATATTTTCCCGTTAAGTTCAGTCTTTATATGAAATTGACCTTTGTTATGCTATTTCAATAAATCTATAGTTTCGAAAAATATTTTCGGAAAAAATGATAGTTAAAATCAAAGCATTAATTATTTACTCCCAGTGAATTCTTAACATATTAACGATACAAGTAATATCTTTAATTGGAAGGAAAGAATAATGTAATGAAATTTAATAAAAATATAAATATTACATTACTCTTATATCAAAAATCTTTATTATACACTATTCTTCAATTTTCTATGCTTTTATCTTTGCTTAATTTTAGAATACGTACTCAGGCGCACGTAAAACTCACATGCATTGACTCCCGTCTATAAATTAAGCAAGTATATCGAATTTTATTTGGCCTCTGAAGTCTACATATTCGTATGAATTATAAAATGGACCGAATTTGTAATATTTTTAAGTGCTACAACTAATAAATTTATATTATGATGTATAAAATTCTAACTAAATAACATGAATGTTTTGTAAAACTATAACTCAATTAATCAATAGTTTTAGACATTTTACACAGCTTAAAATAAAATAATGTTTATTTAATTTTTATTTACAATGTAGGTATATTTATATTTATGTAATATTAAATTTTTCAATTTTGTAATTTTAATAATAATAAGAATTTTGGAAAACCGAAATTGTTAGAAATAAATTAAACGAGTTTTGAAAATATATTATAGCTTAAAAATACAATATTAAAAAATTTTTTGAATAATAATTTTTTTCAAAAAATGTATTATGATTTTCTTGAATATAATTACAGGAGATTCATTCACTATGGCGAAGTAAATATCATTGGATAAAATAGTTTTTTGTAAAAATCTATGTTTATTTATATTTTTTTTTATTTTGTGGAAATATTAAATATTATATTCTAAGTAACTATACCAGTAGCTTATAAATTTTTATTTAACCTACAAAGCTTTTTCATTACTGAAATGACTAAATATTTTTATTTTACTCTCTCTCTCTCTCTCTCTCTCTCTGATTTAGAAAATAATACAATCGACGACTTTTATGTTTTTACGTTTATACTTTTATATCAATAAAATATGATATTAAATTTGTTCTAAAAAAATAAAAGGTATATCCAATAAAAGTATTACGAAACATATTACTATAGACATTTAACTGTGTATATTATGTCAATATAATACAGGCATTTTTTTAAATATATATATGCTAAAAACAAAATATTAAATATTAAATATTTAAATATTTAAATATTTAATATTAATATTATTATAATTTTTCATGTATTCACTTACTGAAATTTATTTTACATGTTCATAAAAAAATATTGTTTAGTATTTATAATTATTTTGAATTCATTTAATTAAGTAAATTACATATATATTTAAACTTGTAATTATTGCACACAAATTAATTTAATGCTTAAAAAATAGAAATTAACAATTTTATTTATTAAACAATAGTTTTGCGAAAATATTAAACTTATAATAACCAATTAAAAAAAATTTCGGAAATTATCCTTTTGTGCTACGCTATTATTTCATGTATAAATCGAAAAGCATGAAATCAAAGTTAGGCATTGACAAATCTTCTAGTTTTCGAGGCCCGCAATGCTGACAACATAAGAATTATAGGTTAGTGGAGGATAGAATCTCGGAAAATTTTTGTTTCTGTTTCTATTGTAATTAAAGTGCAAAAATATTTTTTAAATATGAAATGAAATGTAATAGAATTTGTTTCTGCCTATTAAAAAGAATTATAATATGTACAGAATACACACATACATATATACATATAAGTAAATTTAAATAATTATTAACGACACGTTGTGAAGGTGGACACTACTATTACTACAAATAATAAATACAGTATTTTTAATGCAAAAAATTGCTTATAAAAAATAAAAAATAAAATAACATGTTATGAAATTTTTTAATCAAGAAAAATATAAATTAATATTATTCCATTTTAACTAATTTTTTAAAAATCCGTTGAAGATATTACTTTCATTAAAATAATATAATTTGAATTAATTAACCGAAAATACTTTCAATTCATTTATGATCATATTTTAAATATAAATTATTTAAAAGTAGTTCATGTAAAAGATAAGATTTGAAATTATTTTTTTTCTTTTAAAAAGAAATAATAAAAAATTATACAGTCAGATAAATTAATTTATAAAAAGCGAATTAATTAGTAGTCTGTTTAAGTAGTCTGTTTTCGTGATATATGGGATTACGAAAATATCAGTGTGACAAATAGCATTAAAAATTGCGGAGTTTCTACACGAATAAATTAAGTGTTTGGTAACTATTTCAATAAAATACTATTAATGATTAAGCGATTATTTTTAATCTGCAAGTTTTTTAGGAATAGCAAATTACCAGATTAAAAATTTTGAATTAAATCAGCTTTTCCATTTTTCTTTATTGAATTATTATAAATTACTCATATAATAGTTAAATTCATTAAAAATTCACTATTTATCATTTATTATATAGTTAAGTAAGATTTTTTGTATTCATTCTCACAAACATTTAAAATCAATTTCTAAAAAATTAGACTTAACTTGCTTTTTAAATAATGTTTATAATGAATTGTTATTATTACTGCATTATTGTTGTTGTTTACTATTATTATTGTTATTATTATGAATAAATGTTTCGTTTTAAAGTATTAATTTTATTAGAGCAATTGATAAGTCAAAAAAGCTATTATATTTATTTTTCGCATACTTGATAATAAAAATTTATATTGAGAACAGATATTTTTTTATTGTCAAACTGTAGTGGTAGTGGAAATTTTACCACAAATTCCCTTGTAGGGTGAATTTATATAATATAATACACAAATCGACAACCGTTCTCAAAGATATTCATTTGTATTTATTAAGTGTTTCTTAACTGATAGTTATGTCACGTTACGTGTAACCAATTTTGTATGGGTCAAATATAATATTTTCGATATGATTTTTCAATTTTTTCAATATGTTAATAATTTTAATACGATTTTTATAAATTATAATATTATTTTAATAATTACATGCAACATTATAGTATTATCATTAAAATCATTTTTATTTAAATTCTTATATTCAAAATAAATAGATTGAAGTTGTTATTTATTGAAAATATGAATAATATTTAATTATATTTCTGTTTTAAGAAATATCATTATGGTTTAAGATAATTTTAGTATTTGTAAAATAGAGTTGAATATCGTCAATTTTCGCTTAATGCGTATAAGAAAGGAGTGTTTAATCATTAGCATAATTCAAGTTTAAAATATTTTTTTTTTTATTTTGTTACAAATAAATTTATGATATAATTGTTACATATTTCGAAATCATATAATTTTTGATAAGTTTCTGAAAGTTAAAAAATATTTCTATAATGTATTAATCAGAAAATGTACCAAATAATACATTAATTCAAGAAAGGAGAACTTCAAAATTGAGAGTTATTTCAAGATTACTTATAAATAGAACTTAGTAACAAAAATTTATTTGAAAAATTAATATATAATTCTAAAAATGATTATTTTATAAAATTATTTATTTATTTTGTACCTTTTCCAATTTATTTATTATTATAATCAAACTATATTAATTTTAAATTGGAAACCACAGTGTAAATTTAATACAATAAGAACCAACATTAGTCGATGCTTAATTTAAATTAAATAATCGTCGACATTGCTAATAAATTTTGTGTAAATTAATAAAATAGTCATTTATTTCTAATAATTAAAAGTATATTGTACCCACTTTTATTCGTTCTAATTTGCAAAAATATAAAAAAAAGTTGACTTATTTCATTACTATTATATTTATATATACAATTATGTATCTTTTAATAAAATTAGACTTTAAATTCTTAAAAAATTCATATTGTTGTTATTTTTAATAGATCATCGATATCGATAGGGATAAGATAAATTTCGTAATACTTATAAAAAATTAGTTTTTAACTATATATAATAAAAATATATTTTAAATATATTTAAATATTAGAAAAGATTTGAAAATTCATATTTATAAACATAGTATTTTTCCATGTTGATCATACAAAAAATAAACTTGACGTATAAAAATTAATGGAATTGAAGCGCATTGAAAAACCAAGTCAATTACAAATACGTTGGTCATTTTATAAAATAAATGTGTTCCGAAAAGGATCAGGAAAAGCATATATAAATGCATCGGATTTTATACGTTTTGAAAACGTCATATGCCTTAAAATGATCTTTCGTAAATCTATATTTGAACGAAAAAAGTAACATCAATTACAAATAATACGCCAATAAATTAAAAAAATATAATTTTTATGATTGAAAGATTTTTTATCAAAGTTTATTAAATGTAAAATAACGAGAAGTTTTATGCTTTTAATTAATTGTTTTTAACAAAAATTAAAATTTTCAACGTTGTAATAATAAAGATAATAAATGTCTCGATATTATCCGGTAATGTTAAAAAACGAGTTAATTTTTAATCGTATCAAGATTTAATGACGAATATTCGCACAAATATTTTAATAAGTTTTTATTCATAACTGGTATATATGTAAATAGGAGTGAAGTTATTTTAATAGTAGTTATACTGTAAGTTTGAATGAACAGATTAATCGTTAACGTAAGGGATACAGATGCGAAAACAATCCGGTTTTGGTTATTTTACTGTAAAAATAGGGTTGTTTGAAAAAGGATCGAATCTCATTTATCTTTGCTTCGCAGCTTGCGGATGAGCGTACTCATGATGGAGGAGTAGGTCGAAAGATATTTTATAAATAAAAGTGAGTTGGAAGCGTTGAAAACATGGAAAAGGGAGAATCAGGGGAGAAGCGGGCAGGAAAATTGGTTAAAAACGAAAAAGATGTGTAAGTGCGGACGAGCGCGGCGTTAGCGTCGCCACGCGCCTTTTCTCAGCTCGCGTGCGGACCGGTGTCACCAACGCTGGTGGCGTTGCTTCTCGCACACACTTTCTTTCTCTTTCTCGCGAACTAACATACATTGGCGGCCGCGAGTAGCTCTCGGCGGTAAGTGCGTGCCTCTCCGGGCTCGGTCACGTGACCCACGCTAACCGCCATCTTTGCGCTTCGCCGTATAAACAGTGTGTGCTCGCTACCGACGAGACCGGGGCCCGCGCAGAACGACCCGGAGTGCGATCATCCTCTTCTGCTCACGCGAGCGAGTGTTGATAATCACCGCCGGGATATAACGCAGCGATTCTTCTTTTGCTCCGATTTATATCTCGAACCGTCGGGACAGCCGACACGGAACTGCGGCACGCGCGCGAGCGCACTCTATCTCTATCGCAGCAGGCAAAAAAGAGAGCAATTCTAGTGTTTGCCAGAAAGCGAGGCTCGACGACGACGACGACGACGACGACGACGACGACGACGACGACGACGACGACGGCGGCGGCGGCGGCGGCGGCGGCGACGGCGACGGCGACGGCGACGGCGACGGCCACGGCTACGGCGACGGCGACGGCGACGGCGACGGCGACGGCGACGGCGACGACGGCCGATCCTGTCTCAAGAGTTTTTTTAGAGTCCGGTAGAATGTCTGATATCAAGGCGGAGACTAAGATCGAGAACAGCATTGACGATGGGGTCAAGGTAAGTCTCGTCGGGGGATGCTCGAAAGCATTTTTTGTCCGTCGTAACTGTTCAACTTTTACGCGAGCATCGTTTACATGGACAAGATGTACGTACGGAAGTTCAAAGTCGAGTTTTTGTGCTCGCTCATCGGACAACGGTGTGTCCGAACCCGTGAGTGCGTGCATGCGTATGCCGTACGCCCGTGCATCCGTGTGTACGTCTTGTGTGAGTGCATAACTGCCTGCTTGCCTACTCTACTGTCAAACATGACTTTCAAATTTATTCGTTAGCACGATTTTTCTTGAGCAACAACGAAATCGATGACTTTCCTTTAGGGGTTATGAGAACAAGTAGGTACTGTTGTCTCTTGAAACAACTTTTTCAAAGGCGGCAGCTGCGCCGCCGTTTGTTCTCTACCCCCGTCGTGCGTTGAATAAAGATGGCGGATGTTGTTTTTTTCTACGTTTCATTGACGTACATCGTGTATTGATAAACGTGCATCTTTTTCGTTCTAGTTTGTCGAGCGGGCTTACACGGATAAATAATTTTTTTCATATTTGGTAACTATATCTCCGTCGGTTTTCTCCTTCTTTCTTAGTAAAGCTGATTTTGTGCGATTAGTGTTCGGCATTTTCATAAATTTACGATAAAACGCAATCAAAAATACACTGAGACAATAAAAGTTCGAAGGATCGCGCGCACTTTATTTTTTATTGGCCTACGGTAACGTGTATTTTCCATCAGATGACGCTACTGCTCGTATCGACTTTTCCCTTTCGTCGTTTGATCATTGGCTCGCACTCAACTAGTGCTTTCGTCCTTTTTCTGCGAAACGATTGATATGATAAAAGTCGCGCGTATCATTGTTTCTTTGTCAAGGAACACGAAGGATGCACGCACGCGCGCTTAAGCCTCTTCCAAAAAGTGGCGGGAAAGTCCAAAAGCAGGGATTTTTCTATCTCGCGTACCACCGACAGGCTTTTTCTTGCAACAGCAATAATCTTATCGGAAAGCAGTAGCTAAATGAGTGTTTATCCAAGAGAAGGCGCGCATGTGTGTATTGGGAGAGGGGAGATGCTTTCCGTGTATTCCGAGCAAAGCCGTTGATTTTGTCGGATGCACGATGCACGATATTCTATGTGCCTTTTGTAGAAGGCGTTCTAGTTCGCATACTCGTTCGGTATTACCTCTTCTCTCGCTCTTTGCACATTTGGATAAGTTTCCGTGCACTACACGTATCCACAAAGGTGTAATTGGGGAAGGAGGCCTTCCGAGGTAATGTTGGAATTCTTATATTGAATTCTTAAATTGAAATCTTTCTAACGAGGTAACGCTTTTTCTTCCTTTCTTCCTTCCTTCCTTTCTTAATTCCATCACACTTTTATTTTTCGAAAGCAAATAATTTATTGCGTATTTATTTTTCAGACTGATAATTATAATCCACGTTTGAATGAGAAAAGTACTATTCTACGCAGCTTTTTTTCGATTTCATCCCTGTCAACTATATTTCTTTCCTTTACTTTTATGCTTTTCATTATTTTGTTTTAATTCTTTGTTTTTTCTCTGAAGTTTTTTTTTCTTTTTGGTATAGTATTTTGATAATTTGTTCGAATCATATAATTCAACATTAGCCTTGAACTTGTAATTTTTTGGATTTGTGGAAATTTTTTATTTTATCTTAAAAATAATAAAGTGGATGAAATATATTAAACTTATGATTGAATACATAATTTTATCGATACCACAATTTTTCGATTAAAATATTTTTAATTTATTAATTAAAGCAATGGTATTCTATGAATTAAACAATGTTAAAATATTAAAATTATTTTTATCTATTAGTAATTGATTTATTACACACATATCAACTTTAATGTGAAAAAAATTTTTTTTAACTTTTTCTTTATATTTATATTTTGTTTAATTAATACGGACATTTATGCTTAAGGAAATAGAAATTATCTCCTTCCATAAATTTTACGGAATATATAAGATAATATGTTGGGCATAATTATGTTAATATTGATATTACTATTAATATTCTGCTTTTCTAAAAATTTATTTTGATGCCAAAGGTTCAATTGAATTATCACCTTATTCTATTAAGTCTAGAAAGCGAGATGAAAGCAAAATATTATGATAAAGATGTATCTAAAAATAATTCATTGAAATTAATACGTAATTTATATACGTTGATACGTTGTACATAGTTACGAGAACAAATCAGACTTTTTACAAAGGATGAAAATCAAAGAATAAATTACTCAGTTACCTTGAGGAGGTATCAAATCTCTTAAACAATATGTAATTTACCTTGCAAATTGACACTTATATTATTTTACGTATGTCGCAAAGAAAATAAGTCAAGAATAATAATATAGGACAGTGTGGCGTTTCCCAACATTTTTTCCCTACAGCAATACAATTCGACGGCAGTCTTTTCGTCTCCTATGATGAGCACCAAGCAACTTTTTGTTACCAATTCATTTCATACATGTATAATGTTAAGGAAATCTTTTCTAGTTCTGAGTTCGACTATTTTGGAACAACACAACAAAACTTATGTATATATATATACATACGCATATGTATTCTAGAACGTTTTATTCATGATAATTACAATAATTTACATATTTTATATTTCATTATTTTTAATTCAATTTTGTCTTTAATTTTAACGATGAAACAAGTCTAAATTTGTTTTTAAGGTAATTACGAATTATTGCAAATTTTTATAGTTATCAATTAATTTAGATACGAACATCTTATACATAACGAATTTTATATTAAACAAATTAAAAAATATTAAACAATTTTTATTAATTTTAAAAAATGAAATATTGTTAGTATGAATTATTTGCTATGAATTTTTTCTTACAAATCTACTTCTAATTTTATTGTTATCAATACTATCGTAATCATTTTTTATATGAATACTTGGTCCGTTAGTATTTGTATTGATATTTATAATTTAACAACATTCAATAAATTTTCAAGTTTATCATTTTATAGATCCAATAGAAATTTACAATAATTAATGTCGCAAGATAAGTAATTCTTTCTAATGTTGCAAAATAATAACTTTATAATGAATTTTATAAAATTGTTTACCATCGATAAGTATATCATAGATTCTTAAAATATCAAATCAACATATTTATTTTAGTCACAGTGAATCCAATAATATTTACAGCAAAATTATAGATGTACTAATTCTAGAAATTTTGTATTATTTGATTTGTATTAAAACAAGTTTTTACGCAAAAACTATTCCTATTTACGCGCACAATTTTTAATCGTGTCATGTTAGTACTCTTAATTTCTAATGATCATCAGTAGTATAAAAATATTTTAAACAAGTTTATGGTTAATTATATATCCGACCTCTAACTTTGGAGGAGGAAAAAATTTATGTTCCGATTTTTTTATTTTTATATACATTTTTCAAGAAGGAATTGCCAGAAGAGAAGCAGCCCGCGGCTAAGAGTAAACGAAGCGGTACGAAGAGGCTTTCGACGCTGGAAAAAACAGCCCAGGAAGCTGACGTTATACTTAAGGTATATATCATTATAAACTTTATCATCAATAACTATGTAAGCTACTTATGTATTTTTCCAAGTATTTATATTATCTATCTTGTTTCCTTTATTTTTACGATTTAGTATAGTTTAATATAGTTTAAAACAGTTACCAGATGATGAAAACTGTAATTAAGCTATTGTTTTTTAAAAATATGTATCAACACAATAATAAAGTTATCTTTGCAAAATATGAAATACATCCATCGTATTAGATAATGAAGTATCGCTAGCCTGTTCAGAGATAAAACAAATTCTGATTAAATTTGACTATAAATATCTTATTTTATGAATTCCATTGAAAAATATAAAATATAACGTCGGAAATATATTGAAAAACTGGGTGATCGCGTATTTAATATAAAAAATTGAGGTCTAGAGATGTTTAAGAGAATGAAGAAGAAATACACTGGTAATAAGAAAATTGCTTCAAAGGTACTCAACGTTTTAAAAATAAAAATAATTAATGGTAACTGAAGAACTGAAATTTTTCGTAAAGTAAGAATGATAGATTCTGCGAAAGCACGGAGGAACATAGATTTGTAAAAAATACTTTTTATTTTATTAGCTCATTTGATTGATATACTGTAAGCCATTTTCAATATCAGTGGCTTTCAACGGCTCAGTCCAATGATATCTTAACTCTAATGTATAAGTCACTAAAAAGTCGGAGGATCGAGAAAATGAAAAGGACTCGCCCTCTTTGTGCGTCTTTGATGCGCGTTTTTGTCTCCCTACTCGCATCGACCTCCCGCACACTGTCATAGGTGGATTATAGGTATAAAACACCACATGTAGCTAAAAGTGAGTTGAATGCGTTTTTGTTACTCTCCGACTCTTGTGATCTCGTTTCACATATTATTCTCTTTACCAGAAATTTTTTATAACCTTTTCACGGTATGGGACATCTGCGATATAAGGCACATGCTCTCTTACACGGAAATCGTACGAGAAATGCAAAGCGTTAGCGGAGACGCTGATTACGATACAGATGAAGCTGATAGAATCTAGGAAATAAGCGACCCACATTTTCTCTGATGAAACCTATTCCAATGTTTGCTGGGTTCTCTCACTTCCCATTGGTGATCATAATCATTATACCTTTTATTAAACGATTATTTTACCAATATTTATTGGAAATTTGAAAGTTAGCTACTTGCTATTATGAGTTTTCATACTAATATATTTTCGGAAACAAATCTTGGTTGAAGATTAAATTCAGTGAATAAAAATTTTTTATTTTAGTTTAAGAAAGTACTTTATATATATATATAAACTATAGGTATTATCGGAAAAATGAGTAAAATTTTAACGAAAGCATCAAATTAGATGAATTATTTTATAATATAAAAAAGCCATCGTGTGTAAGAATACGATTATAAATAACACGTTAAGAATAAATATCTTCAATATAAATAGGATATATATTTTTACTGAATACTACTAATTATAATCTAAATAATAAAATACATAGAAAATAAATAGTTGACAACTTTTGGTTTGATAAATATTTTTGTTTCAGTTATTACACTTTTTTTCATGATAGCATTTCTAATAAAATATTCATTTATTGAGGTATAAGGGTTTAAACTAAACATTTATTGCATAACATTAAATTTGCAGGAAACATAATTGTATAGTCAAGTTTTTATTATCATAATTATCGTTCTTTAATGACATGCATTTTAAAATAGTCAAGAATTGGAATTGTATGAATCGCTTATTTTGGTATCCTAATAAAAAATCCTTTAATCAAGTTTAAGAAATTCCTACCGATAGGACGATAGTTGATTTAATTCTTTTATTCTCAAAAATTTCAACTATAAGCTTAATTAGGATAACGATTTCATTGTTTTCTCAAACCCAAAACTAACATTTTAACATTTATTTTAGTACTTTCAAAATTATATGTAAATGTTCGTCAATTTATACACCAAAAAACATTTTGAAGACAATAGTTGATTTTTTTTCTATAAAATAAAAACTTGGGCGTTATAAGTTGTGGAAATACAATAAATTAATGTAAGTTGCTTTTTCAAATATATAGCTTTAGATTTTTTCGACCAAATTATTGTTTACAAATTCTGAATAAAACTTTTTAAATATATTTGAATATTTGATTCGAGTAACAATAAATAAAATAAAATTTTACATATTACTAAGAATTTAAATGATGTAAATATTTTAAAAACGTAATATTTAAATTTTAATAAAAAGTTGTTCAGATTGTTTTCTAAATTTTTTAATATTTTTTCTATACTTTTTTTTGAATAGTTATCTTTAAAGTTGAACATTGTTTGGATTACTATTTATTATATTCTAATTAAAAAATAAAATTTTATCTAATTTGTTTAAATTAGATAAACACTTTTCATGTCATATAGTGTTTAAATAAATGCAAAATAGAAAAGAATGAGATAGAAAATAAAGACAGAGAAGTGAGAAAGAATATGTGTGCTTTAGAGGACTGAACAGAAGCTTATGGAGTCTAGAGAGTGGAAATTTTCCGGTCCACTGTCCTTACGTTCTAATTATGTGTGATGTGTAGTTTGAAACTCTACCAGTAAAAATACCATTCAAATTATGTAAGATCCCATAGATTTCAGTTTTCTTTTAAAAGTATATTGTGATGGTCAATTCTAAATCAAGAATAAACATTTATTTTATTCATCATATTAATTATATTTGCGTTTAATAATGCTACATAATTATAAATACTAAAAAAGAAAAATTAAGTAGTTAGGCGATTAAAGAAATATAAGATATAAATATTTTTTATAAGAATGTAATTTAATTAAAAACTTTTATATTAAATTTAATATTCATCGATTCTTTATCACGAATTCATTGAAAAATATTGAAAATGATTAGTAATTTGATTTATAATTGACGATAGCAACATTTTTGTAGATAAATGTTGGCAATCGATTCAGTAAAAAATACAAATGTTAGTTTTTAAATATTTTTCAAGAGAACAAATTAAATTTTCAGTCGTCAAATTAGCCGACTATTACGAACTGGAACATAAAAATAAATTTTCTCGGTAAATATTTCAATGTGTACCTTATCTTTTTCCTAGCAGCTAGAAATTATTTCTGGTTAATACGAGTATCGTATTAACTCAAATGAGAAAAAAACGAAAGTCAAAGATTCTTGGCTAATCTTTGTGACTTTTTGCAGGGTTTGAATTCCAGCATCGGCGAAATTGAAGGCAGGAGGCGTACGCGTAGTTCTGCGCGAGGCGTCGTCTCTACACCAGTTCCATCGCCCCCGAAAAAGGAGAAGCGAGAGCCACGCGCTGGTGGCGGTCGAGGCCGAGGACGTCCAAAGAAAAGTAACGAAAACGATGAAGAGAATGTCGCGGCAGCCAACAATAAGGCCAGTAGCGAGAAAGATGAAGAGGATTCGAAAATGGATGTGGACGAAGGTGTCAACGAGAAAGACAACGCTAAGCCAACTGCTTCCGAGAACAAGAAGGATAGGTACTCGCTTACTTTCTATTGCCGATACGCGAGCAAAATTCAAAGGGTATTACTGGTCGCGTTGAGCCAGGAGAGGAAGACCTCGAAAACTACTTCGTTTTTTCTCTAATTACTGAATACTTTATGCGCTTCGTTTTCGTACTGGTATATAGCTTATAAAATATTTATCATTTTTGGAATTTCAAATGACTTAGTATTGCATTTCAATTTTATTTGCAATATGATTCAAAAAAATTACTGTGATAAAATTTTATTAATTTTCCAAAAGAGTTAGGTATTTTGATAATTCATGTATTTATTCTAGAAAAATTCAAAGTGTATTTGATTGTTGTTTTAATTTTTTTTATTTCTATTAATCATATTTTATTAAATATTTGAAAATTAACTATAATATGAAACAAATTTTAATTCTATACACTTTACTATATCCTATTTATTATAAAAAACAGTTACAATATTTTAATCAATCTATTAATCTAATCTATCCTTGGGCGCATGTGCTTTAATTTTATTGAATAAATAATATTATGTTGTCTCTAATAGATCTGTAAAATGTATTGTTACTTACATTACTAAATTTAATAAGTTTCCTTAATAAGAAAGTTTTTAACAATTATACAAATATTTAATTTTTTATGTTATTTTTATTGTATTTCTTTTTTAAAGCTTGAAGCTTTGAAAAATTTATAGTTTTTTTAATTTATATAATATTCGTATTTTAATTTTTTCATTTTATTTATAGATGTTTTATAAAGTAAATATTTTATTATTAATAAAATCATAATTTGAGAGAATATGCACATATGGATGACTTTTACAAACGATATTTTTTCTCCTTATATATTAAAATATATCTGCATATAATTTTTTTTATATAAAACTCATTAAGTTTTAATAAAAATTATATGTTATTATTTAGGAAATATATTGAAGAACTCGTAGTTTAAGATCATGTAATTATTTATGAATAAATTCTTTTAAAAAAATTTATTGTAACGTTCTAAATTACTTGGCATTAACAATTTTATGAATGAAAATAATTTATTAATCAAAAACAATTTTTTTAAAAGAAAAATTCCAAATTAAGTAGTATAATTACTTCTTAGAGTAAATATTTTTAATTTATGCGTCAAGAATAAAAAAATTCATTTAGTAGATTTCATATATTATTAGAATTTTTAAAAATTAAGTATTAACACTAAAATTGTAATTAAAAGTCATTATTAAAGTTATGATTATGTGATTTGTAACATAACAAACCTAATTTGAAGACCGTTTTAATAGAATAATTTTTCATAGTTATTGATTTATATTTATATTCCATTTATGTAAAAAATATTGAAGATAATATTATTTATATGAAACAAATTATAATTATGTTCCAAGAAATACTGTCTTATGATAAAATTACTGATAATTATTTTTTTAAATTGTAGCAAAGATGAATCTAATAAAGAGGATCAAATGGATGGAAACACTGCTAATTCCAAAGAGGACAAAGCTTCTGAAGAGTTGGAGAATAATAGTAATACTGTAGAGATAAAGAAGAACGCAATGGATGAGTCCGCAGCGCTAGTAGCAAACAAGGATGAAATAACCAAGGCCAACTCTGAAAGCACGACGGAAGCATCGAGTAAAGGTTTAACGGATGTATCAACGTCGGAAGTACCGAAAGCCACAATTCTCGAAAATGCCAATACCACCACTGGCAATAACGCGTCAGTTACTAATGAAGAGAAAGAATAATTATGGTCCTCAGCTGAGTGGATTTCCTTCCGCGTATGTATCACTGTTCAAATGTTTTTTTCATATTAAATTAGTCCATTAAATTTAAAATGCCATCATCTTTTTATTTTTGATGCATATTGCATTTTATCATTTAATGGAATATTTACATTTGTTTTGATATTTTTTTAGCTATGAGTACAAATTTTTTCAAATGAAAATTGAAGATGATTTGTTCAGAAATTTATTTAAAAGTTAATAATGTATTAAAGCAATAATTAATATTATTTTTTATAATTATTTGATTATTGATTGTAAATTAAGTATTAATGATATAATTAAAATAATAAAATTAAGATTGAAATAGTAATAAAAAAATATTTCATGTATAAAACAATACTTAGAAGTAAACTATTTGAAATCATTTGTAAATAATTAGTGATTTTTACAAATTAATATAAAGTTTAAAACTTAAAACAATATTTATTAGTTTTACAATAATCAACTTCATTTTTTTATATTTTAATTTATAGAACTATTTTTTTGTATAAGAATTCTTTTATATTGTTTTCTACATCTATATCGTACATTACATAAAAAGAATAATAATAAATTTATCAAATGTTCAAAAAAGTATATTAATTAATATATTTAATATCGTAATATATTATGTATATATAAATATTGAAATAATTATATTCTTTTGTTTACAGTAAGTAAGGGGGTGCAAACATCGACTTGTTAATTGTCTGACTAATCAGCGCATCATAGTTGAATTCCACTTGCATTGGAATGAAGGAAGACAAATATTCTTTCTTTGTTCAATTCATGACCAATGTCTAATTTGGCAAGAGTATACATATTTTTTAGAGATTTGATTAAGTATAAAAGTTGAGTTATTAGGTCATTTTATTGAGAAATAAGTTACTGTACGCATCACATCTCGATTTTGTTTAATGTCATGAAACTAAAATTAGCAGGTGATTTGTCAACTGCGTGTTTATTAAATAACAAAATAAGTATAAAATACATACTCTATTATTTGTAATTTTTTAATTATAAACAGTATTTAATTTATTTTTAATTTAAATTTCAATGAAAAAAACGTGTTTAGAAGAATTATTTTCTTCCATAGATCATCAGCTAATTTCAATGTCATTTAAATTTTTTCAAATCAATTTTGTAGATTTAGGAGTGTATAAATAAAACTAATGCAATTGGATTCTAATAAAATATATTAGATAAATGAATTATAATTTTTATAAGATAAAAAAAATAAAATCTTATAAAGCTACAAAATTGATATTATAAAATTTTAATTTTAATGAATCTATTATTTTCTTGATATAAAATCAAAGCGCACCCGAGGTTATATTTTAATTTATAGTGATAACATTCAGTGAGAATAAAATGAAAACTGAAACTATGCTGTCAATAAAATTATTGTCGAGCTGCGCTGATTAGCTGTTTATGGCGAGGGAAATGGAAGTGTAGAACATATGTTCATGTACAATGATAATATTATTGTAAAATATATTTAATATGGACTTAAAATATAGTGGGAAAGGGAGAATGGAGGTTGTTTTCAAATCAGAGCTGTGAGTTAGGGATAGCCTCGTGGTGTCTGCGATATACAGATCTGGTATGAAAGTGGCTGCGATTGACTCATTCATAGAAAAAGTTTACTATAATTTCTTTTACTTGCATAAATAATGACTGAATGGAAGTGGAAGATATGATGATTATAATAATAAGAAAAATGAAAAAGCGTTATTTTTCACTTTCCCATCTACTTTTAGTATGCAGGAATGAAATTTTTAAGATATGCAGATTATAATTCAATTTAAGTATCCCTTGTTTATGTGTTGCGATGTGTTGGTGTCACTTAAAATTCAGTTTTTTAAATGTTTTTTCATCATCATCATCATCATTATTATTATTATTTTATTATTATTATATTTTTTAATGATACATTCAAAATGTTACAAAGATGGTAAAAGGTGAGGTTAAATTATTATATATAATTTCTGTTAATTGGTATTGATAATGAAAACATCACAATTTAAAAATATAATAAGTCACAAAACCACGCCACGTTTCATTCATTTTTTTTGGTTGTTTTTTATTCTTTGTATTTAATTTTCAAATCAGTCCAATATTAAATATGTTAATATTATTGTGTATCTGAGGGGTTATAAGTGTACAGATAGCTTGTATGATCGATACATTATTTTTAAGAAAAACTACACTTAATGAGACACCAAGCAATGAAAACTTTAAGATTAAATTAAATGCTTCCAATCAATATCCTCTAATCCGCCAAATATAAGTATTTAAGTGTTCATTTTTTAAAAAATTAAAGAATGCAGAGCTAAAGTAATAAAGTTATGTGTTGAATAGAATTTTTTTAAATTATTTAAAAAATGAGAAAATCTCATTTTAGTAAAATATATAAGCATTGTAAATAATGGACTCAAGTTTCTATATTAAATTTGCTCTTATCATTATAAAATATTTTTTATGAAGAGGAATACTTTTATGTTTTAATAATTAGAATATTATCTTTAGAAAATGGGAAATAAAATTACTCGAGTTTTCTAATTTTAGGTGTAATAACCAAGTTCAAGAGTTTCAACAACATTTAATCTTAATTCATTTGACATTCATATAATTATAAAATTATTGTATAAAACTATTAAATATGTCTATTAAAATTTCACTCGGCAAGAAAATACAGTTTTATAGACTTGAGTCGACTTTATTTGAAACATTTAATCTTTTAAATTAAAGTAAATAGTTACTTTAATAAAAAAAATTTCAATATACAATAATGTATACATATATATATGTTTTATTGAGTGTCTATTCAGTAATACATCCAAAAGATTGTAGCTCCTTATCGGGATGAGCAAGTTAATTTATTGGATTTTTTTTAATGAGAAAAATCTTGCTTTGCAATATATCATGAATTGCGATGAATTTGTGCAATAAAAACTATAAATGCTTGTTTCGATAATGATTTGATCTGTATAAATAATTCTATAAAGAACTTACAATAATATTTGTGCTTCTATATGAATAGTAATTTTGAATTTATTTATAAATTAAAAATATTTAGTTATTTACAGAAAAAATTAAAAAATTGGAATAAATTAATTTACCTCCTTATTATATTAAAATACAAAGTTAATATGCAATACAATCAGTAGCCTTAATTTAAAAATTCAAGTTTTAAATAAAAATTAAAATTATGCATTGTAAAGTATATTTAAAAAAAAATTTTACAAACAAATTTTCTAAAGGTATTGAACATTACAAAATTTTTTGTTATAAATTATTTATGGAAGAAGAATTTAATTTATCAAATGATTTATAGGTTTTCTACTAGATATTTTGATTGCTAATACTTATAAAATGTTACTTTTTGAAGAGTTATAAAGATCCTATTGTATCAAGAATTATTTTAAATGATACATCTATATTTTTTCTATATTTATCTAAATAAGTTTCAGGTTGTCTTATGGTATGAAAAGTAAGGATTTTAATTATTAAAAGATATTTCTATAAAATTGTATTTTTTCATTGTAAAAATGTAGTGATCAAGACTATAAAAATAAGGTCGACTGAAAACTCGAGCAGAGCTTTGCAAGTAGTAAATAAAAAAGGGTATATAACTGTTCTTTTTTTGGTAGTGAAATCAGGCAGCAGAGTGTAAGTTTGTCAGTGTCTCGTTGGGTGCGGTTTTTTAGCTGTAGTTACAGACATTAGTTAATTCTTATTAACGAACAATATTAAATATAAATATGAATATGTATAAAGAAAGTAATACTGAAACGCGACTTATCTTGCAAATGTGATGCGAAGGAAATTTTTCCTTGTTGAAATTTACGAGATAAGTGTTTTAAAAATATTATAATAAATACGAATAAGTGACAGAAGTATTTTAACCTTTGTCATATTTAATTATTAAGAAAATTAGAAGAAAAAAGTATAAAGAAATTATTTTAATGTGTGAAATAAATAAATGTGAAGTCAGGCAATGAATTTCACGTTTAAAATCTGTATAGTACACGAGTACGGAAATAAAAGACGACAAAAACATGCGCATTTTAGATTTATAAAACATTGGAGTACATATATGAACATACTACATACAAATTTTTTAAAACCATTTATTTTTGTTTCTGACAACATTTTTAGTAAATTCATTCTATAGCTCTTATCGCGACTTGGCTTTGCTTTTTAAGCCACGTAAAAGCTATATAAATATATAAAACGTAGGCTGTACCTAATTACACAGCTATTTTGTATAACTTCTAATTTTCTAATTGAAGAAAAGATGATACGACAAACTGAAGGTGTATAAGTAAAGAACAAAAAACACGTTTGATTTTAAATTTTGTACTGAAATTGCTTCGATGAATAAAATTTCTAAAACATGTATATTCAAATTTTTACAAATGAAAAGTTTATGTAATTTACTTTTCTGTAATTTTTATACTAAAAATAAATTTTTTTTCTTTGAACGAATTTTATATAATTTATTGAACTATTTTTAAAATATACAAACACGTTAAATCGAATTTTTAGAAAATTTATTTTAAAGCTGTCTAAGAATAGATGCATTTAAAAAATAAAAACTAGTGATTATAATAACATAAATTGGAAATGTAAAATATCGTACATCAAAATAGAAAATATTTTTACAATTTATTTAGTTTATTAGTACTTAATTATATATAATCATACAGATAATAAATAATGTGTTAATAAACTTTTATCTAATGTTTTTTAAAATTCTACCTTATCCAAGATATCGGTAAGTATGGCATTTACATTAAAAGTATAAATCTTCTGTGTTGATATCAATGATTGAAAATTATTATAAACTGTAACATTACGAAACAGGTCACACAGCAGTGGCTATTTTTTTGTTATAGATTTTTATACATGAGAACAAATAATACGATTGCTTTTATTTTGCTCAGTTTGTCAGCAATCTGTAGAGGAGATTTTATACATACATAACAATAATGGAATGTTAAAATACGGTAACGTGTAAATTACACTTTATTCGTAGATATATAGTAAGCTTTTTGTGGATTCAAATCGATAAAGATTTAATGGTTTTATCATATAGAAACAGAATACAGATATACTAAAAATAAGAAATTTGAGTTAAGTACTAATATTTCACAAGGATAAATCGAATTATTGGTTCAATTTTAAATAATGAATTGATCAAAGCAATAAAATTTTTTTTTACATAAGTGTATCATAACTTGTTTTATAATAAAAATACCACGAACATATATGTTACATATTAATATTTACATTTTATACATAGAAACGAAGTAAATTATTATTTTTGAAGTAAAAAGATTAATATAAATAAATTTAATAAATGGTTGAAAAAAAATTCATAATAAAGTAATAAATAATAATAAATTAAATTATACTGATGATAAATTTTGTATTAAAAATTTTAAATTATAGCTACGATTAAAATTGTTTGAAACTGTTAATTAAACTTGAATATTAAATAATATTAATAATTTATATTATATCAGTTGATTAACCAAAATTATTTTCAAAATTTAATCTACTTTTTATTATAAACACATTCACTTATAAAATAACGCAAAAAATTTTTACAAAAACACTTATAAAAAATTAATCATAAATAAATGTTTGATCAACTAAATTTTTTATCATTATATTTTATTTATATCTTTAAATTATTTAAAAATTATTTAAAAATTCTATAAAAAATAACTTGCTAGAGATTTTTTCTTTTTAAAATAATATATTTTTCTGTAATTTCATTTGTTCAATAGAAATAGTATTTCATTGGAATTCTATGATAATTAATCCTGAAAGTACATAATTTATAAATCATGGTTTTTAATTAAAAGTCGATTCATTTTTATACTTGAAACGATTATTTAATATAAATTTAAGAGTTTAAAAATTAATGATACAAATTATATATAATCAAGGCTCTCCTTATGAAATTGATAAACACATATACTACAAATTTTTAATTATAATAATAATTTATCGTACTGAATATATAAATATAAATAATTTGTGTTTATTAGATATAATAAAATATTAAAATAAACAAATTTCTTTCTTTTATTATTTTAGTGTTTAAAGAAGAAAATTTTATTTTAACAATTTTCTATTAATAATTAATTTTCCTTTTTAGATGTTATTAGTATTTCTAATTTTAAAACAGAAAATATTACAAGATAAAAAATTTTGTTTGTTATATGATACAGTTTTTATTTAAATAATATTCAATTTTTATAATTATTAAAATGTTATCGTTAATTCTATACTTGAAAGAACTAATTTTCTTAATTGCAAATTTTGATTCATTTTAGAAAATATTTAACTATAAAATTGAGTATTTTTGTAGATTAATTATGATAATTTTAATGTGAAACATATTTTATTAATTTTATATTAAAAATAAATACTATTCGATAAAATGCATTACATTTGTTATAGACATAAAGCTACAAAGATATTAGTGAAAAAGAAGAACGACAAAGAACTGGTAATCTCGAACGAATCTTAATAACTCAAAGAACTGACGTATATATTAGTTAAATGTCGAAAAGAAATAAAGTTAAAATAAACTGAATAATGAAAATCTAAAGAGCATAAACAACAAAAAGGGCTTAATTCAACTATTGACAATTTCTACCTTATGTACACTTATGCATACTTACCTACCTATATATATTACTATAAATATATACTACTATATGTATATTACTATATATATAACGATAAATGCATTTGTCAGATACTAATTTTTAGTGAATAATTAAAAAATTTAAAAAGACAATCAGAAAAATGAAGATGTATAATGAGATACATAATAAAGTTTTCAAGAAAAATCTCATCATTTTCCGACCAGAATATAGAAAAGAGGTTGATTTTTTATTTCCCTATCTCGGTTTATAGAAGTAGCTTCGAATTTCTTTCTTTCTTTCCCTATTCTTTTGCAACACCACATGAAAGAACTCGAATAAAACACTCTCGAGCGTGCATTTAAATGCTTATATTTAAACCGCGTTGTCTATTCGATGTTCCATGTATGAATTTTATTTATAGCATCTTGAAATATTCCAGAAAGTTTATTAGATTGTTTGAATTAGTTACTTAGTAACATCTAATTATATATTTAACATTTATAAGCTAAAACACTCATTAAATACCAAATATATATGTGAAACAAAAAAATCGTTTTTACTTAATTAGTTTATTAGTAGTGATATTAAGTATTTTTTAATTGATAAAGTATTAATAATTTTTCATGTAATAGAAATTATAACATAATTGACGAGTTCATCGAGTTTGATACGCAAACTGAAAAAGTATTTGTGAATGATAAAAAAATCACAATATTTGGATTGGACATTACGGATAAAAATCTCTCTAATACTTAATACTTTTTTGTTCATTGTAGACTTATCTTACAAAACTATAAAAGTTAATGTTTTTCTTTTTTGCTTACGATCCATTTAATAAGTCGAAGAATTTTAATGCAATTTTAATTACATATCGAAAAAATTTAATTTATAATCATTATTTAAATTATTTGCATTCAATTTTTATGAAAATTGTTATTTTAATAAGCCTCGTAAATAAAAAATAACAAAAATGATAATCAGTTAAAAGTTTTAATTATTGTAAAATACTTTTATAATTTAAGTTTAAAGTAAAACCATATATTATTATAAGAAAGAATTTATTGTCAATTTTTCGTAAATTTACTATTTTTAAGGAAATCATTAACCGGATATAATTTTATTATTATAGAAATTATAGAAAATTTGATGAAATTATATTAAATACATAAACATTATTTTCTTATTATTATATTACTATTTTATTATTTTAAACTTATGTATTATTTTAAACTTTTTTTACAAAATTTAATATACAGTAGTTACATTAATAACTCATTACATATTAAAAGTAATTATGCTCTCATTAAATAGAATGAAGAAAAGTTAAATGTTAATTTATTTATAAATTTAATAATAAATAAATATTTTATTTTTTAATTATTAATTACTTTAGTATATATATTACAACGTATTAAAAAAGAATACTATATATATTTATACTTTATATTATATACATATATTTATATTATAATTTTATATTAAATATTATTGAATTACTTTTATTTATTTAAAAAATTTACTTGATCGAACCTGTACTTCTATCGAGTATTTTTTAAAAAGGCACAATTATAGTATGTAAGTATTTTTATTCTCTTTTACTAATTTAGATAAAAATATAAAGAAAAAAATATTTTATGTGTATTTGTTATATATTTTTAATATTCTTTATTTTAATCATAGTTTTCAGATATCTTATAATTGTATTCAGAGATTTAAAGCTTTGGAGACTAAATATTTGAAATCAAATGTATTGGTTTTGTCGAAATTTTTTTAGAATAATATTTAATATAATTTTTTTAATAAAAAAGTTTTATCTTTCTCGAACAAAATAAATTTATATAAACTTTATTTAAAAATAATTCGTGTAATAATCGAGATCCGAATTATTTCAGTTTGAGAAATGTCTTTTTAAGAAAATTGACACATAAATTTTATCCAATAAAATCGCATTAATGAAAGTAGAAAAGTAAATAATTAATTAATATTTTCACTAGAATAATTGTATGTAAAATATACAAAAGTTTTGTTTTAAATAGCAATGCGTATACTAATTTCAGTTTAAATAAATAAATATATAAATATATACATATGTTATTACTAAAAATAATAAATATTTTTTATATATTGTATATATGATATATTTTGATAAATATTTATAGAAATATCATTTATCATAATTTTATTTATAAGTAGTATATAAAGGAAGACATTAATTTGATTATTTACTTCAAAGGTAATAAATATTTAATTATTGAAATAAATTTAATTGAATTAATTATCATATATTTTCATTTACGTATATAATATATAAGAATAATAACACGAATAAATAAATAAATAAATAAATATATATATATATATATATATATATATATATATTAACAGAAAAATATAAAAATTATAAATTTTATTTATTCGAATAAAATATGTTATTTTTAAATATTTTTTAAATAGATTTTGAATCCAAAAAATATTAAAATTTTTCTACACTATTTTAAAAATTTTAATAATAAATATTTAAAATTTAAATTAATTAGAATTATTTAATATTCTTAAGAACTTTTAGATTATTGATTTTTATAAAAAGTAAAAAATATTTAAAACTATTTATACGTACTTATAATAAATTGAATTAAAAATTAAAATTTCATTTAATAATTTAATAATATTAATAAGAAGATAAAATACAATTTATATTTAATGAAATTTTCAATTTGTTTGCTTGGTTTAAATAATGACATTTTTAATTAAATTTTTTACTGTCAGTAACGAAAAATTGTAGTTCATTTTTAGATAATAATTTTTAACATTTGATGAAAAAGAATAGATTGAGAACTATTTATAGCAATACATTATACGTTAAAACAATTTGCTATACGAATGTAATAATACGTGAACTTTGGTAATCAGCAAGTCTTCGATAAGGTGGTATCATTATTTTTTCCGTACTTTTCCTTGGTGTGACTTCTTAACATTAATGAAAAATAGATGAAAGGAAAAGTATTGACAAAGAGATATGAACATTATTAAAATAACATTCAAACGCTGTGAACAAAATTTAATAGAAGAAACGAACGTTCATTAACAAGAATTTATGTCTTTTCTCATTCTTTATTTCATTCTTTTTTAATATAAATTATTGTATAATAATACTTTTTCTGATTCCATCAATTTCGCAATATCCTTTTGGATTTCTTCTTTTTCAGATGAACTTCTTTTTGTATGCACATAGTGGTCAGTATAAATATCAGGGGATGAATCTATTACTTTAGTCGATGTTAGCCATCGGGTTGATACAAGTATCGACTTGAATATTCAAAAAGTAATAGTCAAGAAAAAATTTACTTTTTTCTAAGTAAACTTACTTCATTAATCAAAGATTTGGCAGTATTTCTTTTCATAATGGGTTATTTTAAATTCTTTTATTTTATATTTATAAATATTCTTCTACTTTTATTACATATTTTTATTAATGTATGGTTGGAAATTAAAAAAAAATTTTTTAAGTAAATCCTATTTTTAGAGTCTTATTTGTACAAGATTATTTTCTGTGTTTTTCCAAAGGATATTTTCCATATTTTTTTTATACAGTAAAATTAAATTATTAATAAAAAGAACCTTACGTATATTGCATATTATTCTTTTTTTATACTTAAAATCAGTTTAAAATACATACCCTCAGTCGTTACTTGGATTTAGCATTAAAATGGAAATATATATATATATATATATTAGAGGTATTACTTAAATAGGTTAGAATATATTTGTTAGATTGATTTTTTTTTCACAAATGTTGCTAGATAATATAATAAGTGGTAAGATAAATAAATATGAATAATTAAATAATATTACTAAAATATATATAAAGAATGCTAGTGAATTACATTGTAAATAAACATAATTACATTAAAAAATAATGAATTATTAATTTCTAATTAACCTATTATTTTCAATGAATATCTACAGTATATACTATATCTATAATAGGTACAATATTTACAGTATACATATATTTATATTTTAGAAATGGAAAGGTTTAATTTATAAATAATGATTTCTTTATCTTTTCTTTTCTTTATGACTAATAAAATTTATTTCTAAACTATTTTAAAACTTAACAAAAAATTTTAAAAATGATATAATGGGATAAATATTATGTTTATAACAATATTTAGCTATATAACAGAAATTTTTAATTTATAATAATTTATCATGACTTTAGAAAATATTGGGAGAAATAAATAAATGTATAATTAAAAGATTAAGTTAGTTCATGAATCAGTACGTAAACGATATGATAGTATTAATTAAAATATGATTTTTATTTTTCTCTCTACACATTTAATTTCAAGAATTTTTCTTAACAAATATTTGAGTATAGAGCTTAGATCTGAACGATAAATTATTGTCTTTTATTTAAAAATAATAAATTTCAATATTTGAAAATTTTACTAATAAAATAGTATATATTTTTTATTTTCAACTTTGAATTAATAATATAGATTCAACTTATTTACAACTTGATTGCAAATAAGTTCAGTATCTTTTCATATAAGTTCAATTATAATTTTATAAAATAAAATATATTACGCATAGTGATGAAGGATCGTAAATTGACTTAGGAATCTAATAATTATTTATAGCCTTTTAATTAATATAACAGAAAACCGAGTGACTGATTATTTTATATATAATTTAAATTTCTCATAATGTATGATTGGTCTCATTTGGAATGATTGAAACAATCAAAATGTGTCCGTATTAATCATAGCTATAATCCTTTAATAGGTTTCATAAATCATGAAATCGTTTGAAATCATATGAATCTGTATCTCATTAAACTGTAACTTATATACATATATAGTTACATATATCATGTATTTTACACACTGATTTATCGTTTTCAATTATTTAGATACAAATTATGTTGCACTTATATGCATATATTAAATTAAATGATACGAATATATTTTTATGAATCTTGTAGTCAATATTCTTTAATTTTACGCTTATTATTTAATATATTCTAAAATTAATTAAGCTATAGCAATATCTTCTATTTCCTTATCATTTTATATGCTCAAATAACTGAAACTGAGTTTGAACAATCTTGTAATAATTTAGTATTTAAAATAACCAACGATGTAATAAAATACTGTAAGTGAAGGGCATGATATTAATTATTTTATCATTAGAGTTGCTAGAAATTTGAAATATTATTGTGATATTCAAAATATAAATACTATATGTGAGTATCATACAAAGTTGATAATTTTACGATAAATATTATTTGTGTTGGAAATGCAAAAAATTTCTTTATGAATTAAAAATATATATTAATTATTTAAAAATATAAGCAATACTAATTTTTTATCAAAGAGCAAAAATTTATAAAAATAGTATGTAATGATAAAAATAAATATCTATGTAATTTTATTTTAAAAATTTGTTTACATTTTCGTGCTTGTATCATTACTATATTTGAGATTAAATCTAAATTCATAAGTACAATTTTGAAAAACAGTGTCAGTTATTAATATTAAAAATTAAATGTAGAAATATTAGTATCTACTGGTATATAAAATTAAAACTTTTTAAAATGAGACTAAAAATTAATTTGATACAATATATAGAATAAAAGAAATAGTTCCAAAAATGTAATATTGTAAAAAGGTTGTTTTAAAAAAAATTATATTGTTCCTATTAGAGTTCAAGAAAAATTAACCCATTATTCCAAAATTCCTAAAATGAACGTATTAGACTATTAAGAATAGAAAACAAGATAAGGAAAAAGAATTATTAACAACGCAGGTAAAATTACGCGGACCCAGTCAAGCAACGGACGACTTTCTTGCTTCCAAATCTTAAACACGTGGCAGAGGGACGCCTGTCGCCCGTACGAGACCATATAAATAAACTCACCTCTCGGAGCTCAGAGGTCAGGAGTAACGAGAAATCCTTGCAGGGCTCTTCTGGGGGCGAGGCACAATGCTAGCCTCGTGCACGTCGCCCTGAGGAGCCATTCAAGAAATGCACGTGCCACTGATAAGGAAGGCAAAGACGAAAGTTATCACGAGAAGATCATATTCGGGGAGGTTGCAAGTGACTTGGGGTCATTCAGGGGTCATCACTGGGGACCCAGGAAATTGCGCAATATAAAACAAAATGCGGTAAAACCTGGAGGGAGCAAGGATATAAATAGGTACATGTCGGGTCACAGGCAGATTTTCTTCGAACTCGATCGACAACACCGAGTTGACGAACGCAGCACCTTATAAGCACCTATCGTAAAATAAAATATCGTATACGACATCGAGACTTGTTATACACGTCCGAATAACAACTTGTCGAAATACAAAACATTGTGAAAAAAATAAATTGTAATAAAAGACAAGAGTGCGAGCATTTACTTTAATCCCAACATAGACATTTATGAGATAAAATATATTTTCATATAATCAACCATTACTGACAAAGCATTTCTTTAAAGCTCATAGTGTGAATATTATAGGAAAAAATTATATTTAAGTAGAACAATATCAATAATTTTCTCATCTATCAAGATTTTTTGAAATGCCGTTAAAGTGTAGCAAACTTTGAAAAGGTAAGAAAAAAATTTCCAAGTCGACCTGTTATTAGAAATAACTGTCACATTTCAAATAAGGGAGTACCTTAAAGTAGTTACTCGAACACTTTGAACTCATAGCCCTTCCCAAGAGTATGTCAACACTTCCGTGAGAGGTGTCAAAGAGCTTTCTGATAATCATATGTGAAAAGATAATTTTATATTGAGTATAATTTTCTTTAGATAAAAACTACTTTTGATTTTTTGTTTTATTATTTTGTTAATAAATATATATTAATATATATAATTAATTTCTGAATAAAATACGCGAACATAAATTTTTTTGTAATTTGAAAACTCGTGGACCGTTAAAACATTAAAATATCAATATTATGTTTATAAAACTTTTAATATTTTTTCTATTTTAAAAAATAATAATTTATTCAAATAAAAATTAATATTTTAAAGTTTTATGATATTTATGATAGCTAAAATTTTCATTAAATCTTTAAGATAAGTATTTAAAAATTCTTAATATTATTTCTAAAATGAATGATATAAATTTGTATATGTCTTAAAACATTGATTTTTAACTATAATGCAGTTATAAATTTAAATGTTATATTTATAGTTACCAAATAATTATTTTTTATTCAAATTCATTCAAGAATTTTTCAAGAGATTTAAAATATTGTTAGATTTACTTGCGTACTGTTATAAAATTAAAAATAAGGTATTAATTTTTATTGTAATTAAATTGTTAATAAGATCTAATTAAAATTTAAAAAAAGATCTAATTGAATTAAATTGTTGTATACAATTATAATATAATTGAACATAATTGAACATATATAAAAAAATATTTTAGCATTACAAATTTAAATTTAATAAAACATTTTTCTTAATAATATTTATTTTTTCAAAAAATGCTTTTGAATATATGATTTTTTATATACAGTTTATCAACCAGATTTAAGTATAGTTTTAGTAACGTTTTTCAAGAATATTTGTATTGATTATAGAGTTAAAAATTAATATTAATTATTAGTTAAAAAATGTTATAATATCTTAAAAAATAGAAAAATTAAATAATGAAAAAATAATAACTCAAAAATTGTCATAATTCTATTGACATTTGAACAATTTTTCTGCTAAATTTTGAATAATTAGGTAAATAATAACAACTATAATTTATAATAAATTTTTTTTATATACTTAAAAATGTATAGTAAAATAATATATAACAACAATTATATTAGTTTTTTTAAATGTTATAGATATGCAAAATTAGTTGAAATTATTAATTTAAAGTTTATTATCAAAATTATTATCTTAAGTATACACCATAAAATTCGATTATATTTATAAAAAATGAAAAATATATAGCATACGTAATTATGTAATTATATAAAGGTAGTGGATAAACGAGTATGGCCAGATATTTCATATCTACTTAATTATTCATATTACTATTTAAATTATTGCTTCATATTACTATTTAAATATAAAAAGTGATCTTTCAATTCTTTTATCACGTGAGGTTCAAAATATTAATATCTGTAAATACTTTATATCAAAAAATATATTGATATGTATTTATTTTCAATTATATGAGTACAAGAAAAAGAAATAAAATAACATTTTTAGTTATACAATCACCCAATTAGTATTCTACGACTCGATAGTTGTAATATCATCGTTCAACAAATTCAATGAAGAAAATAATGAGAACTGATTTGTGAAAAAAATAAAAAATTTAAATAATAATATCAACATCACAATGAACTAACAATAAGAAAAATCAATATCCTTCAGTATAAATAAATATTCAATAGAATATACAAAAATTGTTATGAAATGTAAATATAAAAATTTAAACATTTTTCAAAATATCTTAGTTTTTACTACAAATTGTACGAGAAACAGCTTCATAATGCGCAAAGTTTGATTAAAAAATTAATATTCAAGATAGTAATGCTAGAAGTAATGTTAGAAAATATTTAGAAGTACGTCGTTTTCTTGCAAGCAATAAAACGTGTTCCCATTTGATATACGAAAGTTTCGAATTTAAAAAGTTTACAGTTGCATTCAGTAGATTAAGTTAAAGCATTATAGAAAAGTAGATGTAAGTTACTAATATAAGATTTCATTTTTCTTGACATTTTTTTCATATATATAGTTTTTATTATTTTGATATAAATGAGAACTTCCACTATGTATTGAATAATATTTAAAAATTTCACAAATGAATTTAAAACTAATAAAAAATAGTAAATTAGTATCGTTATTACATGAAAAATGGAATAACAAATTAGCTTTGAGAAAATAAAGTAAGTATGATAATAAAATATATATAATCATAAAATCTCTTTTAAATAATAGAGTGTATAGTTTTAAAAAATATAACTTAAACTAAAAATAAAATAAGAAATATTTTAGAATGAGTAATTCATTATTTTAAATAAAATTATATTTGAATAATTTTCCAGATGTAAGAAATTTATATGCATATGTATATATATGTATATATTTTTATTTATTTTTTAAATTTTAATAGTTTTGACCGAGGTTTTAAAATTGTACTACTCATTTTAATTCATTAGGTTTATTAGCATGAAATTTTTAAATATTACACATTTTACAAAATATAATACAAACTATAAGAAACTTTTATTAATGAACTACATATTAAAATATGTTGGAATTTTGAGAAATATTTTTTTTTATGTAAATATTCAACATTACACAATGAATAATTATGTATTAAAAATTATAAGTACGTTTTAATTATTGTTTCAAAATATTGATACATGTATTAACAATATTGAAAAATCATTTATAAATTATTTATTATCATAAAATGCCTCTTCATAAACACGACCTGTGATTTTCTATACATAAGGTTTTCTATAAACCAAATAAGATAAATATTATACTTATTGTATTTATGATATGATAAAACGAAATCATATAATAAACTTAATCTTGATACTTGCACAGTAGTGTACGAAGCTAATTACCTTTTCTATTATATAAAAATATACATACGTATTTAATTACAAATAAACATACACTGTATCAAATAAAATATTTGTATATAATATAAAAAAAATGGAAGAGTGCAAACATATTATCTATGATCAATGAGCACATAGTACCATCAACGGTAGTTTCAAACATTCTGATAGTCACATGTCGCTTCTTGTGTTCCTCTCAAATCGTTCTACATAGATCATTAAATAATTAGATAGAGAAAAATTCTGATATTATCGGATATACAATGTGTTATTTTTTATTGTCAAAATTGACAGGCATATATATGCATTCAAATTATAAACTTGCTTCACAGTAAAAGAATCTTATACTTGCTCTATGCCCACGTCTGTGTATATGTATATATTTCTAAATGCAAACGGATACTTTCCTTCAATTTTATTTCTGTTCTTTATTTTTTCTTTCATTCGTCTTATATAAACCATCCAGACTTTTTGACGTTCTGTTCCTTTTTACTTTTATTTATTCTAATATTTTTACAATTACGCACTAAAAGTTAATATCTTTGAATTTATTCAGTACATGTTCAAGAAAATTTTATATTGTTACATTGATAAAACTATCTTTAACTATTTAGTTATAAAAATGTAAACATACTATTTGCTTGATTTTGTTGAAAACAGAATAAAATTAAAATATTGTAATTAAAAGTCTCACTACATATTCAGTACAATAAATTTGTCATAAAATTTCATAAATAAATAATACGTTTTTAGAAATGCAAACAAAAATGAATTTTTATCTTTTGGAATGAAAAATGAAAAAAACAATGAAAAATTTGGTACATTTTACTAAACTTTTTAAAAATAATTTTTTTTTAATTTAATGTTTATTTATTTAAACCCAATAAATACAATATAATTTTTTTTTACACTCATAATAAACCAATGATTTATATAATATATTACTTAGTCTCACAGATTATACATTTTTTAATTTAATTAAGATTTTTTTGTTTGTGAAAATTTGTTACGAAAAAAAAATGGTTTGATAACATTTTTTTAGAGTTTTATTTATATACAGAAGATGGGTAATATAAATAAATTTCTTTATGATTTTTTTGTGCTACGTATGTAGGTGTGAAAGGGGAAACCGGAATATTCATATTTACATATGAATATATTCAATTATTAAAATTTTCAACATATTTAAGGATTAATTACGAAGTCGTTTCATTTATGAGTTTTATTTCTTAACTATATAATTATTAATTAATTTTTGTTTGTTATATGTCTATTTATTAAGGATTTTTTTTATTTATTTATATATATATTTTGTATTTTTTTTCTATCCTTAGTGTTATATAGTTATGTAAGCCACCAATATTTTTTCGTATTTTTTCAGTGTTTCTCTTGTTTATCGCTTTGTGATAAATCCATGTTGTTTCTCCATAATAAGTTATTATTTTTGCTATTCAAATTTATTTCGTAAGTTATTTTTTATTTAAATCTTTTTCTATTAATATAATATATAATTGACATGTTGTTTTTATCTTGTAGATATTGTTTGAGAAATGTAAATGTTTTTGGATTTGGATATATCGTGTTTAAAATTAAACTATTTTCTTTTATGTGTTGCAATTTTGCACAACGACTTTTACTTAATTTTAATACATAGCAATCTATTCCTTGTAATTTTGCTTTGTTGTATAATATTTTGTTTATTATATATTTTTTATATGAGTTTGCCTCAATTCTGTACAATTAAGACAGGCTCTTATACGTCTTCTTTATCAGATGGGGCAAGCGTATGTTCGGATTCGTTTGATAAGTCTTTGATAGTATAATACTTTTATTTTACTGTTTAAATGCTTTGAACAAACAAAATAATTTTTTGAATCGCCAAAATGATGTTTTTGCTTTTTTAGTTGAGTTTTTATGTAATAATTATATCTTAATTTTTTATGTAGATGTAATCCTAAATTGACTATTTATTGTCTGTTTTTGGAGGGACTACCCATTATTTGAAAATTTTTATAAATTTTTACAAATTAATTTATATTATTGAGTCTCGTATTACTACGTATATAGTTTTTTTTTATGTAGTTCAGAACTATGTAACCCTAGCATATTTAGTTTGGCTTTGTTATTTGTTATTATATAGCTGCTATTGCTATCTTTATTTGTATTTATTATATCTATTCCAGCTTTTCTCAGTATTGTGATATTATTATATGGTATTTTTAGAGGAGGGATATTCATATCTTTGTTTGTTTTAAAAATTGAATTAATTTTGGGGAACATTAATGTTGGATCAATTTTTGATATTTTTTATTTTGTTACTCTACAACCTATTTATTGATTCTGAAAATTTTTGTTGCAGTTTTTTTATTAGAGTAAATAAATATTTATAAAATTCTAATTCTTGTTTTTTACTAGCGTAATAATTTTGTCGTGTTCTGTTTATTAGGGATAGTATATATCTTTTAACTTTTTGAAGCTTTTTATGTTTTTATTTATATAACATTTACTAGTTTTTTTTGTTATTTTTGGTAATAACGTGTTGATGGTTTGATTTATGTGGTTGTCTATATTTTCGATGTAGTTTTCGATTGCGTTATTTGATAAATTTTTGTTGTTTTGTATATGCAGTTGATAATTTTTTGTTAAAACATTCTTGAATTTATTACAGTATGATTAGATTTATAGTACACGTTATTAAATTCATCATTAGTTGTTTTGTAATGATAATTTTACTTTTGTAAGTAATGCATTATGATCACTATCATATTCTATTGTATTTTTTGTCCATTTATTATTTATTTTAATTATAGTATCTATGTGTTCATTTGTAGTTTTATTATTGATGTTTCTAGAATTTTTAAGTCAGTCATTTCATTGTTGAAAATTATGTTGTATTTATTTTTTATGAATATGGCTGTGCCACCTCCTTTTATTGAGTTTGGTCTGTCATTTCTAATAATATTGTAGTTTTTAAATTCTATTTTGTATGTTTTATTTATTTTTGTTTCAGATACTATTATTATATTTTGTTTTTGTTTCTCTATTAGGTTTAATAAGTTATATCTTTTTTTTTGATATATTGATTTAACGTTTATTAATATATTTTTAAGTGTTTCTAACTTTTTGATCTGAGTTGTCAATATGTTTATTATTATGATTCTGTAATGCTATGTTGTGTATTTTTTATATTTTGAATGCTAATATTGTAAATATTGCTAAAAAATTTTCTTCATAACTTTTTTGAGCTTTTTTAATTTCGTTTATTGTAGTAGTTGTTGAATTTGGGTATTATTTACATTTTCTTTTAGTTCTTGTATTACGTGATTGATTTAAGATATAAAATATATTTGTTGTTATGTATGTATTTTGTACTGTAATCGTTTATATTTGTATTATATTGTAAAAGTTTTACCCTACCTTTCAAATTTTGAAATATTATATTTGTAGATGGATTTTTTTGTTGTTTTTATTATTGTTGATCATCTCGCGTTCTTCTTTATTATTTTTTTTCTATTTTCATTGTTATCGGTTTGTAAATCTTCTGATTTAATATTGTAAATTTTTGTTTTTTATAGGTATATTATGTATTTGGTCTTCATCGTTGTATTGTTATCTTTTTCGAATTTCGTTAATTATTACCTTTTATTTATTCATTTCTTCATTATATTTTTTTTCATGTTTTTATAATAATTTAAATTTATTATTTATTAATTAAAAATATAATTTAAAAAGAGTAGACAAATAATAATAATTTAGTTTTATAATAATTATATTCGATATTTTTCTATATATTATGTATTTATTTCAGTCAATAAAATAAAAATTCAATCTTAGAAAAATCAAAAGAAACTCTAGATTAGTTTAAAAAAATCGAATAAAATTCTAGAAAATATTGCAGTTTTAAATATAAAATAATGATTTAATATTTTCGAATATTAATTAATTTTTCCAATTCTGTTTTACAGTTTCTATTTTCTAATGTAAATGCGCATATATGTAGAGACATAAAAGCTCAGTTTCTTTTGTTGTTTAATATCGTTATGTCATTAAATATAAAATATAAAATCCTATTTTAAGTCAACTCATTCAATGTAATATATTTTATATTTCTATAGAATGAAAAGAATAATATCAAAATAATTCAAATTATAATCCATGTTGTAAATATTCATTTATTAATATATTACATCAAATATACATCATTTGGTGGTTTAATTTCATACAGCCTTATAAGTAGTAACATCAAAGTGGTGAAAATATAGTCTTGGGATTTCACTCAGAACGTACAATGTAATTTTATTTTATATCGCTCTGTTGCGAATAAATCAATATTGACTTTGAACAAGTACCTGTTCAAACTATATTTTAAATACTTAATTATTTTATTATTATTAATTATAAATAAATTTGAAAACTAACTTTATAGATTTTAAATAGTATCGATTGTTGATATGTTTTCTACGATATTACTGTTTATTTATCTTACATACAGTCATTTTTAATTTCAAACATTCATAAAGTATTAAATTTAACGTCACGTAAAATTAGCTTAATTAAAATCTGTAAAATATAATTTTATCAATGATTAATCAATTTTTATTTATTAATATTAATATTTGGATATTTGTCAATGTTATTTTTTTTACTTCTTTTACATTCTTAAATTAGACGTATATGAAATATACTTGTAATATTATAAATAATATTATTTCATATTATTTAATTAAAAGATGATTGAAAATATGTATTTAGATTTTTATTTGTTTCCTAATATATGTATTTGAAAAATATTTTATTTGGATATTTTTATATTTAGAATACATTAAAGCATCGGAAAATTTTACAAGATACTTTGATTTTCTACACTCTTAAAAAGTAACTTTCACATTTTTTTAATAATATATTTATAACTATTGTCTTTAATTTATCATTTATTAAAAAGATAGTTTTTCATAATTGTGCATTAAAGTTATAATGCAATTAGTGTTTATTACAGGCTTAATTGCTTTATATCTCTATATCTATATTATGAAATAATACTTTTTGATTTAGTATTTTTAGTAGATGATTTTATTATTTTATAAATCTATTTTAAAGTGTACAATCAAATAATTTTTATATTTATCACAATTTGAGTGATATACATTTTGCGAATTTTAAGAACTATTTACAATTGTACGTAAATCTTGTAGGTAATATTTAACACACAAACTTCTTAATTCTCTTACAAAAAGATTACAAAACTATACTGTATTTTTAAGAGGTTTATTATAAATAAATATTGATAAAATTATTTGATAAATAAATTATAATATAGATATAAGTCATTATCTAGATATGATTTTACACATAATTTATAATATAAACATTTTTCGAATGAAATTATAATTCAACAAAATTATTAAATAGGTATTAAAAAACAAATACCTAACAATTAGAAAAATTTAATAAACTCAAGTATTTTTATATTAGTTACTGTACAGTAATATATGTGAATATTAATATTTTTAAAATATTAAAATACAAATTATTATATTTAAAAAATTTAAAGAACGTAGTAAATTAATAAAAAAATTCTTAGACGTAATCGTAATAATATTCATTTTTTTTCATTTTTATTAGCTTAATTTAAACAGGATCAGGTGCTGAAGTAAGTAGTTGCATACTGGATGATTTTGTTAACTGTAAAATAATATCAAAATATAATACAATTATATAATACAACATTTATTAATTCTGAAAGTTTGGAAATATTTGAATAAAAATAATTATATTTATTCAAAAAATACATGAAAAATACGTTATGAGTGATAATAATCTCTTTCGAAAATAAATTTAATGAAAATATGTTGTAAAATTTTAGATAATATTTCTCGATACTTTTGTTTGTCTTATGTAATTTATATTTTCTTTGAATTAACAAATAATATATATGTATAATATGCAAGCATCTCAAATATTATTAAATTCATACTTCATTTTACTTAAATATTTAAAATTAAAATTTTCAAAAAGGATGAAAAAATGAAAAAAATATTACTAATATTAATTTACATCATTGATTGTATTGAAACCAAAAAAAAATTTTTTTATACTGCTTTTCTATCATTTATATTTGAAGTGATTATATATAATCGTAATTATAAATTCTCCTTTTTAAAATAGAATTCAAATGTTTATAACTTTCAATTTACATTCAAAATTACATTTTATTATTTTTCAGTAATAATATTTTATCTTAATCCAATGTAACATTTTGTAACAATGAAGTGAAAGAAATATCAACCACTAGCTTTATTGTATTTCCAAGTATTTTATATATATATGATAGAAATTTGACTTTGATTTAATTATAAATTCTAATATAAAAAGAAATTACCTGATGTTCTGTTTGCTTGTATGATTGTCTGGAGTACACTTTCAATACTCTGCAATTACAGGCAACAGATAATGCAACAGCAAGACCCTGATGAAATAATGTTAACACTTAAGAAATTTCACCAAATAAAAACTTGAAAAAAGTGAAAATATCTGTTTAGAAAACGTTAAAAAATTCTTTTTGTAATCAACCCATTGAGTAAATGGAATTAAATTTATCAGTTATATTACTGCAAAGAATAAATTATATATATAAATTATAAATCTCAAATTTTCCTTAAATTTTCCAAAATAAAAGATATTTTTATATAATTTTTACAATATTACACAATTACATGCATTAAAAATATATTGTATTATTTCTTAAAAAAAACTAATTCGTTTTAATAAATTATTAAAGTAAGTTTTTTAATATTTTAAAAGTTTTTAATGTGTATTTTGATTTATACATGATTATTTTAAAATTTCTTTTTAAAAAAAATTTTATTTACATAAACTTTTTCAATATAGAGTAAATTTCTTTTACTAACGTTATTAAATAAAATTTTAAATAAATTAAAATCTTAAATTTTACTTAAAAGAATTTTTTTCAATTTATTGCATTAAAGTTATTCTATACAATTCATTACATAAAAATGTGATAAAACATTCATAAAAGTTTGATACATTAATTTTATTGATTATGCTATAGATAAAATTTATATGGAATATTTATGGTATCATTTAATATTTTGAATTTATAAATTATTAACTATATAATGTAGAAATTATTGATTTAGATATGTAAATAAATTATTTGTATAATTGTTAACTCGTTACCTTTAATAATTTAAATCATTTATTTACTGAAAACAAAATTTATATTTTCTATTAATTGTAACATTAATTCAAATAGTAATTTAAAATTATTTTTTAATTTTAGTATCGTATAAAAGTATCATGAAGAATATATTTATTTTAATTTTAATAATTTAATATAAATTAAGAAAATTAATAAAAAAGTAAAGATAGATAACAAATTTAAAGAAGTTTAATAATCTATATAATTCATAATTATATAAACTTAGATAGTAGGATAGCAAATAATCAAGAAAATGTTGAGTATGCAGTTTGTGCTACTTATTAAACTCTTTTGAATCGATGAAACGACGATATTAGTAAGTTATTAATGATTGATAAAAATTTTAGAAAAAATAACGAATTTTCTATAAAAACTAAATTAATGATCTAAAAATAGCATATTTGTTTTAATAAATAGCGTGTAATGAGAATAAAAGAGCAATAAATACTTTAAAATCTATTCATTTTGTTAATAATAAACGATGTCGTGGGTCTATTCATAATACAAGTATACAACCAATTAGCTAAACATAGGACTGACCTGGAGAGAATGTCCCATGCAAAAAACCGCCCACAAGAAAGGCACCTTCCAAACGCATGATGCTACTCCGCATCCAGCCACTAACCCGATGATAACGTTGACTTTCAAGAAGAGTATCAGTTGCAATGTCCGCCTCCTCTTCATTTTCTCTCGTTGCTTTAACTCCAGTTGCATGCTGCACGTGTATCTATTTTTTCGTTTGTACGTACAAAAAAGAAAGGAATTCCGTAAGCAGGCTAGAGTACACACGTGCATTATATACGCGAGTTATGGAAGTTACGGAAGACCGATGAAAGCCGGATTTACATTAAAATAGTCGCTGACTTTTGACCAAGTGAGCTATAAAACTAAAAGGACTGTTGTTGTTAACGTACCTGGTTACGATAGCTGCTTTAAGTAGATAATAACCCGATATCAAAAGCAGTAATACCACGGGTACACCGAATGCGCACACCGTTGCTTTTGCTCCAAGAAACCTGAAATTATAAAACTGAACACTGAATTCTTATTAAAAGATTTGAATAAGAAATTATTAATTGAAAATGCTTCACAAAATAACAATTTATAGAATATATTATATAATATATAATATATTCAGTTTCATGAATAAAAAATAATTTTATTATCTATTATACTTATATATAAAAATAGTAATTTAACGTAATTACGTTTTTATTAAATTTATCGAATTATAATTTTTTTTTAAGTTTTTAAAATTCAAAAATAAATTTAATTAATTTTTGTGTAAATTTATATTTTATTAGCGATTAATTAAAAATAAATGTTGATAACAAAAAATTATAATAATATAAACAATAAATAATTAAATAAGCAGAAATATTATATTTTAAGTATTTCAATAAATTTAATAAATATAATAAATCAAATCTTAATTTAAAAATGTAAGCTAAATCAATATATGGCTCATGACAATATCCATAAATTTTGATCGAACAGTTTCATATATATACATTTTTCTATTTTTAATATGATCATTGATTATGCAGAAATTTAATATATAATATTTAGAAAATGGAAATGATACTTATAAAATAATTTATTAAGCTGAAGAAAAAAATAATAAAAACTAAATATTTTAAATTTTATATAAAATAAGAAATTTTTAAGCTTTTATTATTGTACTTCTTACAGCAACATACATGTTTGTATAACTTAAACGAAATAAAATCACGATATTCTCGAAAAATCGAAATAATCCTATATCTACCCACCATCTCACGTATAACTTTAAATTTTGATCATGAAGAAAATAATCATGTTCTCGGGTACTGCAAAACATTTAAGCATTAGACCAAATAATATTATGGAATACAAATTGTATTTTTGAATTTTTCAAAGAAACTTTTAAAAAGAGCAAAAAGGTAAATAATTTATCTTCATCGCGCAAGTTCAATGTAATTTTGTTGAATTAACTTTTGTTATAGAAAGAAAATACTGAGAAAAGAAAGGTTAATAAAAAGAAGCCGAGTTACCAGCAGTTGAATGGTATGAGATCGTCGACCTTCCAGATGTTTCTGGCTTCATACATTTGGAGTAGAATGGCACTGCCAAGGCTGACAAGGGGCGCTCCCCAAGCGAAAATACTGTATTTGAAGTAAGTAGGAGAGTCGTCGCGGTTAGGGAGCGAAGCAACAGTCGCATAGAGATGGTGGCACATTGCCGCTAGCCAACAGAGTACCGAAACCCGTAGATACTGCAGGCTCATGCCTAGTGAGATGCATAATTCCGGGTCCTAAAAAATAAAAAAGTAATGGAAATATATAAAAACTTTTTCAATTTAACTATCATCTATTTATAGAATAAATAAAAGATTTTACTTAGCGATATTTTTACTTTTGTTTTTTGTCTACATATCTTTTACAATTTATAATTTATAACGAAATTATAAATAATTATCTCTACGTAAAAGTACTGTAAAGAAGAAATTTATTTTCATTTGTTCTCATTTTTCTTCAATTTCTTACTTTCTTTTATGAAATTCTTAAAATGTATTTGTATTTCAATAGATCTAAATAATTTATTTCAACGACTTATCAATGTTTGTGAGTAAAATATTTATTCAGTTTAGATACTGAATAAAATCAGAAGTTCAAACAATGAATTTAATATTTGAGACTTCTTGTTATATTGAATAAAATACTATGAAGTTTACTATATTCTGAAATTTAATTTGTTGAAAAAAAATTCAAAAATCTATACTTACTTTAATGTTTAGAATAAAAAACAAGCGACTACTTTTAATGTTTAAAATAAAGTAAAAATATTATCTTAGATTAAACAAATTTACTCGGAAATTAAAAAAATATAAAAAGTAATAAAAGAGTCAATAGTTGATAGAAACGTCATTTTGATGGCTACAAAGTTTCTAATAAGTTTATACTTTTTGTCACCAGCTAATTCGCTTTACGCAATGAGATGATTTTAAGAGCAAAATAAAAGAAAAACCAATACTAAGTACGAGAAATTTACCACAAATGCAAAAGAAATAGTTCTCTAGACTCGGCACTTTCTCGTAAAATTATAAATGATCAGAGAATAGAAGAATGTGAAAATTTCATGGTTTTTTATTACGTACTATACATCTTGTCTCACACATGATAATGATAATATAAAAAATTTGTAGAAAAATAAAATAATTAATAGAAAAGATCATTCTGTATAGCAATTTCATAAATATAAATTTAACAATGTTAAAATTAAATAATCTTTTATTTCATGATTGTTGAGAATAGAAAACCTCAGGGAAAATGAGTCTAGCGAAAGAGGTATATTTTGAATATCACGATTAATAATATATTGTATTAGTTATTTATACAAAGCAATATTTTTTAAATTATTAAAAAAATATTGTGTATTATCAAATTATAAAGTATTAGACAATATTTTTTTATATATATATATATATTTAAAGTAAATTTTTATTTTTATGAGATAAAATTTATAATGCAACGGATGAAAAAATCTGTATTCAACACTCTTTATTACATTCAATATAAATCATTATATAAATCATAGAATGATATATATATAATCTATATTATATTTTTTATGATACACATATTTTATAGATACGAAGGACTTTCCAAAAAATGAATGTATTCAATATAATGATAAAAGCAAAACTGATAGTATTCTTTTAACTAAAAATACATGAATAAGCTCGAGATTGAGCTCTGTAATTATATTTTCGGCATGTTTTGTTTCATAAGAGTTTTCTGTATATTTGACCAGTTTCGATAAATATGAACATCGGAAGCTCATTTAAGACCATGCTCAGCTTCTAAAAGTAAGGGTAAAATATGGCAATTATAAAGGCAATTAGGTAGCCATATGAACTGCTTTTTTATTTATCCTCTCAAAGTTACCCGCATAATAACAAGCATGATACAGAAGTAAAATAAAGTATAATACAAGATCTTAACGTTCTCTATAATAAGTAATATATATATATATATATATATATATATATATATAGTAGAAAAACTTAATAAAATACTCAGAAATAAAATAAGAAGACAGTCTTGAACCACTTCCTCAATGTTATAATTCTTATTTAAAACATTCGGATTGAGAATCAGAAGATACGTTATATATTGACGCACGCATGCACGCACGCACGCGCGCGCACACACACAAACACACATATATATATATGCACGCACGCACACAGAGGGAGAGAGACTCTTGTTATTTGGAAAAAATTCAAGATTTTCCTCTTTTACTTTATTAAGAATTGAGATTTGAATAAATTTAAGAATAGGAATATATCTATAAGCTAGCGCTTTCAATAATGTTCGGTATATATGAAGTTAATTTACGGTAACGAAAAAATTTCTTTGATGTTCATCTGTAAAACATATATTGCATTAAATAAATAATTTTTATTTTAATTGAAACTTGTATAGAAAATAATTTTGACATTCAATTAAAGGCTTTTCAATACATTCATTTTGAATTATAATAAGTTGTTAAAAGTTTGTAGAACACGGTATTATTAAATTTATAGAAACTTGTTTTTAATATTTTTGAAGATAAATTTTTTATCCAGATTAAATTACAAAATGTTAATATATTTTTTAAATTGTATATACCTATTTCAAATTATACAGTTATATAGTTGTCTTGATATAAAATTGTAATTATATAGAAATTAAAAAGGAAATTAAAGTCATAATATTTATCCTTCAACAAATTAAATATTCGATATCATATTTATAAAATGTAAAATTCATATTTTTTTTTATTAATTTTTAATAAGTTTATACTTATTACAATAACAGCTTAAATAGAAAAAATTTATATTATAATTTTTCATTTTTATTTACAAATTTCTTATATTTTCTTATATATTATTTTTGATTGCTAAAGAATAAAAAATAGATTATTTTAAATTTTACTATGCAGTATTATTAAATTTGTATAAATTCACAAAATTGTAATAAATTTAATTGTTTTATATTGTATATGTACATTTACATGTACAAATGTATGAACAAATAATATTCGAAAAAAATTATTATGATTTTTAGAACTAAAGAAAAATGTAAACAATTGGTATAACATATATATTTTTAATAAATATTTTTGAAAATTGGTGAAGATATAATAAGAAATAGAAATCTATAAGATAAATTTTTTAAATATTTATTAAAAATTGATTAAAGATTACCATAATAAGATACAAAAATGTTTTACTGATCAAATAAGATGAAAATCTAAATTCATATAAAAATATTTATGGAATCATAAATTATAAAAATAATTGTTAATATTTTTAAACAATAGAAAAGAAATTTTATTATATATCATCTTTAATATCATATTCCAATTTAAAAATGATTATTTTTTTACTGTTAGTCGTTGTATTAAAAATTTACCTATTTTTTATAGAGTTTAAAATTAATAATAAGAAATATATATATACATTTTTCAAATTTAAAATAATTATTTAAAATAATATAATTCAACAAAACATGTAACTTTTAGAAAACTAAAAACGTTAAATTGATTACCATGAATTAAGATTTAATGGCGAGTATAATTCTAAGAACTAAACTATAGAAATAAAAAATTAAAATACTAAGGAGGATACTGAAAGTACTACTGAAAGTTATGATATAACTTTCTTGAATTAAAATTTGTTTTTGATTTATGAATTCATATATATTTTTTCCATGGTAAAAAAATTTTCTTGTATAATACGTTAGTAGAAAAATAGTAATTGAGAAACTTTTAATTGAGATAAAAAAATATATAAAATCCAAAAAAGATATATTTATTTATATATTTCCTCATGATAACTTTTATAAAAGGTAATATATTATGTATTTTAAAAATATATGATAGTTATAGTAGTAAATGTATATACTTCTGTAATATTAAGAAGTTTATTTAAAAGTTTTATATTACTAAATATTAAAAGACGTAATGGTAAGGACGTATTTTAATTTATGAACCAAACTTAATGCACTTAAGTAGTCACTGTTTTTACATCAAATACTAATGAGTGCTTGAAAATTCCTGTTCGTATCATATTCGTAAATAGCGAATAATAATTAAAATCACTAATAAAATAAATACTTAATCGAGTAAAAGTGCAAATATGTTTGGATGTTAATACTGAATTTAATTGTACCGACTTAAATTTTAGAAGCGCGTAATAAATACTATAAAGGGTTGATATCGGAAAAATGAATTATTCGTTTTTACATGATTTAATAATAGTAATTTATTTATTAATATATGCTATATTAAAGATACAGTGACTTGGTATTGAAATAGTAACTTTCGTGACGGAGACTTATTATGGTTTGAGCTTGATGTCTGCTTCTGCCCTGCTTTTATTCTCTGTTATCAAAATAAGACGTTTATTCAAATATTGAGAAGTACAAGAGAGTCGCATAAAGATATATGATGTGTACATTACATCATCTCGCTAACAAAATGATTGGATTTCATAAGACTGTTTAGTACGTGTAGTATACATAGGTTTTAACAATTTACAATTGTGAGATTTGAATGTTGAGATTATCAAGTGGTGATAATACAATATTGAATTAAATACAATTAAAATAAATTAAATACATCTGTTTACAATATTGATAAACAGAGCTTGTAATGTAATTAAATTTAAGAGTTCCTGAGCATTATTAATATTTAAAGCAAAAGGATAATTCAATCCCGGTGGTAACATGTTATAAGATTTTTTGTAATTCTTTTAAAAATTGATTCGGATGCAATATTTTGCAATTTGCTCATTTTTGTAAATAATATAGCATTGGTTATTGTATCTGATTTGTTGTACAATTCGTTAAATATTAGAGTTAGGAAAGAGAGATGTCTTTTAATGTTTTCTGTAACCTCGTAATTAGCATCTCTAATTATTGCATTCCTTGTACAATTTTCTAGTTCTTGGAGACTTTTGGTAAATGTACTTTCGACTTTATCGCGATTCGTAATAAATTAAATAAAATTTAAAATTGCTGATTGTACGACTTCAATTTATTCTTTTAATAAACACGTTGTTTCTATTTCGTCAGTTTATTTTATTTATAGTATTATTGAAATGAATTGGATCATCATTATCTAATGTACCTGTAATAGGTGTCTTAAAAACCGTTCTGACTGCATTAAGCTATCTTCTCTTTAGTCTCTTATTGCCAATGAGATTTTTGAGATGTTTTCCTTTAGATATCATTTTCGGGTATTGTATGTTCGAGTATTGGTATTGAAGAGTTACATAAAAGTAAACCTCAAGTAACGATTTTTTGCTTTCAGTAATTTTACATCTATGTGAAGGTTCGATGAATTAAATTCAATTTCGCATCTATCTGATTAATATCTAAGTAAATTATAATTTTTCAAGGATTATCAAAGAATTTTTGTTGTTCAATATAATCCTAGTATATTCCAGATGAATATGGAAGTTCCGTAACTATAGTTTTCGGCTTGTATTATTGTAAATTATCTGTAATAAAATAATAATGAAATAATAAGTTTTATTTATTTCTTGGAATATGCTGGTTTTATGTTATCAACGTGTATTTACGTCTTTCTCCGGTTTTATTTTATAAAAGCGTTTGAAGGTGAAATTATGTCAATTATATCATATGGACTGTTACAACGGGAAGTAGATTCTTATATTTTGATAATTGTTGAACTTTTAAATAAACTTCATCTCCGATATTGTATTTTATAGGTTTTGCTTTTTTATCGTAATATGCTTTATTTTGTTCTTTAGATTTTATGATATTTTCTTTTGTTAAATCTCTACTTTTTCTTAGTTTCTATACTAGATTTTTAAATGATGATCATACGTGTAGTGTAATTTAGAGAATTTTGTAATGGCAGATTAAAGAGTAAGTTTTGATACCAAAAGTTAATTCATAGGGAGTATAATTTGTAGAGCTATGTGGTACAGTATTAAATGAAAATGAAAGGTAGTATAAATATGTATCGTAATCACTTTGGTTTTTGTTGGCATAATGTTTGAGATAATTACCTAGAGAATGATAAGTTCTTTCTACAGCTCCGTTACTATGAGAATGTTATGGAGTTATCTGAATATGTTGAATTTTAAATAGTTTGGCTAGATTAGAGGTACATTCTATACCTTGATCGGTTAATATATTACAAGCTGTACCGAATAAATAAATAAATTTCGTTGTAAAAATCAAAGCGACAGTGTTTGCTTCGCGGTTTGGTATACCATAGCCTTACTTGAATTTAGAAAGATCTTCTTTCAACGTTAGAATGTATTTATTTTCCGAATCAGATCGAGTAAATTGATCGATTATATCTAAGGCAATTCTTTCAAAAGGTTTAATTTAGGTAGTAGTCATTTCCATCGATGTCTTATCATATTTCTAATCAGTTTATTAATCTTGCAGGATTCGCAATTTTTAATAAAATCATGAATCATACTTTTTATATTTTCCCATTTATAATTTTCCTTTATTCTTTTATAAGTCCTATGGAATTCAGGGTGTGCTACACTTGTTAAAGAATGATTTTCTTGTATTATAGTTTTAATTTCGTTAGGTTTTGGTGTATATTTATAATTTACATAAATGTTTATAGAGATATCTTTTGTTTTGAAAATATATCTAGGCATTGATCTTACGATATCATATTTAGATGTAATTGATTTATGAATAATTTGCGGTAAATTAATATCATTTTGATTTTCTTTTAATAAAAACTCTTTTAAAACTATAAGATATTTGAATAAATCTTTAAGGTGGTAATTTCTTTAAATCATTATACATAGAACATATAAAAAAAAAAATCAATTTTTATAGAGTATATTAAATTGATACATCTAAGTTCACTATTTCATGAGAAACAAACTCTTTTCGAAAATTCTATAAATCAAAAATATTTTTTGTAACAATATAAAATTTTCTTGAACATGTACTGAATAAATTCAAAGATATTAACTTTTAGTGCGTAATTGTAAAAATATTAGAATAAATAAAAGTAAAAAGGAACAGAACGTCAAAAAGTCTGGATGGTTTATATAAGACGAATGAAAGAAAAAATAAAGAACAGAAATAAAATTGAAGGAAAGTATCCGTTTGCATTTAGAAATATATACATATACACAGACGTGGGCATAGAGCAAGTATAAGATTCTTTTACTGTGAAGCAAGTTTATAATTTGAATGCATATATATGCCTGTCAATTTTGACAATAAAAAATAACACATTGTATATCCGATAATATCAGAATTTTTCTCTATCTAATTATTTAATGATCTATGTAGAACGATTTGAGAGGAACACAAGAAGCGACATGTGACTATCAGAATGTTTGAAACTACCGTTGATGGTACTATGTGCTCATTGATCATAGATAATATGTTTGCACTCTTCCATTTTTTTTATATTATATACAAATATTTTATTTGATACAGTGTATGTTTATTTGTAATTAAATACGTATGTATATTTTTATATAATAGAAAAGGTAATTAGCTTCGTACACTACTGTGCAAGTATCAAGATTAAGTTTATTATATGATTTCGTTTTATCATATCATAAATACAATAAGTATAATATTTATCTTATTTGGTTTATAGAAAACCTTATGTATAGAAAATCACAGGTCGTGTTTATGAAGAGGCATTTTATGATAATAAATAATTTATAAATGATTTTTCAATATTGTTAATACATGTATCAATATTTTGAAACAATAATTAAAACGTACTTATAATTTTTAATACATAATTATTCATTGTGTAATGTTGAATATTTACATAAAAAAAAATATTTCTCAAAATTCCAACATATTTTAATATGTAGTTCATTAATAAAAGTTTCTTATAGTTTGTATTATATTTTGTAAAATGTGTAATATTTAAAAATTTCATGCTAATAAACCTAATGAATTAAAATGAGTAGTACAATTTTAAAACCTCGGTCAAAACTATTAAAATTTAAAAAATAAATAAAAATATATACATATATATACATATGCATATAAATTTCTTACATCTGGAAAATTATTCAAATATAATTTTATTTAAAATAATGAATTACTCATTCTAAAATATTTCTTGTTTTATTTTTAGTTTAAGTTATATTTTTTAAAACTATACACTCTATTATTTAAAAGAGATTTTATGATTATATATATTTTATTATCATACTTACTTTATTTTCTCAAAGCTAATTTGTTATTCCATTTTTCATGTAATAACGATACTAATTTACTATTTTTTATTAGTTTTAAATTCATTTGTGAAATTTTTAAATATTATTCAATACATAGTGGAAGTTCTCATTTATATCAAAATAATAAAAACTATATATATGAAAAAAATGTCAAGAAAAATGAAATCTTATATTAGTAACTTACATCTACTTTTCTATAATGCTTTAACTTAATCTACTGAATGCAACTGTAAACTTTTTAAATTCGAAACTTTCGTATATCAAATGGGAACACGTTTTATTGCTTGCAAGAAAACGACGTACTTCTAAATATTTTCTAACATTACTTCTAGCATTACTATCTTGAATATTAATTTTTTAATCAAACTTTGCGCATTATGAAGTTGTTTCTCGTACATTTTGTAGTAAAAACTAAGATATTTTGAAAAATGTTTAAATTTTTATATTTACATTTCATAACAATTTTTGTATATTCTATTGAATATTTATTTATACTGAAGGATATTGATTTTTCTTATTGTTAGTTCATTGTGATGTTGATATTATTATTTAAATTTTTTATTTTTTTCACAAATCAGTTCTCATTATTTTCTTCATTGAATTTGTTGAACGATGATATTACAACTATCGAGTCGTAGAATACTAATTGGGTGATTGTATAACTAAAAATGTTATTTTATTTCTTTTTCTTGTACTCATATAATTGAAAATAAATACATATCAATATATTTTTTGATATAAAGTATTTACAGATATTAATATTTTGAACCTCACGTGATAAAAGAATTGAAAGATCACTTTTTATATTTAAATAGTAATATGAAGCAATAATTTAAATAGTAATATGAATAATTAAGTAGATATGAAATATCTGGCCATACTCGTTTATCCACTACCTTTATATAATTACATAATTACGTATGCTATATATTTTTCATTTTTTATAAATATAATCGAATTTTATGGTGTATACTTAAGATAATAATTTTGATAATAAACTTTAAATTAATAATTTCAACTAATTTTGCATATCTATAACATTTAAAAAAACTAATATAATTGTTGTTATATATTATTTTACTATACATTTTTAAGTATATAAAAAAAATTTATTATAAATTATAGTTGTTATTATTTACCTAATTATTCAAAATTTAGCAGAAAAATTGTTCAAATGTCAATAGAATTATGACAATTTTTGAGTTATTATTTTTTCATTATTTAATTTTTCTATTTTTTAAGATATTATAACATTTTTTAACTAATAATTAATATTAATTTTTAACTCTATAATCAATACAAATATTCTTGAAAAACGTTACTAAAACTATACTTAAATCTGGTTGATAAACTGTATATAAAAAATCATATATTCAAAAGCATTTTTTGAAAAAATAAATATTATTAAGAAAAATGTTTTATTAAATTTAAATTTGTAATGCTAAAATATTTTTTTATATATGTTCAATTATGTTCAATTATATTATAATTGTATACAACAATTTAATTCAATTAGATCTTTTTTTAAATTTTAATTAGATCTTATTAACAATTTAATTACAATAAAAATTAATACCTTATTTTTAATTTTATAACAGTACGCAAGTAAATCTAACAATATTTTAAATCTCTTGAAAAATTCTTGAATGAATTTGAATAAAAAATAATTATTTGGTAACTATAAATATAACATTTAAATTTATAACTGCATTATAGTTAAAAATCAATGTTTTAAGACATATACAAATTTATATCATTCATTTTAGAAATAATATTAAGAATTTTTAAATACTTATCTTAAAGATTTAATGAAAATTTTAGCTATCATAAATATCATAAAACTTTAAAATATTAATTTTTATTTGAATAAATTATTATTTTTTAAAATAGAAAAAATATTAAAAGTTTTATAAACATAATATTGATATTTTAATGTTTTAACGGTCCACGAGTTTTCAAATTACAAAAAAATTTATGTTCGCGTATTTTATTCAGAAATTAATTATATATATTAATATATATTTATTAACAAAATAATAAAACAAAAAATCAAAAGTAGTTTTTATCTAAAGAAAATTATACTCAATATAAAATTATCTTTTCACATATGATTATCAGAAAGCTCTTTGACACCTCTCACGGAAGTGTTGACATACTCTTGGGAAGGGCTATGAGTTCAAAGTGTTCGAGTAACTACTTTAAGGTACTCCCTTATTTGAAATGTGACAGTTATTTCTAATAACAGGTCGACTTGGAAATTTTTTTCTTACCTTTTCAAAGTTTGCTACACTTTAACGGCATTTCAAAAAATCTTGATAGATGAGAAAATTATTGATATTGTTCTACTTAAATATAATTTTTTCCTATAATATTCACACTATGAGCTTTAAAGAAATGCTTTGTCAGTAATGGTTGATTATATGAAAATATATTTTATCTCATAAATGTCTATGTTGGGATTAAAGTAAATGCTCGCACTCTTGTCTTTTATTACAATTTATTTTTTTCACAATGTTTTGTATTTCGACAAGTTGTTATTCGGACGTGTATAACAAGTCTCGATGTCGTATACGATATTTTATTTTACGATAGGTGCTTATAAGGTGCTGCGTTCGTCAACTCGGTGTTGTCGATCGAGTTCGAAGAAAATCTGCCTGTGACCCGACATGTACCTATTTATATCCTTGCTCCCTCCAGGTTTTACCGCATTTTGTTTTATATTGCGCAATTTCCTGGGTCCCCAGTGATGACCCCTGAATGACCCCAAGTCACTTGCAACCTCCCCGAATATGATCTTCTCGTGATAACTTTCGTCTTTGCCTTCCTTATCAGTGGCACGTGCATTTCTTGAATGGCTCCTCAGGGCGACGTGCACGAGGCTAGCATTGTGCCTCGCCCCCAGAAGAGCCCTGCAAGGATTTCTCGTTACTCCTGACCTCTGAGCTCCGAGAGGTGAGTTTATTTATATGGTCTCGTACGGGCGACAGGCGTCCCTCTGCCACGTGTTTAAGATTTGGAAGCAAGAAAGTCGTCCGTTGCTTGACTGGGTCCGCGTAATTTTACCTGCGTTGTTAATAATTCTTTTTCCTTATCTTGTTTTCTATTCTTAATAGTCTAATACGTTCATTTTAGGAATTTTGGAATAATGGGTTAATTTTTCTTGAACTCTAATAGGAACAATATAATTTTTTTTAAAACAACCTTTTTACAATATTACATTTTTGGAACTATTTCTTTTATTCTATATATTGTATCAAATTAATTTTTAGTCTCATTTTAAAAAGTTTTAATTTTATATACCAGTAGATACTAATATTTCTACATTTAATTTTTAATATTAATAACTGACACTGTTTTTCAAAATTGTACTTATGAATTTAGATTTAATCTCAAATATAGTAATGATACAAGCACGAAAATGTAAACAAATTTTTAAAATAAAATTACATAGATATTTATTTTTATCATTACATACTATTTTTATAAATTTTTGCTCTTTGATAAAAAATTAGTATTACTGAAATTATAACGAGTGCTTCTCTTTCGATAGTGGAATAATGTGACTCAGCACAATTTATAGTTCTGCTAGCGTATGCTATAGTTAAATTTTCATTTATTTGCGAAAAAATTGAGTCTAATGTGAATTTTATACCATCTGTTATTAATATGAATTCTTTTTAAAAATCAGGGTATTATACAATAGGAGTAGAAATTACTTGTAGTTTTAGATTTTCGAAACTCTCTTGTTTTAAATTTTTTAATTTATATTAGGTATTGTTCTTTATAAATATAAAGACATGATAGGTTTTGAAATTTTATTGTAATATTTAATAAATATTCTGTAATATCCTCATAAACCAAGAAATAATTTGATTTCTTTTTGGTTTGTAGGGACTGGATAATTAACTATCGCTTTTACCTTTTCAGGATCTGGCCTTATACCATTCTTAGAGATTTAATGACTTAATTACATGACTTCGCATCTGAAAAATTTTTATTCTCGTTTTCAATGAGGCTGCGTACCAAAGAATGTAATTTAAATAAAGTAGACATCTAATTCCTTGAATTTCAGGTAAAGCAGCTAATCGTAAAAAAACAAGCGGGTTACTTTTTGAAAGTGAAAGGTAATCGATTAAATCCCTAGTGATCAAGATTAGTTGAAAATTCATTTATTTCTTTCTTTTAATTTTGCAATTAGAGATTAATTCTTCGATTTGGACACACGGTATAGTAATTTCTATATCCGTTTCATTTGTACTTAGTATTATAGTAATTTTTTGAAAATTTGAATTGACTTTCACGATACTTTGGCAAATATACAACTCGTCTTTCAAAACTGTTTGATTTATAAGTCTTACAAGTCTTTTAAATAAAAGTTTCGGATCTAGCAGGAATTTTAATGGTTGCATTTTGTTTATAGTTTATATAAAAAGAACTGCTATTGTGAATATATGTTTTGCGAACATTCAGTGGAATTTGACGATTGTTTAGTTGCATTATCTCACGTTTACTATGAATAATCATACCTAATTCAGTAATTATGTTGTTGCCTAAAATTGCTTGATAAAGTATCGGAAATTCGTGTCTTTTACTATATGAAAAATGGTCTCGTAAGATTATTGTTAATTAGTATGTTGACAAAGCAATATCTAAGTGTCAATATTCTCTGTAGATAAACCACTAATGTTTACTTTAACACTGTCATAAAAATCAGCATTAGATAGGAAGTTAGAAAGTTTAATAATTGAAATATTAGCTTCCGTATCCACAAGAAACTCTGTACTTGAGTGAAGCTCTTTAACTTTTAGATTAACAGTTGAATTTGTAGCGGTTAGTTGAGAAATTATATTTGAACTTTTTGAATCAATTGCATTTTTATTAATTTTTAATATTCTGCTTTCAATAAACTTTCTTTTCTTGGTTCGGCAGTAACCAAAGAACGATTTGAGTTTAAATTATATTTCTTAGAAAGATTAGGATTATGCGATTATGAATTTGAATTGAAATTTAGTCTTCTATTATTATTATTCAATTTTCATTGTCGACATTCTTGAATGACGTGACCGATATTTTTACAATAATTGCAGTTTTTTACTTAACTGTGCACAATATTATTTATATACTGTTTATTTAATTTTTGCCGAAATTTTGACTCTAAATTTCCTAATTTTTTACAAAATTTATAAATTTTCGAGGATTTATTTTATTGATAGAACTTATTCGAATTAACATTGTGATTGTTCGTATTCAATTTGAATCGACAATGGGGCTCTGAATGTCCTGATTTTTTACAATAAATACAAAATTTATAATATTTTAATATTCTCGTGCATTTAAGTTTCGAAATTTTTCAATTTTCTTTGAGGATTTTTACTATGTTTCTTTGGCAATCGCGAATTGAACGACATATTTGAAATTGTCGGGTTTTTGCGAATAATTGAAATGTCTTTTTAAGCCCGTAACGAAGACATTTAATGCTCATATTTTTAATAAATATACACACGCGGCTCGATCAGTATGTGCGAATTTTTTATCTAAGTTATTAGTAATATTAATGAAGCAGTTTTCTATCTTTCTTTCTACCTTTCTACCCAATTAGTAAGTGCGATTGTTTATCTGAGTATATATTCATGAAATAATTTTTTAAAGTGCTCCAATTCGGGAAAACCTGGGTTCTAATTAAATTGCTTTGTCTGTAATTTTACGGTTCGCAGTTATTGCAAAATTCATAAATTTCAGTTTTTTCACCATCAAAACTAGAAAACATTTTATAAGCGGTTTCTATTAGTATGGACGTTTTCCTCTTTTATTTTTTATAAATTGCTCAGTAAACATATATTTTTTTGCAAAACTGTTTCATAAATTTAATAAGACGCTTATAATAGCAGAAGTATGCTTTTCATTTCTTCGTTGAAGAAGGTAATTGTTACGGTCAAAAAAAATCCGTGTAAAACTGAGTCTCGCGAAGGAAGTATCGTGTTACACAAGGCAAAAAACAACTATAAAATGACGCGAGTAAAATTAAATGAACAAAATTGATCTCCGGGTGATGTATCGCGATATGGTAATATTTTAGGAGGTCGTGAGTGACTCAAGCGTCGTACGCTACTAGATTCGTCTAGATTGCATTACCCTAGGGCCAGTGGATCACTCACGACTCACGAGTGACCTCGAGGAGAGGGGGAAACAGAGTAATGAGAGTGAGATCACCTACTCAAAGGAGACGTCGGATAGATTGACCATGTCCCCTTTGGAAAGGGGAGAGGTCGCTTGCCTATAAAGACGCATGGGATTTGATGGCGGTTTCCTCCGTTCAGTCGAAGGGAAGGTCGTGTCGTTGTAAACCGAGGAATCATCACATGGCATGCAAGCAATAATTCATAAAGATCCTGGGGAGTCCCCTAATTGAAGACAATGATGGCCTTATTGAGGCTCGATTTCCTGGAGAAAATAAAAAAGGACTCGAGATTAACGAGCAAGAAAAAATAAAGTTTTCGAAACAAAGAAGAAAGTTCAAAAGAACGAGAAGGAGTCAGAATATATATACATATACGTACCGGAGGATAGTAGATTCTTCTGACTTGAGCAACGATACCGAGTTGACGAGCGCAGAACATTTATCCGCAACACCGCCATTATTGTATATGGAAAACTAAACTATTGTACACGACAAACTGAACTATTATACGCAACACGTATTAAATACGTGTTAAAATATAAGTATATATTGTAAAAGAAATAAATTATATTCAAAATTAGAAGTACTTGATTTTTATTGCCAACTGTAATTGTGTCTTGTTGGCGGTGATGAAGTTGACCAGCAACGTTACTGGAAGAGTCGTCCGTTGATCTTCGTCTTGATTTGGCGGAAATACTGATGTTGAAGAATCATCAAAATTAATTTTCACACAAAACATCCAGTACTTCTGACACCAGGTGTAATGGGTTGTAGTCGGACAAATGAGTTACTCGTGTGTATGTTATTTAATAATAGTAATTTATTTAGTGATATAAGTTATATTAAATATACATTGACTCGGTATTAAAATAGTAATATTTGTGGAAATTGTGATGCAAAGGAAAGCCATTTGCATCACACAAATAAAAGTGTAAAGAGAAAATCCGTGAGATTCGAACGGAATTTATGTGAGACTTTTTCAGTTGTGTATGAATTTAATTTAATTCCATTTATCTTGTTTACGAAATCAATATTTTTTAAATTAATTTATTAGTTATGTATAACACAATTTGTTAATCGTGTATAAAACAAAAATGGGATTGTATTAAAAATTACTGTTGTTATTATACTTATCAGTTATTATATTATTTATTGTAAATATACTATTTTTAAATTCTTCATTAAAAACAGAAATTACTTATAAAATTAATAAAATAAATGTATGGTGACATTCTTTACAATAATTTCAAATTAATTCAATTTTTACGTATTTTAAACAAGTATACGTTAATATTATTTTATCAATACAGTGAAAAAATAACATTATAGGTAAATATAATAAAGTGATATAGGTAATTTCAGTTTAGCGCAATAAAAATTTGAAATAAATTAAAAGTATTTACTTTCTTTATAATTTATACATTTTTTCCATTTCAAAATTAGTTATATTTTTTATAAATTCACGGCTTTAATGCGCTTAAGAATATAATCTTCGTTTAGAACGCTTTTTCTTTTATATTTTTTTAAATTTTTGAAACCAAGGAAGATCAACAAATTGTTCTTTCTATGTCGTAAGGTTTTTCTTACTATTACTTTTCGATTAATTTATTAATATTATATTTTTCATTATTATTAAGAACTTGTTTTGGGATAATATTCAAGAATAAAATTTAGATTTTATCTCGATAGATTCAATATTTAGAAAACTGATAAATATATTTTTTTAATGTGATTCATTATAAATAATTTGTATAATCATTTTATTAGATTTTTATTTACACTATATTTATTTCATATTACGTGTATACATTTTGAAGTTTAATTATATTTATTTATTAAAATTTATTTTGACAGTTTTTCTATTGAATTTTCTTAGATTATGAAGATGCCATAATTCAATTGCAATACTTATCTTTAAATAAAATTTGAAAACAATAATTTTATTGTTGAGCAATACAAAGGAAATTTATTAATAGATTTTTTATTAAAAATAAATGAAATTAAAAAATATGGTTTTAAAATTAGTAATTAATTTTGTATGAAATATAAAAAACGTATGACCATAGTGCATCCACGAGAGGATTATTGTATCGTATGTTTCTATAATCTCTTATTCTTGAAGTGGCTGAAAAAAAATTTGGTGTAACATATTTCAGAAAATTACTATAAAGATAAGATTTTGTACATATACAGAATCTTTACTATATTTACTTAATTTAATTTAATTTTATTTACTATGTTCATTAGTATTTGACTCGTATTTAGTGATCTTTAATTTTAAGTTACTTCAATGCAAAATATAGAATTGTAATTTATTAAATATTATATACATATACATATATATTCACACATGTATACATGTGATATGTTGACAAATGCGTGTATATATACGCATCCCAATATTTTCGTCGTCTATTTTCGTATATATTGTAGGTATGATATGTAAATCCATAGCCGTATATAACAAATTCACTTGCATAAAAATGCATATCTTCTACAAAGCACTGAATTCCTATACTAATGGTTCAAATTTTAAGCTGCAAAGCATAGCTTGATACTTCACGTATACAAATATACATACATACCTACTACACACATATTAACATGATACAGTTTAAACAATTCCAACAATTCCAATAATTTCATTGGACTTATATATTACCATCTATACACGTACATAAATAAATATATACATATATATGTACACATCGTCATTCGATGCATATAAATATGTTAGAAGAAAAAAAAATCTGAGCTCAGCGAACTAAGCATTATATATATATATATATATGTATATGCATTCAATCCTTTCTCTTTCGTACTAGATCCATCTCTTTCATAGTTTTATATGAAAGATGTATGACTCGGTCAAACTTCGTAAATTTTTAGGTTTCTTGAATATCTCCTTTATAATTTTTTATCTGCTCTTTCTCACTCCTATTTTTATATTGTTAATAATATTCTTCTTATTAATTATATATTTTTTTAATAGAGTTTAGTTATCTAAGAACATAAATTAAGACATAATATACATGAAATTATATATGTATTTTTTCTCTCAAATTCCATTATCTTTATTTAACACTTCAATGAAATGAGAAATAACTTTTATATGATGTATTTATATGAAACCGTAAATTACATGCGTTTTTTAAAAATTGGTTACATAATAAAGTATTTATATAAAAATATATAGCTTATATGTTGTTATATATTTCTAAACTTTTATATGCATTATGAAGATATTTTTTAGAATAAAAACAGAATAAATACATTTTTTATTATTTTAGTTAATTTATTAATTTTAAAATTACAAAAAATAAAGAAAATTTTCAAATTAAATTAATGAAGTAATTATTACAATCTAGTTTTTCTGGTATATAATTAAGAGTATCTAGCGGATAATGAAATTTATCAATTATTTATATAAAAAAACTTGTAGTATTCGCGAATAAAATGCTATGAATGGTAAATAACGAATGGTAAATCTGCTATAAATAAGTATTAGTTCATTATAATAAATATATTTTTATAAAACTTGCAGTGTATTTCATTTATGTCAAACAGTAATAATATTTTTTTCTATTTGTGTAATATGTTAAATTTTATCGTAAGATATTCGGTAAGATGATAAGTATATCTTTTATCTATCTTTGTATTTTAAAAATTTATTGATACATGTATATATATTAATTTTTCATTTTGAAATTAATAGTACAAAAACTAATAAATATTTCTAATTATTTATTTACTTTTATTTATTCTATATTTATTCTCAACATTTTTTGAATTTTCTTTTATAAAATATAGAAATTTAAGATTTATTTTGTTTATGAAGAAACTAAAAAAATATTATACCTTTATATTATTAATAAAAATATGAATTTTTTTAATTTATGTACATTCGTAATAAATCTAATAATATAATCAAAAATTTTATGCTGAAAGAATATTAATGTTTTATATCATACAGTTGAATATATTAAAATTTCAATACGTTGTGATCAACAAACTATCAACTCATTTTAAATATAAAGTATAGTATCATTATACATTTATTAAAGAATTCACTATTTTTTATTATGCCAAGTTTATGTATGTAAAGAATAAACCTCTGCTACATAAAGAAAATTATTAAAGTGAGATTTATATATTTTTCTTCCACAACACAAAATACAGAAAGTAGTAGTTATAGTTTTTTAGTTATTTTCTCTCATTGGTTTCTATAATTAGTCTTTATTTTAGATTTTATTATAGTTTTTTCATACAATAATAATCAATTTAGATTAAATTAAATTAAATTTTTATAACAACTATTATTTAAATAATTCATAGATTATCATAACATCAGTATTAATATTTATAAATATTATTTATAATTAAATTAATTTTATTTTAATAAATGAATTAATATAATAACGAAATAATTTTGATTTTTTTAAATCTATATTTGAATTCTTATTATGTTTATAATTTATAGATTCTTTAAGATAGACATAAATAAAATATTTGCAATGTTAGTTATGTATGTAAAGTTCAATCAAAACTGATAGCTTGAAACTGTTGACAAATAAATTTCCAAAAAAAGTTATTCGACAACCAATATCTCGTTTATATAGGATAAAATATCGTATTTTTTATTTACGCGTATATTATATTTTACATATTTGACTCATCGCATTGAAAATTTTTGTTTTAATTAAAATTCGAATCCTAATTTCGGTAGTTGATTATAATACTAAAATATGAAGCATAGAACGATACAAAAGTAATAAAAGTGAAACACAATTAACGTATTTTATTTATTTTATTATAAAGTATTATTTTAAATTTTACTTGCAATTTATACGTATATATCCATTGATTTAAATATATGTTATTCTCAAAAAAATAATTTATTCCTAAACTTTCCATATTCATTTTGTATAACTTCTTATTAAGATAATAAAACTCTTATAGTTAAGACAAAATTTTATTCATATATTAAAAAATTTTAATATTAAATATTTATATCTAATTTATTATCTAATATTAAAAACTATAAAATAAATAATTATTTGTAAATTTTTATCATTTAATTAACGAAAGAAAGAATTAAATATCTACAGAAAAGAAGTGAAGCCTGATTGAATCTGTAAAAACTTTTAATGTATAGTATATATATTTATTTGAAATAGTTCTAATTGCTGTAAATTTTAATGAATAAATTTTAAAATCCTTTCAAAGATTTACGTGTTGAAGTTTTTTTATTCTTATTATTAAGATTATGAATATTAAATTATTAGCATTAAAAAATTTTATATACAATAATTTGTAGTTAAATATAATTATATATAACTATTATGTAAAAGTATTACTTATGAAATTTTAACTGAAAATTGAATATAATATTTTAATGGGGCATATCAATAATCAGAAATTGTTGTATACAGATAATCATTATATGAGTAGATCAAATTTTTATAATTTATGTCTTATATTATATATTATAATTATAGGTAATTTCATATTTTGTAATGAAAAATAAATTTTTATAAAATATTTCAAAAAATATTTATAAATTATTTATAAAAATAAAATTCGTCCATTTGCAACGTAGTAATTATATAACTAAATATTTTCTAGATTTATACTTAACTAATTTAAGAAATTAAATTTTTAATTTTTTAATTAAATTGGTTAAAAATTATATTGAAAAAGTAATTTGTAAATATAAATTCATATACACGATATATATAATAAATTTATATTATTTCATGAAAAATGGGATAAAGCAGAAGTAGAAAGAGAATTCATCGTATTAAGAACTATAAAAGAGTAAAACAAAAAGGGAATGCATAACACTTTAAAAAACAACGTTAAAAAAGTAAAAAAGAAAACCCAAATCATGTTTTAAATACTTGATTGCATTTTAAAAATACTTTTTATTATTTTGATTACATCAGAAATTTCTATAAACCATTAATGATAATTTCCAACTTTATGTTACTCTGAAATATTTTTTATAAGTATATTTGTATTAAATTTTTTGTTTTTTGATTTCTCTTAAATTTTTATTATATCGCTAATTGATTGAATAGTAATTTTTGTTATAATATCTGATAATTTAAAAAAAACAATACTTAATATTATGTTTATTTATAATAGAAAGATAGTATAGGTATTCATATATTAGTAAATGTAGCTTTATAAAGAATTGTGTGTAATAATTTGTATTTTCATTGAAACATTTTTGATAAAAATAAGCCTGGCGTAGTATCATAAATTTAATTGAATGCACGTTGTAATGAGGATTTGAATTCATTCTGATTATTTATATATAAATAACTAATATTTATATTTATGTAATATTAATATTGAAAATTTAATATTTAAAAAAGTTCTCTTGCCAATGTGAGTGAGTGATATATATATATATATATATATATATAGAGAGAGAGAGAGAGACAAAAACAGACACAGGTTACAGAATAATGAAATTTGGATCTTCTTTGATGAGTGTAATTGCCTCAGATTGCCAAAATCACGTTAGTTGAAAAAATATGAGTTAGCTCTAATACAGACCTAAGTCGAAACTCATGAAAAAGTGATCATGTACAATTTCAAAAATTTGTATGGATATTCAAGAAATAAAAGCAAAGCTAATAAAATAAAAATGATACATCTGATCAGTAAATTTCTGTCTTCTTATCGCGTACCATTAATAATTCATATTACTTTTGTGCAATCCTTAATCCTCACTTCTTCTATCTTTGAAACCGAGATGGCTAATCCTATGAGTAGCTTAAGTATGTACATAAATAAATGAAAATGAAAGAAATTTAATAATAATAAAACATAATTACGTACGAAGAAGAGTTTATTATGAGTAATAAATACTCGTTACTATATACATGTATCTTTATATTTATTTCGATATTTGTTTCGATAGTTTTTTTCATAATTAATTTGATATATAGTTTATATTATATAAACCTATAAAAGTTGCTGTTTTGATGATTAAATATTTATAGTACTATAACATTTAATAATATACTTGATTAACAAATTCACACCATAAATGTTAGTTGACAAACACATTGTCAAAATTCAGGTTAATATTTTGGCTGAGCTTTTACTTACTTCAAAGATCGCAAAACATTCATTACTTTAAATCAAAATACATTAATGAAATAGGCAAAAATCTATTTATTACCAAAATCGACGCACACTACAAACTTAATTTTAAATTAGACATGATTTAGATAGTATGTTATATAAATATATAAAGTTTATAGAATCAAGTACAATCTAATAATATAATTTTACACAAATGAAATTTCAAAATAATATAAAATTAAAACTAAAAAAATATTACTGGAGAGATAATTTTTATCTGATTAAATTAGGAAGAAAATACAAGACATTTATAAAAAAAATGTTTAAGTTCTAAAAGTAGAAACTTATGTGTTTTATGCAAAACTAACGTGTTACATTTTTTGATATATACCACAGTTGATCGAAAGGTAACGGGTTTCGAAGCATGACCGTTAATCACCAATATGGAATTGGCTGTTTAATTTTTTCTTATTTAAGTATATTACATATCCATTAAAATTATGATGTCAAATTAACCTGTAATTTTCATAAAAGATTCACTATTTTTAAAATGTGTTGAAAATATTCTATACAATGATTAAATAAACATTCTATATTTATGTTTTCGAATGTTAATATAGGTAATAAGTTATAAAAAGTTATAAGTAAACTTTGAGCATTGATTTATAAAAAGAAAATTGTTTAAATAAAATTTATCCTATATTTCATATTAATCAAGAAATAAAGTATAAAGAATTTCTCGTGTAAAGAAATGTAAGGAATAATTTTTTATCTTTAAATTTAATTTAGAAATAGTAAAGAGAATATTGAAAACCTAATAAATAACTATCTTTAATTAGGTAGTTTTATGAAAGAGGGTGTTATTTATAATATATGCATTATTATGTATCGAAATCAATCATTCATTTGAATTTTTTCTTTGATTTCAGCGATGATAGTTAAGAAAAATATTTTTCTTAAATTACATTACTTATTTTAATGTTTTATCTTTAACTATTATTTACTTATATTTAAACTGAAAATGAAATTCAATGTTACAGATTTTTTAATAGATATATTTCCATGTAATTCTATATAAATAGTAAAAGTTTATTCCACTTTAATTAATTACAGTCATGTATTATTTATATATATTTGATTTATATATTTCGGTGAATAGTGTTTTGCACATTAGCGAATTTCTTCTTTTTTTATATCATAAATAATAGAATTATAGGCACTAACTTTCGACAGTTATAAGATAAGTATTGAGAGATGAAATAGATTCTCACAATAAATTTGTTATACATTTATTATTAAAAATCAAGATTGTATAACAATTTATTATAAATTATTATATTTTCTTATTTTTATGAAAATTTTATTTATTCTTTTATTAAAAGTTAATAAGATAATTTAATGAGGTTTAAATTGAATAAAAATATTAATGTCTAATATTTATTTAAATATAATTATATTAAACTTTCATTTATATTTTTAAGATTATATCAATAAAATATAAAATAATTCATTAATATTATTTACAATATTTTCTCTTTAAATAAAGAAGGAAAATTTTGGGAAGTGATTAACTCAGATAAAAAATAAGAATGATTAAGTTTTAAAGGAAAATTTATATGTATTTAAACACATCTTGTAGACATAAAGAAACCTTTTTGCGTTCGAAGAGGAAAAAAAGCTGCATATATACGCAACTTGCAATCTACATAAATTTAATTCTGACACATAATACACCATGTGGGCCGTGTAAGACTCTTCTTGCTGGTTTCACGGTAGTTTGGTCTCGATACCCATCTATTTAATGAAAATTTCCACTTGCCTATAGAATTAGTGAAGCTGTGCTCTAGTTGGATTGTTTTTCCCTTTCTCTAGTCTACCTACTCATAGTAGTGTTACGTCATATATTCGAAGCCGACTTATCAAATACTAAGGCAAAGCTCGTATCTTCGAAATTTTAATAAATAAATTACATATTTATATTTACATATTATATTTAATTTATAATTTTTAAATAAACGAATGGTAATGTATTTAAAAAAGATTCCAGTTGTATTAGATAAATACATTGATGATTTACTAGTTTATATTTACACGAATAATACTGTTTAAAAATAAATAAAAATATTTTTAATAATGACATTTTATTTATGATATAATTTATCTTATAAAAACTTTATTCATGACACAGAAATTTTTATTTTGTTGATAAATTATTAATATTATTAATGTTAATTATGTAAAAATATAAATATGCAATATATTGCATGTTAATACTTACTTTATGGTTCTTACTCGTTTAATCTTGTTTACAAAATTTAAACATATATTTTCAATTGAAATAAAATATTTTTATTGGCACTTAAAGCTAAATGTAAAAATATAACAAAATAAATATACTCTTTTATTAAGGTTTGCATCAAATATTTAATAATAATGATTTGGTTGGTTGATGATTACTAAGTTATGTTATCCTAAGAATTATACCACAAAAATTTGAATAATATCAATACATATAGTATTATATTATTATTATAAAAGTATACGTGAAATATGCACTCTTATTTTAGGTCCTTAATATTTATTATCGTATGCAAGTTTATAACTATTTCGCATTTAAAAATTATCGATAAAAGTTATGATACGAATCAAAATAAATATATTGAATAAATTTACATATATACATAACTAAACAATTATGAATAAAACTAATGAAAAATTAAATTCTTTATGATAACATAGATAGAAAAATATTTAAATAGTATTTTATAGATCCATTATGATAAATTATTCTTATAACTATAAAAAATAAATGTATTAATATAAAAATAAAAATAAAAATAAAAATAATAAAATTAATTAATAATTATTGTTGAGAATGGAAAGCATCAAGAAAAAGAGTAGAGCAAAAAAGAATCGAACTTTGGTAAGCTAAAAAACAATTATAAACAAACAGATGAAATTACCCTGACCCGGTCTAGAGGCGGACAACGGATCGCTCGCCACCACTCCTCATAATATGAGGCGCGGGGACGGCCATAACTAGTAAGAAATCTTAGAAATAAACTCGCTTCTCGTAACTCAAGGAGTAATGAGATATCCTTGCAGGGCTCCGCTCAGGTAGTGCGGAGGTCTTTCAAGAAATGCACGCGTCACCGAAAAGTATGTTTCGTAGAAGGAATTATTTCGAGGAAATTGTGAGCGACTCGAAATCACGTTTAGTAAATCGAGAGTCCACGCGTGGAGAACAACGAGGGATTATTGGTCTGTAGACGGACCTGCCATTGCGCTGGAAGGAGTCGCAACTCCGAAGAGGAAAGGCAAGAAGGGGTTGAGACGCGAACCCTTCCAGGCATGTGAGCAGGAGTCCGGGCTACCAAAGAGCGTACACAACGGATGCATCACAGAAGTGGAAAATCACGGTATGACGCACAGACAGGTCTGGGAAATTACGCGACCGAGAATTACGCAACATATAAAACAAAAGACGCTTTGTCAAAGTTCGACAAAGAGACAATAAACAGATGAAGGCAGAGATTCAGAAGGGGAAGTAAATATATATAAGCGAATGTGACCCAGTGAAGTTAGACTTATAATTTATATAAAGATAGAAACATCGTCGAGAACGCAAATTATATCTTTGTATCAAACTATTATACGCGACAGTTACATATATATATTATTAGACATCATTATAATATACGCCGAAAACAACTTTGTTAAAATATTTGTAATAAATAAATAATTGGTAACAACATCAAGTAGAATACGAATCATTTCAACCCCAACAATTATATTAAAACTAAAAATTATTCTTTATAACACTACAAAAGTAGTTTATTTGCTTGAATAAAAAACTTTTTATTAATGTAAGGAAAGCGCGTGTAAGGAAGAGAAGGGTTAAAAATTAAAAGGAAAAATTACGTTAGGAAGATGCAAGAGCAGTTATGCTAGAAAAATCTATAATACGAAGAACATACGAGAATACCAAAAAAATATCTGAAAACTTTATGAAATCCACATGTTGAGAATAGAAAACCTCGGGGAAATCGAGTCTGTCAAAAAAGGTTTCGAGCGGTCACAAGGTAAGGAGAGAATTATAAACAACACGGGTAAAATTACCTATATCCACTCGAGCGACGGACAACGAGTTTCTTGCCACCAAACCTCAAACGCGTAATGCGGGAACACCCGTAGCCCATATGAGATCGTATAAACAAACTCGCCTCTCGGAGCTCTGAGGCGAAGAGTAACAAGAAATACTTGCAAGGCCCTGCTCGGGGCGAGGCGTAATGCTAGCCTCATGCGCGTTGTCGCGAAGGGTCTTTCTAGGAATGCTCGCGCCCCCTAATAAAGAAGACAAAGACGAAATGTATCACGAGAAGATGATACTCAAGGAGGTTGCGAGTGACTCGGATGTCATGCATGACCAATTCGTGTAAATCATAATACACAAATCAATCAACTGTATGTGGACAGCAATTAAGAATCAACTATATGTGGAAAACGGAAAGTTGACCAGGAGTCCGGTCTACCGAAGGGGGAATAATAGACGGTCCGCCCGAAGATGAGGGGAAGTCCATCTATATATGAAGGCGAGCGGGAGTCCAGTATGCAGAGAAACAAATGGTATCCCTCGGGGAGAGTAAACAACAAAAGAAGGAAAAATGCGGTAGAATCGGGAGGGAGAAAAGATATAAATATATATACAGCCCGGGTCGCGGATAAATTCTTCGAACTCAATCGACAAACTAACAATTGTTAATTTCTACTGTAAGTGAAATATTGAACGCGACATTGAGATTTCTTACACCCGTCCGAATAACAACTTGTTGAAATACTAACATTGTGAATAATATAAATTGTGGCATAAACAACGTGCGAGCATTTATTTAACTCGCAACACCACACAATATTTATATAACTCTAGTATTTATGTTCTAAGGCAAGCACATAGAAGACGAATACATACAGAATATATTAACAGTACATACACGTATACAGTATAGATGCCTCTGTATTGTATATTAACTTTATACAACGGTACAAAGCCAGGTCATCACATCCAAGATAGTAATCATTTGAATAAAAAAATTCCCTAGATATTATATTGTTACATAATTTGATTTAATCTTTTAAAAAGGTTTCATATGAACGCAGAAATCTGCATTAATGTATTTAAAAACAATCTTATAATTTTAAAGATTTCGCTATTTAAAATTTATATATTTTTAAAATTATACACTGTATAATTTTATTCTTGTGTATTACTACAATGCATTAAAAATAATTATTGTAAATATATTTTTTATATGTAGAAAGAATTCGTATAATAAAAATATATAAGTATTATAATATATTTTATAATACAAAGTATTACATTTTCTTTTTATTTTGGATTACTTCACAATTTTGTACTTAATCGACACAATTACAAAATATTTCATTATAATTAATAAATTTTTATTATTTGAAAGAAGATTTCAAACATATAAATTCAACAACATTAATTTCAGGAAAATGCAATAATAATTATAAAGAAATATTAAATTATAAAATTAATAATGAACTAATTGCGTTCTTTAATTATTAAAAATAATTTTAATTATTATACAATTAATATTAATTATTTTAAAAAATAAATATTATATATTTTGATAATAAATAATGATACAAAGTTAAAATAAATATTTGCTGATAAACTATTTTTAAAATTATGAAATTATTCTTTAATGCTTTCCAATATATTTTGCTAACAACAACATTATTTGCAATAAGTAAATTTATTAATTAAATATATATTTAAAATTTTATTTATATTATAAAATCTTTTAAACCAAAAATTAAAAATAAATTAATTAGTAAACAAGAAAAAATACACTATATTTATAATGTATTATATTATAGAATTCAATTTAGTCGAATAAAATTTTATCAAAATTTGTTATTATACACTTGAAATAAACAAATTTTGTAAATATTTCATTTTTTCTATACATATGATATCATTTATAAGGCATGAGGAAAATATAATAAAATTAAGTTTATGATATATCACACATGGAACTACATAAGGTAAATTAACAAATTATTCTACACTAGTAGAATGAAAAATCTCCATGTGATAAAATAAACTATATATTTAAAAAAATAAATCAGCTTATCATTTTATTGTTGCGCTTATTAAAAAAAATATGTTGAAAATATATGTTAATATATCAGTTTATTAAATAAAAAACATAAATTATCCTATTAGAATAAAGATGGTATTAGAAATTTCGAAGTATTTCAATTTTCAATTTTTTTGGAAATTGATAGATAACAAATAAATTTTCTAAAAAAAAATTTTGAAATCTTGAATATTTTTAGAATCTATTTATGTAAGATAATCATATGTACATATCTGTTGTATAATCTGTAAGATATAAAAATATGTTTAAAAAATTAAAGGATTCGGAAAATATTAAATTAAAAAAAATTTACTATGATTTCTATTAGCTTAAAACATCTATATATAAGTGATATATACATGTACAGTAATTTATAAGCATAATTTTTTTTATATTTTGAATTATAGCGAATACAAAATATATTTTAAGTATTGAAGGTAAATGCTTCAAAATTTTTATATATGTGAAAAGAAATATAAAAGTGTTTTATAATTTAAAATACTTAAATATAAATATATTTCAAACTTTTAATGAGATAAATTAAACGAAGAATTTAATTAGTAATTAATTTTGTTTTTAACTTTAATGTGACTTTCATTACCATTCTATGAATACATTTCTTTATTAATAGCATTATGTAATTAATTTAAATACATAAATTTTTAGATTTAATTTATCTTTTCAGATTTAATCTAAATTAATTTAGATGAAAAATATGTATTTTTATTAAATTTTCCAGTTAGTTTTAATTACAATATTCCGGAGTTTCAGATGTAACTATAAGTTACATATTATTATAAAAATTATTTCTCAATGTTTTTAATGTTTCATATACTTGTTACATACATTGTATACAAATTTAAATTTTGTTTTTTCTTTTTTTGATAAAATGTAAAAGAAACATTTGATTTTCTGTAACAATGATGGAAAACATATTTAAATATGTTTACAGATATTTTGTTAACAACACCAATTTACTGAAATGAGAATTATAAAACGATTGTGATAATTAAAAGTGGACATATACAGTGAAGACAGAGAGAAAGGAGAAAAGGGAGAGAATGAGCACAGAAATAAAAGAAGTGCACCTAAAAAATTTGATTGAAAATTAAAGGATATTGGTAGTGAAGTAATATGCCCGTAAATTATTTGCAGTGGTGATAAGCAAGGATTATAAACTTTTAATTTGTACTTAAGATATACTTTTCACGCATTTTCATAATATCAACTCATATTTTATTTAAAAAAAAAATGAAAAGATGTTTTTATTCTAAACGTTATTTAGGTTCCTATGAAAAAAATCCATACATATCTGCATTTTAGATTATACTTAAAGAGCCAGATGACATGTTTTTATTTTTATTTTACTTGTGTAAATACATTCAAAATGTAAATAAAATTTTTTTTAATGAAATTATTTGCACGGTAGGGATATAAAAATTAAAAATAATAATTTTTAAAAATATTTATCTTATCTAGTGGTATAAAGCTAATAAGATATTTATTTATTTAGCTATAAAACTAATTTATTTGTAACATCAATATTACAATCTTACAAATATTTTTTTAACTTCAGGTTACATACAATATTCACTTAAATATTTATACAGATTTATAGAAAAATATTTTTATGAATTTTCATAAGATTAAAATAATGAAATTATTTATTTCCATATTTAAAGATTACAGAAATTAATTATAAAAGAAAATGTTATTAATTAAAATTTATTATTTTAACTATAAAAAATGAATGAAATAATTAAAAATCATTTATTATTTCCAATGCAAATCACAAATATTCTCTTATAATATATTATATCAATAATAATATATTTTCGACCTTTCACACATTTCATTATTTTTAAAAACAATTTTTTTATGAACAAAGTTTGGTTTTATTTATTATAATATTTAATCTAATGTATCGCAGTCTTACAGGTTATTTGTTTTTGTTTTAAATAGAATTTTTTATTGTTTGTGAGAGTTTGTTATGGGAGAACATATTTTTTTCGTAGCAATTTTGGGATTTTATTTATATTCAGAAAATGGAAAGAATTAAAAAAATGTACATTCAATTTCTTTATGATTTTTTATGTTTATATATGTGGATGTGCAAGAGAAAATGGGAATGTTGTAATAAATATGGGAAATTAAGAATTTATATTTATTTACATATGAATATATTCAATTATTACACTTCGAAACATGTTTAAGGAATAATGACAAAGGCGTTTAAATCATGAGTTTTATTTTTTAATTATATAATTATTAATTACTTTTTGTTTGTTATATATTTATTTATTCAGGATTTTTTTTGTTTATATACACATATTTTTTTATGTATTCTTAGTGTTATATAGTTATATAAGCCACTAATAGTTTTTCATAATTTTTCGATCTTTCTCTTTTTTATGTCTTTGTGATTTATCTATATTGTAACTCCATAAAAAGTTTTTATAATTACCATTTTAATTTGCTTCGTAAATTATTTTTTTATTAAATGTTTTCTTATTAATATGCTATGTAATTGGAATGTTGTTTTTATCTTGTAGGTATTGTTTGTTATCTAAAATTGTGAATGTTTCTGGAGTGATAAATCTTGTTTTAAGCATTGTGAGAATTAATTTTGGTTTGGATATATTATCTTAGAAATGATTTTCTTAGAAACTATTTTCTATGATATGGTCTAATTTTGAATTATGGTTTTTATTTAATTTTAATATATAGCAATCAATTCTTTGTAAATTTGTTTTGTTGTATAATATATTGTTTATTATATATTTTTTATGAGTTTGCCTCAGTTCTGTATAATTTAAGACAGGCTCTTATACGTCTTCTTTATAAGGTTCTTATTTTTTCTATTTGATGTGCCGTTACATTCTACTAGATGGGGCAAGCGTATGTTCGGATTAGTTTTATAAGTCTTTGATAGCATAATACTTTTATTCTACTGTTTAAATGCTTTGAACAAACAAAATAATTTTTTGAATCGCTAAAATGATGTTTTTGCTTTTTCAGTTAAGTTTTTATGTAATAATTATATTTTAATTTTATATGTGATCTAATTCTAAATATTTAACTATTTGTTTGTGAGGAATTGCCTGTTTTTGGTGGGACTACCCATTATTTGAGAATTTTTACAATTTTTTCTTTCTGAAACACTTATTTGAGATAAGTTATTTCGAAATAAAATAGTTTGGCATTTATTTATATTAATTTTTTATTTTTATGACTTGTAATAATCGTTTATTTTGTTGAACAATTCTTGTAATTGTGATTTTAATTTTTTAGTGTTTTTCTCGGATACATAAATTATTATATCATCTGCAAAAAATATCGGTTGTTTTTGTAATGATTTGTTAAGATCAAATAAATGCTGAATATCACGATTGTATACATTAAAGAGGATCGGAGAATTTATATTGCTTTGTTGTAGGCCGTTTTCTATTGTGAATTCTACGCTTATTTCTTTGTTTCCATCTGTTGTAAAAAATGATTTATCCATGATCATATTCTATATTAATTTTATTTTATGTTTAGGAAAATTTTTGTAATTAATTTATAAATTATACCTTTGGACCAATTTGTTATAACTAATTTTTTAAAATTAAATAATAAAATTAATTAATTAAAATTAAAGTATAAAAGTGAATTAGGTTGAGATTTAAATACATATATTTGTATCGGTATTGCAAAACGTCTTTATGATATTCTCAAGTTTTGATTAATTATCTGTTAGCATTTGTGCACACGATATTTTCACAGAAAATGTAATGGAGGCTATAATAGTTTTTAAATATAATTTCTTGTCAGATATTAATACTAGTAAATTGAATTTCGCACGTTAAATGAGAAGCAGAAAAATAATTACCTGATCATCGTACGTGGTTACAAGAACAAGCCTTTTAATCTATATCGCAATTAAGTAATTAAATCTATTCTTGAATTGGATATAAGTTATTACAATTGCTAAAATTTTTATATAATGTACTGAATAATATAAAAACTTTAGTCTATAATTTTCATTGATAAATTAAAAATTTCATTTTAAAACTTGTTAATATTATAAAGTAAAAGAATTATTTTATTAAAAATGTTAATCTCTATATTGTATTTTAAAACCAATTTTAAATAATGAAAAAATTATTAATATTACTAATTATATAATAAAATGTAGAAAAACTTAGGTTTACTTGATAATTATATTATACATAATTTATTGTATAAAAAAAATTATAATTCTATTAATACTGTATGACTAATGTTTTAGGCTTATTGAATAATAAATTTATTATAAAAAAAATTTTTTTAATTTAATGTATGTAAACAATTTTATGATTTTTGTGTCAAATTAATATTGTTTTAACTATGAAAATTGTAACGCAATATATCACAATTACATTGATAATTTTAACCGATGATTTTACATTATTATATTATTCTATTTTTAATGTATTTTACAATCAATAAAAATAAAATTTTTGAATTGCATAATTTAGAGCAAATATTATATTTTTCAAGAGATTTGAATTACAGAAAAATTTTCTTCAAATCTGATACTTCGACTATACGGATATGTAGTAGTATAAAATCATTTTATTAAACTTTATAAGAAAATGTATTTTATATATTTCATTGTATTATTTAACAGTTAGTAAAGGATTAGAGAAAAAATTTAATTTTTAATTCCATGTTTAATTTTTAATTATTTTAGTATTTAAATCAAAGATTTATAAGCATAAATATTTTCATTTATTAATATAAAATTATTTGTGATAAATATAAAAACGTGTATTTGATCATGTAATAATTTCATTTAAATTATTGTATAAAATATTTCAATATGAGTTTGAATAATTAATTTTCAATAAATGCTGATAGAAATGTATAGAGGAATACATTTCAAATTTGAAGAGGATAGTTTATATACTTATTCGTTGGATTTCATTACCAATGATGATGACCCTAGATAAATGATCAATGGCGAACTTTATTTTCGAATAGTTGTGTCATGTCTGTAATAGAAGTCTATATACATATTATACCAATTTAGATTTTGCATCTGTTATTTAAGTGTCATGTATTTTCAAAATTAATGTACAGTTTTTTTAATTTAAGAAATATTTATATTAAAAATGTATATATAATTAATTACTGATTTTTTAAAGTAAATTATTTATATTTTATTAATTTTAAAACAATATTTATATGAAGTCTATATGATTTAATATAATCTAAAAATTATAGATCTGTATAAAATATATGGAATTTTTCCAAATGCGTTCATATAATTTATACAAAATATCGAATTAATGTTAAAATAATAATATTATTTTTCTTTATTTTATTACAACAATATACATATATATTTAAAAAGAATATCTTTTAATTTGTATTTAACTTATTATAAATAAATTACTGTAATATTTTTAAAATGTTATTATGAAAATTTATTTACGACATTGTTTAGTTAAGAAATATAATTATTATTTAAATGGTTATTCTATATTAATTATCAAATTTCATTATTTGAATAATTACAATTTATAAATTATTATTCATAAAAAAATATGAAAAAAATATGAATTTTAAATTCAATAAGAAGTTTTAGAAATATTTATTTTTGCATATTGATTAAAATAGTTTAATAAACAAAATTTTATAACTGATTAAGAGTTATTGATGTAAAAGTCTTCTAAATATAAAAATAAACTAATAAAAATAAAAAATACAATTACGAAATTTAATGAAATATTATTATACATATGTGAATAACTTTTTTAAAGATTGTACATTATTCTACATGAACACGTGAAATATTTTTTACTCTTTTTACCATATCAAATTTATCTTTTGATATTTAAACTTCGCCAATAATAATATTAAGACCAGAATCTTTTTCTAAAATAGTCAAACTGATATGTATTTGTTCTACATGAAACTATGGTTGTGATTATTATTCTTTAGTTTGTTCGATTATGAAGGACAAGCTTTCAGTGCAACAAGGATATAAATAAATATAATGTAACGTACTGATAGAATTGAAATAAAGTAAAATAATATTTAAGTATGACTTACAGAGATATAGCTTTTTTATTAGTAGCTATGAATCAAGCGATGATATAACACAAGTTATAACGTAATGTATGTAATAATACGATAGATATATTCTTAAATTAAAAGTTTCTAAATGTAAATTTTTTAATTTTATGAATGTTGAATTGATGATGTAAATTGGCTGATTGCAAACATTAACCAATAATAAAAATTTCTTAATAAATACAATCTGTTGTAATTAAAAACTCATATTATTAAATCAAAGAAAATAAACAATTCTATTTAATAATCATCAATTGAGTAAGCACGTACAGACTTGCTCAGTGAATATAATTATTTATTCATATAAATTTTCAGTAAAAATGATCTTTTTTTTGTTACAATATTATGTACTAAGTTATTATAATCACAGAAAATAATAATGATAACAGTATATTTAAATAATGAATGAAGTTTATTATTTACAATTTGCTCTTTTAAGATATAGATAAATAAAAATTTCTTTAAAATAATATATACGGTATTTGTTAATTAAAATACTCATATTTTTTATAGAGGAATTAGAGATAGAATGAGAAAGATAGAGACAGAGTCACAAAGGAATGAATCGTATTATGATCATTCAATGGAAAAATTTGCAACCAATTTACAAGAACATATTGTAGATTTCGTTTAAAATATTTTGAAAAAGAAATTATCTTTTATAGTAATAGTAGACTATACTATATTTCAAAATTTTATTTGTAAAATACAATATATTTTGATACTTAAAAGCTTAAGAATGTTTATATAACTTATAATATTGTAAATTATGTAATATTGAATTTAATATTTTTATTATATTATTAATTTTTTTACCATTATTTTTTTTTTATACAATAATGAAGTTTCTTTACAGTTATAGTTTATATTATTGAAACGAAAGTTTTAGGGAAAAATGGAAAAATTTTAAATAGTCTTTTACAAAAATTCTAAAAATTACATCGTCTACAATAGCCTTTGTTTATAGGTTTTCTTTTAATGAGTTTTTAAATTTTAAATTACATTTCAAACTTTCAGCATCAATAATTAAGTAGTTTTTTTATTATATAAATATATATATATATATATATATATATAATTTTATAAAAAACAAAAATATTCAAAAGCAATTATTTTTTTCAAATTTTATAAAGTTTTTATATTTAAATAATTTAAAATAATATGATAAATTTTAGATTTATCATATTATTATTTCTTAAATAATTCTTAAACAAATATATATTTTGAATATTATTATTTTATAATTGTTTAAAGCAATATATTATAAGTTAGTTTGAATCTAGTTTCTAACAAATTAAAAAAATAAAATCGTGCATAAATATTTCTGAACTATAAATACAATTGATTTATGAAAAGTATACTAAAGAATTTTTTAAATAAAAATTTAAATAATTTATTATATCGTTACAAGTTTTTTAAATACAGTTTTTATTATATTATAACGTTTATTAACGTTCAGTATAAAAATATTGATTTTCTACAATTAACGTTTAGTATTCGAATGTTGGATATTATAGATATGTTAAGTTTGAAATTTTTTGACTTAATATTTATCATGTGAAATTTTAATTAAAAATATTGAATTGTGTTCTATCTATTTTAATTATATATTTTTTAATTTGAGGAATCATGATATAAAATAATCAATAAGGTGTGTACACGTCTCGATTACTAAATTAATCATTCTTTATTATTGAAGATGAATTTCAAATTAATAATTTTATTAAAGAAAAACACGACATTGCATGTTGATACGGTATTAATGTTTAAAAAATTATATTTTATCGATTTTTAAAGCATTTATTGTTCTTAAATTGAAATTATTTTTAAACAATAATATATAATTAATATTATAATAGTTTTCTATATTTATTACAAATAGTTAATTTATATTAATTACACTCATAAATAATGTACAACTATTATAATACACTTATAAATAATGTACAACTATTATAAAAATTATTTATTTTATAAATCTTAAAAATGATAGTGTGAAAATATAAAAATATCGTCTAATTTAACATAAGTAAATATAATATTGATTACTGTTTTATAAAAATTCATTTGCAGATCTGTAAATAGTTAAATTTTCTTTATCCTTTGCAAAGTAATAAATAAAGAATATTATAATTAATTAATTTCGAATATTTAATAATATTTAAAAAATTTACAATTTTAGTATAATTCAGGACTTATTCTTTCCTTTTTTGTCTCATTAGACTTTCTCATTTATTTTCTTTTACCTATTTTTGTCTTTTCGTTATAAATTTCTTATACGGATAGAAATGCACCCCAAGTGTGTTATCGACATTCATCTCAACATCATACTGAAGCTTACCGTGACTACACAGCTTAATTATCTATCAGATATTACATTATAACATATAATAAATATATTGTAATTTTGTAAGCCTTTTAAATGAAAGGTAATATAAGATAATTTACCTTCCTATTATATAATATCATTGAAACATTAAAAACATTAAATTTTCTCATTATTATTATTTTTCGTACTAATTTATTTAGTATATAGTTACTATAATTAAAAACAGATTCATTTTCATTTTAATTATTGAAATTATATATGAATTTTATATGAAAATTCTATAAGTAGTTTAAGTTATGATATTTATTTAGATACAATTTATTTATGTGATTAAATATATAAAAATTACAATTTTTTCTGAAATATTGATAAATTAAAATTCTTATTATATTACTTAGTTTTTTTTAAAAGAATTGTAAGTATAAGTCAGTATTATTAATACAACTAAGTAATAAAAAGTATGTTTAAAAAATGTTTAAATCATTATTAGAATAATTTCGTTTTAGGAAATGAGAGAATAATAAGAATTTTAATATCATAATCTTATTCTGTAATTTATTTTTCGTTGCAAATTTTTACGTTCAATATATATATATATATATATATTAGTTCTGTTATTGTTTGGTGTATTCATAGTAAAAATCATAAAATTCATGAACGTAAATAACATGTATATACATGTGCACACATTATACTTACAACATTTATTTTAATATTTGAGCTTTATAAAAAATTTATATTTTAAATAATTTTATGTTCAAAAGTCTTGTCGAAAATTGCAGCTTATTATTAATTTTTTGTAAACATTATTAATTTTAATAGGTTCTTCAAATGATATAAATTTCCCTAATTTTTAATTAGTAATTTGTAATAGATGTTTTTTTACTAAATAAAGTTTTTAATAATTTTACTACCTTATACTTTAATATAACATTAATCAGTTTTTTTCATATTTTAAGTACTGAAGTATTTCACTTACTGAATGCATTAAATTTCATATTTCTGCATAATTTTTAACAATAATGTTTATATATTGTTTGTTGTATTTTATTAGTCTTGCTAAATATGAATATTAAAAATGAATTAATTAAAACTATATTTTAACTTAATTAGTAAATATAAATTATATAAACAAATTATTAGAAGTATAGTTAATCGTGTTATATAATCATAAAGATATAGTTAATCAAATTATAAATTATCATTTTATTTACATTTATTATTAATTGAGTTATATACAAAATATTGAGAATTTGAGTTGAATTTTTAGATTCAATATAGAATATTTAATCAAGAATTTATTCAATGATTTATAATTTGATATAATATAAAGCATGTAGTTTTTTAATAAATTTTATTAAGCTAAATTAAAAAATTATATTTAGAGTACTTAATAAATCTTTTAAAACACTTATATTATATAAACTTTACGTTTTTTCGCTTTTCTTTATATACTTATTCAATATATTATTTAATATAGATATAAATGTTCTTAATATTAATAAAGAAAAAATACATAATTTTTTAATTTACTATATTTTATATATTTTTGAATCAATTTCAATTTTATTTTTGATTAATGATAATATTTTAATAAAGTGAAATAAGTTCAATAATCAACAACCTTTTCCAGTATGTAATAGGGAATATATTATTTTCAGAAAATAAAAATTATAATAAAAATTGAAATACTATATTGAATAGAAAATTTCTTACTTGAACACCTCCTATTCCGACGATAAATAATAGTTGTACCATAAAAAGAGCTGCCAGTAAATTCATTAATGTTGTCCCTGCTAAATTTCGGAGGTCCGAAAATAAACTGAAATAAATAAATATTTATAAATATTTTTAGCAATTAATATGGAGTATAATAAGAACAAAGATAAGAATATTGAATCATATTGAATAAAAATATGTTTTTAATGTACTGAAAATAAAGTCGGATTTTAATCTGGGTTAACAGATATTTTTCACTATTTTAAACATTAAGATTTCTAATTAATTATTTTATAGTTATAAACGTTAATATTAATGATAATATTTAATAAATAAAACTGTATTATTATAAGTTTATTTACTTGATATTTATGTGACGATGATGAGATCTATGGTCAGCTTAAAATGCATTGAATTTATTCTAGAATAATTTGAAGTTTATTTTCAATATAATTAATATTGTATTTTACAGATGATTATTATATATTTAGTCTAAAGTATGTGACAGATAGTTATTAATTTTCAACATATTAAATTTTTACTTATATCAAAATCATAATGTTTATTAGAACACAAGAATATATTTTCAACAAATTTTAATTGCAAAATAAATTCATACATTTATATTTAAATTTATATAAAAATGAATTATATACATTTTTTTGAGTAATATCAAAATTTTTAATATTTTTTAAAGTTAAGAATATTTCATTGCAATCTACTCATTAATATATATATATTTAAATTGAAAATATAGTTTTAATAATACTATTTCTAAAAGAAAAAATAAATGCATTGTTTATAATAAATGTAATAATAATTTTTAAGTAATTATTAATATATTTTTCATACAGAGACATATTTATCTTATAAATACACAATATTATAAACTGTATTTAATACAAATTTTATTCAAAATTTCAATTTATAGTTCGAATTTAACATTTCCTAGTAAAATGATTCGAACTTAAATTGTTTCATTCTTAATTCAATACTGTATATTCAACTTATACACGTTATTCAATAGCCGACAATAGTTATTTAGAATAATACTAAATTCATTTATAACTCATAACAGAAAATTACTTTTACTTTTATCTTTCATACATGGCATTAACTTATTATATATAACATATAATTTAACAAATAATAGTAAATTTAAATAATGAATATAACATTTACATAATTTATAATGCAAACAAAAATATAACCCACTAAATTGAATTGATTTATATTATATAATTTATAATATACATTATAATTATATATTTATAAGTTTATTATAATTTTTATTTCAATACGTATTATGATGAGTATGTTTAAAAGTACAAAGAAATTTTATTAATACTTATATCGTTTATTGTAATAGTTTAGTTTTAACATAAAAATTATTAGTTTTTCAAAGGGATTAATTATTTGATGAATTACAAAAAAAAATTTTCAGATTTTGCAATTCAATTTTTAATATTTATTGTAGATAAAACATAAAACAATATAGTTTAATAATTCATTACATATAAAAAACATTGTTTATATGAAATAATTTATATAATAATAGTATTTAATATTTTAAATATTTTAAATATTTTTAAGAAATATTTGACAATAATATATAATTATAACTAAAAAACATAGTTTGAAGAATATTACTTTTTTTACTTTAGCGATAAATTAAAAAGTGCTTCAATTATATTGTTTTGTAAATAATACTTATATTAAATATTTTAAATAAATACTGTATTTTAAAAATTTTTTAAATTTTAATGTATTTTCAAAGGGGTTCAAGAATATATTTGATGGGTATTAGAATGTAAATTAAAAAAAAAGATAAATTAATTTTCTATGAAATTAGGGTAGTACTTAAGATTTAAGAACAGATATTTTATTGAAATATTTCATTTCAAAATAATTTTATTAAAAAATAATTTTCAACTATTGTAATATTTTATTTCATTGTACTGATGTAATAAAAAGAAAAAGTTATTTTCATTAAATATATAGTTATTAAATATATTTTTATTTACAATAAAATATTCATTGCATATTTTCTAGTATAAAATAATATTTTATTGTGTTTACTATCTTTTAACTATATTAAAGTTTTTTTAAGCAAAATTTTTCATTAAAAAATTAGCTTCTGATTATTAATTGCATTTTCATAATATACCTTGACTTTAATTTTTATTTTACTACAGAATCTCAATGAAATATTTACTCTGCTATATTCCCAGGCCTTTCTAAATTTTTGTTTATTATTATTTTTTTATTAGAATATAGACTTATAACTTTTATTATTCTGATTTATTTGTTTTTACTTTAATTATATATTACTTTGATATCCATCAAAACTATATTAAGCATTTAATAAGATTTGAAGTTTTGTGACACTACATTTGAAGAGTATTTATACAAGTACTTAGAAGAGTATTTATATTATATTTCGATTTCGAATACTAACATAAAATTTATTTAAGAAAAACATTTCAAAAATAAAGTAAAATATGTTTAAAAATTATCTATACACTGTATATTCATATTATATTTTAGATAAACATAATAGTAATTTATTAATTGGTATAAGTTATATGTTAAAGATACAGTGACTTTGGTATTGAAATAATAACTGCTTCTGCTCTGCTTTCATTCTCTAGTTATGCTAGCTCTGTTCTTTATTCGTTATTCTCAAAAGAAGACGTTTATTTAAATATTGCTGTCACATAAATTAACAGAATAAACATTATTTAATTTTAATTTAAAAAAATGATGCATAGATTACAGATACGTGTCACGTTAATGTTTTTTTAATTTAATGTTTTTTATTTATTTATATCCAATGAATATAATTTTTATACAATACGTTGTTTTTTTTCAATCATAATAAACCATAATTTTACTTATATTAAATTACTTAAGACTAATATATCGTTATGTACAGCGATCGCAGTATTACAGCCTATTTGTTTAATTTTTTTATATATATATTTTTTAATTAAGATTTGTTTGTGCGAATTTATTACGGGGGAACAATTTTTTTGATATGAATTTTCAGTTTTTCTTATATACAGAAAATGGATAAATTAAAAAACTTGATAATTATATAAATAAAAATAAAACATAAATTAAATGACTTTGTAATTAATTCTTAAAACGTTTAAAATTTTAACGATGAATACATTCATATATAAATAAATGTAAATTTCCATATTTATTACAACAGTCCCATTTCCTCTCCACACACATATACACAAATAATCATAAAAAAATCGAACGTACAGTTTTTGTACCAATTTCAGTTTAGAAATAAAAATGTAAAAAGTGTTATAAAAAATTTGTTCTCCTGTAACAAATTCTCATACAAAAAAATCTTAATTATAACAAAAAAAACGAATAACCTGTAAGACGACGATTGCTGTATATAACAGCAGATTGGTCATAAGTAATTATTATATGTAAAATCATTTTATTTTGTTCTAGTTATTTTATCAGTTTATTTTGATTCAAGAACGCCACATATTGTATGAATATTGTATTTATGGTTCCAAAAAAACAAGAATAAACTACACTTAAAGCTTTTTAAGTACAAATCATATAGAAATTTTGAAAATAATCACTTAATTACTCATCAATTTATTTAAATTACAATTTTGGATTTTTTGTATGTAACGAATTTCATAAATTAAAATCGACAAGTTTATAAGATTTAAGAATAAAAAATATTTCACGATAATTTAGATTTTATTTATATTTTTAATAAGTGTATATTTATTTATTACAACTTAAGTAACTTTTAAAAGTTTTGATTTCAATCTTGTTAATTTATATTTTTATTTATATCCAATATATGTAAATCAAGTACAAATATGCAGTATTTATTAATTTTGTAGAAATATACATATGCAAATTTTTACTAAATGAAATTAGATTTGCATGCAGAATATTTTTATGAAAACAAGGAAGAAAATTGAAATTCATTTTTTAACTTGCTCATATTGACTAATAAATTAGATTAAAATAAATGTCTTTCATATTACTTCTAGGAATAGTATATTTTTAAAAATGATTAAATTTGAAATATTCATATAAATGCTATTTGTTGTAAATACATTTTTTTTATTTCTCTGTCTTCATTATTTATTCATTGTAAAAATTAATGATATAACAATTAATATATAATAATAAGAATTCTTGCTTCTACGCAGAATACAATGTATACTATAAATGTTTTATATTTTAATTTAAGCAGACCTATAATTAAATGATTATGGTATTATATCAATGTAAGTTGTAATTATAAATTTATACGTATATTATTATAAATTTTATGAATTAAGTTGTAAGATTAAATATATTATTTCAATAAAAATAACATATTTGTATGACCTTTTATTTTTATTTATAAAATATGAATATAGGTATTTTAATACACAATTTTATAGATTTTATATATAATATAATTATTTAAAATATAAAATAAATAATTTATTTTAAAAATAATATATACGTACATTTTTACTTTTGCATTGAGCGAATTAATAATACATAAATGAAGTTGTAAATTTACAAAAATAGTTTATATAAATTGAGGAGGGAAGTTGAAATATTTTATACATCAACATATAATTCGCTTTATTAATATAGATTTTATTTATTAAATTTTATTTTATTAATATAGATTATTGATATAGATAAGTAATAAGATTAATAATTGTTTAATTATACTAATTTGAAAATTTATTAATTGATTAATATAAAGGTAGTTTAATTTGAAAAAATAGTGGTAATATTCAAAATATACGAAAAAAAGTAGTTATTTAATTAGAAGATAAAGAAATTGAATAACATACTGAAAATTATAAGAGTATTATTTAGAATGAAAATTAAAAGAATAATATATAATTGCAATAAAAACATCATACAGCAATCTTGCCATGGATTAAAACTTAATTTAAAGAATAAATATTACTTAAAATAGATAAGCAAATATCACGAGTATAATTATAAAATATGGAAGATTTAATCAACCAATTGATAAGGTATTGCAATTTTTATTTTTAAAAGTATTAATCATAATAATATGGTAACAATAACGATAATAATCGGGTATATTTTTTTACTAGTGTTAGTACTTTTGTACGGCATCGTTTCTTATTTTTTTATATACAGTTTAAAGTAGAGGTATTCATCTATAATGTATTTTTGTTACGTAATGATTACAGTTAGACAATCTAGAAAAAAATATAATATATTTAAGAAAATATTATGTTCCATAAAAAAATAATAAGGAAAGCAAAGCATAAATATAGCTTAATTTTTTGTTCACAGTATCCAAATATTTAAATGAGAAATTAAATCATGGTATATTCAGTACATATTCTAACAGATTACCATTGTTATGTTGTATTTATTTACGGAGATAATAGATTTTACTTAAATACGAAAAATTTAATAGTGTTGAAGATAGAGCTATATGTATTTTTAGAAAGCGCTTATTCAGTAGTACTGTTGATACATTTTATGATTAATATTAAAAACCTCAAAATTTTAAATGTTAAAAAAGGTATAATAATAAAAGCAAAAATTTGAATAGATAAATAAGCTTAGAAATTCAGTAATTAATACAAATAAATTGAATATGCAAGTTATAAACCAATTGTATGTCTCACCGATTACATCGGTGAGTTTAGACTTTGGAAGAGCAAATTGTAAATTTCTATAAGACTAATAAGATAAAAAAAAAGAATGCAAGTGAACAAGATTAGAACCCTTTTCGGGTTTTCAAATTTTAAAAGTTATTTTATCCTAATCTCATTTCTGCTCTCTCTTCGCTCTTTCTCTTATTTACTTTTATCTTATTATTTTATTTCCATAATATATATACAGTTCGCTTTTATATGAAAACTTATATTTGATCATATCTGTTAGTTTATAGGTTTTTTATTTGAATTAATATATTATTTAAGTTACATGAAGATTCCTTTTCAATATGATTAAATTAAATTTCATATTTTATTTTCGATAATTCATATTTAGTAATATTTGTTATTACGAATAAGAAATAATATAAATGTATAAACTTTATACTATGGATGCATATAGTATGGGAAGGTTAATTTAAAATTTTTCTGATTTTGTTTTTAAAATTTTTATGTCTTTTAATACTTTCTAATTTATTTATTTGCATGAATATATTAATTTTAAGTTTTTTATTTCCATCAAAATACTTTTATAATTAATTATTTCAAGAATCAATTATCAATTATTTTGAACACGTGAATTTATAATTAATACTTACATATTAATAAAAATCTTAAAAATTCAATTTAAAAATATTATTTTAAGATTTAATATTGTTTATAATTTTTATGGATTTAAGTGATATAATAGTAACTCTAATACCTTTATATACATATATAGAATCTGTAATTAACACAATATAAATATAATTTTTTTTCTTTACACAAATTTTCAAAATGTTAGTTGAATTATTTATATTAATTTTTTAAAAAATAATATAACTTAGAAATAATAATTGCATTATATAGCAGTAACTTACAGATTTTTTTTTAAAAGTAATTTAGATGTAACATTTTTTCAAAATTTTTATTCTTTACATTTTTATAAAGTTAAATTTTTTAAAAATAATTCAATTTTATTTAAAGGGAAAGAAATGCTACATATATTGTTTGTATTTTAATACGATAGATACCAATGAAGTTGCTCTACACATTTTGGCAATCATCAAATATTTTCTATTTAAAGTCCAAAAATACGATGTTTCTGTGTCGGATAAAATTTTTTAAAAATATATATATTTAAAATGAATCGCAATTTTCGAGTTAGAAAATTAAATAGCAATGATTTGTTTCCAAGAACATTGAATGTATAATCTGCGATCACAAATAAAAAATGTGCTTGTATAAGTTATCTTACAACTGATCGATCGTTCGATGTTTCTCAATCTGGTTAAATAATTCAAATTTCTCGAGCTTTTTGGACGAGAGAAATAACGTATCCGTAGAAAAGTTTATTTAAATGTGCATATATTATAAGAATGAAATGTTTTATGGTTAAAAAATACCATATCTAATTAGATAAAACTGTAGTTCAACCATCATTTAAATATTTCATTCGGTATTATTCATCATTTTTTTATTTTAAGATTAGTCTTTCTTATGGGAGTACTTTGCTTGATGTGTTAATTTATCTTGAAAAAAAACTCGTATTTTTCTTACAGAGTGCTTCCATCATAGAGCACGAAATACTTTATAGAGTAATTGCTTGTTTTACGATAATTTTGGTGAATAATCAGGAAGTAAATGTATATTACTCCTAAAAATAACGTTTTAATTCATAAATTTTTTAAATCATCCAAAACATTGTAAAAGTTACATAAATTAAAAGGAACAATAATTATAAAAAAGTTTAAAGAAGACGTTGTTTTCGTTTTACTAAATTTAATTGGATGATATAAGATAAAAAAAGATTTGTATAATCTAAAATTTATTAAATAAATTATTCGATATACATCTATTTATATCAAATTTATTCAATCACAGTAATGTATTAAAAAAGATATGGCATGGTAAAATAGAGATAAATTATATGTAATTAATACTTGTGCTAACATATCAAAAGTATAAATTTATTTTAAACATAGTTTTTATATCAAAAAATAAATATCCAAATGTAAATTTTTTTAATTTTGATATTAGATAGATATAATGAAATAGTTAGAGAAATTAATTTAATATCTCTATACATTAATGTATTAAATAAAATTATAATTATTTTTTACGTAATTAAAAACATATTTAAAGTACAACTATTAAATATAAACGTTAAAAATGAAAAACCGAGTATTACTACATTTTTAAAGAAATAAAGAAAAGCGGAATTTGATTTATAGGTGAAGATAAATTTTTTAATTATCCTATTTTATATCTTAAAAAGAAGATTATAAAATCACGGAATCTTTTATATTTGTACATAAATTTTTATGTAAATAATTTCAATAGATTTCAAGATCTTATTGAAGTGAAAAATATTTTTATTTTTGTATCATATTATTCTTTTTGTGCATTATTCAATTTACGATAGATTGAATTAGTATATAATTATTAAATTTACTAAGAAATTTTTTTAATCATATAAGAATTTTGATAAATTTTTATGATTTAGACTTTTTAAGAATATTGCATTATTTATTCTCTGAAGATTGTAGACACATATTTTTAATATATACAAGAATAGTTTTATCAATACTATAGTAGAATTATTTTATAATTTTCATATATCACATTATATTTTATAAAAAAAGCTATTTTAGAAGTATAAGAAAACTAATAAAAGCAATTTATAATATTTTTGAGAATCATTTCTTAACTATTGTTTTAAGGTATCGACTATCGACTATCGACTATCGTATTCTATATTTTTCTTTGAGATATATGTATAAAGCTATTTATTATAGCAAAAGTAAAGCCACAAACGTTAAAGTAGATTAGACAAATAACTTTCTTAAAGAGTTTTAAGGACATTTTCTTATTTAAAATATGCTGTAATGTAATGAAAATAAAGACAAAGAGAGGGGGAGGGGGTAGGAGTAATGATTCAAGGATTGTATAAATGAATACTGCTAATAATGATTACGAGAATAAACTGGTAATAAATTTGAAGAAAGAAAGTTTGAGACAAAGAGAAATAATAACGTTAGATGAATGAGTTTTTTCTTTTCCTTGTTTTTCTTTTGGTCAAATTCTGTTCTTCTATGAAGAATTACTAATTTCATATATTTGATGCAGTATAGAAAAAAATATTTTATTATTCTACTATTAAGTACGAATAACTGTAAGTCCTGTGGTTAGTATGTGGCGGTTATATTAAAAATAATTCTTTAATTTTCTAAAAATATTATAGCTTCAAAGAATTAATATATAAATTTGTAATTATTTATATAATTAAAAAATTTTGATATAACTATTAACTATATTACAAATATTGAATTATATCATTTTTTTATTATAAGTGTGCTATAATATTTTATGATATTTTATATAATAATCGATTCATTATTATGATTTATTAATTAATTTAGAGCCATTGGAATTACAAATCGCAATTCATAAACTGTTTATTATTTAAATAATTTTTATTAAAAGTTACTAGTTACATTTTTTCAACTTATTTTATAATTATTAAATCTTTAAAAGTGATTTTCAATAACAGAATTTAGAACATTCAGTAATATTATAGTACTTCATTAAACAAATTATTGAATCGCTATTTCTAAAACTGAAATAATTAAAGATGCGGGAAAAATATAGAAAATTATAAATTAAAAATATATAATTGTGCAAAAAAATTTATTTGTAGGAATATTTTGTGATATTTAATAAATTAAATATTTTAATTAATATATACATAGTTAATTAAATTTCATATTATCTTTCATATTCAATATGAATATTAAATTACGAGTTTTGCAACTTTTAAGTATAACGAAAAATTTTCACTAAAGTTACCATAATGCAATTATTCCTTTATTGCAGTTACAAGAGTGAATAATACTGACCTTCAATACTTGACCTGTTCTATTGACTGTGTCAATAAAAGTCAAAAGTTATTATAAAATTTTATTTATTTTATATCAATTAAAGTAATTTTTGTAGATTAATTGTATAAGATTAGTCTATATTTAATACTAAGATATTCATAGTATATTTAAAATTTATTTCAATAAAAAAATTTCAAAATATTTTGACTAAGTATTTAAAACATTCTTTTCCATATAATAAATCGGTTAAGATAACTAAAATTTTTTGAAAATTTTTATTTGTTCTTTTGACTTAGTTTAATTATAGATGAGAAAAATTTTTTAAAAATAGTTTAGAAAGTAACAGTTTTTAAAAATTATTGTTTCAGCTCATATTATAAAACAATATTAAATTTTATAAAATAAAATAAATAATACTAAAATTTAGGCTTCTTTTATTTTTTTTTGAATTTCATTTACACCTGTAATTGATAATTATATATTTTTCTGGTTTTTTCTTATTTTTCCCTGATTCTTTGTTTTTTTTTCAGTATTGTCAATTTTATATATTACAACTATGTATGTCAGTATAAAACTTATTCTCATATTACATGTGGTTGTAATATAGGAAAATATTATTAATAATTTTATAGTAATTTTTAATGATTAGATTTCCTAATAATAGTATATTTTCTTCTATTTTTCAAATAAAAGTTACAATGATTTATAAGAAACTGATCATTTTAAAGTTTATTAAAGAATTCTATAATTTTAAAATCAATTTGAAATCAATCAATTTAATGAAAACTAAATTGATTTGATAGTATAGGCAATTAAAACAATACTACTACAATTTTAGCTTATGTAATGGACATAAACTATATATTTAATTATAATGCAAGTCATGATATAATAATAAGCTAGATATTTTATTTGATATGAATGAAAACATTTTGAAGAAAATAACATAAATATAAATTAAATCATATTTTTTGAAAAACAAAAGTTGTTAAAGTTTTCAATGCTTTATTATTTATAAATTAAAATACATATTTTCAATAAATAAAAATTCATATTAAATTACAATTGTATTATTATACTTAATTAAAAACAAACATAAGAAATAAAAAATTTTTTTTACATAGATTGAATAACGTATAGTAAAGAAATTTGTAAATTAATAACATTCTTCTATAAGATGACAATATACAAAAATAATGTATTAAGATTTTATATAAAAAAGTATTAAATTTTTTCTATAAAGATCTATAAATTAAAAATTTACAAATTAAACATAATTTTTTAATCAATGTAAGTATTTTAGTTTCTAAATAGTATATATATTCTCGTTATTATTTATAATTTATCTTTTATATAGTTTTTAGTATATCTTTTTATCATATAATCGCTCGATTATATATTTTATTAAATTTAGTTTATCTTATTACGTAAGTGAGAATTATAATTTTGATATAGTTACAAATTGAAGTGTCAAATTGTAAATTGTTAGAGTTACTTGAGCACTCACAAGTTTTCTTCGTAAATCAAATTAAATTTTATTTTGAAACTTCGACTTCGTTACTTAACATATTACAGTACCTACAGTGACACCAAATTTAGAGAAAAAAGAGAACAATTTCTAGCGCATGTATCTATACAGAATACTTGCAGGAATTTATTGCATCATACGAGTCACAATAATTAATAGCGATATAGAACACCTCTCAATTTCTTCATCTCTAGCAACAATTTTCACGTTAACAATGAAATATGCAGTTAATCTGATTTATATTTTTATGAAAATGACGTCAATTTCTTTCATGGATGAGTTTGAAGGTATAAAATACATTATTAGAAACTAGTAATCTTTGTACATATTCATTCTGACACAACCATTTGATTGAAGCCAGTGAAATATTTTAACTGTTTACATAATTTTTGCAGGAATAAATATATTAGTCAGTTATTCTGGTGGTATAATAGTCTGATAGAGAAACTTGAAGAGTTAATTTCGTATATTTATATAGTTTTTTAATATTAAATATAAAATTGTATTAATAGATGTTCAATTTAAAAAATGTGATAACTTTAAAAGCACAGAAACTAAATTAAAAAAAAAATTTATTCCAAAAATCTTCTGTTATTTTTTATTTTAGTAATCATAATAATTAAAAAATATTTGAATTTTTAATTATAGAAAGAACATATTTATAAAATTTAAGTTAATATTATTTTAATATAATATATATACATTACTTTTAATTTTTCAATCTTAGGATTCAATTAGTTTGTTTAAAAAAAAGCAAATCTAGGAGATTCATAGAAAAATTGTAGTATAAAAACAGTAGCTATTGAAAACTCAAGATCGATTGAAAACTTTCATTTATTTTTTTATTCAATTTCAATCCGAATAACTTTTTGAAAAATTTATTTGAAAGTTAATAAACAAAAAAACTTTTCAAAAAATATTAATTTGGAATAAATTATAGAAAGTAGTTGCATAAAAATAGAAATATTAAGGGTATCATTTAAAATATACCAAATTCTTTAAGCTTATTATTGTGCCTATCTTATCAAGTTATTATAAGATATTGTGACTTTGAATAACTTCTAATTTATTAGATATTTAAAAATAATATAAACAATATTACAATTAAATTTTATATTATTATTCCAAAAATATTTATTAGAAATATAAAAATAATAAAATATTAAAGTAGTTTACTTTTGGGTGACAAAATAAGTAGTAATATCTAAGAAAATAAAAGTTATGGTATATTTTTATATTATAAGTCTTTCTTGCAAGCTTTATTATTATTAACATATAAATACTTTTCTTGTATTAAAAAATATATTGTGAACATGCAATATTTTTAATTTAAAATTAATTTTAAGCTATATATTTTAGTTATTAACTTAGTTTTGTTATTAAATAGCATACTAATTAAAAATATTATTTTAACAATTTTTATAGTATTTTTTAAAAAGCTTATGAACTTTTTTATTTTACGTAAATTTTAAGAATAGTATTTAAACATGAAAAATTAAAAATAATAATATTCTACTAAACAAAGACCAAATAAAAGATAATTTTTAATGAAAATTAAACTAAGAATATTATTTTACTTGAAATAGATTAAGTCACTTTTTTAGTTTAAATCTATATATTGCTTATGAGTGGAGATAGTAAAAATGTAAATAAATAGAATTAAAATGCAAAACTGATCATTGATAATTAATTTTTCGAATCATTTTTAGAAATCCTACAATAAAATCTTAATTTTTGTTCAGATAAACATGCTTTAAAAAATAATTAGCTACACATAAAACGACCATTGTGAATAATATTGTTTTTGAACTTTGAACTTATGATTTATCTTTTCAGAAAAATGCTTTTATATTTTTTAAATTAGTGGAAGTGATACCGCTTCGGATTTTAAATATATTTTATACTAAATTTTTACATGATAGAGTTAAGTAATATTAAGTACTTTTATATATAGGTTATAAAAAAAATATTTTTATTTTCTACTGATGCATGCAAATATTATGAAGGTATATTTTTTTCTATCGCAAGAACTATTTAACTAGAAAATCAATTTTGATATTTGAATTTACTTTTAAAACATAAAAATCAAATTAGGCTGAGAAAAATTTAATTCTATGAAATTTTGAAAGAAATAAAGTTAAATTTTTTTTTCAAAAATTAAAATAATGTAATTTATCAATTAAAAGTTTATTTTTCATTATTAATTAATATATTACTGAAACAAGTTTTATTTTTTCATTAATTTAGACTTTTTATTCAATATTTTATATATCTAATTCTAAAAAAGTTTGGTAATAGATTGTTTTATATTTTATATTTTTATAAAATTATTTATTTCCTTAGTGTTTCATAATTTGATTTACATAAACTTATATTATCATTGAATATAATTTCATTTGATACAGTAATTATTATTTTATGGATTATAAATATTTATGAACAAATACTTAAGCTGCTTTTATTCATAAATAAAAATTTTTATAACTACTTATGTGAATACTATTATTTCAAAGTGTAAATTAAATTAAAAATATAATTGAATCCTTTATATTAATGGTTTTAACGCATACAAATTTAATTAATAAAATTTCATTAATAATTTATATTTTATTGCTTTAAGATTACATATAAATTTTATATCATAATTAAATATTTAAACATAATTTTAATTGTAATTATAATTGAATTATATATAAATAGTTAAATTAGCTAGAGCTTTAAAAAACTTTAAATCAACTTCATAAATTTGCTATTAAAATATGTATACTAAAAAGTGAAAAATATATTTTCTTTTATATATTTTAAAAAATTTTCTAAATATTATATGAAATTAACTATAGCATTTTGAATGAATTAAATAAATTAGAAAAATTTAGAAATGTAAAACGTGAATTTTTAATGAAACATTTGTTACTTAAATAAAGTTTTGACTATTTTAAACATATTGAAAGAAACATTCATATATTTGAATAAAAAGATCATAGTATATTGGACTAAACACACGAATTTAGGCTAGTAGTAGGCTGTATTTATTTAAAATATATTATAACCGAAAAAAAGTAGAATCCTATTAGCAACATTAATTTCCTTGGTTAAGTAAATATTTATGATAAAATATAAATTTAAATATATATTAATATGGGTAATTTCTGCAGCATAAGAGGTCTTGAAAAAAAGAAATAATAATATACAATAGGAAATAAATAAATTGTATGCGATATCAGAATCTAAGTAATAATGTCAATCACTATCTTAGAAAATTTTTTATGTAAAATTTTATATATAATAAATTTCCAAGTAAAACCTTGTATTGTCTTTGATTGTTAAAGTAGAATAAAATGATCATTGAATCGATGGTACGCAATTTAAACAGAAAATTTTAATACTAAATCAAGAATACTTTTTAAACGTTAAAATAAATAAATTTTGAATTTATAGTAGATAAAAGGTTATAGATAACTATCATATTTATAAAAGTGCTTACCTAAATTTTTATGTAATGTATATTATGTTTTTGCTATCTACATTTAATAGAAATCATGAAACAATATATTCAAAATAGATGCACAATTTTTTTTAGACTTCATTTATAAATTTTTGTTTAGTTATATGTTTATTAATTTTTAAATAAATAAATTCATAATTTTACACAGATTATTTCTAGATCTATTTCATTTATTACAAACATTGAGAAATTATTCATAATTTATAATAAATCTTGTTTTACGACAATTCAATATATTAATGGAACTTCATTCAAGCAAGAAAAGGGGAAAACAGTATTTGAATATTTTTGTGTAGGCACTTAATTTGACTATCATATTGTTTTTTCTCGTAAAGTTCTTTTTTTCTTTTTTCCCTATTTTTTCCCGTTAGTGTCTACATCTATCAACACTTTTTTATTTTCTATAAAATGGGATTTGCATTGTTGGATAATTTATATACATATTCTGTCGGAATTTATATTTACATAAAAGGAATTAAATGAGAACTCATAGATATTTAACTTCACGAATTATTATATTAAGAATATTTATTTATTTTAAAATTTATTTAAAATAAAGTTATTGTGATTTTATATATTTATAAAAGTTCACCTTTTTACGAAAAAGATATAAGGTTTATTTTTTCCTGTAATTAATATTATGTTTATTAATAAACTTTATAGCGAATTAATTTTCTATTTATTAATTTTCTATTTCTTAATTTTCTATGTTAGTTTTACCTATACTATATAAGTTACTATATAATTTACGCAATTTTATATAAACCAATCATTTATGTGTTTACGTTTTCATAATCCTGATAACCTTCGATCTTGAAATTTATCTAATGAGGTCAACCTCAACTGTGAGTAAACAGTAATCCTTACACTCGCGAATAGACTTCTTTATCCCTATCCGCTGTATTTTGATGATAATCTTTTTTATTCGTTATTGCCTTTTTAAAATACAGTTATACATCTAATTATATTGTAACAATAATTTTTTTCGCTCATTTATTCATAATTATTACTTTTCTTTGTTTCATAAGTGAGAATATAATTAGAAACATATAGATATACTTAATGACTTAAATAATTTGACTCATTTAGTATTATATAAAAAACAAGAATATTTTTACTACTTACATTTTTTACAATTAATGTATTATTAATTCTAGTTGTGCCTTAAATCTTCATACTTCATAAATAATTCGATAAAAATGAGTAAAAAACCAGTGAAATATTTTTGTTAAACGATAAAACTTGAAAGAAATTTGTGGTCCCAGAAGTATGTGATAATTAAAGTACAAATATTTCAATACTGTAAGTTTAAAAAAGAAAATTCTAATTTCTTTTTGCAGGATACATTTTTATATAATACAAAATATTTAAAAAAAAATAATAAAAGTATTTTACAAAAATATAAATTACAATGTTTTCAAATTGCTGTTAGGAATAAAAGTAAGATACCAAATTATTTGACAAAACACAAGAGAAAAGTAATAATAATTGTATTTCATGTCAATGCATTATATGATTTCATATCGACTCTATAGCAGTATCATAGAATAGTGTATCAAAGAAGATGATGTTAAATAACACATTATTGAATAATTCATTAGCGATAATAAAAAATATAAAATTTTAAAGAATTATGGTTTTTAGTTTTTTTTTAAATAATTAAATTTATAAAACTTTTTACGTTTAGTTTTCATTCAAAATATTTCTAAAATAAAATTAAAAGTACTTTTATTTCAATTCTTATCTATTTACTATTACATCTCGTGTAGATTTCTGCGTAATAATCATCCAACATACTTTCATAGATCGTGAAGTAAATAGAACCAGTGGGTATCTCGTACTCAGTTTGATGGAAAAACTTTTATTCCATTTATTCAGTATAATTATGCTAATGAGAGAAGTAATATTATACGCCAAATAAATACATATAGATCGAGAACAGAAATAGAATGATCAGTTATTTGTTATTAATCTTTTACAATGAAGCTTTTTATGTACACGTACAGACTAATATTTTGATTTAAAATGAATACAAACGTACAAATTTAATTTTATTATACTTCATCTATATTTAAATTTATTAGTGTAATTTATTAGTTTTTTTATAAACAACTAACAATTATATTAAAATTTTTTTATAATATTATTGAATAAGAGAAAAAAATATATATTCAGAAAATAAATTTACTATTCTTATTTTGGAAATTTATTAATCGATGTAGTGGTAATATATGGATAAATATAATAAAATTCTACAATATAAAGTTTTTATTTAGATTACTTCTAATTTCTTAAAATATCTTACATATAACTATAGCCGCTATGGATTATCTCTCTAATCCAAGTGTCAAAGTGAACACAAATCATACGTAAATTGATATTATATATATATATATATATATATATATATATATATATAATTTATGCATTAACTTATATTTAACATCGTGAAAGCTCGTAAAAGATAGAAAAAAGTGCCTGGTATTACTATTACGCGTAAGAAAATTAAGTATAATTTCCAAGACAATTTTTCTGTTTCTTTGATATTCAACGAGAATTGAATAACTCTTATTGTAACTTCCGAAGAGTTTCCGAATTTGATTTTCTTTTCTGTTTCATCAGTAGGATTTGGTTCATGTTATATCTCGAATTGCGTATTTCATGCTTCGAGATATATCGAATTTTTTGCCAGTCTTTGTTCACAAGTCGTTTTGTCTAACGTTTTTCTCGAGTAATCGTTGCATTAAAATTCGATAATTTTTATTTGTGTTTTGTTACAACCGCTCAGCGTTAATATCAAAAGCAGACACCCTAAGAAACTAATTATTATATGTCCAATTTCTTTTACGGTATTAAATATAATATAAATGCAATATTAGAAACCTTATGTCGTATATGATATGTATTTATTTTAACTAATAAAATCATACCTCCTCTACTGTATTATTTGCTTTCTTATTTAAATTAAATTTTTTTAATTCATATGATTTCATATAATTAAGGAAACTTATAAATTTAATTTATAATTCTTTTCTCTAAATTTTAATTAAAATAAATGTGTAGATAAAAGTATATACAAGTGTGATATATATAATAGAATATATATGTATAATAATACCACTATAAATATTTCAAGCAGAGTAATTAATCCTACATTTATATTTATTTCATTTACATTATTCATTTCAATTATTTTTTGTTTTTATTTCTTAAAACAAATTTTAATTCAAGGAATTTAACAAATATTTAATACACATTAAAAATAAAATAAATCAATTAATTTTATTACTTTATTAGGTTACCTTCACTATTTTACCAATTTTAATTAATACTGTTAATTAATTTTTGTATTTTTGTTTTATCGAATCCATCACTCATTCAAGTCATTTTTTCTCACTCAGTTGTCTATTTACTCTTCCCATTTTCTGATGTTAATATTAATTTATCAAACTCCTGCAGCTGACAGTTCTTATTATCCTTGTTGCTTTCATTTATGCTTCTTTTTTTTATTTATTCATTTTTATTTTTTATTCAATTATTTTTTATTTAAGAAAAAACTTGGTATTGATAATATAGTTATTAAAAAATGTACTCTATTCATTTTAATTTTACATTTTAGAAATATTTAACTTTTATTATTAACTTAATAATTATAATAAAATTATTATTATTATGAACAAACTATTGTTTATATAAAATTTAAGAAAAAAAATAATATGAGTTAAAATCAATAATAAAAACTTTTAAATAAATTACTAGAATAAATACATGAATCAATTTTAAATTAATAATACACCTTAGAAAATATTTATTTAATATATTATATATATAATATATTTTTTTGCAAATACAATTAAAAGAAGGAAATATGAAACAATAAAATCCGGTTTTTATTTTGAAGAATATAAATAATGAATTAACAATCTACATGTTTGAGTGTATTGTTTTTAATAAATTTTAATAGCTATTTGAAAATGATTTTTTTCAATACCTACGTATTAAAATTATTTTAACTTCATGATGTTTATTCTAAATTTAAAATTAAAATATAAAATTTTTTTATATAAATATAAAAATTTTAAATATAAGTATTAGAAATTTAAATGAAGAATATGAATTAAACGGAAAATTTTCAGTTCATTGGACTAGTCAGTGTAAAGGGAAACTTAATAACAAATTTCATGCTCTTCAAATAAATTCTGACGTAGAATTATTAGTTTTTTATAAGCTTTACTAATGTCTTAATAAAAATTATTAGTACTTTAAATTATGTATTTAATTTTTCACTTCAAAAACAAACAAATTTGTTTATTTTATAATATATTTTTTCTTTGAGAAATAAATTTATTAACATGAATAGATATTTTAATAATAGCTTTAAAATTTGAATAAGATGATTTATAATTATAAATTTTGTAAACAAATTATTATGATCATGATTATTAATTTTAATATTATGATCAATAAACGTGTATAACATATGTTTAATTTATACCATATAATAATTATTAAACGTAAAATGTTTATTATAATTATAAATTATTTGCGCAATCACAAATGTAAAGAATTGTATGAAAAATAATTTAAGTAAACAATACAGTCTTGAAAAAATTAGTGTTAAGTCTGAAAACTACATTTATATATATTGTTATTATTACCCATATTAGTGTAAATATACTTATATACTTTTAATCATAAAGTAAAATTACATATACATTTCATTGTAATATAGATTTGAAATACCTAATTAATTATGAATCGTTTCAAAGTAAATTAAAATAAATGTTTTTTAAATTTCAAAAATAAAATACTCAATGCTAATTTGATATGAGCTGCATTAATAATTATTCGATTTTATTGACTTATTAAGAAACGAGTTATTCATAAATCAATTTTATAATTTAAATATTACAATATAATTTACAGTTTTATAACATCATTAAACTTTTTAATCCAATTATGTTAATATATTTTTAAATGCAATAATAGATGATCTATAATATATAATGAATTTATGTAGAGTAATAAATAAAGATATTTAAAATTTTATTGTATATACAAGATTTTATTCAATTCAATACAAAATTTTTGCAAAGTCTGCATCGCTTTATAAAATATATTTATTCGTAATTTGAAAGTCAGAAAGCATTCTCTGTGAACATTTTTATATCATCAACTACTGATTGGTAATTCCAGTTATACATAAGAATTGCTTAATCTTAAATTTATTTCTTAACTATAAATTTTTCATTATAATTTATTTATTATTATTATTATTATTATTTAATCAATATTAGAGAATAATAATGAATTTTTAAAAATTTTTTTCAATCCAAATAAATATTTAAGTATATTAAGTTAAAATTTCAATATAAAATCTTAAACTATTTATCCATTACAAAATATTATCTTGGATATAATACATAAATTAATAAATATATCGTCATTATTTAAGAAATTCTCTCAATATAATCAATTAATAAATTAATATACATATCATAATGATCAAAATATCTTAAATAGATTGTTCAAATAAATTCTTGATTATATATATTGATTTTAATCTACGAATCATTTTCTTTAGTTTCATTTATTATTTCATTTATTATATCTTATAGTTTAAGAATCAATTTTTTTTTAAAGAAATTTTTTACTAAAAATTCCTATAAAAATATTAACAAATATAGCCATTTTTCTAAATTATTAATTTATTAAGTTATTTACATAATTATGAATATTAAATACAAAATCTATAATTATTTTTTATATTTATTTATATTTGACAATAATTACATGTATCTTAAATAAGATTTTATTATATCATACTTAAATATATATAATTTCATTTTTCTATTCCTAACATTTTATTTTTGTGGTATTTCAATATTAGAAAACGTATCAATATTCCAAATACTATTTATTCCTAAAAGCTTTTAATACAATCAAGATTGTGTGTTATATATTTTTCTTTTATATCGTTAAGAAAGCGTATTTCACCTTTTGCAGGTATAAAATATCTAATCGCAGGTAATTTATTTATTGCTCTGTGATAGAACTTTCTGTTAAATAAAAATTAATTTATTTAAAAGTGTTAAAAATATTGATATTGATATTGAAAAATATTAAAATTAATTATATTTTAAATAAGACTTTAAATAGTATAAAATATCATAAACATATTTTCAATTATATTTTAGAATACTATATTAAAAAAAACAATTAATTTTAAAAAGAAAACTATAAAATATACTATAATATAAAAATATAACTATAATATAAAAATATATTATAATATAAAAATGGGAGATATAATATGTTTAGAATTCAGCTTGAAAGTTTTTTCGAGTAATTCTAGACATGCGAAATAAGTCCAATATTCAAAAACTTAAATACAGTAAGATAAGGAAAAAAGCTTAAAATAATACAAACAAAAAAGCGAGAGTAGGTCAAGTTGTGTAGTGAATTATTATTGACTTGTACATTCATTTGCGACTCTAGTGCAAATCCGTTACAGGCAGGCTTTAATTATAGCTCCTTTTTTTGGGCTCATTGAGCGTTTAGTAATATGAATATATCACTGAATTAAATCGTAAAAGTTCTTTTTCTGCCGAGGGAGAAATGGATGCGAGTAAAAAACCATTCTACTGATACCATATAATTTTTCTTATTTTTTCACCCAGGTACTTGATCTCCGTGACATAAGAGAAAAGAAATGATAGAACAATAACAAAAATATATAATGTAACAGGTTGATAATAGATAAAGTTTCTTGCAGAATTTTTCTTAATCATGAATTATAAACGTAAGTTATTCGTACTTCTGTAAGTGTTTATCTTAAATATTTAATTATTCAGTTCAATTTTAATATCTATTGATATAATAATTTTTTGTAATAATATTTTAATATCTATCTATTGCGAATATTATGTTTACTATTAAATGAAGAAATAAATATCTAATGTAATTTATATAATATTTTATTAATAAAGTTATAGCAACATTGCTAGACAACCAAAAATTCTGTACGGAATTTTCATTAAATTTTTTATTATAGTTTATACATTTTATATTTCAGAATAATTCTTATTTTTTATCAATTAATATCATATATTAATTTCTTTGCTTTTTAATTACAAATAGTATTAAAATCAACAAATTAAATAATAATAATAATAGTTTTTAATCAAATAAATATAACAGAAAATAAAATAATTATAAACTATTTAACGTTTTTTGATCAAAATTTTACTATATACATTATATAGTACTGAATTCTATATTTAAATAAATTTTCGACTGTTACAGAACTATATAAAAGGTATTAAAACTTATTATATACTTCATTAAAGTGTTCATTCATTTTAGTGTATTGAGTTTTGAAATTAAAAGTCCTACAGTTCTTAAAATTTTATAATTATATGTTTTTCTAATTAATAAAATAGTTGAAATTAAATGATTTTGTATTATATAGTTAGAATAATTTAAAAAATGAAAATATTAATAAATGCTAAAAACTGAAATAACAAATTTTAATTCTTAAAATTCTTTTACTAACTCTTTCTAAATATTACAATATTTAATAATATGAACATATTTTATTATATTAAAAAAATATATAGTACTATATATTTCTTTTTATTCAAATTTATTCTTTTTTTACTCTGTAAAAGAAAAAATGTATATAATTTGTTGGTAATATGAACTAATTAGCATAATTTTGCGTAAAAATGAAAAAATTCTAATATATACTTTAAAAAACTATTAATATTAATCAATCTCTTTTATATTACATAATATGTAAATAAATAAAGAATAAGCAATATAAAGTAATATAAATGAAATTATTTTTTTTAAAATAAACAATAAAGATAACCGTGAAATTAATTTAGATAGTATAGTTTACATTTAGGTAATTAATTTAGAAACTAGTCTAATAGAAATATAAATTAAAAAATTTTAAGTAAACAATAATTAGTACAAAAATTAAAACAAAAAGTGCAACACCATAATTAAATGCAAAATTTTTCATTCAAAAATTCCTATTATCATAAAAATTAGATTTTCTATTTTCAGTATTACTAGAAAATTATGATAAGGAAAATAAAAAATCAGAATTTTATTATTTTTATACATATACACACATATTTAAACAAAATAATAATATTAAATATATATTTCCGATTTTTAGCTCAATTACTGAGATAATTTATCTTTTTTATAAACAGTTGAAAGAACATTAAAATGCTTTCTATTAAAATATAGATGGTCATGTAATGGCTTCTAATATCGTTAGTAAAACTAATTTTAAATTTTAAATGTTCTCTCGAATATTAATTTAAACTTAAATGTAAATTTGTTGCGCGCCTATTTTTTTACCAAGCTCAAACTTTGACAACTGTGATACGCATGTTTATGATTAATAGATCGTATAAAATATATTATTGCCTTAATGGCAAACGTTGAAGAGCTCTTATTATTTATTTCTAAGTAGTTTTTCTAGTTTTATTGCTGTAAATAAATCTACTTAATGAGATTGTTGTTGGTATCACATATTAGTATATCTATTCACTGTGGTATGATATTATATTACGCGATTCATTGGTACTATAAAAATAAAATATAATTTTAATAAGAGAAGACTATATAAGTAAAATAAAAATAAACTTAGTGAACATTAAATTATATGTTCAATTTAAAGCCATAAAATATATTTAACTCATCATCTACATTTTACATTCAAAACTTCATTAACTAAGTATTTATTAACTAATTTTTATGATTAATTAATATTTTAATATTTATTAATTTACTTTTTATAGTTTTTGTATTAATTTTTATTGTAAAGCATTATATTAATTCTATCAACTTAATATTTTATTCAATTTTGATGCACTAAAATGAATTATTAAACATTCAGTTTAATGTATTTTTTTAACCAAAATTTATAACATTTTTATTTTGTATTATATTTTCAGAATATTTAAAAGATAGATAATTTATACACAGTTTATTAAAATGCTTTATTTAAATTTATTAATTGTAAAAAAATTATGAAATTAAATTATTGAAAAAAATTATGCAGTAAAATATGTTCATAAATAATTAATAACGTATATTAAAATGTAAATAATCCTTTATGAAAATGAAGTGAAAATTTTTTATAAAAAAAATGAGATAATAAATGTTAAAATTTAATGGAAGAATATATGTATTAAAAATATATTTATATAAGCGTAGATAATTTGTCATATTTATTTTTAATACATGTAATTTATTTAGAAGAATTACATAAAATAGATTAAAATATTATGAATTATTATATTATTATAATAATACAATACATTAGTATTATAACATTTTTTCAAAATATGTAGTAAATATATTATATCATAAAAAGATAACATTGGATTGCATTATATTTTTAATAATTTAAACTATTTATTATTACATATTGGGTTTCATAGTAAAGTTCAAAAATTGAAGTTACTATGTCAAAATAATTATCATAACTCTAAAAGAATATTATGATCATGCATTGATTATAAAGTAAATCCAAATTTATTAAAAAAATCATTCATAGAGAATAACTCATTTTTAACCAATGTGAAGAATTTGAAAGTCTAAAACGTTATCAAATTTTTATATTTTATACCAAATCCATTTGATATAGATGATTGTACTGTATTTTTCTGAATTTCAATTGAATATTATCTCTAAGTTTTCAATTTTGTTTTCAAAACATTTTTAATTTCTAGTATTTACCTTTATACATACAAAACTTTTATATGGATTTTTAATTCGTATTTTAATTATATAGCAAAATATTTTAATTTACATAACCTAAATATTATTGAATATATGAAGATTATTTTCATCTAAACATTTTTATAATTTTTTATAATATATATTTTTATCTACATATTTCATTACAAATTTTTTTAATCCTTTTATGGTTTAATATTTTTATTTTATTTTACGACTTATGATTATACTCAGAAATCAGTTACATGAATCTTTTCAATGAAATATGTCTTCTAATGATTCAAACTAATAAATGTAACTTGATGGTCTATTTTACAGAAATTGTTTGAATATATTATACCTAGCTTTCTTCTAAATTTTGTGAATTTATTACGAATATTGTTAATATTCACAATCATTTGTTGGAACATTTTTTTTAAAATTTCGAAAAGAAGGATTATCTTTTTAGTATGATTATTTTCAATAATATTTACAGTATCATGAATTATAATAATTATTTATCAGTTGAGATCTAGTAAATAAATAATATAACAATAAAATTTTATTGCCAAAATTATCTTGCCCTAAATGCTTTACTTAAAAATATTCTTCAACATCTCTTAACATCTCTCTTTATAAAGGATAATAAAATAATGTAGTAAATATAAATAATTTTCGTCTTTTTAAATTTTTTTAAATATGAACGATTGCAACATGAATATTATATACATAAAATCTCTGAGTATGTTATTATTTATAATATGAACGAATATCTATTTGAAAAGCAAATATAAAAACATTTTCAACTTCTAAAAAAATCACGTATTAAAAAATCTAATCATATTCATCTAGAAAAGCATTTTATACAATTTGTAAGTTAATATTAAATAATCAATAAGATATGTTATTGATTCTTATTTTTATTTTTTATATTTCCTAAGTAGGTGATACAGTTCAACCATTTTTTCTTATAGAAATTAGATTTGAAAGTGATTCATATCTTTCAAATAAAAAAAAATATTTGGTACAATTTGATACATATAAAAATAAAATTAAGAAAAATAATTATAAGTTAAAAAAAATTATAAACAAATATGATATGTGTTTTCAACAATAAGAATATCAAAAATATATAATTTCAATTTTTAAATAAATTAAAATGCTTGCAATAATTGATATCCTATTAACTTATTATGGTTATCACAAATTTTAAATATATATTAAATTGTATTTTTCAATAAAATAAAAGTATGAATGGAACAAAATAATAATAATAAATAATTCATTTTTAACAATTAAATAATTGAAAGTATTGTTTTGATTATCAAATTTTTGTTTATAAATAATTAAGAACAAATTTTATTATTTAGTTTATTTTAATATAATATTATTATATTACATATTAATTTCGTGAACTACTATTGATTTTTTAAAAAATATTGAATTTTTTTATCATTTCAATGAATAAAACTCATTGCTGTATTTGGATGACAAATTTCAGTTATCAATTCAAATATTCGTTGAACTTTTAATTTATAGAATTCAAAATTAAAACATTACTGTTTATCATTTAAGAAACATAAAATTTTTAAATAATTATAAATAATTTTGTTTTTATCGAAACCCAAAATTTTTTTGCCATATTTTTAGAATCTAAAGTTTTATAATGAATATATATAATTTTTAATGATATGTATAATTTATATAATAACACTTTCAATAGAAAAATTTGGTTAGTGAGATAAACAAAATCAAGATACTGTACTAATATAACAAGTAAAATGTTTCATAATTTTGCATGACTCAGTATATAAAAATTTTGATGATTTTTTGTTTCTCTCCAATTTATAACCACTTTACCCTTTCAATTCTGATATTCTCTATCGTTTTTTTCTATTTTTTTTATCTATTTTGATAGATACGTCTTTTTCACCTTGTACATAAGTATATTAAGTCCGTATGAAAAGTGAGTTCGGAAGAAAAACTTTACAAAATATTCGTATAAATTTTATTCAATTTATGGATGAAAATTTAATATTATAAAATTCATATAGTTATACCATTCTTATTAGTACTGCAAAATTATAATACGTAATAAAATGTAATACTTAGAAATAAGTAAATGTATATTATTTTGTTAACAGATATTAAATTTTTATATGAACTAAACATGTTACATAATTAAAATTAAAATTGTAGTTAAATAAAAAAAAATTTAACCATAATTGAATAAAATCTATAAACGTAAATTGAAAACAATAGTTTTTTTTAATATTTAAATTGTAATCTGTTGCTTTCATATAATAATTAATAAGTGAATGATACAAGATAGTTCTAAATTTAAATTTATACTAAATATAGATTTAATAATAAAAATAAACTATATTATGAACTGAAAATAAATTAAAATATAATAAAATAATATCTATACTTTAGAACGATTAAATAACGAAATTAAAAAGTGCATTATAAATTATTTGTATGCTATAAATTTCTTTTGATAACATTTTTGTTCATTTAATGTATAACTTTGTTAAATTGGTTTGTTTACAAAAATATCTAATTGATGTGAATTCTTATTTAAGTAATTATTTCAATCTTCTTCCATTTATGTTGAAAAGACGTTTTAATTGTATTAGATTAAAATCTAATTTTTTATAAATATTAGTATAAAGGTTTTAATTTAATTCATATTTTATTTTATTTATTAAATATAAATGATTATTTAGTTTAAATAATTAACTAAATCATTGATACAAAACAGCAATAATAGCAATTAACAGTGTTTTAATTTATAAATATATTTTTCATTATTTACATTTTTTTTATTATCTATTAGATATTTTTGAACTTTAATCTAATAATTTCTACATATTAATAGTAGTTTTTTAATAGTGAATCCTTTATAAATGAATTCATATATAAAATATTTTAGATACGAAATTTTCATAGAGCACAGAATTTCTACACGATTGCTTTAAATTTTTTATAATTTCATAAAATTTTGGATTATCAAAATCACAAATCTGAGAAAATAAAAAATTGTCTCCATATAAATGATTGAATATATGAACCCACAGGAATATAAGAGTGCATGGACTGATTATCCTAAATCGGAAATTGTTCACAGTCGAACATATCGTGTTCATCGTAGTGTATTTAAAAGTTTTTAGAATTTGTCCACTATATTTGCTTTTCTAAATTCTTCAACACTAACACATTATTATCTTTTTTTATTTGCATCAAATCTATTTTATTCGTACATCGTTTTAAAAGTTATTTTAATTTTTACGGTTTTATGTTTATATTTCTTATTAAATCGTTTCGTTTGTAGATTTATAATAAACTAATTTTACAATGAAACTTTATGAAATTTTATTCTTATGTTTTTGAAAAATATTTTACATTAAAAACGAACATTGTTTCACAAATTTTTTAATTTCCGACTTTTAAATTTATTCATATCGACGTTCTCAAATATGTAAAGAAAAATCTATTTTATGACAAATATTTATTTTTATTTTTATGGATCTGTTATCAGCTTAGTTATATGCTTATGCAATAACAATAGTAATCCATTTAAATAATTAATTCAAAGTTTAAAAATTATTGTGTTTATAGTTTATATTAAAAGATTTTAAGTTATTTGTTTCTATTACATTTCATATAATTAATTTAAATATAATTATTTAATAGAACTTAAATATAGTGTACATATTTTTATAATATATTGTATTTTTTTAATACTGTATACAAAATTTTAATTTCATTTTTAATAATCTGTAAAACATTCAATTTGATCACAAAAACTTAATTGTATGAATATTTATTTTAAAAGCTATTTTTTTCAAACTAAATTTTTTAAATACCAAGAATATATTATTTAAATACAACTCAATCCAAAAGATTTTTATGTTTTTTAGAAAACCATCTGAGAATAATGGTTCAGCAGCTTTAGAATCGTTTAAAACTAATAACAGCCACGTGTGCGCTGATAATTATTTTGGATACTATTTTATCAATATTATAATTTAATGATATGCGAATCTTATAAACTAAATAAGTTTCCTCGTAAGTGAGTTGATTTAATTTAGAAATCAAACCTAGTGTCATTCATTACATTGTTTTCTTTATTGCTACCTAATTCTAATTTCATTTGTTTGAGTATTGGTGAATCTAGTAATTTAATTGAAAGCATATCGAGTCAACCATAAGAATAGCTTGCTTGTTAACATACGCTTTTAATCATGCATATAAATCAGTAATGCGTATTATTAAGTAACAAAACTCAATGGGAAATTAGACGTTAGGAAATTAGCACTCCATCAAAGATTGATAATCTATATTTTATGATCTCAAGATAGTACATTGAATTGAAGATCTGAATTTTTGACGTTTGTATTACTTTTCGAAATTTTTGAATTATAGAATGCGCATAAAATAATTTTTACTGTAATCAGTTTAATTAACGAACAACCTTTATTCTACATAAAATAAGTTACTATAATTTTTTAAATATACTTATTACTTTTAATAAGAAGCATACCTTATATCTATTCTTGAAATAGAGCTACAAACAATAATTGCCAACATCAAAATATTAATACTTAAATTGATTTGATAGCATTAGTATAATTTAATTTATTTTATAGCCTTTTACTTAAGATTATAGATTAAATATATAAAAATTCAGTTATTTTATTTATATGCTAATATTACTTTAAACTTATATGTTCCAAAGGATTTAGAGCCACAAAAAGTTGATACAACGCAAAATGTGAATCAGTAAATTTATGGCATGAATACCTAGTAATGGCGCTAATGGATGGAAAAATTATCTGTACAACAACTTACCTAAAGGTGATGAAAGCGAAGACAAGAGCAACTAGAGAGAGACTACCACCCAATACAACTACAAGACTAAGTATGCCATCCTTATCAAAAGAGGCTGCCAGACCTTTGGATATGCCGTTGGCGATGCCGTTGGAGGACTGTGGAAAGCCGTGTATTGTACCTGTGTAGAGGGTCTCCATGGCAAATTCTTCGTTTATTCTGTAATATCAAGAGATTTTTTAACTAGACAAAATATTATTAAAAGTTTTATAATAAATTAGTAATATTTTACTATTAAATTATTTTTAAACTATTTCAATATAAAAAAAAATAGTTGGATTAAACAAAAACTCAATCTTCAGTGTTATCTTTAGTATTAAAAACTTAATCTTTAGTGATATTTTACTATTTAATTATTTCTAGATTGGTTTAATAAGAAAAATAGTTGTATTAAAAAAAATTAATCTTTAGTGTTCTATTTATTCGATTAACTTGATTTTATAATTCCAGTAAAAAAATATGCATTCTGAAACCTAACTAAGTAATTGTATAGTATGCATGAGTTAGCATGAGTAAAATATATTTGTTAGAATTAATATAGTAAATAATATTGCGCTTATATTGAATAATCAAAAGTTCTTTATATACTAAATAAATATTTTTTTTATTATTAATGAATAACTTCTAAAATTTTTGCGTTAGAGTTTACATATTTTTTGAATAAATATTCAAAAAGTTTCAAAATATACTTCAGGCTAAAAAATTTAAATAATCAATAAAATTAACGTTAAATAAGAAATTATTTTAACCTAAATTTTCATATCTACTTAATTAAATAAACCAAGTGAATTATACGTTGATATAATAAAATATTAAATTGCTAATATTATAAAAGCAAACTCTAGTATTAAAATTAATAATTAATTTATATAGTTTTACGAAAAATTTAAAAATTATATATTCATTATTCTTCAAAATTCCTACTAACGTTTAATTCTGAACATACTATTTTATATCTTTATAGATATTATATAAATAATAATATTACCTTTTTAACGCTTTAAAGTGAATTAAAGTTGTACTTGTATATATATTTTTTATGCAATATTTCATAATACTTATTTTACATTCAAAATTTATAAAAACTTTCTCATAACATTATTGAAAGCTTATTTAATATTAATTGTTTTTTAATTATTATTATTAATTATCGAATAATTACCTTGATTTTTATGATTGAGTTTATAATTTTATGAAATTTATTATGATATCAAATATGTATATGCTTTTACTAAACATGTATTAAATTAAAACAAATATTATATTTTAAAATAAAAGATTTTAAACTACCTCATTTAATTATAAAAATTTTAACTTTTAAGTTTATAATCAAATATAATAATTGAACAAATAAAATCAATATGTTATGCATAAAACTGAATATTCATGTAAATAAGTTTTTTTATATTCAAAACGTAGCAATATTGTAGTACTATAATTACAGGGGATAAATCTAAACGCGAAACTTCACTGAAACGTGTTTATTATTATTTTAAATATAAAAAATAGTTCATTAACTTTAAGAATAACAATTTATTTCTTACATTTTAATTTAAATTTTCACCAAAACTAGTGAAAGATTTTATGTATTGATTAAAAATTAAAATATGATATTTTACTTAAATTTTATAAATTAATTTCTATAGATACATAATTTATTACGATAAAGTAAATCAACATACTTAAATATGGAAAAATAAAAAATATTTAATTTATATTTTCAGATATTATTTATAACTTAACATTTATTGTAATTTATTAAAGTATAATTTTTCTATTTGAAATTTTTTTTGCTATTCAATTTTTAATATAACATTAAAATAATTTTAAAAGTTTGTCTGCGTATTTTTAAAAGAGAAAGCTATTATATAAATGTATTGACTCGTATATATTTTTTCATAATGTATTTGCCATATTAATATTTGAATTAAGAAGTCATTGAATTTGATTTATTTATTTCCACATTTATTCATTTTTAACTTATTTTATTATATAATTACAATATATTAGATGCAAAATACTTTTACAGGTAATTGTTACAGTTTATAGCATAATTTTATTACAATAAGATTATTTGTGTCATAAATCTTAGTTTTTAATTTATAAAATATTTTTATTGTTTAAAATGCTTTTTTGGAAAATATTGAAAAATGTTAAAATGTTATTTAAAATTTCATAACACTGAGATTATTTTAAAATACAAGTAAATTAAATATTTTAGAAAAAACATGTTTTATAATATCACTCTGTCAAAAATTGATTTAATTTCTATGAAATTTGAAAATTTTAAAGTATTTTCTACATACTTAAAATTGAAATATAAAAACTTAATGATATAGTGTTTTTCATAATAAAATATTAATACAAAAACCATAATACGAAACATTAAAATTATTTCCATATTCAATATATTTAAATAATACCTATAAATGATTTTAATTCAGTTGTAAAACATTAAATTTTATTTCTAATTAAAAATCTGGCTGCTAAAACCATAACTTATTTGAAATTTCCTTTGAAATTCTGTATTTTAATTTTTTATTATAGTTTAGTAACAAATAAAAAATATACTTTACTCTATATTTAGTTATATATATATATATATATATATTTATGTATTACATAAATATTCAAAAATTTATTGTAAGTAAAATTAAAAATTATTCAAAAATAATTTAAAATCATTAGAAAAAAATTAGTTATAAATATGTGCTTTTAACGTATTAAAATTTTTTTACAAAATTTTTACTTAAAAAGTACGAATTAAAATTCTGAAATCTTCATAAATAATTTTAATAAAAAATTTATATTATATGATACTTTATTGTTTTTAAAATATAGTTTTTACATATAATGGTGCAAAGAGTACATTAATATTTCTTTTATTATTTATTCATGTTTATTTATTTTTACTCAATAAACACATTATTTATACAATATATTATTTTTTCAATCATAATAAATAATTATTTTACATAAAATAAATTACTTATGACTAATATGCTGCTATATACAGAGATCACAATCTTACAGATTATTTATTTCGTTTTTTTTTTAAGATTTGTTTTGTGTGTAAGAAATTGTTACGGGAGAACAAACTTCTTAATATCAATTTTTCAGCTTTCCTTATATACAGAAAATGGATAGTCTAAAAACTGTACATTCAATTTCTTTATGATTTTTTGTGTATATGTGTGTGGATGTGGGAGAGGAAAAGTGACTGTTGTAATAAATATGGGAATTTATATTTATTTACATATGAATACATTCAATTATTAAATATTTAAACGTTTTAAGGATTCATTACAAAGTCATTTAATTTATGTGTTTTATTTTTATTTATATAATTATCAATTAATTTTTGTGTGTTTATACATCTATTTACTATTATGTAATTCTTTTCTCCTTTATCTAGCTCTAGTTTTTAAATTAGTTTTTTGAATTCTCTTTCAAATTTTTTTCGTATGCGAATATTATAAATAAAGTATTTTTATTGTTCATTTGTAGTTTTATTATTGTTATTTCTAGAATATTAAAGTTAGTTATTTCATTATTGGGGATTATGATATACATGATTTACTTTTTATTAAAATAGCTATTCCTCCTCTTTGAATTGAGTTAGGTCTATCATTTCTGATAATATTATAGTTTTTAAATTTTATTTTGTGCGTTTTGTTTAGTTTAGTTTCAGAACTAATATTATGTCAGGATTTTGTTTTTCTATTAAGTTTAATAAGTTATATCTTTTTTGGTTGATATTAGTGAGTTAACGTTTATTGATATAATTTTGTGGGTTTCTAATGTTTTTGAATTGGATTTGTCAATATATTTTTTTTATGATTATCAATATTGTGTTCTGCATTTTATTTTATATTTTGGAATCAAATAATGAGAATATTGTTAAAAAATTTTCTTCGTAATTTTTTTGAGATTCTTTAATTTCGTTTATTTCTAATTGTTGCTTAATTTGAGTACTATTTACATTTCCTTTTAATCTTTGTATTACTTACATTATATTGTAAAATATTTGACTATTATCTTTATTTGAGTATGTATTTGCATATGTCAATTGCGTATATAAATTTAATTTCTGTTGTTTGTATCTTTTTAATTCTTCTAAAATTTTCAGTTCTGAGAAATTTTGTTTAATTCTTTTATTATTTAAATAATTTATTATTTATGTTATTTTGTTTCTATTATGTAAATGATTCTGTATATATGATTAAAAGTAAAAATTATTTATGTTAATGTCATTAAATATTATTTACAGTAAAATGTTGTTGTAATATATTCATTTGGTTTTTAATGTCTCATAAATAAAAAATTGTGTAATTATGTAGTAAAATCCTTTTCCAGTTATTATCAATAGATATGTGTATATTTAAAAGTTTTTTTTTTAATTTTAATAAGTATATTTGATAAAAATATCACTGAAGTCTTGATTGCAATATATCAATATTTAACTGATCTTTTAAATTAAAATTAGAAAAGTATCTTTTAAAATATAATAATAGTAATATATAAGGAATATCATGTTATAATATATGTACTAATAAAATAAGGTACAAATATAAATTCTGAAGATAATAAATAATAGAATTTCTAATAATTAACTATTTTGTTTTCTATTTTTATTTTTATTTTTTGCAATTTAATACTAGCATTTTTTTTATCTCATTTAAGTATTTGTATTTATATAAGAAGTTTCTGATGATAAAAATAAAACATATTCATAATTAAAATATTTAGTGTCAAATATAAAATAATAAATACATGAAATCTAAGAGTAATTAGTAAAAAAATTTATATCATTAAATTCTTAAATTATTTAATATAAATATTGATTTTTACTACTAATTTAAAAGTATTATGCGAATATATTTTAATCAGATATTATTTTTTAATTTTAAAGTAGTACATTTTCAAATTACTCATAACAATTAAAAATATTTAATAATTTTGATCGGAAGCACATTATATATTAATTTATAACATTTTAACTAAATTTTTTTTATTATAAGTACAAATCTTTTTGAAATTAATTTGTTCAGTTCAATAAAATTGAATGATTTCTATTTGTTTATATTTTGTTTATTAAATATACATATATATATGCTCGTATTTACACAACTTATTTCTGACGAATTTCAGAAAAATAGACATTATACATATAAATTTTAATCACTATTCAAATGAGACTTAGAAATGATAAATAATAATAAAAATTAATTTAATTTTAACATACAAAATAGGCTAAGGAGGTTTATTATATTTCTTGTATTTTCTTTCTAATATTGATTATTATTAAGTAATTATTAAAAATTAATCAATTTGATTTAATCGAATTATAATTTTCTGATTCAACAACTCTGAACATCTTGATGTAATTATAAATTTAAATTTTACAGTCTATGTAAAGAAAAAATATTAATTGAAGCTGATGAATATATATCCCTGTAAATTTGCAAATTTATATGTGAAAATATATAGATGTCTAAAACCTTTATCGCTAATTATAATTTACAAAAATATCGAGGGTAGTCATATTCCATCAGAGTAATAAAAATTTCACGTGTATATCTGAATCAACGATTACGGATATATATTTATATATTGAATAAAATAACTATATGAAAAATTGTTATTAGTATATAAATTTTTATGAAAAAATCAATAGTAAATAGTTTTGAAAATTATAGTTACAGAGTTCATAAATATGATTTTTTAATTATATTTTAAACATTATAAATTATTTACGTTATAGATTTTATAATACATAAAGTAAATGTATATTTGTTTGATATTTAATATTTAGCAAATTATTACGTTATACTATATTTTTATATCATTGATAACAAATCCCATTTTAATGGAGGAAAATACATATAGATATAAATATAAAGTTTTATAATCCTCCGGAATTATGGATTCATATATTAGATTTGCAATCATATACGAATGAATAAAAATTTGAACATAATATTCTAAATCTAATCTTATTCTAGAAATACCAGTAGTATTATTAAATATATACATTTTTTTCAGTAAAATTATAGAATATATACATTACAACGTCGAAGTAATTATTTTACACATTCTTTTATCCGATTTATAGATAAATAATTTTATGTTTAAAATAATAAAAAACTAATCTTTAAGCCAATATTTGTTACGGTTAGAAAACACTGAAAACTAAACTCGTGAAGGTGGTATCGAGTTACAAGGCAAAGAAAAACAGCTATTAAGTATCGCGGATAAAATTATTCGAAAACAAACCGATCGCGGGGCGTTAAGTTACTCGCCACCGGTATTCAAACACTTGGCGCGGGAACGCCCATAGCCAGTGTAAAAACATAAAAACAAAAACACTATTCGGAGTTAGGAATAGCAAGATGTAATGAGATACTCTTGCAGTGTTCCACTCGCGACGGAGCGCAATGCTATTCTCGTGCGCATCACCGCGGGGAGCTTCTCAAGGAGTTTGTGCGAACCACCTAAAGGAGGTAATTATGAAAAAAGCATCGCGAGATAATTAAATTTATGGAGGTTGCGAATGACTTGGTGTTGTAACGGTGCGGATTCGACCAGATAAAGTAACCCAGTCCTAAATGGTCATCACGAGACCTCAAAAAAAGTGGATGAAAAATCGCCGATGAACTAGGATGACCATTCAGCTATCGGGATAAGGGAGATCGTTAACCCAAAGTAAACGTCGGACAGGGAAATCGTATCTTCCTCAGAAGAGGGGAAAAAAGTCGCGTGCCTATGAAAACGAATAAGGCCAAGCGGCGACTCCTCCGTTGGGAGGGCCGCGATAAACTGGGAAACCATCGCACAACAACGACGCGAGAATCATAAAGACCCAGGAGACCTCGTATTAAGGACAATAATTGCCTTGTTGAGGCTTCCCGGAAAAAACAAAAGGAATCGAACTGACGAATAATGGACAACCAAACCGTAAAAATAAAAAGGGGAAGTAAAAAAGGAATAAACGAAAACAAAAGTATATATATGTAGGTATGTATCAAGGAGTAGATCAGCTTTCTTACTCTAATAACGAATACTAGCTGACGAGATAGAACGATAATACGATATACCGCAATTTGTATACGACAAAACTGATATTCTACACTACACCGAAAATTATTATACGTGGCCAACTAAACACGCATTAAAATATAATTATATTGTAAACAAAATAAATCTTGTTGAAAAAATCGAAAGTATTTGTTTTTCATCCCAACAGTATTATCGTTAAATTATATTTAAATTATACCAAATAAAATAACAACATAAATACGGGAAATTCATTTCATTGTATTAAAATTCTAGATCTTTTGAAGATATTATAGAATTTAAATGAAAATAATTATACAATTAATCATTATCACACAAATTAATCCAATATAAATAAATATTAGATGTAATTATAAATTTATAATATATTTTAATAATTAAATGTAAAACAAAAAATGATTTGACAAAAAAATATATGAAAATAGTCTAGCAAAACTTTTATAGTAATGTTGTTACACAATTATGTATATCATGATTATTTATTATATTGACTACTGCTATACTTTATCAAAATATTAAGTCTTATTTTTAAAGTTATTTTAGAAATGAAAGATAGCAAGGAGCCATAAATAAAAAGAAAAGGACAATACCTAAATAAGAATATTATATTAAAAGGAAATTTATTTAATAGTTCATTTTAAAAAAGTTAAAAAATTTGAAAATATAAAAAATTTCTTGTTTATAAAAAGGGAAAGAACGTCAATTTAAAGTTTTATATACATACACTTTATCGTGACAAAATAGTAAATTTATATGATTTACGCATTAAAAAAAGTTCGTGCTAGAGAAGTATCTTATTTATAAAATAATGCGTGATTTTACATTCTATTAGTATGAAAAATATTTCGTCAAACATATAACTTATATGCAAGATACATTTTTCTTTGATCATAAAACAGTTATGCTACGCTATATCATTTTTAGAATATTGCTACGAGCTGGCGAAGAAATATAAATCTTAACTTTTGTTAACAAGCTTCTTTACTAAGCATGCGATCTTCGAATGACAAAAATTTTACTCTAATCAAATATAAAAGAATTTACGTAAAATTATATATTTTTATCTTGTATAATTTATAAAATCATTATTACCTATTAAAATGAGTGGATAATAAATATAAAATTTTCAAAATATATTTAAATCGAATAAAATTTATGATAAATAATTTAGAGCAACAAGATTTCAAAATGTAAAAAAATAAAGCGAATATATAATAAGGATAAAAATAAGGAATATGATAATATAAATTAAATTAATCCAAGGGTTGCGATAAAATAATATTCGTGCGTCTATACATGTGAATGTGTGCATTCAGCGTGCTATTGTTAATATTCTATTAATACTATTATTATTAATATTATTAATATTCTAAACAATTTAAAATTAACAAGTTTAAAAACCCTGTAGCCAATTTGGCATTATTTTTCAAATTTTAAAATCCGTAATAATTACAAAACCAATATTTTTGTACTTATTTAATTGAATTACATGAATATTAAATATGAGTGTTACATAAATTGAATTTTATTATCAATATAATAAAAGTAATGTATATTAAAATATATATTGTTTATCTGTGACGAGTTAATTTATAATTTTATTACTATCTAACTATATTTTTTATGAAAGTAATAATCAGATATATTAGTTTCATAATTGCATTATATATTTTTTATTTTCACAAATAAGATTATACTACCGTATTTTAAAAATTTTTAAATATTACTTGTACGAATAAAAACTAATCGAAATATTAACGTGATAATACTTATTATAAAAACTAAATATTTAGTAATAATATTTTATAATAATTTTTTAAATTATAAGATTAAAAAAAATTTTTAACGAAAAACCAATCAACATTTGCTTATTGTTAATTTGTATATTTTTCATGAGTGAGTAAGTCTAATTAATTTATGATAATAAAAAATTGAGACTCTTATATTTTAGATAATTTCTCTAACAATTTTCAAGGAAAGTAATACAATAATTTTAACATCAGTTCAAAATATTAATAATTCTTCTTTTATCCATAAATTCAGAAATGAATAAAATAAAAGAATATGAAATAAATTCAAAATACTAATTAATGATACCAATCTGAAGTGCATTTACTTCGTTAGAATGTTATTTAAAAGCAAATTATTATTTAAAACTAGAATAAAACAAATAAATTTGAAAATCTTAAGAAAGAAATTTTATAAATTTTATTAATTTAATGTATGAATCAAATATGTGTGTACATGTATAAGTATTTTTATATTCAAATATAATGTATCTGCTGTGATTATGTTAACTGGATATACAAGAATTGAATTTATTATTTTGTCAATTACTTTCAAATTCTTGCTCTACAGATTTCTTAAAAATTATTCTAGTAATATCATTTTTACGTACTCTCATTTATTCTCTTTCTATTATTTTAATATCAATAATTTCCTTTAAAAATACTTGTAATGATTACTTAAAATAATCAGTTTTCTGAAAATTTCACCTACTCGATTTGAAAGTAGATTTTAAAATATTTAAATATAAATAAAAATCAAGACCAAGTTTATATTTTTGTACTATATCACATTCTTTTTTCATATATGTAAATATTTATAACTTCATTTTTTAAAATATATTTCATCAAAACTATTCAAAATATATCTGTTGTGTACATACTAAAATTTACTATTGCTAGTTAATTAACAATAATATTTTTAATTGAATTTACTAATATTTATTTCATTTTTATATTATGAAAATTTTTCTGGAAGCTTATTTATTCTATTTTTAAAAAGTAATTATTTAACGTAACATTAATTATAATGTATAAATAATATATATATGTTCAATTCAGAAGCAAAATTTTCCATTTATTTTAAACATATATCATGTTGCTTAAAACTCTTTTTTTAAATTAAGAGTTATTTTCTAAGTATAATTTTTATGAAATTATACTTTATTTTAAATCGATAAAATTTTACTTAAAGTATTAGATAAATTGAAAAATTCGTAAAAACTGTAGGTTATAGTTAGAAAATATCGACAAGTATCTTAATATAAGTATTACAATAAATAAAATAATTCACATAATAGAATAGATTTTTTTATACTTCTATTTCCATTATTGTACTTTATATCAATTCTTCTTTATGTTGAGCTTTCAAAGTTTTATGACGCTCTGATTCCTTACATCTACATAAAATGTAAATTATATTGTTTCATATCTAAAGATTGAAAAATTTACCTTAGAGTTTATAATGGAAGGACAATTACTAAGCTTTTAAATATAATTAATAAAACCAATTGTATAAATATGAATATATGAATGGTTGAACTTATTTAATTAATTTAAAATGTTAATAGTAAAAGTTATCCATTATATTTAATTTAATATATTTACTTATTATATGTTCATTGATGACCTAACAATAGAGTAAGCGAGAATACATAAGTATTACGTAACAATAGTCAAGTATTTTTTGGACGACGGTACTTGGCCTCGAAAAGAAAATCCAAGAATCCGTCTCTAGGGTGTATCCTTGAATCAGTATTTTGACTCCGATCTATGATATATATACTTCTTAGGACATTAAGGTTGTACCATAGTAATACTGAAATTACATTTTACATCTCATTTGATAATCAATATCTACATCATATTTTTTTATATCCTATTAAGACTGACTACTTGTGAGCCTGCAAGATGCAACAGATTTCTTTATTATCAATTCATGTATTTAATTTATATTAATAATGAAAAATTTAATTGATATTTATTCTATACTTATTTACTAATTTATAAAACATGTTCTAAAATACTAGCAATTTTTTCTTTTTTCATAATTGTAAAGAGATTTTTTATACTTAAAGTATAAAGTAAAAAATTTGTATTTAATTAATGAGTTCGAATTACTTAGTACAATTTTGTTTTTTTTCCTTTCAAATTAGACTACAAAATTGTAATAAAATTTATAATTTAGTATTAAAATTTATATTTTTCGAATTAAATTTTGTTGACTTTGTAATATATATATATATATATATATATATATATATTTAAGATTATTTTCATCGAAATTTATTTCGCAATTTTATTATTGTACATTTATTTAATGTTATTTAAAAACTGCATATTTTTATAATCAAATCTCTATTTAATGAATTAATACAATCAAGTAGATTATTTCTGTTACAGTATTCTATTAAATAGATTGTACTGAAATATTTAATATTTAAAACTAATTTTAATTTTTTATCTTCTTTAACAGTTCTGTATCATAAATATTTTTGTAATTCATCTAAATTAAATTTTATATAGCAAAGAAAATTTATAATATGAAGAAAAATATCTTTAACATAATTATCATGAATTATTATGCTTTTTATTCACAACGAAATATCACATATAAATAAACCTTTTAAAATTCATACAACTATGAAAAATAATACAGTTTTGATAAAACTTAAAAAATTAAAATTGGTTTAATACCTACTGTAAAGTAAAGAGTAAAAATAATTAAATTGAACATATATCTTTGACTAAAATTTATATAAATAAGAATACTATATCATATTATATTCAAAGAAAATTAATTATTTTCATAATAATAATAATAATAATAATAATAATAATATTTTTTAATCAATATTTAGATTTATTATACATTGGTTGGAATAAATTAAAGAAACTAATTTTTTAAAAGTTAATATTATTAATAATTTTTCTAAAGTTAATATTAAATACTACCATAATTTTTTTTTATATGTCCCAATTCTATATTTTAAACTGTATATTTATCAGTAACACAAATTTTTTCGTTTTATTAAAAAATTATCTTATAAAAATTTTATTAAAAAAAACCGATTTTGTTATATTATAAAATTAATTATCAATAAAACTTCTTGATTGCAACTATTTAAATATTGAAACTAATTGCTAGTATAATTTCATTTTTATATCACCTCATATTTTTAAATTTTTAAATACAATTGAAACATTATTATCAATTACATCATAAATTAATTATTAATAAATTATTCATATTTATTATTTTTATTATTTTTTAGGATTATTTACAATATACTACACATTTATCTAAAAATATATAATGTATAAAATTTGTTATTTCATATATTTATAAGGTAATAATGTTTACTCCTAAGTAATATTTTATTTTTAAAATGTTTTTATTTGAATATTATATATGTATTTTTAATTTGAAATTATAAAATTTTTTTAATCGATCGTTTCAATTTGAAAAGTAAGTGAAATATAATTATTTTATATTATACGATTTATTCAGGTAAAAATCGATATCCTAAAATAAAGATAAATTGTCGATTAAAATGGTTTTTCTATAAAAATATAATTGTGTACAAAATAATTAAACAAATTAAATCACCTTTATTTTTTTTTATTTTTCAAATAAATTTAATGAATTTTTTCAATATCCCAAAGTTCAGATCATTGCTTTTTATAGATAAAAGAAATATCTCATAGATTTTAGTTTATTATAATATATTAAGAAAACAAGTTTAATATAGAATAGATTTTATTTTCTGAATAACAATATATGGATTAAAATTCCAAGTTATTCGTCAATGCAATTAAATATCGCGGATTTTTTCAGAAATTTCAGAATAAAAATAAATAAATTCATATATTTGTAAATTGATCATATATCGACAATTAAATATTTAATGCATATTATTAAGGATAAATTAAAAATATACTTACTCTTTTTTATTTAATATTATATATTATTTATTATTATTGCAATAAAAATTTTACAATATAATTCTTAGTCTTTCAAGTGTTATTTTTCGATGAACTATTTTTTTGATGGAAACTTTCAAAAGTAGGCATATTTCCATGTACAAAAAATTCTATTTGATTTTATTATTTTATTAGTGTATACATAATTATACTAAAAGAACTAAATGAATCTATATTTCCAATTCAAATAATAGAATTTTTGAAATATATATGAAATAAATTAAGTTAAATTTGTATACAATCACATACGTCTGTATAATCAAACTTAAATGTTTCAGTAAAATATTATTAAAGATAATGTGTATATTGTTCTATTTTTATTTATAATTTTTAATAAATACAATTTAAATTTACACTCGTCTTATGAAAATTTTCATTAATATGATTAAAAGTTCGGTAAGCAAAATATTATATATATATTGAGTATATGAAAATTTTTTTAAAAAGTAATGGAATGTAATTTTACTAACTAAAAAATTTTTTAAAATTCAAAATTGAAAAGTTTAAATTTTAAGTTTTAAGTCTTTATATTCAATATTTTATATTGAATATATTATATATATAATAGTAAAAAATTAAATGTTCTTAATAATATTTGATTTTGAAAATTAAAATTTTTTATTTAATAAATGTTTAATAATAAAACAAACGGCAGATTACGGAAGATTCGGGGATAAAATAGTAAAGATAGCTTTTGTTATTTACATCCGTTCCATTTTGCGTGATAAAAAAATTATTAATTTTCGATGTTTGTTACGTTGCAATAGTATGCAAAGTAGAATAAATTTAAATACAAGATTATTTAATTGTCACATAAAATCATACATATCTTCAAACATACGCATTGTGCAGATTTGCGTCAATTTATATATCAACGCTTTTGGAATGTGTATTTTGAAAGTATAAGCGATATATAAGGAAAACCTGAAATTAATGTAGAAGAAATCATTGAATAAATACTAAGCATTTACTTGTACAGTTTAGATATTTTGTCATTAAAATTAAAACGCAATTAATGCAATATTAAAATACTGTTTAATCATAGACACCCGATAAAAATTAAAAATTAAACAATAAATGGTATGCATTTGTAAAATGAGTAATAAATGTAAATTTTTGGTCTTGTGTCTGTTATTTTCCTACTTATCAATCTATTTAATATAATTCAATGCCGCATGCGTTCCAAAGTTTCGATGTGCTCATGCGCGGGACTTACCGGCGTAGATCGGAGAAGCTGCCGTTATGTGTGGCTAGGTGCAGTGCATCTTGCAAGAGTGGCTTGCACGACAATGATCCGTTCTCACGGATTTGCGATCGATCCTCAAGGGTAGTTCTACGCCACGTAAAGCACGTATCTATCCTTCACGAGATCATCAAATGCGTTGAGATCTTATCCGCGTGCATGCCTTTATTAACCCTTTTTCATACCTATTGTATCAATAACGTCTTATTATAATCGTATTAAACAAACATTTGACAAAATTCTTTTTTTAGTAATTCATTAGTAAGAATTAAGTCTTTCGACGTAAAAGTCATCGTTCCTTTTTTCTTTACAGGAAATGCAATAGTGCTGTCTGACCTTATAGTTTTTAATGCACTTCTAATTTTCTTATCAGCGCTTTATCATGTCTTTCATTGGTTTTTCTTTTAAAAGAAGAAATGGGAAGCATAATCACACGCTTACAAAACCATCGATACTACCTTCTCGATCTTCTATCTTTCAAATCGAATGTTCCAACAGCAAATGAAAGAAGTCAGAGCCGTAGGTTCCACTTGTAGAAATACACAATAGCACTCGGAGAGTAAACTCATCGTTTTCTGAAGAAAAGGAAGGTAATCATTTATCGTAAAAAACATTTTTTTCTTAACTTGCATATCGCGAAGCTAAATTTTTGAGAGAACAACTACTTCTGATGAGAATTGGTCGGCGTGCCGAGCACAACTAAAACTTCCCGCGGGCAATTCTACTTTGCTGTACACCGCATGCCTTCAGTGAGCTATTAAGCTGTCACGCGCATGCGGTCATGGCTGCCGTTGCTTAATTATACATATGCAATGCTACTATAAAAATATGTGTGTGTTTATAAGAAATATATATACAATATTTGAAATAAAATGATAATATTTAAAACAATGTTTTACGATTATAATTTCTAAAATATATTTGTTTATTATTCGTTTATTTTTTATTTCAATTATTTTTTAAATTTAGTTTACCCAAATGATTATTAACAAATAAAATTTTCTATTATTGAAAATGTACTAAATTAGAAGATAAAATATTATATGTATGATATTTTTTATATACTTCTACATACTAAAAATATAAATCGCAATTTATTGTAACCTTATCTTATTTCGTGCAATTCATAAGAATACTTAGTAATTCACGTTAGTCAAAAAGTCTGAAATTTTTCAAATATTTTTTTTACGATATATATATACATTTATATTTAATTATTAAATTATTTCTAAATATTATGTAAAGTACGAAGTATTTAAATTGATATTTGTATTTTTTCTTTATCCATTAATAATATCGCGTACTATTAAAAAAAATATTGTTTTATTCAAGAAATCAAATAAATTTTATATTACGCATACGGGAGCTTAAAAATTTTAGGTATCTTCCCATGTGTTACATAAACTATTGCTCTTTAAATCAGATAATATTCTGGTAAATTTTCATACATTTTTATAATATAAAATAATTAAAAATTTTTTTTACATATAATAGACTACATTAAACAATCAACTATATACAATAACTTTAAAAATTGAGAAATATATAAAAATATAATTATATATATGCTAAATATCTGATTTTGTCTTTAAATAATATTAATGTAATATTTGTTTTAGATAAGTTAATGAAAACAATTAATATTTTTAAAATTTTTATTGAATAGTTAATTTATATGCTATTATATTTGTAATATCATGAAAGTTTTTAATAGATTTTTTAAATATATTTAAATCTATATATTTTCTTAGTTCTTCAACTAACCTTATTTTTCCAAATTTTTATAAATAGCAGATTTAATTATAAATTACGTGTATTAACTTTAATAACTCTTTACAATCATGTTTTTAAGATTAGATTTTATTATTTTAATATTATCCTTTTATAACAAAAAATGTTATTCATTTTATGGAAAGAATTTTTCCACATTTAGAAAAAGAAATGAAAATAAACTTCATTTCTCTTGACGCAAAATGTCTGAAGAATATATCCAATTAAAACCAAAGTACGTGACCTCAGTAATCAAAGAAGGATTAGTAACAGGATTATCGTAAAATCTATGACATTCAGAAAACACCTGATTTTTATATTTTTATTACTTATGTAGTGCGAATGAGTCGCTTAATATTTAACATGATTTTTTTAGCATATATTAATCTTTTCTTTTTCACAATATATTTAATTATTAAAATTATTATAACTCGAAACTTAAAAATAATACAATAAATATCAATGATATTGAATTTTCATCAATATAGTTTTTTCAAATATTTATTTTTTTAAATAATATCTGTCTTTGAAATATTACTATTTATTAAAAATAGTATTTATGATTTTAGTACTCAGAATTGATATATTTTGTGAAAATAAATCAAATAAAAAATTTATTTTATATATATATATATTTTTTGTATAATCATAATTGTGCATGATTTATTAAATTTTTATAGATCTATGTACTTTGCTATGACTAAAAAGTAACTAAGAAAAAGATAAAGGTCATTGCTGGATTAAATTTTTTATATTGTTGCAATTAATCCAATATATTAAATGTACTAATTTAATTAAAACTATGAACTAGATCATTCGTAAGCTATAATAAAATTGTGTGTCTTCATATTTTTACTATTTATTATACTACACTATAAAGTTGTAATTTCAATAAAGAAATCAGTAAGTTTATTGTTGAATATGAATGACACTAACTTTTATATTAATTATTTCATTTATAGATAACAGTAATTTGATTTAGTTTTCATAATTAATTTAGATTTAAAAATTAATATTTCGTCAAAAGTTATTTTTTTTATTGTTATAATTTTTATATTATATCAGAAAAATTATTTATAAATATTTATCTATAAATTAAGTCAATTTTTTAAAAACTTTGAGATTATATTAATAACAATTATTTTATAATTTTTAAATAATAATTAATACTTATGAAATAAATACCTAATATCATTGTTTATAATGAAAAATATCCATGTATGATGATTAGACAAAAATATATTCAAAAAATCTTTATTTTCATTTCGATTATAAGCTAAACTTGTATATCTTTAGATATACTTTTTTAAATTTTAAATAAGTATAGTTATCAGTTTAATTTATGTTTAATGTTAGTTTACTGGTTTTAATGGAGTTTCATTTTTAACTCTACTTTTTTATTATATATTGAAATAATAAAAAAACTTGTTGCAGTTTCCAAATTTTATTTTAACTTTTCTATTTCTTAATTAAAAAAAAATCATAATAAAAATATCGTAAAAAAAATGTTTCAAGTATAATGAATTATATTAAAGTAAATGATTTATTATATAGAATAATAGTTTTATTCATTATTATTAAAAAAGTTTTAATATATATTATATATTGTTGTCTTATATATTTATCAATAAAAAAATATAAATAACATATTTGAACTTTGTATTATATAAAAATATACATTTGTGACTTTTATGTTATTCATCTAATTTATTATTTTATAACTATTTCGAGTATTGTTCGTATATTTGTAAAAGTGAGAAATATAACTAACATATATTTTATTTGGTGACTAAACTAAAAGTAGCTACTATCTGTAGATATGTATTTGTGGGGTGATGTAGTGAATACCTATTTTTACGTAGTGATAGTTAATCTATAATTTATGATTTTTTGAACTTAAATAATAAAACAGTTCCTATGTTTCTTATAAATTGATTTCAATTATATCTTCTAAATTTTAAATTTTATAAGTAAGTAAGTATACTTATAAAACGTTAGCATATAATATACTTTATTTTTAATAAAGTGTAATTATATAAACTAAGTAATGTGTTTATTTTTCATCGATTCATAGTATATTACATAATTATATCAAATAAGTATATGTTTATTATTTATAAAAAATATTAAGGTTCTTGAAAATCAAATAAAATAAATAAATAAATATATATATAAAACTTTTTCTGTAGAATTTTTCTGTAAACTATGATACTAATGAAATTATTTCATATTATTGTATGAAATTCTTGTATAAAAACACTTGTGGTATACTTTGATTTGTGAAATTTTTAACTAAAATTGTATTGTATTGTAATATGTTTATGATTCTTTAAAAACTTAAGATAATGGAATGAAAGTATAATTAATATTAATATATTCATGCGATTAGTAAACACATACAATTGTGTAGAATGTTTCATTATATATTTAAATAGCGCTTCTTGTTTTGTATTCTTGGAAGTTAAAAAACATACAGTTGTAATATAATTTTTTAATATTGAGATTTTAATATATGTTAAATTAAAAAGTTATTGGAATTTTTCATTTAATATTTTATTTTTATACATATACTTGGATTACAGTATTGAGAAATATAATGATATTTAACATATTTATGTTTATAATTCTTTTCGATTTTTGAATTAATCTAGATTGATTTAAAACTAAAAAATTTAAACGAAAAAAACATGCTGTAAACAATTTACATTATATTTTTCGGATTTTTTTTATAGATAAAATGTAATAAAAAGAAAGACACTTACTTAAAATTAATGATTATAAAAATTTATTCAGATACTGTTCATTATAAACTATCGTAAAAATTGGATTGGAGTATAAAAAGTGATTTATAGAAATATATTTATACTTGTATCAATAAGCACTTCAGGTTTACATTTATTTATTATTTCATTTTGTTGTTTTCTTTTTCAAATTTCTTCAAATTATAAAAAATATTCTATATAGTATCATCGACATATAAGTATCGAATATCGATATTTATTTATTTTATGGTAACTTATTTATGATCTATTTCCAATCAATTGTTTAAAATATAAATTCATAATGGCAGAAATTTTAATTTATTTCATGAATACACACAATAATAAAAATTTTCATATTATTACTTAATTCATTAATTTATTTAAAATTTACAAACAGAATGATGTAAAACATAAAAATGTACATATAAAACTTATCGTCATTATAACATTGTAATTATTTATTTAAATTTATTAATTTTTAATTTATCTTATTTAAAACTTTACACTACTATACATAATTATTAAATTTTGAACTAGACATAAAATTTAAAAAAACCTTGTGCATGAAACTAAATATAAAAAAATTTACATTTTATTATATATGTATACACGAATAGAAAATTATATACATATTTATAAACGAATATTCCAAAATATTATTCTTCTATTTTTGAAACAAGAATTTCTTTTTTAAACACTAATAAAGTAGTAATGATAAAATATCAGCAACACATATCATTTTTAAGTTTCTATATATTAATATCATTACAGCTATGAACAAAGAATTTTCAAAATATTATTAAATTAATTATTTTGTTTGTATGAAATATGTTTACAAATACCTTTGAGTCATTACGATTCTTATTTTTTACTACTAAAATTAGTAAGTTTTAAAAAAAATATATATTTTACTATAAAAAAGATCATTTGTTATTAAATATTAATAATATTATAAAATAATTTCTTAAATTTATATTTCCACATTTTTATAGATAGTAATTTAACTTTAATTGTACATAAGCTTATATATTTATAAATAAATTTTGTTTATAAAGTTTCTTATTTAATAATATTGCGAAAATATCAATGAAATTTAAATTTAAATATAATATAAATATAAGATAATCTATTATATTTGTTTCTCCATTTTTGCAGATATTTTTAAATAGTAATTGATAGAAATAAGCTTTTTAGCCAAATTAATTTTATTGATTTGTAATCCTCTTTATTAAAAATTAATTTTTATAAATTCTAAATACATCTAATATAGGAAAAGAATAAAAAAATAAACATTACATATCATTCACTATAATAAAATTTATTGTAAAATTATTTGAACTCAACGATATAATGGCAATAGAATGTACATTCGAAGTATTCGATATAATAGTCATGAATACTTTGCCACTAAAATTTGTTATAGTACATAAAATAAAAAATAAAACATAAAAATCAATATCTCCTAAATAACAACAAATATTATGTACTATATCTTACAGCTAATTATCTGACAAATTTGCGAAATCAATTAGCTTGCATTGCAAGCAACTTATCTATATAATCTTCAACTTTGTGATATCGCTGAAGCAATCTATAGTTATTAAGTCTACATCATATTTGCTTCTTATAAAAAATAATGATCGATTGATTATTTTAAATGACAATAATACAATGCGAATTAAGTTTTTTCAAAAAATTAAAATACTGAATACAGTTGGCTCATTTACAAGAAAAATTACGAGCGACTTTAATTCAATTAAAATTTCACAAATACTTTCATTTCCAACAATCATCTTTACATGCATAGTAAAATCGTTTAAGGCATTTGTTTTCTTCATATTACGAAAATTCAATTATAATATTGAATTATGTAAAACGAGATAAAGCAATATATTTGCGTGAGGATAGCACTAGTACAAATATTAGAATAATATTTTTAGACAATTACAAAATAAATAAAGTACACATGCGCATCATTGTAACATTCAATCACACCATTTTCTGTCAGACTTTAAGTTTATGCCATCTCTCTTGAGATCTTAATTACCTTCTAAAATAAACTTCTAAAAATTTGTCTTCATTTCTCGTCCAGTACATAAAGTCAATAATCCTACTAAAAACTTTATCAATTCTATACACTAAAAGAAATTGATGATTTATACTAAGCCTTTAATTTAAACTTTCAAATATCGTCTATATATCTGTAAGTACATTTTATTACGAAAGACGGAACTAGAATCAGGTCCCTAAGAAACAGTTAGATAGAAACCTATGAGAATTATCTCAAACATCATCAATATATGAATTTTGCTCTTTAATTCAACGTCTTTCATTAGTCGAGTAATAGCATTATTTGACTAAAAACAAGAAAAAATTACTGATATTAAAAATAATTTATAATGACAAACAATAATTTTAGTCAACTAATTTTATATAAATAATCTAACATGAATTAAAAATAAACTATTCCAAATTAGATAAAATATGTGTGGTCACTGAAAGTTTTACATATTCCTATCAGATTTCTCTAAAATTTTATTATATAGAAACTTTTGTAGATGATGCATAATATATTTTGTAAATAATACTAGAAAGAAATAATAGTAATGTAAATAAAATTAATCAAGGCCATGGCACGCGTTCCATCAATTTTAATTCTCCAACATCAACTGAATAATGATAATTAAAAGTTGATTCATAGCCACTTTGCTTTCAATCATTGATTTTTTCCAATATACTGACTTTAATGCTTTTGCTGTTACTTGTACATCCAGTGGATTAATATTCTAACCATTATCGCTTACCTACTACCGATAACTTAAATATTATATAACGTAGATCTTCCCATGTTTTTGTCGTTATCGATACTAGTTTTGCGACCTTCTTTTTTGTATAGACTACTAGAATGATTCCGATTTCATTACAGTCAATGAGTCTATAATTTAGCTTGGATATTTTCCTCTATGTTGTTAACTTATTTTTTACAACTCTTAGGACATCGCACAATTATTACGTGCCCTTCTTGACAAAATCCAAAAGAATTCATTTGTAGGATACTTTTTTACTTTAAAACTATAACTGAACCACAGTCCTTGTCGAAAGCAGGAACAAGATTCCCGCTGACTTAATTTTTGGATTCACAGAGAATTGCACTCACGTTTTCAGTAAGCGAGAATCCTCCTCAATCCAATTGCGTAACTTTTCTCTTTATGCCGCTCTCAGGGAATAATGGTCCCAACACAAGAATCTTTTCTTTTAGATATTGGTAATGCCTCAGTCTAGTCACAGCATAATCCTGTAATTTAAATTTTTTTATCAATATTTCATCTTGCATTATATATTCTTATAATTTCATATTTTATATAATCATTAAATTATCAAAGATGTAAGATTTAAAAAAATTTATTTTATTTACTATACCATAAATATTAGATTAGAAAAATAATTTTTTTTAATATATATTTACTTCTTTTTTCCCCAATATATTTCATATTATTATGTACTATAAACTAAAGATGTTAAGTATACACTTTACATTAAATACTTAAGCAATTGATTTATTTTCTTCATATTCTAAAAGAAATTTATAACAGTTTATAATAAAAGATTAAAAATTTATGAATTTGTACTAAGAATTTAATTATGGCTCATATGTTATAATTTGATGTTAAACATGTAAGCATTTATTTAAAAATTATAACACCATTAAAAAAAAATATCATTTTTATATAATATTATAATTAAAGAACAAACTAGTAATAAGTTATTAAAAAAATTTTAAAAGATAATCATTACAAGAGAAAATATCGTAGATACCAAGAAAAAAGGGAAATACACAAGAATAATAGAGAATATTTTGATACTTTATAAAGATTTTTTATTTAAATTTTTTATGAATAAAATGATGATAACCATTTTTACACATTAAATTATTTTTACCTACTTAACGATTAAAAATTTTATTATAAACGTCATGTCACTAAAAATTTCTTCAAACATTGTCCATTCTGCGAAGATAAGAAAAAACTAAAGAATACAAAAATTCGTTAAAATCAAGAAAAAATTAAACTATACTGTATGAATATATTGAAATTAAACGTGCAAATATTCTTTAATAATAGTGTGTTACTATCTTGAAATAATCTTATCAAGTTTTGATATTGATAAAAATTGAAATTTCATGAATTTTCTTCTTTTTATTTATTGTCAAAAAAATAAATTTTAAAAGCTATATAATTTAAGTATTTTAGTTTATTAGTTCATGAATTTATTTACGGCTAATTTTTTGTCATTCTTATCTATATTTATTATATAACTGTTACTTTCTTAAATTAAAAAATTGAGATCAAATATAGATTTATTTACATTTCGTGTTAATACGTTGTTTACTTTTGTAATAAAACAAAATAAATCTACTTTAAAGTACATATATTTAACTTATATCTTTATAAAACATTAATTATAATATTACAAATATTAACATATTATAATACGCGATATATATTATATAAATATAAACTATATATATTTAATTACAAATTCATAATAAAAAAATATTGTATTCATTTTGGTTAAAAATCAACTCTATCATATAACATTCATCCATTCTTCAAAATATATTTATCGACATTATAATAACATAACTCAGATATTGACTTTATTCACTCATGTAAAAATTGTTTAAATCAATACAATTTACATTGATAATGAAACTATATGAAGAATTAAAAAGAAAAAATGCAGTATCGGTATATTATATAAATTCATTATGAAAAATAAAAATTAAAAATAAAGAATTTTTGTTTATATCAAACTAAAGATATTAAAAAATATTACATAAATCTTACCCAATATCCAAATGGAATTTGTGAAAGTTTTGCGTTAACAATACTCCATAGTCCCCAAAATAAGTCACTAGCAAGAGAAAATAGCCTGATTTCTGACATTATATGGTCCTCCTCGGCTTGGCTCTCTTTTCCAACAGTCCTCAAATAACATCTAATGAAGTTGAGCTGTTAAGAGAAAAGATTATTTACAATATGAGTTAATAAAAGGTCTAAGATTACTACAAACCACCGATTGAATTTAAATTTTTATTTCGCAAAGAATTTTGACAAGATTTAAAAAAATGTTGTTTATTAAACATTTGAATTTTGAAAATTTAATTTCTTGTAAAATCAATTGAGCACATAATTGTATAATGACAAAATTAATAAAAATTTATACGTATAACTCCATATTAGATTGAGAATCTGTAAAATTTCAAGAAAAATCAGAAATATGTTTAAAATTTTTCATTTTGTTAACATTTTCTAAATAATAAATTTCTAAATAATAAAGATTGATATTTTTTCAATATTTTTAATAGAATAATACTAAAAAAGTAAAACGATAAATAATTATATATTTCAAAAATTTATTTGAAACAATCACATTTTTCTTTAACATATTTATTTTCGATTTTTCCTTGAATATAGTAGTTTAATTTGAGCAGTACATAATCAATTTTTAACAAAGATACTTTAAACGAATTGCCCAAGAAATAATTGGTTACATGATATATTTTTATCAACTTTATGTAATTAACTTTGTAATTGACTGAATGCAATTAACTGAAATTTATATAATTAGATATTAAAATCGATTATTTTAACAGAAAAGAAGAAAATATTTTTAATCAATGTTTATGTGCTTTTAATACAATTTAAAATAAAAATAAAAAATTATATTTTAGTCAAACTTTTTATTGACTTTGGTAAAAGACATTACAAATTTATCTAAATATAATATTTTTGATATTAATATTAATTAAATGAAAGATATAGAAAACATCAGCACAGCCTCAGTTAATTAGGCAGTGTAAAAAAGTGTAAAAAGGTGTAAACGTTAATTCCCATAACCAATTTTCAAACTTGGAAAAAAAAATGTACAAAATTACCAATATCCAAATTAAAATTTATAACCATATAATATCTATAAATTATTACAGTTTCGATATATAATTAGAATTTTATTTTAATTGAATATGATTCTTAAAAGTAAAAAGTTTAAGCGATGATTGATGATATGAACGAGCGAATGCAATGCAGTTCCAAGATCACGTTAGTTTACAAATGAAATAGATTATATTGAGTATTTAGTATGTAACATGCTTTATAAAAGAATAGAAAAAATATAAAATCCGGAAAAAATCGCGATTAATCGAAACTTCATTTATTTACATTACTTTTACTGTATAAATAATTTAAAAAGAGAAGAAAGTAAAAAAAAATTAGAATAAGTAGTAAAATAAGTATAAAATTTACAAATTCAAATACAAAATTTGAATGTATAAGAGAATTCAAGAATAAAATAAAAATTCATAAAATATTAGTGTTGCTCAGCAATACAAAAAAGCATGAGCAATTGAAAAAGTTCTAAGTTTTCATGGGAAAGAGTATTAGATTACTAATAAGAACCTCCGTTATTTTTACTCTAACAGCGCAATAAGCGCAAATATTACAATGTCATGGCTCGTCGACAATGGTCAATCGTGCCATTTTATGCTCGATTAAAACGCTGCGCCGTCGCATAAAAGAAAAACGTCCGGCGTTTGCTATATCTCTTTTACAGGGACGCTCACCCGAAGAGCTTTTTTGCTTATGTTATTCAATTCTGCTCGATCAAAAATTCCATATAAGTTCCTATAAAGACAGCATATATTGGCAATAAAAATATTACAATTGTTGGAACTGCTGTAAACATACAACATGACTCATTTGAGTGTACTAAGTTTTATATTTATAGAAAATATATGATTAAACAATTTTTGTGAAATTACAATAAAATTTATTTAAATAGAAATATTGAATTTATGCATGCTCATCAAAATTTGTCTTATAATTTATGATAAATCATAACTTTTTGCAATGAATATTTAAATTGCCAATAATTTAATATACATTCTTGTTTACCAATATTCTATATAAATATTCAATATTTCAATTATGCAGATTTATCAAATACAGTATCAAATTCGTTCTAATTTTTTTATACTATATGAATGTGATAAAAATGTTTGTATTGCTATTTTAAATTGTTATTTATATAAGAAGTTAAAATACAAATATGTTTGGCACTCAGATAAAACATAATGCTAAAAAATTGACAATAATAAAAAATAAATTTATGATACAATTTATAATAAATAAGTAACTACAAATTCTAAATCACAAAAATGTTATTAAAACTAATGAAATTTAAATCCTAAAATAAATATGATGTTTTTTAAAATCTCGTTTGGATCGTAATAAAGACTAATGTCAAAGTAAATTATAAATTTGCTTATATCTATAAATATAAATACTTTTACACTATTAATTTCAGAAAAAATTTAGAAGACATTTATTTTTAAATAATAGAATTATATCGATGAATGTTCAATAACTTTGCCATTCGGCGTAGTCTAAACTCTAAAATAATTATAATAAATTTTGAAAACAAAAATCTTAAACAGCATTAAATGTAATTTATAATCAAGAATATTATAAAATATAATCTTAGATCAAAATATACATTAGAGTAAATATTTATCATTTTTATTTAATTTCATAATTGGAATATTTTTTAAACGTTATAAAATATAATAAAAATTATAATTACGTTGAAAGCAAGTTATCAAAAAATTTCAAAAGATTTCATAGTGTTAAATCAAATATCTTAATGCATTTATATGAATAAAATAACCATATATTTTTATATGCTATTTAATAAAAATAATGATTAAAATTATATTAATTATGTGTAAATAAAGATAATCATAACGTGTTTATATAGAATAAAGGCCAGAATCTAAATAGTCTTATGCACTATAGTATGCATAACTTGTATAAGTTCCTACCAGGTAACTTGTACAAATTAGTGCACTGTAATTATAGGAAAATATATATAGTTTTTTAACGGCTGAACCCTATCACAATTTTATCACTTAGCTTTTTATTATTAAAAATGGCTTGCTTTCGTTTTTTTGTTTTACACGAGGTTACAGAATCGACTATTGAGAGTGCGTGGTTGAGGTACTCTATTATAATGTTGCAGGCGTGAGGATGCACCGGACTGTTGTTCTCGTTGGCTTGGGTAGACAAAAAGGCAACCCCAACTCTCGAGTGTGGGGCACCTTGAGTTGTTGTTGCGCAGGCTCCTGGCAGTCCTGGATTCCATCGTCTCATGATTGATCATGTTTCTGTCTGAGCACATTGGCGGCTTTCTCTCATATTGTGCCCCCCATATTGTGGGTGACGTTTGCGCAGGCAACATCATAGCCATGCCTCTCTCTCAGTGCGATTTGCGGTCCTGTGAAACTAATACATACACACGCAACACACGCCAAGGTGTCCTATCCCTGTTCTTGTTTATACTTCACCTATACTTATCAAATATATGTAAATTTTTTTATTTTCATGGATATATGTTTTTGAGTTTCGTCGGCTTTTAAGTTTAACAATACTAGATGGTTTTGATACACAGCATGGAATATATTATGCGTTTTTGTAGTTTGTATTAAGCAAGTTAAATGACAAACTACATGAGATGCTATACAAATTGAATGGCTCAATTTTATTTGACAAAATAAAAATGTAATTATAACTATTGATGACTATGTAGAAAAAAATAAGGATACTTATTTCTTTTTTGATTTAATTGCACATCAAAGCGCAAGTTGAAAAATATAACTAAGTTTCATTTAAGTACTGATTAAATATAACGTCAGTTACACTCCAATCATTGGAATTACTTGTATTGGCGATGTTTATACTAATCATTTCATAGGATGCAGTGAAATGCAATATGATTTTCACTTGATTCTATTATATATAAATAGATGAACAAAAATTAACAAAACAATTTTCTTTTGCAAGACGAATTCTATTGATTAAATTGAATACATCGTGTATCTTTGTATTTACGTCATAAACAACAGAAGTAATAATTTATTTACTGTAATTAAACAAATAAAGAATCTAATAATTTAAAAAAATAGTTTTATTTTTTATCAATAATAAATCATTTAAAAGTCATTGATAGTAACTAGCTAACAATATTAATTATTTTATAAATTAATAAATCTAAATTTTATTTATAAAAAAATAATACATTTTATGATTTTTATTGACTTGAATAAAATATATTAATTAATATATAAGTATTTACAATTAAATAAGTAGATCTATACATCCATTACTATATAAAAAGTATAAAATGTCATTACATTGCATTCTTTAATAAAACATTTTTTATGTAAAGGTATAAAAAATACTTGTTTATTAAATGCAATAAAATTAGATATTTTAGCAATCTTGATATATGATGTATTCAACTTAATAACAAACTTTATATGTGATATATAAAACATGAATAACAAAAAACATTTAATATAAATTCTAACAATTATTATATCATATATAAAGTATGTTAACTATTTATTCTATCGTTATATATGACTGAAATATCTTAAAGTGACAGTAAATGTCTTAATTAGCAAATAAATCTTTAAATAGCATACAATCAATATTTTGGAAGTTCAAGATGAATAAAAAAAATTAAACTGGAATCTCATAAAACATAACACTTCGTAGCTAAGTATATAAAAAAGAAATGTCGACTTGTAAACAATGGAGAAATAATTTTGAATTAGATCTCTTACCCAAATTCCGTCGATTCACAACTCCCCCCAGCCCCTAAGGTGCGTCTTACCTTTTGCTCTTTGGTTGGCCCAGAACCCGAACGCTCAGTGAAGAAAGGATAATTTGCTGCCGTATAATCGTACTGCCATTCAAGAAAGTGATTTGCAACATCGAATCCCCGATAATTATACGAACAGTACTCGAAGTCAATGACTACCAATTCTGGTTTTTGTGAATTTTGACGCAACAATATATTGCCTTCTTGCATATCATTATGACAGAAGACAACCGAATGTTTATGTTGTTTGACTAGAGATCTAAAAAGAGAAAAATTACATAAAATAATTAATTCAAAGTCTTTCTCTTGTTATTCTAATATTTTTGAGAATATTCTGGCAGCTTTATTTCAGTTGATTGTAAATTATATTTAATCTAGTAAATTGATTATTTTTGAAAATATATAAAAGGAATTAATTTAGATAGACTATGAAAAAATATAAAGTTATAACAGTGTAAACATATATCGCGTAAAAATTTTTAAAAACATTAAGGATAACCTGTAGAATACTTGTTGTTACTTGATGAAAACAATCACTGAATAATTATTTTATGTAGTATGAAATTAACCTAGTGATGAAAAATTAGAAAGATTACTTTTGTATACAAAGAAATTTAAAAAATAAAGATAAAGTATGGTCTTACCTAAACCATGAAATTTCATGTTCAAGGTCTATAGATTTAATAAAGGCGACATTATCGAGTTGTCTGCTATCAATATCCTCCACATTTTCCAAAATGTCATTTGCCGTGGTCAGCCACTTGTTCATAGTGTCCCATAACCAAGTAGGTTCCTTACTAATTGGCACCTGCATTTTGTGTATTTGCGCCATTTTCTCGGCTATCAAAGAACTTAGACATGGGTCGGCTAGCTCTTTCGTGAGAAGAGGACGAGCCGGTATATACTCCTCGATTCTGCCACCAGGAAAAATACCATGAAGCTTAGGACCCAGTCGTCTTTCTGAAAGAAGGGTGAAGATGACGGATTCGGTGATTAAGCCTTCCAGTGCTCGCTCGCCATGAACTTGACCATAAAGTCGCAGTAGAATCTGTCTCGGCTCACCACGTATTGGTATTGCTCCGTCGGGTAATTGCACGTTGTATAACCAATTGCTTAATCCACCACTAATAAAACAATATTTTTTAGTTAAAATACATCGATTGCTACTTTAATTTTGTTAATTAAATTAACTAATTTAATTTGCGTTTATTAGTTTTTTATATGTCTATTATATAATATTTAGCAATAAATATTAAATAATGGATTTGAATTTTTTTACACAAAATTGACCAACTTGTTCTATTAATTTAATTTTAATATAAGGTACACTTCACATTATAAATTTTTTATTTTAAAACGAATTCAATTACCATGCATAGTGTTAAAAAAATACTAAATAACTAGATTTCTTATTTTTCTTTTCCAAATGATTATCAATATTGCATGTTATGAATAAATAAATAAATTTAATGATTCATTTATTTTCAAGAATTTGGAGTTTCTAAAGTTAAATTTTAATATCATAATCTTCGTAAAAGATTTATCCACAGATTTTTATTTTATAAATAATTTTTTTAACTTAAAATATTAAAATTACTTTTAGATGAGAATTTTTTCATATATTTTATTTTCATAAAATAAAATAGTAATATTTTTTAAGGTAAATAAATTTACAAAATGATTTTATGTATCAATTAATTATTCACTTGCAATAAATATTAATTAATCATAAATTCTTCTATTTTTAACATATCATAACATATTCTTTTATAGTAGATAGAATTATTTAATACCTACTTAATATGAAAGAATTTTTTGAATACTTGATAAAAATATTTTAGTTTCAATAATAGGAATTTTAATTTTAGTTAAATTTTTTAATACATTAGATAAATTGAAATATTCTTACTGATGCTAATATTGAAATTTTGAAATTTTAAATTACTAATTTTTGTAAATTATATAAAAATTGATCAGATATATAGAATGTAATAAAATTATAACTAAACTTCCTTGATAATTTTTAAGAAGATTCAAGTATGATATTAATATACAACAGGGCAAAATAAATCTTATGTAAAAATTTTGTTTTTTATTTAATATACTGATAATATTCTAATATAATTTTTATGATATACTAACCTGATTCTCTTAAGTACAATATTGTCAGAGGTAACATGCTTCCATACTCCATGTAAATAATCACGGCAAATTCGTGCCGCTGTGGCCCTCATTTCTGGGTTATGCTCAGACATCTTTAACAAAAAATATATTCTTTAGATAATAAAATCTGATAAATAAATAAAATTTTATTTTATATTTTATTATATTTTTAAATTCCATTACGAGAATAATTCTTATAAAATCGGATGCATAGTAGGAATGAATATTTAATATTTAACAATAATATAACTGTCATAAAGTAAATTTTTATTCTTAGTATTAAACATTTTATAATATAAAGTAAAAATTTTAATGACATGATTTTTTTAATTTATGTATTCTTAAATTTATATTTTAATATACTTTTTTCTGTAAAACAAAATTTCATCTCATTTGTTCAAGTATTCATTATAGAAGTAATAAATAATTCATATTTTATAAATTGAGAACTAATACATTTAAATATTAAATTATAAATATTATTGATTACATTGGTATTGCATTATTTAACCTCTATTCTTTTTTTTAAATCAATAATTTTAATAACAGATTTATTGATATTTACCAATATTTTTTAAAAATAATACATACATTTAAAGTCGAAATGAAACATGTAAGATAAACGCATACACTTTTTCTTATTCTTTATTAATAACAAATATATAAATTATTATAATCAAAATAAATTTGCAAATATTTAATTATATTTCATTAATGAAAAACAAATTAGTCAAAAAATAATAAATATTCAAATTTTGTATCGATAAAACTAACATTAATATTTTTTGTCTTTAATTCACTTAATAGTTATTTATATAAATGTTACAATATATTTATTTAATAATATTTATTTAAAAAAATATATTAATGTACTCTCTAAGTACTGTATTAAATCCCAACAAAATATCCGATCATTCTTATTAAAACCTTCAAGATTGATAATACATGCCAAGATAAGATAAGTGAAAAATGAATCACAAATATAATGGTAAATAGTTTAGTGCTGGATTAATATGAATTAATATCCACTTATACATATATATATATACGAATCGAGTTATATCCTTTTAAATTATTTTACTTAAAAAGCAGAAATTGGTTTATTATTTATACTTTTTCAATTATATAAAATAGTTTATTAAAAATATTTTTAAATTTGAGGCAGTCAATTTGATTACCAAACATAATTTTTTCTGTTGCAAAGCCAATTTATCGATCCGCATGCGCAGAAAAGCAAGGTCAAGTATACGTATTTGGCATTCAATATTGCAAGATAAAATATAATATTGTTTCCGAAAATATGAATGCTAACTATGATCTACGAATTATGTATGTAATTTAAAAAAAATACTTTTACAACTTTGTTATTTTAAATTATTCATAAGAATATGTAATATTTATTAATATATAGTGGTATTATCAATATTCATAATTTTGAAATATATAAAAATTAAATTATATTATTTATAGATTATTTAGCATAAATTTTATATCAATTATATATAGAATTTATGAACATTTTCTTTATATAGATATAAAATATAATAAAATAAATTAGTATTCATTAAATATTGGATATATAAATTAAATATATCATAAATGATTTTAATGCATTGATTATTATAAAATTTGACTTTAAATTATGAAATTGAAAATTAAAATATTAGTTTTCTTATAATCATATATAAAAATATTTATTAGACAATTATAAATAAAATTCTAATTCAATTAATAAGCATCAATAATCGACTAAAATAATGCAAATACAAAATAATTAGCAAAATTTGATACAAGCATTCTTTTAATATATCCTAAATTAAATATTTATATACACGAAATCGCATTGTTGAGATTTTGTATAAGAATTAAATCTTATCAATTAATTAACAGTGAAATACTATTTCTAAACAATCAATTGTATAAAGAGTTATTACTATGTTTGTAAAAAGTATTGAAATGATTAAATTGAAAATAAATTAAATTTGTTTAAGTAAAAATTATATTAAGTTTTTTAATAATCTCGCATTTCTGATTTATTTATTTACCACCCTCCATCGATATTTTGTTACTTTTCTAATTGAATTTAAGAAATATTTTTCTTCAGTATCCGATATATAGCAACGGTTACTAAATAAATGAAATAGAATTACCAATTTATGCACTGATAAAACATATATTTCACACGATTTTTCGACTGAAACTGATTATTGACATCATTCTAAGATGCAAATGTTCACCGACTAATAAAGCTCGTAGTTCTCTATACGTTCAAGAGTTACTCGGAGTTTGCGCATTCCATAGTCCAACCGATCAATATATTTTCTATTTATATAGTCTATTACTGTTTTCAAGTGTGCAAGTAATAATATTATTCAATTAAAATACACCGACAGAATAAATTAGTCATAAATTAATTTTGTGTGTATTTAGAAAATTACATATTACAATTAATACATATATAAGTTTGTAATACAACGCACATTTATAACTTGAAATCGATAAATGTATATTTAAATACGTGTTATAAAACATTATCATTTTCAATAAAATTTAAACTCTTTGTTTCTTTTTTTATATATTATTGTAAGTTTTGAATTCTTTAAATGGAAATTTTTTATAAAATATTACAACTAAAATCTCATATATTAGTCATGTACATTTAACTACTTTTTATACCACAGATGAAGATTATTATTTAACATAATATATGTATATATTATATTCGAAATGTATTTTAAAAATACAAATCTAGGCAATATTATTTTTATCTAAATTATTTTTTCAACATTAATGTAATCGATTCTTAAACTTTCCACTGTTCATTAAAAGTATTAGTCTCTGATTACAAAAAAACGTATACTTATAGTAAAATTACTCCGTATATTGAATAAAGTATACTGTCATTTTCATTAAATATGCATGAAATTAAAAATATATTTTGTTATATTTTATTATAATTACCTTGATTATTTTTATTTTTAAATATAACGTAGAAAAAATTTCATTTTGGAGTGATAATTTATATTTGTAAATATTATACCAATAAATTAAAGTTATGTATATTTGAAGTCGTGCTATGCAATGAGTTGCTGAATAATTATTTTATTTTTTCAATAATACATACAGAAATAAATTGTAATAACATATTGAATAGTACGATTTATTTAATTATCTATAATGAATTATCACTTAAAATTAAAACAAAAAATTTCCATACATTCAATGCATCTGATACGAATATTGATAAAAAGCACATAAAACTTTCTTATATATGAACTTTAAATTTGTATAAACATGTTCTATATAATTCAAATATGAAATATTTAAGGAAGTTTTATCTATATTTAGTTTTATAGAATAAACGATAAGCTTAATAATAATACATAATACATCAGAATATTAATTAATTTTAAATAATACAATAAAAGATTTTCGATAAAGGAAAAGTCTAATTTAAATAAAATTTTGTAGTGTAAAAAATTCTTTGCCGAATAAGAGGAAAGTAATTAAATATTGACTGTTCTTCATTCACTGCTTTCACAGAATTTTTTACATTATAACATAGCAAAGTCAGGCATACTTCTATTTATATTTACTTAACTAAGATTTCGTAATAATAAACTTATTTATTTATTTCAACCTGAAATCGATTTATATTCATAAAATTAATCATATAAAATTCTATTAAATTAAAAATTAAAAATTACAAATACAAAATAAACTATGAATTGAGATGTCCTTAACTGATAAATATCTAAATATTAATTATAAAATTAACTATCAACTATTTTTTTTAAGTTCTTGATTGGTCATATATATTTATAAATTATAAATTTTTGAAATTTTTTTTAAAAGACTTGGATTTAAAAAAAAAATTTTTTTTTAATCTAAATTGATTCTTCATTTATAAAAAATTAAGTATAAATATTTTAAATAAAATAACCTTCTTCAAAACCGTACTAGACTATTAGGGTTTTTAAAATCAGTGTCGTATTTTCATAATATATATCATCTAGCTTTTTTCATATAAGTTTAATCATACTAGTATATTTATATAAATAAAAATAGTATCAATATAGTTACTGAATTTTTTTTTACCTAAATTATTCATAATTATTTAAATCCATATTTTCTTTATATAAAATATATTAAAACAAAACTTTTATGAAAAGTTTGTATTTAAATATTCAAAAGATCTAATCTTTTTGAATATACAGTATTATTTTTGATAGTAACAAGTATAAAGCTGTCTCTATTTTAAATTTTTTAATTTGTAGCAAATAAAAATGAGCCTTTTATAATGTACAGATATATATATATATATATATATATTATTTACTAGAAAATGATATTAAGATGTTTTTTAAAAAAAATACATTGAATAATTTACATGAAGTTAAATTCTTGGTAAATAAAAATCATGATATAATATGTTAAATTAATAAATATATGCACTTTATATTTTTATTCAAATCAAATAAAAGATGAGTTAAGTTTTAAATATAAATTAATTCAAAAATTATTTGAAGATTATATAATGTTGATCTTAATATTAAGGGAAATCAATTTTATATTTATCTTATTTTATTTTAAACTGAGTATGATATTGTGAATATCACAATAAAAAATGATTAATAAAATTTTAATATATAAATATATACATACACACATACATTTATTTGCCTTAAAATAATAATCAGAGGTTTGCAAATTTACTAAACTATTTTAGAAACATATTTCTATTTCTTATCGATACAAAAGTGCTAAATTTACCCTTTAATAAGAACTATAAAAAGTTATGATTACTGTTTGAATATTACGCATTACAATAAATACATTTTATCTGAAAGTTTTTTTAACAAAAATTTTTTATAGAATCTTATTATGAGGATCACCATCATTAAAGCAGTACATCTTTAAATTTATAAGTATATTCTGGCTTGCTACATGATTATAAAATATTATGTCCTTTCAAACCGATTATATTTATTAATTACATCAATGGAGAAAATATTTGTTATAAAACAATTTTAAATTTATGAAAAATGTTTTATTAATAATTTTCATTAATTTATTTGTAAAAAAATATATAATTATCAAGTAAAAAATCAATTACAATTATAATAAAGTAATAAAACATTCTTAGATAATTACTTGCGTTGATTTCTAGTAAAAACATATTATTGTAAAATTAACATAATTCATTTAAAAATAAAATTTAGATCTTATTCTTTTAATTTTAAATACCAACTTTTATTAACTAATAAAACTCATGACTTCGTATAATTTAAAAATTTTTTTCATAAAAATAGCTAATTTATTTAAATTTCATTCAGTATTAATTTTATAGTAATGTTGAATGGTTTTAATTTATTTAACGTTGAAGTCGGAAAATAATTTAAAAAATTTAAACAGTGAGAATCATATTATCTCTTCTCTTCGATAAAATTTGGATTAAACTTTTACACAACGAACTAATTTATTAATAATAATAATAATAAATGGATAAACAACATTTTTTCCATATATTCCAAAATAAATTATAAATAAATTTATATAAAGAATAAAAGATGATCCAAAAATAAAATTGAAAAAATGTATAGATTTGATTGAATTGCGGTTTCAATATTATAACATTAAAAATGGCAGAGTTGAATCTATTATTTTGCAGTTGCTATTATGCAATATGTTGCTATTACGCTTTGAAATCAACAAGTTAAAATTTTTATAAGCAATGATTATATTTAAATTCGTATTTTTTCTGTAAATCAAATGAATAAAATATAAAATTAGATATTATTTTTTTTACAACAAAAATTTACTATAATGAATAACAACAATACTTACGTTAATAAATAATTATTTATCTCCTCTAAATAATCCAATACTACTATGCGTAAAATTTTTGCAAACCACATGAAAATAATTTTGATTTATTATTAATTCAAATAAAAAATTAACTATACACAAACTCAAAAGTAAAAACAAATAAACAGTTGATGAAAATTTTCTTAGAATACACCGAACAACTGTAATTTTATGTCCTCGATTGTTGTGCAAACCAATGTCCGCTGCAAAGAATACCGCATTCATTATCTTCTTGAAAATCAATCCCTTACCTGGCCTTTTCGTAAATACATTCGAATGTTCGACTAAAAATAGAATTGCGTAATAACGTCGCATTGCCTTCTCTGAACATTCTTCTCATCACTTTCCGAGAATCAAGAAAAAAATACTCATTCTTGAATGTACTTAAAAAAAATGAAATTTGAAGATACTCACTGGTGATAAGATACTGATGAGCACTTTCTAGCTCTTTATTTTTTATTAAAAATTATCCATTTTTTATTTTATCGCAGTAAAAAATAAATAAATTTTGATAAAACTAATTTTATTATAAGGTATGTTGAATCAAAACATTACATCAACTACAATTAGTTTTAATAATAATGAGATTTCTTTTAAATAGTATTTTATGATTTGAAATACAATAAATTGATATAATATTGGTACATAAGTATCAAAGCAATTATAATATTTACATAATAAAATATCTTGGTTTTTTGCATGAAAATTGACAAAGGCGTAAAAATCTGAATTACTACGAATTTTTTTTATTTTCTGTTGATATATAAATTTAAAAAATTCTACATTGAAAGTGCATATATTTATATATTTCGCTTTTATAGTGATTAATGGATACATTTATTTAAATCGCTAACCTTGTAAGTCTATTATAAACTGAACATTAAACAATGATAGTATGTGTAGTTCGAAAAATATTGTGAATGTTATTTAATTATGAATCATAACAGTTTTTTATGGTTAAGTGTATCTCTGAATATATTACCTATATGCGAATATAAATTAATAAATGAATAATGCGAATACAACATATATAAAAGTACACTGTGAAAGGAGTTAAGAAATCGAATGTACAGTTTTTATACTACCCATTTTCTGTATATAAATAAAATCATAAAAATGTTATAAAAAAATTTGTTCTTGCGAAGCGATTGTTGTATATAAGAACATATTGGTCATAAGTAATTATTATACGTTAAATCATTTATTATGATTGAAAAATAATCATATTGTATTAATTTTGTATTTATTGGATTCAAATACATATTAATAAATAAATAATAAACTATACAAAAGAGTCTTCCCTTTAATTTGAAAATACAGGCTCAAGAGTATCACAATTATAAAATAACCTTACACCAACCTGCGTAATCTATAGCACACAGAATAGTGACTTTTCAATATATGAAGTATTCATTTATATTATTGTTAACATATTGAAATACAACTTTCCGTTCAATGTACAAAAATTTTTTTCGAAAATTTCCATTTATTCATAAAATAGCATTTTAATTCATATAAATAATAATGTATATGTATAAAAATTTAAGCTTTCCTTAACAAAATAGATTTTTTTAACTAATCTTTTGACATTTAACGTCAATAGAAATCCTTTTTATCTTACTATAAATGTACACAAAATATTTAGAGAGAAAATAACAATTTTTTTATGAAACTGATTTCTAATATTTAATAATTTTAATATCATAATTTTCTAAAATTTATTAATCACCTACAAAACACAATATTTTGCTTTTAAAAAAATAAAAATATATTTGGAATATTAAAATTATAATATGTAAATGAAAATGTTTATAAATATCATTTCTTTCGATTCAGTTGAAATGATTTAATATTTTTTTCAACTGTATATCACACATATCACACTATTTACCTTTAAAAATAAGGTATTTAATATAAAGCAATTAATATAAAATATTTTTTATACGTTTACATTTTAACTAAATATGAATTCAATTATATTATATAATATAACTGAAATCATTAGTTTATAGTATAATCACTTATAAAGAATTGAAAATTTCTATACAGAAATAGGATTATTTATTTTTTTATATTGATTAATAGGACTGACGTAAAATTAATTATTTATTGATGTAAAAAATTCACTCGGCAAATATTTTTTATGTATTCTGATATAGAAAAAATAACTAATTCTCAATTTAGGTATTATAAATTTCAAATACATTATCAATAAGTACATTTACTAATATTACTAAAGACAACATTTTTTAATTAAAAACTATATCTGTATATATACGTACATTTTTAATTTAAAATAGTTACATGTATCCAGTGATAAGAATTACCGGCTGGTAAATTATAAAGTGTTATATCAATATGGAGTCAAAAATCAATGTACATCAATTAAATACAATAACTCGTGTTAAATTAGGATATTTGATAACAGTTTCTTTATAAGTAAAATTCAATATTATTTTCACATCTCTGAAAAGCATTTTAAAAGATTAATTGGAATAATTACGTTAATTTTTATTATGTTTAATTATTATGTGATTACGATTTTTTTATATAAATACATAAATTTTTATATAAATTTTTTTATATAAATAATATATCTATAATTTTCTTTATAAATATTTTCAAGAAATTAAATTAATATACTCTCATAAGTGAGATATTAATATAACCTATGTAACCAAAAATTATATTTAGTAAATATATCTAGTAATTATATCTAGTAAATACATGTTTATTCGAATCATTAACTTTATATTGCAAATGAAAAACTGTTTTATGTGTAGCAAGGAAAAATCTGATTACACTTAAAGACATTTATAACTGTCATATCAAATTTATAAAGGATAAAGATTGGTATAATTAATAAAATGTGTAGTTTAAAATATGTTTGTATTCAATAAGTAAGTACAATTAATATATTTATCGTTTTTAGACATTTAAAAAAAATGTGTAAACATATTAAAAATGTATAGTTTATATTCTACTCACTTAGAATTATAAAACAATTTAATAAGCTTATTATTAGGCACTCTTAACAATTGAAAAAACACTACAGAAGAAAATCAGTAAATATATTTAATTGTATAGTTAAGATTTAAAGTAATGTTTTATAAATATTTAAAAGAAATTTCTCCTTATATGTAACTAATTAGCTGTTTTTAAATTTAGTACAAAATAATTATTTATTTAATTAATTATTTATAGGAAATAAAATATTAAATAATACAAAAATAAATTTTTAATTATCATTTGTATAGAATTCTAATGTTTATAATTGTATAAAAATTCATTTTAATTTATTACCTAATAATTTAAAAATTACCAATTATTTAAAAATAATATCATATTACTCAAATAATCATAGTTTCAAGTTTTAGTTGCACTTTATATTTTTCAATTTTATATTTTGAATTCTACCAGAAAACGCGATAAAAATATGGATAACTTAAATTACTTTATTGAAAATGAAACATAATTTCGGGGCTAATCAATTTTAAATAGAGAATATTATCATTAAAAATCAGTTAATGCATTTTCAATTTAGATTATCAAGATCTAGAAAATTTTAAATTTTGGTGTACCCTATTGCTATTTATCATCACCATGTTCTTTGCATCATTTCCGCTTCGAGAACCTTCACTGAGGTATTCTGAGTTATTTTTGAAACGAAAAATAATGACCGTAAGCTCAAACAGACTACGTCGTAGATTAATGTTTCCTAAATATTTTCCTTTCGCTATTTTCCAGTACAGAAATCTTGCTTTCACTAGAAAGAAATAAATTAATTATGGTAGAATATTTTTCCAGGTAAATAGATTAATAGAAGACTACGGCTTTAAGCTAACTATTTGTATAATCTAATCATTTTCATATTCTAATTCATATTTCCAACGCGATAATACAGTTGGTCCAATAATCAATTTTAAAAGTATTGATTTTTAAACTCATTAAATATTCTTAATTATAAATAAAAGTTAATTGTTTTAGAAAACTAAGTATCGGTATTGCATTTGCTCGGGTACAATTGTAATATAAGTGTATAAAAACAATTTTTTATGAATTTATATTTCATTTTTATATTAAACTTTAATCATTGTTCGATCAGGTAATTTAGCTAATAAAAATATACATGTTTATTGATTGGTTATTATAATATTTGTTTTAAATTTATATTTATATCATCATGCAGAATATTTACTTTAACGTCAAGACAAGCCTGACCACGAGACAATAGCAATAAGTGCTATATAATGTTATTACTTTAAATAAAGGTAGATAAGATGCGCTAGTTTATGGATGCATTACGTGTCAGCACGAAGGAATTTTTAGTCCAGCAATCGTTATCAATTTCATTTTCATTACTTATTATTCAATTCCCCAAAAACATTATGAAATTATAATGTATTATGAGGTAGTAGATAAAAGCTTGGGCAATCGGTGAGTGAACGTTTACAAGAGCAGACACACGATGCAACGCCATTTTAAAGGCGCCGCGTAGACACGTCGCCTAAGGTTGTCTCTTCCCCTTGAGTATCATCGCACTACCAATAGGTGCACATGTACGTAGCACGTGCACGCTTACAATGCACATCATTCGATTTTACGTAAGCCGAGGCAGACCGTGATGTTTTGAAACGAGAAGGAAAAGTACGTACCTTGTTGCTAACACCCATCGTGTAAGCGAAGTCGGTCGGTAAGCAAAAGACGAAATGAAAATCCAATCGTGATTGCCGGTGAAGTACCTGGGTTTTGTCGCTTACACAGATCAGAATAACTTTTAATTAACGAAGCACTACGATGATTCTCTTGTTTTGTAATATATATATATATATATATATATATATATATATATATATTCATATACAGTACATGAAATATTTATAAGAAAACTTAATAAATTGTATATGTAAATCGGAAAATGAAAATAGATGCGAAAAATATATTCAACTCGAAGCGATCGTGCTTGTAGACTAGATTTTTGCCAGGTACAATATACACTAAGTGATTTCGGCAGAATATATCCAAAGTGACAAGAGTGGGGGAAACCGGATGACGGTTTAAAGTGGGGAGAGATAAAGAGCGAGAGAAGCGATATAGTAAAAATGAGTTACTGGCTTAAGGCTGCTACGGTGCATGCAGGAACGCGAATGAGTAAATGCGTCGCGTTGTGTTACCGTGTGGGTGATACACACCAATTAGATTGCGGACTACGGTAAGCGGTTGAGCTTTCGATATCTCGCTCTCTCGGATAGCTTTATGAGCTTTTCCTAATGATGATGACAGAGATAGAACTACTGGAGGGAGCGACTATCGCAGACGAAGAACCAGACGAGTCTGGTGTCGACGGGTAGGAGTAGCGCTGAGCGCAAAACTCGATTTATTCATGTGCATTTTGACATACCTTTGGGAGTCCTAGGAAGCAGATCAAAATTATATTTATATAATTTGAATATTTGAACCTTTTCTTCTATCTAAATAAATTTGAAATAAACCTGAGGACCTGACACTCGGTGCCCTAGTCCTTTTCTTTAATCTTAAAATTAGACCTAACTATATAGCCTAAGAATTCTTTTTAAATGTTTTGATGAAGAAAATATCTTTTATAACGACACTAAATGAAAATGCTTTTTAATTGCAGAATATTAACCCTTTGTTTCTTTATTGGTTTATATTTTGGAGAACAAATCTAGAATTGTATGCGCGTTAACTTTTCAATAACTTTAGACAAATTACCATCGAAAAATCATACAGATACGATAAATAAAAGTTTTTTTTAAATTTCGGAATAAATTTTAATCTTTAATCTTTTATTTTACAATATTTTATTTTTCCATAGTATATCTAGTACATCCATTAGTCCATTATTATCTTAAAAGACTATTTTCATATTGTAGTACCTAAATCAATATCACTACAATATACGATCACTTTCTATATTAAGTTAAATCCATTAATATAAATAGATTTTATACACAACAATTAAATAACAATTTATTCTATATTTCTAAACTTATACTTTTTAAAATTTATAGTTTCTATTTATTCTAAGGTAATTTGTTCCGTTTGATATTTTATAACTAATTGGAAAATAACAATAATTTTATATAATAATTAAACAAATATTTCTCAAATTAAATTAAAATATATAAATAATTTGTGTAAAAATCACGAAATGAAAAAATGCAGCAGAAAACATAATTTTTAGTGACTCAAGCAATATTACTCATACGATTTCAGTGTTTAAATGTTCATGTTTTAAACTTTATAAAATATATACAATCAGTTTTATTAATGTTAAATTCATGTTGAATTTTGTTCATCATAAAATATAAAAAATACTATGTCATAAATTAATTCATGTATTTATATAATGTATAAATTCAAGTTTATGAAATATTAACGTAAATTTAAAGATATTTGATGTAGTTGAAAATTCCCAGAACATAGTTATCGTAATACTCTAATTTATTTGAAGTATATATTTCGTTTTTATTTTTTCATGCAATGAATAAATATTGTTATTTATTTTATAATAAATTATAAATTTATAATAAACTATAAAAAATTCTAATTATTGGCAAGATCAGTAATCAATAAAAAATTATATCACTAGAAAGACACGATTATATATTATTTAGTTTCAAGTGACATAAAATTTTATTATTTACATTTTATTTATATATGAAACATTACAATGTATGTATGAAACAGACAATATCAATTAAAAAACAATTATAATAAAGATAATAGATTTTAATCAAAACCTACTCTATATTTTTATGAGTATTTTATTATTATTTTACATTATTATTTTATTATATTTTACATAAATTTAAAAGTAAAATGTAGTAAAAAATTTCATATTCAGTATTTAAATTAAAAGACGAAAAAATATTTTCCTATAAATATATTCTTATATTTTAATATAATTTTGATTGTATATAGTTATAACATATTTTAGTTTAATATAGTATTGAAAGAAAATATTTTTTCTGATTATTATTAATGAAATCGTATAATCATTATTATACAGAATTTCGTATCTGTATGGTAAAATTTTTATAGTAAAGCAAGATCGATTTCTCCTTAACATAATATAATACATATGGCTTATCAAAAATTAATTATTATATATATTTTACATTTTTTATGATAACCAAAGAATTTGTACAGATTAAAGAATTATAATAATTATTATAAATATAAGTAAAATAATAAATAAAATACCTGAATTTTAATAGAAAAACGTCAAAGATATAAACATTAGTTATTATAAAAATAAGAAGGAAATAATCAATTATTATTTTATTATTGTTGTTGTTATCGTATTTATGTATTTAACAGAAAAAAAATAAAACAATAAAAATTAAATGCAAACTTCATGTAATTGATAATTAATTATTAAAATAAGGTTTTTAGGATATAATTATAACAAAATTAATTTAAAAAATCAAACGTTTTCATTGCTAAATCTGTGTATTTAAATTATTAAATTTTTTAACACTAATCTTTTTAAAAAAATATTTAATTTGATATTTATAAAAAAAACTTTACGATTATGTACATAAATTAATTTTTAGTTTAAGAATATAATATTAAATTTAATTCTATTAAATTATTATACAATTTAAGTACTATAAATATTGAATGATAATTTTAATGTAAAATATACATTATTAATTTATTTTAATATTAAATCGATTTATAACTAACGTATATGATTTATTTACTGTATGTATTGTATTATAATTATTTCTCTATTTTTTAATTTATAATTTTTTAAATTTTTACATAAACGAAGCTTTCTTTTATTAGATATAATTGTAAAAAATACTAATCATCATTTTTGTCAAATAACATTAAATTTTACTATTTTCTGAAAATTCATAATTTTTAATATTTATTTCACTAAAATATTCTCTATTTTATTTACTTAGAGGTAACGTTACTAATATACGAAATATCTTTAATTCTCATGGGAATAAAAAGAAACATTTACTGAGTTGAAAGGCAATAACATAAAGATAAAATAATGTAACTTGTTATTTTGATATTTAGCAAATATAATAAAATTCATGTATTGAAACTCTCCATATATTTTTTAAATTTTTATCAAATTTATATACAAAAAAATTTCTTTTTAAATAATATCTTTTTAAGGAATATCTTTAATAAAAAAGTAAATACAAAAATATTTTTTCACTAATATATTTAGATATTACTATAAATTGATTATTCATGATAATTGAATTTTATATTTATAGATTATTTTTTCTTTTTTATCACTAAGAATTATTTTGACTTAACAGTTCAAATTCATTTGTTTTAGATGTATAAATTTATTTTAATGAAATTCGTCTGAATTATTTCGATATAAATAAGATTTTCTACATCATATGTCGAATAAATATCTTATTCATGTGATTGTTTATTTATTTTTTCTCCTTGTTTTTTCATTTTTTATTTATTTTGATCAAGTAAATGAAATTATCTAATTTTTTAATTAAAAAGAATTATTGAAGGTTCGTTTGAAATTCAAGGAAGAATTATAAAATTCATACCATTGAATTATGGAAATATACTTTGAATATGTATGAATAGAAGAATAATAAACTTTCTGAGAATTGATAGAGACAGCGATCAGTTTCCCATTTATTTAATCAAGAATATATATTCTAGATATTTTAAGCTATTTTCTTTATATTCAAATATAAACAATGAAATTTACACAATTGATGCAAAATTAGCACATGATTAATTGAACGACAGATTTAATTTACAAATAAGAAAATAATTGGATTTCATTTATACAAAAAAAGAAAAATGTAATCTAAGGTTTCGGTAGATGTTAAATGTTTTTTAAAATATAAATAAATTTCTATTTAATTCTTGTAAAGTTTAATAAAAAACATCATCCTGAATTTTGTAAATTAAGAATCACTGAATGTAAAAATATTTTTTTGTAAATATCATAAATTACAGATTGCAATTTAAAGTTTACTTGTACTGCAATAAATTTTTAACCATAGAGAATCTAATTTTTACTATATAGACAAATATAAAGAAATTAAGCTATGATTTTGAAGTTATACACTCGCATATATATCAATTTAATATTTAGTATAATAGTAGTTAAGTAAATATTAATAACCTAAAATAATACGCGAATAAAAATCAAGTTAAAATCTCAGTTATCATAGATAATTACTTAAATCTTTTATATAATAAATATATGTAACTTATCTAAGCTTCAACATAAAAAATTTTTATAATCAAAAAAATTATCAGTAAAATTTATTTATTTTAGCACAAGCATATAAATTTAGTTAAACACATTGTTTTCAAATAAATTGTGGTCTATTAGATAAAAAATTTATTTTGGCAAAATACTTAATCTCAATTCGAATTATTTACTAAATTGATTGACTTGAAATGGACTTTTCAAATATTTTTTAGAAATTATGTATATATATGTATATGTAAAATTTGAAAAATGAAATTATATATCAAAAATGAAATAAGAGATAGTTTTTATTATAAAACTTATTATCATTTTTCATCTGAAACTTAATTTTTTTCTTTTTAAGTTTACAAAACTATTAAAAAATAAAATTTTCTTCTTAAATCTTTTTTTTGTACATAATAACGTTGTACTTATAATTTTAATAAAAAATTTTAATAACACGTATAAATTAACCATAAATGAAAAAATTCTTTCACGTAATAATCTGAAATATTTTTTCTCTAAATATTTAAAATGCACAATGCATTGAAAAATTATTCTATATCTAAAAGAATAATTAAAATTAATATATTATAAAATATTTATATACTTAATTTTCTATAACTAAAAAATTTTTTATTTTTTAATTTACTATAATATTTATAACGTTTTTATGAAGTAAAAATTTAACTATTTTGTTTGAATATTTTTATAATATACAATTTAATGAAATTTTATAATAAATAATTTTAAGAATTTCAATCATAGAAAGTAAAATATTTGTATTATTGTATGCACGTTCATAAGAAATATAAAAAATAATTTAATTAATAATTATATACAATAATAATATTTTACTATAAATTAATACAAGTAATGAATAGTACTATTAATCTGATAAGTATAATAATATAAACAATGTTTCTAGGTTCTTATTATTACAAAACTTTTAGAAATTTGTATTCCATCAAATAAAATTGCATATGTATAGTTAGGAATGTCTAGAAATTTTTCCATTATATTTTTAAAAAATTTGCTACATTTATGTAAATGTTTTTACCATGTTAAATTAAAATATTGGATTTGACTACTTGATTAAAGTATTCCTTTTTCATTATTTAATAACTTTTATAGATAAAATCATAATTCTGCAAGTACTTCATTTTCATAGACTATTAATATGACTAACGTTTAATATCCATATCCTTCGTTATATTTAATATACAAAGAAATGTATAAATTATTTAACATATTTATATATTTAACTATCAGTATATTTTTTTATTAACTTTTTAAGTAATATTTATGAAATACTTCAAACAAACAACACATAATAATTACAAGCAAATTAATAATAATACATCAAATTTTGTACATAATATTTTATAATGAAAATATTACACTTATTAAATATTAAAATATAGTATTAAAAAAAGATACAAACTATATTATAAATATAGAAAATTTATGATATCCATAAATGCAGTAATGAATTATTTTAAAATAAGTGTTTTAAAATTTTATCATAAAAAAAAAATTTATATGATTTAATATGTTATATTATGTAGATTCCAAATTATATATAATAATTATATATAACTTATTTATTAATAAATATTGATATAGTATATATATTTTAAAAATACAGTATTTATTATTTTTATGTACATTTTTTTAATTCTATATTTATTACTTCGAATAATAGTTTTTTGCTCATTCTATTTATTGTAATTTATTTATTTAATGAAGTCAACAATATTAATTTAATTCTAAGAGTGAACGAGATGCGCATGCTAATTTTAGTTAATTAGGTAATATATTAATTACATTTAGCCATATAAAATTTAACTAATTATTAAAACGTAGGTATTCTTACATATCTTACGGACTATTAAAAATATATATTTTAAAATAAAGTCAAATTAAAATAAATTTTAATATTGATAATGTATATATAAATACTGATTATAGTATGCAAATAACCTATTTAAATGTCTTTTGCTAATTATGTGAATGATATTATTTTTTGAAAAATTAGTAATAATATAATTTTAAATAGTACTATTTTCATGTTAATTAAATTATAAAAGAAAAAATACTTTATTTCTTATTTAATATAAATTAATTTCTATATTAAATTAAAATAAAACTTTGCATTTTTTATATTTTTACCTATATTAAAAATTTAGACTAAAATAGATACTTTTACAAGAAATAAAATTCCATGATAAAAATAATATATAAAAAAAAGCTTTAATTTTCAAATACATTTTTAATTACATATACTTTATTTTGATCAAAATTTAAATATTTTTTAAAAAATATCAAAATTTAGAACAAACACAAGCTCATGTTGAGATCAATATTTGATTATTGTTATACAATTATTCCTATGCTAAGATCTACGTGCTTTAAAGCATTGTTATAATTATTAAATGATTATTGTAATAAATAATTGTAATAAATTTTCACATGATGTTAGTTTCCTATAATTTAATTTAAACTTTTTGGTTATATTCTAAAAACTCAATTTAATCGAGTCTTAAAAGGAACATCTTAATTATCATATTTAATATACTATCAATCAATTACAATATTAAAAAGTGTTAATAGAAATATAGAATTTTTTTTTAACATTCTCTTATGGTAAGAATTTTTACTTTCTGAATATAAGATAGTTATAACATAATTATAAAATAATAAAGAAATGTAATAACTATTAAAGTAATTATAGCTTTTAAATGCAAAAGTCTAAATATATTCTTATGTTAGGATAAATTATGATCAATCATTATATCGCGAAAAGGACAAATATAAAATAATAAAAGACTAAATGATATTATATAAGATGCTAATATATTGACTATGAATATTCTGAACAATAGGCTTAACAATTCTTTGTATACATAATTTAAGAATATAAACGTACAACTCTAATTAATCTAAGTATTACAAATAAAGGAAATAAATTTTTCAAAATTCAATGTTTATAAAAGATTTAATTAAATAGATATAATTAATAAAAGAATTAGTTTAAATAAAAATCATAAGAAAGATATAAAACCAATTCTAAAATAATATAAAACAGTTTTATTTTATACTTTTTAACTCTACTATGAATTTATAGATATTCATATATTGTAATAGAATTATTGGCCATGAATAAAATTGGATAATTTAAAATATTTAGATTGACAAGCAATCATAAACATTTGAAAGAGACTACAAATAAGTGGAATGAGCCGTAAATTAATTATTTTTAAGGTTTTAGAAAATTGATATAAAATACTTTCTGGTTATTAAAATATTTTTAAACCAAAATTGTTTTACATCTATATACTATTATTGAAGTATTTAAATATTATGGAAGTATAAATAATTTATATAGAATTTTTCATCTATTTTAATTAAATTCATGTAAATAAATTATAAGTTACATAAAAGTAGTCTTAATAATATCAGATATATAGAAATAATATAACAAAAATTTTATTTATTTATTTTTTTTTTGCAAAATAACTTAATTAATTGATTAATTGATAAAGCGTATCATTATTACTTATGATTAATACTTGTTAATGAAATAATATATAATGAAGGTATTTAACTAATAAATTGCATATAATAATCGAGTAAAAATACAGACAACTAATTGTGTAAATATTAGTAATTCTTTATTAAAAGTTTAAAGAAAATTTAGATAAAGAATTAAAAGATCATGAGAAACTTTTGAAAGTAATTAAAAATTATAAAAAACATACTATTCTCATATAATGTATAAAGAATTCTGAATATTTTTTATTTAAAGATTTATAAAACTGTTTTATTAAAAACAAAAACAAAAAAAGAACTAAATAATCAGTAGATAGAAACATAAAATTACTAATCTTTATTGTTTCGAAAACCTATTAAAAATTATAAAAGTATTTAATTATTGAAAAATCATTATTTAACATAATAATACAAATAATAATGCAATTTAAACATCGTTAAATGAAGTTAAATACAGTTCAGCTATTATATAAATATTCTGTAATTAGATTCTTTTGAAGTAAATTTATTAATTCTCGTTATTTAAATTACTTTTTTATTCAAATATAATTATTATTAAATAAATTTACATATGGTAGTGTAATATTACATAAGTATAATGGTCTAAATAAAGATAAATGAGAATAAAAAATATGATTTTTACTTTTATTTAATATGTAATTGCTATTAATAAAAAACTTCAATTATTTAATATTAACTTAAATCTAAAAATAATTGTTGAATCAAATACGAATTAGAGATAGTACAGTGATTTTATAATGATATTTGATAATGCTTAAAGATAATCTTATAAAAACGGAATATTTCATTAATATATGAAAAAAGAGTTACTAAAATTGAACAAAATTTCTGTATTTAATTTAATAGTTAAAAGAAAAGAAAATTACGTAGATAAATATTTTTTAAATTGGCTACAGCATAAAAAATTATATTTAATTGATTATTAAACGATTAGATCTAAATTAGTATCTTAAAAGTAATCTGTGTAAAATAGAGAAGTATATAAATATAAAAATTTTTAACATTAATTTTATAATAATTACAATCAGATACTGTATAGATTGCATCAAATTTCAAGTCAGTAAATTATGATTTTCAAGCATTTTAATTCATTCGAACTCATTTCACTATTCGAATATATTCAATTGAATAGACAACTTTTTTATATATAATATATTCTAAGACCATAGTTAAATATAATTTCTTTCTAAATCTTCTTTGAAAGAATGTATAATTATATATAATAATTGCATTGAAAATTTATTCATAAAACGACATTTTATTTTATTTTCAAATATTCTTTAATGCAATTTGAAATTAGAAATATTTTACATAAAAAAAATTGCAAATATTTATCGGTTTTTATTTTCATTGCAAGCCTTAACTCATACAAATATTTTTTAACCACAATAAATTAGCCTAATAAATATAATATTTTTTATTCTACTACTAGTTGGAAATTTAAAGCCTTTAGGTCAAAATTTTTATATTAATTCTTTTTTTTGTTTGTAAATTAATTAAAAGTTTCATAAATATTTACAATGTATCATATTTTTAATGGAAATAAATAATCAAACACCTCTAACAAATGAATATTCTGAACGAGACTAAAGTTATGCAAACATTATATTCGATATTTGTCTACCTAAAGAAACATATTCATCTCCATCATTGACTTATCTGAAGACTAGATTTAGAAAAGATTTCTTTTGATCATTATATACTTAGGAATTTTACACATTCAGATAGATAACTTTTTATAATAAAATATATAAGAATATAATACTTTTTACTTATTCGAGGTTTTCAAAATAAATATCATAAATTCTTTTTATTAAACTAGAGAAATTTTGAGTTGCAAACTATTTTCCTAAAGAAAAGAAAATAAGAAATATTCTACTAATTATTATTTTATTTTTAATAAAGATAATTTTTTGTTTTTATAATTTTTCATATTTTATTATTGTAATCTTTTGTAACTAATTTCAAATGGTTCACTTTAATAAAAGATTTTAAAAATTATTTTCTTTCAAATTGGATTTGAATTAGTTTAATTATATTATACATGCATTGGAAGATATATATAATTTAAAAAAAATTTATTATTTAAATAAATATTTTTATAAGTTTAATTACAAGCTTAATGTAAAATCTAATTATATATTATAAACTGGTTAAAAAATTCCAATAAAATACTAATACTCAAAAACAATTATTAATAAAATTTATTGATAAATCAGAAATACAATTTATTTGCATGTCAAATTACCAATATCTAATAAATTTGCTACTACGTATTACAAAATCTATTTTGTGCTTGAAGTTAAATGTCATTACCTTGCTGCGTAGAAGAAAATTAAAAAAATTGTAAATAAAAATCGCGGTTGATTCGTTCGAATCATTAAATTACACTAATTGCTTAATAATACGTTGAAGTATTGTTATTGCATGCTCCCATAAAGAGATGCACATTGAAATAAGACGTAGAAAATGTTCCAAAACAGTTGGATTCATCAATAATAATTTTTATAGTATATGAATAACTAAAAATGAAAAATTCTTATGTATCTATGTAATAATTAATAAATAAAAAATGATATTTACATCATTATCTACTATGTAAAATAAATTGTCGGACAGTCAATAATATTATTATATTTATGATATATAGTATATAATATATTAATTCCGTTTTTAAAAATATTTATTATTTTTATTATTATTATTCATTTCAGTTTATTGAAAACTTTATATTCAATTTTATTTTATTTATTAAATGATCTTCAAAAAACTTTTTTCTTCATTATTAGATTTAGAAAAATAGTGTAAATTCATAATAATACAGATAAATTTGGATTGAAATTAATAAAGATAATACCTTAGGTATTTAAACAAATTTTATTTAATTCTTTATTAGGATTATATAAAAATAAATAAAAAAATATTAATAAAATGAAATTTTAATTTTTAAATATGTACCTAAAAATATTTTAAAAATTATTATGACAATAATAATTACAATAGTATTTTTTAATATTATTTTATTCAGCTACTAACTCTTTTGCTAGAAATCTGACATTTTATTGGAAAAAAATAGATTTTTCTATTTATTATTTGTAATAATATTTTCGATATAAATATTAGATTAAAATTAAAATAAAATTCTTCATTATTATATATAGTTGGTTATATAAAATTTCAATTAATTGCTTCTTGAGAATATTATTACAAAAATGAAGAATTAAATTTTGGCAGTTATAAGGTTTCTACATTTTAATATAAAAAAAACAATATTTCAAGAATAGATAATATGTTAAAAGCTTTATTAATATAATAACAACGATTTACAGACGTTTAATTTAATAAAATTTAGGATTTCGGAATCGCTTGTTTCAATTATTGAAATAATTGGTATAATAAAGAATAATTTACGTAAAACTACAAAACAGTATTATTAATTATTTTTAAATGCGAATAATTAAAATTTCATAAGTTTAGATTATTAATTACATAATTTTATTTGATTTTCTACATGATTCCTGACATGATCAATCATAATATTTATTTAAAAAATTTACACATAATAATGTTTTCCAATTATTAAATACTTAACTGAATCAGCCACATAATGTGTTTTTTTAATTATTACATATATATTGAAATAAATTTAATAGAAGTATACATGTATTTAAATTTTGCTTAAATAATTTCTTTATTATGTTCAATATGCAAATAAAATCAAAATTTTTAATATGAAAATCATATATTTTTTACTATATGTGTTTTTTAAGTGACCATATTGCTGATATTATGTCATATAATTGATATTGATATTGATGTTGATGCAAATCATAATTGCTTAAGAGTTCATCTTTTTATCCATGCTTTGAAATATCCATATAATAGTTAATACTGTTTTTTAATCTAAAAAAATTTTACTGAACCTATAATTTCACTACAAATTCTGGTAGAAGAGTATGAAAATCAATAGGTAAGTTAAAAACTAGCTTAACTTCGAGTATAATTTACTTGAAATTAAGCTAAGAAACTAAATGAGTATTTATTTTTATTTAGTATCAAATATTTATGTATAAAGTATGCTAAAACTGTTTTTTAACTAAAAAATTGATTAAGATCCACTGTTATTAACATAATATCGGTAAGAAATTTGACATTTGAAATAAATTATTAAACTACTTAATGACATATATATCCTTGACAATATTTAATTAATACTATTAATATAATACTATTAGTTTTATAATTTTATGCTTTATGTATGAAACATAATACAATCAAAATTATTAAGATGTGAATGAAAGAAAATTACAATTGTATTAACTATATATTACAAATTCACCTTCAACTATTAAACATTTTAATTAAGTTCCATAGATTTATTTGTTGATAATATGTAGCTAAATCAGATAATATTAAAATATTTTTTGAATTCTATATAAATAATAAATCTATTTATATTATTAATATTCTTTTCGATTTTATAAATCTTTATTCATCCGTAATAAAAACATATTATTGTTATACTAAAATATTATCTGCCTAAGTATAAAAAGTCGAAAAAACATACCAAGAAAAAAAAAAGTATTTCAAAATATCAATCAATTTGTATAATATTTGGCTATTGAATTTTCATAAAAAATTCGCTTTTATTTGATAGACTTTAGAATTTTTTTGTTTTGAATCAATCCATTTCTTTTTTAATATTTAGGCTAAATTTTCAATATCAATTGTGTGTGATATCAAGAATTATATTATTTTTACTACTTAGAGAATTTCTGAACATTATAAAATATATTTATTTAATTGCTTGATTCTGATATCCAAATTTTTTATTTTTTTATTTTATTATAAAAATTATTTTAGTTTAATGTATATATAATTTTGAAATTTACTTAATAAGTATTACAAAAATTTTATAACTACAAATTAATTATTTTATCATTTTTTTTTATAAATATCTGTCGTTACTTATTATCAAACATGTATTTTTCCAAGTATTTACAAATAAAATAGATTAGATTGTGATTAGAATTCCAAAGTAAACTTTTTTCCAATTCACTTAAACTGAAAATAAATATGTTATTTAATTAAAAATATTATCAATATATACAGATTTTTCAGTTTTTTTCTTACATTTATGCTAATGCTAACCTTCTTTTTGTATTAATTAAAATAATTATGATTATTATATAAGTAAATAACATATTATATAAATAAAATTGTATCTTTAATTAAATAATCTACATAAAATTGTTCTTCAATTGAATTGAATACAATTTTTTCATGTCTATTAAAAAAAAAAATAAATTATTGAATTAAAATATAATTTTATTTTAATAATTTTCAATACATTGATAGCATAAAAATTATAGTAGGTGTAACTGTTTTATACTAAAATTGAATTTTGAAATTATATTAAAATTTATTTTTGATTTATCAATACTATTATTATTTCTTTTACCATCTTTCTATTTCAGGAAATTTAATCATATACTTAGTTCGTATGCTAACTTTAGTTATATACTGTTTTATAAAAAAAAGATATAAGTGTATTAATTCAAAAAATACTAATTATAAATGTTAATAAATCAAAAATTGCTCATGAATATATAATAATAATATATATGAAAACCACAAACAAAAAAATAATTGACGTAATAAAAGTGAACAAATATCGCTGCAACATGTCAATAGCTATTAATGAAAATGTATGCTTATTATTTTTTTTATTTCTACTTTTGTTATAGCATAAAAATTTTAAAAAAATACACAAATTTTTCACTATTTTTTAAAATAGAAAATAAGCTTTTATATATCGTATAGAGTTTTTAACATTTATCTTGTATATTATATTTACATTCATTAAAAATGTATACTAGTTGTACAAATCATCATCAGAAAATATCATTTAAAATCATGATATTTACCGAATTCACCTTATCTGAAATGTAAAAAATATTGAACATATGTTTAATAAACAAATGTATAATTTTCCAAAAAAAAACATTGAAATATAATATTTTTTTATTTAAATTTATGTAAAATTAAAAAAATGTTTTATAAAATTTAAAATATGAATTAAAAATCAAACTTTTGTAATATATATTGTGATCTTTTGAAAATTGAAAAAATTAATAGTTATAAATATATTTTAAAATATTTGTATAAATAATTCAATTTACATATTTCTATATATGATATTAAAAAAAACATTTAAAGCTATTAGAGAATATAATTGAAAATTATTATGCAAATTTAGTATAATTTGTTAAAAGTATTTGAGACTAATAAATACAAAATAGTAGAAAATATTATAGAAATAAACGTATTAAATATATGTTTAAAAAGAAATTAAAAGATCCAATTCAAAGAAAATATAAATTGAAAAATAAATTTCAATTCAATAAAATTGAAAATTGAATTTTATTCTGAATTAAACAAAACTATTTTAAAAAAATCGAATATTTATAAATAATATAAATACTTTTAGGATAATAAAATGTTCATAAATTGATGAATTTTTAATAACTAAAAATTATCCCTTATGAAACTTTATAAAATTACAAACATAAATTAAGTACACCTTTCTCATAAAATGATAACTTATGAAAACTATAAAAAATAATAAAAAAAGTATAATAAATAATAATAATATCGTATACAGATATATATATTTAATGATTTAATGAAATTTAAAATTAAAAGATATCTTGTAAAATTTTTACTTCACAAACTTAATTATAAGTCCAATTCTGAGTCAGGATATAGTAAATGTAACTGGTAAATAGTAATTAAAAAATGTGAGACATTATATACATTTTAATTTAGAAACTTAATATAGATGTAATAAGTTATATGATAATAGATAGATAATTGAAGAAGATATCACTTTTTAATATTGATATAAAAGGACGTTAAGTTAATTTCCTGACATGGTTTAAAATTTGTTATTTGCATTAGTTATATTAATTAAATATTTTAAGAAATATTACGGATACGACTAGGTTTAAATAAGTAAATTTTTGTCACTAAAGTAAACGTGAAAGATATTACAGGTTTTATATAAAATGATGAATATAATTTTTTTATAGAAGCAGACTTAATTTCCTAATATTATTCAACTATATATCGTTTTTTATTTTTATAATATTATAGTATTTTTGAATTTAATAATGTATTTCCATAAATTGTGTATGATTAAATATTTATATTTCTATAATAATTTTTATAATAGTTCCAATGTAATAAAATAATGTAAATAGAAAATTAAAAATAAAGTTTTATTGTATACTTTACCTAAAATCCATTAAAAAAGAGTAATAAAAATTATATTTATGTGCGTGAAGTATGTAGAGTATGTAAAATGTATGATTGCATTATTTATTCTGATTCCCAGCACTGTTCTGGTGTATATAGATATGCATGGGTGGAGGGTATTGCGCAGGGGTCACATGCTAGGATATTCTCATAAAATAATTAGTTTATTCTTATTAAGTAAGTGCACGAGCTTCAAACTAATAATGTACATAGTTAGAAAATTTAAGAACATATTATTGATATAAATATAAAAGACTATTTTATTTTATAATTATTTTATTATTATTTTATCACTCTTTCTGACAATAAATCCTTGTATTCGATTTGATGCTAATCGTATATAAGAATGTTACATTTGTAATTTTCTTTTAAATAGTATCTAACATTTTTTTAGTTTTTAAATTATTTCTCAATTTATTATTAAAAAAATTTTTAATAAAAAAAAAGAATTAAAATAGAATCTTTCGGTTTTTGAAAAATATAACTTCGTGAAAAAAATATTTTTATAAATATTTGTCTTTAATAAAAACATTAAATTTAAATAAAATTTTGAGGTGGAAATGGAAAGGGAGTAGATAACGCTGAATAATAAACACACGATTGAAAGGTATAAAATAAATGATCACAATTTATTTAAAAGGTATAAAAGAACCTTACCATTTGAAAAAGTAAAAGATTTGACTGTTTTACTTTTGTAGCTAGCGTGTAATCCTTGTGACAATTTTATCTATCAAGATAGATAGTATTTGTTCAACTTATGTCAAGAATGCAATGTCTGTCTGACGAATGCGAGTTAATTTTACAACGTCGACTTCATTACATGATCATATCCTGGATATTGGAGACGATTCAATAAGAATAATTAATTTGTCTAAAAAATCTTGTTATGTCCAAATTAAAATCATATATTTTTACTTCATTACAAATGTTTGGTTACATTATTATTTTTTATATGTTTTCATATAAATCAATCGAATCTGTATTATTTTAAAAATGCAGTATAAAATGTAGAAGCATATTATTATTTTTATAATTTTTATAATTTTTATAATTAGTGAAGAATAGTATATTTTTCACAATTACTTTAAATAATTCACATGATCTTATTTCTATTTTTTTGTTTAATTTATTCTTTGATATATCATTTAAATTTCTTGCAGTGTACTTAAATCTGTCATTTTTCTTTTCCTCCTGTTTATAAAAAATTATTTAAATCTTTCAAATTTAGGATATTTCATATTGCTGAATCTACGGTAAAAAAGTGTATCTATCAGAAGCGGGCTTATTTAATTTTGGCTTCTCTATTCTATATAAAATTATATAAGAAAATTTGAATAAAAATTATAAGAACAGAATCTTATTTTATCTATTATATTATTTTTTTGTATTTTAAAATATCATTTTCAATTAGTAGAAATTTATTAAGAATCATTCTTGAGCCAATATATTTTATATTATTTATTTACATTTAATAGTGCTTAATATATGCTTAATATATTTTTTCTAAAAATAAAATAATAATGATAATAACAATCTGAATTATATCTGAAATTTAATATTATGTACTTTGAAATTTTATAATTTATTTTTTTCAAATATTTACAACTAGATAAGGAATTTTTATAGATTATGAAAAAAACCATTACTTTTTAATTATAAATGAATAATATAATAGCGCAATTGATTTAGTAAATTAAGTCCGACATATAGAAAAGAAAATTTATATAGAAAACTATTTAAGAATAAAATTTTTTTTCTATATTCCTTCATTAGGAGAGAGAAAGATAATATACATTCTTTTACGATTTAACTTTGATGACTCAATTATATTCTGCTTATTCAGTAACAAGTTAATTAGTCTCTGATTATAATATTTTATTAATCGATTAGTTAAATTTGATAAACGAAAATTTTGAATTGTTAATTTTGTTTTGCGAAGTTTCCAATGATCTCAATATGAGATCATCTCTTGCCACGTTTTCGTTTAAATGTTCATTACATTACCTAAATTTGATATCTCACGATGATACTCAATAGCAATATCACAAACAATCTGTTCTAAAAATTAAATAATTAAATCAGATTAATTAGAAGTACTAGGTATCTATAATACTAAGAGCCTCGCATCATTGTTGATAATATCGAATTAGTATAAAGAATTGAAATATTAAAAAATTCTGTTGACTTTTCTTAAACTAATGTATTAAAAATTTACGAATATTTAAAAAACTTTTAATATTTTTTAAGATTAATGAAAATGTAATAAAATAAATTAAATCAAAAACTTTTATTTAAAGTATGTTTTTCAAAAAAGATAAATCATTTTTAAAATTTATTATAATTATCTTATGTAAATTACTGTGTAGTAGAATAGTATTACATAAAATATAATATAAATTAAAGACTACAGTTAATTAACTAACAATTATACTATGAAATTATTAAGTCGATATTGATATAAAAATTTAATTCTAATATTATAAAAAAATAATTATTAACAAAAAATTTGGAGTGTAAATTTATAATAGAGATATTAAATAAAAGTTCTTTAATATTAATATAATAAATTATAATTATAATATGTAATATATTAATATAATTTCATATAACATACATATAAATAATAAATTTACTACTAATAAATAATGATGCAAGCAAAATTCATTAATGTAATTTTTATTTAGATTCATTTCTCTCTCCATCAATATTTACTCAGTTAACGTATAATACCTGCAAACTTTACCTACAAGCGTACAATATCACGAGAAAAACCACAAAGCGTGACGAGTAAAATTCTTTACACATACTTATAACTAATCTTAAAACAGGCAAAACCTTCACAAGGCTTGATTCATTTATTTTCACACCTTATTTTACATGAAAGTAAAACATTATTCATTGTAATTAAATGTTTTTACCTGATAGTATAGTATTAATTTTTTGATAATAAATTTTAGGTGTAGCGTTTTATGATTTTTGAAATAGAAGCAAATTGTTGAATATTGTTAAACTGAATGAAAGTAAACAATGAATATGTCGCATATTCTGATTTTCCTTAACTTTTGGTGAGAAGAATAATAATATTTAAATTTTGAATATATACTAGTAAGAGATATGGAAAAATTATGCTTTAATACTAATAATATTTTTTTACTTAACCATTAATTCCTAAACACCATTCATGCATTTTTCAATGAAAAAGTACAAGAATATATTTAAGTAAATTCAAATTAAAATAAACTTATTAATAAAAAAAATTTCAAAATGGATGCATATTATTTAAATATTTATCTTAAGTGTATATAATATATTATTTGAAAATTAATTGTTAAAATCAGTTTTTCTGTATTTTTAAATAATTTAAAAATTAATTTATTTTAGTTCATCAAATTATTAAACTAGTAAAAAACTTTTAATATATGTTCGCATTTAATGATAACCTACAGCATACAGTAAATAGTGTTAAAAAACTAATAAAAATAAATAGTAATTATTAAAAATAAATAATAATGAAACAGAAATCGTCATAATATCAACAAATGAAACAAAACAAAAAAGGCTATCACAAAAAAAAGAACAAAATTACTATTATCACCGAAAATTAATAAAATAAATCAAGAACTTGAAAGTTTACAAGATGATATAATAAATACAAATTATTTAAACACATGATTAAAAATTTAAATGAAGAAATCAATAAATAAAAGGTAATAATTAACGAAATTCGAAAAAAATAACAATGCAAACGATGAAGACCAAATACATAATATACCTATAAAAACAAATTTACAATATTAAATCAGAAGATTTAAAAACCGATAACAATAAAAATAGAAAAAAAATTTAAGAATAAAAAAGAACGCGAGGTGATCAACAATAATCAAAACAATAAAAAATCCCCATCTACAAATATAATATTTTAAGATTCGAAAGGCACGGTAAAACTTTTACAATATAACACGAACATAAACGATTACAGCATGAAATAAATACATAACAACAAACATATTTTATATCTTAAATCAATCTTTGGCTTTAAGAACACTATAAAAATATTAAAAAATACAAAAACAAACTACTACACATTCGCTCCGAAATCGGAAAAATATCATAATTATTTATTAAAAGGATTAAATAAAAATTACAATGAAACGGAAATTTTAAATGAATTGAATAATTTACAAATAGAAGAAATACAATTCGTTAAAATAAAACGATTTAAAATACATAATTTAATAACAAAATAATATTTTACTACTTATTTTTCGTGCAAATTTGACCAAACAGTAAAATAAATAAATTACAAAAAATAAAATATTTACAAATAACAAAATAAAATCAGAAAACATAATTTAAAAAAATATAATTCAATGCCAGAACTGTCAACTTCTAGGCCATACGTTACAAAATTGTAAAATGCAATACAAATGTAGTAAATGTATTCAACATCACGATCCCGCTGAATATAAAATAAATAAAGAAATAAAAATTGAAATCAAAGAATTGTATTGTGTTAATTGTAAACATTTTGAACACCTTGCTTCGTATATGGATTGTCCAAAAATAATAGAAATTAAAAATAAAATAGAAACAAAAAATTATGGAAAAAAAAAAATAAATACAATCAGTAAAATAACCAATAAAGTTTTGCCATCAATAACTGACGCTGATATAACAAACATAACCAACAAATAACAATAAAATATTAATAGATCGATATGCAAAAATACACGCATAAATATTGATAATAACCAAATACTTAGTAATATAATGCAAGTAATGCAAGAACTAAAAGAAAATGTAAATAATATCCAAATTCAACAACTACAAATAAACGAAATTAAAGAAGCTCAAAAAAGTTATGAAGAAAATTTTTTAGCAATATTTACAATATTAGCATTCAAAATATAAAAAATGCACAACATAACATTACAGAATCATAATAATAAACATATTGACAACTCAGATAAAAAAGTTAAAAACACTTAAAAATATATCAATAAACGTTAAATCACTATATCAAAAAAAAAGATATAACTTATTAAACCTAATAGAGAAACAAAAACAAAATATAATAATAGTATCGAAACAAAAATAAATAAAACATACAAAATAGAATTTAAAAACTATAATATTATTAGAAATGACAGACCAAACTCAATAAAAGGAGGAGGCACAGCCATATTCATAAAAAATAAATACAACATAATTTTCAACAATTAAATGATTGACTTAAAAATTCTAGAAACATCAATAATAAAACTACAAATGAACACATAGATACTATAATTAAAATAAATAATAAATGGACAAAAAATACAATAGAATATGATAGTGATCATAATGCATTACTTATAAAAGTAAAATTAATATCGAATATGATCACGGAGAAGTAATTTATTACAATAGAAAGAAATAACAAATCAAACCTAGAATTCACAGTAGAAAATTATTTGAAATAAAGCACAGTAAATTCGTTGATCCTGTTTAATATATACAATAGTGAATTCATCATTTATTTGATCTTAACCAATCGTTACAAAAACAATTGATATCTTTTGCAGTTGATATAATAATTTATATATCTGCGAAAAACACTAAAAAATTAAAATCACAATTACAAGAATTGTTCAATAAAATAAACGATTATTATAATTGATGGAAATTAAAAATTAATATAAATAAATGCCAAACTATTTTATTTCGAAATAACTTATCTCAAATAAGTGTTTCAGAAAGAAAAATTTGTAAAAATTCTCAAATAATGGGTAATCCCACAAAAAACAGGCAGTTTCTCACAAATAGTCAAATATTTAGAATTAAATCTACATACAAAATTAAAATATAATTATTACATAAAAACTTAACTGATAAAGCAAAAACATCATTTTGGCGATTCAAAAAATTATTTTGTTTGTTTAGCATTTAAATAGTATTATGCTATCAGTCTTATCAAACCAATCCGAACATACGCTTGCCGCATCTGGTACACTACAACGGCATATCAAATGGAAAAAATAAGAATTTTCGAAAGAAAATATATAGGAGCCTGTATTAAATTGTACAAAATATTATACAATAAAGCAAATTTACAAAGAGTCGATTGCCATACAATAAAATTAAATAGAAGTCATTATTCAAAATTACACTACATAATAGAAAATAGTTTAATTCCCAGCACAATAACAGGATTTATCCTTCCAGAATTATTTACACTGCTAAATAATAATCAATATCTACAAGATAAAAACACATACAATTATTTACTACACAAATAGAACAAGATTTAATTAATACAAAAATTAATTATGGAGCAAATTTAAATAGCAATTATAAAAACTTTTTATGGAGGTACAATATGGGTATATTACAAAGAGATAAAAAAGAGAAACACCGAAAAAATACGAAAAAAATTGGTGGCTCACATAAATATATAACACTAAAGATATAAAAGAAAATATATATAAACAAATAAAAAAAATCCTGAATAAATAGACATATAACTAACAAAAATTAATTGATAATTAAATATAAAACTTATAAATTAAAAAACTTTGTAATTAATCCTCAATATGTTTAAAATTTTAATAATTGAATATATTCATATGTAAATAAATTTAAATAAATATAAATTCCTAATTTCATATATTTAATATAAAATGCCCATTTCATCTCCCACACCCACACATATACATGAAAAATTCATAAGGAAATTGAATGTACATTTTTTTATGTTACCCATTTTCTATATATAAGAAAACTATAAAAAAAATGTTATCAATTTTCTCCCGTAACAAATTCTCCCAAAAAAAAAAATATTAATTAAAAATTATATAACCTGCGTGGCTGTGTTTGCTGTATATGGGATCGTATTAGTCATAACCAATGTTATATAAATCATTGGTTTAGTATGATTGTAAAAAAATAATACATTTTATTTATTGGGTTTAACTAAATAAACATTATTACATAAAATATCTTCAACATCTCTTTAGCATTTCTGAAAGCATTTATATTATTCATAAATTTATAGTTCTGTCATATCACAAAGTTTTTTTTAACATTTTAAAATATTTTGTTGTACTTAATTTCATTTTAAAAATAAAATTTTAAAAATGCTCTTTATTTATTATATGATTAAATACAAACCAAGTATCAAAACCTGTTAAACATTATATATATTAATTATATTTAAATGCCTTACATGTCATATACAAATATATAAAAGGTATTATTATTATTTTTAAAAGTAATCAATTTTAGTATTTCAAATATTTAATAGGTTTATATTTTAAATTGTTGAATTTTTATTATTAATTTAAAATATAGAAGTATGCTTTGAAAGTATTAATATGAATGAAATTCGTGGTTATAGCTTTTAATATAGAATTAATTATTTAAAATAAATATTTGTATGCAAGTAGGTAGGTATTTATTGATTTTGTTTAATCACATTTGTTATTATTGATCAAAACAATAAATATTATGCTGTAAATTCAAATAATATAATTAAGATTTTATTTGATTTTAAAGTTCATAAAATTTTGAAAATTCCAATTTTTAATAAAAGAAACAAAATAAGACAAATAATTCTAAACGTACATAATTAGTTTGATTAGATTGACGGAGATCTACTTTCTTTCTCGAATTATATATATGCACGCATGTCTTCACACTTTTCTACATTGTAATTATTTTAAAGCAAAGGTTTATACTTAAGTACAATTTGGTTCACTATTGCGAGATCGATCACTATATCTTTAGGTTGGCGATATAACTTTCAAATCTGTGTTATTACGTACATTTTTCTATTTGTACATATCGTATGTATGACATAAAAATATACATTTTTCTTTTTTTAATATATATTCTATACAAATATAATTTTTATAAATTCGAAAGAAAAACGTTTATGTAGTTCAGTTTAGTTAGATTAGTATTTTTTCCTTATTCAAGCAATTTACACATAACTTATTTTATGAAAATGATACACCTTATCTCTAATATAATTAAGATTATATACGATATAAATACCAGTTAATTAGTTCAAAGTATTTGGTTAATATAATTATATTTATATTATAATGAAAGAATTTATAAAATACTTTGAAGTAAATATATTTTCCTAATGTAAAATATAAAAACGAACTAAATTAAATAATAATTTAATAATAGGATATATATAATTTATATTATAATGTATTAAATTAACATAAATTATCAAGAAAATGTAAAAAGTTATGGTATCTTCATAAATTTTCAAAATATTTTGAAATAAATATAATTAAAATATTTCTAAATTAATTTTGAAAGTATTTTATTTGTGTATTGTCTTTTCATTATAAATTTACAAATGCAATAAATTATTATTTTTCAAATTATAAACTATGTAGTAATTTAATTAATAAATAATGAAAAGTATTTCTTTTAATTTGTATGTGGTAATTTAATTAGTAAATAATTAAAAGTATTTTCTTTTAAATTTACCAATTAACTAAAATTTTGATGAATTAATTTTTAGTTTGGAGTAAACTTAACATTAATATTATTTATTTTATCGATAAGTTTATTTATTAAAGCAATTTTTAATTTTTACGTGTGGAAAATATAATTAACCTCTTAAATCACTGCTTAAATTTTTCTTGATTCTTTTATTTTGAATTCATGTAATTTATAAATAAGCAATGTTTACTGTACTTGTCTGAAATATTTCTTCTCAAGTATTATTTATTTTTTTTAAAACAACTGTATTTATTTCCAATAAATTAAAAAAAATGAATGATAAATTTAAACTACCATTATTTTTAATATTTACAATAATATTTATAGTAATAATTGAGTTAAAAATATTTTTTACAAACTTGTTATTTTTTTTTATATTAATTATTATAACTCTACAGATACTAGTAATACTTTACCTTAAAATATCATTACATATATGTTTTTATATGAATAGTAATTTATCCTTATACGTTGAACAAAATATAATTTCCTATTAACAGTTATTTTGATATTAGCTGTTAAGAAGCTTATAATCGTACAAAGTTGGGATACTGTTGCTGAAAAGAAGGTAAAAAAAATACAGTCTATTGAATATAAAAAATCATGAAGTAGACATTATTCCTTATGGAGCAACTATCACAGCTGTAAGAATACCAGATAAAAAGGGTATTATGGATGATATCGTTTGTGGTTTTGACAATATTGAAGGTAAATTATTAATCATAAGCAACTACAGTGTGTAATAATTTAGTATTAAATATAGATTTATACATTGAATAAATACTATGTGTATAATGTATTGCAAATCGTTTTGCGCTATAATTGTTAGAACTCAATAAAAGGAGATAATTAATATAAAATAAATAACAGTATTTTTTTATTCTTTTAAAAATATAGAATAATTTTTATTTGCGTATTAATTAATAAATTTATAAAGTTATTAAATGACTAATTAAATCAATCAAATTAATATATTTATATTTAGGATATTTATAAAAAATGAATCCATATTTTGGAGCAACAATTGGTAGAGTGCGAATCAAATTCATAACGGTTGATTTACAATTGACAATATATCATACCAAGTTTCATAAAATATTGGTAATAATACATTACACGGTGGATTAATGGTTGGAATTCTAAGATTTCGGAATCCACAATTGAAGATGATACTGTTGCAATGACATTTTTGAGCGAAGATGGAGACGAAGGATTTCCTGGAGCTGTTTTAGTTTCTGTGAGATTCAAATTAAATGATGATAGGAAGCTATCATTGAGATAAAATCCACAATTACGAAGACAACTTCCATGAATTTAACCAATTACAGCTACATCAATCTTGCTGGACACGAAATAAAATAAAACGTATTTTATCAATTTTTTACATTTTATCTCATATTCATCATTTATTTTTAAATTTTATGAGCGTACATAATGATTCAAGCTAATTTATATTGTATATTTAAATAAGAAATCTAAACAATAAATAATTTTAGTTCTTTTTATATTTTACTTTTTTACTCACTATTTTATAAGTTATATTAATAGTAACGATAGCTGATAGATATGTGCTATAAATTTATGTTTAGAGAATTAATTGTTTGCATAAACTATGATAAGGTTTAAAATTTTATCTTTAATTTAAAAAATATATTAATACAAATTACTGATATTTTATATTAGTTTAACAATTATAAAATTTGTAAACATTAATATTTTTAGGTAATATAGACCCATGTTATCGAATATTTCTGTAATAATAAATTTACATTCCTTTTTTTTAATAATTTTGTTATTCAAAACTATGTATTGCCTAAAGTCTTTTTTTACTATTTATTTATAACTATAAAAACTAAAACTAAATAATCCATACAAATTATTTCATTTAAGTTAGGATAAAGACATGGAAATAAATAAAAACAATTATAATATTAAATTAGCTTAAGTTACATTTAATCGATATATGTAAGAGATTTATAATATTAATAAATTATACGATGGTATCAACCATTTATACGTCTTATTTAACTCTAAAAAAACTAACTAGGATATAATTATATAGGTTATTTATGGTCACTCGCAGGATATATATTTTTTAAAAGTAATATCTATAGGAAAAGGAAAAGAAAGGAACCGCAAGTACAGTTATTTATAAGTTTACTTTTCAAAGTAAACAAGACCAACACATACATATATAGATTTTGAAGTAGTAGAATATAATTTGTTCGATATCTTCATGAAATTATAACAAATAGCTTAATAAATTACTGACAATATTGAATGACATTGTCATAAGATAATATAAACATGTATTCATCGGAAACCAAAAAAACCTGTCTATTCCGAAATTGTTATGATAGTTTCTTTTGAAAATTTTTACATATTTTTTTCACAATTGATAAATTTGAAACTACTAATTTGGAGACAGTATATTTAAAGAAATTAAAAATATACTTTTTTTCTTCTGTATATTTTGATTGATATTTTGATTGATGAAATCACTATTTATAAAATTTTCCATGTCATGAAATTTTTAATATATTCCGCACAATACACTAATTCAAATTAATTAAGTTTTTTTTCGAATTTTTGTGCGAAGAAAAATCGACAGATTATCTTCTTTTTTATAGCTGATAAAACTTAATACAAGTTCTTTGTCAATGTTGACACTTTCACACACTATATAGTTATCTTGAATTTTTACCATTTCATTGTCGGTTCTTCATAATATTAAAACGAGAATTATCTGTATGATAAATTCAATTTGCTCTTCAAAATAGACTCAGAAAATTTTGAAATTAATTTTATAGACAAACAGTTATAATAGTTATAAATGTGTTTAAAAAGATATCGTATCTTCGGTAGTTAAACTTTTCAAATAAATTTGTACAGAATAGGAAAAAATAAGGTTAACCATAAGCATTATAATTTTACATTGTACGAGTGACCTCTGACCTAATTTACATTTGCGTTTTAATATTTGGACATATTACTCCGTGTGAGGCTTGAATATACGTTTAATTTATAATGCTTTTAAATAATTACATTTTTAAGAGAGCTCTATTAAGTTTCGATTTTGTTCTTTCTTGTAAAATGTATATTACAAAATTGACCTTTTGAATAAACATTAACTAACTCGCATTTCTTTATTAAATTAGATAATAATTAACGATTAATTTATTAGAAACATAAAACGCATAAAAATTACATAGGTTACAATATCGTAAAATATATTCTCAATATTTGATAATAATAATTTTATAACTTTATACATTGGTTATTAATAAAATAAAGAAAAAGTATTCATTTTGTCTTAAAATTATTTTGTTAAATACAATAAATAATTTTTTTTTTTACTAAAACTAATATCATTAACTGATATTGGTACGAATATTGGTAGATATAATTAAAGGTGTATTAAACTTACAAAATTAAAACTAAGTTTTACAACGTTGTGCATTATAATTTTTATTATTTTTTATGATTATATTTTTCTACAATTACTTATTTTGTAATCTATCGTTTAATTAAAACTAGTAAAACTAATTTTCACGAATACAAAATATTTAAATTAGCTTTAAAAACTAAAAAACTTATTAGTTAAACTTGAATAAACATTGCACTTGCTTTTTGTAAATATATATTTCTCTTTTTAATTGAAATATATTCAAGAAAAAAACTTTAATACATCAATCAAATTGAAATTATTAATTTTTTAATAATTTGTTTATTTTGTATAAAGCTAAAATCGGATCTGAAAAGTTGTATTTACTTACAATTTATGATTGACTTAATATTAAAAAATACACTTAATAATAAAACATATCGTTATATAATTCGTAATAATAATAAAATTTATATAAATTTACAATATACTACAATAACTATTAAATATTTTTAAAAAAGTCTGAGTTGCATTACCTTTGTGCCGTATTTCTGCAGATTTGAGAAATACCTTCATTCAAGTTATCTAAAAATTATATAAACGCTTTCGGCAGTAATAAAACATGCTTAATTCATTATAGTTTCATAAATTAAAAGAAACTCCCTCATTAAAGCGACTTTTTTCAAACAGAAAATCTATTTTCCAATTTTTATGCATAATTTCTTCATGATCAAATTGCGAGTATTTTATCATTTTGTATGTTATTTATCATAATATTAGGCTTTAATTATAGTGTTGATAAAAATGAAAAATAGTAGTTTATTTATTTATAGAGCATATATTAATTTGATAATGATACTCATATCAATCGGTAAAGATTAAGGGTCAAACACAAATAAATGTATTACAACCTCTTCTTTCAACTGAGTTATCGTAGTTTTTAATTTCGCCACCTAATATATATATATATATATATATGATTGTCGTTCTAAAATTAACGTTTAATATTACTTTTAAATTATGTATATTGAGTATCAGACATAATATTATTATATTTTGAAGATTTATATTAATAATTTATCTTCAAAACAATTAAAAAGATTTTAATATTATTTTTACTTTATATAATCATTTTATTTACAAATTAAAAAAATGGATAAAATTTAATCAGGCTTAAGTGACTTCGATAAAGCAAAAGTAATAACAGTGCAGTATCGAACATCTATATTTAAGAATTAAAAATACAATTGATAAGCTACAATCACATGCTTAGATAATTTTAATAAGACAAAAAATTAAAGAAAATTGCACAATAAAGCAAAAAAAAATTTTGTTTTGTTAACTAATTAACTTCTTGTAAACCCAAGAATTAACATTATACTAATATTAAAAAAAAAGTAAATTCGATAAAAAAAGACTGAAATTCTATTACTACCTTAACAATTATGCAAAAATTAAATCTATATAAACACTACCGGTACATTCAAGTCAAATAATATATTGCATAGTGGTTAGGACTGCAGATTTATTTAACATATTTATATTAGGCATTTAAGTGCATGTAAGCAATTTTAGTTAGGAAAGGTAAAGAAATAAAAGTTTAATTATTTTCAAATTTTTTTTAATATTTAAATAAAAAATAAGTATTAATAGATGAGCACAATATATAACCCTTATAAAATGATATTAAATTAAATTATAATATTTATAATATTAACATATATATATATACAATATCAATGTTTATATTCAGTTAGTATGTTTGTGTACATTAAACAAGACAAGAAATTTTTACTATTGTTTATTAGAAAATATAAAATTAAGTTAATTTTCATTATTTGCATGATATAATATTTTTAAAAACGTAAATGTAATTAACAAAACGATTTTGACTTTAAAACTTATATCATTTAGAAATCATTAACATAAAAAATTTTTATGGTGATAAAAATAATTACAATAATGAATTAGAATATAACACAAATTAATATCAGTGAACAGATTTTAAAAATTAGAAGACCGAATAACAATTATAAATATAACATAAACACGGAACTTTTTATAATATCATATAGGAATTATTATTTTTTCTATTTTACAAACTATAAAAAACTCATAATAGATCATATTTCTTAACTAAAAACTTTAGAACACATTTCATTATTTTTTCTATTTAGGAGATAAGATCGATTAGTTGAAAGTATTATAATCCTTCTAGTTTTTCTTAATTTATGTCGACTACCAGGTATTCTTTCTACTTTATAAATATGATGTTTAATTATATTTTGTGGTTGCACTAATCTCATACATAGCGATACAGGTCCAGAAAAATCAACATCCGTTGCTAATTCAAGTTTTGGTTCTAATGTTAATGTAAATTCCGCTCGACTCTGAACAAAATTAGTTATTATTTTAGTATTACCTTGTATTGCAATACCAGCTTCTATTTCAACTAGAGATTGAGCATTTCTCGACCAAAGACTTAATTTAATCTGCCCTGCTAAATCTACACTGATTGATCCTTCTACATCTATCTCTACTACAAAGCCAGAACCCAGGGCAATAACTTCATGATGTCGATGAAGATTAACAATTGTTTGAAACGCTGATGTTCGTTCAGAAGCTGTTCCAGACCAAACATGACTCATTAATTCTCCTTGCCCAGAAAAAAAAATAAACGGACGAATATTTACATCCAAAAATGAAAGTTCCATACCAGCAGTAGCAACTTCATTTTCTACTGCATCATCATTTTCATCTTGATCATTTGAATTGACAAAATTACTGAGACCACCAGCAAAAAGGCCAAGAGAGAAAAACGTATATTTATGAATTCCACTCTCTAGAACGACATTAACAATTCCACGTTTCAAAAGACCAGAGCTGATTTCTTGAATTGTAACTAGCGAACCATTACTTCCAAAAGATTCAAGAAATGTTCTTGTAAATGCAGTACTTAATCCTTTTTGTGAAAAAGTGTTGTAATTAACAAGCTTACAAAATTCTTTTCTTGAGGCTTCTTTAAATACTTCGCGAAATCGGGTATTAGTGTTAATTAGTTGTTGCAATCTTTGAATCAAATATTTTTTTATTTCATACATTGGATCTTGATTGGTGAGATATAATAACAATTGTTGTAATTCTTTAATTGAAGGGTTATTTTCAAGGATTATATTGAGTGCTAATGTTCTTATAGTGCTATCAACTTTATGACCATTAAGCTGAAAAAAAGTTTTCATAGCTAAATGTTTGATTTCACTTGTTATATAATCAGTATGAAAAGATCCTATAGCTTTCCAAGCGATAATTCTCATTACTCTACTGCTATTTGTAGCATATTTAAACAAAATCGGAATAACACTTTTGGTGTTTAAATTTCCTAAAGCACGAAGAAATTTTATTTTACGTTCTTCGTCAGTACAACTTTTAAGACCCAGTTCTAAACTTTCTTTTACTTTTTCGATAATACTTACTGTACTATGTCGCTTGGCCATAATTGCTGCAGTCAATATTAGAGTTTCAGAAACTTTGTCATTTTCAATTGTTTCTTCAGAACGTCGTACTATATCTTTTATGATATCTGAATTTGGATATGGCGATATAGAAAGAGCCCATAAATATCTTTCAGTATTATCTCCTATTTCATCTAGTCTAAGAACCTTCATTGCTGCTTGATGAGCAGCAAGAGTCGATGCAGAACCATACAAATCGTATAATTGAGGTAAAATATCATGGTTTCGTGGATCTTTTAAAATTTTTATAAGATTTTCAATCGAAGCATCTCGAATTAAAGGCACTATTTTTAAAAAGGCAGAGGCTGATTTGGCTGTACCTAAAGCAGATTCTTCTAATGCATTACGACTGTTATCTAACACAATATCTAGAGTAAGACATCCTGATTCAGGACAAGCCATATATTCGTTTTGAGCCTCTATTGATACTTCTACATAGCGAGAATCAATTTTACTGATAGCTTCTGTATATGTTGATGCAATTATTCTGGTTTCTTTAAAAAAACCTGGAAGTAAGTGTAAAACTCTATGTGCGGTAACTGATGTACCGGCTTCAGGTCTTGCAGTTAAACTTGTTTCATGTTTTTCATTTTCCGTAACTTTTTTGGGAAGTAAAGTTTCTGTTAAATCATATTTAATCGTATAAAAACTGTTGTGTTTAACGCTTAAAAATAAATTTGGATGTTCATTTTTGTTTCTTTTACAAAATGATTTTATCTTTTTAAACGATTTTGGATTTAAAGCGTTATATGTTACATTACATAAACCGCTTGCATCTTTTTCTAGCATTACTCCTTCAATTGTTTTATATTGAAAAATACTTGCGATACCCCGTTTAAGATTTAAAGACGATAAACTTTCGGTAGAAATAGCAAAGGTATGTAAAATTTGACCGTTATTCCATAATATAAGAATTGGATCTTTTGGTATATCTACGAGGCGAGAACTATGTTCTATGAAACCTTCAGGTTTTGGAGCTTTTCTTGACTTAATCCATAATTGAATTGATACAAACTTTATAGAAATAAGAATAGTATCAAGATTAGTTGGATTTTTCCAAAGTGGCAAGACTTTAACTTTGGCAGTTAGTTGGAAGCCTACATCATCACTGCTAGTATTTCTCAATTGGTGTTGACGAGTTTCACCAAGTAATATACTTGTTATCATATCATAAGTAAAACCTGTGCCAATATCCCAACCCTTTGAAGATACGATTGTAACTATAATTAAGAAAACAAAAATTCTTGCAACCGCGACTGACATTATTGTACTTTAAATCAAATTCTTAAAAAAAGAATAATAAAAATTATAATTTTTATCAATGAATCTGAAGACAAAATATTATGAAATTCTTTTTTAATCTTACGCAAAGTTTCATAGATAAATATAATTACGGTTCATCTGTACTTAATCAATATACACTAATTAAAAATTTATTTAAAATTTTAAACACAATTTATTTAAAACAATTAATGATATTTATATTTATTATGGTTTATCAAAATCATTTTATTTTAATGTTATTGATATTTTCATTTATTAACTATGTATAGTTTATTTTTCGTCATATACGCAAAGCATAATCATCTCTAGAAAAATAGAACAATATAGTGTTAAAGATAAGTAAAAAGACAAGCGTTTCAAACGATCAAATAAATGATAATCCTTCACATATACAAAAATTTTTTATGAGGCTTTTTTTAATATAGTATTATTAACAATGAATGTTTTCAAATGTTAATATAGTTAACATAACAAATTTAAATTAATTGATATATTCTATTAAAATTCTTTTTAATCGCTTAGAAATATATATATATAAGTATATTATTTAAAAATATATAGTATTCAAAACTACTAAGTAGTAAATAATAAACTTTATTTTTACAAATATAACACAAAGTTAACTCAAAAGATTCTTTAATTAAAATTAATCATAAAAACACACTATGTTCAAATATTTTTGAAACACCATGAAGTGGTTTCTTGAAATTTATTTAAATTATCCTAATATTTATTAAAAATCTTAATTTTTGATTTTAAAAAATCAAACGTATTATATATTACCATTCGTAAATTTTAAACTATAAAATAGATGAAAATATAATTAAAATTTTTTTAAACCAATTTCCGAGTATTTTTAAGTAATTTATTTACTAATTAATTAATTAATCTATTTTAATTTAATGTAAAGTACAATTTCATTTAAAATTACTTGAAGAATGAAAGCAGTTAGGGATTTGTGCTTCACTATTGGTGCTCTCTAAACAAAAGTACTCACAATTCATACAAAGAGATAATGCAAAAACTAAAATTATTTATAATTAAAATTCTGTACATGCAAAATAGAATAAAATTTTAGTCACTTAAGAGAAAATTCTTCTATAAATTACGTATTCTAGAACTTAACCCCTTTCGCTCATAATTTCACTGACTTTAAAGAAACACAAAATGGCTGCCGATACCGTTTACTTTTCACGCGTGTGTGTGTTGTCGGTACTTGCAAGTTTTGTTCAAAATTTTTTAACATTTTTTGCTCATTAAATGTGTATTTACTATATTCTAAAATAATTTATAAATAATAAATTTGTATTTTACAAATAAAAAATAAATATATACTAGGATTATACTTTATTAAGATTTGAATATTTCAATGTAAAAATAAATTAGTTTATAATTATTAGCTAAACTACTATTATTTTATAATACCTAATCATTAAAATCCTTCTCACAATATTAAGAACATATGGAATCTAAAGTTAATCGGTTAATCTTGCCTATTGTTATTTAAGACGCATGCGCATTTTTAAAATATCTGACTGCGCCGACGCAATAAATCGTATTCCAAGTCGCGGAACATCGTAATACTTATTTAACTGTATTTATGAATTTAATATATACCTTTGACAGATATGTTAAAAGTAAAGTAAGAAAATTGAATATTCAATAAAAATCAAGACCGATACCCACACACAAACAAACACCCGAAGCAATGAGCACGAGAAAAGAAAAATTAAGCAAGGTAAACGGCACAATAGTAAAACTGCAACTCACCGATTGATATAATGGTTCTTTTGGTTAAAAGAATTGTATCTTGAATAACAGTATTGAAAATTTAAAGCATACAATTTTCTCTCTCTTTCTACCACTTGTTTGTCGAAACGCTCTCATGAACGGCCCCACACGGAATGAGCGACTTCCGTATCAACACGTGTGAACATTAGGCATTTTGTTGACTAGTATGGTACTTCCGTACGAACAATTCACAGATTATTGAAATTTATCTTTCCTGTGTTTGACCGTTAATTATGAGTTTAATTTCTTTGTTTTAAAAAACTTTTTAAATTTTTTATAACTTTATTGATAAACAGTGAATAATTAAATTAATCAAGATATGATTTTTTAATTAATTATTTAGATAACTTTTGATTATTTACTTATATTTAATTATTTATCAGAATTTATTAAATTCAAACATTTTTTTCAAAAAATTTAAAATTATTTATTCAAACTAATGATAACTTACTAATATAAGTTCATAAGCCAATGATGGTGATCCATTTAAATTGCTTAGTAATACATCTACAACACTTATTAAAAGGAGTCATATTTATTAGATTATTAAAATTTAATAATAAAAGTTATTAATAAAATTAATATTAAAAAAATGTAGACAAAAACTAATATCATAAGTGAATTTTTCTTAATTGTTTTCATATCTAATTAAATTTGGGTACCAAATTAATTCTTCGTGCTCATTTATATAACAGATCTGTTGTAATTATAAATTCAATTGATTTCCTTGTTAATTTTATATATTGTATAATACAAAATTGGTAGAAAAAAAAACTTATATATGTTTTTATATTATTGGCTTCTCAATTTTCGAACTTATTTATTACAATTAATTGTTATACCTTTTCAGTATTAAAATTTGTTTTTTATCATGTAATAAAATTTCAATAATTTTTTAAATATTTTCTGAAAATAAATAAAATTTAAAGTTTTGTAGAAATGTTAATAATACTTTCTTTAATAATTATTAAATATTAAATATATATTTTATTTTAATCTATATTATTATTAATTTATGATTACTTATTATATTTTGTAATAAATATTAATTTTTTTACATTTTTTTTATTTTAAGGGAAGTAGTGCTATAGAAATTTATAAACATGAATTTACTATGAATGCACATCATTGGACTGTTACAGATGTAAATAGTATTCCTACTGGTGAAATTTGTCCAGTTGACAATAGCATAATGGATTTAAGGAAACCAACAGTTCTTAGTGATATAATTATGAAAGTTCCCAGAGGTGGATATGATTATAATTTCTACCGTCATGGAGATATTAATCCGATTTTAGAAAAATATGTTGCAAAGATTATTCATCCAAATACCGGCAGAAAATTATAAATCTTTACAAATCTGTCAGGTGTTCAATTTTACACTGCAAATTATTTACCTAAAATTAGTAGTAAGAGTATTTCAGGAAAAGTAGGAGCAATATATTTTAAACATGGAGCATTTTGCTTGGAACCTTAAAACTTTCAGATGCCATTAATCATGTATTTTCATATTTCAAATATTAGTTTAATATTTTCTGAAATATATTATATGTTTTAAAAGAAACCAAATATATTGATAAATAAAAATTAAAGTTAAATTTTAACATTCTTTATTAAATCTAATATTATTTATATATGATTATATTATTTTCAGAAAAATTTTCCAGATATTATTTTACAACCACAACAACTATATTACTATATTATAACTTATAAATTTAGAGTCGAAGTTTAAGCTATAAAGTATGAAAGGGTAAAATTAATAAAAATATAATTTTTAATTATTGATTAATATAAATCAATAGTTACTGCATAACTCTGTAATTACAAATTAAAAATTAAAAATTAAATATTTAATACATTAAATCAAAATAAATTGAACAGATTTTGTTTATATAATAATATATTTTATTTTTGCATTAAAAAATATTTTATATAATATGTGAAGAATTATGATATTATCATAAACAAATGGTTATTTTTTTAATCAATACTAAAATGCTATATATAATAAGTCATATTTGTAATATAATTCAAATGTATTTGAAATTAATTTTAACGCTATATATACAAATTTTATGTGCCTTATCAGAATACAAATATATTAATATTTGGTATATGCTCACAATATTTTATGAAGATAGTGAAGGAGATAGATTTACATCTAATGGATTATGTTTTGCTTCTGTTGCATTTGAGTCTACATTATTTAACATTCTTTCTTGACGTTTTTCTATCACTGAATCAAATGATGGTGTATGTTGATCAGATATGTAATCTTCTAAGTGATATCCAATGAATCCAAATAATCCAGCAAATGGCAAAGTGATGATTCTTATATTTTTAATCAATAAGTGTTGTATAAGGTACCACATTTTCTCTTTGGAATTTATTTTAAAAGAATTTTGCTCTATTTTGTAATTTTTATTTTTTATCAGCAATATTTATTATTACACCTTTAAATTACAATAATTTATTACAATTTATAAGCGTATAAAATTTCTTTAATATTATTTAATATTAAGATAAAGCATAATTTTATAATATTTAACCTAAATCAAAATCCTAAATCCGAATTTAAAAACAGAATCGACATTATATGGTAATAATAAAAGTAATATTTACTGTTTCTTGTAGTTTTTCGTTAATAATTTTTTTTTTAGAAAATTTATATCTATATCAATTATAACTATTAAAGATAATTGGAACAGACTAAAAAGTGTACGTCCGTGATAATGTAAAATAAAAATAATATTTTAGCGGTTACTTTAATTCTATTTGAATTTATTCAAAACTTAAATAATTCATTTGTAAAGGTGATATTCATGAGCTAATCAAATTACCTACTTAGTGAATAGGTGACATACTGACAAAAAATAATAATTTAAAATGTTTATTACAATATTTTTTTCTTTAATATGGAAAAATTGGTAAAAAAGATTACATTTTAAAATTTTTTTAACTTTTAAAAATAGAAATTATGTCAGAATATAATTATGAAATAAAATTTTACAAAATAGGATAATATGCATATTTCGTATCAAAAATTATAATAATTCTGAAGTATATTTTCAAAATATAAATGTAAATACATAAAAAGTAATCACTTATATATATGATATTTTATAAAAGACAATTATTACACTGAATTAATTTGTTAGAAAAACAATAATAATGTAAATCAAAATAGCAGATATAATATAAAATAACCTAATCAATGATAATATTAATGCATTAATAATGTTTTTATTATTAGATAAAAAATTAATATACTTGATAATCAATTTTTATATTTCATAGAAAGTAGATATATTTTTTAAGCTACATAGTAATATGTTTTAAATATAAATATTTTATACGAATTAAAAGTTTAAACTTATATGAAATTAAAATAATTTAGTAATTTTATCGAAAAGTTTATATATTTAACATTTTCAACTCATAAAGTGTGTTTCATTTGAATTCTGACTAGTCTTAGAAAAAATCTATCTGGCAACGATTGTTTTAGCATATGTAATAAATAGTATATTTGATAATTCTTAACTATTACTCAATATTTATTTATTCTTTTAATCATTGTAATATCATTCAAGCGAGCTTTAATAATAAAATTGTTTTGACTGATACTATAACATATCTTAAATAGGTATATCAGTCGAATTTAATGAATGTTTAGAAGCAATACTATGTTATAAATTTTTTCATCTGTCTTATTTCTGAATATACTATGTTATAAACAATATTCAATGATACTAATCAAAACATTAATGAAATATGCATGTTTGCTTTTGTGACTGATAAATCGTATTAATCTATTTCTGTATAAAAAATATTAATCTATTTTAAATGAAATGAGTCTTTCCTGATGTAATAATAAATAAAGAATTGGTATCATTTAATTCATTTAAATAAATTTTCTTCAGATTTTCTTATATTGTTTTTTCTATTGTTTTATTAATATTTAAAATGTTAATCAAAATCCACTGTATCAAATTAAAAATGCACAAACAAGAAAGTAGATTTAGAATTAATATCATTCATTCTGTGCATTATAAATTTATATAAAATTTTATATTTTTAAAATATGTTTCATATAATTAGAGTTAAAAAGACATTTCTACATTCATTTATTTATTGAATTTATTTTTCAAAATTTTGTTTTGATCAAAATGCATGTTTAGTGTTTTTAATTGTTCCATTTGGATTACTATCAATACGTAACTCGAAAAGAATGATTGTTTTATTGATTGGATAATTGGTGTTACATGTATATCCAACTTTCAATTTTATATACATTCAGTTTTTAGTTTTAGTTTTTATAAATATTCCTGATACTTTAATAAGTTGAAAAATAAATATTATTATGCAAATTTGCTTTAAACGTAATTAAAAAACATTATTATTTAAATAAATACTACAATAGGAACACTGGTAAGTAAGCTCCATCTGTTTCTTATTTAACGAAAATTCAAATATTTCATAGAAGGAAAATGCATTTCACATTTTTGAAGGTTATGTTATGTTACACGTGCGAAACTATAAGCTATATTTTGGAATTGTTAATACAAACATTAAAAATGTTACCCACGGGAAACCGTCAATTATTTTCATACTTTTTAAATAGAAATAGTAATAAACATATCAAATATCTTTTTAATTTAAAATGTAGTAGAACATATTCGGATAAAAAGAAAAATGATAGTAAAAAATCAAATAAAATGGAAATGGCTGTTCTAAAAACATTTTCTGAACCTCTTCAGATTGAAAGCGTTGATTTTCCAAAAATAACACAATCTAATGAGGTTAAATACGATGTTTATTTTTTAAGTATAATTTTACATAATTTTTAAACCTTTAATATAAAATTATTTTTAGGTAGTCATTGATGTAAATTACTGTGCATTAAACGGATTAGATGTACTTAAATGTGAAAATTTGTATTCCCACGAACAAAAGTTACCATTTGTACCTGGTTATGAAGTCTCTGGAAAATTAATTGAAGTTAGTGAGAAAGCTAAAACAGCAGGTTATAATATTGGTGATAAAGTCGTTGCATTTAATAAAGAAAGGTTTGGTGGTTTAGCTGAACGATGTATTGCAAAAATTGAAGTAAATACAATATTTATAAATATTATATTATAAGCTTAATTTTGTCTAAGGAATTTATATTTAGATTTTACAAGTCAGGTGGCAAAATGTTAGTGTTATGATAAATAATAAATATTTATATATTGTCATTTATTATAAAAATTTTAATTTATTTTTAAATTATTTATAAAATGATAATTGATATTTTTATATAAAATGAAAAGTATTAATAATTAAAAGAAAAATTTTATGTATAATTATGAATTTGTAGAAAAAATTGATAAATAATAAAAAAATTTAATAAAATAGATTAATAAATAAATACCAATATAAATATATAGGATGTTTGGAAGATACCAACTTCTATTAAATCAATTGACGCAGTATGTTTGCTCGAAAATTACATGACTGCATTGATTGGATTAGAACAATATGGATCTATTTCAGAGGAAGATATGGTTTTAATTAATGTCGGTATTGGTGGAATTGGATTGGCAGCAGTTGATATTGCTGCGAATATCTTCAGAGCTAAAGTATATATTTATATTTTTTTTCTTTATACATATGATGTATAGCCATGTTTGTTGTTTGTATTCAAATATTGAATATTTTTAATTCTTAATTTTATATTAATATAATTAGATGGTCAATTGTATATATAAAAAATTTAATTCATTAATTTATTCATATTTTTATTTTAAAAAGTAAAATTTATTTTAGTCATTTAATTATTAATATCACTATGTAATAGTTTACTGAAGTTTAAGATAATTTAATTTACACTCAAAATTATGGTAGGATTAAAATAATAAAAAAGTCAGTAAGAAAATAATATAAAATATTAAATATTTAGAGTAAAAATTTATTGAAATACATGTAATCTCATATAATATAAATATAAATATAAATACAATAAATAAAATTTTTTTTAACTTTTTGTAGTTTTAAAATACAAATAATTACTTTCAATTATATGTGTAAAACAAACTGTATATTAAAAATATTTAAAATTTTTATGTATGGTTTATTCTTTTATTACATTTTATGTATCATCCTTTTTAAAGATTTATTTTGTTTTATTTAAGGTAATTGGAGTTGGTTTTTCCGAAGATAGAGCAGATAAAATTCGAGAGAGAGGTGCTTTTCATGCCTTTACTTATAAAGAGAAAAAACTTCTAAAGGAAATAACAGAGATTGCACAAGAGCGTGATATCAACAATATTTTCGAAGGTGATAGTGGTAAACATTTAAAAAAAGTTCTTAATTAGTAAGATAATTTTAATTACAATTATTATATTGATTTCAAATATTTGATTTATCAATTATAAATATTTTTAAGTTTTATGAATGTATATAAATCAAAAACTCCTTCTAAAAACTTATTACGAGATGATTCTTTTGGAGTAGTTGTTCAACATTTATCTCGTGAAGGTATTAATTTTAGTTAAAATATCTTAAATTTATCAGAGAATAATAATCGACTTTTAGTATATGTATTATAAAGGTAGAATTATAATTGCTGGAGTAGCTGATGTAAATTCTAATGCAAATACAAATGAAAATGATAATACATTCACAATAACAGGTATTAAGCTTAGGGAATATAAAAAAAGAAAATTCGATTTTTATCGGTAAGAACAGATTTACATAATTGAATTAGGTTACTGCGATACTATAAATAAAAATATTTTCTATGTATGTAGACAAACTGCAGATGATGTAATATCATTCTTTGAGCAAGGGCTTATTAAGCCAGCTCCTTCTTTAATTGCTGGTTTGTATGCAGTTAATGAAGCAAAACAATTTGTTTCTGAAATGAAAGCTTGTGGAAAAGTAAATATAATATTTTCAAATATTATCAATTATCATTAAAACTATAATTAATATTGTATTATCTATTTTATAGGTTCTTATTGATATAAAGAATAAAGAAGCAAAAGCAGTGGCTCAATAATGAACTTTACTTTAAAATTTGAATTATTTTATAATTAAAAAATGATTTTTTCATTTTATAAAATCAGTATGTCTCATCAAATAAGAAATTCAACATAAAATTATATTTAATAAATGTATAATATATTATTTTAAACTGTTGTTTCAAATTAGCCATTTTAAGATAATTTGTACATAATAATATAAAAGGTTTTAATACTAAACAATTTTAAGTAATAAAATGTTATAACTATTTAATAGTTTCATTTCCTTAATATTTTTATATTAAATTTTAAATTATAAATTGGTAAGCCAAAAGTTATTTTTTTAGTGCTGCAATATCAGTCTTCCTGTATTGAAGCATGTGCAATCCAAAATAATAAAATCAATAATTATTTGTAAGTTTACATTTGCAAAACTACAAATCAAATCTCAAATAAAGTTTGATAAATATAGATTCTTATAAATATTTTATTCTTTTACATCGTATAATATTTTCAATTAACTCAGTACTTTATTATTTTATTTTATTTCTAATATTATAACGTATAAAGTATTAAAAAATGCTTAGAGTATATTTTAAATTCCAAAATATTTATTCATGTTTTAAAATTTTAATATTTATTTTAAATTGAATGATAAATTGGAGAAATAATATTATTAATAGATATATTTATTTTTTACAATCATTTTGAATAAATATTCGTATGGAATAAACTTTAAAGAACAAATTTTTAAGAATTAAATCATTAAAATTTTATCAATAAAATCATTAAATATAATATTCAGTTTTTTTAAATTTTAATGCTACTTTTTTCATTTATATAGATGTGGATTTTAAAATAGTATTAACTGTTATTAGTCAACAAGTAACCATTTAATAAAAAAATTTTTCTTCAATCACAATTTTTTATTCTCATTATCGTTTCCATGTATTATTTAATTCGCTGGTCAAATTACCGAATCAGTTATTGTCCAGTTTGGAATGCTCAATTTACAGCAATAAGGATGTCGATGTCTAGTACTTAGCATATATAAGTTCATGTAGAGTGTACTAAATTAATTTTGTACATTTGTTGGTTATATCGTTTGTCGTCGGAAAAAATTTCTGTTTCGGTATAAAAATTAATCCATTAATTATTTTTCCGCTTTAAAGATTATCACGTACAGCGGTTTCCTAGATCTTTCTAAAATGAACAGACTGAATATAGTGTACAATTTACCGCTAAGGAAATTCTTTTTTATCATGATTTTTTTTATAACATTTTTCTGAATATTTGTTATATTTATTTATTTTTTTATTTTATGTTTCCTGTATGGATAGTAATCATTAATACATAATTAGTAATAATTTGCTCATTCTTTAAGACATGAAGAAACTAGTTTTCTATATACTGTTTAATAATATGTACTGAGTATATTGTATATACTCGATTAATTACGTTTATTTTTAATAATTTTAATTAAAAAATCATCCATTAAAAATAACAAGATATACATTTAATATCAGTCGTATTTTTTATATCAATATTTATTTAATATTAACATTTTTATTATTTTTACGCTATTAACATTTAAATAATATTATCAATTGAAACTATTAAATTTAATTATTTATTAAAAAAATCTAAATTAAAATAAATGTGATCATATTACCTTATTTTTTCAAAAAATAACAAAAATTTAAATATTAACAAAATATATTAATATTTCAAATAAAAATTCAATATAATAGAAAATTTTTTATTTTTAAAAAAGGTTTGATAAATGCTTATATTATAAAATTTATATTAAAGTTAATGTATATTAAAATAAAAAAATATATTTATGGAAGAGAAATATCTTTACGAATTAAAAATACAGACAATTTTTTACTAATGTAAAAAATAAAAAAATTTTAATTTTGAATAAAGTGCTTTTAAATTGTTTTAAGACTATTTTTGTAAAATTTTGTAATAATTTTAAGACAATGACAAAATTACTTATTGTAGATTTTTTCATTAAAATAAATTTTATATTTATTTACTTTCATTGCTTCTTATGAAATAACATACATTCGTTTGCTAAATATTCGAAAGTGGTTATAAACCATATATCATAGTACTCATTTAAATTGGACTTACAGTATCGACATTTAAATAGAAGGATGAAACAATAGATGTAACAAAATGAAGAATGTGATAGACGATATTCAAACATCCTTCAAATTAAGAAAAAAAAATCATAACATATTTTAAGAAAAGTTATAATTGATAATGAAAGTATTTTAACAAATATTAAATGTCTTATAAGTATTAAAAACATAAATAGATTTAACAGTTTCTTGATTGAAAATAAAATAAAAATTTGAATAAAAAGGAAAAAGTTCGTTCAATTCGAAACATTTATTTTTCTAAATAAAGAACAAAATTAAGTACTACAGTATAATAAATTGACCACGCAAAAATATTCATTGCATACTAATTATATAGAAATTTTGATTTTTATATTATTATTATATTATATTATATTATATTATTGTCATTAGAATTATCTTTATTATTAATATATTTATTAAATTTGATGAAGTTTCATCAATTTATTAATTTTTAAAATATTAATGATAATAATTTATTAGTTGAAAATGCTTAGTTTTAATGAAAAACATTAAAGTTTACCAAGTTTTCATGTTAATGGCATTGATCCATGAAAAATTTTTAAATATATTTAAAAAAGGTTTTCTAGTAATTTTATTAAAATAAAGAATTAAAATATTTGATTGAAGGTATTCATTTAAGTTGAGAAATTATTTACTTTTACAGTCTAGCAATTTTGTTTGATATTGAAGTTTTAAATATTTTTTGGTTTACTTTTAATTTATATTTAAAAAAATAAAAATTTTCATCTATTTTTATTTTACAAGCATAAAAATGTTGTGCTTTCTTTTTTAAAACAGAGATAATACACATTGATTATTGTTTAAAAATATATTCATAAAAGTACAAAATAGGATTTATTATTGAATAATTATATAATGTTGATATATTTTAATAATACCGTTTTTACTTACTAAAATTTTTTTTTAATTTACCTTTTAAAATGATATTAGAAAAAGTTACTGATGTATGAGAAAATATCAATTTTACGATTAGAACTATTAAAAACATAGAGAGCATAAATATAGAATTGACAAAGAAAGTGAAAGTGACGTTGACGTATGGTAATGCTTATGTACGATAATTTAATGGTTGATTGAATTATCAAGTTAGAGTGTAAACGATGTCGTAACTTATAAGCTATCGAATGTATTCTACACATTTTCATACAGTGCGGCATGTCAATAACAAGTTTTTAAATATTATGCTGATACATGTCTTTCGAAAAATTCAAGCATTTGATTAAATTGAGTTTACTTTTATTTTTTATAGAAAATGTTTAATTTTTATGAATTAATAATTATTATCTTATCTAATGAATAGAGGAAATAGTAATTTAGAATAATTATAAATTTGAATAGTTAAATGTATACTTATATATAATATATTTTAACGTTTAATTTAACATCACAAAACCGTTATATGGAAATTTAATTTTAAATAGTGGTTTATTCATATTATTTAAATTATCATTAAATAATATCAAAGAAAGTTATTTACATCTGTAGAATAAAAATTTATTAAAATAAAAAAGAAGAAAACATTTCAAAGATTACTCATAAATTGTATTATAGTAAAATATTTTATAATTATAATATTTACTAATTTTTTCTTAATTCATAAATGATATTTAAATTTAAATATAGATTACAAATTTTAAATTTTAGATTTTGGTATTTTTATGATATACTGCTTTATTTTATAGTTTTATATAACAACCAAAATTTTTCATGAACAAATATGTCAATAAAATTTTATTAATTGATTTTATTCTTTTATAAAAGTATACAAAATTAAGATTTCTAATTCGAAATTAAATTCGGAACAAAAGGATGGTAATCTTAATTAAAGAAATTAATTATAAAAAAATTTAATATTGCTCGAAATTATATTTTAGATTATTTTAAAATTATTCTTATTTTTAAGTATTATTATACTACTAGTACTAAAATTTTTCTTTAATCATTTTAAACTGTTTTATAAATTTAACTCATATAATACTAAGAAATTTGAATAATTATAAATATTTAAAAAATAAAAAGAAATTTAATTTTGTTAAATTCAAAATTTTACTTGAATAATTAAAATAGATTTATTTAATTTTTAAATATTTATAAATTTATTAAATTATTTTTTTAAATGAATGTAATTAAAAAAAAATAATAAAATTTGTAAAACAATATGAATTTATGCAAAGGGTTATGAAATATTAATAATTTTAATAAAATAGCTTTATTTGCTTCAAAAATTATAAAAAATTAATTCTTTTTATAAAGTGTAAACTTATAAAATAGATTAAATATGTAATTTACTTTTTTGAATTTTTATACATTGTATATCGAATGATATTCTAATTTATCATTTAAACATGTCGATTTACTTTTTCATCCACCCGCTGACTGCTGACCGTTGAACATTGGAACGCTGTTAGCGCAACTAAATTTTTATTTGTCTCCACAAGGAATAAAGAATAATAATTCAGTATAAAATGTAAAAATAACATTAAAAATTAACATAAGTGAAAAACTAAATCATGTATTAATAAGTAATTTTTATCTAACATAATACCTAATAGAAATAAGAAGAAGGAAATAGAAGTGAACACGCTAATAGCGGTTGACACGTGCGAGCTGATAAACGATAGGTAAAAGAATAACAAACTTCCATACATAAATACAATTTAGCAGGAATCCGAGGACACAGTAAAACTGTTACATTCGAACAAAAATATAAAAGATTTCAACATAAAAAATATACACAGCAAGAAACATATATTATACCTCAAATCCATCGATGACTTTAATGAAACTATAAAAATATTGAAAAACACAAAAACAAATTACTAGACATTCACATCAACATTCGAAAGTAACATATGTACTTACTAAAAGGTTCAAATAAACATTTCAATGGAACAGAAATTTTAAACGAATTAAATAACTTGCAAATACAAGAAATTCAATACATTAAAGTAGCACGATTTAAAACACATAGTTCTACAAAAAATAAAATAATATTTCCTATTTATATAGTTCAAATTTCAGCAAATAATAACATAATTAAATTAAAAAGTATAAAATATTTATATTATCACAAAATAAATTGAAAAAAAAATTTTTTTTAAATATTATGTAATGTTACAATTATCAACTTTTGAGCCACACGTCATAAAATTGTAATATGCAATATAAATAACCAACATAGACCAGCATAATTTAAAATAAATAAAGAAATAAAAATTGATAACAAGGAATTGTACTGTATACATTGTAAAAATTTTGGACACCTTGCTTCGTATACGGGCTATCCAAAAATATTGGAAATTAAATATAAAATAGAAACAAAAATTTTGATACAAAAAACAAAATAAATAGAATCAGTAAAATAACCAATAAAGTTTTACCATCAATAACTTACGCTGATATAACAAAAAAGTGAAATAACATACATAATCAACAAATAATAATAAAATATTATTCGATCAATATACATAAATACACACACAACACATTGATAATAGCCAAATATTCAACAATATAATGCAAGCAATACAAGAAATAAAAGAAAATGTTAATAATACTCAAATTAAATAACAATTACAAATAAATGAAATTAATATTCTCTTTAATATATTCCAAAATATAAAATAAAATGCACAACACAATATTACACAATCATAAAACAAAATATATTAACAAATCCAATTCAAAAACATTAGAAACACACAAAATTATATCAATAAACGTTAATTCACTAATATCAATCAAAAAAGATATAACTTATTAAACTTAATAGAAAAACAAAATCCTGACATAATATTAGTTTCTGAAACTAAACTAAACAAAACGCACAAAATAAAATTTAAAAACTATAATATTATCAGAAATGATAGACCTAACTCAATTCAAAGAGAAGGAATAGCTATTTTAATAAAAAGTAAATCATGTATATCATAATCCCCAATAATGAAATAACTAACTTTAATATTCTAGAAATAACAATAATAAAACTACAAATGAACAATAAAAATACTTTATTTATAATATTCGCATACGAAAAAAATTTAACATAGAATTAAAAAAAATATTCCAAAAACTAGAGCTAGATAAAGGAGAAAAAAATTACATAATAGCAGGAGATCTGATTGCAAAACATATTGTCTGAAAAAACTACAGAAAGAATATAAGGGAAACATTTCTAAAAAAATTTGTTAAATAGCCATGACACAATATACAAAACAAAACTGTACAGTTCTGAACACCCGTCTTATCTTAATGGTCATTTCTATATAGATTTACGCCTAATAGATGCCAGAATTATAGTAACTAACAAATGTACAATATATAAAATTAAAACAATGGAATATGATAGTGATCATAATGCACTACTTGTAGAAGTAAAATTATCAATACAAAATCTAGCTAATAATGAATTTAATATTGTAAGCTATAATTTAACTAAAAAAACAAACTGGAATAAATTAAAAAAACTATCAACTAGACATACAAAACAATAAAAACTTAAAATATAATGAAATAGATAAATATATTCATAAAATAGACAATCACATAAATCACATCATAAATATGTTAGTACCAAAAATAACAAAAAAATCCCTGTGAACATTATATATACAAAGACTGAAAATAAACAGAACGCGACAAAATTATAACGTTAGCAAAATCAAGTATTAGAATTTTATAAATACTTACACATTCAAATAGACAAACATCTCCAATAAAAATATGCAGAATCAGAATTACTTTTGGCGTAACAAAATAAAACACAGCCAAAAAATTATCCTATAAGAATGTTACCCAAAATTAATTCAATTTTTAAAACAAAAGAAGATATGAATATAGTTCCATTAAAAACACTATATAAAGATATTACAACATTAAGAACAGCAGAAATAGACATAACAAACCCAAATAAAGATAACATTAATAATTATATAATAATAAATACCAGAGATAAACTTAATTTACTAGAATTACATTATTCTGAAGTACAGGAAGAAAACATTATACTTGATAAACCGAGACTTAAAAATATAATTATGAAAACAACTAGTAAATTAAAAAAAAAATAAAAAATAATATAACACAAAGTATTACAATAACAACTTTCTCAATAGAAAACACAGTGGTAAATCGAAAACAACGTGATAAAGAAATTTATTACTTTATTAATGACACTCAGATAATTAATATTTTCTATAAATTAAACAACAAAAAATCATCAGTATTTGACAATATACCAAATATTATACTGAAACATATTCATAAACGAATTAAACACTAAATATTATACTGAAACATATTCACAAACGAATTAAATATTATTACAGAATAATATTTAACAATGCATTAAATAATATGTACTTTCTGAAAAAATCAAAAAACACAAAATTATTACCAATCCAGAAGTAATATAAAATCAATATCCAATTTTCGACGTGCATGCCTTCTACTAAACATAGATAAAATATAAGAAAAAATAATTAATCAACCCTTAATAAAATATTGTAATAAAAATAACATAATCTTGAAAAAAAATCAGATTGAAATATAAACATTCGACGATACATGCAGTTAATAAATTAACATCGGATATATGCTCCGCTCTAATCCATAACCATTCAAGTCAAATTTTTTATTCAAAGTACTTAAACGGTAGAATGGAAATATTATGTTACCAAGGATTTATCAGACTAATCCTAACATTCGGTTGGTGCATCTGGTACAATATAACAGCACACAAAATGGAAACAATAAAGATTTTCGAAAGAAAATATATGAGCTGGCCTTAGTTTGTATATACAATACCATATACCTAAATTCAAATTATTTCTCAAAATGTTTAAAAACAGGATTTATCTCTCCAGTAAAATTTACATTTTAGATAATAAACAATACCTAAAAGATAAAACAACATTCCAATTATATACTATATTAATAGATAAATATTTAATATAGAACTAACTTACAAAGCAAATTTAAATGGGAATAGTAATAATTAAGTATGGAGATACAATATGGATATATCACAAAGAGATAAATAAGAGAAACACCGAAAAATATTGGTGGTTAATATAATTATATAATTATAATGATATAAAAAAAAATTTCCTGAGAAAAAAGACATATAAACACACGAAAATTAATATATAATTAAACAAATAAAAACAAAACATATAAAACTGATCTACTATGTGAGTAATCCCTAAAAAGATTACAATTTTAATAATTGAATATATTTATATGTAAATAAATAAAAATTCTTAATTTCCTTTATTACTAATTTATTACTATATTCCCATTTCCTCTCCCATAGTCTCACACATCTATACGCAAAAATCATAAAGAAATCGAATGAAAAAAACAAATAACCTGTAAGATGGCAATCGCTTATATAACAGCATATTAGTCATAAGTAATTATTATATGCAAAATCATAGTTTATTTTGATTGAAAAAAATATTGTACACATATTATAATTATTGGGTTCAAATAAATAAACATTAATAAACATTAATAAATAAAATAAATAAAGATGTGCAATTTTTGTTGTTATTTAATTGAAAAAATAATAATATATTTTAAGAAAAAAACGTTAATATAATATTATTTTATTACATATATCGTAAATCATTTATCAGATAGCTTTAAAGACATAAATTTCTTTAAATCATCAAATAGACATACATGTACATATATATATATATATATATATATATATATATATTAAATAACGCTTCAATAATTTTTATTAAAAAAATGAATATATTATATTTTATAAGATAAGTCTTCACTTTTTAATAAAATATATTTTATCGCAGTACGATAATTTATAATTATTCATTTGAGAAGCAAATAATATACATATATAATAATATAAAACTATCTATTTTTAAGTGAAAAATATTTTGTAATCTATATTGAATACTAATTTCTAGTAATTAGTAGTTAGTGTTATGAATAAAATGACAATATTTTAATTAAATTATTATTATTATATAATATAAGCGTAATAATACTTGCAATAATACTTTTTTGTATAAAACGATATAATAAAAATCAACGGTAATCATAATGTTCTACTTTCTACAATGCTTCTTTCAAGACTGAATTGAACAAAATATTCTTTCATGATAAATTAACTTGTATACATTTATAATTCATATATACGTATCAATATTATAATTCTAAAATATGAAATTAATTCTGTTTATTTTACGCGAGTGTTCAAATCATTTTAAAGAAATATCTCTTTTTATTAATTTATTTTTATTTATTTATTTAATTTTATTGAGATATTGTACAGTTTCTGAGTCTGGTTCAACCAGACTTGGTTTTTTTCTCTTTAAAACAACTTCGGATTTTCGACTCGCAACGATATGTTGTACCTTATGTATCGATTGTCACATTCAATCATTTTTTTCTTCAATTTTCTCTAATTACTGTTATATAAATATAGGTTAATCTATTGATTCTCTTACGAAGAATGTAAATATTAATATATTAATGTGACAGTTAATGCAATTTATAATCTTAGTAATCTATTATCTTTATATTGAATTAGAAGACGCATTTTTAATATATTTTGTTTTACAGTGACTTTATTTTTATTAGTTATTTTTATTAAAATACTTTTTAAATAAAACATATGTTATATAATAATCTAATAGAGTACTAAAACTATTTTTTATTTTGTCAAGACAAAGTAGAAAACAGTTGGGTACAGTCAGACAAACATTGAATATAATACAGTTGTTCTTAGCACAAGTCATTTTATCGAGAATTGCATGTCAAAAGAATTAAATTTATAGAAAATTAATTTATTTAAACTGAATTTATATTGAAGATTTCAAAAATTTTCAATTTCGTTTTGGCATTATTATATCTGTAAATTTTATAATCATAATAAATTAAACAATTATATATGTAATTTTCAATTATGTTACAAATTTTAGAAATAAAAAATTTATACAACAAAATTTTTCAACTTTTACTCTAATTGTATCAATTATGCTTACAATAAAATATAAATTCAAAAAATTATTATCCTAATATTTGAATTATTATATGTATAAGCAAAATCAACGCTTTATTTGTTAATAACTTTTTTATTATTTAAAAGACATTATTTGTTATTACTTACAGAATCTGTGATCAAATAGATGAAAAAGCATCGAAGTCATTCCCTTTCTCCACGAGAAATGCAAAGAGTGAATCTTGAAGAATAATTATATCTACCAAGTAATTAATATCTATTATTTTTATGTCTCAAGTAAATAGATTAATCATTCAATAAAGTAAGGTTTGATAACTTACATCTAAGGTTATCTAACTATTCACTTTTTTATATTAGCTTTATAAGCTTAATAATAATATATTTCAAATTTCATTCATAGATATACCTAATAAATCTTATTTATTTATTATGTATAATTTTAAAGTTACGTTATACAGTTAAGTTTTAGAAAAAGTTATATTAATTTAAAAAATAGGTGTAATCTGAATATGTATAAATTATTAATACAATGGTATAAAAAATATTTTTGATAATCAGATAATGCAAATTTTCATTTTTATTGTTTAAGAATCAGAAATCATTTGTTTATATAATATATATATCAATTTTTTCGTAAAAAAAATTGTAAAATATATATAAAAAATATTATTTTATTGATTTTAATGAATCATACTCAAGATTTTATGAGCTATGATGATTTAAAATAATAGATTAATCAAATATGGATGCTACTAAAATGAAAATACTTAAGTCTTATAGGAGTTGGTGGGTACAAATTATAGCGTTTCAAGATTCATACAGAATAATTCCACAGCTTTTCATCGTGCGAAAACATCGATAATTTTCCTAATTATAAAATTATAAATTATTAGTTTTACATATATGCAACATAGTCTTGTTGGTGAAAATTGCAATCACATGAATTATGCGAAGACGATAAAAAAGCATTGTAGTATATACAAATATTATTTTACAGTACTATAATACACCAATAGGTATTGTATTGTATAGTATTGGTATTGGTAAATAGTACAATTAAATTATGATTATTAGATAAAAGATGATATGTGAAGAACATATTTAAGAATATGAAAGTTATACTTTTTTCATCATATGATTTTATCATTAAACGTTTGAGAAAGATATATTGATAATTTTTTGTTTTTAAAATATTTTATAATGAGTTAAATTTTTTATTGTATTTATAGTTCTATAAAAGTTTATTTAAGCAATAAAAAAAATTTTTAATTTTGTAATTTTATTTATTTTTATATAGACGTAAAGCACGATAATAAACCATGAAAATTAGTATAGAAGAATCAATATATAAAATATAGATGAAATTATGTGATAACACATGATTTAATACATATATATATATTGAAGATAATATATTAATGTAAATATTTTGAGTAATTCTTGAAAATTTTAATATACTCATTTCAATTTAATTAATTTTATATATTATTTTATAGATTTTTTCAATATAGTAAAAATGTGCAAACATATAAAGCTATTATATTATTTTTAAAAAATAATCCTTAAATTTATTTTCAAGTGTTAAAAAAATTCCAATTATAGTATGATATTTTCTGTAAATATATTAAGTGCAAGTGGAATAATTTATTTAGTATACATAAAAATATTTTGAATTTAAAATATTGCTTGAGTATGATATACAAGTTAGAATAATCGATTTAGCTTCAAATAAAAATAAAATTATATTTATTGCAAATAAATATTTTCTTCCCGTGAACTACGTTATTAATTGCTTGTTATTCATTTATATTATTATAAATATTGATACATCTATTTTTATTTTGTGAAATTAATTTCTATATACAGTAATTCAGAAGCTTTTTTATTGTAATAGAATAATTTCAGAATATTATTTTATGAAAAACATCAAATAAAAAACTTATTTTACGAAAAAAAGATCCTATTTTCAAAGGTTTCTATCTTTTTATGAGTAAAATGTACTTAAATACATATTTTAAGAGTACTTTCATGCCAGAGAAATAACTATTTCTAGAAAATTTAAAATTTCTAAAAAAATAAATAAAACTTTAATTTATATAAAAAATATTTTTTACTGATTTATATATAACTTAATTGTTGAGAAATACGGTAGTGATTCTTTGCTGTTAATATGAATCAATTAAGCCGAAGATATATCTATGTCGCTAACTTTATCAGAGGTATACATCTGAAGTAATCGTGTGAAAGTGAGAGCGTGGTAATTCCAGTAATACTCGTCTAACTATCAAGCCACAATAGTGATCATCATGATGAAAATGACTACAACGATGAATTCGAGGACGAAAGGTAAAAAAAAAATGATGCGATGGCATTTATTGTATCCGGTTATTGTACTATGTTCTCCATCGAAGATCATGATTGTAATATTTTTTGCATAAGAACGCCTTTTGCCTCATTTTTTGTAACGTATTTTTTATAATGCAAATATTCTTGTTTCAAGGCTGCATTAGAAGAAATAACTTTATTGTTAAATCTTCGAGTAAATAAATTTTTTATAGCATTTCGCAAATAAATTTTTATAGGATTCCAGATATCTTTGGAGATTCGGTAAATTTGAATTAATGATATAAAATTACAAGCAAAAATTAATAGCTACTACTTGGAAGAATAATTTCATATTTTTTATATATGCTTTTTTATTTTTAATAATTAGATAAAAGAAATTACAGTGGTTTAGTTTTAAACAAAATAAAATAATTGATAATAAAATGTTATTTATTATCATTATGTTAAATAAATATCTAATATAATATTCTAAATATTTATTCATTTAATATAAAATATTATAAAAAATAAAAGATATTTGATTATACATTTTTTAAAAAAATTAATAATTGTTAATCATTATAATATACAGTAGATTTTTGTAGTAATTTTTTTCAAATATTAAAGTTACTATTTATAGATTTAATTTATATGACATAAAAGTTGGAAAAAATATATTAGCATATAATTTCTAACAGATTTAATTTATAGTATGAGTGTACCGACTTAAAGGGTTTTTTAGCGGTTAAAATTAATTTGTATCGTATATTTATAAATAAAGTTTTATATAAAAAGATATTTTAAGAATAAATAATTTTGACAATAGTTAGGTTAGAGAATTTATATAAAATTATAAACCAAAAATAATAATATTTATATTTTAGTAAAATGCGTAAGTAAAATATATTTTAGTATATCACGATAAATCTAGAAAAATAATATTAGATTAAGTAAAAGAGAAATAATGTATAATTTGATTTACGGAATATAAAAAATTGACATCTTAGTATTCAGAAAATATAAAATTCAAAAAATTGATTATATATTACGAATCTGTATTGTAAAATTTTGCATACTTTAATACTGTTAAAATAAATAAAATATCAAGTTTGGATTTTTAGAAATTGTATTAATATTGTGTAATTATGTATTAATGTGTAATTATAGGATAAATAAAATTTATAGTAATAATCTGAACATTTCTTTTCAATGAGTTTCAAATAAACTAAGCATGTATAAATTGATTAAAATATAAATAATTGATGTACAAATAATAATAGAACAAATATAAAAAGAATTTTTATATAATATAGGTAAATAGTTCTATTATTATAATATTTATTTATGTTATAAGTTTATGATCTGAAAGTTTGAAATATAATGAGCACTCAAAGGTGAATAAAATATTGGAAATAAAAATCATGAACACATAATGGTGATAATACGTTTCAACTCGCAGTCCTAGTTTCACACATTAGCTTCAATTATTATTTTATATTTTTACTCCTTTATTTAATCACTATAATTTCGAATCATACAGAAGAGTAAGCTATAAAATATATTCTTACAGAAAAGTACTTAGTTAAGTACAGATTTGAAACAGGCGAGATATCGTAGTAATATTATTTCTTAATAAAAGTGAAGGAAAAAAGTAATAATTTATTTTCAATTGTAACTTTATATACTATAAAATATACCGAAAGAAATTTTAAATTTTGTTTATTATTTTAAATAATTACAATATTAATAAAATTTGAAATTTTTAAAAATAAAAAATATAATTTATTGTACGGTAATAAATGTTATATAATTTATAACAAATTTTTATAAAAGTACAAAGATGTAATTAATAATTAAGCTAATTATTATTTAAAGAATAATGATAAAGTATTCAAAATCTTATTAATCAGAATAAATGAAAAATTAAAGTATTGTATTATTCAAATAATATTTGCTGGCAGGGATAATTTTCAAATCGTAAAGGCGTTTGATTTTATGATCTCTAAAATTTTTTAATCATTTCTTTATAAAATGAAGTAGCAGAAATTAATGTATTGATACAGGAATTGTACATCATTGGGTAAAACCGGAATCGCTACAGTAAAGTATAATTATACTGTGAAACAGGCATTTACCATTCACCATTTTCATTTCATAGAATTTTTTATGATTATAAAGTAGAACTAATTTTTCTCCAGTTTTGTCAGTACTCATAAATATCAATCGGTGAACGTCTTTTGTCTTTTATATTTATCTTCTCATCTATCTAACGACTATCATTTAATATTGAAAGATAAATTTTATTTAGGACGATATCTGATCGTGGTCTACTTCTTTACACAGAAAACTAGGTAATAAAAAAAACATCAATTTTAAAGTTAGCCCAGTAAAGTAATCTCATTTTCAATTATAACACTCAATTCTGACATTTTTTATTCTTGTTATTTTTCAAGTTTCCTATGATTATTTATAGGTACGAAAAATTTATATTGATATTCATTGAACATTATTATACTAATAATAATTTAACAATATTTTATCAATAAAAGGTTATGTATTTTGAGCAAATTAAAAATATTGTTTTTTGTGCAAAATTAAGTACAATTATTTCATTATTTTTTATAAATAAAAGCTTATAAAAACAAAATTAAATTATTATGATTAAATTTATAATTATTTTCAATAATTATTTGAATTATTGGTGTACTTTTTATGAAACCTAAAGGTTTAATATAAGTTTATTAAAACTAAGTTTGTAATGATTATTTTAAAAAATAACGTTTTGGATTTAATCATATAAGCATATAAAAAAATAATGTATTTTAAATTAAATTAAATTATTCAGTTCTTTATTTTATTCATATTTAATGTTTTAAATATAAAAGTGTTATAATAGTTAAGTCAATTAAAAATTTCTAAATATTATAAAACTTTAATCGATAATCATAATTAAAAAGCAAGTTTATCAAATTTAATTTCTTATCTTTGTAGAAATTGAATTAAGGTTACTTTTTTGATGACTCATTATTAATTTCATCAAAGGAAAAAATTTTTATTTCTTTTTTTAGAATTAAATTCATAAACCTATTTAATGAATTAATACGAGATAAAATATGATAAAAATACTCAAACAAGAATTATAATTTTGAGATATTTGAAGGTATGAAAATAACGAATATTTTCTTGAAGCCTATGCTCTGCTAAAATTTCTGGTTAATATATTATTTTAAAAAAGATGTTAAATCATAAAAAATTAACTTCTTTAGTATTTAAGAAAAGTATAAAGGAATTTAAAATAAAAAAATGGAGTTACAATTTTAACTATTGGTGGTTTAATTGGGTATCACATATATAAGTGAAACATGCAATCTTACAGAAGAAAATAAGCGTTTGTTGTCAGGGTACTTGAAAAAAAAAGAAGTGATATTCGTTAATGGTTGCAGTAGTCGACTTTTTGTTCAAGAAACTTTTGCATAAAGTTAGAGCATATTAATTTTTTGTTCTTTTTCTTTTTCTTTCTCTTGCAGAGTCTTTTTCCGACGGACATGAATACTATTAATGTTAATATATATTATTGTATTTTATGTATCTTATTTTAAGACATTAAGTACTTTTTTAAACTCATATTTATATTCATATACTTATATTTAAATAACTCAGTTATTTTTATTAATTTACTATTTAATATATAATATATAGAACTAAAAATAGTAAAAAAATTGGATACTTTGTTTCATAAATAATACATGTATAAAATATATATTTTCATTACTTTATTTATGAATCAAGTTAACTAAAGCTTATGTTTTTCTTCGGTTTAAATGTATTCTATAGATTTGAAAATTATTTAAAATTATTATACATCAATTTGAATATATAAAACATAAAACAAATTAAAAACTGAAAATACCGATATACTTTAAAATATGAATTTTTTTATAAATGTATGTAATAGTTGTTTTAGTGTAAAATTATATATTACCCGTTTTAAAACTTTTCCCTTATTCTCTAAGTTGTAATGATTCCATTAATCACGCAAGTTGTAAGTTGCAATATAATAATATTTTATTTATATCTATCACAAAATTATAAATATATCATCATCGTCGTCGTCGTCGTCGTCATCACAATTATTATTATTATTATTATTATTATGCATAGATATCGAGTGAAAATTTATTAAAGCCTGTAATGAATTATTCTTTCAAGTGTCTCAATATGGTGAAACATTATCTTTATCGTACTTATGTTATATTATGTAAGCAGCTCATAAAAAACATGTTATGCAATATAATTTAATTATTGCGTTAGTGAATTATTTTATTTATTAGTAAAAAAAAATTATAAATGAATTGCAATATACTTTCAAAATATTTTTTATAGTATTTTGATATTCCATCAACATTCACTTGGGATTATTCACTGGCCAGTATAATAAATTATACTGTCACGTAAGAAAAAGTTTAACTAAGTTGAAACCTTTTTTTTTTGAAATTTAAAAATTATTGTTTTACCCACTTCTTTTTATATAAGTATTCATTAACTTGTATGATTTAATGATATTTGCGATAATACATTAAACAGTTAATAAAGCAAAGAAGGATTTAAGTATATAACAAAAATTCATATAGACAAAGTTCATCATTCAGCAATCAATAATTTTTATACATATTTAAAAATATTCTATATATTTCATTGTAAGAGCAAAAATTTATAAGATTTATGTAACTATAATGCAAATAAAAAACGATATAAATGATTTGTCGAAATGATGATTTTGAATTTTTGTGTAAATTGTATAAATATATTTATAATTTTAAGTGAAATTTGGAAATATTTGTTTAGATAAATGGTAATTATTAAGACTAGATCACTTACAAAATTTAGAAATAAAATATGTATGATTGTTGTAATTATAAAGATTTGTTAAGTTGGAACTGATAGTTAAGACACGTTAATTTTTTTTTGTCTGTAATGTTAGAAAGAATAGATAAATAGATATTATTGTATAATTTTTTTAATTATTATTCAATTTAATATTTACATTCTATCTTGATTTTCATGTTTATGAAAGATTAGAAGATAAAATCATTTAAAAGAAATATACAATAATAGAATCTATCAGAGTTCTTATTTTATAAAAGTAAAATTAACTATTTTTTATCAATAGATTTAGTTTTAATTTAATAAATATAAAGTAATAAAGCATTTATAATATCATATCTAATATATAATAAATATAAATAGTAATGTATTTAGAGAATAAATAAAAAAAAAAATTTTAATTTGAAGAATTTATATTTAGTTTATTATCTTAGTGCACTTTAGAAAATATAAAATATATTATTTTTATCTTTTCTGAAAATTAAATGATAATCTAATAAATTTATAAAATATGTAATAATTCATTTTTTCTTAAAATGCTATTTTACTATATTTTATGTATCGATATATATATATTGAATGAAAATAATTGAGACACATTTTTATTTTTAATCATAATTTTAAATATAATAAAAAATTAAAATCTGATATTTTCTTCAATATATATATTACTTTCAAGACAAAATATCTCTTATTATTAATTATAAGAATTCTCTCGATAAATAAAAAATTTCCTTTTTTTGTAATTAATGTATCAGTAAAACAGAAGAGTAAAGAATAAATTATGGATGATAGAATGTACATTACAAAAGTAGAAAAAAGATGTTAATAAAAAAATAAAATCTGTAAAATATTTGGTTCTAACAATTAATTTGAAAACCTTAATTCTTTAAATTATTTAAATTTACAAATAACTACGTACTAAACCATATAGGTTTGATCAAAAGAGAATAGAAGTATTCAAATTTATAATAAATATTTAAAAATAATATATAAATTCATGTATAAAAAAATTTGAAATAATTGCCACTATTAGAAAAAATTTTATTACCAAACCGTATGAAAAATATTATATATAATTATAATTGTATATTTTCATTCTACTAAATTTCATTGTAGCTCATATATAAATATAAATAAAACAGTGTAGTTTGATATTATTTAAAATCATTCATAAATTCATATATTGAATAAAATTTTCTATTACAAAATATTACTATTATATAAACGATTGATATAAATTATGATTTATTTAATTATTTTCAACTAAATTGATCACAATAATCCGTAAAAATTGTCTAATATATTATGATATTGAAATTATAATTAATATGACTCACTTAATTAAGTTTACTTTAATCGACTAATAATCATAGAATTTATTTTACTACGATATAATTATGTTCTAGCTATTAAAGTTGAATAGTATAAATTTCATTTATAAATCTCAATACTAGGTCTTACAAATTTAATATATTCATTTCAACATTAACTTTATATTGTATGTATTTAAAAAATTTACTTTAATCCAGTATAATAAAATAAAATGTTATTGTGCTATGGTATCATTTCAATAGCTCTATCATAGATTTTATATTATAAAAAATCTATTTATCTAATATTTTAATATTAGTATAATAATAAAATAGAAATAAAATAAATAATCTTCAAGTTGATATGTAATTTATGTTTAAAACACACTTTTCTGATATTAATATAAATACTAATTTTATACAACTATGGCAAAAAAGTCAAAAATTATCGTGATAGGTAAAGTTCTATTTGATATTACAAAATTATTAATTTTTAAAATTCAAATTTACATTTGTTTATATATTTTTTTATATATTATATATATAGCTTCATAATATTTAATAAATTTTTTTTGAAAATTCACGAAGGAGTGTATTTTAAAAAATTTAAGCTGGAAACCATAAATATTTTAATTTTAGCTCACTTATGCACCAGCGTAACTTAAAAATATATTTGAAATATAATAATTAATTAGTATTTATTTAAAATACTTGGAATTTTACAGTTTTAAAAATAAGAATTTAACATAATACTTAACTTAAAACATAGAAAAATATTGACATTTAATATAATTTTAATTAACTTATAAAATTTTTATACGATATAAAGAATTAGATTAATGATTCTATTCGTTATCCTAATAAACTTTTATCGGTTTGATTAATGGTCCAAGTCATAAAAGTCATCAATCTTTATTAAATTAATACATTTTATAGAATATACATATATTATATTTATAAATACATGTTTTATAATTATATAATTAGATATTTTTTATACAAATAACAAATTATAAGGTTTATTTTGCTACATAACTATTTAGAATTATACTCAGTTAAATATAATGATTGAAATATTAATTGACTGCTGGAATTTTTTTTAATGAAATAGTTATTTTTAATTAAACTATGTTCTTTGTAATAAGAATATCGATTAAAAATGTATATTCTATTAACTAAAGAATAATATTTACTATATTTGTAGATAACTTCATGAAAAATATTATTTGAAATTAATAGATTTAATAATTAATAGTTTTTTGACAGTATTTATAGATAAATAATAACATAATATTTATTTTATTAAGTTTGTATAAAGAATTGATTTGTTATAAATAAACAAAATTATAATTGAATGCTTAAAAATCGGATTTATTCTAAAACAAGAATTTTAGAAAGCTTATAGAATATTTTAATATGTCAAATACCTTAAATCGAAGAAAAAATATTCTTTCAATAAAACATGAATAGAATTAAAAGATTTGTTAAATTTTATACTTAAAATAGAGTTAAAAAAATAGTTTTGTTCAATATAAAATTACTTTAAAAAATGAAAGATTGATGAAATGACTCAATGTAATTTTATTTCATAGGATTAAATTAGTGAAATTCATAATTCATATTTTTTTATAAAAATGACTATAATTTACATTTTCCGTATTATAATACTTATATTTTATGACTTAAAATGAAAAATTTTTATTAATTCATTCTTAATTTGTAAATTTAAGGAAATTTAATATATAAATAACATTTATGTGAATATTAAAAAAAAATCTTTTAAAACTCTTAAAATTTTCATTGTATATTTTCATTATAATTTTCAATAATAATTGCTTCTTTAAAAACAAAATTTAAAGTTTATTAATACAAATTTTTTAAATATTTAAGAATCATCAAATTTCAATAATACAGTTTTCTTCTAACGTTTAGAATATAAAAAGTTTTTAATTTACAAATAGTTAAGAAAAATTACTTAATTATTAGGTATATAATGATTTAACTAAATCAAATTAGTTCTGTTTCCTTTATACTTATGAGCAGTGACTATATGTTAATTTTGAAAATTTCTTTGAACTATATGTTCTTTTTAAATAATTTTCGATATCATATCGTTTAAATTTTTCTTTGAATTTTGCGTTTATGTCTGGATAAATCGCTTGATATCTTCACAGAAAAATTTCTTTTTAAATTCATAAAATAATATTTTTACATTGCTTAGTAGATAATTTTGCAATTATATGTTTCTAATTTATTTATTTTTGTCTTTTATAATGTATATCATTTAGTTTTCGAGACAATATTATATTATAAATTATTGTCGATTGAGTGTGTAATTAATTGCATGTAAAAATTACTTATAATTGTGCATGCAAGAAATTAAACAGAATAGTTAAACAAACAAGGATAAAAAACAGGTGCAAAAAGAAAATAATAATAGTATAAAGGACATCTTAGTAGGAAGACGGTTTAGAGGAATGGAGGTATCGTAGGCGCAACAAGCAAGATCAAGCGAAAGAAGAGAAAGACGTGCACCGATCAGGCATTGGAGGGACGCGATGTCGGCGACTCGAACTACCAAGCTACTGCTGTCTTCAGTCTTACAATCGCCTTCTTGCAGGAAGGTTCGCGATCCCGAGAACTAGGGAATGAAAATAAGACAAAGAGAAAGAGAGAGAGAATACGAAAAGTGCTTATTTTAGATAGTGAAGGCTGATAGTGAAGATATACGATAATTGTATTACATTGTGCTGGACTCTGAAAATCAGATTCAATGAGGACGTCTATCAGGATGATTACATTTTGCAAGTGATTTGATTATTTTGGAACGTGAAGTCTTACAGATTACAAAATAATGAAAAGTTTAAATAATCGAGTTAAAGTGAATTTTACCATTAAACTATTTATATTTGTCTGTGTGTGTGTTGAATTTTTTTTCTTTTAGTTCGTTATATTATATTGGTGAAGGAAAAGTGCGAATAGTGTTGGAAAAAATGAAGTAGTGTAGATAAAATTAATCCTCAATTTTTAAAACCCTTTACATTGATAATATGAGAATAAATTAATATTCATCAAAATCAAGAATATAAAGAAAAATTATTTTAAAATATGTATGAATTATATTTATAATTTTTAATATTTTAGCAAAAAAAATTTAGTGACTGTCAATCATTCAATGCAAACAACATTATTGATCATAAATAAGTACATAAACATTACAAATCAAATTAATAAGTAGTAAAACAATGATTGGGCATTGTTCATGATTCAACCTTACCAATAAACAAGCATTTATTCGAAATATTTATCTTCTCAAAATACTTTTAGAAATGTAAAAACTTGTAAGAAGAGAAAATCAGTAGTAATAATTTGTAAAATACATCTAAAAAATCAAAAACTGAGGTAAGATTGAAAAAATCATTGAAATCTGGAAAAAGTGCGTCTACCAAACAGGAAACATGCGTTCAGTTACCAAACAGTGTTTTGCACGTGGGAGATAAACGAACTTGTGTTTACGAAATCAACAGGCAGCGCATCTGTCAAGGATTGGTAGGTTTAGAGACGGCGGAAAGGTGGAGGAGGCTCAGAAGCAGCGGCGACGCCGGCGGCAAGAGGACGACGTAGACGACGACGTCGTGGCACGCAGGTGAGTGAAAGCCGAAAGCATTGCATCGATACGCTTGTGTTCTTTTTTCTCTTTAATAAGAAATAATTATGCTGAAGTATTACACTCATAGTGCATGTAGGAAAATTGGTAATCAACGAGTGATGATATAAACAGTTCAGTCTTGAAATTTATGCTTCTTAAGGGAGTACATTGTTAATATATACTTTTGTCTCTATGCGCTTCTCTATGGCATCAAATTTAATAATAATTCTTTAGAATTATGTATAAATAACTAAAATCGCTTATTAATAATGATTTAAGTATTTTTAAAATTCTTACGTAGTTTTATAATATGTAATTTATTGTGGATAATTATGACAAATAAAACTTTATCATGTGATAAGATTGAAAGAAATCATGAATATTATGAAACGCACATTTATGTTTAGATAAATATTGTAGATAATAGATAATATTTAGTAATGTATATAATATATTATTGAATTTTTATATTTACCTCATCATTATTCGGAAATTATATACGATTTTTTTTAAACATATGCTTGTTATTTAAGAGTCAAAAGTTTATTTGTTAAATACTAATTATAATTGTTAATTTTAGAAATTCTACTATAGAAATTTTTTATGAAAACATCTTTATATTTAGAGTTAATCTTTACAAACAGTTATAATTAAAAATTAAAATAAATTAAATTTTTATTTTATTATAGAAATCTAGCAAAATTCAAGAATTACTAATAATAACGAAGTGTATAAATTTATTTTTAAAATTAGATTTTATAGCTTGATTGATAATACTAAAACATAATATAAAATATTTTTAGGAAGTAACACATAAGGTGTAGAATAAACCTTCTTTTATATCATTTATAAATTTATTTAATCAATTTTTATTATGAAATACGAAATATAAATCATAAGTTATAAGAATTATTTAAGTGATTTTTTAAATGTGGAAGCATTTAAAATCTTTCCAAGTATAATTTAATTTATTCGATAGTAATATCCACTCTGTATTTTAACATAAATTATTAATATATAAAATTTAAATTTTATACATTTAAAGTAAAAATAGAAATTAGAACTGAAAATTAATTTTCTCATAAAATATTTAGAAATATAATAACATTGTTATAGAAATAGAATTCTATCAGAAAAAATCTAATAATAAACTTTAGATTTTTCGTATTATACGAGTGACCGAATAGTAATACGATATATAATCTAAATAAGTCAATGCATGTATTAAAAATGAAAACATTCATAAATAAGGTACCTTAATGATTAAATAAAAGATTATTTATAACGTTGTATTGTGTAGTATTTAAATTAGAAAATGCATATATAGCATGTGTATGTCAGATCTTAGCTCTCATTTAGTTATAAAGGAAAATGTTTAAAATGAAAGGTATCTATGTAACAACTATAAATAAAAAGTAAAAATAAAAAATGAAATATTAGATTATTTATATATTTATTCGAAAATTTTGTTAAACCAATATGAATCTCTTTATGAAAGCTAAAATATACAAAATGTCAACGTTAATTCAATTTAATATTATTTGAATAATTTATAATTAAACGTGGAAATTATTTGTGACATTGTAATCGATTCTGTATATTTATGATCTTATTTATTTTGATAAAAGTGTTAAGTTAATATCAATGTGATAAATTTAATTTTTTTTAAATTTTTATTTCATTATGAGTATCATCAACTTTTACTTTTATATAATGAATTTGATACAAAGAAATTTTTTATTTTTCCTAACCTAAAAATCTTTTTTTTTATAATATTGTTTAAGATTATATTTCTACATAAAAAAGATATAAAACATTAATTTGTATCCATAAATTTATATACATATGTTTCTATATTTAACTAAATTATAAATATAACATATTTATGAATAGTAAATAATTTTTTTTTTGTATAATAATATAAGAAAGCATGATTTAATTATTCAGCTATAATATGTCGGATAGAAAATTAAATATCTAAAATACTATTAAAAACATTTATATTCAAAAACTAAAATTCCAATTAATATTTTATATTAGTGTCTTTGTTAGTTCCTTCCAGAGTTATACAATATATTATAGGAAATATCGTATATAATTAGCATATGATTAAATATAATTGTATTCTTTTAAAAATACGAAAAAATTTACTATATAATAAATAAGAATAATTAAAAAATTCAAATTTAATACAATGATTATGAATTATTATACAAATAATTTTTCTAATTGCAAAATAAATTAATTTAAAAAAATTTCTTTCTACTTAAAGAACGTTTCTTATATATAATAATCTTGTATATACAATCTAATTATAGAAAAATGATAAAATATAATGTTGAAATTCATTATTCTGTCTGAAAAGAAATTAAAAATTCGCATTTTAAATTACGTTCAGTTTGCTATTTAAATAATAGAAGAATAAATTTATTTATTGATCTACTTTATGAAGACTACACAAAATATTTCAAAATTTATTGATATTCTGGTGTTTCTTTTTAATGATGCAGAAATACTATCTTATAAGAAAAGACTTTTTCCTAATTTAAAGAACATAAATTTAATATGTTTTATAAAATTAAATTTTATTCAAATATAGTTTTCAAGTATATATATTAGTTTCAGCTCAAAATAAAACTTTGCTTTTATTTTATTATTTTAGTATATTTAAATTTTAATTTGAAAATACACAAAGTTTCTATTTCTAAACATGAGATTTTGCGTGCAATTTATTTTAATTTTCTTGATTTCAAATCTACAAAGATTAAAATAATAATAATATTCATAATAATAATTATGATCAAATTAAGAAATAATGAATAATTTCCTAAATAAATTATATTAGCATGTTTACTAGTTATCGTCTCAAAATAATCAAATTAAAAAAAACATAAGATAAATAATTTTTGTAATAAAATATCTGGAAATTTATTGCGCAAATAATATCTATGTTAATTTATTTTATCGTTTACAATACATTTAACACATAATAATTTAAAATAATGCAAATATTACAATAATTTTTACTTTTTAAAATATAATGTAAAATAATTTATTATATGCAAATTTAGTTATTATTTGTTATATTAAAAGAAATTAATTATAAATATAAGTAGATAATAATTATTTATTTATAAATTTAATATTGATTACTTATTATCGATGTATAAATTTATATTGAAAGCCATTAATTTTTTAAATATATATATATATATAAGATTCTAATATACACGATCAATTTATGTTTATGAATTGTATTACATTTTATTTTTCCAAAACTTATAAAGTAATTAAAAATATATATTCTCGTTTTATTAAATTTAATTGATTTTTTTATTAATTAAACGTAACATCAAAATATATAAATGTTAAATTTTGTTAATTTTCTGCTTTATTTTCCATATTTAAATGTAAGATAATCGAATATTATTAATTAATTACCGTCAAAAAAAATTATGAAAGAATTAATTGTTGTAATATAACTGATACATATGAAACTTTTTTAGTCCTTTATTTTATTATAATTTGAAATATACATAGTTCTATAATCATTTAAAGTAGAAAATTTTATATGTAGTTATCAGCATTTACATTACATATGTCTTCTGATTCAAAAAATACTCTTCTATTTCGAATAGCATAATTATGTAGAGAAATAAATAATTATTTAAAAAATTTATTACAAAAATACGCTATTTCACCAACTTTCAAATTTCATTTTCTTGAGATACATAATAATAAATACTCTACAATTAGAATTGATACTTAAAATTCATACGATTGAGTAATATTCTGAAGTTGTAATATTGTTAAAAAGTTAATTTTCGTGCTTGCAAGATATAAAACAAAAATCATAACACTAATAGTAATTTTTCTCATTATTCACATCATATAAAATATGTAACTAGCGTATAGTTACGGTTTGAGTATCAAAAGTTCTCGTATATCACATGATCAAACTTCAGATTTTGAAGAGGAATCATTAATTTCATTGTTTTTATATTAATTCATAAATTATATTAATTCAAATTTCTTCAAAATATCTCTGAGTGTTGGATGTTAATGTAAATAAATTTATTTATCATAATACTATTAAATTTTTTTACATTATTTGATGGTTCAAAGATTATTAATTTTGGTACAGAGTTGTATTCTAATTTTATTTTAATGCTATTCTATAACTCTTATCTAAAAATACGTAAAAATAATTTTAAAAATTTTTTATAAAAAATACTCTTTTTTGTTTCACTAATAAATAATCTTATAGTTGCATACGTATAGGCATAAACGATCTATAAATATAGTCAGACATCGAAGTAACCTTTTTTTTTACCAATAGTTACTTGTCCAATAGTATACTTTTAGAGTTTATGTAGTCTCCTTGATTGTGCTTAAATGCATATGCAATTGATTCCATTATTTAAATATTTTTTAATTATTATTCATATAATATTTTTAACTAAAAAACCGAATTAAGTGAAAAATACATCATTTTACAACGTTAAAAAATACAATAATTAAAAAATAAATAGGTATCAATAAAAATAAGATTATAAAATGAGAAAACTAAATTTTTTTATTAAAAATATTTCTTTTTCGAGCTACAATTTATTTCTATTTATTTATATTATTTTTTAATTTATACTAGTATAATTAAAAAATTGATCGAATATGTTAATCTAAAATAATGCATTTTAAAAAATCGTTGAATATTTGAAATATTATATATTTGTAAAGCGAGAATAGTAAGTGAAAAAAAAGAAAGAGAAAAAAACAAATAATGAAAAAGAAGAATAAAGAAATATTTAAATTAAATATATCATATTTGAATTAAAATTTAAAAATATTTCAATTAATGATTGAATCGAATGTGTTTTAAAAAATTTTATTTGTAAAATATTAATTATAGATTTATTATTTTTATAACATTGAAAAATCAAATATTAAGTATTTCAATTTTCTATCTTTTAAATATATAAATTATGAAACAACATAATAAATTTCTACACTACAAAATAAAAATGTAAAAAATCACGTTTAGTATAATAAATGAATAAATATTGAAATACAAGCCTTTTCTATTTTACCATTGTCTTTAAATACTATTTCTTTCATTTAATTAATATTTCTTTGATGATTAAAATAAAAATTTTATATTCATATATATTTTATGTATTTATAAATGGTAAAGATATAGAGGAAGATCATTCTAAAAGACAATTTTTAAATCAACTCTTGTCCTAATGTATATTACTGAAAATAGCTGTTCTAAGTAATAATTAGATGTAGTTTGCGTGTATGATATTTATATCATGCTACTTCTAGAGGAAATCCTATTTAGACAAATTGAATAATTTTTTTATACTTATTTTCCAAAAATATAGAATACTATTTCCTATAATAATATAATAACTTTTTGAGTATTATTATTTAGTTGTATTATGAGTTTTAGTAATATTTATTTTACTAAACTTATAGAATGAAAGTTACATAAATATTATATTTAATAAAATTTACAAAATTTTAAGTATTTTATATTAATAATAATAATAGACGTAAAAAAAATTACTTACTTATGTTTAAAAAATTATTTAAAAACTAATATAATTTGAATTATAAAAAATTCTACAATTATTAATAAATTTATTGATTTAAGAAAAATGAAAAAAATTTTTATAAATTTCTTGGAAATTCATGTCATTTTTATAATAAAATAAAATAATTATAATATATATTTTAATATAAATATGCTCTAACTAATTTTTTAAAAAAGTATAACAGATTCAGACAAATTTTATAGTCACAATTTAAAAAAATAATTTATACATCACATCAAAATTAAAATTAAATTCTATTTTATCTTTTAAAATTTAAATAAAATAAATTATATGAAAAAAACTCAAGTTATAATCATAAATAATTTAAAAATATTCAAAAAATATTGAAATAATTGTTATAATTTTTTTTTTTATTAAATTAATAAATAGTAAATATACTAAATATAAATATATTTAAGGTTTATTGAAGTAATATAAAAGAAATATTTTTGTTGTTTATTAAACTTGATAATTTTGAGTTAATATTATGCCATAAGTCAATTTTAATTTAATTTTCTTTTAAGTATTGTTTTTTTATTATTGAATTTATCAATTATTTATTAACAAGGATCGATAGGTTACATTTGTTAAATATTATCCATATTTTAGTTACATTTGATAATATTTAATGAATTTTTTAATAATATTTATGTGCGACAATTAAAAATAATACGAAATAACAGAATTATAAACATACCTAAAAAGTACTAAATGTGCACTAAGTATATTAAATGATGGAACAAACATATGTTTAGTCACACTGTATGATTTAGAAAAAGATAATTTATAATTTAAATTATATTATTGAAGATATACTATATAATATATAAGTAATAAAAATTCTCAAGAATTTTTTAATAACAATTGTATAATTTATTAAAACAAAAGTCTGGAAATTCTTTTGTATGTTGTTTATACAGATGAATAATCTAAATTTCAAAATACTTTTATTACATGTAGTTTTAAATTATTTTTGTAAGTTAATTACGATATTTATTTATTTTATTTTAACTATTATTAATATTTTTATTACAATAATATTTTTAATATTAATTTTTGTTGTGTTAATTATTAAATAAAACTTTTTTAACTCTTTAAAATAAAATTTGATGAACATTTCTATATACAACTACATTTTTTCATACAATCGTATAATTTTATTGTTTCTATAAATATCGTTTATTAAACTTCTTAAATTATATATAAATTTTCTCTAGATTATTAAAAAAAATATATTGTTTCATATATATAATATTTCATGTTTAGAAAAATATGTGGAAGATATTCTATTGATTTAAAAATTAAAAAGTATATTAATAATTTAATAAGATTGATTTTAATAATTAGATTTTTTAACTAAAATAACGTTTGTATGAAAATAATTCATGAAAAATTTATTTAAATACTTTGATATATTTAACTTTAAGACTTACAATATTAATTAATAATAAATTATATATATTTATAATTTTCAAATAAAATTAACTTATAATTTGAAATTATCTTATAAATGTATCTACTAAAATTTAAACAATTCTTATATTACTCAAAACTACTTGTTATTATTTAATAATATATTTAATAATTTATTTTTTTAATGTACGTATGATCTATAATGAATTGTGAATAATTATTATGACAAATATTTTTTTATTTTTAATAGTAAAATGCCCGTAATACTTTATTTTGCATGACATAAATATAAAAATAAACGTGATTATTAGAATTATTAAATGGTATATTATCATATATTATAAAATCTACACAGATAAATTTTAAACAGTGTTATTCTTTTAAAGTAATAATAATATAATTTTCTACTCTTTTTGCTAGGAGATGTGTTGAAACCTTTCATTTTGATTCACCGTAAGTTTTTTATATACTATGAGGCATTGCAGATTCATCGCACAAACCGGTTTTAGTCTACTAAATTTTCTTCTTATAGTTCATTTTTTGAAAAATTTATATTTGTGTTCAAATTTAAAACGAAAAATAACACGTCAAATAGACATTTGTATAAATAAAAATTATGAACGAAAAATAGAATAGTAAAATATACTTTATTTTTAATGTTTTGTACAATTTTTTTTTAATAATTATCTTATAAATATCTCGAATAAAGTTTTAAAAATCAAGGTAAGTATAAATTATATAAAATTCTATCGAATTCATTTGTAAGAAGTGCAATGCAATGTGTAATAATAAACCTCGATTCGGATTTTCGGCCTGTAATCTTTTGTTTTAAGCCGTGAATCCGTTTATTTATAAGATAATTTATTATTTTTGATTCTTTTCTATATTCATATTCATACCCTTATATGTACATTTCACACAAATTCCTATGATGGAATGTCGTATAAAATACCAACCTCTAAGTGTAGTTCTATATTACTGCACTTTTTCCTTCTTTCTGAATTCTTAATATTATAAATACATATAATTATTTATTTATTAGTCGGTGTTGGAAAATTTATGAATAGTTATAAGTTATTGTATATATTTGGAAAAAATTTTTCTGCTGAATTTTCATAATGTAAATTAAAGACTTACATAAAAATGATTGGGTCACATGTCACATAATCACATATTGTAGTATTATAATTTGATAATTCAGTGAATTAATATTTATGATATATGATGAGGTATTTCAAAACACTTTGTTATTTTTAAATTACTATATATTAATATTATATAGAATATTATGTATTTTAGAATATCATATAACCATTAAATTTATCGTTTCATTGTTTAGTTACTTATTGAGAAAAATATTCTATTAATATGATGTTGTATATTTTTGAATATCTTATATATAATTCAGTGTTTTAAATGAAAATTAATAGAACGAATTTAGTAGAATAAAATAAATAATAAATGTGTAAGTGAATCATAGAGTAACACTATTTTATATGTTTGCAAATTAATTTCTGAATATTTAATATTTTTAGGCTGCAATAAATAAAATTTATAAAATATAAAAAATTAAAACTTTTCAAAAGTTTTTTCCTTTTTTAATTCTGTAAGATAAAATATGCTGATGGTACATACTTCGTATTTACAGATATTTTTTTCGACAAAGAATTGACTGTAACGTTCTTGCATCGAAATTTATTTGATGTTCTAAATAACTAATAGTTTTTTTTTATTTACAGATATACTTTGAAAGATAATATATGTACTGCTATTTGTTCAACTACTGCTTTAAAATAAGTAAAAATTTTTTTATTCAATCATAAGGATAAAATATTGTTGATAATATACCAAAACTTATAAATTTAAAACGTATAAGTTATGCTGTATTATATGATTAATAATTTTAATTTGAAAATAAACTTTTAAATATTGAAATAATTTCTCAAAAGTAAAAGAGAATTGTTGCTCTAGTTTAATATTAAATAATATTATAATACTAAAAACTATGATAATAAATATAAAATAATATGATGTAAAATATGATAATACACATTGCTAACTAATATTGAAAATTATAAAAAATCAATGTAAATTAGATTATATAATTTAAATCTTTGATAATTTAATTTTTTTGGATTTTTTTATTAAACATGATAATAGTATAAATTTCCATATGTGAATACTATTCTAAGCCATCAATAATCTATTACAAATAGACTACGAGGAAAGGCTTCTCTTATTCAACGAGATCTACTGCGACTATTGGATTATCCAAAAAACGTGCACGTATAAACGTTTTTTACAAAATAAGGAGAAAAATATTCCAGTTGAACATAGTTTACCGAAAATTGAAGACCGTTATTCTATTAAATGAATACGCTTGTTCTTTTTTCATATGAATAATGTAAATAATTTCATATGAATATCATCTACTATTTGAATCTTAAAACTAATAATCGGATGTTATGTGAACAAAAATAATGGAAATATACAACTGTATCATATTGTAGATCATAAGTGAAGTGATAATTTATGTTAGGCAATTATGAAAGGCAAAATACCCTTAAGATAAATTATTTATAAAATTTGGAATGTAATCAATTTTCAATGTGTCTAAATTTTCACAAAATTATAAAAAACTTATTTGATTAAAATTTATTCTTAGAGATTTTTTTAAGAAGATTAATCAAGTAATGAAATTGTCTACTTTCATATTTCTAGAATAATATAAGTTTTTCTTAACTTTATTTTAATACTTTTATTTTACAAAAATTCAAAGTTTTATGCATTCAAAAATTTTATTCATAATAAATAAGAAAATTATTTTATTTTAAGATTTATTTATGAAATTAAACTCCTGCATATTTTCCTTAATTCTTAATATTTTTTAAATCAATGATATTACAATAAAGATCCGAGCTAAAATTTATTATTATTTAATAATAATGTAGATGATTCATTATACTTTATTGAAAATTTATATTTCAATAAGAAGAACTGTAGTGATTTCTTATTATTAATTATTTATGAAGTTTGGAAGACTTTTTGAAAAATGTTTAATTTTAGAAATAAATAATTTAAAAATAATTTAAAAAATATTTTTATAATTGAATAAAAATGAAGATAATTAACCTTTTCTTATAACAATTAAAAACAATCGTTATTAATCATTCGAGATTAATAAATATCCATAATAGTTCTTCTTTATAACTTACTCATTAATTAATTCTTCAATTCCTTCTTTTTCTTTGAGATTTTATATAATTTTATTAAATTACGAAGATCAGTATGTCATATTTTTTACATACCTATCGCATACATAAAATTTATATTTATTTACATTTGTTTTATATATAAATATAAATATTTCTTCTTGTCTCAACCTTTTTAATGCCTGTATTTTTTTAGTTTTAAGGATAGAAAATGGAACCACTAAAACTATTTTACTATAAAATTAAAAATTTTAGAAATTTTAGTATTAATTTAATGATATTATATTTTTAAATAAGTTTTTCTTTTTAAAATAAAATGTGCGACTAAATAGCAGTCTTAATTATTTCTTACAATTGAAATTAGTACATTGTAATTTATTTGTATGTTTATATGATACTAAATTTAATTTTTTTATAGTAATTTTACATTTTACATTCTAAAATATTTTAATATCATTAATGATTTTAATCTATAATTATAAAAATTAGTTATACATTTTAGAAAGACGTTAATTTTTAATGATCTAAATTAATAATATATGTATATATTATACATATTTTTGAAAAATTTACTTTGTACTTTCCAATTAATAATAAATACACTTAAAGCTTATAAATTATGAAAGCCTTTAAAACGAATAAAATTTATAAATTTTTAAAAACTTTCCATTTTAAAATTAATATTTGAATATTTTATCTTAATTTCTAAATTAGTTGAAACAAAAAATTCATTAAAATAACGCATCAATTCCAGTACTAAATCTTTGTGAAGTAAACATATTTTTGGCATAAATATACTTCATAGAAAAAATTTCTATTTTAAAATTAAGTTAATTTTATGCAATTAATTTTATTTAATTAAAAAAATGCTTGTTCTATTTAGTTTAAATACATATTAATATAATGTAAATGTTAGAAAATTTATTTTACATAGTTTATTGTTTTCTTAGTTGGAATATAATTTTACATACTTTTTCAACAATTTTTGAAATTTTAGATAAACGTATTATATTATTCATATAATAAAATTTAATAGTAATGATTTAACTCATATTTTCTACTATTATCGTATGATTTTTATACTGTAGTATTTAATGTATTTGATTGAACAGTTTTCTGAATATAATATTTACATTTATATTAGTATATTTATAGTTTTTGCTATGGAATGATAATTAAAAAAATTATTCAATAAAAAATAATACTAAAAGTAATATGAATTAAAGAATAAATAAAAGACTTAATAAATCTATTTATGAATACAATACATATTGTAATATTTAAACGTATTACGATTATACTTTAAAATTACTATACAGAAACAATATTTGAGATACTTGAAAATTTATATAATTTTGTATTAAATTAATTTACCTCAATAATTTAACATTTTTAATTCATAATTTATAAACATAAACGGAATTACTACAATTTAAATAATTTTTATATTAAATGATATCAATAAATTTAGATATGTATAATTTAATAATATGATGTAACCATATTACATAATTTATTATTTAATATTTTTAAACATTCTTTAAAAGGCAATAAAGACATAATTTAATAATCTATTTCTGGATTTTAAACATTTTCAATGAAATGAAGTCTAAAATTCCGTTGCATTTGAAGATAAAAAAAGCAGAAAGGGTGAAGCAATCTACTTACAAAATATTACAGCTGTAGAGTAATAAGTATAAATAAATTAAAAAGCATGTGTCAATAAATATTTCATTATTCATGTAAAATTTGCATATGATAGTATATAAATACGTACAGTAGTTTTGTATTCAATATTCCTTTCTGAATGATGATTGGTCAGTTTCATACGCAATTCATCAGAACGGATATACAAAATTATCTGGCATATATTATGAACAATATTTGTTATTTTTCTTAAGATAAAAATAAATTTTGATAATAATTTCTTTCGTTGTATCTTATACTAATCATTAAGATTCACTGAAAACTATTATATACATATTCTATATATTATAATTGTCATACCTACAAGGTAGACATTTATTCCTGGCTTATTATCAACTACATTTACATTGTCATGTTAAATATTTTTTAGAAAATAAAAAATTAATAAAATATCTTAATAAAAAATAAATATGTAATAAATTAATTATAATATTCAGTTGAAAATGAGATATATCACTAAGAGTATAAAACTATAAACCTAAATAAAAATAATATTTCTAGAAAGGACCAAAGGAATATATAATATATAATGCAATTTGGATACCTTAAAAACTTTATAGATAATAAAAGGCATAATTAAAATAAATATTATAATAATTATGCAATAAAATTTTAAATCAACAGAAAAAGTATTTGAAAATCTACTGATGACAATAATGTTATACATTCAATATACAGATAGGGATATAGTTACATAAATATATAATATTTTATCAATTAAACTGAATAATTTTAATAAAATATGTATTATATAAAAGTTAACCTTTTTAACTTTAGCTTTATTGTTGAGATAATAAATCTAAACTAAAAAAAAGTTATTTCCTTGATCACATGAAATTCATTCTTTTAAATGATAATAGTTATTTGCTTTCTAGTTTATAAAAATGATGTTTAATAAATATTAAGTATCAAAAGGTTTTTCCGATATTTTTTTTTTATTTTTTTATTTTAAACATTTTTAAAATAGAAAGTTTAAAATAAGAATTATTATTACAGTATTTTTATAATTTTATAACACTGAATTACAAAAAAATTATTATGAGCTGATCATAATTTTAATTATATGTTAAATTTAATTACAAATTAGAATTTTAATTATAAGTATTAGATACTCATTGTAAAATATTATAGAATAAAAAAATTGATGTCTTATATTATTTTCTAAAATTTGAAATAAGTATAAAATATAATGTATTTTAAAAGATAAATTTATACACGGTTGAAGTATTATTTATCTTGATTATATATTTATGTATGTAACTATAAAGTTCAAGATACAAAATTATATTAACGTACTAAAAAGATCGAAAATTTCTTTATTTCTTGTGTAGATACAATTATATACTGTTAAATAAAAATTTAACAGGTACATTTAGTTCAATTTAATAGTTAAAACTTGACAAATTTCATCTAGAAAAAATGGATTCTGTGCATATCTAAACTTCTAAAAGTATACGAGCATTTTTATTTACTTACGAGACATCTTTTATTCGAATGAAGAAATAATTATGTGTTTCAACTTATGAGCACTGATAAATATACTTATAATAATGGTACATTTATTCTTATTTTCGATCAATCGAAATCTCCGGAAGCTAATTTACATACATTCGTGTAGTATAGTTGGAGGTAGAAATCTATTATACCTTTCGTTCAACCCATAAATTATTAAGCATTCGTACGCTCCCACTTATCAAATGAAAATAGATCGTATTCAATTTAAATTTCAAGCGTTCAACTTTCACTTTCGTATTAGAGACTCTCTCCAATCTTTCATTATCAATCTTTTTCTCTCTTATGTTGTATGTGTATGCACACGTATTTAAGTATGAAATGATCACAAATAAAAACGATCGCGATGATATCGTGAACGGATGTTAACGTCAGTAATTACAGGATTGGGCTACTTTCTCGCTTTGGTGCAAGGTAAATCTCGCGAAACATTTTATCTATACTTTTATCTAATACTTCTACATTTAAAAATATTACTTTTGCCTGCTTTAAAAACAGCCATACGTGCGCATATACACACGTACATACAAACACAAATATGAAAATAGTATCATTACAATTTTGTTAATTTGTGCCGTTGCTTTCCATAAAAATTTTTTATTACAAATATAGATTTCTAGAAATATTTCAAAGTTGTGTAATCGAGAAATAGGGTACATAATTGATGATTATGTAGAAAATAAGCGTTTGTACTTTATTATAAACAATAGTTTAATAACTTCCTTGTTACAGTAGGATAAAAATACTTATTATGAGTATTTTAAAAAATTATTTATTCACTGGGTAATTCACATTATTCAATGCTAATCTAATCTGTAAACTTAATATGTAACGTATTTTAATTAAAAATAAATATACGAATAGACGCAAGATTTGCAGTGACTGAATTATTCATTATACTTCGAGAAAAATCTGTAAATCAATATTTCAATATTTATTGTAATTCTTAAAATAAAAGAAAATTATTTTTATGTTAATATTTTACATAAGTTTCATATTTAAATATAGCTATTTTTATTATTTTATGATTGTTTGACATATTTTATAATAAAAATAATTTTTAGAATTTAATATTAAAAATACAATAGAAAAATTTAACATTTAATAAAAATGACTTTAATAGTAGTGAAATAATAATGAGTTATTAGTATTTTTATTTTGCTGCAAAAATTAAAAAAATTATATATTAAAAATTACAGAAGAAATTTAAAAGTTTTTTGTAAAAATTTAAGGTTAAGTGAAAATGTTGTACAAGATTTCTTAAAATAGTATTTATGATAATAAACCTCATTTATATTTAATTACATAATAAATACCACTTCTTATCTCTAAGTACACGTAAATTAAAATGAAATTCTATTAGTAAAAATTTATAAGAATGTTATCTAAAATAAAAAAATATTACAAAAATTAATATTTAAAGCATAAAAATTATTTCGAAAAATAATTTACGATAATTTTATTTTAAATGTAAATACAGCAACTTTATATTTATGGATAATTATGCAAATAAAGCCTCTTAAAGGTTTATATAAATTAAAAGCTAAATAAGATGCAAGTATGAACTTTATCTTAAATAAATAGTTTAAATATATATAAAAGTATTTAACTGTTTTTTGGTATAAATATTATAATGATACATTTAAATAAATAGCAGGTACTAATAGCAACAGTAGTAACTACTGGCCAATGTATTTTGATCAGACGTTATGAGACGGGGAAAACATAAATACGCGTACACATGAAAACGGGCGCCTTCATACGTTTACATAAGGTGAAAATACTTTCAGCTAAACAGAAAAAACGATATAAACATTTATATGCGTATTTATAACACATATTTATAAAATCGATTCTATTTTCTTCTTTTTCTTATTATGTATACAGATGTGTGAAATTGCTTCAATTCATTTTTGATAACATAAATCAATACTTTAGTCATTAATTCTGTCAAACTTTATTACTTAAGAAAAGTATACATTTTTAAAATCTTCACAATTATTTACTAATTATTATAAATTGAGGAAATAATTAGATCGTATAAATTTGTTTAAGATTATTCCATTTTTATTGAATACAATACCACGTATTTAATTTCATTATTTAAAAGAATATTTAATACGTTTTTTATTTATAAATAGATTTTAAAGATTTAAATAAAATAATTTTTACGAATTTATTTTTTCATAAATGTTCTCATTTATATTATATGTTGTGAATTCAAAGTACCAATGGTAGTAATCGTAAGATTAATAATATCATATAATTATAATAAGAATATAGTTTTATTTTAGTATTTTTGCACTTAAAAAGAAATTGTTTCTAAGTGTTAAGTATTTAAGATATAAACTAATTTTTAGTTTTAAAAGTTATAGTGAAATACGAAAAATATTATTTCATTAAATCAGTCTACTTAAAGTTATTAATAAATTGAAGAAGTAAAACAGATGAACTAATGATTTTAATTATTAATATTATATTTATATAAAACTGTATATTGTACAATATGAAAGATATTAAATTATATAATTATATAAAAATGAAAAATATGATAATACTTTTCATAGTTAAGTATCATCAAAATTTTTAAATTTAAAACTTTAATTTTGCATAGAAAATATATAATTTGAAGTCATGAAATAATAATTTTTTTAATTATGATATTTACTCTATTTATTTATTGATTCATATGATAAAATAATTTTTCTTTTAGAAAGAAGAACTCCTCTATTTCGTAGCCATGAACCTCGCGCTGCATGGATTTTTGCTGCAGGGTATGTAATTTTCAAAATTACATTTAATTATAATTACTAAGAATGAATTTAATAATATAATAATATTTATTTAAATATATTATTAAATATATTTTATTATAAACTTAAATTTTTTATTTCATATTGCGTTAAAGCTCATATTTGTTTATTTTATTAAATTACAATAATATTCTAAAACTATTTTTTATTATTGTATATATTTATACATAAAATTATTACAGATCTTTTATATAATATTATTTATTTTTGTAATAATAAATTATTTCACAATTTTTCATCAAAGTAGATGAAAAATGTGATTCTAATTATTCAATAAGAAAAAAATAAGTAATTTTTAAATACAATATATTGGAAAAACATATTCTTTATTTTGCCATTCATTAAATAATGAAATTATATATCATCTATAATAATAATAAAATAGCAATATTATTTAAAATATTCTAAATTATAAAGCTATGTATGTAAAAGTTAAGGATGAATATAATGAATAATTTAAATTATTTTAATTTTGAATAATTTATAAACTTGATATGCAAGTATATTAATATCTTATGAAAAATTTTATAATATATAACACAGTTAATATATTTAAAAACTAATTTCTTAAATAAACTTTCAAATAAAGTATAAATCTTATCTTTAAGTCATAATGAAAAATATGTATCAAAGTGAAGAAAAATTTTGTGATCACAAAAAGTACAGAAAGGTCTCATATTATCATTTTTAGTTCATACATTATTTGAAATGCGATTACGTGGCGACATAAAAGTGTAATCTGTATTATCGGATATACAATAAAAAATGTATGTAGATATAGAAAAAAAGACAAAAAAAGGATAGAAAAATTGAAGAGAGAAAAAGTGAGAGAGAGAGAGAGAGAGGAGATCCAAAAAGAAAAAAAATCCGCAAGGTTTAATCGGCTGGATAATGAACCATATGTGGAAAGTCGTGCTCTGGAACTGGGTTTTCATATCGTACTTATCACAATCTAAGTGTGCTTAAAAAATTTCCGTAGGTTGAGTTGCTTTTTTTCCTTCTAAAGAAACATATTTTTTTTTGTGAAAATATTATCGTGACAGAATCTATCTATATCGAATAGTATCTATTCAAGTGTATCCAAATAATTTAAAAATTTGTGTATTAAATACTATACTCTACAATTATTGAATATTTAAATGAAGAATTCGAGTAAATTTTTTAAAGAATAATTGTAACTTTATTTTTAAAAAAAATTTATAAATACAAACTACAGTTTTAATATTATTCCAATCTCTTAATATAAAATTACATTAAAATTATAATTTTTGCAAATCTAAAGAAAAACATAGAAATTATTTTTTATTACTAATATAACATTATTAATATTAATAAAATAATTATTAATTTATAATTAAAAAAAATATAGATTCACCTTTAATGATTTAATGCTATAAATTATAACGAATAAGAAATTTTAGTATTTAAGATTCTTTAAAATTCTACATCAATATATTATTTGACTATATTATGCTATACACAAATCAATAGAGTAACTTTTACATGCATTCTTTTCAATCTGCATATACTTCGTCAAAAATATTTACTTTTATAGAAAAATTTACTTGAGAATATTCAAGAAAAATCAATCACAAGGGTGAAATAAGTTGAACAGCCCAGATTTTTAGCAATCCGGTGAATGATATTTAAGTTTTCACTAATATTATAGATTTTTTTTTCGTCTATGGTTTTCTTGATTGATAAATTTGCATTTGAAACTATTTTTTTCTATTGTAAATTCATACAATTATTTCCATCAAACTGACAAAATAATTAATCTTCGAATTTAAAAAATAAATTACTGTAACTTCATACTATCAAAGTTTTTATAAAAACTTTTTATAATAAAATGCATATATGAAATATATTAAACATTGAGAAAATTTTTTCGATAATTATAATACAAAATGTTATAATATTCATTAAAATAATTTTTTATTAACTAGATGAAATATATGAATAAAATATTTTGATATATTAATACAGATATAAAAAAAAATAAGATTTTCATATATTATAAAGAATTGATCCGAATGAGAAATTAAAAAATTTGATGTTCTTAGACAAACGTAATATAATTAATTTAATTCTTAAAAATTTTTATTTCTTGCTAAATCTTATATCTTAATAATGGCATAGATTGTAAAATTTATATAATTGATATAAAACATTTCAGCAGAGCTATTTTGAACAAATTATCCACGTAAAAAAAGTTTTAAAGTTTACAAACATACAATATTTATGTAGAAATTTCAAGGATTAAATACATTTTACGTGTAATTATAATCTAACATTAGTATTTTTTTCTACAATATATATATAGATTTATAGTTTAAATTTAATTTTAATATTAAAGGCATAAATAAAAAAAGAGAATAGTTCTATAATTATGATAAAAAACTATACGATTAAATACAGTTATTTTTTTAAGTGAGTATGAATGTACATCATCTGCTGACTACCGGAGAAGACGAATAGCGTGCTTTATTGAAATTATTTTCGAATTATAACATTTTACATATGAATTTGATTATAATTAGTATTAATATTTTTAATAAGGGTATTATAATATTAAATATTGTTTACATTCTCTTTACTTTAAAATACGATGTTAAGTAAAATAACTTGTTTCTCATTAGAAGAAAAAGTTTTTTTTTAATTTATGAATATCTATTCCGTTAAATAAATGATTTAATGAATTTCATTTTTAAGTAGGTAATGGTTTATAATGCAATTGAAAAATTCCACATCATAAATATCTATAGATGCATTGTATATATAAATAAATCTTCACCTCCAAGTAATTGTTATTGATGATTATTGATTGAAAAGCGATAAATTTATTTTCTTGATAAGTAAAATAAGTTAAAACTATTTCCTGTGAAGCAATAGTGAAATCACATAATGTTATTGATACATTTGTTATATATACATTATATATTTATATACAATAAGTTTAATATTACAAGAAAAAGGTTACACGTGAATATGTAAACTGGTGATTAAATTTTTTTTAATATAATATGTTTTATAATTCAAGTTAATATAAAAAAAGCAATTAAAATTTTATTATTGATATACTACTAATAATTACAAAATAAAACTATGATTAAAATATTTCCTTCATAATGGATTTTAATTGAATATAATTCCTATTAATAATAAAAAATACAAAAATAATATAAATGTTTACAAAAATTTCTAAATTTGAAGCGTTTATAAGTAATCTCGTTAAAAAAAACGGTTTCTTACAGAAGAAATCAAATAAATTCTCTGTAACAGAACATTTGTTAGTTTTATTTAATTTAATTGCACTTATAAATAATTGAATAATTTTTAGTCTCAATTTAAGCAAAGTTTACTATGTTTCTAACTTGCACAAGTAGTATCAAAGATGTGTAGGATTTAAAATGCACATTTAAAAAATATCATCGCGATCATCTGAGGGACAAATTCAATTATATATAAGAAATAAATGAAAAAAATATATTAACTAAGTATATACATACATATACTTATATAAAAATATATAAGTATATACAGAACACGAATCATGCCATTAAGAAAGTCCATCCGAGTTTAGCTGTCCTCAACGCCCATTACCGAGTATAATGCATATGCGAATAATTTACGCGATAGCTGCAAGAGACTGTCGTTGAATGATTTTCATCATTTTCAATCATTATTGCTTGCGTCTATAATGAACGATGCGCATATGGCTTTTGACTCATACGTAAATACCTATTTGGAAAAAACACAATAACGTATTTTTGTATCTTTTATTAGAATTATCGCAGTAGATGAAGAATTATTTAATTTAAATAAAACATTAGTTCTGCAGTAAAATTTATTTCATTTATTTCATATATATTTTAAATTTACAATAATATTTATAATAATTAATATAAGAAATAAATACATGAATATATATTTCCTACGGTAAACTATAAACTATAATATAATTTTATAAATAGTAATGCTTACAAAACTTGAAGTGACATAGACTTATTTTTTGGATAAAATTCATGAATAATTCAGTTTATTTGTTTTAATGAATCTATATAATTAAAATTTTTAAAAATCATTAAAAATATATAAAAATATGAAATATATAAATAAATGAAATGAAAAACGAAGTTTGTGCTTATTCGGTATCATATTTCTTAAAAATGTAGAAAATATTTGAAATAGATGTACATTCTTCTTTATTCGAGAAACGAAATATTAAATTCATAATTTTCAGACCAATAAATTTTATTTAATTATTTATTTTAAAGTTATTTATCTTAAAATTATTAAAAAAAATGAATTCAAAATAAAATGAAAAATATAGCACGTATTGTAGCTCGTTGTATAAAATAACATTGGTAAATTTTCAAATGAATATATGAAATTTAGTAATTTACTTTCATAAAATATTTAATAAGAATGGTATTAAAAATTGTTTGTTTTCCTATTCGCTATTTCACATAAAGTATGCTTTAATAAATGGTTTTCTAAACCATTTTTCATTTTACACTTTAAATACTGAAAATATAACTGTTTTATTAATAATGATTAAGATGTAGAAATTCCATCTTTCATAAGCAAATCAGGTCATGAAATATAGAACTGTCGTATTCACCTCTTTCACTTATTTCGTTGCAGTTTAGCAAAGAATGAATATCTTTTTTTATTGTGTGACTTTTATAGATATTTTTTTTACTATAATCATTGTTCTAGAATATGATATTGGAAGAGCTACTGATATATTATTTCCTAGATTGTTATTTATTAGAACTCTAGAAACAATATATTTAAAAATTAATTGCAATATATTAACAAAAAATTTAATAATAAATGAAAAAAGTTTTTACATTAAAAATGATTTTTTACTAGAGCTTAGAGATATTTAGGAGGTTATATATATATAAATTTATAGTTATATATATATAAATATAATGATAATATATATATAAACTTTTTTCGAGAAAATAAAATGCATTTTAATTGAAATTCTGAATATTAAATAATTATACAAAAGCTGAATTAAATATTTTTCGAGTTTAAATATAAGTAATATTTTTTATATCACTTCATTTCTTTTATTATTACAGCTATTAACCTGCCAAATGAAATTTTAATATTACTAAATTATAATAAAAATTATTGTATTCGCTTTATAAATTTACCACTATATTGTAATAAATATCTAAAAATCTAAGGAAATATTGAATAATGTATATTAAAAAAAAAAAATTTTTAGAATATTTTTTTTTAATTTAATGTCATATTTAGAACATGATCATTTAAGTTACAATTCATAAAAAATATAAAATATTATTATAGATATATATTATTTTTTTAAGGACTTGAAAATATTTAAGAGATATATTTTAATAACTGTCAAGAATTTTTTTAATTTGTATATAATTATTAATATAATTATACATACTTGTATCATTAAATTATAATCTATAATATTTATTCAAAAATTATTGGTACTTAAGTATATAACCTTCTGAAAAAAAATTATTAAATAAAATTCTTATTTTCTAATAAAACATATTTTAAATTTGAATTGTTTTATATTTATAAATATACACTATATGTCTTCATATATCACATTCAATATGTCACTTTAAGTTACATGTGATTATTTTAAATAATTAATGTAAGAATTTTGTTGAAACTACATAAAAAATGATTATATTTACATATGCTTATAATTTTTGTTTAATAAATAAAAATAATGATATGGTGTTTTAAAAATTCATCCCGACATAAATAGTTTCAGAAACTATATATATATATATATATAATCGATAAATTACAAAAATTATGTTTAAAGATAATTACTTTATTATAGAACAAATTAATTTATTTAGTAAATACTGTAAAATTTATAAGAAAAATATTATAAGATATATCAGTACAGTTCAATACCAAATCTAAAATTACTAATATGTATACATTTTTTAAAAATATTATTTTCAAACTTTACAGCTTACTTTAGTGGTACGATAATGTGGTTATTAGTACAAACGACTTCACAGTGTATTATATAAAATATCTACGAATTAATATTGATCAAAAAATAAAATCTATTTATTTTATAAATCATATTTAAATCGAAAATTCTGAAATTATTTAAAAATATTATTTAAAAAGGTTATCATATCTTAAGAAATGATAGAATTAAATGACCAGTGTAATTTATAGATGAATATATATTAGATTAGTGATTTAATATACTCAAATAAATATGTAAACGGTCAAATTTATATGGAAACAGATTATTTAGTCATTAATAATTGATAATTGATACGATTAAAAAAGTTTAAGAAAATGAAATTCAAATAATTTACAGTTTATAAATATATGCTATATATCGTCAGTAAATAAAATTTATATTATTAAATCGTTATCTAAAGATTATGTAATATATTCTGATACTCATTTAATTAACACTATTAATTTGAAAAATTCGATTTTATATTTCAATATTAAAAAATATTCTTAAGATAATTATAGTTATATTTGTTTATTATTTAAATTATCTATTTACCGACTTAAATATTTTATATGTTTAATTATTATTTTTTAAGATTTAAATATTATATAAAATTAATATTTTTATCATTTTTAATATTAACAAATTTGTAACAAAAACATATCTTATGTTTTGAATAGTTTAAGAATTTGAATTATGATAATACAAGTAATTAGTATAAAGTAGAATAAGGTTTTGTTAATTTATTTCAATATTTGTTGAAGATATGAGATTAACTGTCGCCTTAATTAATCTTAATATCTACTTATGAAGAATTACTTATTATGAAGTAATAAAGAATAAAAAAGAATAATAATAAAGAATATTTTGGAAAAGATTATTGATAATAAAGATTCGAATGAAATAGAGTTTCCATTTATCTTTTGCATTTCAGGCAAATTATTAAATTATTTAAACTTTCTTAGAATTACAATTTTATTCGAAAATTTAACGCAGCTTATGTTCTTTCTACAACTTCAATTATATGCCGAATTTCATAACAAGACCACCGATATTTCCGAAAATAACCTTCCATTTTGTCTACATTTCACTTATATGAGCTTAAAAGGTGTGGTCGATCGATCAAGAAAATATCAATAAGCGTGAATATAAGATTTGCAATCGTTTTGGTACTGCCGACAAGAAACCTAAGCAAATGTTTTTCTTTTTGAAAGAGTAATATTTTTCCAGTAATTCTAAGGGGTTATTAATTATCTATTTTTAAGGCGAGAAGCATATACCTTAAATTATTTTTATAATATTTGTTCTCCAATATTTTAAATTGAATATCTTATATCATTAAATTAATTTGATATAAGTCTAGAAATACTAGTAATGTCAATTTTATGAATAGTTTTTTATTTACAATCATAATTATAGGAAGTGTTATATTTTAAATATTTTAATGGTATGGACCATAAAAAACAAAAAATAATAAAACTATATTTGTAAATGTATACGTGTAAAAATTAAAAATGTGTTCTAATTAGTAAATAAACCGATTTATAAGTAATAAAAATATTTATAAATATTTTTTATAAATATTATAATAAAATTTAGATTACATACTTAAAATTAATTTTTTTAATATTTAGGTTAAATATTTTTGTATATATTTGTACATACAATAAAGTATAATACTAATGAAAGAATACGAATAAGATTTTATCATATATTATTTTCTATTAATTTTAATACGTATGTATTTCAATACATAAACGTAAAATTAAAGATTAAATTAAAGTTTAAATTCATAAATTTCTAATTGAAAAATATAGAATAAATTGCGTAACATTCACTATTGTTGTAAGCTTTATATATTTTAAAAAAAAGTGAATGTATTGACTAAGTTACTGAGTCTTCGAAATGTCAATAATTAATTTTTTTATAAATTCAGGATTCGATTATTGAGAACACTAATTTAAATTTTGAATCACAATTAATGACAATTCATAAATAAAAAAAAAAATAATCGAGTTTGTCAGCTAACCGAAATAACAAGTGATGATTGGATTAAGAATGACCACAAACTTAAACCTATTGAGAGATAATGATACATGAGAAAGATGGAAAGGACACCGGAAAAAAGGTAGAGGAATAATAGACCAAGTTAAGTAACTATCCTATTTTCAATCGAAAATATTTCGCAACGTAATACTTGAGGTATGCACATTGTACACAACGATATATGTAATTTTCATACCAGAGACGATATTTCGAAGTAAAGCGTTGATTCGAAATTTCCGACTGCGTGATGCTGTACATAAACAATTATTATGTTTATGTACTTGCATGTAAATATATTTTTTGGCTATTTATATATGTGAAATTAACAGCCTACAATGTATTTTCAAAGTAAAATATTTTTTATTCTCAATAGTTAAAGAATGAATAAGAAAGAATTATTTTGTAAATTTATTTAAAAATTATATTTTTAATTTAGTTTGAAAAATTATCTATATTATTACTATAATATAAATAAGGAATCTATTTAACAAGCAGATGTCGAAATTTGATGTATACATCGATTAAGATTTACATTTTAATTTCATTCATACTTATTTATATTTTAAACATTCTTCGACTTTATATCATTCTATATAACTGATAACTAATGACTAACGTGGGTGTATGCTGATTTATGTATATACATACGCACACTTATTCTCAGTTCGTAAAGAAAAAGTGAGAGTCCGGTTCGATAAACCGGTTGATGACCTCTTTTATTTTAAAGAGCTTAGCCATTAATTTTGATACGAATGCATAGTGCAATTTACCTTTTATAAAAAGAGTTACTGTTCAATTAAACGGTGATACCTTGAATAAGAAATAAAACTTTATAATTTATTTACTGAATATATTGATTTTTTATCATTGAGCATATAGTTGTCTAGTATCAGGTAATAACAAACTTTAAAAAATGATGAGAAAAAATTATTAATGTATGTAAACAAATCATCAGAAATATTTGAATTTAGTTCCTAATCTTGTAGTTTTTAAGCTATAATATTTGTATAATGAACGTGTTAAATTTGTTTTTTATATCGCATAATGTTCATCAATAACTTACTTTCTGCATCAATTTATATAAATATAATAATGATAAAATTAAAATGAATTAAATTTTGGAGACCTATACAAAATTTTATGAACTAATGCAATCTATGATGAATATTTTAAATATAATCAGAATATAAAAAGCAAATACTATTTAATAATCATCTCTGAAAATATAAATTTTAAGTAAAACTTGACTAGCAAACAGAGCAAAATATAATAGAAATTAGTAATATAGAAGCTTAAAAAGAAATATAAAAGCATTCGCAATCTATAAAAACAACACATTATTTCTGATTAATTAATCTTATATTAATTAATCTTAGTCTTGTTCTAAATATAAAAAAATTTTATGTATAAATAAATTATTATTTTTATAATTATTTATAAATAAATGATTTTTTTTTTATTTTACTGAATAGTACTGTTTAGTCATTAATAGATTTATTTTTATATTTGGAAATTACTATTTAAAACTATGAAATTTACACTATGTACATTATAAAAGTCAGTAATCATTTATGACTTTCAAATAATACAACTGCTAATTATCTAGTATCTCCTTGAGCGACCTCGAATTTCTCTTTTGAATCACTCAATTATTCGAATGAAAATGAATATATAACGTTTCACCGTTACCTTTCATATACCCAAGTTCCAAAGTTTCAGGTCTTATAAATGGATTAAGTGTTATCAGTTTTAAGAATCGTAAGTAAGAAAGTATTATAAGAACAGATTTTTACGACAACTAATTCTAGTATAATGTAAATCTATAGCTTGTAATTTATTAGATAGAATTAATTTTAATTCATTGTTCTTTAATGTACAAAGTTTGGTACAAACGTAGTAATTGAAATTTACAAATGGTGTAAAAAAATTCCAATTACGTTTTTTATTAATGACACAAAGCAAACACTAAGTAATTATAATAATTAATTGATGATTCGATATTATTGCAAATTATTTATAATAAATTCGTGGGTACATTTTCAATATTATAGCTGATATAAAATATTATTTAGTATAATTAAAATATTCTATTTTTTAGTAAATTTATGAATTATTTTGAACTAAAATGATTTAATATTCATTTTTAGTATATTTATTTATGTTTTACTTTTTTATTAAAGATTTTAATTTTATGATTCATATAAATTCATATCATATTATTAACATTTTTTAAAGCTTTAGATTATTAAAATATTTATTATCATGATAAATTTATATGCTTTTAATATTTATTTACTTTTTTATGTACTTTCAACGAATAATTATTTATCCTTGATTATGTATTTATATATTTATTTCTTATTTCAATGATTCAATAACTGATTAGTAAAAAGTACTTAGTACTGTATTAAAAAAATAAGTACCTTTAAAATAATTCTTTAAATATTTTTATTTTTTAATTTAGTCATAAAATTGGGTCACATTGATAATAAATGCAAAAACTGTTTATTAACTTCAATTGTTATGAATTATAATTAATGTTTAAGTTCAATAAAAATGAATATAATATTTATCGTATAAATTTATATTATACTTAATTTATTTATCTTAATACAGATGATTATTTTAGATTATCTATATATTTTATTATATTATTTTTATTTTTCTCAATTTATTAATTTCCTATTTATTTTTTATAAAGATAGAAAGTAAATATTTAAGATATAAGTTTTTTAAAAGTATGTAGTCTGTTATTCCTTTTTGATAAAGATTATTTTATATTTGATGGTATTATTTTATGTATAATAAATAAAAGAAGTGTATGTATGAGAAAATTATTAATTATTATTAATATCGAGTTATTTTTTTGGTTATTATTTTATTAAACAAATATTTTAATAATTATAAATTTTCTAATTTCGAAATTTTAGTATTTATGAATAAATTTTTTTATTTAATTCAGGAATTACTATACATATAAAAAAATATTATAAAAATATTTTATTTGAGTTATTGAATATTATTCAATTATCTTAATTCTAATGTATAATATTTAGTATTATATATAAATTTTTAATTCAAATAATTCAAAACATTATATTTTATTTTTTTGATATAAAAAAATTATAATCATATCGTTTTTTACTTAATCATGATTATTAGCTAAATTATTTTTAAAGTTTTTGTTTTCGTATACTTTTTTTGAAATTGAACTATTTAAAATTGATCTTTAACTAATGGTATATAATATTTTTTTTATTTTCTGAAAGCATAAAATAATATTTATAGAAACATTCAAAACTATAGGAATTATACTTTAAGAGAAAAAGAAAGTATTAAGAAAATGAATACAGTAGCTGTATTTTTATTATGCGTGTCTTACGATTACTCATTTAACAAAATAAATTTTATCTTCTTTTTTCATTATCGTTATAGTAACTGTTATCTTCTCCTTTTTTAATGTACTTTTAGAAATATCTTTTTAGAAATAAGTTCGTATACTCGAAATGATTATCATCATGAACCATTCCTAATTAGAAATTTTTTCTATCAACTAATAAAACAACATTAATAGTTTTTCATAAATGTATATAAATACTCTCATTCTATTAACTTATCTTTAGTTCTTTGTATCTTGAATATTTTGTTTTCTTTAATTCTCTCTCTTATTCTTTCTCACTTTTAGTCCTTGTTGCTCTTTATTATTACGATAAGTAATTGAAGGCTTCTATTTTTTATGTTGGGATTTAATTAATAAGACTCGTCGAAACTTCGGCTTTTTCTACATATTTTTTTGCCAAAAATGCTATAAATGCATTTCTACGTGGGGATATCCTAAATGTAAAAGAGTTGCTGTGTTTATTGCGTTATAAGCGATTATAACTATACATGTATTAATATCTGTTAGAATTTAAAACAATAATAATCTGAAAATATCTATATAATATTGAATAGATCTATAATGTAAGTAGTATGCATTATTATTATTATTAGTATTATTATTATTATTAATCTTTTTTATTCATATGTATTAGTTATTTTATATATTCACCAATTACTAATTTTATGTTTAAGAAGATATTTGAGTATAAAAAATATTATTCAATAATAGATAAAAAATTTCTTAATTTTTATACAGTATATATTCTATTTATGAATAAAAAGGTTGATTTAATAAATGATAATAAGAACATTATTTTAAACATTTAGTATAAAAATAATATGGTGACATTTTGATATTTTTATTTATATAAAGGCAGAGTATAAAATATAATTTTAACATTCAAATAAATTCTATAAGATTATTATTACAATAAATATTTTCATAACATACATAAAATATAGTTACATTTATATAATTCTGAAATACTACATAAATCTATGTTAATTGATAAACATACGTATATATATATTTTATAAGTATATCTCTATATATTCATCACACAATTCATTATGTAAATTTTTATACAAATTCAAAGTTAGAATTTAAAATAGTCATCTCAGTTTCTAAATTTAGAAGATTATTTAAATAGAATAAATTTTTTTTAAGTATATACCATAATTTTAAAAGAAAATACTAACATTATCTAGAAACTAAGATTTTTAAATAGTATGTTTATAAAATTTATATCAAATTTTATATTATATATACTTAATTTTGTATAAGTCAAGTTCTATTTTTGATATAATTAATACATACTACTAGATAAAAAACATAATCTTATATCTGTTTTATTTATCAGGTAATCCTATTCAGTAAATAAAGTTTTTTAATTTAAATAAATATGTATATTTTATGTATTTAATTTAGATATAAAATATGTAGCCTACTTAATTTTATATAATTCTTTTATGATACTTCTCTTGTGAATATAATTAATATGATCAATTCCTCTTCATTGGTTAAATAATTAGATCCATGGATTTTTTAAATATTTCTTTTTTAATTAGAATGTATAGACAAAAAATAATTACAAGAATATAAATATGATTAATTATGTATAATTAGATATAGTTACATGTTATAATATAATTAAAATAAATTGTATATGCTATTGTCGAAATATCTGTCGAATATTTAATTTTAAGAATAAATAAATTGTTAAAAGCATATATGAATAAATGAGAAATAATTTTTTTAATTAATATAGTGTAATATAATATAATGGTATATTTAGCATGGAAATTTGAAACTAAGATAAATAAATGTCAGAAGTTTTAAATTCATGCGAATTTAAATTATGATCTTTTATCAAAAAATAGACGAAAGTACATAAATAATGTTTTTAAAAAGAGAAAAATGATGTGTTATATTAAAATACTTATGATAGAAAAACGGAAAATGTAACAATACAAGTATAAACAATTTAAGTAAATTATCTCTATAGGATAGAGGTTATCCATGTCTAGATTGTAGCTGTTTCATGAAGAGCGTGGTCCTTTAGACTAATTATCCGCATGACGGCAGATACTAAGAGATTCGAGATGTCAAAAAGATAACGAAGCTTCCGAGCGTAATGTAAATATGATATTAAAAGAAACAATCTAAAATTATGTGTAGTTGCAACTAAAATGATATATTTTATATACAAGCACACTCACATTTACAACATATTTATGAGAAATATACGCATATTTCTGAACAAGTTATTATACATAAAATCATGATATTATGATATTCACATTAAATTTTTTAATTAAAAATTTTTCATTAAAATGATATTAAAATAGTTTTTTATCAATTTAATATTGTATTACAGGTTAATTATTAAAAATATTATAGGCTTTATTTTGAAATTTGATTACAGTTTAAAGCAATTAAACCTTTAAATATTTTCTTCTCTATAATATATTATCTTCAAAACTCCAAAAATATTCTTTTGCAATGTACTTCATATTGAAATATGAAATAGTATATCGAATAATAAAAAATAAAGCTAAGTAAGAAAATGATATTGCTTAAATTACGGAAAAATGTATACGATTAAGTAAAATACTTTTTAATGCTTCTTTAATATATAAAAATGTATTATAATAGAGACTGATATAAATATTCACTTATAATTTGATTGCATTGAAATAATACTTCTAAATAAATCTAAAATTCATAAATTTAAAATTAGTCTTATGCTGAAAATCACAAAATATGTATAATATAAATTTATCTATCAACCAATTTTTATTAATATAAGATTACATTTGGATGGTTTAGTTGTGCAGTTAAATATAAAAATTCTTAATAATAAAGTTAAATGGATACATAAGTTTTTTAAATCACTTCCATTATATTAGTACGTTAATACTATAGAAATACTAAATTAATACTAAATAATACTTAAAGAAATTCTTTGAAGAACAGTGCAGCTTAATTCATTTAGTAGAGCTCAAATACAAGATATAAAATTTATACGTACTCCTACCTAAATTCATATGAATCATATGCTATATAATTGTTAAAGTACAACTACCCTGAGGATAATCACGATTCCATAACTTATTACTGCTAGAACAGCAGTTTAAGAAAAAATCGATCTTCGCCACTGATAGTTTCAACACGTTTCGTTTTTTGAATGATATATTGTAGTGTAATTATATATGTAAGCATATCGTGGCTTTACTGCATCTCTGAACAATCTACAAACATGCATACTCCGATGCACCTAATAAATTCGAATATTACTTTCTAGAATTTACACTTTCGATATAATTTTAATAGACGATACTGTCATTATTTTTAGTTAGGTTAATTTAAAAGCATCATATAAAAAAATTTATTTCTAATTCAGATACTTTTTTATCGAATATATTTCTCATTTTATTTTTGTATGATACAGAAATAAAAAATAGTCAATCTTAATGAGATAATACTAGAAATATAGTAAAAAATTACATTTACTACAAATTAAATCGTATTTACACTAAATTAATTTAATATTTTTACTTTAAAAATTGTAAAATATACAATCATTATAATATGCATAATAATATACCCAAAGAATTTAGCTTATGTATTTAGCTTATAATTTTTTATAATAGAAATGATACTTCTAAGATAATTCTTAGAATAAGATAGTATTCTAGTACTATGATAGCTATATTATCAACTAATGAAAGATATTAAAATAATGAAATTCACGTACAATAGTTGAAGTAACAATCGAAGTATATTAAAACAAACTGAAATTATTTTCATAATTTTCTTAAATTTGAATAGAAATATTTTGTATATACTATAAGTTAAAAGAATAAAAAAAGAGAAATAATATTATATTATTTAATATTTCTTTAAAATATTATTTAATATATAAATATTAATTATGTATTTATATATATATATTAAAAATACATTATAATTTATGTATACTATTAGCATGTATGTAATATTCATATATGTTTTGCATATATTATGCAATACTTCGTAAATCTTTTATATACATCATGAATTAATTTTCATAATACAGTAATACGTTAATTAATATTTCATCAAATAATGATAATATTTATTATTAATTTTCTGAATAGAGATAAAAAATTATTAACAATAAATATTTACTTTAATGTTATAAAAATTTCTTCAAGGATTTCTCTGAATAAAATTTTTGTTGATTATTTTGAATAATTTTTAATCAATCTAGTAGTTATATTTTCATGATAAAATTTATAAATTTTAAAGACCTTATCATTAGGATATCAAAAATATAATTTAATAAACATTATTATAATAAGTAAAATTCCGCTATTTGATTCCATGTAATAAAACGAAGATCACACTTTTTACCTCCTGTGAGCTATTATTATAAGAAGATTTATACGATAATAAAAAAGGAATTTAAATTTAAACGATGATAAAACGAATGATACATATTGAATGAATAATGATAATAATTTCGAAAAAATATTTGAAAATTAATAGAGATGTTGAGAATTGCATTTTTTTAAGAAAGAAGAACTTGTCATATGAATCTATATAAAGTAGTTACTAAAGAAATTTTTATAATTTAAAAAATTATTTATTTAAAAATATTTTGAATTCTTGAGCAATCTATCCAAAGTATCATACAGAATTATTTTGAATACAAATAATTAACTATCAACAAGCTGTTTCATTATTACTTTAATTTACTTAATTTATACAACTTTATTTGAAATTACTTAAAATTTTTATTTGTCGTCATTATATATTTCTTTGGAACTATATTTTTGAATTTCAAATTGAATAAAAGAAATTCGAATATCAATTACTAGATAGAATAAATATAAATCTATATCTAATATCAAGCATTGAGTAGCGTCCATATTTAAAGCTCTACATTAAAAATTAAATTCAATACATATAAGTTTTTGTAATGATAGCCTTAGTTTTTAAAATTGTTGAATCTTAGTAAGATTTCGAAAACAATGGGCTATTTAATAATGAAAATTTATGAATGAAAATTGTTAATTCTTAATATACATTTACTATATATACTATTTATTACATTCATACTAACCTTATAATATTTCCATTAATGTTAACTTCTGTTAATTTCTATGAATATGCACCAAAATATAATTCAGTACAAGTAATTTTACAAATATATGTCATGCTACATCATTCAGTCTAATATTTACATTAAAATTAGATATGTACATATAAATTAATTTATTTAAAATTTTTTATTCATAAATTTATATCATTTTAAAATGCTAAAGTCGTAGGAAAAATGGCTATTATTCGATTATTGACATCGATAATGATATATGAAATAATATTTTTATATCTTAAACTTATAATTAAATATTGATTATTATTTAATATACTTTAATTGTATGAAACATTGCAAAAAAAATTTATATGAGTTATTTTAAAGACATTCTTTTTTTAGAATAATAATGCAGTAATTATAGGTTTATCAAATTAAATCAAGAACCGAATATAAAGATTTAACGAAGTGAAAATAGTACTGCTTAATATTGAATACATATTTACTGATATTTCTCATTCGTCAATTTCATAAACAAAATTTTTGTCAATTGTTAATGTCAATTGTAAATGTATCAGTGCTCTTGAAAACACATAAATTAACAGTTTATGACAAACCAGGTAGAAAAATTCCTCTTCTATACGAAATATGTTAATATGAAGAGCTGATCATTCGTCTCATCGGATACGCAAGGACAAACGGTAAATCGTGCAGTCCGGTTCATGGATGGCTCGGATGCGAGGTCGGCAGGCCACCTTACGCAACGTGAAAGTATCGCTTTACGTTTGGCGCACGTACAAGCCTCTTAAGTAAGTAATGGACTAAGCGTGAGTAGAAGGCGGAAAAACAGAGAAACATGATATAAACTTATGTAAAATTCGAACATCCGAAAGGATTGCTGTTGCACTTTAGAAATATATTATATGTGCCTGAACGTAAATGCGATGCGGAGAAAGTAGACTTTTAGCCGATTGATCGACATGTGAATTGTATTATTAGTTCTTGTAAATTTCATGACAGTAAGATTTATAGTTACTAAAAAGTTTTCTCATTCATAAAAATTTTATTAGTAAAAATAGTTCATATAATTAAAAAATATATAATAGATATAAAGTTTAAAAATTCGATACACTGTATATGTAACACATTATATTATCTGCCAATATAAAACTCTGTAATGAGAAATATAACTTTTTAGACAAGTACGTTTTAAATAGGTTCATAAAAATACTTTAAATCCATTTCAAAAGTCTTTACTAAACCATAAAAGAATTTTTCACAATTTGTCGACTATAATTTTGCGATTAATTTTTCCAAACGTCAATATACCATTTTTGTTTTTAATTTATTCTTATTCCTGAATTATATTATATTTTATTTTGCCATTAATGCTTTTTTATATCATAATATTGTATAATTGATTTGTATATAATTATATAAAAAAATTCTACAGTTTTTCAATTTTCTTTCTTTTTACAGTTTTAAATTATAATCGTTATGAATCAATGCAATATGATTATATATTTTAATTTTAAAGTAAATATAAATTTATATAATAGATGCATAATTTAAATAAAGAATAATGTTTTTAAATAAAATTTTCATGATTATTTAGAAGCAGAAAAAGTTTTAACCTAACTACTAAGGCATTTAATTTGTAAAAATTTATTTCATAATAATATCACTTTGAAGGATCAATGGTTATTAATTATCTAAATTAAATATTTATTAATAATTTATTTTCAAGCAACTTATTTTAAGTATTCTTATTTGATAAATAATTTATTGACGAGTGACTGGAATTAAGTGCTAAATAATATGTAAATATATATGTGTAATATAGTTTGCTATAATCTATAGAATCTAACGCTTTAAAATTTTGAACATAATTACAAATCTCAATTTATTAATACAAATGAAAAATTAATCATAATAACTAATTTAAAAACTTTTTTTATTTAAAAATATATTAATTTCTATATAAAAAATATTTAGTAACATTCTAAATAGTATATTTTTAATTTTCAATATACACGATCGAAATAAATTTTTTTAATAATATATTATTGATATAATCGTAATTTTAAATACGTAATATTATTTAATATACATGGCTTAGATTTTATATTTTTGTATTAGAAACTGAATTTAGTATTCTAAATAGCTTAGTTTCTTCAATTTTAGAATATCATTCTATCTAATTTTATTAAAAATAGTACGCAATACATCTTTATATGAATTATAAGTATAATTTTAATTTATGACTGTATATAGTCTATGTTGAATGTATAATCGTTATAGAAAGACGTTAATCTACGTATTGGAAAATGAAGAAAATAGTACTCAAATATGAAAAAATGAAAACATAATTTGTTTTTCATTTGATAAGTTATAATCTTTAACTATATATTAATAAAACTAGTATTTTAATATATGGAATTTATAAAGTAATAAAAATATTCTGTTGCATTTATAATAAAGCTATTCAAATATCTCAAATAATAAACGAAAACATTTAAAATAAACAAATAACTAAAATAACTAATAAATTTCTGTATTGCAAAAATATTTATAAATACATGTAAATTTTAAAAATGAACTGAAATTTATATTTAAATGGAATTTAATTTATTTTATTCATTACACTGAAATTAGTCATTATTAAAATCTGATTACTACAATTAAATTACCAAATTTAAATATTAATTTTTTTACTGAATAAATGGTATTATACTCATCAAAGAATTTTTATTAATAATAGATTTTTTCTATAGAACATTTAAATATTGTACAAATTAGAATATTTATAAATAGAAGACATATATAAGTCAAAATTCACGTAAAAAAGATCACTCTTTATTATAAATCTTTAGAGTCACAAATGTCAATTAATCTATTGTTCACACTATATCAATTTGACTCTAATTCGCAAAAATTCTAACAATGCCATAATATTATGAGATTCACTAAATTAAGGTTCTTCATGATTAAATAATGAATTCGCGCATACTGTTACTTTTTTATGAACTAGTCGATGACGCTCCTATACAATTTCCGACTCTCTCAGACGAAGAAAGCCTTCTCATAAAGAAGTAAGCTTCTACCTTACAGATATTCTTTCAATCACTGACTCTAAGTATACTTTAAGTATATATAGCTTTACATAAAAATTTTATGATGTTAAGTTTATTATAATTTAAAAATTTTCAAAGAAAATTTTATTCAAATTTAAATATAAAAATAATTTTTTGAAAACAAAATGATTGTATTAAACATGATTTTACTGCTGGATATTTATAATGAAAGTATAAATAAGAAATACGTATAAATGATTATTAAAATAATATAATAATTAATTAGTAATAACATATTACCGGTTAATTTTAAAGATTCGTTTTAGATCCATATCGTAAAGTTACATATTACGTTTATCCATGTTCCAATCAGTTACTAACTATATAGTTAATACTTACTTTATAATAATAATTATTACATCATAGATAAAATTTGTATACTTAGTACTTTTTAATTTAGAATAAAATTGTGTGCCATCACATGAGTTAATTGACCTACAGTGAGCGATTAGAAAAATATCTACAAGGGAGAAGCTACCTTCTTGAGGGGCATAAAAAACTAAATTGACGGGCTAATAAAAAAGTAAAAGTATGCGCAAATTTATTATTTAATTAATTATATATACTTATTAACTTAATTACATTTCCAATTCTTATTACTGGTAAATAAATTACTAATTATTTATTGACTATTCGAAAACCATTTTTATTAGAAAATTGTATTATAAATATTATATATACTTAAATTTAATTAAATTCTGTTTTATATTTATTGTTAATAATAGGTGAAGAAAAATTTTGTTTTATTTAAAAATGTACTAATAGTTTTAAACTAATTTATCATCATCAATTCCTGGTTAAAAGCAATTAATTATGCTAAATTGAAAAAAATATATAAAATTTGAAGGATTATATATATATAGGCAATATATAGTAAATAATATAAAATATATAATAATATAAAATAATTAAAATATATAAAATGAAAATCATATCAAAATATAGCCATCTATTTTTGCCGTGAATTCGAATCAGTATTAATAGAACAAACAATTATATATGATACGAATTCATATATAATTGAAAAACTATAGAACTTCAAATGAAAGTAAAGTATTGAATAGTTTATATATAAATAGCTTTACGTATTTACATCGATTTAAAAAATGACTAAATTACAGATTCACAATAGTAGAAAATAAATATTATACATATATATAAAATAAATAAAAAATCGGATGAATATCAAAGAGTTATTGTAATTAATTTTTTTGTTTTAATAATTTATTTAAATTAAATACATTTTTAAATATTTTTTAACGTTTATAATTTCTTTCCAAATATTAATATAAACAGATTTTTAAAGTAAATAAAATAAAAATCATGAGTATCAATTTTTTGTATATTTTATTGAATTATGCCATGTATAGAAATTAAAAAAGTTTGATTTATTTAATATAAGAATTGTGTATTTTTTATTTAACAATATCAAACATTTTAAGAATATAGTTTCGGATAAAAAATGTTTGAATAATTTGAAAAACATAATATTTATCAATTTCATAAAAATAATTTTAGAAAAATCATTGTTTTACTCAAATAAAAGACTGCTTCTATTGTATTTTTATTAAATTTCAATATTTACTTTAACTTATAAATAAGATCGATGTAGAAATAAAAACCATGAAAAAATGCAACATTAATTAACGAGAATAAAATTTTAAGAAATATTTCGTAAAAGGGTACTGAATAACGTAATTATATTAGAATAGCATCATTTAACCTATCGCGTTGCCATTTAATTTTTAATATACTATTTATATAATATATATATATATATATATATATATATATACTCACATAGCTAAATATGCTCATTTTTAATATTTTGAATATCGTTAATTACAAGTTTGTAAATTGTGAAAGACGCGCACTTATCAGATTAAACCAATTCATAGTAAATACAACATGGTTATTTCTATTCGAATGAATATAATTTAAATTTTTACTTATTTTGGATTTCATAATTTTACTAAAAATTTAATTTTTACTAAGTCTATATCATTCTAAAACTTCTTATATAAACTTATCGATGAAAGGAAAGACCATAAACTAATAGAGTAGCATCTTGTTCAAAGCTGTTTTCGATGCATTCTACTATGTATATCGATTACACTATAATTAATAACTATACAATTGGTACATTCTAAGTCTTTTTGAAAATTCGTGGATAAATCTACAGTAAAACTTCTTAATGCATAGTGATCACAAGTCTTTTAATTTAAAGAAATTTAACATGGTTTACAATTTTTCAATACAATATTTTCAATTCTTGAATATACGAGATGCCTCTAGAAAAATATTTTCTTTTATTGATTGTACCAAGTTTGAGTGTTAAGGATGGCATAATATTTTAAATTTGAATAATAATTTATATTTTATGGTTACTACGATATTATTTCGATTAAATTTTAGTGATTTTCAATAACTTGCAAATCTTTAGTTTTCTAAAAAAATTAATTTATTAACGATGTTAATAAAATAAATTTCTATAAAAGTGTTAATATTCTGATAATAAAAAATGGAAATGTTATCCTTTTTGTTAAAACATAAAAGCTTTATGATGATCCCTGAAATGTTATTTCTTGTTTCAATATACAGCAGAAATATAAAACTATTATGTAACTATTCTCACTTGAAAATTATAACTATTTTATAAATGACTTAACCTATTTTAATAAAAATGAAAATACATATTGATATTATGTAATTTTCTTCATCATTTAAGATATTGAAATATTTTTTTTTATATTATGTATTCTAAATTTTTAATTTGTTTAACTTTTATTGTGCCAGCTTATTAATTATAATTATACTTTTATTATTTATATGAATTATTCTATTATAAAACTAACTATATTTTTTACTATTATTTATAATTATAATTTTTTAATATATTTACATATTTTTTATATTTTTTATAATGAAAATTGTTTTTGAGTTTAATTTTTTTGAAACGAAATATTGTGCATTAGTATTTCAAATTCAAAAAGAGCCGAATTTTTTATGCAATTTTTAAAACTATTATCAAAAATAAACAAAATAACCAAATTCAATAACCAATTCTTATTACGGGGAGAATTAATTATAATCTAATTATGCAATATACATACACATATACACATACAAAAACACCCACGCACGAATGCGCATATACTACATAAAATATATTTACATAAATTAAATTCATCCTATTAACCGAGAATACAGAATGTTACTATAGATTTAAAACATACTTTCGTATACATATGTATATCAATGAACTGTGAGTGCGATTTTCTCAACTTTCCCTCTTGGTATGGAGGTCAAATGGTTTTTCTAAATTTCTTATATATCGTGTTCTACATTAATGCAGTAGCTATTCGAAGTAGTTCATAAACACGAATTTCTCGTTTAATTTTAAACTGATGCAATTTAACTAGATTCTATATCAGTAAATTCAATTTCCTGTATGAAAATTATTTGTAAAATTGTGAAATTATTTATTTTTATATCATATATAAATTTATTCTATTATAACGTTTATCAATATTATTACAATATTAAAATTTAAAAATTATTGGCATTACATAAAATTAAAAATCTAAAAACTTTTATGAAAGTTTAAATATTGATATAAAAATGTGTAAATGATAAATTTCTTTTTTAATTTAATATGTCGAACAAATGGTTGATAAAATATTAGTTTTTTAATGTTTTAAACATTATGCACGTGAAATTTAAATTTTTAATATCCAGTTATATTTAAAAATAATAGATAAAAGTAGGATTGAGAAATTCATTTCACATGATAAATAAAATAATTATGCAAAAAAATGGGCTTGTACCATTCTATTACACATTACTTTGCATTATCATAAAATTATTGATAATAAAAATATTATACATATACAAAATAATATAAATACATTTACAAAAAAGAATTTTATATCGGTTTGAAAATTATTTAAAACTATATGAAAACCCGCGTTGATTTTTTATCTCTGAACACTCATTGATCCGTTATAATTGATTCATCACAATTTCGTGTATCTTGGGAATGATAACGTAATTTTAATTTAGAATTTTTCATTCAAAATTCACATATATATAATTTATACGTATACGTATCCGTTACAATACACATGCATACTTCTCATCACCGATATTGCGGATTACGCGCCACTGCTGTTGTTGCCGTTGCTGTGCGAGCCTTCGCTTGGATGCGTACACAGCCAGAGGAAAAGAAAATTTGCAAGACTCGAAGTGTGAGGTGAAAGGTGCTCTTCTTACGTGACACGTTCTTTTAAAATGCTCTCTGCCATGTAACTTCAATATATCTTCTCTTTATGACATTTCGTTGAATAAATTCACTCCGTAAAATATTTTTGATAGTTTCGGTTTCATTATTTTTCATAAATATTATTTCTGTATTTTTTAATCACTTTTACTGGGCTAAACAAATCGAAATATTAATAAATATCAATAAATTGTTATACAATAAATCTGCATAAATAATAGAAAGAAAGTTAGAAAATATGATACATTATTCCAAGATTTACTTGAATATTCAAATCTAAATGATTTCATCATTGTTTAAATTATTTTAGTTTACTAATATAATATTTTATTTTTGACTAATGTATATATATTATACTTAATTATTAAATTCTTAAATAGTATAGTGTTTTAACAAAAAAAAAACTATTTGATTCTTTTAATAATTATAATGCTTTTTTACGCAAAATAATGCAATGGATTATACATTATTACAAATTTTATATTCATAAAAAGGACTTACAAATAAATTTATTAAAGTATATAATAGAGTGAGAAATTTTTGTCAAAGTATTATAATAATAAAATAGATATTTAAATAATTATTAACTTAATTTTCTGGATTGTCTATTTGTAGATTGATTATTAAATATTAATAAAATAATAATAATATAAATATTTTTTTAATAATTAAAATGAATTAAAAAATTTTTAAATAAAATATATATTTTATTGCCATAAAAATAATTTTATATTGAATATTGAATCCTAATTTAAATTTTTTAATTTTTCTGATTTTTCGAGAAATATATTAAAAACAGTAAGATTAAAGAATATTATGCGATTATAATAATAAATAAAGCAATGAATATTATAATTTTAAAAAGAAATCATGAATAGTAAGAAAAAGAAGACTGAGTCAATGATTATATATATACATATGATACTCATTACAATCGTTACTCACTTAATTTCATGACATGTTTATAGTATTATGTGTATAAAAAATTTTTTTGTTATTTTACAAGCTGTAAAATCAATATAAAATACTACTTCGATAATTTATTTACTATATCATAGCTATACTTTAATTATTTAACAAAATAAAGGTATAAATTAAAAAATTATTTCTTTTTAAATAAATTTATAGAAATAACTAAAAATTTTTTAAGTTATTTTAATTTTATTTTGCATGAAATTTATATATTTTTTTAAAAAAGATCTTGTAATTTTTCAATACTTTATCAAAAAATTATATGACATGCTCTTTTATTCTATTATTTAAAACTAACTAATAAAAAAAATTTCTGCTGAAGTTTTATTTCAAACTTAAATTAGTGTAATCTGAATTTTTCAACGGATAGATATACATTCTAATTTTCTTATTACTATTATATGTTTTAAAATATATGGCAATAAATTCTTTATTTATTTTAAACAGTTACAGTTTTATTTGTATTATTTTAGGATAATTGAATTATTATTATTAATTTATTATTTTTTGAAAATTTTCTTGAATTAATTGTATTAAAAAGTTTAAATTGTATTTTAATAGTTTTCAAAGTAAATTTTATTTTAAAAAAGATTTCTTTCCCATAATTCATAAAAATATATTTTTATGAATCTTGAAAAATTTTGTTTATCTTGCAGAAAATAAAAATTATTTATTAATTTAGTTTAAGACTTCTATAAGCATGTATTAGATGTTATTAAAATGATGTAGTTTATTACTGATTCAGAAAGTTGCGAATGAGAGAGGGTCAACACTGTGATCGATTAGGCAATTTCTTTAATCACATTACAATAGTCCTTTATTTCTGAATATGAAGCTCTCTCTCTATCTCTATTCTCTAATGACATGGTGTACTTAGATAGGTCAAATAGTCCTTGTGATTGATTCGAGGTTGATTATTAGATAACAACGTGAGGAATTTTCTTCTGTACATTGAAGCACGTTCATATGAAAATATTGCTATCTAGTGAGATTAAAAATTTCACTTATAAATGAAAAATTTTCTATTTATATATTTATAAGTATATTTATACACTTATCTTTTATTTATATGTTTATATATTATTTTGAAGTCTGTATTATTTATTGGACTCTATAGATCAATAATAAATAATTATGGTTTATTATTTAAAAGTAATATAACAGTATTTCTAATTTATGATTTATTAATTAATCATAAATATGAATTTAGGTAACCTTATTAATTTATTATTGTATGAAATTTTCTAATTTTTAATATGCATTATCAATATTTATGACACAGTAATTATAAAAGTTAATTTCTTTTTTAAATACTCAATAGAAAGTATTAGAAGCATAGCTTCAAAGGAATCACTGACAAAATATATAAATTCGAAAAAAAGATCGCCAATTTTCAAAGATAAATTCTAATGCAGTTACTATTAAAAAATTTTAATATTTTTCTTTAATAAATAATATTGAATAAATATTATTTATTATTAATTTAAATACAGTATGAATTGGTAAAAAATATTATTATTCATAAATATAGTCTTCTGCAATAAAACTATAATTTTATAAATTATATTTGGTTATAAATATAAAATTTTGTTTAAACTATATGTATATTGTGTGTTAAAATATTTTATTATGACATATAGTTCACCTTGTCATAAAAAATATATTTGATCTAGTCAAAAGTATTTGTATATTAATTCACCTTCTTTTCATGTGTACTTTTTATTGAATTTTTATGATAAAAACATGTTTTCAGTTATTCAAATATTCTTCTATTAGAATAATTTTATAAAATTATTACTAAGTATAGATTAAAAATTTTTTACGCAAAATTTCAAATTTTGTATAATCATTCTTCAATGTGTCATATTAAAGTAAAAAATTTAAGATAATTTTAAAAATTACATCATTCAAAAGGAATAAGTATTCGATTTTAAAACATCTGAAATTAAAAATATTATTTCGATAAACTACTTTTAACTTTTATATAAGGTTATATTAGTTATTGAATTATAAAATTATATATTAAGCATATTAAATTATTTCACTTTTTATAATTTTGCATTGTATAATTTATTTATTTGATAGTTTATAAGTTAAAAAAGTTTATACATTAATAGTCTTTGATTAAAATAATTTTATAGAAATCTCTTTTTCTCTCTTCAAAATGATTTTTATTTATCTTTGCAGTATTTAGTAATCGTAAAAATTAAAAATTAAATGAAATATTGAAAATATATGATATGATTTAATTTCATTTATAAGTCATTATTTTTTATGATTATTTAAACTAAAACTAGACGTATTATAATTTTATGAAAAAATTAAAAGAATCGATGAATATCAATATTGTCATATTTAAATCTGCAAAAATAAAAAATTATTTGAATACTATCTAGACTAATTAACTTTATGATTTATAAATATACTATTAAAAATATAGAGTAAAATATAATACCGAATTTTTCAAATTCTCTGGTCAAATTATCAAAATTTTCCAAAAAGTAATTACTTTCTTAAACATGAAAAATTAATTATGAGTTATTTTAATAGTTAAATGTATAGATTTGTATATATAGATGTAGTTTTTAAGTATTACTGTTATAAATCAAAAAAGATTGATACATACATTTAAATATAAATATATGAAAAATTATTTTCAAATATTTTGAAATCTTGTTTTTAAATTCTAATTATTTACGTTCAAGGGTATAAAGTATAAAATATTGATATTCTAATTTCAAATTTTTATAGTCTTGTCTTTACATTGTTATAAATATATGTTATAAAAAACTGTGAAAATATAATTTTTTTTGAGTTTTAAAAATCAGAGAGGAATAAAATTTACACAAATTACGTATTATAATTAAACAAATAATTGAATATCATAATTATAATAATTTTTTTAAATTACTTAAATGGAATTTAAAAATTTTTTTAATTTAAATAATATATAACTAATAATTCATTTAAACTTTAGGATGGCATTCAAAATTAATATTTACAAATCTTTTAAAACTGTATATACTATAATTAAAAAAATTTTCTAAATATTGCATATAATTCTTATTGATCAATTTAAAAATTTTACATGTGTAATATAAATTACAAATACAATGAATAATGAAAGTATGTGTTTATATCTGTATTTAAGTATTAATTTATTAATCATTATATACAAATAAAAATAAATCATTTAATTTATTACATAATTATATTCATTTTCAGTGTTTATATGGTAATTAATGAATTTAATTAAATAGCAACATATAAATAATCCAATTAAAATATTGGTAAAAATATCAGGAATATCTAGAATTATTATATTTAATAAAATATATTTTCTTTTGTAACAATCTTCACATATTATTTTATATTAATTTATAAAAAATAAACTATGTTAATTTTATGTATAAATGAAAAAAAAACAAAAGTTCTCCTTTCTGATTTTGCAAGTACGATTAGTCGAGTGCCTTAGCATGAAAGAAATTTTTACGATGGACGAACTATAATTTCCTAGGAGTGTCCGTTAAATTGGTTTGCTAGAAATACTGTAATCAACCTAAGGTAGTGAGAACCTAATCTTTTCTCATCATTTAGATTATACTTAAAGTAATATGTGAAATTTGATAGAAAAAAATCTTTATATATAATTTATGAAATCATAATCTATTCTACATAATTTTAAATATATATCAAGGTGAACTATTTAATAAAATTTTTTCAATAATTTGTATAATTCATCTTGTTTTGTGTAGAATTGAAACTACATTTATATAAAAAGTTTATCAAGATTTTTGTATTAATTATTTTAGTATCAAGGTTTAATTAAAAAACGTATTGATAATATGAATTAAATAAATATTAGATATAATAGATTTATTTATTAATAATATATATATTCTAAAATAGTTAAAATAAATTTTTTTATTAATTCTTAAATCAAAATATTAATAATTTTATTATCGTTATATACTATTCACAATAAAATACTAATTTTGTGATATAATAAATAAATTATCATTAAAATTTAATCTAACATTTATTTTTGATCATTTTATGTAACATAGCAATAAAGTTTTTACGTAAATGCAATAAAATATCTCTTCAAAAATAGCAACACATAAAAATAAATAAGGTGATTGTCATGACACCAGTTCATTAAATTTATCAAGAAGATTTAGTACTTTCAAAATTTCTATTGTCAATACTTTAGTTCCTACTTCTTTCAATTAGAAAATTTGAAGATTCATAATTAAAAATGATAAAATAATCTACATATGTTTTTATTATACTCGTGATAAGCTATAATATATATATATATATATACATATTGTTAATTTATAATGAAAAACAAGACAACGGAAGATCGACAAAAGTAAAATTTCTGAATTATATATTTTGAATAATATATAACTTGATTCTTATGCTTGCGAATAATAAAATATGTAATAGTCTGATAAAAATTGTATCTTCGAGTGTACAAATTATCTCACCAAATATTTAAAAAACATACATCTTGTAGCATTTAGACAACCCAAACTTTATTGCTTATTCATTACAGAATCTATCATCACGGACGGTCTGGTTTTGTTGTATTGATTGAAGTTCCATATATATATGTTTTAAAGTTGTATGGTAAAAAATATAAAAAACATCTTATATCTTAAATCTGACGATATCATCAACCATTACTGCCAATTTATTTTCTAATTCGATTTCATATTAATTCATTTAATATATACATTAGATATCTTTGTATTTTTTATATTCATGAAATGTAGTTATCGTATATAAAGAGTTCAAAATGTTTTTTAAAAAGACAAGAAAATAACTGATAAAATTTAAAATTCAAAAGTTTAAAATAATAAAATAAAATTAGAGATGGGATTAAACTGTTTATAGCATAACTAATACATGTTAACTATAATGAATGTATATTGTCGAAGGTAAATTTTTTAGATAATTATATCTTTCTTTTAAATTTAAAATTATGCAACATTTGACCAAATCGATACTTTATAATATTGTTTTTTTATTGTATGTTTTGTTAAGCTCAATTTCATTAATTTAAACTTTCTTATTGAAAATATTAATAAATTAATTTCTATTATATCATATTTTTCGTGTATTCTTAATTTTAAATACTTATCAATAATTTAAAAAAAAAGTTTTTGTACATAATTAATTAAAACAATACTTTTATCAATACAAAATTTTTCAAATTTATTATCTGTAAATATATTATATATAATATACATGAATATTCTAGCAGAAACTTTATTTATTGCTATAAAAAGAAAACTTAAAAATTAAATTAAGATAAAATATTGATTTAAATTACTGATGATAATTGTAAGCTTAAATGTTGGATATTCAACCTAAATTTTAATCACATTTTAAGTAAATGATATAAAACATAGTGAAAATTACAAATTTTACTTAATTTGGATAACAATTGTAATTATTATTACACATAATTATTTGAATATGTCTAATAAAATTTTATACATTAATAAATTGTAATAAGAAATAGTAGTTCTAACTATCCATAAAAATATTCATAAATTAAATTTTATATGTTAAGAAATATTGTAAAATAATCTAAATATAAAGTGAAATTTAAATAAACAGAAATTTATTGGATAAAAAATTATACAAGAAAATTTCCTAAACAAAATTTTTAAAATGTAATATATAAATGTATGATTAAATTTCTATATTTAAATATTAACATTGAGTAAATATATATAAAATAACTAATTTGTATCAATTTTAAAAATAACGAATTACCCCATCAATTTACCATTATACATCTCCTAGTAACTCGAAAGTACAAGAATCAAATTTAATTAAAACATACATAAGTGACTATTTTACTAAATCCCTTTTAACTTTTTCAAATTGAAACAACATGCAGGATGATTATCTGTTATTTGTTATTATAGTCTAAGGAAATTTAAAACTACATGACACTATAGATGAGGTCTATATTTTACGTCTTTTCCGTGCACTATACTACACTACACTTCTACGAATACCATAAAGGTGGTCCATTAACGCTTAGGTCGTACTAGTTATTATGCTATATAATTTGAAGCTCACAACCAAACCTTTCACCGAAGAACTTTAAACTAGAGCAACTATGCCGTTATTACTAATATTGCAAGAAGGAGAACAGAGGGGAAAATGTCCATTACAACAAACTGTTTTTCTTTCACTTTTTAATTTTTTTACTTTCTTGCTTCCTTTAGAAGTGTCTTTTTATGTTTGCTTTTATTTACCAAATCCAAAATGCCTTATTTTATCGTATTAGTCGATCCATGTTAGTTATTTTACATAGTTTTTCTATTATATTTATGTTCGCTTGTAGCCATGAATATGCTACATGGCATCAGCTTTTGTTATAAACATTTATGACATCAAATATACGACTATCTCCATAACACTATTGGTATTGAAGTAGAATTATAAGTTCATGCACGTATGATAATTTAAAAAACAATATATTTTAAAAGTTACTTATTTTTGTAATGCAGAAAATGACAGTTCTTAACTCATTTGAGTTAGAAAATATATGCAGGTAATCGAAGGCTATTTGCTATTAATTATTTAATTATTATTAGTTTTGTAAATTTTGTTCAATACAAAATAAAAGTAATAAAATTAATTCGAAGAAAAAAAACAGCTAAACATGTACACATGCTTCTCATTTTTTAAAATTTATTACAATATTTTTATTTCAAATAAAATTAGAGGTATTAAGAAACTATTTTTAATATATATTAATACAAACATTAGAATACAGAAGTAATATTTTTAGAATCATTTAATATAATATAATATATATTTAAATTATATATTAAATTATTTAAATTAATTTAATTAAAATTTAATAATACATTTGTTTATAAATTTTTTAAAATAAAAATTGTGTTTAATAGTAAATATGCTATTAAATATAAAATTTATATATATTATTAATAAATTATTCACATGAAACTCGTTTACTAATGACATTGAAAAGAAAAAAGTGTATTATCAAAATATCTTTATAATTAATAAATAAATGAAAGAAAAGAAATCTTTGTAAGTATGCTGAATTTGAATTCCATGCTCATAAGTATTTAAGGTATAAGACAAAAAAAAGAAACACTCTCAAAATATATATCAAATAATAAATTTCGATACAAGTTCGACATTACAAATCGAAAGCCACATTTGAGATATAACAATTATGAAAGAAATGTATTTGTATATTTAAAAGAATAGATTATTCTTTACTCAGGAAAAAGGAAAGAAGAAATTCAAAAACATATCTAAATATAAGCTTGAAGTCTATCCGGTGCATACAAATCGAATTTTCATAAATAAGTCTGGAGCATTTACTAGTTAATATGACTAAATATGATGAAATTCCTCAAAATCTAAAGCCGAGTGCTTACTTTTTTCTTCTATATCATCTGTAAGAGTGCACAATTAACTATGGCTCAACTGCAAACATGTAAGTAATTCTTTAGTACAGTTAACGCTTTATAGGCAAGCACTATGAGTGTAAATTACGCTCGAAAAATATGGACGGATTTTTGGTAGAATTTTAGAAAGAAAATAAACTGGAATACATCTTTATTTTTTGCATTCATTAATAGCTAATAATAACAATTATATTGATAAATAGAATCATATTTTTTCTTTAAAAATATGAGTTAAATTTCATCTATTTTTGATAGTGAAGCCTATGAAGCAAACCTTGTTAATGATTCTTGATGTTAATGGTTATATTAAGTAAAATTATATTACACCATTTATATATAAAATTTAAAATTAAGATATTCTTTAAATATATGAGATTAATTTGATATTATCAATAAATAATACAGTAAAAAAACAAGTGATTATATTCTTTCATTTTTTTCATAATAATTTATATATTATAGTTTAAGGTACAAAGCTTTTGTATATTAACGCAGTTACATATAAAAGGCAAAAAGGCACTATAATATGTTTTTTACTTTTATCAGTACTAAAACTACCAAACTTCGATGAAGACAATAAATGTATTGAGTCAAGACAGTTTTATCTTCACGGAGAAAGACTATCCGAAAAATGAAAGAAGTCTTTGAAAAATGGCTGTGCAGTGGTAAAATCGAGGACCTTCTAATTCTAAAGACCCTTGAAAATCGAGAATTTACAATAGGCTTCCAAATAAGCAGGTACATACTGACAAGGGACAGTTTGTCTCCATTGGTGATTGGCAAATTGGTTCAGATTTACTGACTGACCTCGGCCTACAATCGAACGAGTCAAACGATTTCCAACAATTGACTGCTGCATTTTTTATACTATCGTAAAAACGTATATCTTTATATGTATCTACATCCAACTCACACAAACAACTATTTTTCAATTTGTATTATATATATTCATTCATAAGCATGTGCATATTGGAACAGAAAATTGTAAATACGCTGTAAAGCATAGGCGATAATTAATTTACTCTTGATCTGGAGGATGTTAAGGTTCAAGATATTTTCACTAAATGTGAAATGTATGCCGAGTTTCCTGTGTACATTACTTTTGTTGTAAGTGCTTTTGAAACATTTTATTTTTCTGTTATAAGAAATTTCCATATATATTATCGAAAATCTTTACGTCTAAAATCATATTTTTCATTTAATATAAAATATTATTAGTAAATTGAACACTTTTATGAATCATAGAATTCGCAATGTACTAAAAAATGCAATGAATCTAAGTATTTATAACAAGATTATGATACATTATTTTCTTGTCTAAATTTTATTGTGAATCTATCTAATTTTTTTATCTTATTTTTAAAAATATAGAAAGTGCGAATTATTAATACTAATAAAATTGATAATATAATATTTTTTTCCAATGATCTTTAATTACAAAATAATCAAAATGATTATTATTTTAAAAATATTTTAAAATATGTATCTATAAAAACTTACTACATACATGACAATTAAAAAAATTAAAGTTAATAACACCACTCCAACTTTAAAGACATAAAATGGTTTGATAAAATTTGTTAAGTCTTAAGTAATGTTATTTTAAAAATGTGTTCATATTCAACTTTCAAATAGTTGTCTAATATATTTATATTAAAATCAAATAATATATTAGGCTTCACAATATTACGAGCATTGGTGATTTTTGAACAAGTATATTAATTTGTAGCTATATGTACATATATATAATTATACGTAATACTTCTACCATAAAATTAAAATGATATTTTTAAATCTGATTTGAGAAAGATTCTAGGTTAATTTTTTTATATAATTGTTAAAATTATAATTTTAAGTGCACTCTAATAGTTTAAATTATCAAATTAATATTATTTGTTTTTAGTTATTAAAGTATATTTTATCAATAAGTAATACTTTAAATATTTAATTTGTTATTATCATTAATTATGATTCTTAATTTTCTTATTAAATTGAATTATATTATATTTATATTTTAATATATATTCAGTTTTATTAACTTTTTTATTAATTTTATTATATCTTTAAAAAAAATTTTAAGCATATATTACAACTGTTACGAACTATCTAACTATAGTTAGAATTTAATAAGAAATAAATTATTTGATTCAAAATAATAAAAAACATATTAGATAAAGAAAAAATTTAATATTCATATCAAAAATAAAAAATGTTTACTAAAATTACTCTTTTAAAAGAATAAGAAAACTTTAAAACAAGTATTATGATATTTATATTTATGAAAAAATTGGATTTTTATTATTATCAATTATTTTATAAACAAAATAGTAAAATGTTTTATTAATTTTTTTGAAAAAATAAATATAATTCTTATGATAATATGTAAATATAAGATCACTGATCATTAAACTAAGTATGTAAATATTATTTTTTAAATATAATAACAAAATCTAATAATTTTGATATATAATTAATATTATTATAAATTCCTTTTTTTATACGAATTGTAAAAATAAAAAAAAATTTCCATTAAAATTTTTTAAAGTTCTGTACGACTATTTTATGTATTCAAACATTTTACATATATATTTAATTACTAATTATATATTAATTTGCTAATAAAAATTTAATATTTCAGTATACAAGGTATAAAGTTTGAATGTAATCATATTTCTAAAAAATGTAATTAATATCTTTCTTATTAAAAAAGTTATAAAGTAATATCAGTTTTGAATTTCTTTTTACACATATAAGTCAAGTTAATTTTCTAGTCTCTTATCGACACGGTATAGATACATTTATATTTTTCTCAATGATTTAGCAAGAACCCATTGCATATGAATATCTGTAATTGATTATAATTATTATGAAAATATTAATAGTATTTAAATTATGTATCTATTTTAATCTATTTTTTTTAATAATTTGATGACTGACAAATATTTTTTTTTTATTCATGAATTATTTCATAAAATCTTAAATTTAAAATAGTTATTTAACATTCAGTAATTTAGTTAAAAATACTGATGATTATAAGCAAATTTTCAAATTGTATTATTTGCATATATTCATTTTAAATCTATAATTTAATCTAAAAACAATAATAGGATTTGAATTCATAATCATTACATATCCTAGCATAAATATACGTATTAATAACATAAAATAATTTATCATTATTTTCTATAGAGCGTATTAAATTATTTAAGTATACAAAAAATTTGTAAGCATAAAATTTATAGAGGGAAGAAAATTATTAACTAATTAAACAATATACTATACATTAGGGAATAAGATTATTTTCAATTTTACTAATTTATGAAATATGAAAATACAATTATAAAAATCTTATGACTAATGCTTGTAGTAATATTGATATAGATGTATACTTTTCGTTGTTTTTACAGATGAGAATCTAAACAATTATTATGAAAATGTGATTATCATGTAGTAAAAGAAGTATCAATTGTATTCAAATGGTTTTTGTTAAATTTATTATGTACCTTATATTTTTATGTAAATAATTTTAACAAAATCACATTAAATATTATAGTAATTAATAAGCGATCTACTTACATAATTTATATAATCTATAATTAAGATAAATTTTTAAATTTCAATTATATAAAAATAATTTCTTAGAATTTTTTAATTATAATAAATGTATTCCTTTCTGGTATCAATAGTACCACTTCCGCAAATCTAGATTATTAGTGTTATCATATGTCTAATAAACTATAAATATTATGATAAACTAAAATTGATTTTAAAGAGTTTTAAATTTAAAATCAAACTATTAAATCTTAATGCACATAAACGAAACAATATACTGTTGTTATTTTTTGAAGAATATTATATCTATATTTCGGTACCAGATACGACGAAGGAAGAATAAAACTCACGTCTATTAATTTACCCGAAATAATTAGCGAGTTAGATAAATTGACGCAGTGTGAAAGTTAACGGTTTAATAGTTCTTTTTATTCTCTCCTTTTTTGTACCTGTATCCCATCGCTTTCAGATTTGAAATCTGATAAATTGTGGTAAAATAAACTCTTGCTCACAATTGTATTTTATTATTGTATTGTATTATTTGAGTTAATACTTCTAATATTAATAGTAATGGAAAACTATCAATATTTTATTTTATAGAAAATATATTTAAAAAATTTAAATACAAACTATAACTTATCGATTTTGAACTTTACAAGAATACATTTATTTATTATATTTGCAAATTTTTTAATCAAATTTGTAATTATTATTTATAAGAGATAAAATTGATATCAATAAATTAACTTTTTTATTAATATATGTATATTACATTTTTTAAATTTAATTTTATGACTTTTATGTTACAAAATATGTTTGTATATGAAATTCGATTGTTTTTTTTACTATAAAACTCACTAAAATAAATAGTCAAAATTAAATTATATAATATACGCGCTACGTATTAATTTTTACGAATACTCGTATTTAATATTTTAATTTAATTTATAGAATCTTTAAAATATAAAAGAGAACTTGAGCTTAACATTGTTTTTTCTAATTTTATTATTTTTGTTATTTTTATACTTGATTCATAATTAATTATTAAATATAAAGTTAGAAATTTTGTTTCAAATATATATAATTTAACGAAGAATAATTTAATTAAACGAATAAGAAAAATTTTCAATGTTAATAAAGAAATTATTTTTTTTAAATAATAAATTCTTATTATTCTAAACTTATTTATTCAATCTAATAAGTTTTTAAAATTCTTTTTTTTTATGAAGGATACCAAAATTATTTTGTACGTCTTTGGATTATAACTTTTATGGAATAGCTAACTAGTTTATTATATATTTCTAACAATCCATCATTTTATTTTTTATAAAATCTATAATTTATAATTTATTTAAATCAGAAAATATATCAATTATTCATCAATTAATATAAAAAATAAAATCTTTTAAAATTAATATTTTATTAGATTAGTATAAGATTATACTTTATAAATAATAAAGTTAATAAATTGAAAAAATTTTAAATTATTAGAAGTACAAAAATATCTTGTGTTTACTTAATACTTATTAAAATGAGTTACTATTGTTTCTCTAATTGCACTACCTACATTATAGAACTATATTATAGAAGATTCAGTGTGATACTTCGTATATATATATATATATATAAATATTTATAATATTTAAAGAAATTAAATTTTAATATCCAAAAATTTCTAATTTAATATTTAAAGTACATAATTTTTTTATGAAAATAATACGGGCTCAGTAATATAACTATATATAATACTAACAAGTTTAATTATATTCTCAAATTGCTTTATTTGATATTTGAATTACTTAACAGCAATGAATGTATCTAAATATTTATTATTATATTTTAGCCGTAATATAATAAAATCTTTAATATCATTTATTATATAAAATTCTCTAAGAACTTGACCAATGATCCAATAATTTCTGTGCTTAATAATTTGTATTGCTTTTTTTAAAATCATCATTCTATAGAAATGATGACCAAAGTTGCCAATGATTATTAATGTTAAATTTTTGAGAACTGTCATACAGCCTAGTACTTTGACCATCTCGCGGAAAAAAGAGAAGCCATTTAAAGCACATTCTCTTGAGGCCTATCTCGGTATCATAAGGTTCGCTGCACTTTAGCTATTGTTTTCGTTTAGAAATAATACTAAGTGTAAAAAATTGTTTCACAAAATTTTACTTCACGTTTATTTCTTTACAGAATTTGAATATACAATTTTTTATTTATTATTTTTTAATTAATTCTCTTTAATATGAATTTTGAATATTTAAAACAATCAATTTTTTAAATAATTCTGCAAACATTTTTTCATATTTTATTCATAAATTAGCAGAATAAATTTGAAAAATATAAAAATCATGTGAATTTAAATAGTTTTTATTATTTATTTACTTAAATATAATAATTATTTATAAAATTATAGATAGAATATTAAATAATATTCATCATTTTACAGATATATACTTTATATAATACTTATACCTTATTATTTATTTTGTGTTTTTTATTATAAAAAAGTCTTAATAAGGACTATTAATAAGGACTGAGCTATATATCATTATATCTATAAACTTAAATTATATTATTAATGAATTTAAAATTATATCTGAATCAAATATTTATAATTCAATAATTTTGAATTATTTATTAGTAATAAAAATATTTTAATATTATGTTAAAATAAAAATGACTATTTTTACACTATTCTTATAAAGTGCTTATGAAATAATTTATTAGCCAAATAATTATAAATGTAAGGTATACCGTAATCAATTAATCTAATCGATATTTAATTTTGTTTTAGTCATTCTGTGTACTCTTAACTTCAAACATGGCTTCAAATTGTGCAGCGCGGGGGAACCTGGTGTGAGTATTCAGGTTTTTCATAATTATTGTTAATTTTATAAGTGATTAAGTTGTTGATCTAATTATATGAACAATTAAACTTCATTGATTTAGTAATTTGATAAATACTTAAATTAATAAATAATTTGATCATTTTTATGGATAAAATCGACTTTCTTAAATCTATCTGTTACCGCGAATATCTACAATAAAATTATTCGTGTGTAGTATCTGGACTTCGACAATCTGCCAGAAACAAACTTCTCGTGTCAAGGAAAAGTAATTGGTGGATATTACGCAGACGTCGAGGCTGGCTGCCAGATGTTTCATGTGTGTACAATCGGACAAAAAGGTAATGCGACGCTTCTCATATACACATTATTAAAGAATATTTTACTTGTATATATGATTAAATAAATAATCAATTGATTCTTTATTTTGGAAAATCTAAAAAATTACATACATTTAGACATAAAAATGTCAAAAATAGCCTTCGTTTTCAACCATTAAAATAAGGATATTAAATTATTTATAAATTTACATAATACTTCCATTACAAATATTTTTCAATACATTCCTTTTTCGAATGATATAATAAACAAGTATGTATATAATATGTATAATATAACGTATAATTTTAAGTGCCTAATTACAAAAGAATGTATTGAAAATAATTACTTAACGTCATTTAAAAAATATTAACATATTAAACATTTGTTTTATATGTAGAGTTTTAAAATAATATTTTAGAAAATTTATTATGCATTCGTGGATTTTTTTATTTTATTCAGTTATTTTTCTTAAGGAATTAATTTGAACATTTAACACTATTTTTTTCGCTACAAAAACAAATAGAATTATTAGCTTATCTTATACAATCTAGTGAAATTCAGGGCTCGCTAAATAATGGTTTATTTTTCACTGTGAGATATGATTTCAGATGAAATAATGGATATAAAGTTCCTCTGTTTAAACGGAACAGTTTTTGATCAGGAAACTAGAGTTTGCGAAAGAGTTGATGAAGTTGATTGTAGCAAAAGTGAGCGTTTCTACAATCTCAACCTCGAGCTTTATGGAAACAATGCTGTGACACTCAGGTGAATATTTTCTATTGCATATAAAAATTATCCTATGCTTATAATTTATAATCTTTTTATTATATAGTAAAACATTTTGAATTATTCTTATATAATACCCAAAATTTAATGTTGTATAAACAAATTTCAAATAAACAAACCTATCTGTTCAAGTACCAACAGATATAAATATCAATCATTTATTTTTAAAAAATTTATTTTTTATATAACATTATATTAATATTACATTTATAATATTTAATTATAATATTAAAGAAATTTAAGTTCTAATTAATGAAAATACTAGTTATTTTGATTCACAGAATACAATGTAGAAACGAATATATAAATATGCAAAATAGGTAAAATGATTTCTTGAATAAATAAATTATTTCAATAAATATTGATATGTATCTAAACAGTTACAAAATATTTATTTCAGAGGAATAGCGGTTATTTCAAATAGAATGAATAAATCGTTTGTCTTAAGGATGGCATTCTAAAATCTTTTATTATTATTTTACATAAGAAAATATTAAATTATGATATTATAAAAGATATAAAATTTTGCATAGATATAAGGAAGTTTATATAAGAACATTAAATATTGTAGTATGTATTAAGAGTTTGTATTTATTAATGTATTAATCATAAATAAAGTAATTAGTTTCCAATGTACTGAAGATATAATTTAATTCTAAATTTTACTAATATGAATATAATAAAATTATTTTATAAATATTTATAAATTTTTTAAATTAAATTTTCTACATAAAAATTTAGAGTATTTTTTTCATTAATTTTGGTACAAAATTTTTTCAATTAACTTATTGCATCATATGAATTTATACGGAAATATTATTATAAGTTTAAATGTTAAATTCAACATAATGAACGATCTTATGTATTTGATTTGATAGTAAAAAACAGGATAAATTATAGCCATACTAATATATATTTGAGATAATTATTACCAACTAGTGGAGGGCTTGAACCAGTACAATATTTATATTGGTTGTGAAATTGCCGTATTCTCATACGCTTATAAACATTATGAAAGGATATTGCATACTAGAAAAATGTATAAAAATTGCCTTGGTCAATTAAATTAAAAATATTATAGATTCGTAATTTTGTACAGTATAGAATTATATAAAAAAAAATATATATATTTTGTTGAATCAGATTTAATATACTCAGTTACACAATCCTTTAAAATTTAATAACATAGTAATAATAATAACAATAATAATAAATTTTCATAGTAAATTAAATAAAAATAATTCTATAATATTTGTAAACAATTTAATACATATAAAATTTGTATTCATTTTATTATCATAAATCAAATACTTAACTAATAAATTTTTTAGAATATATAAAATATTGAATAAATTATTATAAAGAAATACTATTTAGTAATATACTTTAGTATATTTCACGTAATGATTTCTATTTATGTTTTATAAAAAAAATAATAAAATACAAATAAACTTACAGCATAAATTTTACCGAACTGAATTAGAAATATAAGATTTTTATTAAGAATCAATATTTAAACTCAATAAGAATAAGTTCAAATTATGATAAACGTGACAAGTAATTACTTGAAAAAATTAATACGATTATTTTATATAAATTTGATATGCAAATAAAAATTATTTAATTATTCAGTATTTATTAAAATTACTTTCATGTTGAATATCAAACGAATACAATATATGTATTCAAACTTACTCTCGAAGTATTTAAAGAAATTAATACACTTAAAAATATAAATGATGCTTGAATACAATTCAATTATAAAGCATTAAGAAGAAAACTTTTATAGAAAATTAATATGAATTTTATTAATTTTATATAATGATTTAAATCAATAAATGGTATTTAATAATCATTAAAATTTAGTACAATGATATCTAAACAGTTTTAATTTTGTAAAAAACGAAGATTATGATTGTATTTAGAAAATATTAATTTGAAAGTTGAAAAGAACTAATATAAAAATTATGCATACATCATTTAACAATATATATATATATATAATATATTATATTAAAAGATATAAATTATAAAGTGAAATTAACTAATACATAAAAATGATATACTTTTTAAATATATGCTTTCCATATAGAAATTGGTAGTATTTTAGTATCGCAGATTTGATATAAAGCAAAAATTTAAAAACTCATAGTTCATAATCCCATAATGTAAGTATGAATGAAAATTATAAAGAAAATTGCTACAAAATATAAAAAGGTCAAATTCAAATTTATAAAACAGTCGTATTTTTTAAAAGATCTTAACATAAATAAAATTGAAAAAATTGTTGTATCTGTACTGTATTATAATATTTATTATAAAATTAAAATATAAAATAATGAGAACAAAGAAATTAGTTTAAATTTTTAAACATACTAAACTTTACAGATTATAAAGTTAAAATTTGAATAAAATTTTCTTATATTATAGTTTTCTAAAATTAAAAAAAATAATTATCTCTGTTCAATTACGTCATATTATTTTAAAACAAATGATTTTATTTTATATTAATCTTTTTCACAAATTTAGAAATTTAAATTATTTTATTAAATGATAAAATAAATTATGTATGTACGTAATAATTGTAAACTAATTTATACGGATACTGAGAATGATAACGAAAATATATTATGATTATAATTAGTTATGATATCGCTAGATAAATAATAACTATTTTTATTTATACATATAATAATTTATTTGAATTATTATTTTATATTGGTTATGGTATTGTTATCATAGTTTTAGAAAAAACGATACTAAACATATTAAATCTATAAAAACATATACTATAATATATATCATTAATGTAAGATATTATTAAATTTAAAAACTCTAAGATTAAGTTTTTGTCTAACTTTAAAGATTTAATGAATTAAATTTCATATATTTAGTCTTCATGAAGAAGATGATTCTACGGAACCTCGAGATGATCATGAACAGCAACAACAACAGAAGGAGCAACAGCAACAACAGCATCAACAACAAAAAAAACAAAAAAAACAACAACTCCATATGACTTCTATGAGACCTATAATGAGCAGTAGCACAACGACTACCACCTCGCGGTCTAGTCAACCATCAACAACCTTAGTGAGTAATGTCTATCAACAGCATTCTGCAGGATATCCACAGCACTATCAGCCGCAACCTCCGTTTTCTTCTATTCAAACCAGCCAATCAAATACACACTACAATAATAAAAATGGAGGATATCATCATCAATATATTTTTCACAATGACGAAAGAAATAATAATAATCAGGCTACTTCTTACCAACTCTTCAGTAATCAAGGCGTAAGTTCAACGATGGCAAATCCTCCAGTTCACCAACAGGTATCATGCTTCAATCAAAATATAATATTAACTTCTATAACATGATCTTCCAAAAATAAAATTTTCTTATTAATAATAATTTTATCTTTTTTCAATTAAAAAATTTAAAAAGTTTTAAGTCCTTAAAATATTTATTTAAATTTTATATTTTCTTTTTTTAATTTTTTAATAATTAGTTACTCACAATTATTAAAAATTGTGCATAAATGTATATTTAATTAAATTTGTTTTTTAATTATTTCTAAAACAAAAAATATATTTATTATATAAACTATTAAAAATTATTTTTTTATTTTATTATTTTATTTTTAAATTTTTAAATTCATTAACATATTTTTGTTTGTAGGTTCAATATAGTTCGACAGCAACTTCACAAGTCATTCATAATGAACCATCAACGGTTATGACACTTCAATTTCATGTACAATCAACTTCATCCACTATTGAAACATTGTTAAATAATAATAATAAACATCCATCTTTAATTAATCCATTATTTCATAATCATGGAGTTACTAGTACTACAGAGCAATTTAATATTCATAGTAATAATCCACGAGAAATAACACATTATCAAGATAATTCTGATGAAGAAGAGGACGAACATGGTGAAAGAATACCATTGGAACCCATACAATCAACAAACAAAGGAAAGGTGATTATATCAATTTTCATGTTAAATTTAAATTTTAGTATTTAAATAAATGTTTTATTATATATTTTATTTTTAACCTACAGAGAGACTTTACAATTTCATTAAAGGCATCAAAATAATATATTTTGAATACTTTTCTTTTCATTTCTAATTTTTTCTATTATACATTTTAAATATTAGGAATATAATCGATTCAGTAAACTTAAATTAACAAATATTCCACAAAAGTTGGTGAATTAATTTGGTAGTATATGGAAAAAAGAAGTATTTAATAAAAAAAATTTTTTAAACAACATTATTTTTAATATTATATATAAAAGATGACTATAAAACTATACTTCACAAATCAAAATTAATACTTCTCAATAGAATTATCATATTTATCTTACAACTTTTTAATGCTATGATTCAACAATTATTTATGAATAAAAATCTATTTCTTACATATAATTAAAAAAATAAGAAAAAAATTTTTAAATAGTGCTAGTTTCTAAAATTTATACATTTTATATTATTAAAAAACTGAACTCCAAATATTATTTCATTAAATTTATTCATATTTTAATTCATTTGTAGGTCTCAAAATTAACTATTTCTCCAGTTCCGCAACAAGAAAGTCGTTCATCAGTTGTTCAAACAAAAAGTAGTCAAACTTCACAGCAACACAGAATTTCTATTAATTATCTACCAACTCCAACTCCAATACAAACAACTATTAGTGACTTTTATTTGACGCAAAGGCCAACTTCACAGAAACCTCAAAAATTGCACAATAATCAACAGATACCTCAACACATACATGTTCTCCCACCACCTTTAATTCCTCAATTAAAGCCTCATCAAGTAACCATCAATTTACCACCACCAGATATTCAACGAATAGTTCAAAACCCATCACCGCTTTTACCCTCACAATCGCGAGTAATTGTCACAGCAAAGGCTAGCGTAAGCGATGAATCTGGAAGGCCGCTGAATGCAAGTCAACTTATAACTCTTCCACTACCAACGATTCCATCCAATTATGATGATTATAAAGAAGGCGATGAATCCTTCGATCCTTTTTATCGTGATGTTCCAAAAATAAGAAATAATCGAAGAATTATTATAAGTAATAAAATTGATGCTAATAAAAAAAATTTAAGGAAGAAACGGTCTCATAATTATGAGCAAAGCGATGAAGTCTATCCTTCAGAAGAAGTGATATTTAATTCTGAGATAAAGAACATAAAAGATCTTAAAGAAAACTTACCTATTATAAAAGCAATTTTATTTGGATTACCTACTCCAGAAAACAAAGAATCTTCTACTAAAATAAAAGATTTACACATTTATAATACATACAATAATACATCAAATAAAACCTTAAATTTTACTCGAAAAACTATGCAAGAATTTATGCATAAACGACACAATTATATGAATATAACAAATAAAAATTCTTCAAGAAATATTTACGTTTCACCAATACAGAATCAAGAAAAGAAAGACGACTATATAATTCCACGCATTTCAAATAATAATGACAACGTGAATATAAATCATAAAAAAGATGAATTAGAAATAAGTACTCATATATCAAATACTAATGAGAACTCTGAACATCCAAATAACACTTTTCTTCAACGTGAAAAAATCTTTGAACCTATATTTTTTAATCAAGATTCAGTTGATATTGAACCTGAACATCTTGTTCAATTATTTTTCCAGTCAAATGAAAGTACTCATTCGCAATCACAAAATAAGAATTTATCTATTCCAATTGAATTATTAAATCGTTTAAATATAACACATCATGTAAATAACAAAACTGATCAAATTAAATATGAAGTATTGCAAACGCGATCGTCTAATGACTCACATAAATTCAATATAAGAAAAGATGTAAAGAATGAATCATTAGAAGAATTTAAAGAATTTGTAGAATTTTTAATTCGTAGAAATATATATAATAATAAACCAATAATTTTCAGACATTATGAAAAATATAATATAGATGAAAATGTAGGATTGAATCCAAGACAGAGGTCAAATACATTCAGAAAAAGATCACAGAGTAGGGACCAAATAAATTATAGAAGTAATTTTGAAGATAATGTAAGTGATATTCATAAAAATGTATCAAGAAGAGGTTTACAAGGTAGCCAATTTTCATATCAAAATCGAAATCGACATTATGATTATGAAGATATAAAAATATATGAAAAGCCAAAATTGGCAGTAAAAACAGTACATAGGCCCAGTAGAATTAAAGAAAATTTTCAGTATGATCGAATTTATGACAGCAGGACACAAAGATCAGATTTAAAAAGCAGAAAAAATGAAACGAGACACTTTCTTCTGTCGAATGAAGAAATTCAAATTAAAGAATTCGATTTAAAATCAAAATCAATAAATTTTCCCCAAACCCTACAAGAACAAAATAAAAATATAAAATATTCTTTAAAAAAACAAAATATGGAAGATCAATCATCGGAAAAAACAATATTTAATAGTTTTAAAAATAATACAGAATTTGTAGAGAAACAAATGTATATAATTAAAAAAGACCAAATAAATCAAAATGAATCATATTCAGATGAATACAATGAATCAAAAGAACAAACTATTTATGCTGATTATTTAGATTATGTAGATTTAAAAGACCAAACGCGGGAAATTGTAATTGATAATCATAAAAACACGAGCCAATTTAAAAAAGAATTTGAAGCAATTTCGCGAAGAAAATCCGATTATCGAAATAACAGTAAAAAATTTGTTGAAGAAAAGAAAATTATTCAAGATACACTAAAAAAAATAATTAATACCGAATATATCGAATCCACAACATTAAAGAATGAACAAATAACTATAATAACAAATGAATCAATAGCAAATAAAGCTTTTAATAAGATTAATACTATTAAAAAATACGATTATTATGATACAACAAAATTGTTATCTACTACTGACAATATTATAAATTCAAAATTATTGGCACATACAAAAATAAGTACTGAAGGTGTTTTTAAATTTACTGACGAACTACCATTCATAGAAAAAAAATATAAAGTACAAAATGATTATAAACAAAATGACGAAATTATGACAAATAAAGAGGATTATATTGATGATAATTACGAACCAGAAAGTTATATTAATCCTACTTTGAAAGAACCTTTATTGTCAATACAGAAAACTAATCAAAATGATAAATACATTTTTACTGTAAAAGAACAACCAATAGAAATAAAAATAAAAACAGATAATACAGCTTTAAATATTTCTGATATAAAAATTGAAAATAAAGAAGAATATGATAAAATATATGATAAGATAGAAAATAGAACTACCTCACTTACATCACAAGACTGTATTGATTTAAAAATCACAACTGATAGTTTTTCATTAAAAACATTAAATCCTATATCATCAGCTTTAATTGCAACTTCAACAAACAATACATTTCTTGATATACCTATATCTATGATGACAATCACAACTAACCCTAGGGCTATGATGACAAGCACAAAAATACCTACACCTTCAATCTTAACTATGACTACACCGAAAACTATAACTAAAACACTGCCTTTGTTTGCAATACCCATTAAAAATGCATTTGATCCTATAACAAGAGTTTCAACACAAATTCGTACTTTAAAATCTATGATTACATCTATACACATGATGACTATAGCAACAAGTATCACTACAACAACCGCTATAACTCCCACGTTTGCAACAATAACTACTTTGCCAACAATAACGAGAAATAAAGCAACAACAAAGTTTTTTAAACCAATTACATTTCGAAAAAATTATGCATACGTTCCACTATCATCAACGCCAAATTCAGTAGTAATAAGACATAGTTACTCATTAAGTGGTCAAAAACCTACCAAACCATCTTTGAGTTACAATGATCTAGCTTCAAAACCAGTTATTCGAAGACTACCATTACTGTCTAGAACAACAACAAGCACATCAGATGCAACAATTTTCGAGGATGATATCGTTGTAGAATTACCAAAACATGAAGAAAATAAAACTTTTATACCTATAAAAAATGAATCATTTTCTTTTGAAACAGTTATAGATTATCCTGTGCCTAAATTACTGCCCTCAATTAAATCAAAAAATAATGAAATTGTAACTAAAGATTCAGATTCTAAAATAATGAATTATAATAATGAAACTTTTATGATTAAGAATTCATTATTGTTAATAAAACAAAATCAGACAATTTTAATTAAAGAGCCCAGTTTTGATAAAGAAGTACCAAAATATAATTCAAGAATTCAGTATTCAAAAATTAAATCTCAGTTATCCGAAAATTTAATGACTAAACAATCAAAATCTGAATTCGAATTATCCAATTATAATCAAAGTATATTCAAAGCAGAAATTACAACAATAACACCAGATTCTAATAATTTGAAAATATTGGATACTCAAAAAACAACTTTAAGAACTTTGAGACCTTTGGATCGAAAATTAGAACTAACTTCTGTAAAATCACAAATTCAAAAAGTTAATCAAAGCCCGAAGCCGATTGCAGGTTTTAACTGTTTAGAAAAGGAAATGTATCGCTTCTATGGCGACGTCCGAGACTGTCGTTTATTTCACTACTGTTCACCGGGCTTTACAATGAGGCAGGTCCTCGACTTTCGATTCGTATGTGAGGAAGGAACGATTTTTGATGAAGAAAGTCAAAGTTGTAGACACGATGTACCGAATCCAAAATGTGTAAAAAGAACTTGGTGAATAATATGTCTGATTTTAGAGAATTGTTATAAAATTTTTAATAATCTTTGTAGCCAAATTTGATTTTATGCATACTTTGTATACAATAATTAAATTTGTAAAACTACACATTGGGTATCAACTTTAATAATGTGGATATTTTAGTAAAGATTATTGTAAATATCAGATATATTAACACTTATCAAATAATATTTGAATTTGAAAGTCTGATATATATATTCTAATGGAAATTTTAAATTTAGTTTAGATATTTTAAAATAACTTAATTTCTCAAGGAAATATGTTAAATGTATTATAAGTTTTATTTGTTTAATGTAATTTCTATGAGAAATTGAAAAAATATGTATAGAAATTTCAAACAGAACCTTGTATCTTCAGCAAACGTTCTAAACTGAAAATTCTTCGTTATACATTTTTGTTCCATTGATTTTGATAATTCGTGAATCCTAAATACTATATACTTCGTATTTATATGTCGCAATTTTTACGACAAGATTTTTACTTTTAAGTCATGCCATAGTATTCCCATGTAATTATATATTTTTTGGATAATGGATTCACTCTTATTAAAATTAATGTATCTCCTCACTCTGGGAGGTAATTTTATGATTTTAATTTAATCTCGAATTAATACATTTATCATCCATATTTTTATGAATTTTTATAAAATAATTTTGGAAAATATAAAATAGTATTTAGTAATAAGTAAAATTATAATTATAATACAAGAAAAATATAAAATACAAGAAAAATATGCCTCTAAAGATGAAGAAAAATTCTTAAAAAAGGAATTCTTTAATTATGCCTTAGAGTATAAGCTTGACTGTTAATTGGTAATTTCTTTAATAAATAAGAATAGAATTGTAGTAAGATTAAATTTACATTTTATATTTTATATTTAATAGTATTATAAAAATAATTTTTCTAATTTATCCAGTTTTTTAAAAAATTCATATTTGAAAAAAATTTTCAAGCACAAAGATTTACATTGTAAGATTATATTCTATTTTAATTTGCTACATTCTTGTTTTTATGTTCACAAATAATTTATATTCTTACATAAAAAAATTTAAATAAATTTAATATTAGATGTATAAAATGCATTTTGTCAATATCATCCCACATATTATCAAATAAAAAGTAATACGATTTTAATACACTGTATCTAATGATGACAGAATTTCAAATTTATTTGATTTTAAAAATATGTTTTTAATTTTGTTAGAATAAATATATTTCATAATTTAAATTATCTCTATTATTGTAAAATTCTTGATTATATATTTTGTGAATGTTTATTTATCGCTTCAAATATCGGCAAAATATATCGTCAAAGTCAGATAAAATATTTCAATTTAATATTTTAATTTTTTAATGATTCTTTAATGTATATTTATTAAACTACGTTTATTTTTAATATTTACAGTTTCTTATAATTAAAATTTACAATTTTCTAAGTTAAATTATATTGTTATAAAAAATTTAGAATTTATGAATATTAGGATCTATTAATGTTTATTATCGATTATATTCAAGAAAGTTATTTCTAAGCTAATTTTTAGCATGAAAATTCAACGAAAAAATTACTATCAAAGTTTTAATGTTTTTATAAAACATTTAATATTTATTGCTGTAAATATCGATCTTTTTAGTTTCATTTAGGGAAAACATTGATAATACAAAAAAATATTAAGATTTTAATAATTTTAATTATTAAAATTTGTGGAAAAATACATTTAAGGTTTATTGAAATACGAAATTAAAATTGAATAGTTTATATATTTTTATAAATATTACTTGAAAAATTTCCTACGGAGTTCATGGCAGGATATTTAAAAATACCTTCGATACTACTATTTATGTTGGAAAATTCTGAAATATAATATCATCATTATAAAAAAAAAATGTCTTTAAATCGTCAGACCAATATTCTAGTATAAAAAAAATTAACTTATTGGTAAATGCATAATTGGCAGCAATAATCAAAACAAAGGAGGAAGCTTTTGATTTTAATTTCAAGTTTACCTCTTGTAGGAGCAAATACGGTCGAATAGGGACGAATAGTACGAGAGTTGTGAGCGTCCTCTACCGATATAACTGTGAATCAATAAACCCACGTTTATTATTCCATTCTGTTTTTTTACAATACTTATTTATGATTAAAGTGAGGTTTACGACATTACCGGTAAATTCATTTAAAATTTTTATTTTTAATGAAGTATAATTTAATAGAAAAATTAATTCATTACAAACTTTTTTAATGTTTAGAAAGATGAGTTTGATTAAAATTGGTACACATAATGGAACTTTTCATTGCGATGAAGTACTTGCTTCTTATATGCTTAAAATTTTACCTCAATACAAAGATGCTACAATTATAAGGTAACTACAAAAAAATATAGTAATATAAAAATATCGTATTAATATTATTATTAAAAATATCTTGCTTTATTGAATTTCATATTATTAACCTGAAATAATTACTTTGGTAAATTAGATTATCATAAAAGATTGTTTATTTTTTTATGATAAATAATTCATGTAAATTAATTTCTTAGAATTTAGATAATTTATACACTGAATTGAAAACAAATTTTAAATATATATTATTTTTATATAACTGTATATGATATATTGAAATTTACTATGTATAAATAACTGTGATATTTTCTCATCTTTAGAACTAGAGATTTATCTATATTGGAAACATGTGATATAGTTATTGATGTAGGTCAAAAGTACGATCCTGACAGTCATCGATATGATCATCATATGAGGTATTTGATCAATATTATTAGAGTAAATAATGGTTATTTAATTATAAATATATTACTATGTAAATAAAGATAAAAAAATTACTTCCTTATTCTTATAAATATTGTTTTAATAAGGCAGATGTTTAACGATGACAAGAAACTTTTTTTAAGAAATATATTTTATAAATCTATTTTATTTAATTTAAATTTAAAATTAAATTCTATATTACTAAATTTAGAATTTAAATATTGTTTTAAAATCTGTGATTGCTAAATATTATTACAAAATTTATTACTTTTTTTTTAATGAATACTATTTTATTTATTTTACAGAACATTTCATGAGTCAATTAGTACTGTAATTAGAAAACCAAACTATGACTCCACTGTAAAACTTAGTAGTGCTGGTTTGATTTATTGTCACTTTGGTCATAAGATAATTAAGCAATTAGCTCCTGATTTAAATAATGATGATCTTGAAACAATTTTTAAAAAGGTATACGATAGTTTGATTAAAGAAATTGATGCAATAGATAATGGAATATCCATGGTGGATGGTGAACCAGTGTTAGTAAATAAATCTTTGAGTAATTAAATAATATTTTGTTAACTGATATTTTAATGTCATTTTCAATTGTATTAACTTATTCCAGTTATCGAATTGTAACAGACTTATCTTCAAGAGTTGCAAAATTAAATCCTCGATGGAATACTCCTCATTTAAATGAAGATGAACAATTTACAAAAGCAATGGCTATGGTTGGAGAAGAATTTACAGCCTTTGTAAAAAATTATGTACATGGTTGGCTACCATGTAAGTCAATAGTACGAGAAGCTATTTTAAATCGTTTTCAGGTATATAAATAAAAAATTGAAATTTCAAAAAGAGTTTTAAGATAGTTTTAAAATATATATTACTAATAAATTTTATAAAAATTTTCTTTCAAAACCATTCATCCAATTTTGTAATTAAGTAACTATGTATTGTGTGTTTTCTTAAATTAATTTAACTTTTATATAAAAATTGCTGTTTATATATTTTTTCATATATTTATTTAACTTTTTATTTCAGAATAATTTATACAACATATATTAATAATTTTCAAACTGTATACGAAAAATTTTTATCAAATATTTTTTTCATACTGTAAATTATTTTTAATTTTTATTTCTCAAGATATCCATTAATGTATATATTATATATACTTAAGATCAAATTATATAAATTTTTTTTTTATTCACAAGATATTTATAGGTCTATTTTATGACAATATTTAATAATAATATCTGAGAATATTTTTTTACATTTATTAATTTATTGATTTATATTTCATTCTGACAATATATTTGAGTACAAACATTTATTTAATGAATAATCAAAAAATTATGTAAGCAACAAAAATCATAATAAACATTCTCAGATTTCTATTGTGGTTAGCTGTTTGCATATTGAGGGCATATTACAAAATACTATTGTCTACTTTATTAGCAAGTGACTTAACAAATGCATTTTCTTTGTTTATTGACCTATTCAGAAATATAATTTGAAATAAAATTAATCAACAGATATTTATTAATAAGAATATATTACCATCTTTGGTTTTTTTAAGTTTCATTCGAGTGGTGAAATAATTCAGTTCACTCAATCATGCCCATGGAAAGAACATCTTTTCAATATTGAACAAGAACTCAATATTCATCCTACAATTAAATATGTAATTTTTAAAAGTAATGGATATCATGTTCAAGCAGTGCCGATAAGTCTTGGTAGTTTTGTATGCAGGTAAAAGTTAAAATTATATCTAAGATTAGTTCTATAAATAATTATAGTTATAACTTCACTTTAATATATACATAATATAGCAGATTACATAATATATATGTATGTTCAAATTTGTTATAGAATTTATTAATATTTAAAAATAAAATATAAATAACAAAAAGAATTTGTTATGAAATTTATTATTAATCTATATGCTTGAAAGTAAATTATTTCCTATTTGTATAATATCAGAATGTTTTATTAATTCAATTTTTTCTTTAATAAATAATTAAAGTTAAATTTTATATATTTTAGTTGGTTTAAGAAATAGTGAATACTTAAGAAATTAATTTCTTCTAAAGTTATAATTTTTTAATGTAATTATTTATTTGTTTTGTGTTCATTTCTAAGATATAATACTTTTTTTATTATACAGATAAGTTTATTTATGCTTAAAACTAATAATATTATTTTTAATTTATTTAGATGTGAATTTATCAATTGCTGAAACTATTGTGTATAGTCTACTAAATATAATCAATAATTTTTCAAGTAAAAATGATAAATATCTTATTTAGCAATATGAAATAAATCACAATATGTTATACCCAAATATTCATTAAGGCTTTATTATCCAAATATTTCTTCGAATATAAAATGTATATTAAAGTTTCTATTATTCTCATCAATCAAATGTCTTCTAAATTGGAAAACTTTGTGCATATTAATCTATTTAAAGAACATTTGAATAAATCTAACAAAAATTGTAAGCAATAATTACTTCCATTACTATAATTACTTTATCTTCATTCAATAATAAAAATGAATTTAATATGTGGTTCCATTTACAAATTATTTAAAAAACAAATTACTATATTTTATAAAATTAAAGTAGAAATCATGACAGCAAATGAAATAGTAAAAACTACATAATAAATGATATATTTTAATTATTAATTGTTTATATTGAATATAAATATTTCAGAAAAAGTTTACCTAAAAAGTGGGCAGGACTAGTGAATGAAGAATTAAGTACTATATCTGGTATTGAAAATTGTGTATTTGTTCATTCCAACTGTTTTATTGGCGGAAACAAAACTAAAAAAGGAGCATTTCAAATGGCATCTGAAGCTTTAAAATTGAATTCATTAACATAATATTGTAATAAATATTAATTATTATTCAGTCATTTAAAATTAAAAAAATATATATATAAATTAAAACATTATTAATTTATTAATTTATTAATATATTTTTTGAATAATTAGCAATAACTATTATTACTATTACTTAGGTATTATAGTACCTGATGTTTTTGTTCTATTTTTATTTTAAAATAAAATTCTACAATCTAATCAAACAATTAAAAAAATTTAATATCATTAGTAATCAAAGAAAAACTATTAGCTACACCTTATAAAAGTATATTTATTATATAATAAAAGATTCAACTTTTATATACTGAATTATTAAAATAAAAAACCATTCTCAAACAGTTTCATTGTAATGATAGTTTTCATGTAATATAGATTAGTGCATTTTTCAAATTAATGATTTCAATATTGAGAAATGAGGAATGTATAAGTCTTAGTTATGAAAAAAAATAAAAAGTATTATTTAAATTGGAATAATTTAAAAAAAGTATATTCATAAACTTTCTAGTAAATATCACTAATAAATAATAAAAAGATCACTCTAATTTGAATTTAAAAAAAATTAATGATTGTAATAGTTTATTATTGATTTTATTATAATTTTAAAAATATATAAATAAATAAATATTAAACATTAAAGAAACCATTACGAATGCAATTATTGAAAACAATATATAAATTCATTGTAAAGTTTGAATGATTGAAAAAATAGGAAAACCATTATTAATTAATAAAATTGAATTCGTTTGAAATGTAAGAGTTATTTACATAGTGGCAATAATATTGCCGAAAAATAAACGTAGTCAGTCATTCATAAAAATATAAATAGAAATTGAATTTATGACAACGAAAACATCTCATATTAAAAAATATATATATTTAAAGCAAAATAGTTGGTAGTCAATCATAAAATTTATATAATTTACATAATATAATCTTAAGCTCTCAACCTTTCATCGTGTACATTAAATAACGTTAATTATCAAGTAAAATTATGCAGTATATAGTTATACAAGCATAAATGTATTCAATTAATTACATAAGTTTAAATAAAGTAAAAATATATATCTTAATAAATTCATATTTTCATAAAAATTTAATAATGATTTACCAAAATATCGATTTTACAGAGTATTTAATGTGATAAAAGCGCAGTCTTTAAATTATACATATTTTCATAACAGACAGGAAATTACTATAAAAATTATTGCCATAAATTTGTTTTTTCATATCAATACTATTTTTTGTTACATCGTTTACGCTATATGTATTGAATTATGTTTAAAAACTGCTTTAAATGATATTATTTTTGTAATTTTAAAAAGAAGTCAATTTTTAAATTAATTAAAATTTAATTTTTATGATATATCAATAGTTTATTTAAAAACAGATTGTAAAATCTTTGAATTTTTTTATAGTTGCAATAATATTATAAAAAAACTCATACTCAAAGAAAAATACGAATTTTAATGCTGAAAATATACTATTTACTTTAAATTAAAAATATAAAGTATCAAATCAGTGTGTTCTTTATAATATACAAATTTTGATTTTAATGCGAATACATTTCACGTTATATTATCAATATGATTGAATACTAGATTTGTCTCCTTGTTTTCCACATCTCTTATAATAATATATTATAATACATAATTTATTAAAAATTACTTGAATGAACAATTACTTAGATGAAATTTTCACTTGGAATAGATTTGGATACAAATTTGTGGATAAAAGGTGTAAAATATTTGATTATAAAAATATGAAGTAAATTTCAATATCTATTGTACCATTTGCTGGATAAAAAAAAATTATAAGAAAATACCTAAATCTAAAAGTCAATTTACCTGAATTTTTTATATTCTTAATCCTAATAGATAGAAAATATTTTTAAAAACATTGAAAGAAGTTAAATTAATTAGTGTTATATATATTATATGAACTATATATAAAAACTTAATAGAATATAATTAACAAAAAATTTTCTATTAAAAAAAGTTTTATGAAATAAAAAATCGATTATTTTTTATAATAACATTTATTTCAATATTTATAACTATTTTACTTTCTATAAATGTTCAATTAGCATATAAATATGTTATAACATAAATTATGTTTTGTTTCTTTTTAATATAAAAGAAAAATTAATACAAAAATTTAAGAAAATTAAATTTGGATATCTTATTTATATTTATTCTTTAATATATTCATTTTTAATTTATTTCTCATCTGCAAACTTTTTTTATATCGATATAACAAGAAAAAATAAAACAATACAATAAAATATATTTCATATAATCATTACCGATTAAGTACTATGAATATAAACTTTATGAATTATAAGATGCTATGAAAACAAAAATCCATGAATTTTTTTTTTAATTTTAATATCTAATTTGTTTATATTCATTATTTTTAATATGTAGTTTAATTATGATTATGTAAACGAATAAAAAACTTGATTCTTTGAAAAATTAAATATTTATTATATTTTTAAAATACATTATTTAAAAAAATGCTCTAAATTATCAGAATATTTTAATAATATTATTTTAATTTTGAACAATAACTAAGGCAACAAATTTAATTTGTTAATTATGATTCCTAAAATGAATGTATATGTTTTTTAATTATATGATTCGAATCCTACAAATTAGTTTTTGATTAAATTTCGAAGATATATTCTTAAATTATTTAATTACAAATATATGAAAAATTACTTATAAAATAAGAAACTCGTTTTGTTGAATTTTAAACTAAATTGAATTAATTTACACATATATATATATATATATATATAAAGAAATTAATAAGGGAAAGCAAAAAAATTTATATTACATTAATTATTAATTATTACAAATTTAATCAATTTTAATATTACAAAGAAAAAACATTATATTTTTATTTTTAAAATAAGAAAATTTAAAATTGCATAAGAAATTAAATTTATTAAATATCTGTATGTATTATATGAAACATAATTGCACCTATAATCAGCCCTTAATACAACTAATATCAAGAATATTCAAAAAGGAAAAATACAAAAAAATATATGCACTTTACTGTCATTGAGATTTTGTGTATTGAGAATGAAGAGTTGTAGAACAGATGTTGACTCATCAGCTAATAAATCTAAGATTGCTGCACATAAGATTAGTGATGAGCAGCAGCATGAACGGCAAAGTGAGCAGCTTTAACTGCAGCAACTTCCTGTGTATCGACTACGTTTCCATCAGCTCCGATAGGTGCAGTGTAAGGATAACTATAAGCGTAGTAGGGCGAGATTGCAAGGGCTCCATACGGTTTCAAGGATGCCTACGCTCGAGAAAACAAATAGGTTGAAGGAAAAAACGAGACATTCAAGTTATTACTATCTCCGAACAATAGGTTATTTTAACTTTATTTTATTAATAGAAATGAATACAATTAAGGCAAAACATTTTTCAGAACAGAGTTATGAAATAAGTCGTGATGAATTACACTTTACCAAAAGTTTATAATATATTATATCAAATGTGATATTACTATATATTTATCCGAATATTTGTTTTAACGGATAATTTAATTGAAATAATTCCTAAATAATCACGTTTTAAAAATATTTTTAAAGAATTCTTCGAGTATTTAATTTAATTAACTTTAATATTTTATATACAATATTTTTTAATAAAATAATAAATTATATCAATAAGTTTATTGTTTTTTCCATGATAAAATAATATTAATGATTCTGTTATTTTAAATAGATTATAAGTTTAGTATTTTAGACATAGAGTTTTTTTAGTAAAAATAATATTCATTATGAGCCACTAAATGTTTTCAATAACTGAATAAAAAATTTTAATGAAATAAAATCAGATAATAGCGATTGTATTTTTTGAAATATAATGTATAAAAGAATAAAGTTATACCATTTTCAATACCATTCAACCAGAAAATTTGTTATTATTCTATAATAATTTTATAAATACTACTAACCTTTTTGTGAGCATTAAAATGAGCTACCTTAGCAGCAGCGATTTCTAGTGTATCAAGTACGCGTCCATCAAATCCTAAAGGAGCGAATCCATAAGCTACTGGCACATTATAAATTAAAGGTGAGCTGTAGGAGACCGGATAAGAGTTCAAATACGGAGTATATCCGAGGGTATTTCTGGCTGTTTCATAGTTGTATTGTGCAATATGGGCAGCCTTAGCTGCGATAACTTCTGGAGTATCTCTAAGCACTGTGATACCTCCTATACTCTGATTAGTAAATGCCAATACAAGTAATACAACCTAAAGTACGAATAAAAAATATGATTTTACTGGTATGGAATTGATAGATATTAAAAAATGATGACTTTTATCATTTTGTACTATTATTAAGAATAACTATAAATATTATTTTAAACTAATTGCTATGAAAATCTTAAAAAGTTAAAGCTAATAAACTATGATCTGCATTATATCTGTAATTTAAAGATATAATAAATTAAATTTGTAAATCTTAATGTGAATATGATACTACATTTCTCATTTCTGATTTTATTGTTTAACAAAAAGTCAATATAATAAATTGAGATCAATAAATATCTAATAAATAGAAGTCAAAAATATAGTTATTAATGATTATAAACAAATTATTAAATTATTACAAAATTTAGTATAATTAAAAAACGCGATATTAAATATACTGTATTAAATAATTTGAATTATTAAATAAATTAAATAATGATTTCGTTGCAAATTCTACTTATATATTTTGAATATACTTTTTGTATAACCAAATTATTATTAAATACTAAAACTGTATATAAAACTTTATTTATTAAATTTCACAATGTATGTATTAGTATGCAGATTCATTATTTTAAACTCTATCTGATTCAATATTTAGTAAATGAAAATATAGAATAACTTTTACAACATTCAAAATAATTATTTAAATTTATATTCGTTATTACAGTCGCACTATATTTATATTTCAACAAGTATATTTTATAAAAAAAATATTCAAGATAATCATATATAATTTTTAAACTATAAAATAACAATTTTACGCATAAAAAATATAAAATATAAATTTAAGAGAAATAGCAATTATTTAAATTTTTTAATTTTTCATTTCTAAAATTAGAAAATAAATAGCGACGAAGCAAAAGTGTTTGAAAACTTGTATATAAATTTCTATTTACAGCATAAAAGTATGTAATTTACTATTATTTTTTTATGTTAAGTGTACACCTTATCTTCTAAGCTGTCATTTTCGTAGATTAGCTGTGTAGTTAAGTTTGTTTAGCCTTAAAAGAAATAGCATTTCTTTATTATCGAAAAGAATTTCTCTTACATTAAGTTTGACATTAAAAAAAAAGAAATTTTCAAATTGATTAATTTTAATTTTATTTAAAAATATTAAAGTTTTAGTTAATAATAATTATTATTGTAATTTATAAATTAATATTTGCTAAAGGTTTGATTATAAAGAAAATTTCCGAATAAAAATAAAAAGAATTAATGTAATGTATTAATTATGAAATACAAGTATAATTAAATTTTTTTCTATTCTTCTTGCAATAAACTATATTAATCTATTTATTATATTTATAAATTTATCTATTCATTTTAAGAAGTTTGCAATATAATAATTTTTACAACGAAATAAATAATAAAATTAAAAATATCAATATATACGATAATTTAATTCACCATTAAAAATAGATTTTATTTGACAATTTTACTTGAATATGTATACAATTATCATCATAGTATTTATATTTTATTAGTTTAAGTACTTTTGATATAGTAATGATAAAACACATATTAACTATAAATATGCCATAAACATAAAATTATATCTACAACAAATTTTTAATATATATTTATTAGTAAATAAAATTTTAAATCAATTCAATTTTGTTTTCCAAATAAATGTTTAAAAATAATTTTATTTAGCAAAATATGTAGTTTTATTATTTTAAATTTTCAAGAACTTTAAAAATAAATGAGTTAAATGAAAAATAGTTTATAAATATATTTTTAACATATAAGATGGAGATTCAAACAAATATATACAACTATAATGATTTTGATAAATATTATTTCGTTACTCTTTACAGAAACCATTTCAATACATCTTTATAATTGTACTATAAGTAAATAATAAGAAATAAAAAATCATCAAATTACATAAAATTATATTTCACATTGATTAAGTGCTATCTATACTTGGATGAAATATACAAAGATTTAGTAATAAAGAAGATTGATAATGATAAGGAAGTTTTTTACTTTATACTCGGAGAAATAGTTCGATTGTTTGAATGATAGGGAAGAAAAATAAAGATAAGTACATCATTAACAGTAGAAAATCTTTAAAAGGATCCTCTTAGCGATGAAAAAGAGCTGATTCAAACTACACAATTGATCTCTTTATAATTACAAACAATAGAATAATAATGTAAAAGTATTAGTATTGCGACCCGGGAGGTAAATCATCGAATTTCTAAATTAGTATCATCGCATCGAGTATATTTTTGTCCGAGTGCAGAAAATAGATTCCGCGATCGGTTTGTGAAAAAATGGTGCAATGTGTGGTAGGCCTAGAGAAAGGAATACGAGGATTTGGCTCCTGGAGATCCGATTGACCAAGTGAATGACGTACGATATACTCACGAAGGCCTTCATTTTATAAGGTGCGAGTAAGCTGGGAGCCGCGTCTTGATATATAGAACGTTGACGAGAGATCTTCTGAGACGATGGAAGCTTGGCGTGGTTCCCTTATATAGGAAGCTTCTGGAAGGAGTCGTCGAACTGGGGCGACTAGGGTAGGGATACATTCTGGCTGCGCGGCACACACACACACATGACGCACGCATGCATGGACGCACGCACACCCTACAGCGACAGTCGTTCGACTATGACATTGACATTGCGCGGTGGCGTAGGCGAGCCACGAAGGGACGCGAACGGACAATGTGCAAGAGCGAGGTCACTAGACATAGCCGCTGCATGGAGATACAGAGAAAACAAGACAGGCCGAACCGACGCTTCGATATGTTGCTTCATTTGAACTATTATTCCTTTTCACGCTCCTGTTTTTGCATAATGGATAAGAGTGGTAACAATCTAACAAAGTAAAGCATCCTCCTCATTACTAAGTACTGTAAGATGCGAAGTCATGTCATTCAGAGCTCTTACTTTCCCTTCCTTTTTCTCTTGATGCTTTACTCTTACTCCTCCGATCGCTCTTTATTCTGAAATTTCACTGGTTTTCCAACAAGTTCATACTGTTTCTTTTCAAATAAATATTTCTTTCTTTTTTTCTTTATTTTATTCCACAACTATATCAAGTTCTTTCAAAATTTTTATTCTAGATTTCTCCCATGTATTTTAAATCTAAAAATATTCTTAAATAGTCATTAATTCTAAAAATTTACACTTTTTGTTCATTCCATAACAAATATTTTTTCGAATATCTGCATTTCCTTTATTTACTATTATTTTTTTTATCTTATTCTTATTTTAACATAATTCGTAAATAATTTTCAATTGTTTTACTATGTTCGCATATATATAAAATCTTATAATTCTAAAATTGAGGATACAATATTAGTTACAAATATAATATTTTTATTTTATGCCAAAAATATTTAATAATAATAACAAATGATTATAATTTAATATAAATATAAAAATAACGTATTTATGAACATTTAAATTTTATTAATAGAAAAATTCAAGTATATTTCAAAAACACCTTTATTTGTAACGTTTTGCAAGTCTAAATTGTTTTTATAACTGTGCTTGTATGCAAACATTTAATTATTTTTAGTAAATTATTTTATAAAATTTTATAAGAACTTAAACTATATTCTTGTCTTGATTACGAAATAATTTAATAGAAATAAATATATATTTTTTGATATTAAAATAGTTATTGTATTCATCCGATTAATTTTAATAATTGTATGTACAGTATGAATAATCTAAACACTGTGAGTTTCTAACTTCATCATTAAATATAATTCATAATTCATGAAAAATTAAATGTATGATTAATGTACAATGATGTCTTTAAGAATTCAAGAATTATTTACTCTAGATAAAAATATAAAATCAGAAACATAAGAACAATGACTTTTCTATTGAATATTCTTATTATTTCATTAATCTGCCACTGTATTTTATTTTTAATTTTTCAATTTTGATTATTGTTTGATCATTTTATACAATTTCATTTTATAAAGTTAATTCAAATTTCGTAGGACTATCAGTGAAACAAGACTTTTCATGGCAGGTAAAATTCGAATTGGAGATTTGTAACTTAACATATTTATCGCTTTTTAATATCATATTATAAAATTAAGTAAATATTGTAAGCACATTTTTAGATCCAAATTTTTTTTTTAACTTCTAAAAATACAATTTTAATTTATAAATTATAATATTTTTTAAATTATTTTTTAAAAAAAATAGAATAGTAAAAGAAAATTAATTATATAAACTTAAATTTTCAATGTTTATATATATAATCATAAACAATAGAAATTTAGAATTATTATTTCATTCCATAATTAACTATATGGATTTAATTAATTATATATCCATAGAAAATATAGTGTTTTAATAATAATAAAAATAGAACAATCAATTGACTTATATTACTTATGTTTCAGTCAATCTATGAAGAACATGTTGATGAAATGTGAAACTTTTAAGCTGAAGGTTTACATATTTATTTATGGAACTTTATATATTTATTGTAAGGTTTGTTGTCTTTCTCTAAAAATAAGATTTGCATATTTTGTGCTTATTATTAGTAAGGTTATAATAAATTTCCAAATAGGAATATATTATAATAACTGTTATAATTGATCATCCTAAATTTAATTTCATTATTATTTATGCTTTATCTATACTTCTACATACTCTTACGCAAACGTAATGGAAATTTGAAGACAAATATTACATAGTTTATACATGGTATTACATTATACTACACATGAATACATATATTTGAAATTATTACTTCAATTTCAGTATGAATGAAAAGAATATTTTTAGCTATTTTATAAATTTATTAGAAAATATTCAATTATATATAAATATATCTGAAATCATGTAATTCTTCTTGAGAATATATTTTTCTACAATTGCAGGACATGATTTTCATTTTCGCAGTCACTTTTAAAATTATAGTATTTACAATACTTATACCATACATTAATTTAATTTATAATTTATATATATTAAGGAGTATTTTTTAAATTTTATAAATTTATAAGTTATGAGATCAAGATCATAGAATTATATATAAGATATTATCATTTAAAAACGAAAATATCTTTAAACATCTGTTTTGATATCTTACCATTTTCTAAATATTCATATGAATTTTCATATGAAATAATAAAGTAATAAAAATTCAATAATTTTTTCATGAGCATTAAATTCTAAATTTAGTTTTTGGTAAAAAATATTAAAATCTTAAGTTATTTATAAATGTTATTTTTTTACCGTTTCTACGTACATATATAATTTTTAAGTTATATTTATCAATTAAATATGAATATGTCATTCAATAAATTATTCATTTTCAGAGTTTAGTTAGAATTTAACATATAATAAAAATTTATATTTCTAAAATCTTTTTAAATAAGAACTTATTTGATTTCTTCTATTTTTAAGCATTTTTAAATCCCAAGAACGGTGCGTTCTTTAAAATCGCTTTTAATTTTAATACCAATATAATAAGTTCGGTGCAGAGCACAAACAACTCCTTCAGTATCAGGATATATATAAGCAGCATTGGTTACTGTCTTGTTAATCATTTACTCTTTTGTATTTGCATTTGTATTTCAGCTATTAGTAATATTCTATTTTTCATTTTAAAATATATTAAAATTTTTTAAATTAATAATAATTAATATTTATAATTTTTATAAAAATCTAATGTTAGTTAATATAATTATATACTTTAATTAATACTAAAAAGTATATTCGAACTAATAATATTTAAGTTTTAAAATACATTGAATAATTATATTGATATAATGGAAAATATATTTAAATCTAAATTAGATCAATCATTTTTCGAGAATTATTTTTTAGAAATAAACATGATCAGAAAACATTAAATTATAAATTGTAATTTCGATCAAAATATCAAAGTACATTTATATATAATGATGACTGAACTTATAAATCACTCATTAAAAAAAATTTAATTAAATGATTAATATTTTGTGCATGTAAAAGATCTAATACGATTTTAGAAAGATTTTTTGAACTCGTCGATAAGTAAGCCACTATGAATTACCGATCGATGTGTGAAACTTTCATACATAATAAATCTGTTGGCATTGATAATCAATATACACTTATTTAAACTTACCGGCTTAATATTGCGTACATTTCATGTTTCACAGTACATAAACATTATGTGCACTAGATTCGACCCAAGCACGAGAAAGTTAAGCTTAACTAAGCGTTATTAATTATCTTTTTACACTTGGAGCAGGAAGTTAAAGGACCGCGTTGTACTTCAGGACGCTCCAACATTTCAACAGGCTCCAGTTCATTTTCTTGGTTGCAAAAGGCGATCCACTTATTTACTGTATTCTTTTCTCTCATCATTTACTTTATTTACTTGAAATAAATATTTTTCTATTTAATAAACTTATTATTATTAACTAGAATAATAATTTGAAAAAGAAGATGTAATTTCTAAATTCGATATAGTACTCCTGTTTGATGTTTTTGTTTTATATTTTTTAAATTTGTCGTTACATAAATACTATAAGTTAAAAATTGTAATATCACTTTATTTATTAACATTATTTTCAACTTTTTGTTATGATTCAGAAAATTAATTCTATTAGTTATAATGAATTATACATATTTAAAGGTACCATAATATTATTAATAAAAATGTAGATATAGTAAAAAATGGAATATATAAGTTTTGATATTCTATTTTATTATAGTCGATTATAATACGATAGTAGACAAACGTAAATGTTTTCTCAGAATAATTTAAAGAGTGTGGTAAGCAAAAAAAACAGATTATGTTTTTCTATATGATATGAAATGTCCTTAAGATCATATTGCTTATGTGTATGATATAATAAATATTCTTTAATATATTATAGTGCATTTATATTTAAATTTAATTTCTATTGAATGAAATAAATTATCAATGAAATGAGTAAAAATATTAATAAATCTTATAAGTCTTATAATAAGTACATAAATTTTAATATTAATATATAAACCTAAATCAAACTAGATTTGTATTTTTACATGTGCCCATGTACGATAAACTTCTGAAATAAATATGTTTTAAGTAGCCTCTGTACTTAAAGAATGATTCATTTCGTTAGTACATAAAGTAATCTAATTGTATTTTTCTTCCATTATAAAGAATTAAAATTAAACTTCAATCGATGAAAAAAATTAAATTTATTATTTTCATGAATATAAATTTTTTTTAAATTTATAAATATTAAATCTAGAAGGCTTCGTTGTTGAAGATCAAAAACCAAAATACTCGTTGATTATATAATATTATTTCTGAATATTAAATTTAGATAAATAATATTTTGTATATTTGCAATAAAGGGTGGTTAAAATTATTTTATATAAATATTTAAAAAATGAATCATATTTATATTACAAAGACTATTATAAACTAATAAATATCATAAAACTATTTCATTTATTATGTTTAAATTTTTATTTGGTTTTATATTTATGATTTATTCAAACTTTAAATTGGTTATTAAGTAATATAAATGTTTTATAGTTGATTATATAGATTTACCAATAGTAACTTCTATTGTTAATAATTAATAATCTTTAAATAATATTGAAAATCTATTAGATCAACTTGTTTAATACGTACTATTTATCAGCTTGTACTATTATTTAAAACTTATATAATAAAATAAACTTATATCTAGAGTAATTCAAATGTAAGAATCACAATCACATAAATACCTACTGTTATTTATTAAATATATTCTTGTAGGTATATTTAGACATTTTTATAATCAAATAAAATGAAAAGAGTAACATTCTTTTATATAGGAGAGTAGAACAAATACAAAAATCTCTAACAAGCGAATGGATCAAAAACTTTACTGTTTTGGAAATGAGTGAATAAATACTATTATTTATGAGATTAATAAGTAATATATTTTTATTCCTTTTATCGCCAGAGAATCATCACGCAACCTCGTAATACGTGTACACGCATTTTCTCCCATATTGCGTAATAAAATGCGACAGAATGTTCTTATCGAAAATTATAATGCACAATATTGCATCATAGACTTTTGCAATAACTGCAGTACATTATTATTATAAACTTATATATTCTTTTACATAGGTTTTTTTATCTTAGAGTGTCTATTTGCGAAAAAAATAAATTATATCTTCTACAAAAATCGTTATACATATTGTAAGTAAAAAAAATAATCATATAAAAATAATACTAATCATTTTAGAAAAAAAATATTTATGATAAAATGTAGAATTAAATGAAAACTTTTGAATATTAGATATTTTGTGAACAAATAAATATAATAAATTTAATATATGAATTAAAGAAAAATTTCAATATTTTGTATTTATATATTATCTAAATTTTATAAAAATATAAACTAAACTATTATTATTTTATAATTTTAATTTAATTCTATTGACTTTGAATAATAATAGAATGAAAATTAAATTAAAAACCTGTATTTAATTGTTAGAATATATTACTAATTTATTAATTCATAATAATTTTTCTAATTATACTTATACATTGTTTAGACATACTGTAGATCTAATGATTTGATTGCAATGATTGTTATTAAATTATATTCAATGAATGTGTATACTTGGTAGAATTATGAAAAAATATTAATATAAGCTTTTTATATGAATTAGATCGTTCTGTGTAAATCCACTACGTATATTCCTATACATATATAGGCAAATTTTATTAAAACATATTTTGTTTTTATTTTTTTAAAATATTAATTGATTATATATCAAAACTTGATTTAAAAATGTTAATTAAACTATACCAACAGTAATTAACAGATTTATATTTTTTCAATACTTATCTTTTTGATTTTTCATATTTATTTTTTATAATTTTTATTTCACTATTCTAGTATCATATTATAACTTATATATAGTTATCTTTTACAGCAAACCAAGTGCTGTGTAATATTTGTTTTATAAAGTAAAAATTGTTTTTTTATAACAAAAAATAAAATGAGTATATTATAGTATCTGCATATATTAATTAATTTTTATTGTTTTATTATTTATATGTACATAATTAAATAATGTATTATGTAGTTAATTATATAGTATATTAAATATCATATAATTAGATGCAAATAAATAATAAAAAATATTATCTTTTATTTTTATGCCAGTTGCTAACTATATTGATATTATATTATTAAAAGTCTTATAAACTTTTTATTGAAGTAGATGAATAAATTTGCATATATATTTATTTATATTAGAACATAATTTTTATATATCTCATTGATAATGGTTATTCAATTTACCATTTACGTAACAATCGTTATAATTTAAAAAGTTCCTTAAATAATTTTTAATTATACAGCGTCGATAGCTTTCTTTAGAGAATAATTTTTGAAGTAATTTTTTGCACAATCTATAAAAATCTTTTATTTACGTATTTTAATTAATAATTTATATCTAATGAATAACTTTAGGTTTAGTTAAAATAAATTGTTTAATGTTTAAAGAGTTGCATGTTTGTTTGACTATCCCTTTGTATTTCTTTCTTTTTCATTCGTTTATATCTTATAAGATTGCTTATTTATAATAATAAAGTTATAATTAATATTTATAATAAATTATTTTACATTTTTATAATCAATTAAATATAATTTAGAATTTACTTTTTTGATCATTTTCAAAACACTCAATCTGTTATTTATTAGTTAATTTAAACTCATCGAAATATTATGATAAATAATTTACATTGAAAAAATATAACCATAGGAAAAATGTATAAATGAACGACAATGTAATCAGAAATATACATTTATATTAAATTGACATGGTAATCAAATTTTTGTGTTTAGATTAAAGATTTTCTAATTAACTTTACCTAAATTATACATTAGTAAAATTAAGTTTAATTTTTTTTAACTATGTAAAAGAAATTTGCACCATAAATATATTAGATAAATAAATAAAATAGAAATTTTATTTATATATTATTAACTATTATAAAATATACATAGTAATCGTCAATAAGAAATATTAAATAGTATATAAGAATATATATGTAAATTTGACTTTTAAGTTCTTATAACAGAAAGAATTTATTATGGTAAAATTTCAAATAATTATTTCTAGAAAATCTTAATTTAGTATTGTAAACCATTTATAAAAAGTTAATTTATTTTAAAAATAAAACAATAAAATAAAAAGGTATAGATGTTAAAACTATCACATATTTTACAATCTGAATAAATATATTTATTATAATTAAATTTTAATTTAGAAAAATAATATATTAAATTTAATATAAAATAAATTTAATAAACTTATATTTTTTAAATAAAAGATCATTCAAATTTATTATTTGGAAGAATTTATAAATATGTAAAATATTTTATTTGCATTTATCTGTAATTAAAAGCATACATTTATTATATACATTATATAAATGTATTAAATCATACATTTTATATTATATATTATAATTACAATTATATAGAAAAGAATTTTTATTTTTAACTGTTTTTTTTTCTTAATTACTCCTTTTAATATGCACAAATGTTAATAATTTTATTTGTGTATTTAAGATTTTAGGTTTATTGCATTTTTTAATAAAGTATAATAATAAATTCATATGAAATTGTAAAAAAAAATTTATTACTAAATATGTTTATTGCGTATGTTTGTTGAAACTAATTGAATTATGTATAATAATGAGAAAAGTGGATCTAAATATATATCCAATCGAATAATTCATAATATCGTTTTCCTTCCATTAACTAACTATATTTTAGTCATAAATTTTAAACACAATTTTCTTTTTAATATTTACCAAATTAAGTTCTTTTTACTATCATTTTGAAACATAAATCAAGAATGCTACTACCGTATAGAAAAATTGAATATTCATGCCTAATTTAATCTAATCTTCAATAATTATCATTATAAACATTAATTTAGCTTTTTGTTGAAAACATTGTTCGAAATCAATTATTCCTTATGCAATGAAGACCATGTATATTATTTTATTTTGATTAAGATTTATACAAATTCTTATTATAATATCCTATATTCAGACTTTTTATTAAATCTTTATTTTTACTATAACTTTTTTTAAAAGAACATTTAATTTATATTTAATGTTAACATTTTACTTGAATGTTATAAGTCCAAAAGAATATTCTTACAATTTGTAGTTGATTTTTTATCAATCTATATTACAAAACATCTTATTATTAAATGAATAAATTTTATCTATCTGTACAGATCAATTATCCTCGTAATAATTGTTGCTAAAAACTCGTTACTAATTTAGATATGCATATAGATAGATATGAACAAGCAAGATTTGCGGAACGTTTTTATTTCATTGACTGTTTTCCCTCCTGTCTTCCTTATGTACTAAACCATTTATACATCGATGCCAGGAATTTTTGCAGTTACTCTAGGTATTATGTCATTGGAACTGCGAAGAAATGCAGGCAGGCGTGCGTGATCGAAACGTCTCATTCTTGATTGAGCGTTTACAAGTCCGTGAACCGATAAAAAGTAGTGGCACAAGCTTGACTACGTAGTTCATTATGCATGCATTCAATTTATCAGACATTGATTATTACGCCTACTCAAACGTTAGTCACTGGGTTTAAAATTGATAATATGAATTCTATACTTTATTATGAATCTATTTAGTAGATATTTTAACACATCTACTAATTATAGTTTTAAATTATAACTTAATTATAATTTAGATGGTAAATTAAATTTAAACTTCTACATTAATACATACACAATAAATTTTATTTTATAAAGTTATTATTCATGTAGTTATATATATATATTAGATTATTTTCAACTTAAACTTAAATTAAAATTTAAAAATATAATTTAAAAAAATATTAAATTCACATAAATATATTATTAACTCAAAACTATACATGTTTTAAATTATTTCTTTTGATAAATATTTACTTTAATTTTTTTAACATAATCAAAGTCATTAATTATGTATAATATATATTAGTAATATATTATTATTAATTTAGAATATAAATATCGATTTTTAAACTTAATTACATGATAATTTAATCATCGCTATAATATAAATACTTTTTTATGTTTAAAATAATATTGTATTCTATTTTAATTTTCTATTTCTTTCTATTTGATTATTATTTTTGTTTTTATTTTTATTTTTCATATTAAAATTATTTCCGTCATATTAATTTTTATTGTTATTTTCTATGTTCGAATTTATTTTAAATACATTAAATGAGATAGTATTGCACATTTTTACTTCTATTTTTTGTATATCTGGATAACTTCTCTACATTCTAAACAATTATTAGTAAATGTGTATTTAAGATTATAAAGATTTCATATTTTAAATGATCATTTTAGGAATAATTTATTTTATAAAATATTTTTATTATATACACTCAATTGGAAATAAAAGTTTTCTATACAAATATGCATTCCTTATTTAATCATCTATTATATTTGATAATTTATTATATTAATTACTATAAATAATAATACTATTCTATGTTTTAAAAATCATATACGACTTTTAATAGGATGAATGAATACAGAACAGGAATAATAATTGTTTTTACTAAATTGAGAAAATTATTTTATTTAAAAAAATTATTTTGAATTTATTTTTAAAAAATTAATCAAGTCTATGTGATAATATATGTTACATATTAACTTTGCGATTTATAAATGAGAAAATAATAGTATTCTATTACATTGAAGAGAGCTTATTAATTGAAAGTATTTGATTGAAATACTTTTATGTCAGTGTACTACTTGGTTTTTGTTTCCTTACAAAATAGAACCGCAGCATTATAAAATAACAATTATATTTTTACTCTTTTTTCCATTAAATATTACTACAAATAAGGAGTAAAAGTTAAAAGAGGAAAAAATAACGATTTATTTATATATATCCTACATTAACTAAGTTATATATAAATAAAAATTAAAAATAAATATTTCTAATATTAATTTAAAAACTATCTAACTTAAATAATAATTAATACAATATTAATGAAAAATAAATTTTTCAGATTATATAATTATAATTATTTGAAACTGGACTATGAATTAAAATCAATTGAGTAATTTTTGTGTTATAATAATTAAAAATTTTTTAAAATTGTTAATATAAATTCATTTATTTTCTTAAAAATGTACAATACTTATTCTATTCATAAATATATTCCACATATAATGAATATTTCCAAACTATATATTTTAGAAATATGATCCATAAATAACAATTAATTTTGTAAAGAGAATACATGTATTTTATATATACAATATACAATTTATTATTAGAATTATTGCTGATGTAAGAAATATTTCTATATTGAATTTCTAATTTATTCTTCATTTCATATACTTCATTTTACATAGTATCTTTCAATTTATATTAATTAATGGTTAAAATGATTAAAATGGCTTAAATGGTTTAAATTGTTTAAATGTTATTAATGGTTCAATATAATAAAATAAATTAATCTTAAAAATCAAGTACTTTATCAGTCATATAATTTGCTTATTTCAAAAACAATTAAAATTTTTTTCAAATTACATTATTAACTTTTATCACAAATATATATTTTATATATATTACAATACTTTTATGAAACTAAATTATGAAAATAAAAAATTTTAAGTTAATTTACAAAATTATTATCTGCCATATTAATTATTTTAAATAAAAGAAGTTATTAAAATAATTTTTATAATATTCAGTATTAATTTAGTAATAATTTCGATTTTGGAGTTAACATTAAAATAGAATAGAATAATAATATAAAAATTAAATATTACTTATAATAATAATAGAAAAATATACTTAACTAGAGTTATACATTATATTTAATATTGTAATCTTATTATAGGATAAATTAAAGAAATAAATATTATATTTTTTCTATTTTATTAGATATATTTATGTACGCAAAAAAAAATATATTATTTTTATATGTTTTTGTTTGATTTATATTTATTGGTATAATTAATATTCATATGTATGTATTAACATATTGTAAGGTAAAGTATATATATTTCGAAATAGGATTTACAAGTTTTAGCTCAAAAAGAATAGAATGTTTTGAAAAAATTTGTTTTTACATGGAATATAGGTTTGGAATTTCTTGCAGTCTATTATTTTTAACTGAGAGTATAAAATATATTAAATGTTGAATTACAAGAAATAAAATTCTTTCCAATTCTAGGTAATACTTTTACCTTTAAAATTCACTTCTTTTATATTATTTTAAAGTAATAATAGTTTAAATATATTTTTAAAATATTCAAATTTAGTTTCAAAATTAGATACTATGATAAAAGAAAATAAATTTTGTTTACATACATTTATAAATCTATTAATAAAATATTTGATAAATTATTAGTAATAATAAAAATTATAAATGTAAATAAAAGATTTAAAAAATTAAGATAATATAAATAAAATAATAAATTACTAAGTAAAATTATTACAAATTTTTACAGTAATATTATAGAGAAAAAAAATTTAATATGCAAACTTAAATAAAAAAGCCCAAGAAAAAATAAATAATGAAGTTATATTATAATATTTGTATAAAGCTACAGTTTCTTAGTCTGTATTATTTTAATAATTTGATTTGATATATACTGTATATATGATTAAATTTTGCGATTAAAGTGATAATTCCATGTTTTACTATAACTATATTAGTTTTTATTCATAAAAATTCATGGTAAACAGTTTTAATAAATTAAAGTTAATATTACAATATAAATATAAAGATATTATTCTTTTTCATAAAATGAAAATTTATTGATCATATATAAAATATATTCTATTATTTATACATACAAAATTTGAATAAAAGATATTTAAATTTGAATCATAAAATTGATATAAATTTATAAATTATTATTTATAATTATTGAATTTTGTTGGAAAATATAAATTGTATGATGATTATCTTATATACTATGTTTCATTATCATTTTTATTCGTTAATATTTAGACGTTTATATAAAATCTGAAATGCTTTTTTATATTTTATGTAAAATAAATTTTCTACAGATTTTGAAATGTTAAACAATCCAAATATTATATACAAAAAAAGTTTCGAATATTTATTTATTTTTCATATGAAAATATATTTTTAAGAATACATTTTTTGTATAATATACGAAGGATAAAGTTTAACATATACCTTACAATTTCTAATATTACAACGAAACTAAAAATGTGTAAAACAATTGTTTAAATTTAATTGCTAATCCTATTTCAAGTTTTAAATGTCAATCATTTTGTTCGTTTTTTATGAAATCTTTTTTTATTTACACGTCATTTATGACAGATATTAATTATAATATATACTTTAAATACTTTTTTAATTTATATAACATATAAAAAAATACTGTAAAAAATACTTTCCTAAACTATGGAAAATATGTATAGTATATTTCAGTAAGTATTTATGAACATAAATAAAAAATGTAGAATATTATGTAAAATGATCAAAAAAGATGAATTAAAAATGATATTTTTTTTAATGTTTAAAAAATCATGATTAATAACATATGAGTGTTTAATTTACATAAATATGATTTCGATATTATTCAGTAGTAACAAAAATTAATATTAATAGATTATATTAAAAAATTTATTTTTTCAATTTTATTCATTAGGATTTTTTAAGAAAATAGAGGATAAATATATTTAACTATATCATAGAATAAACTAAGTAATACTTTTCATTTTATTCTAAATTCTTGACTTTATTAATTGAGTCATTCAAAAAATTTTTGAATAATTTTATTTAAAATCGTAATATTTTAATTGATAAATATATTTTCATTATATATTTTATGAATCTATTCAATTATATATTTATTTACTTATCAAAACTTAACATTATATCTTAATAAAATATTTTCTTCTTTATAAAATTTATTATATTTGAATAATCAATACTTCATACATCTAATGCTATATAGCTTATCTAAAATCAAATAAGTTATCAAGTAGAATGTTTATTAATAAATTATACAATTATAGAAAAAAAAGTAATAATTTATTAATACACTGATGATAGGGTAAAAATTTGCAAATCACTCAGAAACCGGTTTATTTTATATAGTTGCTATTAAATTGAAACGAATGTAGTTTATTATTATTTATTATTATATGATATTTTTAACAAATGAAAAGATAATTTAGAATTAATATTTAATCATTAATCAATATGTTTTATCATGATTAAAATCATTTCATGAGAGATTTAAATTTAATAAATTGTATTTTTATGAAAAACAATTTTGCTTTTTACATACATTTATTTCGAATTTACTTTTACTTTTTACATACATTCATTTTGAATATATGACACTCATCTATGAAAATTATAAAAAATATGATTGAAAATTAGTATAAATTCCTAAATTTTAGTGTCAATGACATGTGTAATTTATTAGATTATATAAATATATTCGGTTAATTATTGATAAGTAATGTTAATAACTTATATATACAATATTTTTCTGTAGATAAATATATATATATATGAATTTTAACTAATAAAAATAAATATTTTTAGTATTTTCAAAATTATTATTAAATAAAATAATATTTTGACATCTTCATCTATGAATTCAATCACGACGTTATATGTCAAAACGTTAGTATTAAATGCAATATTTTTAAATATATAATAGCAATAAATAAACATCAAAGAATATTTACTCTACTTTTAATTATATATAACTATATGTAACTAATTTATTCGATTATTAATTAAAAAAATTTCAATCATTCCATTATGTCTATGAACTAGCTATGTCCGAGTTCTGCAATTAGGTTTTAGAGTATAAAACTGATTTGAGATTCTGTAAAGTATTTTAACATATGCCATAACAAGTACCCCGTAATATAATGCAACAGCAATAAGAACAAATAGACATTTGCCAACACTCAATGCTCATGTATTAATACGCACACAAATACGCACATATTCATATCTGTTGATCCCAGTATAATGCTGGTAATTAGTAGAATATTTTTTAAGAATATTTATATCATATGGATTTCTTTTAATTACAATTATGTAATGTATATATGTCCACTTAATACACGCAATAAACGACAAGAGATTTAGCGAATGGGCAAAGTATCGATTACATACTACCGGAAATTTAACTACATATATGTAAATGTGTCCGTATTTGCGTAAACATCACATACGCGGTTATGTTATTATAGAATGAAGAGATTCATATAGTTACGTTTTTAGAAAAAGGGACTACCAAGTTATTGATTGTATACAATTAACCGGTCGATTTGTTTACTATTTAAAATGGTACTGATAATTTATTCTAAATCATTACACTTATTAAATGCCTATGAGATTTTCCATTATGCGATGAAATATTTTGCAATATTTATGATATTAGTTTAATAACAAACCATTTATTTCTAGAAATCTTATTTGTTCAGTACATTTACAATAAATTAATAATTTTTTTATGAAGTATAATTAATTCCTTAATTTTCAAAATCTTAATTTAATGGTAATAAACATTACCGATAATATTTCAAAATAAAAATAAAGTATTAATAATAAAAATAGTATACGTTACAATTATTTTGATTGTTATTTTATTTTAAATAATGTATACTATTAAATTTAATAATGATTTTTACAAATTATCTATTATAAAACTCATCATATTATTTTTACTATAACTATTTTTTCTTCTACATTTTTCAAGATACTGATGAATAAAAGATTTATTAATTCAAATTGATATAAAACATCGCGTCCTAAAATACATATAAAATTTATAAGAATTTATATTTTGATAGATATCTATTAATGATACTTTGTCAATAAGTATTTGATCATTTATGATGTATAATTTCGCAATTGGCATGCAACTTAGATCAACTGTATAATATTATTATTTTTCGACATCGTTTTCTAATAGGTATCAAAGAAAAAACAACTAAAGTACTACATATAAAAAGGCAAAAAAAGATCTGTCGAAAATTTTATCCGCAATACACATTAATGTTATAAGAATCAAGAAATTGCCAATCAAGATCTGATAGATTTCAAAAGATAAGTTTTGTGGTTTAACGAATTCAGTAGTTCTTATATTATTTTTATAGTGAAAAGTAGATGTTGAATTTTCACAAAATAATATAATTATTTAATTCTATAACAATATGAACCAACTCTAATTATTATATGAAATTTCTTAGCTACATAAATGTATTTTTGGTAGCCTATGAAAAAAATTAGATTATTTAAATTAAATATTGAAAGTAAAAGAAATTAAATTTTCAACAAAAAAATTCAATTTATTTTTCATAATTCATATTAAATATTTAAATAATACATATGTAATTTCTTTCTAAATATTTGTTATTATACGTTTTTTATTTCTAGCATAAAAAAAATATATCTTTCATGGTGTATTATCCATATAATAAAATTCATGTAAGCTTCATCTCTAAAATATTAATTCCATATATACATATTTACACAAACACGAGAATAATTATTATTTATTCATCAATAAATAATAAAAAATTTCTAGACATTTATATTGAAAATATTTGGATTAACCAATAACATTCACTGAGAATTTTATTTTCTTGAATGAGGAGTTTAGATTTGTATGATTAAATGAGAGAAAACTTTATTTAATAATTTAACCTATAATCCGTTAATCAATAACTAATAAATTATTTAAGAATTAATAAATTCAAGTGTATTGTATTATAGTATTATTATTATTGTATTATATATTATTATTAGTAGTAAATATATTATTATTATTATTGTATTATAGTGTATACGTTATTATTGTAAAAGGTTCAAAGTATTTTGATTATTAATAAAATTAAAATACTATTCTTTAAAAAAAATTTAATTTATGTATGAAAACTGTTGAAATTTGATATATTAACACAATTTATTTCACTATTTAAGAAAACAAACTAATCGTTTTCATTATATATAATTATTAAAATACACTGTAAAGACCACTTTCAAATACGCTCAGTTATCATAATATAAAACTCTGGATATATTTAATTTGTAATATTGTTAATTTATAAACAAAATTTTTAACAAATTTATGTTATTTATTTTTCTATTTTATCATATGTATATACATATTTATCTACTATGAAATATTTTAATATATAAATATAATATTACATAACATTCTTTATTATTTAATTACGCATGTAGTAATAACATTTTTATTATTATATGTCCTTTCATTATATCAATAACGAATCATTTGATTTTATGTTCCACGAGACGTTAGTTTATTTCTTATAAATATATTTCTTATAAATATATTGTTTTATGAATTTATATTTATTAATTTAAGAAATAATAGATTTTATTTCAATGTAATATAAACAATTTTATACATATATTAAAAATTTTTTGAAGCCAATTATTAATAAAGAAATTATATTGTTCTAAAGAGTACTATATAATAACTGTTTATTTTACAGCATATTTATGATTATTTTGAATTTGGCTTTGAATAAACTTTCTTTTAATTAGTTCCATTTTTTCAAACATTATTCAATATTCATATTTATTTTAATTACTCATACAATTTTTTATTTAAAAATAAAAAATTATTTTGATTTATTAATTAAACTAATGAAATTATTAATTTTAATATAATTAATTTATAAAGAAACAATATAAAATTTTTATATAACACTTACCTATACATTTTATAAGATATACATAATATGATATATTGTAAGTTAGCCGAATACTGTTTATTTATTAAAACCATATATATATTTTTTTTCTACTATATGTGGAAAGTCATTATACAATTATAATTTTATTATTATAAGAATTATGAAACTAGAAGACAGGATTTTATTATATACTTCATGTTCTTCATACAGAAGATACAGTTTTTGTTTCTTACCAAAATTACTAAAAATTTTGTTTTTTAGTAATATTCTGTATAAAATTTTATTTTCACAAAAAAATTATATAATCATATATTTATCAATATTAACCTCTTTCTAGTAAGTAAAGACTATTGCCAAATAACGAAAATATTAGCATACTTTCTTTACTATGAATATAAAATTAAGTTTAACACAGTAGAACTTAATTTATATATCAAAATGCGAATCGTTCTTTCGTAAATAAATATTTTCGTAGTATGGAAAAAGAAAAATTAAAGGACTTGTGTGATAGTGATTATAACATAATCCGAAAATCTGCCGAAGTGCATACATGAATATTTGAAGAGGACAGCTTCCTCCAGCTTCCCTCGAGGTTTCCTCTCGGCTTCTTGAACAATTCATCGAGGGAAAATAGGCAGGTTTACTTAATAGCGAGGCCTTGGCGTACGCGAACTCGGAAGTGTAAGGGGTAAGAGGAATAGGCAGCCTCTAATACCGCGAGCAGGCGTATGCCTCGACACTGCTTACTCTACATGTTAGTGCTTACATCATCCTCCTCATCGCCAGTATCTCCGCGGTACGAGAAGCTCGGATAATGACATCCGTAATCGTCGTGAGCGCGTGATGTTATTTGGTTGAAAATTGCCAAATTCGCTGCCTTGGCCTGCGTCACCTCAACTGTATCCATAACTCGGCCCTTTAATAGTCGATAATGTGGGACAATTAAATTTTCGAAAATATTACCCAACTTAAAGTTAGTTCCATTCTGTGCGCGCATTTTTACATAATGCCAATAAAAAATTTTAGACTAATTATACATTTCTTTTATATATCATGTATAAAAATATGTTTCATTTTATAATAGATATTATCACTATTTTTGAGTACTTTTTACAAAAAATAAGAAAACATCATTTTCATTTTTTCGTCATCTTACACTCCAAGCTCAATTTCATTTGTATATGTGCAATAAGTAATCATATATATTAAACAAAAATCAATTAACTGCATACTTAATTTATTGGATTATATTATTTATAGTACAAACTTAAATATTAATTTACATACATATATTTATATAACTTCTTTTAAATTTATGTGTACCACTGATTATTTTTATAATCTAAGTAAATATCTTCAACTATTTCATATAATTATATTTTTAACCCGAATTAAAAAATACATATATTTACTGAATAGAAAATATTGATTGTTTAATGAATGATAATTATAAAACCTATTTAAAAAATCATGGCTAAAACATAATACTGGACGCTAATAATCAAAAAATAATGAGAAATTGCAATTGAATAAACTGTGCTTTATCAATATATATATATATATATATATATATATAATATATGTATGATTTAAAAAAATTTTTATAAAAATATATTTTTGGATGAAATTATAAATATTATAATATAATTCAATATATTAATAATAACTGATTGTATCAAATATTCATAATCTTAAAACGTCGCAGCTTAAAAACATTATATTTTTATAAATATTATTTATTAATAAATTATATATAATAAAAAATTACATATTTATTATATATTTAATATTTGTTCTTTAGTACAATGAATTTCCTCTCACTTCAAGTTTGTAATATTCAATATACAAAAAATTCAATATACATTGAACAGTTAATAATATTCTTTAATGAGCTGAGAATTATACATGTCCTTCAGAAGTTATTGCAGTTTTACTACCTGCTTCAGTCTCTTTTACAAAGAAGTATCTAGTATACGTAATTTTTTATGGAAAAATATTCTTGATAATTGCTAACCATATAATAAACAACTGTCCCTAAAGAATTTTTATATTTATTTTCAATGTTTAATAATTTTGAAAAAATATAGTGATTGGTATATTATCAATTACATAAGTATACAAAAGTTTAAAAAAATATAAAATTACAATTTCAAAATTATATTTTAACATGACTATAGTTCATTGGTATAATTCTATTTGAAATTTTATTATTATAATTTAATTCAAATATAAATTAGCATAGATATTTAAATTTATGTAAAATTTTCAATAATATAAACGTTTCTAATAATCTTTTGAATTTTTTATTTATAAATAAACGGAAATAAGTTTACATTAATGATTCACATTTCAAGTTAATTTACTATTATTCAAAAAATAAAATATCGTCGATTACCTATGTATATCATACTATAGCAATGAAAAAAGTTCTAAAAGAATATTTTTATTTTAAAGAATTTTTTTATTACAGTTTTTTATTAATTATATCATTTAAATAATTAAAATTACTGCAACTTAATGTATATAATATTATTAATTTAATGAATATTAAATATGTAGATGAAATTTGATAAAATATAGAGAACAAATGAATGGGTACTTAAAATTTTGATAATAAAAGTTTATAAGTATTGAATTCAATATATTGTAATTGATCTTATTGGTGATAAATTTTCTAAATTTTTGGAAAAATATTTATTTATTGACTGTAATAATATTATTAACTACTTTTATATGTGTAAGGAAATAAATAAACGATAAATACATTAAATATTTTCAAAAAATGTAACTATGTCTCTAAAACAGCTAATTAGTTCATACAGCTTCTACTAGCTTTACTACTTCTATTACTGCTAGTATTATTATTTAAATTAATTAATCATTCATTTTTTAAATATTAATTATTTCATTATTATTAAGTAGTTATATTCAACTATTATCATTTAATATCAAAAAATTAAATTTTATCTATTTTGTATCAAATATATTTTCCATATTATTATGTTTTTTTAATATTGACATTACTGAATTTATTTTTTTCCGTTAAAATTAATAATAAATTATTTTTGCAAGTTTTCCCAGATAAAATTTATTTCTTTTGTTATTAATTAATAGAAAAAACAGACAATATTTTTGTTTTTAAAAATTTTTTTTCACAATTGTTAATTAATATATCTTTTAACTTTTTCATATTTTAAATAATTTGAATAATAAAAAAATCTTTGTTTCCAAACCTGTTTTACAAAAAGCTTTTAAGTAGTTGGATATTAGTGCTAATTTGGTTTTCTATGGCGATAAATGTGTGTATCTAGTTCTATGACTTATAATTATACAAACGATTTCTTTTAAAACCATAAGATTCTATTTGGTTTTAATGTTATAAAATAAATGATTACATATTTTATGATTCATAATAGGCCACGCTAGCTTTACTGATACTAAGACATACGTTTGTCGTTCATCTTAAACAACATTCAGTTGCAAAAATTACCTTTTATTAGGTAAGTAATCTGGTTCATAAAAATTTAGTTTAATTAGATATTTTCTATTCAAATTGCATAAAATCCAAATTAAAATATATTAACTGAAATTCAATTAAATATTTTTAATCAAAAACTAATATATTAAATAAATAAAAAACAATAAATATAAAAATGAAATTGATAAAATTAGGCGATAAGTTAATTAAAAATTTTATTTCACAATATATTTCATTATTTCAATATCTATTTAAATATTTAGTCTTATTTAAAATAATAAAATTATACATAAAAACTTTAATGTATAATATGGAAGTAATTAGTGCGTTTTACTTTTTTAATATTTTAGTTGTGTATATCAATTCTTATGTCATAATTTTTTTATATTTACATTAATAGTAGAATTTTTTATTATATATGTTTAAAAAACGTTAATTAGAAATATTCAAATAAATATTTAATTAAATATACATACACTAACAGGTAACTATTTGTATTTATCAAAAACTGTTTTATAAATTTAAAAAAGTGATTATATATATTTTTTAATTACGAAAAATTTCATAAAAGATAAATGTGTTCAATTTACAGAATTATGGTTTAGCTAAGTAATTGACTATGTATAAATATAAGAATTTAACAAAAAATTTACTGCGCGTTCTTCAAGATTTAAGAATTCTAGATGCAGTAAAAATGTAGGTCAACAATGGCTTAAAAGAAGTATTCCAGTATTTAGTATTTAGCAATGCAGAAAACTATGAAAACAGTTATTAATTTTATATTTTATATACTGTATAAGATTTGCTTTTGAAGCTTTGTAATCAATAATTTAATATATATTAATATATATATATATATATATATATATGTATTGATATCATATTAAGTATTTATGTATTATTAGTACTAATATGATGTATATGTAAATTATGGAAATTTTAAGTAATGAAAACAAATAATATTTACAAACAACATTGATAATAAAATATCTGATTATCATCTTACAAGTAATAATATATAATTATAAATCGATTTTAAGCATTTTAATAATAATTTATTTAAATTTTATTCGTTAAAAATATTTTATTCCAATATAAAATTTTTTTATCAGAAAGTATTTCATAAAGCAACATAATGAAAATTTACATTGCCTTTTAAGTAAAATAAGAAACATATTTATTCGAAAAATATATTAATATTAAATCCTGTATTAATATAAATTATAAGTAATCTTTACTGTTTAAAATTTAAATAGGATAAAAATACTATAAATTATTCAGGATTATATTGTTATGGATCAATATCAATATAATTATTGACCAGTTAAATACTTCTATATTTTCGAATAAAAAAGTAATGTTGAAAATGGTCATAACCAATAATTGGATAATAAAATAAATAATTATAGTTATAATAATAAATTTTTCATTTGATCAATATAATTAAAATATTTTTTATAAAAAAGAATATCTGAAGATATGAAAATTTAAAACGAATTATTACAATTTTTTAATTTACAGAATTAATTCTCAGATATGAAAAAGTTGTTCATAAAACAGTAATAGTTATATAAAATATAGTCATATAAACTATAAATACTATACAATAATACAATTTTTTATATTAACCATTTTCTGTATATTAATAAAAATGCAAAAAATGTTATAAAAAAAAATTTGTTCTTCCGTAACAAATTCTCATATAAAAAAAATTAAGACAAAAAATAAATAATCTGTAAGACTATATATAGCAGCATATTAGTCATAAGTAATTATTATATGTCAAATCATAGTTTATTATAATTAAAAAGGAAAATGTTGTATAAATATTGTATTTATTGGATTCAAATAAATAAATATTAATGAGAATACATTCTATAGAATAAAAAATTCGCGTATGCAGCATAATCCACCTCGGTTATATTTTAGTGATGAGAAAAAATTAATAATCATTGATCAAGATGCGTTCCACATTTATTCTTCTTTTGATATTGTTTAGATATTTATTATATAAAAGAAATAAGTATCTGATTTATATAAGAATAACCAATAGATTGCACTAATAATTTTTTTGCTTACATTTTAAATAAAATAAAAAATATTATATTATTAATATAATCTATCCACAGTTTTGATTGAAATATTTAAAAAATTGTTACATTTATAATGAAAGTAACTAGATTATTTAAATTAGCCCAAATACGTACTAAATTCTATATTTATGTTCAACGATATCGATACATAAATATTTAGAAGAACAAAATTAAAATCAAAGAAATATATAATAATTTAATCTGTTTTAAAAACATTTGAAAAAATTTTCAGTTTATTAGGATCAAAACATACATTGATAATCATTACTCCTAATTTTTATGGACACGTTAAATTAAACACGAATATATACGATTACTATATAAAACACATACACAGCAACAAACATGTATTATACCTCAAATCAATCGATGACTTTAATGACATCATAAAAATATTAAAAAACACAAAAACAAATTACTAAACATTTACTCCCAAATTAGAATAAACATACTTATTTAAAGGTTTAAATAAAAATTTCAATGAAACGGCAATTATAAATGAATTAAATAACTTGTAAATACAAGAAATTCAATTCAATAAAGAAACATGAATTAAAACACACAATTTAACAAAAAAAAATAGTAATACCTATTTTTATAATTCAAATTAAAAAAAAATAGTAACGTAAATTAACAAGTATAAGATATTTACTTTATCACAAAATAAATTGGAAAAACATATTAAAAAAAATATTCTACAATATCACAACTGCTAACTTATGGGCTGTACGTCACAAATGTACAATATCTAATATAAATGTGTCAAATGCATTCACCATTATCAATCCGGTAAATGTAAAATTAATAAAAATACACAATTAAAAAAAACATTTATATTACATAAATTGTAAACATTTCGGACACCCTGCTTCGTATATAGGTCGTTCAAAAGTATTAGGAATTAAAAAATATATTTAAACAAAAATTGTGGAACAAAAAAAATAAATAAATAGAATCAGCAAAACAACAAATAAAATTTTATTATCAATATCCTACACTGATATAACAAAAAAAAAGTGAAATAATAAATATATTCAATAAATAGCAACAAAATATTACTCGATCAATATATACAAATACATCCACAAACATTGATAATAACCAAAAACTCAATAATATAGTACAAGCAATACAAGAATTAAAAGAAAATGTTAATAATACTCAAATTTAACAGCAATCATAAATAATCTAAATTAAAAAAATACTAAAAAATCATGAACAAAACTTTGAAACAATATTCACATTATTAGAGACCAAAATATAAAATTCACGATACAAAATTACAATGCAACATTACAATCATAAAAAAAACATATTGATAACTCTGATTAAAAAACATTAGAAACATTTAAGATTATATCAATAAACGTCAACTCACTAATATTAAATCAAAAAAGATAAAACTTTTTAAACCTAATAGAGAAACAAAACCCAGATATAATATTAATCTGATACAAAATTAAACAAAATTAAACAGAATTTAAAAACTATCATATTATTAGAAATGACAGACCAAATTCAATTCATGAAAGGGGAACAGCTATATTAAGAAAAAGTGAAGCAAGTATATCATAATCTCCAGTAAAGAAAAAACTAGCTTTAATATTCTAGAGACAACCATAATGAAACTACAAATATACAATAAAAATAATATTTGCATACGAAAAAAATTTAACGCAGAATTCAAAAAACTATTCCAAAAATTAGAACTAGACAAAGGAGAAAAGTATTACATAATAGCAGGTGATATGAATGTAAAACATGTTTACTGGAAAAACAACATAAATAACACAAGAGCAACATTTATAAAATTGGCTAAATAGCCATAATACAATATATGATACAAAATTCTACAATTCGGAAAATCCGTCTTATCCTAATCGACATTCATATACAGATTTATGTTTAATAGACGCCAGAATTAAAGTAACTAACAAACGTACAAAAAATACAATCGATACAATCTAATATGATAGTGATTATAATGCGCTACTTATAGAACTCAATTTATCAATACAAAATCTAACTAATAATGAATTTAATATTGTAAGCTATAAATCGACTTTAAAACAACAAACTGTAATAAATTAAAAAAAAAGTATGAACAATAAAGTGCGAACTAGATACATAAAAACTTAACACATAATGAAATAGATAAATATATCAATAAAATAGACACTCACATAAATCACATCATAAATATGTTAGTACCAAAAATAAAAAAAGTAAACCTCTGTGAATACTATATATACTAAGACTGAAAAAAACTACAAACGGATAAAAGCTATTTATTATCACTAATAAACAGAACGCGACAAAATTATAACAGTAGCAAAAAACAAGAATTATCATTTCATAAATACTGATTGGAAGTAATTGGAGGTTATTATTAAAATTCTGCTTTCATTAATGAATAAAATTATAATATTTGAATTTAAATTGTAAATCGTATTTTTGATAAAAATATCTAGCTCCTCGTTAAAAAAAGTAATTGCACAATCATTTAACATATATATGTGTATATTTACTTATTTACGTATATGTAAACTAATATGCTTGCATCTGTACTTTTTCTTAAATTAGCAAGCAAATAAAGCAAAAAAATCTACGATTAAAAACAAGGATAGGCGTTGGGGAGCGATGATTCGCGATCCCGTAGTAATAGATCGGGCGCGACGCCAATTTAAAAGCTGCTAGATGAGCCGGACGGACGACTTCGGGCGTGTCGATGACACGACTATTTTCGCCGACTGACGCTGGAACGTACAAATCGCCGGAATAATTGAAATATTGCTCCTGACAGACAACCATGCATACCAGCAGCATACCAACAGTCACCTTGACCATAGAAGTTGCATTAGCATTTTTATTTTAATGATAGTTAGTAAAGGCTTTCAACGTGTCCACTTCCAACTATTTTAATTGACTATCGATTACCGCTCAAATACATAGAAACAATGGAAAAATCTTAATTTTATATCTAATCGTAGCCTTAAATTTATTTCATTAATATAATTTTGGTTTGTTGTCTTACTATTAAAAATCTTGATTCATTGTACGATTATTTCCTCTCTTATAAATATTTCTAAATATATTTGATATCTAAAACTATTTTTTAGATTACAATAAACGTAGAAATGAAAAAATAAAATTATTTTTGAATATAAGATCGTAATATTAAAATACTTTAATTATATTATAATGTTTAGAGTCCATCACCTTAATAAGTAGCAATAATTTTTTTATTAAATATTTATAAAAGTTTTATTGTTTGAAGAAGCTTACTTTTTCAAACCTTAAAATTTGAAGAATATTCGGTTAAAATGAAAAAATTATAAGTTATTATCACAATATTATTATATAATCAATAGAATGATTTTATTATAATATAATTTATTATAAGGTAAATAATTATCTGAATCCTATTCGATTAAATAACAGAAAAAAATACTAGAAAACATTTTATAAATTATAATTATTATGATTTAAAGTTTTTTATTTTTATATCTGATAGTTAAAATATATAACAATTTTTTTAAATGCGTATATTTGAAATCATATAATATTTATAAAAGAAAATAACACATTTGCTGAAGAAAATATATTTTGTTTACATATTAAATTTATATTAATTATATTTAAAATATTGTCTTATTAATTAAATTAATTTAAAAATATTATTAGAATTTATCAAACATGAAAACAATCAAAATTTTTTAAATATATCTTTCACTAACTTAATCGCAATTCTGTTTTCTTGCTTTTAAAAGTGATTAATGTTTTTTATGTAATTGCTTTTAAATGATAAAACTTATTATATGATTTATAATTTTAAAGCATATTTTAAAAACTACTTAAAATATGAATTTTTGAAACAATAATTTCTAGTTTTTTCTATATTACTAAACATTATAAATAAAATTAAAAATTTAGGTTTTTGCATTTATAAACACTTTAAATTAATTTTGAAATTTTTTATATTTTATAATAAAATTATTTTTTAAATAATTAGTTGATTTGATTTATTACCATAATAAGATAATATTTATAATATAATGAAAAGATACATATAATATACGCATTTGGATTTATCCATTTATATCGGATTGTATATTATAGATACGTTGTTTACTATTTGTCTTTGTACCTTAGCTATTCTTCAATTGTATAATTTTCTTTATTTTGATAATGAATTTTTTCTAAAAGTTAAGAAATTATATTTACACGTTACCCGTATTCTCGATATATTTAATTATCGAAAATATAATTGATAATAATGTAATTAACAAAAATTAAAAAATTACATTTTATATAAATGTAGATTATTTTACAATAGAATAATATATTTGTAAAAATATTGAAATTATATTTATGAACGAGTTACATAAAAATCAGTAATAAAATAAAAAAGTAATTTTAAATTTACGAAGAGATAATTTAGAAACACAAAATTATAAATCTTTTCGAAGTAACTATTTTTTATGTTATACATTTTTCAAAATTAACCAATAATTTTGTGAAATTCTGGTTCATAATTATTAACTATATATACATTTAAATATCCACATAAATTACAGAATAACTTTTCATTTTTATTTATTTTTACATTTATCAAGATTTATTAATTACGTATCTTTAGAAAAATTTTAAAAAATATATTTATATAAAACTATGTATGAATTTTTTATAAATAAATTGTAATATAATGTTAATATCTATAACATTTAAATACTAACGAAATATTGCAAAATTAGTCAATATATTTTTTAAATACTTACCTTAAACGGGAACTATCTCTCCTTACACTAAATTCTCCTATTCGTTTATAATTCACAAACTAATGTAAGTTTCGTTATGAATTAAATTAAACATTACTAATATATAAGATGTATTATTTGCATACATGCTAAAGTGAATAGTGCAAACATGTATACTGTATATATATATACCCAGAGTGAGTCAAGCTAACAGTATTTTCTTTATGAAATACACTCGTTCAATGATATTTGGAAACTTATTCATCTTATTCTTAGTAAGGATGAAATATTTAAGTAGGTGTTAATATTTTTCAATGGTAGTTAATTAAATGATAAAACATTGATCTTCTCGAAACCGTAAATGAAATAACTTCCTATTTTATGCAAATAAAATATAAATGTAGATCACGAAGATGAATCGATGATCAGATGAATACATGAATGATGATATAGTCCAAGGTTCTTTTTACGAATGAAGAAGCATATCACTCACGAGAAACTCCATACTTATCGCGTAGTATTGGATGTCAGTAAAGCCGCGGATTTATTTTCGATTCTAACTTAAGAAAAATTTAGCTACCTTTATATATCTGTCAACAATCGTTATAATTATTTCCCAATGTATAATTGTCTCGAAGAATTTTTTCAGTGCGCAAGTAGTTCTCGGAGAAGCCCAATGAACCGGGCAACTTCTTAAAGCAGCTACACACGGACGGTTAAGGTTTCGCAGCTTAAGTGAGAAAGTTAATTCAACGACGTTACGCCCGGCTAACTTATGTCTCTTTTTCTTTTTTCTCGACATTTTTTTCTACTTTATTTTTCATTGAAATCGTAGTAATGACTAAATTATTATAATAATATGACGATCATGCTATTAGCGAAACTAAAGGGTTCCAGTTCATATTTATACCAAAATATACTGAAGAATTAATTGAATGTCATTGTAAAATAATTTAAATGATCCTTTTGTCTTTTTCGTTTTGATAAAAAATTGATTTATATATTTCTACATTTAATAATAATATTTTGAAGTAGAAATTGAGTTGCTACAATTTGCAAAATATTTGACATATAGAAATCAATTTAAATTTCGTTAAAAATGAAATTTCTAATGACAAACTAAGATATTAATAATATAAATTAATAATTTAAAACTGGTTAAGACATAAAAAAATTTTATAACTTTATACACAATAAAATATTTTTAAGAATTTGTATATATACGTATAATTTATAAAGTTCAAAAATGTAATTAAATAACAAAACTTTTTTGTTCTTTTTTAATTTCATACTTATTTTATACTTTATTTAAATTTAATTCATAATAAATAAGTAGGTAATTACTTATTAAATGATGAATTATTATTATGAAATACATTTAAAATTTAAATTTAAAACATAAGTTATAAAATAAAATTACATTTATGTTAAGAGCTTTTTGTATTAGTTCAACAGTGGAATATAAATATAATCGAATTATAAGAATTTTAATAAAAAATTTGCACTGGCATTTAAACTTTCCTTTTAACTGTAATCTTTTAACACCACTGATTTTGTGCAATATTTTCGAACCATTATCTTTACGTAAGAATTTTAAGTAACTTATTGAAAGTTACTTTAATAGTCTCATAGTAACAGTTTTTATTCGAGGCATCATTTATAAAAAGTATCATTCCATGTTTTAGGCACCTTTATCAAAATATATAATACATTATTTATTACAAATTTAATTAATCAATATGTATAATAAACTATTTATTACAAATTTAATTAATCAATATGTATAATAAATTATTTATTACAAATTTAATTAATCAATATGTATAATAAATTATTTATTACAAATTTAATTAATCAATATGTATAATAAATTATTTATTACAAATTTAATTAAACTAATCTATATATTCATATAAAATCTTAGATCATTCTTATTATAAATTATTCTTTTATAGAAAAAAAGAAAATATATTTCTAAAACAAGTATGTTCACAGTCTATATTATACTCTCAAATACGATGAATTATTCATGAAAAAAGTAAATTAAATTTCAATAATTATTAAAATCTTGTCTCGAAATCTTTCATTATTGCTATAATTTTAATAGTATAATATAATTCATATTAACTTCAGATTCAATAATTCTTTTTCGTGCATATAGAATATTCAAAGACACACATATCATACATATGAGTAATTATATTATACAATTTAAAAACTTTTAAATAGTGTAATTATTTCTTTACGAAGGAAACAAATACTTCATTCTTATAAATAATATATATATTAATATATATATAAAAAATTTGTTCATTAATAAATAAACTTAATAATAATTTAATATATATCGATTGTAAATAAAAGAAAATTTTGAAATAAACCAAAATTATTATCTATTAATGTAATACTTTTTTATTATTTATAAATTTATAATTAACTATTATATATATCATAAACAAAATATAAAAATATGAAAAAGTATATATAATTTTTAATTCATTCATATAGGGAAATAAAATGTCAATTTACTTAGACTAATATTATTTATTCAAATTTATTATTTTAATGAAAAAAAAAAGGTTCAATAAATTTTTATATTTTTTAGTTTGTGTAAATCTTTAATTTATGAAATATAATTAATAAAATAAGTTAAGTTTATTTTTAATGCTGCATGTTTAATCGAACAATTTTTAATAATTGAAAAGATAGATTGAAAAGTTCATTGTTTTGGTATGTAGAGGTGAATGCAAATGATCATGTTCCTTATTGTATTTTTGTCCTGAAAATTAAAAAATGACCATTAAAATCTTGCCAAGTGAAAGGAAAAATAACTAAAGCCAGTCAAAGATACTATTCTTTACTATAGTAATAGCTATTTGAGTAGTTCAAACTATTTCCTTTCACTTGATAACATTTTAATGTTTATTTTTTAATTGTACATGTGAAAAGACAATAGAAAATATACAAATTTTATATTTACAATTATATCAGAGCTATTGTTTTATTTTAACATATGAAGATCAGGTTCAAAATATATTTATTATTATACTTTTTATTACATTCTAAAACTATAATTTATTTTATCACAAAATATTATTTTTTTTTAAATTGTCGAATAATTAAATCTAGTTTTTAGGCATTCAAATTTCATCTTAAAACAAAATATTCTAGTTGAGGTATATTGAGTCTTTCTATTTTAAATATATTAAAAATATCGATGAACAAAAATATAAAACACTTTCTCAGACTAAATAGTCTATATATCTAAATAGTTATGAAAGTACATTTGCAACATATTTGACTTTAATTCATACACGAATAGATTATTTAATTTTTTATTTATTCATAAAAGTAGAACTATTTAATCTGTAAATTTAACATCATCGATAAATAAAAATACATAAATTTTTAAACATTTGAATACTCATAAAAATTTCCTTATAATGCGGAAATATATTTAATTAAGTAGATTACATGGTTTATAAATGTCTAGTTAAATACGCCATGTTATAACTCTACGGATCTTTGCTTCAGTAAATTATAGAAGCACTTTATACTGTCTTTGATAAAAAATTAACGAATTTGTTTTTATAATTGAAACTATTTGGTAAAAACCCATTTTATCAAACGTTACAGCGATATAGTGAGTAATTTGCATGTTTTGTGTTACATACATCATGTAACAAGGATTTCCAATAGAAAACGATTTGCATTTTATTATGATACATTTTATATTACTTTTCTACTGTATACTGTGTTAATATATATTATTAATGTGAATATTATACATGTAATCTAATTTTTTTTTGGTTGTTAATCTTGATATTCAGAATATTTTTAATTAAATTGGTTTATCGCCACACGTGTACAATAGTCACCTTGTTAACATAAATTTTTAATTAATTAATTTTTATATCCTGTTAACATTAATTGCTAGAATTTGAAAATAAAATACATGATTGTAAGTATGAAATTTTAAATTATAGATCTTGATGAATCTAAATTAGTTCTTCATTAGAATTTATTAAAAATTAAATATATTTTTTTATATTAAAGTAATATAGTACTAAAATATTGCATCATTTAAACGCAATTTCTTTTCCAAACTGTTAAAACTAATGAAATATAGATAACTAAAAACTACCTTTAAATTCACATAAAATTAGGTATTAATAATTTATATGCATTCAGAAAGTGAGTTTGCTATTTGATAAAAATAACTTTTTAAATTAAGTGAAATTATTTTCCTAGTAAAGTAATAATATTTTAGTATTTATTTTTTATTTTTTTTAAATACTTTAACGATAGAAGAATACACAAAAATATGCTTGTTTCTCAGTAGTTACAGAATGGTTATATATCTATTTAAATTTACTTATATATATTAAATACGTTGGATTGATTAAAATAATTTTAATAAGTAATTATTACTAAATTACACCTTAAAAAATATAAATATTTTTTTACTAAGTAAAAAATTCTTTATCTTTGTATGATTATTTTTCTATTAATTCTATACGAAAACATGTTTCTGTTATAATTTCTTTTATTTTTTAATAGAAATCTATTTATTCATAAAATAATCTTATAAAAACATAAAAATGAATTATCAAAAGCCAAAATTTGAGTTAATTAAATATGTAATATTATCATACACAAAGTTATAAAAGTTATTATTATTTACAACAAAGCATAATTAAATAAACAAAAACTAGAATTTAGGGATTCACATTGATAAGTTTAACAATATCTTTATTTAGTATTGTAAAAAGTTTAAGACAAGTTAAAAAATTATTAAATCTAATACATAAAAAATAATTAAAGAAATAACTTTGCTATTTCTATAACTAGAATTTGATTGTATACATATTTGATTGTCGCCGATAAACGATTACATAACTCGTGTACAACTAAAAACAAGCGGTAAAATATTAGAAAGTGTGAGGTATATATAACAGGAAACTTGGTATACAGAAGATAAATTAAACGAAAATTTTGCATATCGATATAAAATATACATTACAGATAAAAACATAAACCAATAAAAACCATGTTAATATTATTCGACTTTACGTTCTGCCCTCTGAATGATTCATAAATATATTACAGACCAATAATTTTATTCAATGTACGATTTCTTTCTATGGAAATATTTAAAAGATTATGAATGCATTTTAAAACTACAAATTTTGTAATATTAATACTGTATTAATATTTTTAACACTTTATATCAATGTTTATTATACTTAACTGTATATATGCTAATATAATAAAGTTAAAAGGTATTCAATTTATTTTTATATATAGTACTTTAAATTTGTTTCAACACATTTTATTTTTATAAATTATATTTTAACGACAAAATTTTTAATAAAATTTAAAATAAATATATATTTAAATAATACAGTGATAAAATTATAAATTCATGAGTATAAATATTTATTTAATTAAAAAAAAATTAATAGGTATGTATTATCTATTCTTAATTGTATTCAAGGAAATATATATATAAATCTAAATTATTATTTGAAATATTAATTTGAAAATATACTTACAATAAGAATATATATATATATATATATATATATATATATATTTCTAAATATATAAATATATTTAAAGAAATTAATAATAGACATATTTCATTTTATGGTTTATAAATATTACCGATTATTGATACTTATGAATTTTAAAACTACTTTAAATAATTTTTTATACCTTAATTATATATACTAATTAAAATAATTTATATTTTATAATACTTTGAAATAATACAACCAAATTATAACAACTTAAAAAAATATTCTTTAAAATATCTGAAAAAGTTCAAGTTTCATAATTAAATAACAAGTTTAAACTAATGTTATAATAAACATACAAAATAAGTTATTAATAATTTATTCGATTTAATTTTATATTTTATATTTTGAATTTATTAATTTTAAATGAAATAATGTTTTTTGTGTTTACAAATCTGTATATATATGTAGGTTTTGGTTTTATAACATAATTTTTACATTATTAATATACATATGATTTCATAGATATTGAATGTTGCTAATTTAAAAAAATAATTAATTATTTCAATTTTTGATTATGCATAAATTTAAAGAAAAATTACATCAGGAAAGTTTTACTTCAATTTAGTGTTTCCCTTCACTATAATCATAAAAATTATATTACAGAGAGCATTACTTACTCTTTTAATGAGTTTTATTGTGTACGATTTACTTTTATAAAATACATGTAAAATTTAAAATCTTCACATATAATATTAAAAAATCATATTTAAAATAATTTTTATAAAAAAAATACTGCTTTTAGATATTTTCTTGAAACTCAATAAAATAAATAACCCTTTTACAAATTAATTTTATTTTTTATAAATAGCATTAATTTTCTATTAATATTATAATAAATATTTATAGTATGAAATAGAAAAAAATTGAAAACTTATTAATTGATTAATTTATTCTTAAAGATACTATTTTTCATTTTTAATTTAGGCAAATGAATTATATATGTGAAACGAAACGATATATTCTATTTAAAAAAAAAATAAAATTGAATAATATTCTGAGTAGAAATCTCATTAAGTCAACCAAATTTTTATTCATGAAAAAGGAAGTATTTTTAAATAAAATCAATAATTTATCAATAAAAAAGTTTTTATAACAACTAATATAATTTTAAATTTTAAATTGAAATCATACGTTCATATCAAAAACAATTATTTCTAATATTATTTTTCCACATTTTCTTGTTCCTCTTAAAATCGATTTAAAATCGATTGTTTAAATTAAAAAAAATTTGATAAATATATGTAAATATCTATATATTTTCTTTATTCATTATCTGTACCTAAACTTATTAAAGATATATATTGATTTATTGGGAACTGTAATTAGAACTCCATGGATAAATTTCTTTTGGTACCGCTAACAAAAATATAAATAGCGCCATGGATATAATACGAGAATTTCTTGTAAGATACAATTTTTAATAAAAGCATATTGACGAATTGAACTTTATATATACAGACGAAGTTTGGAAATGCAATGATTCCCTCATTATCGAATAGTCAGGTGTGTTAACCGCTGACAACCTTTGTTAAAAGTTATTGTTGGGGAAGGAGTCTCAGAAGGTAAATGTTTTTCTTAACTCGTTAATACGCATTCGAAGTACATCGAATCATGGTGGTCTTATATTTAATATACATATGTATAGAAGGTGTCGGCATGCTTACTTGGCTGGGACGATTGTATAACAGCACGTAGCTTAGTGTCGTGGCCGAGAATGTTCACTACTCACGTTTGACCGCCCATTGTCGTAATGCAATTTCGCTCTTACTATAATACTCGACTACTCGTGCGAGCTTGGTCTTTTTCCACAATTTCACTTTTTACTTTTTACGATGTTTTTCTTTTATGTTGGCGCCTCTTTATGGTTATTGTACAAACAATTAATTGATAAAAACAATGAGATTCTAGAGTTTGTGAGCAATGCGAATCAAAGCTAGTTCGTAATCAATGATGTTTAAATTTATTTTTTGTACTATTCTCTACTTCTTTATTTCTTTACGTATGTTTATCAATTAGAACTATTATTTAACAAACTTAATTTATCCGTTTAATCTATATAATCGATAAAATATTAAATTTCTTTCATATATAAATTTATATATTAATTGTTTATAAGTCATCATAATATAAAAGATATCTGTAATTTCAAAATTTGTAATACATATTTTATTTATTATGTTATGAAAAATAGTTTTATGTAAATATTTTCATAAAAAATTTAATAATTAATATATTCTGTGTAATCTTTTCTAAAATTAATTAACAATGTTTTCATTGAAGAAAAATAATTAACTATAATAAAATAATAAAGTATTTTTTATAAATGTGATGTAACTAAAAACAAAGAGATTTAAAAAGGTAAGAATAGTTTAGAATTTCACTTCTCCATCTCTTTAACGACTAATAAGGTAATGTATAGATTGCATTGTTAGTACCAGGGCTTGACCTGCTCCATTTTATGTTTAGAAGTATGCTTTACAAATATCATAAATTTATAAATATACAAATTTGTCTTTTACACAGGTGACCTATAAATAAAACAACAAGATATTTTATTTTATAGAACAATGTTGACTTTTTCTAATTGAATCATGAACTACTTATTAATTATAATATTAGTAAATAGTATATTTATCGCAAAATATAATTTATTTTAATATAAAATTGAAATTGAATCATAAATTATGTATTTATTTAAATATATCAAATCATAAGATATAGATTAAAATATTGGTATTGGCTTACTTTAGACCTCAAGTTGACATTAGATATTAAAAAAATGTTCTTGATAATTGAAGGGTTAAGTATCTAAATGACTTATTAAATAGTGACTTACGTAAGAAATTAATAGGTCCAATCTATTCATGCAATAAATATAAATGTACAATCAAATTCTGTGATAAAAAATAATTGTTTTCAGATTATTTTTCTGTGTATTAATATAAGCATCGACTTGTACATTATAAATATTATAAAGCAAGGTCGTAATATATAATATGTATATTACAATATATATATATATATATATAGAAGAAAAATACTTCGAATTTAAATATATCAATTCTTTCAGTAAATTATTATTTCTTGTTTTTCTAAAAAGTTTATATTAAATATTGTAGTATTTTAATATTCACTTTCATTAGTACATATGTATAAATAAAAAATTCATAAAAGTCAGTTAATTTATATATTTTTTAAATTATACGTAAAATACCTATAGTATTATTATTTATTAAATAAAATTAAAAAGTAGTAGTATAAATTTTTTAAAGAAAAAATTAATATGCTGAAACTAATAATCATACAAACACATGTGTAATTATATAAGAAAAAATTTGCTAATATGATGATTATAAACCATTGAATAAAAATTAAAGCATAAACTTAAAATGCTTCTTTACAAATATATTCAAGCTTTCCGCTTGAGTTTTAATGAGACTTTTTAAATATTTAATACTTATCGAATATACTAATCATAAACCTTGTATGAATTTGAAATACAAAAGTAATTGTAAAAAAGAAACATCAGATTTGCTGTTTTTTAAGTAAAAATTGTCTGTAATCATTAAATAAATGGAAAAATAAAAAACATATAATTCATTAATTATTTCTGAAACATTGCGATATTTAATCTTCAAAAGAGCTTAATATCTACCAATACAATTAAAATTAGTATTATCAATAAAATTATAAGTTATCGTAATAAAATCTGGTTTTTATAAATAAAAAATATCATTATTATTATCAAAAACATGTTTTACAAGATTGAATTAAATTTCAGTTTTGTTATTATCTAAAAAAATTATAAGATAAAATATTATAACTAAAGTAAATGTTCTTTGGTTATTATCTATAATATTTATACTTATTTGAGAACATAAATTTCTACAGCATCAATATATATGCTAAAAAATACACAGTTCTTTATTAAAAAATCTTATATGTTGCTATATCGTTTATGCAGTCGTGATCTTTTTCCGATACTGAAATTTCATACAAATTATAATTCATTGATATCATAGATTTTAGTTTTTTTTATAACAATAACGGCATTTACTTAGTATACAAAATAGAAAAGACTGTGAAAATGAAAATTATTAACATATTAATTAACGTCTCCTTGGTTTGTTATTGTCTTATCTTAACAAATTTTTATTATAAAATTAACGATAAAATGACACTAAAAAATTGTAACTAAATATAAATTAAAAAAAATAAAAATAAAATGAAGTACTTGAGTTAGTATTTATAATAGCATAGTACTAAAAATGCAAAACTAAGTACTTAAGTTAGTATTTATAATAGCATAGTACTAAAAATTCAAAACTAAATATGTATCAATAATTACTTAACTGCTTTTGTTTTAAATTATACAAACGTCTAACATTTTGCTAGTTCTCTTTGAAACTGTGATTGCCGGCCATAAATTAAAAAATAAATTTCCTGCATAAAAAATCTTGTAATTTCCGTCTCTCGCGGTAGTCCCGAAAAAGTGTTAGAACGCAAAGTGAAAAGAAACCGATCGACGTAGTACGGAAAATACATATAAAATGTAAACGAGGTCGCGACTTCGTCAATATCACAAAGGCGTGCGTATGGGCGAACGCGCCCACTTTCGCACCCTTCTTACATCAAGACATTCCACTACTTCCTTGGTATTACATACTCAACATAGTTCGAAAATTATGCCTGTTCATACGCACGCGTCAAAAGCCGCGCGCGATATAATTTTGCTTTTACGTTAGTGGTTTATCTCGCCAAACTGGCTTTTTTTCATTTTTTACTTTTTCTTCGCAATATTACACGTACTAGCATCGATATTTTTTAAACTTAATCATTGAAGAAATCTCTCTTTTTTCCAAAAATTAGTAATTCTTAATCAAGAATCAAAAAATAAACTTGAATTTTATCGATTTTATACTTTCAATCTATAGTTGTAGAAATAAATACTATATATCGATATACAATAAATAATTAAAATAAATAAAGATTCCTTTATTATTATTATTGTTCTTGTTGTTATTGTTATCATCGTCGTCGTCGTCATAATCATCATCATCATCATCATCATCATCATTGTATATTCATATATGCTTATGAGATTATATACATTTTTTACGTGTTTATATATAAATATAAAAATTTTAATAATTATTACAGTTCAGTTAATTTTTAACATTAAAATAATGTTTAAACGTATTTTATACTCATTTCTTTGACTTTCTCTTTCGTAATTTAGTTGAAATTATTTTTCTTTTCTTAATAATTAACAAAAAATTATCTTAAATTTGTATTCGTTCCAACATATTTTTTAGATATTTTCTTTTATGTAACTTTAAATATAAAAATAATATATATGGCATTTTTAGAAACAATTAAGTTATTAATAAGTTATTATAAACAAGAAATAAAAATCTTTCTATTTGTAAAATCACAATATAAAAAATTTTTTTAAAAATATATTACATATTTTAATATCTTTTTTTATGGAATTATAATTATTTTACAGTTAAAATTTTATTCTACTTACTCAAAAACTTTACCTATTACTTAATTTTTTTGAAAAAAGTATTAAATTTACCGATAAAATAAAATTAAATATTAGAATATGAGAAAAGTTTCTTAATTCATCTAAAAATACTACAAGATTATTTCATAAATATGTTTGGCTGTTATAATTAATTGTAAATTTTAAAGTCAAAGAAAATTTATTGCGAAAGCTATTTTTCGAACTTGAGTTTAGAAAACTACAGTGAATGGTAACTGTTTGTATACTTCTACGTGATAGTTGCATAATATAACTTTTAATAATATCTTTATATATGCAGTGATCGAATCGTTTAATAAAATTATTATGCAAAAATTATTTTTAGGTTGATTTACAGTCAATAAATCTAAATAAGTTTTGTCAGACAACATAATTGATTACATAATTTTAAAATAATCTATGCAATTATAAGTAGATTAATTACATATAAATAAAATTTGGAACGCCGAATCAAACACTTTATGCAAATTTCTTAACAAGGAAAAATATATAATTTATTTCCAATCATAAAATATTTAAATTTTACTATAGATTTTTTAATGAAAAAACTATAGTTTTTTATTAATTTCATGAAAATAAATAGTGCTTTTATTTGAAAAAAATTTGATTAATTTTTATTACATTTTTATAAATTTCAGGTATATTATAACATTTATCAAACATAATCAAAGAAACAAAATGTATGTATTAAAAAATTCATAAGTACATAAATTATTTATAAAAAGGTTATTATTTAGAATATGATGACAATAATTAAATGTGAAACTATTTCTCTTAAGGTATTATTTTATTGTACTACAGTTTTAAAAAATTGTAACTATTTAGTTTCTTTTTTAATATTTCTTTGAATTACTATTTTATAAAATATAAATTTGCAATATATCACTCTCAGAATTTTCATTTATGAAATGATATTAAATCAATAAATTTTTTAAATTCAATAAGCATTAATTATGTATTAATCTTTGAATGGAATTATTAACTACATTTTGAAATCCAAAACTGATTGTTAAAATTTTTTATTGATCCAGAGTGCATTTTAATTTAAAATATAATTTTTTTTAATTTCTATTTTAGTTTTAAATGATTCAAAATTTTTAATTATTATAATAAAATAATAATTTAATAAAAACATAAATGTATAAGTATTTGATAAACTTAAAAATAAAGGTCATTTATCATAAAAGTTTAGTATTAATGTGTATGATAATTTAAGTATCATTAGTAATAATTATAAATATATTTATTAATATAGATACTTTATCTTACATAATTATATAATATTTATTATTTTATTTTAAATAAATATTTGTCATGAACATCTATTAAAATAAATGTTAAATTTTATATTAACAATTATAACCTTTAATCAAATAAATTTATAAATTAATTTTCTAAAAATATATACCAGAAATCGTTTATACACTATTAACATCTAATGTTTTTGAATTAATTCAATAGAAAATTTACTTACTATCATAAAACTAATTGTTATGTATACAAATCATTTCACTTTATTTGCATAATAATTATTTTTTATTATACTAAGTCAATAATTAATTTAATGCGAATCTAAAAGTTTGGAAAAAATTTAATTAACCAATTAATAGTGTTATAATTTCTATCATTGCTTCATTTAAATAAAATTGTTTTTATTTTTTTGTATATTAAATCCTAATTATTGTAATGCTAAATATTATCATAAATATTTAGTTATATTTGCTCATTTTTATTATAGTTATTTATAAAATTATAAAATACAATAATTTTTTGTATTTATTGTAATTTTTTATATATCCATGTATAATCATTATAAAAGAGATCGACAAATTTACAAATTAATTAAATTCTTATAATTTATTTTAAACTTAATATAACTTTATAAATTACGATATTCTTATTAAATGTGATTATATTTTAAATAAATATCAATATCAAATTAATTTTTTAATACTAAATAAAAATATAAGTTTAATATTTTTCTAATATGATGCATATATATTTAACATATTTTATATATTATAAATTGTTAAATTTATTCTTTTACATTAAAAAAATATCTTGAATAAAAAAATATAGTTATTTAATTTAGAAACCTTCAGTCTGAAATAAAAAAAATTGCTTCATGAAAATATATAAAAAATACACTTTATTACAGAAAATTAAGAAAATATATAAAAAATACACTTTATTACAGAAAAATAAGAAAATATATAAAAAATATAATTGATTACAGAAAATTAAGAAAATTTAAAATAAACAGTTGAAATATAATGATATCTTGAATTTTCTTTGCAGATAAAATATAAAAAATTTATAAATATTACAAAATACATATTTACAAACATCTCAGAATGTGTAAGTAAAATTATTTACAAAATATAGCCGGTCAGAAGATATAAAATTTCTTCATTTCTATATATTTTTGTAGGAACTATTTTATTTTATGTTTGAATAGAAAAATATTGTAATATTTTGAAATGTATTTTAATAATCCATACTATTAAGCAAATTAATAAAAATATAATAATAATTATATAAGTAAAATTGAATGATTTTTTAACATATATATATGAAAAAAATAAGATCATATTTGAGATAAACATCAGTATATATATTTTTTCCTAGAAAATTAATCATTAATTCATTTTAGTTGAAGAATAATTATATATGACTCGAGTATTTTATTGTTAAGAAGTATTAAGAAATATTAAAAAAAGAATATTTATGTAACATTCATAAGATTATTATCTAATATTTAGTAAAATGTATCTACATATATTGAAAATAGTAATGTATTATAAGATAATAAATATAGTTCTAAAAAGCTTAAATTGGAATAATATTTATATTTTTAATATCTTTTAGTATATGAAATATAATTATAGAATTACTAATTGCAAAAAATTTTTTTTAAATATTGCATATATAATTAAGTATTTTTGTTAGACTTAATTCAAATAAATATATTATGATTACCTTTTATTATAGTGCATTTTATGCTAACTTGCTATTAATTTATTATAAAATGACAATGGTTATAAAAGTGCAATATTTTTTAGAAAATCTAACATTATTTTATGATGAAATCTTTATAGAATACAATAATTAACAATTATATATATATATATATATGTATTTGTAGCTTTTAAAAATTTTCAGATATTTTACGTGTAGTAAATTCGCAACTATATTTATAAACAAATAATAAATAATTTATTAGTATTAAATTATATCATATTATAGACCATACTACTTCTATTATATAAATAAATATGTAGAAACATATTTTAATTACTCATGGTTAATGCTAATTTCTTACCGCATTTATCAGACAAGATCGACGATCTTTGATTTTACTTTAATTTTAGGTACAAATGAAAAGATTTATAGATAACGTTTGTATGCATTCTTTAAAAATAAATCAGATTTAAAAATATTTTGTAAGTTTGTATTCTAATAATTAAATTATTAATTATTAGAAAAAATGTAATTGATAATTTAGTACTGAAAGCTGTTACAAAAGTTATTAGTTATTTCACTACACAGAATGATAATTATAGGAGCTGTTAGGATGTTGTAAGAATTATTAATATAGTTCTTATTATATATTTATAATTTTATTCCAATATATATTAATATACAATATTTTAGTCTCTAATTTATATAATTTATATTAAATATTATCTTATCAAAACAATAATTATATTTGTTATTACAAATTTTGAAATGAAGCTAAATTCATATAATAAGAATTTATATAAAACTAAAAGGAAAGTAAAAAAAATTATTGGAATTTTTATTTTGGATTAAGTTTATTATTATAATATTAAATAATTTGATTCTGTACAAAAAATTTGTAAGAAATATTTTACTTTGTAACAAATTTAACTTCATCTAATTAATAATTATATTTCTATTTAATTACCTATGCTTTATAAATTATATATTTAATAAGAAATATTATAAAAGCAAGTAATATGTTTAAATAGTAATATATAAAAATAAATATGTAACTAATTAAAGTATAAAAATATAGTTTGCTTTTTAAATGATCAACTATTTAAATCATTATATTCGTTACGGTTCACTATAATATAATATATGAAAGCATGCTTCCGTCTTTACAAATTTAATCATCTTTATAATAAATATAGTTAATTAATATTTTATTATTTATGAAACTGATACATCAGAATAGAAAGTTAATGATAAGCGTGTGTCAAAGAAATTTTAAATCGACAAACTTTTTTGTTGATATTACAAGTTTTTCATGTAGGAATAAAATAACTTATGTTATTATTATTATATATTATTATCATATGTATATTAATCATGCATTTTTAAAGACAAAGTGAGAAACAAATGGTCGGATAAAGAGAAAGAGAGAAATTGACAAACGGTGGATCGAGCAACTTAGCGCGTTAGTACGTCAAAATCAGTGAGATATGTATAGCATATCGATTGTAGAGGCGCTCTTTCCCTTTGCCGGTGGGGGTAAGGCGCAGAAAGACTTGGCACGGCTTTTACGGTCCCCTAGATCGGCGGCAAGCCTGCGAATACGCCTTATTGTTCCCTGAGCTATATAAGGTGATTGCAGGTACCGTAACGCCATAGAACGCGACTCGAACTAACCAGCGAACATGAGGCTCCTCGTGAGTAAACCTCCGCATATACTATTTGCTATTTACGTACGTAAACACTGGTATTGGGAAGCGCGCTTTTACAAATTACCTCGCTCGCTAACTTCAACAAGAATCGTGACAAGTTTTTCTTTCTTAAACCCATATGCTTTTTCTTTGGGATTGATAACTATTTTCATTCTTTCTTAGACGTTCAAACTTTACTTAATCTTTAACGATTCAAGCTGCTGGCTCAAAAACGTTTTCGGTTTATGTAGTCTAGCACATTATTTTCTCATCAAATTTTCCACCTCAGTCAATTGTTTATATTTTTATATTCATCAAATATTTTTAAATAATTTCTTTTATTTTCTTTACCATTATTGATCCTCTGTTAACGCTGATTATAGTAAATTAAAAATACATAAAAATGGAAATAATAATTTATTATTATTATTATAAATAAATATTGAATTAAGTTAAACTAATAATTATTACTAACTTGCAATCGAATAATTTTTTAATAATGCTGATTAATATACGTAATAAGTATTTTTTAAGAAACACTAATTTGACATTGTCGCCGCTGTTTATTTGCTTATTCAAAATTACAAATACAAATGCATTTTAATATGTATACGACAAAATATTTTTGAATATTTATGCTTAATTCTTTATAAAAAATATTTTTATAGAATTTCCTGAGTTATAAATTTTTATCCTATTATATTATTTCATTATTTATGATTTATTTTAATTTTTATTATTCATGTTTTCACATAAAAGTTAATTACGAACAAAAACATATTTAAAAATTTTTAATTAATTACTGTAATCCAATATATTTAAATATCAATTATTAATTAACATACATATATCGCATTCTAATATCGTTTTTTTTTATATATTTTTTCAATGTAATAAAAGATATAATTTGAGGGAAAATGTGACCAAAGCTGGTACGCAACGTAAAATTCGTTGTGTGTATATAAATAGTTAACTTCCAGATGGCAAAGTTACATTATATATCATGACTATACTTATAACGTAAATTTTTATAAATGTGATAATTCAATTCAGTAGCTGCATGAAAAACTAATTTATTACATACACATTTAATTTTTGTAAAGATTAAAGATCTAAGAAGAGTGTGCTTTAACATTTTTTGTGGCTATTCTTAATAGAACATTATTTCTTACATTAAAGATTTAGTTTTCAGCTCATATTAAAATATTATAAGTCTGCTATCAATTTTATGTTATAATAATATTAAATAATATGAAAAGTTTTAATGTTTATCATTAATGCGAATATATATATATATAGTTTTTATCTTATCTAGTTTTTTTAGAAAATGAAAAACAATATTAATTTTGTCAAAATTATAATTCGTATTTTCAGAACTCTAATATTTATTAAAAATATAATATAAAAATTTTTAATTAACAAAACTAAATAAGTATTTTTTAAAATATTAAATATAATGTTTTAAACTTGTAAATAATAAAATATTATTCGAATAAGTATTATATTAAAACCAGTAATCTAGTGTAGTTTATAAATTATTTGCAATTTTTTGAGGTAAATATCTTAAAGTATTGAAAAACAATACAGTTGTTATACTATATTTATACATTATTTAATTATAATTTAGTAATAAGTTATGTTTAAAACAATTTTACTTTTGAAAAGCTTCTTAAAATAGTAAAATTTAAGATAGAACATAAATACTCCACAAATTATTTCAGATCAATTTAAATTCAAAAATACTAATGAATTGACGAGATAAGAATTTCTTATGTACTATGTCAACAATTGAATTATTGTATAAATATTAAATTTAGAAGCATTTGTTACTTGAAAAAAATATTGATATTTGCACTGGAAAATATAGTTACTTTTTTTTATACTGATATAAGATAAAATGTTACATTGTGAATTCATTCATCAAAAAGTAATCGTTTTATTATATATATTAATGAAAATTGTTGCACAAAAAGTGGTTTGTTTAAAATTGTGTATTAAAGTTTATGAAACATTCGTTTATTACTTTTTAAGATTTATATTTAAATTGAAATAAAAATAAAAAAGGTAATCTAAAGCCTTTGGCATTTATAAATAATTAATTTTAAAAAATCTCTGTGTTTATATTTTAATAAGAAGTAAAATAATTTTTTTGTTTCTTATAAAGTTATATTTGAATTTAACTGAACTTATATCTCAAATTTTGAGTTTTATAACTATTTATAGATCTTATTAAAAAAATTTTCTATTTAATTTAATTAATTTTTATTCAAAACGCCGTACTAACATTACAAAATAATTAAAGGTGATTGTAAATATTCTTTTAAAATAATAAAAATATTAAGTTACTAACAAGTATAAAAATTAATGAGTAATTAATAACTTTAACTTGAAAATAAAACATAATATTAAAAAAGTGAGGACTAAGATTTTAAGGAAAATTGCTATTTCAGTTTTTTTTCTCGGTATTTGCGGTTTCGGTACTGGCTAAACCCGGTTACCATCACGCTCCGGATGTGCACTCGTTCCAGCCATACCATGGGCCGTTGGCTCCTTTGGCCCATGATGGACGCGTCGTCGACACACCCGAAGTAGCTCACGCCAAAGCCGCGCACTTCCACGCCTACAACGAAGAGCTTTCTAAGACAGCGCATCATGGACCGGCTCTCCCTGAGCACACCGATATCCTCCATCACCCGGCACCTCACGGGCTGGCTTACAATCACCCAGAGCCTGAGCATCATGCGTATCACGGACCACCGGCACCTCTTGCTCACGATGGACGAGTAGTCGATACACCCGAAGTCGCTCACGCCAAGGCCGCCCACTTCCACGCCTACGCTGAGGAACTCTCCAAGGTCAGCCATCTTCCCCATCATGGCTCCGAAGTTACATATCATCATTACTGATCGATGCTCGGCTGCTAATTAAGAAACAAAATTATCATATGCATACACTTACGTAAACGCCAACACGTTATATACGCGTTGGCGCAATACATACCCAAACCCACACCTACATCCACACCCACGCATATCGCGAGTCTCAATTGAATGCGCTGCATTGCATATTTAAATCTGCGATCTCCGACTGGACGACTAAGATGCGGTAAAATATGCAATTATACTTACTTGTTCTTCAATTTCCTTTAATTTTTATTTTTTGGTACTCGCTATACTCTGTTACTGTTTATTGTAATACCTGCAAGACATGGCAAATGTAATTTAAAAAAAAAATATTACGTACTGTTGCGACTTTTTTATCAATCGCGATTAACATGTTTTGTAACATTTGTACTAATAAACATTTACGAAATGTAACATCTTATAATGTTTACATAGTATATTCTTCATAACGCATAAATTCGGTATAAAATTTCGCGACATTTTTGAGTTCATCTTTCGCGGTATGTATGTTTTATGAAAAATTTGAAAAAAGTATGTGATAGACGTAAGTAATAACATTGGTAAGCACGAATAAAAATTTTCACGTTGATATTATGTGATCTAAAGTGGAAAACTGTTACTACTTACGTTTCTTATCTATATTTCGACAGTTTCATGACTTTAAAAAACTTTCAAATCTATATACTTTTTTCTTTCCTTTTAAATGCATAAAATGAAAATCCTAACATGTAGCAACTAAAATAATCAACAATGAAGATTACTATAAATGTATATATAGAATGTCAGAAATATCTGTTGACTATAATTATTTACTGTAATGTACGCGATTTCTAATGATTATGTTACAAGAAGTACATAGAGTTACATATCAAATTTTGAACAAACTATCTCTATGTAATATACGTAAATTTTTATTAAAAAAAATATTGTTTGTGTTACGGATCTACATAAGGTACTACGCCTTCCCTGCAAGTGTTATAATTGGTAACAGAAAAAATACTTTAAGCATTACAAGGCGAACACGATTACATGTTTTACCGCGACTATATATTGTCAAATAGAACATTGTTCATTTTGTACATATATAACCAATGGCTCACACAAGTTATATCATATTCCATTAAATATAGAAACGTTTAGTTTTTACGTGCATTCTGCAAGAAAAAAAGATTTTTCTATTTTGTTTCATCAAATCAAACTAAATGATGATTGAAAAGAAATTCTTGCTTTTACTTGTCGGAAAAAACTTATCACATGTAATTTTGTAAAGCAGCATAAATCTCATCATTCTCACATTTCGTAAATAATGTACTCAAATGTATTGTTAATATATATATTTTATGAACAAGCAAATATATTTTTGATAGTAAAAATCAATTATTTTTCTTTTTTACTTTTTAATTTCTTAATTAGTATAAAGCTGTATTTTAGATACAGTTGTCCTATTTGAATTCGAGTTATATATTTATTTAATTTATATAATTAAATCTAAATTGCAGTGTAAATTGAAAAAAAACAAGTACAATTTCATTATAAAATATATTTAAGTATATCGTTTTATATGTAGTCATAACTTTGATTTATCATATTTTATGTTTAAGATTTATTTTTATTCTATTTATTGATATTAAAAAATTTTTTCCTTTTTTTGATGATACATAATAAGTTTTATAAAAATTAAGTTCATTCTAAAGTTTAATAACATTATTTATTATAAACCTAAAATTATAATTACTAAATTTTATTAATATATTGATTTATAATATCTTATATGACCTTTAAATTAATTTTTTTTAATACATTATATAGTTTTTAAAATGTTTTTTTAATATATTTTTTTAATATATTATATTTTTATTTCAAATTAATTTATTTCTTATTATAATTAATATAACACAACTTTATAATAGTATCCTACCATTTGCTAATGTAAATAACAGTAAATTGAATAGAATATTTTTTACCAAGCAAATTATAAATATATTCGTTCTCATCCTATAGAATTATTTTAACGTTATTTTAATATCAATTAAAAGTATAAATTTTTTTTTAATTAATTTCAATTTTGAAATGAATGAAAGAACCTAAATTTTTAGATCTGATACATACACAACAAATGTATAATGCTTATTTCTATTCTTGTTCAAAACTAAATGGAAACAATTAGCTTATTAATTTTCGGTGAAAACGAGATATAATAAATAATTTTATGCATGATCGATTTAAACAAAAAAAAAATTTTACTAACGATTGCTAAAAATCGTTTTCATAGCCCATCTATTAATAAGTATTTATGACAGGAAATTTTTACCATTCGGAATTTAACGTGCATGAAACACACAAAAGTATTAAAATTTCGTAATTGGCTAGTGTTATTAGTTCAGAAAAATGAAAATCTCGTTAGTGTTATTTCTTTACTTAATTATTTATACAGTTAACAGTTTTTAATCAACAATATTGTATATTAACTTTGTGTTAAGTACATCTTTATATGAACTACACCTTTATATGAACTGCAGCTTTATTATGAACATTTTGTAATCCAATACTACTTTAAATTACTTTTATCATTATTTATGCTTTGATAATTTAAATGTGACTTATTATATAAGAATTAAAATAGCATTAAAATTATAATAATTTGAAATAGAATTTCATTCCATTACTTATAACTTATTAATATTATCAACAATATAATTTTTCAAATGCAATCTTTTATTTTGGAACTTTATTTAAATAATCATATTTACTTAAAACTAAAGTTTATAAATGTTAAAATTTTTTAATACTTTTATGCTCTTTAAACATTAGTTTATTAGTTATGCTTGCTTACGTAATTTACTACCTAATGATCTACAGAATTTTTGCTTAGTTTTTATTTAATTTCTTTAAATAGATAGAAATTTAGTGATCTCATAAAATAGATAAAATTTCATTATTAAAAATAACAAGTACATATTTCTTTAAAAAACATAACTCTTGGAATTCATATGTCAATTGATTAACTTAATAATATCTTATAAATTCAATTTTATTAGATTTTCAAAAAATTTTTTTAAGTTCCTACGTAAATAACAATATTAAAATCATCTGATTTTAGTACTATTGTGTCATTTAATAAAAATCAAAATTAATTAAATCATACATGTATCATGCAAAATTTTTAATAATTATTACAAATATTTTTAATTTATTAATTTTTAAGTAAAATAATAATAAATACTAATTAATATTTTCAAAATTTAAAAGAAATTTATAAGTAAAGATGAAATAGAAGATTCACAAACTTTCTTACTCAATTTAATTTTTATTATTGTTATTTATATGAAAACAATAATAAAATTAATTTTAAATACATTAAAAATTTATGAATTATTTATGAATTTATGTTTATCATAGAAGTAAAATAAATAAAAAAATATAAGTCTATTTTTTAAATAATATAATCTACAAATTTGAATATGATTACATTTTTATTAAACATGAATTTATAAACTTATTTGTGTACTTAATTATAATTATCTATAACCGATATATTAAATAAATATAAATGTTACTATTATCTATTTAATGAAAAATTAACTTTTTTTATTTGTATGTAATTAAATTATATTATTTGAGATTATACTGAAGAAAATAAAATAATGTTTCAAACATAATAATATTCTATAAACAAAAGGATTTTTTTAATTTTGTTTTACAAAATATATTATATAATAGAAATATTAAATATAAAAATAATATTCTATCAAGTAAAATAAAATAACAAAATAGTTATTATTAGATATATTAATAATATATAAGAAGAAAAAATAAATGCATGAAAAAAGAATTTCTTTTTCTCAATAAAAAATTATAAATCTTACTGTATAGTCGTGCACTAGACACGACTGCATTATCAATCATTTTACATAACAAGAAAATCTAGCGTGAATATGTGTATCAAACCTTAGATAGGTGAGTATATATAAACTACTGATAACAACAAACATTGTATAACAGGCATCATGCAATACAAGGACAGTTTCGTTTGCAAACTTTCCAAACAGGCTAATAAGTTGCTTTAAGATACAAACCCGGCTATGTGTCTTTTGAAAAAAAAAAAAGAAAAATTTCATCAAAGACACAGAGGCTGCTATCAATAAATGTAAAGTATAAAAAATTATTAGAATGAGATAGAATATTTGTGTGTTATTATTATTTATAGTTATTATAATTATTTATATTTAAATTGTATAAATAATTTGTTCTAAATTTTGAACAAATTAATTTAAATTGGCTTCATTAAGGAAACATGAAATTAATCACGTAAATCTTAATATACCAGTATAATTATTATATATAAATACTTATTACTATTCTCGGTTCAAATTTCTGTTTCATAAATATCAAGTATTTGGATTTTCAAAATATTAAATTATATACACAATTTGTGTGGAATATTTAGATTCTTATAAATACAACTTATTTTCTAATCAACTTAAAATTTAATTAGAAATCCATATAAAGATAAGCTATTAATATAATTGATGATCATAGAAGATAAGAATAAAGGTAAATAATTTTAGTAAATTTCTTTAAAAACATTTACATTTTATATTTTCATGTCATTTATAATTTTAAGCTTGTCAAACTATAAATAAGTTAAATAAGTAATTTTTCTAAATCACTAGCTTTCTTTAAAAATACCTGATTGCATTTTAAAAGTCTCAGACATATTAAATTATTTTTTAATTGAAATAATAAAAAAATCTTTCAAAATATTATGAATTAATTATTTTTCTTTTTAATATAATTTTTATTTTATACACTGTATATTTAATAATGTACTTCAACTCAACTAAAAATATTAAAGATATTTTTGTTAAATGTACTTTTTATTTTGATGAGTTATCCATAAGTTACTATTTTCATAAATTTTTTATTAATAAAATTAATTTACAAAAATATAGGTATATCAGTCAGATTATATTATCGATTAACAATGTTATATAATACTAATTTACGACTTTACCTAAATACAACGATTCATTTAAATGAAGAAAAATGATACGAGTTTTGCTACATAATTTATTATATCGTTAGTTTATAAAATAATTACATTTATATCGTTTATATATATACTTACTCTCATTATTTTTTTAAATTGCTTTTCATTTTATTTAATATATTGAATAATATATAAAATATATAATCAATTTTTAGTTTACAAAAATGTACATTTGAAGTTACATGAATATTTATAAAATAAAAAGTAAATAAATAAAGTATAGTAATGTAAGAAAATAATGTAAAATATTTACTTAACATAAGATTAAATTAACAGATATACATTTGATTATTTCAAATATCAATATTATGACTGACATTAGAGCCTGAATTTTATAAACCACTTTACTTATCATAAAGCCAGGAATCCATGTTAACATTAGACTTAAATATCTATAATTCTTTAGAAAAAATTAGCTGTATCGATATCGATGAGATGATCAAAATCAGGCTCAAAGACATTTGTGAAAAATAAGGAAATCGCGAGTAAAGGTAACGTGAAGGGAGACGCCGAGGGGGGAAGGTAGAATAACTACGCGCGACCTGGTCGTCGAACCAGGACACGGCACGCAGCCCGACATAGTTACGACACCATGCAAACCAGTGCTACGATCACTCCCTATTACGCTTATCCGTGCCCTAGAAAGCGACGATACCTTTTTCTCTCGAAAATCAATTGTCTGTCCAACTTGATCAATAGAATAATATTTAGTATATCAGATTTTCGTACATCATAAACAAGATTATAGTCCCTGTAGCTATTGCTGCCAATTCATTTATTTTGTCGTTGAGTTAATAAAAAAAAATTATATAAAAATTTATACACGAAAATAAGATTCTGAAGGAATGTTTTTGAATGGTATACTATTGAGTATACTAGATTTAGATATAGATAGTAATAGATTTTTTATCTTTTTCGTTTGATCATTTAACTTATTGTCGATTTTATTGATTCTTTTTGAAGTATATCGCTTTGATGAATTCAAAACCTAATTCACCGGAGATCCAGTATTTTATATTTATACATGATAAGTTATAAATTAAAGACTTCTAAATTCAATATCTAATAAATGTAATCAATATTTAAAATATGCTCTTGATCTGTAGATTATTCTACTTAAATAAGTGGTATTAAAAAATGTGTAAAAATGTAGTATTAGACTTTCTCAACTGTTTCTAAACTTACAAAAAATATTTTTTCTTCAGTATCTATTTTATATATCTTTATGTAAGAAAAGGAATATATTTTTTATCTAAAAATTACATTTTAGATAAAAAATTGACACAAATAAAATAATTTTAAATTTAATATGTTTAAAATTCATTTATTTTTTAAAGTATAAATACATGATTATTCATTTTTATTTTATACTAAGTAAGACTGCTTCTTTGTTCAAAAACTAATAACATACTTAAAAAGAGCTAAGAAAATGGAAAAATTAAAGAATTATACTACATTTTGTAAATAATTAAAAATTTATATTAAGTGAATCTTTATAATTATCCTTTACAGAAGTGAATTAATATTACTTCAAGTAATAATACTTTACAATATGAAAAATAGAAATATCAGCAACAGATTAATATATATACTAATTATATTTAAAACATTAATCATACATTTATTAAAACCCTAATTAATCTGTATTTTATATATGCGATTTATAAAAATCAATTATAAAAAATTATAAAAAACGTTATTTTGTACTATTTTCAAAAATTTTCTACAAACAATTTATATGCAATAATGCCAGAAATTAACATAAATGAAAAATTAATTACTATATTAAAATTGTTTCATATATACCTATTGAATAAAAAAATAAACAAATACATAGTTATAGTAAAAGATATTTAATAAAATAACGTTATTCACAAAGTAGTAGTCAGATTTGTAGAGAATAAATGTAATATAAAACAAGTCAATTTAAATATCAACAAAAACATATTATAAACGGCATTAATTATAAAATATTGATAATAATTTTAGAATATATCACATAATAAAAACTATATTATTATATACATTATAAATTATAATAATTTATAATGTAAAATAAAGTAAAACCATCAATTAGTAATTTGTTTTGCGTGAAGTAATAATTAATCTTTATTTTATATTTTATTAATAATTAGTAATCAGATAATATTTAATACCTTAATAAAGATAAAGAAATCAAATGGACTAATTTTTAATCAGTATATTAAGATTTACAATAATCGTATAAAAAGATTAATTTTTAAAATCATATTATAACAAAAATTAAAAAATTAGAAACTAAGTTAATATTAATATGCAGAATTTTATTATATCTAATGTTATACATGAAAATTCAAATGATAATTTTATTAAGAATCATTATATTTATTACACAAAATTTATTTTACAAATCATATTTTAAAGCCACATTTCATTAGAAAAAATTTGCATAATAATTATATAAAATCATAAATATTCAATAATATTACATTTTAAATACAATAATTAATTATTAATAACAATTAAAATCAATCGAATTTATCTTTCGGGTTAAAAATTTGATTACAATCGAAAATAATTATAATAGTTTTAGGAGCCTGTATTTAAATAGCTAACTCCGTCAATTATAATATGTATTATTCATAAATCAAATTCACGTTAAAACAAAAATATTGAATAAAAAACATTTTTTTAATTTATTACATATATTTTAATTTTTATTGCATATATTTATCATAAATTTTTTAATTTTTTGAAAAAAAAATATATTAATAATCGTAAAAGAAATAAATAAAATTAAAAAATTCAATATACAAAATTATTCAATTATATACACCAAATTAGTAATTTATTATTATATTAAAAATCATTGTTTCTTATTATTATATTACAAATTTTTAGTAAATGGGGAAATTTAAATTTTATATACTTTATGATTATAAGGATGTAACTAAAAATATAATTTAAAATATAATAAAATATAATAATATATATATTAATTATTATAAAAATTTTATTTTATATTTTTATTATATATTTATTTATTTATTATAAAAATATAATAAACAAAAAGAAACTTTTTAATAATTAATTAATTCATATAAATTTATTGTTAAGATGTAAAACTTATGTCTTCATCAAATTTAATAAAAAAACTTCATTTTAATATATTATATTATTGCGTATGAGGTATTTAAATGGTTTTCTAAAAGGAGAAAGAACTAAACTATTTATATTCTTATACAATAAATATAAAAAATTTTTGAAAATACTTTTTATCGATTTTCTAAACTAAGTTTCAAGTATCTTAGGGTTTTATTTTTTAAGAAATCAATCTTAGTTTTATCTTAATAGTTTATTAATCGATATAATTATAATTTAATATTTGAATGCAGTATAATAATATACATTGCATATACTTTTAATATTTTTTTTAAACCGAAATTTTTGCTATAAAAATATTTTTAACGTATAATCTAATAATATTAATTATATATATATATCCATAAAATTAATATATTAGTGCATTAATTATGAATGTATTATTCAATTTATTATAAATAATTTATGTATTATAAAAACTATTCGTCTAATTTTATTTTCTAATGTTAGTTCATAATAAAATTAAATATACTAGACTTTAAGTGAAACAATAAGAAACACTATAAGAAATCAAATACTAATATACTTTGAATTAATTCGATTGATATTTTATTTTTTAGAATTACGTGTTTTTAATTTACATATTTAATTTATATTAAAATTTATTCATCGTGTACTATTCTGCATTGTGTTTTGTATTTAACTGTTTCATAATACCATATTCCACAAAATTAATTGCATCATAAAAGTAAAACACTTTATTATTTGTATTCATTAACATCTTTTATATATTAAATTAAAAGTATTAAGTTCACTTGTTGATTAGGTCATTAGACTGACTTTAATAATCAATAATTACACATCTAAGAGCCATACTTTCACTATGTCCAGCTGCGTATATTACATTATATGTAAATATTAATTTATTTCAAGAAAATTATTTAAATTAAAAAAAATTTTAATATTTCTTTTATATTTATGTAGTAATATATTTATGAATCATCAATTTGTTCAAAATCTATTAATTTTAGTACTATTTATTCTTCTTTTAAACTTTGATTATTTATAATTATTTTTAGTAGATGCTTAGTTTGTATTAATATTGAATACAATTAGTTGCTTCAGAAAAAGTAGACTGTATGTACGCAGTTTCTTTCCCACAGATTATTAATAACACAATGACTTTATATCATTATATTCATTTTCTTTATAATAAAATAAAATAATTATTATCATCACACATTATAAAAGTTAACAGAAATTGTACAATAATGAAACATTGATTATAAAATATATATCTTAAGTTTTAAAAGCAATATATTATTAATATTTACTATAAATTGCAATATGAATAAAATAGGTAATCCATTATTATGTTTCAAAATAGTAAGTAAATGATTTATTATTACTACGACCTCGTGAATTTTTGATAATTAAGATAGTATGCTATCTGATGTAGTATAGGTAAAGAGGTTCAGAAACTTGAAAGTTATAAGTAATGTCAAGAACTATAGAAACTTAAAAGCATGATACCACGAGAGATTTGAGTACATTATATGCATTTAGCCAACGTATCACTTTAATTTATAAACTGATAGGAACATTTTTTTCATTAGATTTAAAGTATAAATTGCCTACTTGTTATTTAATTCTATTTATGTTCTTATTTTCTAATTTATAATTACAATTTAATTATTTTAATAAATTTTACGAATTTATTTACACATATTTTTTAGATTTAATATTGTAGAATTTTATTCATAGATTAAATTGCAATATTTTGCCACTGGTTTTAATTTTCATATACTATATATAATTTTTAATAATAAATAAATATTTATATTATTTAATTTAAGTCCAAAATTATTAAATTCAAATAAATATATTCCTCAAAATATAATAATTATTGAAATAATTAAAAAGTTATCAATGAGTTATCGCTATTTCAATGAATATCAAATCTATATAAATATAAAACTATCTAATTTATTTTATCCAAATAAACTTTATATTTTTTAAATTTTACTTTTCAAATATAATATTTAAGTTTAATCCAAAATCCATAAATAAGAAAATTATTTTTGTCTTGAAATGCTGGCACGTGTAATAGTTTCTCGTAATAAACAAACGTTTGTTTAGAGTTTCTAATCAATAATAAAAAAGTATTTTATATGAAAGTAAAGACAAATAAGTATATAGAGGATAATCACCATTTGAAAATTACCTATTCACTTAAATTTTTGTTTATCGTATATTGATAGCGGGTGGTAGTAGTTGATCGCGCTATCAACGTTCGGTATAAGGTGCAGCAGTAGGTGACCCCTTATGACTGGACTGTAAACGCGTTCTCTTAGTTACTCGTATGCAAAATGTGAATCAAGAATGCGGTACCCAACATAGTGAACAAATGACCTCCCCAGCTGCCCTTATTTATTTATCAGTTTTTTTTTATTGCAAACCCAAGTTTATATCAAAGAGTTCATAAATCTATGGGTCCGGAACGTCACTGCCAAGAATTTTGAGAACAGCCCAAAAAGGCACTCTATATTATAATCTATATTCTTTTTTTGATTTATATTTTAAATATACGTTGTTTATAACGTTTCTATTAGCTTAATAAGTGTTTTTAATTTTTATTGTAGTAAAGTTTCATAATCTGTATTAAAAATCTTCTGTATTATACCTAATTTTAATCTAAAAAATAAGATACATCGATAACAATAATAAAAAATAAGATACTCGCCGATACATTTTTATAAAAACTATATAATAAAAATTATACTTCTGTTCATGCATGATCACTTAATGTATATTATGCGATTGATCAGATTAATTACTAGAAGAGATTTGTTGAAACCGTTACAATATAATTATTAATAACTACCGGTATAATATTAATCATTTATAATATATAATATTAATTATAATATTAATCATATAATATTATTTAATAATATTAATAGTATATATATATAATATTATCAGTATAATATTAGATTTAAAGAAACTGCTATTTGATTTATTACTTAATTTATGGTATTTAATTGAATAGCAATAACAATACATCTGTACAAATTTATTTACTATAATTGAAATTCATCTTAAATACATATGATTAAAATCGATCCAAAAAATCTATACAAATAAATTTATTCATATATTCAGCAAAAATGTTTTACTTTTAATAATACATTTAAAGTTTAAATTTTTATAAATTTTAATACAAAAAATTATAATCGTTCTATTTTTTATTATATATTAAAATAAGTTTTCATTAGCATTAATTTTTGATTTCATTTTTATAAATGGAATATAAATTAACGTAATTGATATATTTGTTATAATTTTGTATTATAAAATAAACACTCGAATAATAAATTATAAAATTTAAATAAATAAATTAAACACAACTTAATTCGAATAGACCTTACATTGATTATATACAAACATAAAGTAACAGATTAAGCTTTTAAATATTTTTAGTTAATTATGTATCAATAATTTACGTACGACATTGTAAATAAAAATTTGTAATATAATCAAGTAACTATATACATAAAATCTTTAAATACCTAGAATATCTTAAAAATTACTTTGCTTTAAAATTAATAAATTCAATAACAATAGAGTAATCATAAGAAAGGTATATACATAAAAATTATATAACTACGTCATATTTAAAATAGTACCAAAAAACTTTCACAACGAGTTCAATTCAATTTTTTTAATGTATCCACAGATGAAGACTAATCCAAATTTTATGATGTAATTGTTATAGATGCATATTATGATATACTATTCACTTGCAACTAGAGCCTTAAAAAATTGATTATATTACATAAGTTATATTTCATTACAGTGCATTGTATGAATCTCCACCAATTAGTAGAAATAATCGAAATCAGTTTGTGTCATAATCGACCATCTGAATAAATTGAAGAAAAAGACTTCTTTAATTTTTTTCATTATAATTCAGTACATGCAACAGATTTTGTTTCATAATTTTTTAATGGTACACAACTAAGCAACTACACTAAATAGATTTTGATTTTGTATTCAATTATTACCAAGTATCTTGATATATACAGTAGGATTATTTATCTATTTGTATCTAAATATAAAATCAATACATAAGTTTTTTCTTCGAGAAAAATGAAATATACATTGTTTTAATTTTAGAAGCAATTTTGTAAATATTATACGTTTGTGTAACAATAAAATTATTATTATTATATTTTATATCTAAATCGTTTTTTAATAATAGATATCAACATTTTTCAGTTTCTGTATAGATATATAATTCTTAATGACAATTTTATAAATAGTAATGGAAATTTACTTGACTATTGGATATTATCTACTATAAATGAGAAATAAACCCATTCGACATGCTCTAAAAAACTTTTACAATACTATATATTATATAAGAGACATTTAATAGTTTTCTTTTAGCGAATATCATATTAGATTGTTTTACACTGTAGACGTTAAACGAATAAATCATTCTTATAAAATTATAGGCTAAATTTTTGTTCAAATAATATTTCAGAATATTATTTTTATTGATTTCATTTGGCTTAAAGAACAATCAAAACTTTCATGCGAATCTTAAATTAAAAAATATGATAAAAATAAATAGTAATCAATAATTTTATTGCTTTTATTATTTTATTATTTTATAAATTTATTTTGTCTTATTGCAATTAATAAAGTCTACATATTTTAAGTTAATCTAATAATTCTTTGTATACGCATTTTCTTTTTTGTCCGTATTTAACTAATAATTTCTAAAAACATTAATAATTTGTGATATTATCAAGTAAATTAATTAACCGTTTTTTTAGATAAAACTAAAAAAAAATTATAAAAAAATTTTTAAATTATTTTAAATTTCTATTTATAGAAAAACAATACTTGTATATAATTAGTAAGTCATATAACTATTTTAGAATTATTTGATAAAAATTTTGTGATGTTAATTTTAATTTATGTGAAAAAATACAAAGGTCTTTTTCTTATTAATATATGATACTCAAATTAAAAAATTAATAATAAGTTTATCTCTTACATTTATAAAGATTTAATATTTAATAATAACTATTAAGTATATATATATATATACAATTCAAAAAATAAATACTCATAAAATTTACTCATTTTGAATAAAATATTATTAATACGTATATTTGAATATAATAAAATTATATAATATTAAATAAAACTTATGAATAATTAAATATAAAAATTGACTACTGATCATTCATAATAATTTTTAATAGAATGTATTCAAGATGATTTTTTAATCAAATTAACATCTTTATGCTATAAAAAATATTAAATTGAAATAAATTCAAATACAATAAAATAAATTGAAAATTATAAATAATATAATATATTATTCATTCAACTTTTATAAATAATTTTAATGTTAATTAATGATATCGCATAACTTCTTATATAAGTTTACATATAATAGCCGAGCAAAGTAATTAGAATGTAGAACATAAATATCAAAACTTGATATAAATATAACCGTTAATACATACTAATTGTAACCAAATAAATTTATTTAGAAAATGATTTTACAATTTTTTAGTTTTAAATCAAAAGCTCTTATTTATAAAATAAATAAAACTTATCTACATTTATTAGTAATACTGTTAAACGTGTTACGTTATTTATTACATTTAACCATACGAAAGTAGTCTTCACACTCTCATTACTATCATAATTTCTATCGTATTAGAATCTTCATTTTACTTTTTGTAACACTTATAATTTCTTTCATAATACCTAATTTATTTTATTAAATGAAGACATTTTTATCATTCAAGTATAATTAAAATTATGGATTCTAATAATAAAGTTAACGACATTTTTTTTGTAAAGTGAAAGCACTCATGTATATAAAGAAAATATAAAATAAAGACTCAATATTACATGTTCACAGAATTTTTGCAATTTTTTCTAAAATTTAAAATTGTATACGTTATAGTTACATAATACAATGTATAGGACTAAAATAATGAAATTTTAGTCAGACTGCAAGTAATGCATATTATAGTCTATAATTTCAATTCGGTGTTAAATATTTAGTGGGACAGTAGATAGTATTTTTATTATGTCTATAAAATGTATTTTATATTGACTTACGTAATACAGAAACCTAATGTTTTGCGTATAATTAAATTTACTGCTAGTAAAAAAATTAAGACAAATTCTATTTACAAAATAAAATGAATAAAACTTTATTTAATTAAATGAATTTAATTTTCTATATTGAATATTAAATAAAATATTTTCAAGACATAATATTAAAATAAAAATTGAGTTATAAAAAATTTATATTAATATTCAAAATTTTAATTTTTTGATAAAACTGTTATGTATTTCAATATCAAATCTAAAATAATAAAATATTATTATTCATTTATTATTATAATATACATTAATAAAGTATGAAATTGCACTATTAAGTTAAATTTTTTTAAATAAATATATTTATTTCTATAAATTTTTACAAAATATTTGTTACAACTTATCTCTCAGAATCTATAAAAGATTCTTATAGTAACCTTTAAATTAGCATAAAAAATATTAATATGAATATAAATATTAGAAATTTTAATTATAATAAATATTTATATTTTAGTAAATATGAATGATCATCGCTAAAATATAAAAATATTAATTAACTTGAGTGAGACAAAAAAATTATAATTTTATAATTTATGTAAAATGTCGTAGCTATAGTTTAATAATTAAATATGTTCACAGAATTGCTTAAATTTATTTTAAAAATGCAGTTTACAAAATTTTATCATAGTATTTACTATTAAATCTATTATTAAGTTTTACATTCTAAAACTTTCAGTTTTACATTCTGTAATATTTTAATAGAATTGTTATTATTATTTATTCTTTAATATAAAAACAAAATAATATATCAAACTAATATATTAAAAAAGCATATATGAGATAAAATTCAAAATTCATACAACCATCTCCAAAAATAAATAATTATTGAAAATATATTATATACATATATTATTTGATATAATAAAATGCCATAAAAATATATTGTACTATTAAAATTTAATCATATTTTAAAATAAATAATTTATATATTATACTTCTTTCATAATAAATTGCAAATAAGCTAAAATAGCGAATAATTTTTATATTACTTATAAAGTATTATATTGTTATAAAATTAGAAAATTAATATTTTTTAACAATTTTTTAATTTTTAAGTCAATAATTCGTCTAGTTTTTTGAGAATTGCGATAGAAAATGTATAAACAAATATAATAATGATATTCTAAAATTAAAATAATTATTTAAAATAAAATAAAAATTAATTTAATCTCATAATAATTAAATAATATTTGGAATACTTATTTTTTAAATTTTATAATATTTAATACCAAAAGCTATAATTATTTTAAACACCTTATTTTACACAAAAAAATAATACCTTATGTTTTATTTTTTCTTAAATTATCACAGATTTATTTTTTTTAAATTTATTTTGAATAAATTTTGCTACTTAATTTTTACCAATATATATTTCTTTTAAAAGTACTTACTTTTAATTTCTTTTCATTATAAGTTTATCATTTACAGTTTAAAGCAATGCTAATTATTATAAGAATATAGTATTAAAAAAAATTATACACTATTACCTTATGGAACCTCTTATTATGATCAAGCGCATAAATCTTCTCCAATTTATATCTGCATCGTTCACCAGTATCTCCTAAATTATTCTTATATTGAAAATGAAACATTACGTGTGATGAATTAACAAGAGATAACTATCAAACTGTAAAACATGTAATGCCTTTATATCCGTTTTTAACGAATAGGAATCCCAAAAAGAAACGTAAAGAATATAACGAGTCGATGCGCGTAGAATTCATGAAATGAAAAAGCCAAAAGACCCTCATCATCGGGTAGCAATTCTTCTCTCTTTCTAAATGTCAATGTTAATAACCTCGCGTCATCAAGTCGAAGGCGTTAAACAATGGCTCGTGTTTGGCGAATAACGTACTCGTACACGGTTTGCGCAAGGTGACAGGCACACGCTCACACGCCATCCTTGCAGACATGGTAGAGAGTTGCTCGCACAAGAACGACACCCGGCCTCGTCTGCGGGGGCGAGAGGGGGTCAGACTCACACAAGCGCACAGTGTGTCGAAGGAGAGCATTATTCCATCTGGGTGTGGTGGCGTGTCTTGGCATGCGGCCTCAGCATAGGTTCGGACTGCGATCGGGATGATGGGGTGGGGTGGCACACTAAAGATATCCCCCCGGTAAAACCCAAACTCGCACTATAAATTGACGGATCCAGAAAGACCGAAAGCATGTGCACCCGGGAACTTGGATCTGGGAGTACAGAGAGCGTCAAATACGAAACAACATGATCCCTATAGTGAGTACTATTGTCGCTATCCACGACCTTGCGTTTCTATGTCGATCATAGCCAACGGAATAAGAGATATATATTTTTTAATTAATAAAGAGAAAATATATTATTATCGTTTAAACTACTGTATTTTTGTATATCCAACTTTATCTGAAAATAAATTTTTTTTGCATATTTAGAAAACTGACATTCGAGTTTCGGTCTTAACCTTTGAATATGAAACTCACTTATTTCAAAATTTTATATTTCTACAACCATATTCAACTTACGTACATTAAGTAAATAAGAACATAATATAAAATATACGTGAGATTTTTTTATTTCATTACAAGCAATAACATATACAGTTTTATCATTTAAAAAAAATTTCTGTCCAAAAGTTTTTAAATTGTATACATTTTTCGATTTACATATATTTTAAAATTTGAAAAAAATGTTGCTTATATAAGTAATTAAACAATATAATAAGTTACTTATATAAAAATTATATAAGTAAGTAAACAAAATTATATTCTTTATAAATTATTTTATAATTATACATACATTTTATTATAATATAAAATTTTAAATATTAAATTAAAAATTGGTAAATATACACTTTCAATTCTGAAAATGTTTTCATATTTTTTTAAAAAATAAAAACAAAAAGTTTGCGTTATATTACATATTATATATGATGATATATTTTTTGATAATTGAAAATTGCTAGTTGTAAATTTACTTAAAGAGCTTTAAAATTGAAATCTAATGAGATTTATCAAGGCTTTTAAACATAATCTTCATGTTTAAAAAATGTAATAATATATTTAATTACGTAACATAATCAAATTACTTCTAGGTAATAGCTGAAAATATTCATATTGATAAATTTTTTTCATTAAGGAATATTTTATTTGATTACATTAAAAACGTTAAGACACTGGAGCTTCGGTCAATATTTCACTATAGTTATGACCGTTGGATGTAACTTTATGAAAATATAAAATTTGTTTATTGACTTAAAATGGTTTAAAGCACTCATAGCCGGAAAAATAGAACAAAAAATATCTTCGCTCTTGTTTCAGATTTTGCTTTCGCTGGTGTCGACGATACTCGGTTTTCCCCAGTGGTATGGTGAGCCAGCGCCTTACGCCCTCCATGCAGCTTCGGCTCCACTTGGACCCGACGGTCGTGTGATCGACACTCCCGAGGTCGCTCAGGCTAAATCAGCCCACTTGACCGTCCTAGCCGAGGCCGCGGCTCGGGCACCCAAGGGACCAGCCGATCCCTACGATGGACTTCACGCTGTTGCTCCCTATGGACGCGGTGCATACGTACCCCGGTACAGGTAATTTATTTACATCTGCTTCTTTTTTGTATCTTTTTTTAATATTTAATTTATCCTTTACTTTATTAGGAACAATATATATGATTTTATCTTTGCATTCGTTTTATTCAACATAATAGAGCTATAGCTCCTTTTGAACACTATCCTCTTAAATATTTGATAAAGTTATATTATTATTGTAGGTTTTTGTTGTTGTTGTTGTTGTTGTTGTTGTTGTTGTTGAAACAACGGAAGTTCTAAAGGATTTTACATACCTTACACTTTTTTTTGAATGATTTTATTCAAATAAAATAATAATTTCCTTGCTTTAATCAATATACTTATTATTTATTTACAAATATTATTATTTATATTCATATAAATGATAAAAATACTCGTTCAATGTGTGATTTACATCTTTTATTTATTATAATAATATATCGATTTTGAATTTAAGAAACAATATAAAATGTAAATTAATATAATAGCAATATCATAAAACGTAATTTTTATTTGATTGATAATTATATAATGAATTTCAAATACAAAAGTTACTTTTGTATTTTTAAATTTTAATTTAAATTTTTTTAATATATCTTCACTGAGTGAATATACAATTATTAAAGGGTATATTGTAAAGGTTATATTAATTAATTTTTAAACATAATTAAATAAGTTTCGATGAATAATATTAGATAAAGAATTAAAAATTTTTCTTTTATAATTATTCTTCCAAAAATTATTATAATAAGCTATTTAAAAAATACAATTTATATATAGTATTATTTTATTCAACAGTGGACCACCAGCTCCTTTAGGTGCTGACGGACGAGTAGTCGACACCCCTGAAGTACAGCAAGCCAAGGCCGTTCACTTCTCTCTATATAACGCAGAGGTACAGAAGGCCGGTGCAAGTCCAGCTGTTTCATCAATAAATCTTTGGGGAGGACCGACGTACAACGATGGCTCTTACAAAACAGCGCACGACTACTACTGAACAATTCACAATCCGAGTGCCAACTAATATACACACATACACGGCGCACCTCTTTATTTTAAATTCTTTGAGTGAAATATGATGAATCCATCAATTTATGGTTAATGACTCAAAATCGATAAAATACAAAGATAAATCCTTGTACAAAAGTATGTAAACATAGAATAGAGTTGACGTATTGATTAAATGTAATTTTGCGTCAATATCTAATAAATATCTTCATGCACATCAACTTAAAAATATTATTGAAATTTATTAAAATACTATATTAGTACTGTAAGTATTGCGTTGATGAAAATAACTTTTGTGCGAGAAAAATTGTTCAAAAAAATCATTAGTTTGAAAAGAAGTTTGTCGTTCATAGAAATGTTGAGATGTTAAAAGCCAAGTTATTCAATTCATATCGAAGAGATACATATGGTGGATAATCTTAGTTGAAGCTTATATATATATATTTTTAGATAATTATTATTGGTGTTGTTATATTAAAAATAGAAGAAGGTAATAGGATATCAAACTTTCACTCATAGACATTTAAAACTTTTATTCTTCAACATGGAACTTTCCCTCAAGTTTAGTTTCTATATTTATGCAATCCAATATCATATAATGCATCCTTATAATTGACTATATTATTTACAATCTACCTCTATATGCAAATGATTTTGGATTTATTCTTTAAAAATATTTCTAATTCTACTTTTCTCGCTTATCTTTTTCACGACAGGATATATAATCGGAAAAAAGGGAAATTTTTTTCCTGATACGCGCAATCTAAATGGTTTTTACATATATAAGAAAGAGCAACAAAGTTATCAGTAACTTTACATTGTTTGGAGCGAATAACCGCGATACACTTTCCTAAAAAATACGTATAGATACTGGATTGTTATTCCTGCTGAAAATTGCTACTCACTTGAATCAATTCTAAAGCCGTTATAGATACCACTCCAAATATCTTTTGAATTGCAAAGAGATTTACACCGTAAATCTCCCATAAGATATTTTGTGCTGCATTCGCGAGCTAAGGAAAAATTCATAATGTTGGCAACGCCCAATGATTTTTCTTTTCTTTCTCTGAAATGGATCTCCCACGCGCCTCATGACTATATGCTTTGTGCACGGACGTAAACAACGCCTCTAAACTCCGCGGAATTTCCTCGCACAACACCTTCGCAAATACCGCGGTGACACTTTCTATTTTCTCCATTTCATCTGCTTCGTATACGATTATGCGGTCATTACGTGCTCGTACGTTAATATAATGTCTCTACATTTACTAGAAGACATACTGTTAAAAAATCTTCCTTTCACCTAATTAAATACCTTATATTTTATTGTTATTTACTCGTTCATATAACTAAATAAAAAAAAATAATTAGAGGAAAGCCTGTCTCTATTATTCTTGTAGACGTTGGATGCTTTCTGCTACTACATAAAGTTGTTTATTTTATTATATGTACGTGTGTGCGTGTGTGGGCGTGTGTAACTTTTATTATCATTATAAGCCCTGATAATAAAATGTGATTATTTTCTCAAATTAACCGTTTTTACATTTAACTCCATATTTGATAATAATACAATTGCTTTATATATATATATATATATATATATATATATATATATGAAATGATTCAAGAATATTCCTACATAAGTATGAAAATATTTCAAATGGAAATCAAAAGTTTTTAATGTATGCAAACGAAATAAAAATACTTTTAAATATTTATACTTAAAATATATAATATATTTTGAGTTCATACAAATCTAAAATCATTTTTTAATTTATTAAAACTTTTTAAAGTTTTTTATATTTTTGATTATTTATTAGTCTTCAAATTTAAATTATTTTATAATAACTATTACTTGCTATTTATACAATATTAAAATTAATTTAAAATAATATTTTAAATAACTACTATATATGTGCATTTTTTAAAATATTAAAATGATCATTTAAAATTTACATATTATAGTTTATCGCATTAAATTAATAAACTAATGATTATTCTTTATACTTTTTGAATTTTTTTCTAAATTATTTTCTAATAGATTACTTATGTCTCAATAGTAATATACATTGTAAAATATTTTTCCAAAAAATGTTCTCGTTTGAAAAAAAAATCAAGGAATTTCGAAATAAGAAGATATTTGATATTCTATAAGCTTATTCGAATGAAATTTTCAAACCATGCATTAGGTTTTTCAAATTCCTCGTTTCAATTACCTAAAATAAAAATATCGACTCTGAAACATTGAAATATATTACGTAAAAAAAAAATGTAAACGATAATTCATGGTAATATCCTTATTTTTAATAGTAACATACGATTGTTATTGATTAATTATACCGAGATACTTAAACTTATAATGATAGAAAAATAAAAATAAACGGCAAGCCTAATTACTGATAAAAGCATATGATAACAACAATAGATAAAAGGTCAAGTATTTTTCAAACTATTGAATGGTAGAAAGGTTGGAAATTCAAGTCAACATTATTTACTTACAAGAAATTCAACTAAAACTATAATTTTTATCATGTCGTGGCGGTTTAGAACCAATCTGCTTGGATCTACTAACTTTTCTTGTCTTTTAATCATTGGTATTGACTGATTTATTGATTCAGAGCTACATTTTAGCATTTTAAACTTGTTAAAACATTCCATATTCTTTACCTTGTATGTTAAATTAATTCAATTTAATACATATTCAAGTATTGTACAATATTTTTATTTTATATTAATATTATCCGCAATCTAGGTCTCTGAATTTAATGTACTATAATTTAGATTGTAAAATTAATATATATCAATATGTTATAAAATAAAATAATCCTTGTGTTCAAATTTATAAAGATCTAAGATATATTTAAATACTACTATTTTTTTATTTTTAATTTAATCCTTTGTAAAACATAGTAATTAATTATAGAAGAAAAATAATTAAAAGGTAGTTTTAAAAATTTCTTTCCTAACAAACCTAAATTAGTAAAATACAAATGCAAAGAATATAATTAATATTTTCGCTATATTTTCAAAGATTTTTTTTTAAACAGTTTTTGTTTTTTAAATTTCATCAATATATCTTTAATTATAAAAATGTGATTAGAAACATATTAATTATACAATTAAATTAAATGCGATTCGGCTTATTCACTCTAAACTCAAATCATGCGAGTTACATTAAATATAGTTGAGATTTAAATTATAAAACTATCTTATTAAAAGTATTAGAACATCTTGTTTACAGAATCATTCTACGTAAAAAGAAGAGAGAGAGAGAGAGAGAAGTAAATAATTTAATTACGCTTCGCGCGTAATAATTCGTTAATATTTCTCTTCCTTATCTTATGAATATCAAATAAAGAAATTCTCTTTTGAAATCCAAATATCGAATATAGATAAAAATGAAACAAATGTTCGTTTATTTAAAAAAAGATGTTATAGTAATTTTTTTTTATTGATCGATTTGATCGGGCTATTTTATTCACTGTTGAATAGTAGTTGTACAAATCGAAAAGATCAGACACACCTAGCCACACCTCAAATGCGACGATTTGAAATGTTAAGAAATAAAATAGTATTATAAATAAAGTGAGGGAATGAGGGAATAAATATAAAATTGTGATTTAAACCTGGTATAAATGAAGGCGCTCACTGCGGTATTTTTTCATTACGGATAATTTATACACATAAAGTACATGCTAGTCTCCGGTCACATATGTGATTAACCACGTGTGTGCGAACATACGCTAATGGCCACTTATATGGTTATAAAAATGTGATAACAATTTTGTATTTCCGCACGTGTATGTAGAGATGTTTTTGCAACTAAAAGAAGGAAAAGAAATGCTCACAAGATAACAGATTAAAAGTTTTACACTATACTCATTTTGGCGCCACCCATGGTTTCATGATAGGCATAACTAATACTTCCTTGAATAACGCTGTGCTATTGTCTGTTATGCATGATTACGCGACCTATATAACTTTACTCATGAATTATCCCTTGTGGTCAACGCCAGTTTGAAGATTATTCATGATAATGAGTTTTTCCCGAAGTCGTGAATAAATAAAAGCAATTTATACAAGACATAAGTAGAAATTGAAAAGACAAATTTTTTCGAAGTAATGTATCTCAAAAAGCATTAATCGAGAAATTTCGTTATCCGATGACTATACATTCAAATTTTACTTATACATTTAAATGTACATTTTCCTGGTGCATAAATTATGGTAACAGTAGCATTCAAATCTTTCTTAACCTTCGAAAAACTTTTTTACCAGTAGCGTATGTGAAATATAATTTATTTTAACGAAATGTATGTATAAAATAAACAATGCAATACAAGAATAACATTTTTGCAAAAACTAATGTTCATAATTTTAATTTATAAATTAGTCTAGCTATTAAGCCTTCAAATTTTAAAAAGCAAAATTTGTTTACTATGAATTTAAATATAAATAATTATGCCTGTAAACTTAAAAATATATTTCCCTAATACAAATATTATTATATATATTTAAAATAATCTATGAAACATTATATTTATAATTTTTAAATCTACAATTATTTATTAGTCGTCTTCCATAATTAATCTATAACTTGACAAATATAAAAGACATTAATTACAGACTTCGTATGATAAACATTTATTTATTCTATTATTTTTTATATATTCTTATATTGTTTTTTATTATTGTTACTTTTTTTAACGCAGAAATAATTTTTTTAATATATATATCTTAATATAATATTATGCTATACTATAACTGAAAATGATAATTAAAATTTAAATAATATTTTTTACTATTTATTGATAGGTAATGTATTTTTTCATATTACTAAATATACTATAAATAATAGATACTATTATTTTTTATTTATATCATAGTAAAATATTATTAAATTTTTTAATATTACATTTTTCAATTTAAATATCTGTAAAATATTTTAGCACTAATATATTTAATATATTTTTTTGTAAGTATAGTTTCAAAACTTATTACGCTTACTTATTAAAATGAAAACCTTGCATTTTAATAATCGATAAGATACTCTGAAATAATGATATTGTTTGTTTCAATTATATTTTATGAACTTAGAGTTTTTTTAGATGAAAAATGGTAAAACTGATACTTAACAAACGTAATGTAGAATAAATAAAACTTTATACAAAAGTATATATATTATACTCTATGGAAAAATTTTCTAGAATACGAATTATATATTTTTAATATTTTCTAGCTTATAAAAATATTAACAGCAAATTTGGAACATATAATAATAAAAATTATTAAAAATTTTATCTATTACTGATAATTAAGGTTAAAATTTAAAAAAATTATATTGAGTTACACGACTGAGAATTACCTGAGTTAATACTAGAAAATAAAAACTTAAAATAATATTGGTTTTGCGCGGTTCAATATTTTGTAAAATATTTTAGAAATACTCTATTGTAACAAAATAACAAACTACTCTTAAGTCATTAAATTTTAAAAGTAAATGATTTTTCATTTTATAATTTTATAGAGTAAAATAATTATAAAAATTCTGAAAAGTAGATATTATTTGTCTTGGGAACTCGTAAAATTTACATATTTGAAGTCCGTTTTTTTTACTTATAATTATTATGAAATAATATGTATTATATAAAAAAAAATTATCATTATATATATATATAATTTATATACATACATTCATTATTTTGGAAAAATAAATAAATAAATTGAATAATAATTAAAAAATCTAAATTTATATACTAATTAGTTTTAATATACAATAATTCTCATACTAAATACTTTCATCGAAACTTATTTAATTTTCTATAAAATTTATGTACCTATAAAATAACAAAAGATTTTAATTCATATAGTTTTAATGATTGTATTATATTTTATACATATAATTTATATTTATTATTAAATCAAAATTATAAATAAACTTATTACTGATAATATTATAAAAACGGTTTAATAAATTGTATAAAAGCTATAATTGTACAATATGTTTGTACAAATTTAACAACTGTTTATTCCAATTAGAAAAAATAAAGTTTTCTATCTTATTTGTATAAGAAATTTATTATTTATAGTTGATCTTTTAAAACTATTTTATAATTTTTCTAAACATGTGATGCTACGCTATTTTTAATAATTTTCGGAAAAATAAATCTGGTCAAAAATTTTAAGCATTATTCGTATATTATTATTTGTATTCATTATTCATTGTATTTGTTATAAAAATAAATTTGTATTATATTCATAATATAAAATTATATAATTCACAAATATAAAAATATTCAAAAAATTTTATACTATATGATTAGCTTTGTTTTATATTTTTTAATTAGAATATTTTTCTTTATGACTAAATCTCAAGATTTATCTTTATATAAAAATTAAAAATATCAAAATTATTGAAAAATTCAAATTTTTGTTCGAATGATTTGAATTTATTGTTTGTTTAGTTCTTATATATTACTAATTCAATTAATGTTTATATAATTATTAATAATATAAGTGATATTTAATTTTTTTTTACTATTTATTATAAATCTTTCAAAATAATTATATTAATATACAAATAAGCATAATAAATTTAATATTATATCCTTCAAATCTTTTAAAAAATATTTTTTTATCTTAAGAGATTTTAGGAATGTAAATAATAATTAACTTTTAATATGAATATACTATCACACGAATGAGATTGTAATTGTTTATTCAGAAAACACAGTTTCATCATAATTAAATTAATAAATTCATACAAAATATAAATGCATCGTTTTGCTTTATATTTCTTAAAAAATATATGATAAAATAGACTATAAATATTACGTATATATATGTATATATATTTATAGAAGTAAAAATTATATAAACAAAATTGAAATTATATAGATTAAAATACACGTTTACAAATGTAAAATTACCTGAAAATTGATCCAATCAAATTCAATAAAATTTTTAATAATTGAGTAATTTTGAAAATAATTTTTATACTTTTAATTTTTAGACGTCGAATTAAAAATTTTGAAACATATTTTTAAATTTCAACATTATTATACATAAAAAAGTTTAAGTTCCAAAAATTGTACCAAAAAGTCAATTTATCTGATGGACAGTCTTCGTAATCTCCATGTAGAGAAAAAAGTTTTATAAAGATGAATCTAATGAATATATAAAATGATAATATCGAGAATTTTATTACTGCAAAAAATTATTAAAAATAATAATCCCCATATTTGATAGTTTAAAACCAGTTTTAAAATTCCCGTAAAAATTTAATTAAAATAATCATATTTTAGACATATAATTATAAATTTATATAAAATTTATATAAATTATATTTATATTTAATGATTTTTAAATTTTATATAATTTGCCAATTGCATTTGTCATTATGTTAAGTATTACCATAATTATCAAATATTTGTTTATATTCATTTTCAATTTTATATTTTATATTATTTTTATCAAAGCACAGCCATACTTTATTTTTTATTTGCCTTTTATTTGTTTAGTTATTCAATATTGTATGTCTTTAATCTTGCTTCATATCTTGATTTAAATTGTTTAAGAAAATATTATAATTATTTAATATTTCTTTTAAGTTTAATAGTCTAATTAATAAATATGTTCCATTTTATTAAAGAATATACTATTATTTTTAAAGTATCAGTTTTCCTTAGCCTATAAAGCTATTAAAAGTCAGGAAAAATTATAAATTATATATACAATCTATAAATTCCTTTGATTTCATTGACTATTTCTTACAAGTTTTATCGGTATAATAAATTAATTTATTATTTTAAGTATTATACTTATACCTAAGTATTTTCATTATATTATATAATAAAACTAAGGAAATCGTTTTACTTTTAATAAGATGCAAATTATCCCACTAGATGATTTGATTATTTTAAACTGAACGTAACTATCATTAGTATGTAACTATGTAACGTCAATAGAAAAATTTTTAAGTTACTAAAACTTCAATTTCAAATCTTTTTTAAATTATTAAATATATTATATTACTCCATATAATAAAATACTAAAGTTATAATAGAATAATATTTTATATTAGTATAAAACATAGTAAATGTATGAATACGTATACATGTACGTATGTATGTGTATATATAAATTAATATTATTCTAAACAAACAAGCTTAATTCATAAAAAAATTTGGAATACGAATCTAGTATAAATCAACTATTTTTTTTAAATGAATTAACTATTCTATACTTAGTGCATAAATTAAAAATTAAAAAACAATTTAGTATATACTTTTTTTTTAATTATTTACCTTTTTTAATACATATATATAAGAACAACAAAATATAACTATACTTCTTAGGTAATATTAAAAAAAAATTTATGCAAATTATACATAAACGAAGATTAAGATTTTTTTATACAAAGAAATTAGTAAATACTAATTCGATATACTGTATCAATATACAGATGAATGTATGATACAATTAGCAAGGTTAAAAAAAAATAATATTTTTTAATATTATTAATATAATTTTAATATTCAATCTCGTCATAAATGCTTTCCAAGCCTCTTGAACCAATCGACATCTCTAATCAGTTTTTATTTCTTCGGAACGACTCAAATAAATGATTGTTAGCGACCTGTGACTGTTAAAACTTCCGTTCCCATCTTTATGGAAGGGGGAGAGGTAACATCAATTCGCATGAGAATTATCGCGTTGTAAATTTTTATAAGAAACCGTAAATAATAGAACAAACTATGACCATTTCTCTTTCCTTTTTATTTTTTTATTTTTTCCTGGCATTTTTAAATCTAGATCTTTTAAGCTAGATTCGGCAGTACGTTTTTTCTCTTAATTTTGAACCATCTCTAAGTCTATTTCGTGCAAAACCCATTTAAGTTTATACCTACACTTTTTTTTTGCGTGCGTAGTGAATTTCTTTAGTATTCTATCATGAGCTGATTTAATTTCATTTATTTTTCAACATAATTCACTACATATCTTTATTATTGATTTCATCCGACATTTCTTTATGTTTTATCGCAAGATCTTCTTCTTCCCTCCTTTGTTGTTTCCGAATATAATAAAATCTTATTTAAAAACATAACTAAATAAAAGAAATTAAAGTAATATTTGATTTATTAACATAGTGCGGATTTAAATGTATTCGTAATTATCAAGCATCAATTTTGTAAGACTTAAATATTTAATTAACTATTAATTTTTTTGATACTTCAAAAAAATAAATTTGAAGGAAAAACTATTCATAATAATTATTTTTAAAAATCTATACCGATTTGAAAATTTATTTAGATAATAAAATTAATCAAATTTTTATAAATCTATCTTTATATGTATTAATTAATATATATTTGATTACGATAAATCACATATATAAAGTAATTCATTTACTTTTAAATGAAAATACAATTTATAAAACTGAAATATTTTCCTGTTTTTAGTCAAAATCGTTATCCTTAAATACAGAAACAAATCAATAATAATATAATAGGGATCAATTATTGATATACTAGTAATGTATAAAATAAATATATATATATATATCTTTATAAGTCTTTATTCTAATTGGGTTAATTCATTTTACATCAATTTATTAATAATATAATTTAGAGGTTAATTATATTTATGAAATTCTATAATAATATAAATTTTTTCCTTATAAAATATATTACATTTATTAATATTAAACAAATATAAAACCATGGAACTGAATATTATGCAGGATGCTCAATTTATTTAGTGTTAAATATAAATCGTATAAATATAACTAAATCAAAATCTATTTTTAAGAATTTTATTTAATTCACAAAAAATATGCGCATGAAATTTATGTATTAACTTTTATACTAATAGAAAAATTAATATTGTTAAAAACGAAACTAAATATTTAATGTTGTTTTTTTATGTATGTAATTTATTTTCCTTACTTATTTCTTACTTAAAACTAATCTATAATACATCTAAATTATTATATATTCCGCTATGCAATATTATAATTTTTAATAAAAATTATAATTTTTAACTTATAATGCTCTTCTTAATTTTGGGTTAATGCCTATTCAAATAATTAGATAATTGTAAGAAACTAAGATATTATACATTAACAATAGTTAGTGTATTCTATTTTATTAGTATGAAAATATGTATTGCATTCCCATAACTATTTTCATAAATTTTGAATAATAACTTGTACGAAATTAATATAATTTTAATCACCGTTTAAACATACTTTCTTAAAACATTTATTTTTTTATTTTATTCTCTTTAATACATGATCTAAAAATCTTGCGGTCAGAAAACCCTCAGAAAAAAGGAGGTATTGAGTTACAACAAGGCAAAGAAAAACAGCTATAAAGTACCGCAGGTAAAATTATCCAAAAACAAACTGATCGCGGAGCATTGAGTTACACGCATCGTCGCGGGGAGCTTCTCAAGGAGTTCGCGTGAAACTCACAATGAAAGTAATCGCGAAAAAAGCATCGCGAGATAATGAAATTTGAAGGGATCACGAATGACTCGGCGTTGTAACGGTGCGGGTTCGACTAAATGAAGTACCCCAGGCTTAGATGGTCATTACGAGATCTCAAAGGAAAAAAACGAAAAAAAGTCGTCGATGAACTACCGGACGCCCTTCTAAGGGCAGGGCGACCGTATCCTCTTCAGAAAAGGAGCATGAGGTCACGTGCCCATGAAGACACATGGGGTCAGGCGGCCATCTCTTCCATTGAAGAAAGGAGGGCCACGAGAACATCAAGAACCTGGGAAACCATCGCGTGACAACTACGCAAGAATCGTAAAGACTCAGGAGGTTTCATATTAAGGTCAATAATTGCCTTGTTGGTGCTCGACTTTTCGCAAAAGACAAAAGGAATCGAACTAACGAATAACGTACAACCAAAGTATAAAAATTAAAAGGGGAAGTAAAAAGGAATAAGAGGGAACAAAAGTATATATATAAACATGTATCGGAGATCTACAGGTTTTTCTGCCTTGGAGAACGGATACGAGCTGACGAAACAGACCGATAATACCCCATACCGTAATTTATTTATGACGAAAATAAAATTGTACCCGATATCAAAAATTATCGTACATGGCCAACTAAGCACGCATTAAAACATAATTATATTCTAAACAAAATAAATCTTGTTGAAAAAATCGAAAGTGTTTGTTTTTTCATCTCAACAAAAAATTATAATAAATATCATAATAATAAAATATTTATTTTATAATACAATGATATTTACACATATAATTATATTTATTTTTATTTTTAACATAAATATTGCAACTTTTATATTTCAGTTTGATCATAATACATTCATGTATAGTCAAAATTCATAGTTAGAAAAATTGAAATACGTAATAAAATACTGTTTAAGAAATGATGTAGTTTTTACGTATCCTTAGTAACAAATTATCGTATCAAAAACAATAGATTAATGTATATATTTTTTTATTACATACTAATTATATTTTCCAAAACAATTTTGTATAAATATATGTGCTATATTTTTCGAATTTTTTTTCTAATAACAAAATTATAATTACTATTAATATAAAAAAACCATAATTTAAAATAAAAATAAGTTATGAATATTTTTTAAAAGATACTTTCACAAAAGTTTTCTAATACACAAAAATATGGAAAAAATAAAAAAATTATTATATAAAAATATATAAAAATTATTACTTATCAATTTATACAATATTATTAAAAATATTGAATTTTAAAATTTTACTTTAAATGATCAATATAAACTATGCACTGAAAATGAATAATTTGTATACAAAAAAATTTATACATAAAACTAATATAAATTAATAGTTTATAAATAATGAAAATGAATAACTAATTCATATTTGATAAAAAAAATGACAAAAATAAACAGCAAATTTTAGACATAAAATATTATTTATTTAATTAAAACTCATTGATCGATTTATAATATAGATATATACATATATATTAAAATTTATTTTTATTTTGAAAAATTTCGAAGTTCGAATCTTTTGTTTAATATCTATTTATTTCTGCTAATTATACAATGCTTACATATATTTTTTATTTTAATTTATATACATTATATAGTATTTGTTTTAATATTATTTAAGAATCATCAGCGTTCCATTACTAATTGCATCTACGTATAAATATAAACCTGCTTAAAAGCTCATGAAAAATATACATATGTAATTATATATATATATATATAAATTATTATATGTAAGTCATTGTTATTATTTTTACTTTTCAAAATGAATGCTTAAAATAAAGATCTCGAATTCGATTCGAGTACTTTCTATCTCAAACAACATTGTCCTCGGATATAGGGGGATGGCGATTTTCTATATTGAGTCTTTGGACCTGTATATCCCACGGGTCCATCCTAAGAATAGGACAGATTCATCGGTGGTATAGGAAGATGGATTCTATTACGTAACTTGTACCACTCGACACCTTTATCGGCGCCTCCGTTATTGACTTCGGCGAGTTTTACTGCTTGTTGGTATGCTAGTAGATGTGCTTCTTTTGCTTTTCGTACCTGTATGTATTTGTTATCATAAGCTACATATATATAAATAATAGCTTCAAAAATATTTATTTTTACTTTTGCATATAGAAGTATATGATTTGTCAATATGATGAAATATTAATGCGCAAAATATTTCATAATAAAGGTAATAAAAATAAGCAAACTTTAAAATGCAGAATGAAAATTATAATTATCTTAAATAATATTTAAATATTAATTAATATAGAACTAAAAATAATTATCTTAATTCAAATTCAAATAAGTTATTGTAAAAACTTAATTTATAATTTTTTGCATTAAAACAGTGAATTTTAATATAAATAAATTTTGTGAATACATCTAGTAATTTTATCTAATAATATATGATATTTTGAAATTTGAAGTAATATTTAATGCATTATATGCATTCTAGATTATATTTAGTGTTATATCGTACATCATTCATTATAATTCACGTATATATTCATAACTAAATTTTTATAGGTGTTTAAAATTATATGACCGGTTGAATGTTTTAATTATACTATCTATATTAATAATTCATTTTTAATAACTTTTTATATATTTTTAAATTATACTTTTAAATTTATGCATACAAATTTTTTGTAAAAAATTTTTTTAAAAATTCAATAATTTTCATATAACGAAGTAATTTAATTAATAACGAAATTATAAATAACATCTCAATTTTGAATATATTAATTAAATGTATGAGCAACAGGCTAATAATTATTCAATAAAATATAATTTAACTTCTTAAGAAATACTGTAATTAACTTTTTATAATAATAAAGGATGTATTTTTAATTTGTTATATATGATGTATTTAAGTACCAATTAAGATTTATTAACTAAAAGATAGTAATAGTTTCGAGTATCTCTAAAAATTATAAATTAAAGGCCTAGTTGAAGAAAACAGAAGCATAATAATATCAAATTTTATTTTATCATAATTGAGTGTATAACATTTAATAAACTTACTATATTCCCTTTTATCGATATAGTTTACATGTAGCTACTTCTCCAATTCAAAATCTGAATATATTTTTGTGCAATTTAAACTTAAAAGTCGATACAATAATATGTATTATAGTTTTATTTTCTATAAAATATCATTAGTTTATTCATCAAATTAAAAAATTTAAATCGTATATTGTCATATAGTACATATTAATTATTTTCAATTTAATTTCAATACACATACATACATATATATAAATGAGTTTTAAAAAATCAATAATTTAAAAAATTTATAAATAATTTATAATAAAATATATATCAATTCTATTTGTCTTTCATATAGTTAATTTATCAAAACAAAAGGAACCCCAATAATAATAATATTAATTATTTACATTAAAACTATCTATTTTTATTATTTTTAAAATAGGTATAGTTTTCTGCTAGTTAAATAAAATTAATCTATTTGAGAAACAGAAGTATTTTCTTATTTTGTAAAATAAATGTACTTATTGCTTTTTCCATTATTTATAGTAGCTATAAGAAGATTAAATTTGAAAAAGATAATAAAATATCTTAGAGCTAATTTCAAAACAATTAGTATACTTTAAAAAATAATTAACTAAATATTTAATTAGAAAATTGCATATTTATATTGATAAATAAAAATAAAATGGAAATGAATTCAATTTTATAAAATCAGTCATATTTTTAAACATATTGAAGTACAAGAATAATAGTAAAAAAATATAAAAATTTAGAAAAGTAAAGATAATATATATTATAATATTATTTATTCATTTAAAAAAATGTGAAATTAAATAGAATTTTAGATCTATTTTATAGACTTTTTACATAATACACATTATATATATATATATATTAATTAAATTAATAAATTATTATAATATAGATTAAAATAAGCTTAAAAGAATCGAATTGTATAAGTAATGATGATAAAAATAAAAAATTGAAAACAACTTAATTACAGAAAATATTACTAATTTCCAAATTATAAATTTTCTACAAATATGTACCTTGAGGGTTTTGAGAACGCATCCGTCTTGACCGATTAATGGCAAAAATCGTCTGTAAGCCTCGGATGCATGAACTATTATTTGACCTTCTGGATTAGGCCATTCTGAATCTTCATTAGCAGGTTTAGCTACAGTCTTCAGACTTTCCTTTGGCTTGGAAGTTGTGTTTGATTCATCGGTTGCATGAACTATTTTTAGAGGATGAGGCCATAGTGAATCTTCATTCACAAGGTTTACCATATTAGAAGTTGTCTTTTTTAATTCCTGAGCTATATAAACTGATTTTGGACCTTCTGGATGGGGCCATAGTGAATCTTCGTTGACAAGATTTACCATACAAGGAATTGCCTTTTTTATTTTTTGATCTTTATGGACTATTATAGAATCTTTTGAGTTAGGCCATCCCATCATTTTTTTAGCCAAGTCGGCTGCAGTTGGAGCACAAATTGCCAAATGGTTAAAGCGAGCTTTTGCTACCATAGGAGTATCGATAACTAGGACATTTTCAGAAAGCGGTGCCGGTGGTCCATGATACACATGGTGGATTATATTCCATTTAGTCCCTCCACTAAGTTCAACTATACTTCGGCTTGAACAAAATGAGTGTCCCAAGATCCATATTAACAATAATATATTCTGTAATAAAACATAAAAAATTATATTAACCAATTGATATTTATATTCCATTAAAATTTATAAAATTCAAAGACAAATTCTTAAGACTAAATTCTTTAAGACTAAACTTTATAAGATTAATAAGGACGATTTATAATGTTGTTCCGATATAGATAAGATTATTTTTTAAATTCATGCTAGTCTTCTTATGAATAAAATTTATTGTCCGATCTATGAGCCATAAATTATTTAAAGATTGTAGTGATAAATTATTTATTACTCGTGAAAAATGAAGAGTTAAAGCACTGTGATTAGTTGGAACATTTTTATATATTGTTAAAGTATTATATAAAATGTATATCTTGTTACAAACATTTTAAAATATTGAAATAAAATTCTAAAAAATAAGTTTTAGAAATAATAATATGTATATTTCACCTTCATTACTTAAAAAATAAAAAAAACTTTCATATATAACATATAAACAAAAATTTTGTATTATATGATTTATATATTTCTTTTATATTGTTTAATTACTTAACATTATTGTCTAACGATAAACTGCATATTTTCCATAAATAAAAGTAATGATTTTCAAAAAATTATTTAAAAATCAAATTCATTCGTTAATTTTATAAATTCATGACTAAATATATCAAAAAACAATTAATAAAAATTTAGAAAGTTTACTTTAATTATATTTATGTAATACATCAATTTAATAATTTTAAAACGCGTTACTTAATTAAATAACCAAGAAATATTTTTATCACGCTATTTATGTAATAATTACAATTAAAAATATGTATTATGCATATATATTTATATTTTTATTAATTATTCATTAGTTTTAATAGATTATGTAAGTTTTTATAATAGTTATTTTAAAAAAATTCTACGATATTCTACAATAAATAATAATTCAATATATATATAATAAATTACATAATATTTTCCTTATTGTAATAAGTATAATAATAAATTTTTAAGCTTTAGGAATAATTGTATAGTAATTACGGATTTATAAAATAATTAATAGTTTTGAAAATTCCTTTTTTTGCATTTCAAAAGGAAAAATTATGTAAAGAAAATTCATAAAGCAAATCTAGACAAACTTTATAACTAAAATAAATAATAAAATTTTATTTTTTTTTCTGTTATATACTCAAAATATAAAACAGACATATTTGAAATTTAATTCTTAATCTAATAAATGAATAAATTTTAAATTACAATTTAATTTTAAATTTAAATGTTATATTAAAATATTCAGATGTATAGAAAAGTATGTTAATATATTCTTTATAAAGAAATATATATACTGTAAACTAACTTTTTCATTCAAATGCAAAATGAATGTAAAAGATTTAAATAAATAAATTTAAATACATTTTTATTTATTGTGAAACACATTTTGCAAACATAAAATTTTTGCGAATACATTTTTGTTATAAAATTAAAAAACAAAATAAAATTATTTTATAAAATTATTTTATAAAATTAAAAAACAAAATAAAATTATTTTATAAAATTAAAAAACAAAATAAAATTATTTTATAAAATTATTTTATAAAATTAAAAAACAAAATAAAATTATTTTATAAAATTAAAAAACAAAATAAAATTATTTTATAAAATTATTTTATAAAATTATTTTATAAAATTAAAAAACAAAATAAAATTATTTTATAAAATTAAAAAACAAAATAAAATTATTTTATAAAATTAAAAAACAAAATAAAATTATTTTATAAAATTAAAAAGCAATTTATAACAATGTCTTTCCGAACTACATTTTATAAAAAATTATTATTCTTACATTGAGGAGTTAGAAATAAAAATTGGCTTTCCTAATTAAATATTTAAGTGTATGCAATAAATTTTACACATAAGTTTAAGAAAATTAGAATATATATTTAAATAATAATCAATATTTAAAAATAATCAATTAATTTTTAAATATTGATTCGAATTTTTATCGTTATAAAAATGCATTAAATTATAAAGATATTTAATTAATAGAGATTTGATATTCCTGCGAACTTACGCATAATGTCATGATAACCGGTTAATATTGATATACCGTAAAGAGGATTGCTGTTTCAAATATGTGCGTCGCTATTAAATGCTGCAGCTTTTACACCTGTTACACTTAAATACGAGTACGTAACCCTGTCAATATTCATAGTAGACTATACGTCCATCCTCCACTTCCAATATGCGGAAATCTCTTCCTTAACTACTAACGTAATTAAGAAAATGTGGTGGGCCGACTTTCCGGTAGCGTAACATTATACATGTGAATTAAAAAAAGCATTTTTGTGTGCACTGATGTCTAGGTGAGTTATAGCATGAAATAAAACTTGTATTTGTACTAGATAATACAAGTTCCACGTTTTAAAAGAATTATACGTAGTTTCGAAGAATGTGAGAGACTGTGCACAATTACACAGTAAGTTGTTTTTTATTCTTATGGGATCGATTACATAAAGTATAAACTATAACATTACTATGTTGCAATAAAAGCTTCATATAAGACTTGATATTCTCATTGCATTATTATAATTCTTTTTTAAAATTTTGATTAATCGAGTAATATTGCTTATATTATAACGTCAAACTTTTACATTTATTACAATTTAAAATTAGAATAAATGTAATTAGGATGATTATAATTCTCTTCTATTCCATTTTTTTATTATAAAATATTTGCCAATAAAGTTTCATAAAATTAATGACTTATATTTCAAAAAATTATAAATCAGTGATTTAGAATTATTTATATATAATTCATAAAAGTATTTAAATAATATTACATAATTTTATATGTAATTTTATTAAATCTTTTATTGTATTATACATTATTTTTTGTAAGATAATTTTATTTGAAATTTTATTTATTTTTCATAAATTTGAAATAAAATTTTTAATATAGTACGTCAAATATGGATATGAGAAGAAGAAATTATCGATACTAATAATACTTTTAATAATTATATAAACCATAGTAAATATTTTAATATTAAAAATATTCAATATATAAATTATTTTTATCTAAAATATTGATGTACTTTACAATTTACATAAACTTTAAAATCTTTTTTAAAAAACCTAAGTGTTTACGAATTTTAATATATATATATTTATTCGCATATAAATAAATGTGTATACAGACATATACACAAATTCTATATATGTTAAGTATTATATTAGGATCTATTAGTTTAAATATAATTCAGATTTATGTGAAAATAAAATATATTAATATAACTACTACAAATTAATTTTTATCACTATAAAATGAAGTATCTGTTGTTATTAGCCAATGCGAGTATTTTTATAATAAAAATTTTTACTTACCATAACTGATAATAAATATTATTAACTTATAAAACTTTCGTTTACTTTACTTTATTATAATAATACATTAAAAATAATTTTACCAATCATCATTATTAAATTATATAGATTATTATTACTATAAATTTAAAAAGAAAGAATTTTATTACATTTTTCCAAATATATAATTTTGTAATACATTATTCTTTCATTTTTATTTGCTATTATTTCTTGATTCGAGTGGAAATATTTATAAATAGGATTCTTGAATGATTACACGATTTTCATTTGGTAAATTTAGTAAAATCTAGATCTTGTCTAGGTTTTTTTTAATCATAATCATTGACTAGACTCAATATAATGTCTATACGATAAGATAAGATTAATAATCTATTTTTATGAATATCTACATATACTTATATTAATTTTATACGTCTATAGATACATCAATTCATTTCTTGAATAAAAGATTATTTCTTTTAATTATTCTTTAAATTAAACAGATTTTTAATATAGAGATATAATTACATAAATTATATTTAGAGAATATATTTAGATAATCAAAAATTTGTTACTTCCAATATAACAATCATACTTTTTTATTATTTAATAATCTTGATCATATATTTAATCTTAATAATATATTTCAATTCCATATTCTTTATGTTTTCCTTTGTTGAATATGTATATAAATATATTTTTGTCTTATATCTCTCGTATAAAATAAATAATTTATAAAAAACTATTATTCGCTTCCCAACATTGTAGATTTCATATGATACAAATAATTTTTCTAAATTCTAAATTTCATTCGTTTACTTGATAAAGAAATATTATTTATTTTAAAATAAATAAATATATACTTTATACAAGTGATAGTATATTGATATATTTAAATCCTTGATTATTTAAAATAGTATGTATGGATTCTTTCCATTTCTTACATTAGTATAATTATCTTTTATTATCATTATGTTTATCGAATTATGTATCTTCTTCCTAAATAAAAATGAATAAAGTCTCTAAGTATTTAAAAATATATATGTAATTATTAATATTTGATTATTTATTAATTTTTTATATCAAAATTTGTATTAATAATCTCAATATTTTTAAAATAAATGATAAATCTAATAGATAAAAACTTTTATAAAACCTAATTTATAATTACTTTAAAACTAAATAAGCTTGAGTAATATACAATAAATTATTGAAATAAAAAAACGCTATTTTAATTTAGTAAATGAAAATGATTAAAATATTTCAAGATAAAATAATGTAGAAATTATATATTTATTTATTTTTTTTTATGAAATATTATACCAACAAAGGAATATTATATTTTCAAAAATACTTTTAATATTAAAAGGTTAAAATCTCGAAATTATCTGTTTCATACAACTATACAGCAAATATATATTTACAATTGTTATCAATAGTAAATTTTAATTTATTATATTGAAATATAAATGTATATTATATTTTTGGAAGGATATATACGCTTTATAAGTATTATTTTATAATTTAAAATAAATAAACGTTAAAAATTATAAGAAGATTATATGTAGATGATATGTCATATAAAATGTCAATAATAAAATTTTATAATTTTCATTTTTCATCTCACTGAATAAACAAAGATTTGAAAACCACATTTATCTAAACATATGTTTTTGTTCCCACGTATTTAGGATTTTCCTCATAATTTTTTTACTTATCTAATGAGATGAATGGTTGTTGTTTCGAACAATCTCTTTTATTTATATTTTTAGTTATAAACTTCTATCATAGAATATCATATATATAAAATCAAACTATCTCATCCTTTTTCATTAGCTCAAGTTAATTTTTTTTTAAGTAAAGGAAAATAATTTAAAATACGAAGCGAGCTGATTCATATCACATATAATACATATATTATTTGGTGATCGATTATTACTGTATACAACTAATAATAAAAAACATCGCTTAATACTTATTATTATCAACATTAGTCATTTTTAAAAAATATTATTTTTATAAACATTTAAGACAAAAGCGAAGATAATGATTAATCATCGTCAAATAAAAATTATTGATGTAAATAGAATCAAAATCAAATAAAATATTTACAATATCCTAATAATTAAGAGAATTTTTATTCACTTTAAAATGTAGATAAAGAATTACATTATATCAAATACTCAATTAAATATACAATTTTTTATATCCAAAAATTAATGATTTAAAAATTATTTAATCAAAAATTTATAGAATAAAATACGATTCAAATTTATTTTCAAATATTTATTTTCATTAACTTGATATTTCATTTTCTATATTTATGTGTATTAATAATTATAAAGTACTTACAATTATATAAGAAAGATTTATATATTATTTATTAAAAAAATTAATAGAAATTATAGAGTTAATATGTAAATATAAAATAGGAAAATGAAGTTTATACAATATTTTTAGGTTATAATTTACAATCACAAATAAAAATATACTAGAAAATTTCATTTTCAATATGATTATTAATTTCATGAATGGTAAAAATCTTTTTCAACTTTATAATCTTATAATCTTATATAATTTTATAATGTTATCAATAAAATCACGCTTTTACACTCTTTAGTAATATTTTAAACCAGTGTATTTTCTTTTCTTAAATAACCAAAATTGAAAGCTTGACGTTGGAACGAACTATATAATATATATATGACAAATTATATTTAACAATATTATAATACAAATAACTATTAATAATAATTTTTTTAAATTATTTGATAAATTATATAAACTAATAATCAAAATAAAATGTTTTTATTATTTTAAATTCTAATTATATTATAACTTCGAAATTTTATTTGACAAAACATTTCTGTGTTTAAATTACTTAAAATATTTCTAATCGAAATAATTTTAAATAACATTATATTTTTTGCTTTCGTAATAAATGATAACTTAAACGGTTTCTTTCGACTTTCATACCGATTTATTTTTTACGTCTAAGCAGCCATGAAAAAAGTTACTGTTTCTTAAGCTAAAGAACGTAAGTAACAATTTCCTATGGGTGCAACTACGATTGTAGTTTACAAAGTTGTAATAACTGAAATTATTACTTTCAAAGCCCCTCAATTGTGTTTAAAATGTCTCTAGTGCACAGACACAATCATAGCCACAATTAACCTTTTCGTGGGTGCGCCAATTTTTCTATAACACATATATAAAACATTAATGCATAAGATTTTATATATTAAATATATATTGATGCAATATTATTAATAAAATAATGTTTTTATTTAAACTATAAAGTCTTATCGTTCATAAAAAATAAATTTCAAATTAATTTTCATATAATTTATATCTATTATTTTCATATTAATATTAATATTCAATATATTATAATATAATTATTATTGGAATGTCTTGCTATATATTAAAACAACTTTTCTCATAACTTTTTAAATTGTAAAATATTTGTAATATTGATTACGATAAGAAAATAAAAATTTTTCCATCCAAATAATAAATATCAATAATTATGTAAATAATTATAATAGACAAATATTTAAACGATTATTTTATAAATTTTATAATACTAATCATTATAAAAGAATTATTTTTATTTCTGTTAAATAATATTTCTTTTAAAATGAAATTATTCAACCTTTTTTAATTTAAACATGTGTTATTAAATTAAAAAATCAAGAATCTTTTATTATTTTAAATAATTGAGTAAGTTTCATATTTAAATACAAAACCTTGTGTGACGAATGTAAATAATATACATATATTTCATTAAAAGAATAGACTGAACAAGTATGAATTAAATTAATGTGTCTGATCCTAATAATATAAAATTATTACTCGATGATACATTTTTTAGATATCGAACTTATAATATATTTTATTATAATGATTAAAACATTAATATATACAATTATATGAAACTTATTAATTAGTTCTATAAATTCTATTTCGTATTATAAAGGCAGTTCTAAAAAAAGAGAAATACCAGGAAATCGTCCAATGTACGTTAGGCAGAATTGGGAGTAGGTGACCAAGCAAACATAGTTGCGACTTGTTCTACTTAATATATGAAAATAAGCGAGAACAAAAGAGGGGAAATAAAAAAAAGATAGTGAGTGAACGAGTAGGTAACAAGATAAGATTCAATCTAGAGTTCTTGATATTCGATTGCGTAAGTTGACCACAATTGCCAATCAAGTACTTCACGTCGTACGCAATTACTAGTACGGCTTAATATACAACACATTTTGAGTTTGCAAAGAAAAAAATAAAAATTTGATAATAATTAAGGATAATAATAAAGTTATAATTAAATTTTAAATTAATCTATGAAATTCTAGATAAATAGATAGTATGGATGAATAATGATTTTTATTTTACATTATTAATTTTTTTTTCTTTGTATATAAATGAATAAAATAAAGCGAAATGTAGTGGTCACAATTGCAGATAAAAATTTCGATGTTCAATGAACACTAATCGTATGAGATAATAAATAACCAACTAAAAATAATATTGTTTTAATAAATTTCACATTTAAAAAATTAATGAATTTTGTTAAACATATACCCTTAATTATAATACAATTATAATAATTTATGTATTTAGGTCACTATGCAATTTTTCTTGTGGAATATTATCCAAGAAAAATATTATTTATTGAAAATTATTTCGACTTTTAAAAAATTTAATATTAACGATCTTATATAACACACTATTGTATGACTATGCAAGAATTTAAATACATATTGATGGTTTTAGTGGATATTGAAAGAAAAACTAATTATTATACCTATTAATTATTCTATTTATATTAACATTATTTTTTTGTTTTTTTAAAAAATAACACTGTACAACTTATTAATTTCTAGAAAAAATAATGGAATTTTTTATTAAAGAAAAATTTTAAATGGCAATAATTCTACATTTTATTTCAAAATGATATACTTTCTAGTTTCTCTGTTTAACGAGCTTAACTTAGTGTAACTAATAAAATAACTAGTCACTACTAAATAATAAACTATTTGCTTTTGCTAAAGTATCATTTACATAACTATTAGTTATATCATCAATGTAAACATATTATCTGAAATTTATATCTATCTCTTACTAATGCATATGATATCATTTTTAAAAAATTATTCCATCCTAACGTATAATACTAATTTTTAATAATATTAAAAATTATATATTATAATTAAATACTATATTTCTTTTAAAAATTAGATCCTTTTGAAAATATAAAGATGTCATAAATATGTTTTAAAAAAGTATTAAATAAAAAATTGAGATGTATATCTAACTTAGTATTAAAAATGAGTTATAAAATAAATACTAATTTTTTCAAATTAACTTCCAAATATTCAGTTTATAACATTTTTTAATATTTTTAAGTAAATACATTTTATTCAACTAAAATAACTTCAATGTTTAAAAAAAATTTATTATAATATAAATCAATAAAATTATTTTAACTAAAAAAATTATATTAAGTGTATTTATTATTTTAAATAAAGTCTATAACTTTTTTTGAATTATTCATCATATTTAAAAAAGAATATTTGGCAATATTCTTAATTCTTAATTATATTACATTTAAAAAATATATACTTAAGTTAATATAATACTATACACCGGAACATTAATAACTTTTTTAAATTGCAAAAAATTCATAATTTTTCCATTGAATCTGTTATTAAAAAAATTATAATTGCATAACTTTGGAAAGATCAATGAATCCTTGCTCACTTAGATTTTGCTATTTTGTAAAAACATGTAGATTTTCTTTGGCATCTATTATCTATTAAATTAAAAACTAATCATTATTATGTCGTTATAATATTAATTAAGTCATAAAAGAAACACGTAAAGTGTAAGAACAGATATTGCGAATTATTTAGTCTTTCTACATTCAACGTCTAAAGAACCTCAGTAATATCTCTTTAATATAAATGAAATTGAAGAAGCAGAGTACTAGTTAAATTCATAAATAAAAAAATTTTTATTTTGTTAGAATAAAATATTTTAAATTTAAATTTGAAAAATAAAATATGAAGTTTTTTACATTTAGATATTGATTATTTTACTAAATTTATTGTTAATTTATAAAAATCAAGCACATTAATTTTTTAATTTTAATGTTGTTATAAATTTATATTGTTTTAGTTTTATGTACATAATACAAGTATTCAAATTATTTTATTAATGTGAAAGAAGATAATAAATTTCAAAGAGTACTCGTTAAAATATTTGATACAATTATAAATAAATTATAGAGTTAATTTACAATATATATGCTACATTATTTTAATTTTTTTATAAAATAGAATGTAATCATATTTTTTACTTCATTGTATCTTATAACATTAAAAAGTACTAGAATATTGAATATAATACTAAACTTTAATTTAATATTTTCTTAATAAATTGAACATAAATTATAATATGAGATAGTAAATTCAAGATTTCTGAATAATTTAACAAATCTGTATGAATTGAAAGTAAAAACAGAAGAACTTAATTTTTTAAATACATAGAAAATTGCTTGTATATCAATTTAAATTTCGATTAAATTGACATTATTCAACTTATCATAATATCTCATTAATATAATCTCATCCTATATAATAAATAATAATAACTGATTATTTAGATATTTAATCGTGAGAAAGCTTTATACAAATATATTACTTGAATAAATCTTATCTTCTACTTGAAAAATATTTTAATTAATTTACAATTTATTTAACAACTCCTAGTATGTAACATATAAAAAAAATTTTTATAAATTATAAGCATATATATAATATTCTATTTTAATTAATTCCCTATTACATCTTAACAAAACATAATATAAATTTAAAATAAATATAAAATAGTAAAAACGTAATCTCATTAAGTTTTAATATGGAGATTGAATATTTAATACTAAACATTTTTTTAATTTGTTTAGTTTAAGATCGCGTTATATAGTTTCTATTATAATTACTATATTACAAATTTACTTATTATAGATACAATCATGGTTATTTTATTTTTGAATGATCGTGAAAAATAAAAGAAATTGACAAAATATGAAAATATTATTATCATTATGGTTATAACACGATTGAATTAATGAAAAAATTAACGCTGAAACATTGACATATTATCATCGGAAATCTAAAAAGAATTTTTAGAAAAATCGAATTAAATCATTAATCTATTCGGTTATAATTGCCAGATATCACTATCGATTGATGTTTAATCTTTCTGAATACGTTTTATAATTATTGAACCGTGATATTGAGAAGTTTCAATAGTTCAATACAAATTCCTGGTGTACAGCATGATTAATAAAATATAGTTGTAGTTTGTATATATGTAGTTATCCTTATAATTTGTTTTCGGAGCCTTTTTCCTTAAAAGTATTCTATACAAATTGATAATTTATAAAAATAACAATTCCTTTTAATAACCTTTATTGTGAATAGTAATTTGATATTTAAAGAAAAACATTATTCATAAATACAGTTTTATATTACATATGAAATATATAAAAGAGCTATAAAGAAATGAAGAAATTATATATTTAAAAAATTAGTAGTAATTTTAAAAGTAATTCGAAAGAATTGCATTCTTTTAAAGTATTAATTTATTAAATCGGTGCAAAAATATTTACTAAACCATTAAAAATTTTTCAAAAATAATATAACGACTGCAAATAATTTTTGACATATACCGTAAACAAAATTTATATATATAAAAGCTTATTTTTTAACAATTAAGATTTGATCAAACTTTTTTTTTAAATTCAAGATTTTTTCATTTAAAATTATATATTAAAGAAACTATTGAATATTTGTAGATCATAAATGTTAAAATTAAATCTCACTTTATAATTTTTGCTTTATAAATACTTATAATTCCTTATTAATATGAATTTAATTCATATGCGTAATATTTATAAAAATATGCAATCGAAAAAGATCAGATTTTTCATTAAGTTATAAATTTACTTTAAATTTTATTTACATTATCTAGAATATTTCATGCTTACTTAAAATTAAATAAATTAAATTTAAAATACACTACCAAAATATGAATTTTTCAAGAAAAAATAAAAATAAACGTTATAGACTTTTAATTAATAAGGTCTCTTATAGTTCTTTTAAATATTTAACTTTAATTATGTATTAATAATTTTATCCTAATTTATCTGAATCGATTTCATTTATTTAGCATTGAAAATTATATTTAAAATTTACAATTTATATTTTTTTAATTATTTTCATCATTTCATATTAATTTGAATTAATAAATCTTGTAAAATTAATTTTCTTAATTTTCTCTATTATATTTTAGTACTTTATCGTAAATATATATATATATATATATATTTATTTATATACATTAATATTTTCATACATGTATCCCTATAATATAAAGATAACTCAAACAAAAAAAGAAAAGGAACAAGTGGGTAAAAATACAAAAGGTTCAACCGACTAAAATTATTGCCTGCTTTTGAATCTTTACAAGTATTGAAATAATTAAAATACATATTGTATGAAAATATAAAATATAAACATAAAGTGATTTCTTACAATAATATAAGCCTTAATATATAAAATATAGTTTTATTAATATTAAGGATTTTTAAATCTTTAGCAAAACTAATTACATTGTAATATTCGTATCTATATGTGATTAGTGAAAATTTCTATTAGAAACAATTTAATAACTATTAAATTTTCTTAAAAAAAAAAAAATTTTTTAACAATGTTTTTAAAAATGCTTTACTTGCTTTACTTTTTTATTAAAAAATAAAAAGACAAAAGACATGAAAAATATTAATTTAAATAAATATTTTTAGAAAAAAATCCAAAAAAATTATAAAACTAAATTTATTACGTTAAGATTTTTTTTTGAATAGAGTACATTAGTATAAATTCAACTCTAATTATTATAAATCATTCATTATGAACGAGTATACGAATTCATCATATTTTGGTATTCAAATTTACTTCACATTTATGTAAACTAATCCTAAATAATACTTTAGTCTCTTAATTTTTTCACCAATATATTACTTAATACGTATTAATCATCATTCATTTCAAATAAATATATATTTAGGATAGTTGACAATGGATAACTCTATACTAAAATAAATTGTCGATTCTGATGGATATTTACTATAAGTAATAATTCATAAAATAGAAAATGATTAAAATAATTATTTTGTTATATAAAAGCTATTATATAAACCTTTTTAATAATCGAAATGTACAGTTTATTTTCATACTAAGAATTATAATTACAAAATCTTATCATAATGAAATGTAATTAAAAATTGAAGTAGTATCTAGGAATGATGCTTAAGGAAGAAGAATTTTGATGACTTTTAAGTTGATAATTACTGCTTTAAAAATCGTGAAATAAAAACAGTCAAAGGAAATGAAAACACATAAATTTTAGTATTCGAAGACATCTTGAACAAAATTTTGTAGAAAAAAAATTTATTATCGGTCTAAATTATGTACAGTTATTAACGGATGATTGGAGGGACGTGAAAAAACACACCGAGATCGAGCAACCTTAAATCGCTACTTAATACTGTGACTGATAACTGTGGGATTGTTGGTAGCTCTGGGGCTGCGGTTGATAGATTGATGCCGGTGATTGATATGGCCGCGATGCGCTGGTAAAGCTCTGAGGGGAGCTCGGATAGGAGTTTGGTCCTGAATAAGGTGTCCTAGGGACGACGCCGATGGTATGAAATGGTTGAGCTTCTGCTTGGTATTGTCCTGTTGATAAAAGTTGCTCTGCAAATAAAATATAATTCAAATTGTATTAAGTATTAGAATTTCTTATTAATATTAATAACAAGAAATTTTATAATACTTTAAGATATAATATTTTCCAATTTAAATCCTATGAATGAATAATCACCATGAAATAACTATATTTTACTATGCTAAATTAGATATATTTTAGTAGAATAATCACGATTTAGTCCTTAATTCAATAACATTCTATAATAAATTTTATATTGTATTTACCTGATAAAATAAAAATTCAATATTTTTAATTATTTATATAGATTAAAATAATTTAAAATAATTTTATTAGTCGATGAAAAAGTTTAATACAAAATGATATGGATTATATTTTATTATGTACTTCAAGTTAAAATTAAATTCTTTAAAAATTATTATAAATTATTCTGAATAGTTGTGCTAGTTTAGTCGAGAAAGTCTTATAGACATCTTCTTTTATAAAAATTAAAGTATTTAATTAAATTAAGAGTGTTAAGATATTGTGTTGCATAAATCTAAAAATATAACTATTGTAATCATAAAACAATGCAAAAAATGCCATTGTTTTCTGATAAAAATAGAGTAATAAATATATATTCCTTGGAAATAATTAATATGTGGTTAATATTTCTTAAAAAACATCTCCAGATAGTAGTCAAAACCGGTTTTTATTCGAGCATAACATGACTAGTAATTTTGTTCTATTCACCACAAGTTTTGAGACAAATTGGTCCGTGACCTACATACTTTATCTTATACTTAAATATTAAAAAACTTTTATTTCCGCATAAAATGTACATCTTCCGTTGAAATTAAATTGATTTTATACTTTTTTATGCTTTAACTTATATACAGAACTATTAATTTTATGATATAACACTAGATAATTCAATAATTACTTGATAAAAATATGATAAACGTTGGTTGATACTTATATAAAAGATGTAAAAAATATAATAATTATTATTTTATACATATTACTTGTTAGTAATAGAAAAATAAGTTAAGGAATATTAAATAAAGAATTTTTTAAAATTCAGTTAGTTAATTTAAATAAAAAACATATACAATAAATAAACTGAAAAATAATTTTATTATGTACATAATGTAATTATTTTATTTCAAAATATTTTTTTAATTTAATTAATTTATCAATGTGAAAGATTTTAATATTTACAGAAAAACAAAGAAAATGTGTAATATTATTAATAATCACTTAATTAATAACTATTGCTAAAAAATCACAAAAAATAAATATCAATTATAATCTTAATATTGGATTTACAATTAAAAAACTATACGAAATTGATTCATGTAATAACAATGCTAAAATATAATTCATATTATCCGTATATAATTTATAACTAAAAAAGAACATTTATATTGGTCTTACTCTTTTCACTATTATGAAATTTATTATAAAATTCTAGTAAATAGAATATTAATAATGTTATAAATACTAATACAGATCTTTCTTCTTTTATACATAACTCATTATTTACACAATTTAACAATATTAATCAATTGAATATTTTTTTCATTTATATAAGGCATTTAAATATATTATTATCGAAATTTATTAAATATATAAACATTTTCATCATAATTTTCAAATAAATAATTATACTTATAAAGATCACTTCCTTGCCTAAATACTAATGAGATCGAAAATCTTTAAAAGATACATTCATCTAAATAATAATTTAGAAAAAAGAAAAAATAAATCGTTCTTTACTTTAATTAAATAAAAAGTGATATAACTAATTCAATATTTAATAAAAATAATACAAAGAATTAGAATTTCTAATGAAATATAAATATAATATAATATACATAATAATTTAAAATAAAATTTTATAATAATAATTTTTAAAAAGCTCATAAAATCTTAAACTCATATTTCGTATTATTTAGTGGGTATTAATGGAATTAATTAATAGTAATATAAAATTTATCATTTTCCTTTTATAACTAGTATACCTCTAAATAATAATTAATAATTTCTTAACTTGTGCATAATGTAAAAAAACATCTGATATCATACACATAATCTATTACTGATCAATTTCAATAAAAATTTTATGGACAAGATTTCAGTGGAATAAACAGAGTAAAATAAAACCTATTATCGAGATAAATATTTACAACTTTTTGCATCATCTTATAAATTAAACGTTCTGTATTTACCAATTCTTAGATTTCAACCTATTAATTCATTTATATAAAGATTTAAAATAGCAATCACTTGAATAAATAATACACTTATATGTACTAATAATGTGCAACATAAAATATTAATTTTTATGAAAAAATTAAAAGTTTTAGAAGAGCTACTCCAATTTCAAAGGATCGCAAAATTCTTTTTTCTCTCTAACGTAATAATAAAATAACGATTAACGTTACATTATTTGCAATATAATACACTTTATACGAAAAATCTCGATAGGCCGAGAATATCGAATACCTTGGCCCTCGTTGGAATACTCTTCATGACGTCCATACTTATAGGCCCGGGCTTCGGCGTCGGCAAGCTCTTGGAGTCGCACGGCCTTCAAGGCGGCGACTTCGGGAGTGTCAATGACAGTACCGTCATCGGCCAGAGGCGCAGGCACAAACGGAGCCTTGGCTCCTGCGGACACCTGAAAGCTCTTGTGCTCTGGTACGAAATGGGCTTGCTGAGGATAGATTGGGGCTGGACCTGGACGCTGGAATTGGACCGGTCCTGGTCCAGCGGAGTAACCGGCGCGAACGTAAGAAGCACTGGAAGGTGCGGGCATTGACTGGGTCGAGAAAGCATAAGGCGAATGCCCGACGCTAGAGAATTGAGGTCCGTAAGGTCCAGGCTCCTGAGACTTGTCTTCGGCAGCCCTGGCGGCGGCCCGAGCGAACTCCGCGAAATGTGCGGCCTTAGCTTGAGCGACCTCGGGTGTGTCGACGACGGTACCGTCCTGGCCAGTCGGAGCTGAAGGCGCAGCGTATTGAGATGCTGGAGCCGTGTGATAGGCCGCCCCTTGGTGACCTGGATACTGAGCCCGTACTGCGGCTATCGTACACAAGAGAAGTATCTGCCGACGGATAGAGCGCTTACGGTCAAAATAATTCAAAGTAGCTATGCTTTACAAATTACACGTGAGCTTGAGTTGTACACTTACTTGTCTTTTATATATGTAAAATTCTTATGTATGTTTATATAGATATAACTATTTACAAATGATAAAATTATGCGTTACTATATTGTGTTTTATTTTACATTATATACTTCGATTTTGATCAAATGAAAAGCGTTAAAAATAAAATACCGATAATAGATAATAGGAATATATAATACGATTATTAGTACAGTTTCATTAGGTGTTAGCGTTGTTTAATATTTCATATAAGTTCTAATTTATCTATTCTTAATATATATAGTATAACAAATGTTATTATTCTTTCTTTTATTAATTAATTGATTATATCTACTTATTCATCGCGGTAAACTATAAATCAATTACATTATATATAAAACTTGCAGTAAAAAAAAGTTTTTATTTTTATTATATATTTATTTATTATATATTTTTATTATTATTTTTATTATATATTTATTTGTTATTACCTACATATTAATACTTTGAAACTAAAATGACTAAACTAAATTTCGAATGCGTAATAAGAAATCACAAAGAATTTCCTTAAAGTGAAAGTTTCGAAAAAAATGTTAGGACAATAAATAGAATTGACGATCAATTATAATTACAAGTAAAATAAATTTTGAAAGAACTGTTTTCGAAACATATTTTAAACATACTTATAATGAAGTTCTTTCGAATATTTCTTTGAATTTTACTTTGATTTTTACTGAAAATAGTTTTCACAGCTATCATAAGTTTTAAAATATTAATTAATTTTTTGTAATTCAAACATAAAAATTATTAATTTCTGAAAAAATTTGGTTGAAATTTAACTCACTTTAATTATATTACTAGAATAATAATTAGTATTATAATCATTGATATCTGTTTAAAGAATATATTTAATCTTTTTTATTACAAATAAAAATATTATGATATTCTGTGTTTATATCATATTTTCAGCGCTTTAAAAAATTTATTCTAATGATCTTCTAAATAAAAAATTAAAAAAGCATTACTTAATTATTATATATAATTATGCGTTACTAAGTTTATATTAATTTTTTCATGTTATAATTACTTTTTCTATTAACTATAAATATTTTAATATAGAATAAACCTCATCGTTCATACTAAAACAATATTATACTATAAAAGTAATCTTTATTATATACAAAATACATATTGCATATATAATTATAGCTGTAGTAGCATATAATTATAAATGATGTATTGTAACGTAATGTGCGATATTTTTTAAAAAAATTAAATTATTCATCAACATCTAATATAAAAATTTAATGTAAATATTGCATTCGACACGGTGTTAAACAATTTTTTCACCTAGATTATAAAATATCATTTATTTATAAATCCAAATTACCTATTTGTGAATATTTAACCTGTAAATGTTTTTAGTATCTACTAAGAAAAAGAATTACTTTTATAAGTTCTTTATTATATATCAATATTATATTAGTTACAACGTACGCTATTATAAATAAAGAAAGTCTGCATGATACATTAAAAAATGTATGTATTATGAATTGATTTTATTCATCATTTAGATTTTAAGGAAAATCATAAAAATTACAAACATATGTTTTAATTATATTTTATGATATCCTGTTATAAAATGTAGCAATGTTTTATCATATAATTTGAAATATGTAAAAAACTATATCACTTATTTTTAATCGAACAATCTAAAAATTAATAAACGCATTAAGATAAGATAATCTTAATAATTATAACTAGAATACTACAGTTTTTAAGAAGATATGTAAATGTTCTTAAGAAAAACTAAGGATTAAAAGCGACTAAAATAAGTGCATGGTTTTAATGGCGAACTTAAAAAAGTAACTCAGAAGAAAATAAAATTATAAGCGTTAGAACGGTTAATCGGTCACATCAGAAAATCCTCGCAATCCTTGTCTCGGGGCTATGAGGTCGGGCGCGGCTCTGTGACCTGTTTCATCGCGATCGTATTTCTCTTAGTGCCCAAGTTAACCTTTCACTTTTCTTTGTTTGAAAATCTCGATGCACTCAATCGCTCGCGTGCCCACGTACCCAGGCTTGCACTCGCCTACGCGCACAAGCCAGCGAATGTGAGGGCACATGAAAAATAAGAAGAAAAAGAAATCCGAACTCACCAACGTGTAAATCATCTTCAGTTTATCGTCAAAGCTCATGGCTATTTCTTCGATCGCGCTTGCTATTGTTTCCCTAGCTCCGCGTTGCCTGTATGCGCTCCGGCCGACCGACGCGATTCGCGCTTTCTGTGTACCAGGAGAACGCGAGGAGTCTCATTTATAAGTCCGCAGGACTCCCCGCCCACACCCTCGATTGGGCCGCGGCGGGGGCGCAGACTCACACATACACATTGACGCACTAGGAGAGATTGCCGATCTCCTTCTCGCTTGAGAGTTAAACGTGATTTTCCTCCCGTTTCCAGCTCCCGCGTTCTCGGGTTGCTTTCCTTCTTAATCTCCTTCGCGTCCCTTGCCGATGGCCTTCAACCTTGACACTTCATTGTAGATGGAATTCTCTCTCTCTTTTTACTTTCCCCTCTCTCTCTCTCTCTAACCATTTTGCTTTCATTAAACTCTCTCACACTCTCCCTCTCTGTCAATCGTTTGCCTGTTAATTTCTGCTTTTCGACGAAATCATCCGGAAATAGAAATTGTACAAACTTTTTACTTCGGTGGAACAAGTCATAAAACATTGCTACCAGCAACCAATTTAAAACCACATCACATATATTAATGCACGATTTGTGGATGAGTGCTCTTTATATATAAGAGGAAACTATCCAATATTTATCGCATGTGATTCTGTATAAAAGCATCGTTAATACTATTAACTAGACAATGTAGATAGACTAGCTGTAACAACTAGAGTAACTGACCTTTTTTAAGTTAAATTACAAATAGTGATTTAATAAATACAAGATTTTATATAAGCTTAGTTTTATTAAGAAGTGAGTGATGTTTGAATCATTAAATTATATCGGAATAAATACATTTTAATTCATTTTTATTTTTATTTTAACAGTATTTAGATTCAAAATAAAAAAGCTTTATGTGAGAAATCAACAAATGCAAACCTATTTCATACAATTAATGTAATATAAATCCAATACAACATGTTATATCATGAATCAACAACCTGTACAATACTATGTATATGTATGAAAAGAACATTGATATAATCTACCTGTTAGTAAATTAATTTTATTAACGATTATCGAGCACTGTGTAATATTGACGTACTATAAATATTCAAAAACAAGAGAAAATTACTCAAATTAAATCCACAACTTTTAATAATATAATTAGTAACGATAAATTTTCTATTTCTTCATTGATAAAGACAATTAAAAGATTTATGATAAAAAAATTAATAAATAATTAATCTTATCTAAATGAATATATTAATACAATTAATTATGCACAAAATTAAATTTCTAGTTTATGTAATATAATAATTTCATTACAATTATAAAATTTTGATATTCAATATCCGTCAATTTTGTTTTACATATTTAGTTGTGAAATAAAAATTCTATATACTTAATAAAAATTGGTCTAAAATCGAATTTTTAATAAATGAAATTTATAGATATAATGTGTATATACACATATATATATATTGATTAATAAATATAAAAGATTTATATAAACAAAAATATTTAATATACTATAAAACATTTACATGAATACAATTATAGTTTTTTTACGATCTACTAATTTAAGTTAAAACATTTTTAGAAATTCTTTATAACTTGTATCGATTTATTTGAACTCAAACAATATAAATTTTTGGTAAATATGATTTTTAAAAACCTATAATTTAAAATATAAATATTCTTGCTATAAAAATATAATATTAAAAAATTTATTAATAATATAATTATTAATTATTAGAAATGGTAACGTTTTAATTACTTAACAAAAGTTAAATAAATAAATGCTTAACTTCTATACTTATAATTTTCATCAAAAGTTCATATGATACTCGAAATAACAAGTTGCAGCTGAGTGTACATAAACATAACTGATACGTAATGATAAATTATCTGTTTCAAATCTTAGATACGAATTCATTGAAGTAAATATCTAGAGCTTCAATTGAATATATTATATATAAAATAAAGAAACATATTGTATAATAAATATCTATCATAAACTAAATTAAATTTAATTATGATTTTGAAAAAAAAATATTTATTATATATTACAGTTATTTTTCCATACTATTATCCACGAAATTTGATGGTATTATATGAAGAAAATTTGAAAATGAATACTTTTTCAGTATTTTAGTTATATCTACATCAAAACTACTTAATGCTCTTATTTAAATAGGTAGACAAAAAACTACTGTCCCTTAAAAATTCAATAAAACGTATGTTAATTGTTATATTATAAATACGAGTATAGGCAAGTATTTAAATATAAAATACCTTTTATCTTCAGGTTTTTATGTATCAAATTATTGATCTTCATTGAAATACACAAAGTAACCAAAAAAAGAATATTGCACGATAAAATGTACTATAAAGGTTAAGTAGGTACTCTTAAAATCACTAATATACTATTTTATGAGAAATTATAAATTTAAGTGAAAATTAAAAATTTTTAATGATAATAAACTCAATAATATATAACACTTTATTGAGTTATTATTTATCTAGAATTTACAATATTACTTTGTGTATATTATTAAATTAAGATTTGTACATTTTATAAATATAAACACAAAAAATATGTGCCTCTTACATTTATATAATATTTGATTTTAATTATAATTTTATGACGAATCATATTTATAATATTTTCATATTTTTATATTTTGCACAGAAAAATACTTGCATATAAAAGAATATTATTATCGAAACACTTTTCTCTCTATTCTTTTCCATTCTATATCATCTAAAATAAGAATAAATTTTTTCTTTATACTTATTAAGATTCTATATGTCATGATTAGATTTGTTCAAATCTTTCAAAGCATGATACTAAATTGAGATTCTCATGTTTATTTCAATAATTTTATTATATATTTTATTATTATTTAATAACAAAAGAAAGTGAAAGTAATTTTAAGTGATCATTTGAAAAAAATGTTGTAATTTCGAATATGAGCATTGATCAACAATATACATGGATTTATTTTTAAATATATAATACTTTTAAATAATCGTATAATTAAAAAAATTATATTAACTTAAGCAATAAATTTAGTCCAAAAATAATATTTTTATTAATTATTTTTTATTCATTTTTATTAATTGAATAATAAAATAATGAAAAAAAACTTTTGAATAAATAACTTCTTAAAAAATATAAATATTTCTTATAAATATTTCTTATAAAAAACGAAGAGAAATACAATAAGTTGTTTGAACTTCAGATTCTTTGCTAAAAAGCTATAATCTACATTCAAATATTTATAGTACGATTTATAAAAAATCATGGTACTCAAAAAATATGTGTTTAAATATGCAAATATATAAAATTATAATTTTACAGAATTCTGATTTAATTAAGAAAAAAATATTATATTATTAAATAACGAATTATAATATGTAATAATATAATAGCATATTTTCTAACTGTAATTATATTGATATATGATTATAAATCTATTCTTAGAAACATAAATTGTAAATTTAAACAAATCTGTTAAATTATATTCATTATTACGTTTTTCATGTTATGGTTTTTGTTTACATAACTTTGTTATATTTTTAATATTTAAATTTTAACACGTAACTAAAATATTTTTATAATTGCGTAAATACTATATTTAGCTATGTTTAAATTTTCAGTAATTTATCATTATATTATATATTATTATTTTACTGTAATATAAGTATAAAAATAATTAATAATTTCATAAAATATATTGCATAAAGCAATTACAAATAATTGTAATAATTACAGTAATTTTGATTATTTTTCTAAAGTAATTTCTTATTTACTTTCATCGCGATAATGTGATAAGTTAATAAGCTAATTTAAATATTATATATGACTGTATTTAAAACTTTTTGATTTATATTATTGCATGTAAGTATTCCTAAAATCAATGGAGTCATTAATATCATTAATTTTTATCTTTTTATATTTATGATATATAATATAAGATTTTATGTAATTACATAGTCTTGAAGATTCATAATGTTACAATTTGAAGTTTATAAGAAATTTCAAAAAAAATTTGAATTTAAAATATTAAACTATTGCTTTTAAATAAACCTGAAAACTTATCAACGGGAGTGAAAGCTTTATTTATATATTGCAAGACATGCATTCGACTTTAACACTGGAAAAAAATCTTATAGCTCTCATAATGTCAGTAGAAATCAAAACAAAGTATTTGAAAAAAAGTAGACAACATTAAGCGAACATAAGGTAAACATCAAAGAATGAAAAAAAAGAAATAAATCGAAAATACTGAATGAAGGAGAAAAGGAGAGAGGGGTCAACGTTATATGGGAGTATAGGAAATATTAACCGAGTATTTCTCGATAGCCCTGAACTGTTGAAGGACTATGGGCGCGAGTGTAAGTGAGCGAAGGACGGATTGCTCCAGAACCAAAGCACGTAGCTCTTACATTTCTCGCCGTCTTCCTCCTTCTCATCGATCATTTCTTATACGACGTTACAGATACGTTATCTAATAAATCCAAATATCTTCAATACACCTATTCTTATTAGTTTTTCGTATAGTAATTTATGTTCATTTTTATTTTTATAACAAGATTCTCCATTGTTTTGAGGAACGTTACATTTTATTCAACTATTTTATCTATTATTTTTCTGAATACTATAATATTTTATTATATTTATATATATTGTTATTATTCATTATTATTTATTGAGATAATTTTTTCTTACTGCAAATTTTGTTTTAAATATTATCTTTTAATATTTTATAATATTTACAAAAAATTTTCGAAACATACTCAAAAATAAAATATTATTAATTACTATATATTTTGTATAAAGGTTCTGATTTAATTGATAATTCAAATATTTTCAATTACATTTAGCTTAAAGAATTAAAAATAACTAGTAAAACGTGAACAATAATATGTACAATAATTTCAACTATTATCTTTTCATTCTTTTTTGTCAATTTTTATTTCTATATTTATTTTACATTCTCCAGGATTGTGATGGTGAATGCATTTACCACATTTGTATTGCATATTGCAATTTTGTGGCGAATGGCCCCGAAGTTGGCAGTTGTGACATTGTATAATAATTTTTTAATTACTTTTTCACACTTTATTTCGTGATATTGTAAATATTTTATACTTCGTAATTTATTTATGTTACTGTTTGATGTAATATGTACATTAAAAATAACTAGTTCAATATTTTTTTTTTTTAATTATGTGTTTTAAATTGTTTTACTTTAATGAGTTGAATTTCCTCTATTTGCAAGGTATTCAATTCATTTAAAATTTCCGTTTCATTGAAATTTTTATTTAAATCTTTTAATAAGTTTTTTTCCGATTTTGGAGTAAATGTGTAGTAGTTTGTTTTTATGTTTTTTTAATATTTTTATCGTGTTATTAAAATCATCGATTGATTTAAGACATAAAATATGTTTGTTGTTATGTATGTATTTTATAGTGTAATCATTTATGTATGTGCTAGATTGTAAGAGTTTTACCGCGTCTTTGGATTCTTGATATATTATATTTATAGATGGGGGTTTGTTATTTTGCTTATTGTATTTGTTTTGCTTATTAAATAAGAAATTATTTTATTTTGAAATAACTTATCCCAAATAAGTATTTCAGAAAGAAAAATCTGTAAAAACTTACATATAATGGTCAGTCTCCCAAGAATCAAGAAATTCCTGAAAAAAATAGTCAAATATGTAGGAATACAGTTAGACATATACATAAAAATTATAAAGAAATCGTAAGTGCAGTTTTAATTCTTTTTATTTATATAAAATTATATAAATTCTATAAATCATTTGGTTTTATTTATTTTAATACATCAATTAAATAAATTTCTAAATTAAATCATTAATTCTATATTTATCTTCTAACTTACGATATATATTAAAAAATTCTGCTAATTTTCGTTTGGTAACGTAACTGTATGAAGTAATTTAATAAGTCGCGAGTTTTTCGTGAATATTGTATTACACATATTCTACTATATGTTTATATTTAATGTCATATATAGAAACTTTCCACTTTTTTGATATCGTTTAATATAATTTTCAGAGTCTAGCATAGAAAACCATAAAAATCATAATATTTGTATCGGAGCTTGTTCAGCATATTCTAAACTCACAGAAGCTCGAATATGCAAATGCATAAATAACAGAAATTATAATCAATAGTATTTAGTTTCTAGGTCTTTTAATTGTGAAATTCGATATGAAGCCATCTGAAAATGATTTCATATACCTTCACTGATTTAATAATCTCGGCGAACTTTGTAGGTATTTGTGCATGAACTGTTAGTTAAGTTTATTGATGTATACGATTAACGATGTTGTAATTTTTTTTCAATTCATTAAACTGAACTAAAGTTTTGGAATAATTAAGTGACATGTATTCGATAGTATATCTTACTTTTATAATATATAATAGTGGATGTTATGTAAAATAATTTACTAGATTAAAAGTACGGTATTTATATATTTTTAATTTATTAGAAATAAACAAAAGTTTTATGGAAATAACAACTAAAAGAAACAATTATATTAATTTAAATATAAAGAATTTTAAGTATTGGTTATTTCAATTGTAGTTAATATAATTATAATAACCAGTATTAGTTCTTAAAATTTCAATTTAAAGTGATAAACAAATATTGCTTTTTACAAATAATTTTTTTACTATAAAATTTTACTATGTATAGTATATAATTTCAATTTATCATTTTAATATTAAGTAGATTAATAATTTGACAATAAATTAAAACATCAAATTTATTATTTTTTTAATTTATTCTTCTATACACCTACTATGAATAAAGACTTAAAAACAGGATACACCAAAATAAAAATAAATAAACTAAATATAATAATAAATAATACAATATAACTGATGAAGTGAGAATAATTTTTCAATACAATTGATAAAATCTAATAAAATCATTTTTAAATAATATATTGTAATTGATTCTATTACATGGGAAAAAATAGTTTTTAAATAATAGTCATTAAAAAATCTGAAATATTTTGTATAAAATATATTTTAATATTATTTTAAAGTTTATAATTATGTTTGAAAAGTATTAGTTAATATTGATTTATTAATATTTATATAATATGTTTATTTTTTCGTAAGAAAAACTATATATATAATAATATATACATTATTTTATTATAAGAGAAAGGGATTTTACATATTTTAAGAATTTTATTAATATGGATGTAAAATTATATGTATAATTATAAATAATTATAAAACCTTAAGTTATTTTATGCAATATATTTATTTTGTAATAATTTTAATTAAATAGAGATAAAGAACGTAACAATGGATTAACAATAAAATTTGTTTATCGTCAATGATAGCTAAACATTTTATTCTCTTATATATATGAAGTTTGCTCATGATAGAGCAATTGATTTGGGAAAGATAAATTGTTTCGTTATTGTATCATTATCATTGTGTTAAGCTTATTTTCTAAAATTATTTCTCCCATTTAACCGTTTTAAAAATTATCAAAATTCAAATTATTATAGTCTGATCTTTTATTTATTATATTGGATAGTATACATCTATAAACTAATAGTAATCAGGGCATCGTTTATAATTTATGAATTCTATGATGGATTTGATTAGCATAGAATGTTATATGTAACATTTATAATTTTTAATACCTTATATACAGTGATGAATATATATTATTTAAAATTGATTTAAGAATTTATTTTTTGTCACTTTCGATTACATATTTTAAATACAAATATTAAAATATAATTTTTATATATTAGTTAATGTTAAAAGCAAAATAATTATAATTTTATAATAATATAGCTAATTTATTGTCATTTTAAAAATTTAAAAAATTTTTTTTTATTTTTTTGAAGTTTTATTATGTTTTCAAGAAATATATATGAAATAAAAATCTAAATTATTAAATAGTATTATTATAATTTAATACTAAATTGGAATTAAATTAATTTTTATAAAATTTTTTCTTACCTGATAATATTAAGTCTTTAAACAATAATTTGAAAAAACCATATTCACTCTATATATCAACATTAATACTTAAAACAAATATTTTATCTAAATATTGACTAATATAAGGAGTTTAAAATTATGAATATTTTATACTTCATAATATTTTTTTTATAAATTATAACTAATACACATATTCTGAAATTAGAATGTTAAATGTATCTATAATTTTTTTGACATATATCGAACAAAAATTACATCAAAAAATTAGATGCGTTAAAAAGTCTTATCGATATTTCATCGATATATAAAATAATATATCTACATATTTATTTTATACTAAGAATAGTTAAAAAGAATTAGAATTGGTAAATCATGAGGCGAGTATTCGGAAACATTTCCTCACGAAACACACGCGGGATCTTGGCGTAATATCAAAGTTTTTTTATGATATCAATGTCTAGCACGTCTATTTGAGTACAAATAGATAAAAAAAACAACTTACTTTCTATAGCTACACTACTTATGCCTTAAAAAACCGCGATTGCTGTACTATGAACTACCACGGTGATCTGTTATATTGATTTAAGCTAATTTCTTTGTCTAACGAAAGAAAATAATTCTCTAAGTATAAATAATTCAATACTATTCTTGAAAGATATTTTCAATTAAACTTTATTTAAATTATTTTTCTTGTATTTCTTACACTATAATATTCATATTCTTGAAGAAAATACAATAATATTATCGGGATAAAGGAACTTTAATACAATAATAAAATATTTCAAGATTACAATTCATTTTTAACATATATGATTATTGTTTGTAATTAAATATTAAATATGAAGGTTTCAAAGTTAATAAGATTAATCCTACACAAACTAAGTTTAGATATATAAAATTATTGTTGTAATTAATACAAAATAACAAAAATATCTCATAATTTTATAATAATTTGATGAATTTAAAATTATTCTAATTTATTGCTAAATTAAATTAATTATTAGTTTCAATAATAAGTTATTTCTATTTTCACTTATGATGTTTTCATTTATAATACTTAATTTGAATTTTTTGAGCCTTACATTATAAAGAATTTAAAATATTCATGAGGAATTTATTCAATAAAACATGCTTTTATTAATCTTATGGTTTGGAATTATCTAATAGAATTTATAATACTATAATTTCTTTAAATTTTTTTTATAATTTAATAAATCATTTATGCTTTAGAAATTATTAAAAAAAAGCTTATAATTAATTAATAATTTTTAATTGAACTATAATTATGTAATAATTATTTATCAAGCGTGTCCATTAATTGTCAGTTTCTTAAGGCAAATTAATGAATACTATTCATTTTTTATATTAAAAATGAATGTTTTATAATTCTTGTATTATTTTTAGTTATTTAAAACGATTTTAAAACAACAAGTATGTTTTGGTAAACAAAATAATTCATTATTAGTCCTATTAATAAAATTTTGTTATTTCAATTTTTTAATTTCTTATTGCCTAAATTATTATGTTTATATTATGATAATTAAAATAATTTATGTCACGTATGTTTAATCGGATAATTATATTTCGCATTGATTTAAATAACTTAATTTTTAATGATTTAAAAAAAATATGAATTATATAATTTACTAACACTTAATAATACAGTTTTAAATTTGTAAATAATTGAAAAGTTTTTAAATGAATTATTATAATTATATTTTTATAATGACAGTTATACTTTAAAAAAATTTCATTAGATGTTATTTTATCTCAAAAGTTTTTAATTAATATTTATATATCAATCAAAATATTGTAATATATACGACAGTAATTTAAAGAATCATATTATTAAATTAAATTTACTTCTATAATATTTAAATGGAAGTTTAGAAAAAATTATTTTTTTAATTATATTAATAACTAATACTAGTAGTTAAAAGCTACTTTCAAATCCTTCTGTTAATGTATTATTTATGAAAAAGTTTTTTACTGTTATTTTTTAGATTATTTTCCCATTTTTTCAACTAAATATAAAATTTACATGTCATTGATTTTAAAGATGAGTTTTAAAAGGTTTTTTATTTAAAAAGTTATTTTTATTTTTTCCTTTTTATTTTTATTATCTTCAAACATAATAGTTATAAGTCGATGGATTTAAATCCATCGATGGATTTAAATCACCAATGTCCGGAATCCCGGACTCTTAGGATCTCTCTCATGCTTACCATAAGACAGTTCCTCGGGTTTATGATGTGCTCGCCCTTTTCTTCCAACATAGGAGTCCATCGACAGACACTCCGACGTTTCCTTAAGCATGTGATCTCTTTTTTTATTTCCTTTAGAAGGATCTAGCCCGACGACTTGCTTGGGCTGGCGATTTCCCTCTTCTTCTTTGGCCGGAGAGGCCGTCCGGCAGCCCATCGACAATGTTTCACGCCCGATTTCGAGATTATTCGTATGTAGGTCCCATTAAACCCGGCGGTACTTTATCTTGTCCAACCCCGCTCCGGCTCAATGCCGAATCAGTTGTGTCCTCTTCGAACTTCACCTTCTCGCATTACCTTTTTACGTTTTTACCTCCTCTGTGAAGTTTACATGTACTTCTCGAGGAGTTCCCCCCCGCGGCGACACGCACGAGGCTAGCATTGCGAGCCGTCGTGATAGGAACTTCGCAAATGTCTTTCATTTCATTTCGCTTCTCCGAGCTCCGAAAAACAAAGTTTTTGTATGATTTTATCCGGACTGTGATCATTCCCCGCGCCGTGCATTTGTGAACCCATATCGAGTAACCCGGCGCTTTGAAGATCAACGCGGTACCGCCCAAGACTTTCCCCCCAAGAGAAACACTTTTCCGCGGAGTTTTTGATCGCTAAAAATAAACATAAATAAAAATATAAATAAATATGAGTTTAGGTTGTATATCCTGAGTTAACTTCATTTACATCATACGTTATTTGCAAGACATTCATTTTTTATATAGTTCTTCTAAGAACCTCAAATTTTTTTATATTTCTCTATATTTAAAATAATTTAGTAATACTTTATAATTATTTTTCCATACATGACGAGTATTACTATGGATATATTAAATACAATTTTATAGCTTATAGAAATTAATACTAAGATATTAATTTTTTTATATTTAAAATGAAAAATTAAAATCCATTTTTTATACTTGGTTATTGTATAAATTATTATTATAATTACAATAAAATATTATTGTATGATTGAATAAGGTTTTTTCTAATTTTTAATAAGAAATATTTTTTCAAAATTAATATAAAGTTATTAAGAATAACTATCTCATGTTATATTTTAGCATTATATTGTTACATTTTCACTAAAGAATTCGAATCACAATTCATTTATTAACTAAATAACCTTTATTTGATAATAAGTACTGGTTTGAGCTGATGCAAGATGTAATTTAGTTAATAAATATATTATTGCAATGTTAATACTTCTCTCTTCTCTTATTGACTAAAGAATTAAACAATTATTTATTTCTGATTGTTCAATGTTATATTGTTCTCTTAATATTAATTTAAGTTTTATTCTTTTAAAGCCCGCTTCAGCCGAATGTGTCTTTTTTGTAATATAAAAGAAATTTTTATATTATAAATTAATTTTATTTGTAATAATTTTTATAACTCATATAGTCTTTCAAATTATTTTCTTAATTTATATTATTATATAATATCACTAATAATCATTGATTATTGTAGAGTCAGTCAACTATATATTGTATATCAGTTTATTTTTCTTCTGGATTGATAATACTTTTACTATTTTCCATTTTTTCAGAGAGTACATATTATTTAATGCATTTTTAAATATTAGCATATAATAATGTCGATATGTTTGGAAATATATAACAGTACTATATTTGGCATGTGTCGAATCCTGATGATTTTTCGTTGTTTAATTTATTGAAAATAATATTTATCTGAGTATTATTAATAAAGTAATCAATTTCTTTATCTGGTTATTTTGAATTATCCACTGTTTTCTATCGAGAAAGTTGTTATTGTAATATTTTGTATTATATCATTTTTTATTTATTCTTTTAATTTATGAGTTTCTTTCATAATTATATTGTTGAGTTTCGGTTTACCAAGTGTAGTGTTTTGTTTATATACTTCAGAATAATACAATCTTAGTAAATTGAGTTTATCTCTGGTGTTTAATATTATATATTGTTATTCTTGTCTTTATTTATATTTGTTATATCTATTCCTGCTTATCTTAGTGTTGTGATATCTTTATATGGTAATTTTAATGGAGCATATTCACATCTTCTTTGGTTTTAAATATTGAATTAATTTTGGGGAACATTATTGTTGGATAATTTTTTGAGATCTTTTTTTTTTGTTATTCCAGAAGTTATTTATTGATTTTGAAAATTTTTGTTGGATATGTTTTTTTATTTCAACGCGTATTTATAAATTTATAATTCTTGTTTTTTACTACCATTGTATTTTTGTCGTGATTTATTTATTAGTGTTAGTATATAGCATTTATCTTTTTATAGTTTTTGCTACGATTTTGTTTATGTAACATTCATAACCATTATTTTCATTATTTTAGGTACTAACGTGTTAACGGTGTGTTTATGTGATTTTTTATTTTATCGATATAATTATCTATTTCATTATTTGTTAAGTTTTTGTTGTTTTGTATATCTAGTTGGCAGTTTTTTATTAACAGTTATTTGAATGTATTCCAGTTCGTTTTGTTAAAGTAAAATTTATAGTTAACATTGTTGAATTCATTATTAGAAAGATTTTGTATTGATAATTTTACTTCTGTAAGTAGTGCATTATGATCACTATCATATTCAATCGTATTATTTATATTTATTGTTCATTTGTTAGTTACTTTAATTTTGGATTATCAGACATAAATCTGTATATAAATGTCCATTGGGATAAGACAGATGTTCCTAACTGCATAACTTTGCTGTGTATACTGTCATATTTATTTAACCAATTTTTTGTAAATATGCCTCTAGTATTAATTATATTATTTTTTCAATATAAATGTTTTACATTCATTTTGCATCAAAATTTTACCAAAATAGAAATATTAGAAAAACTAACTAACCTACAAACACTAAAAATTCAATTTACTAAGTGTTGCATTTTACAAGATAAAACTCTAAAAAATAATGTATTACTTCGGATTTGTATAGTACAAATTTCATTAAATAGCAACGTAAATAAACTGTAAAGTATAAAATATTTATACTATCGTAAAAAATCTTGGAAAAAAATAATTTTAAAAAATATTATACAATGCCATATTTCCAACTTCTAGGTTATATGTCACATAATTGTAATGTTGATGTCGGACAAATAAGTTACTAGTTTGTATATGATGGTATAATTTATTTATTAATAAAAGTTACATATGATAAATACAATGACTTGATATTGAAACAGTACGTTCGTTCGGAGACTGAACATGTGCTGACTTAGATTCTGCTGCAATGTCTGCTTCTGCTCTGCATTTTATTCTCTGTTCTCGAAACAAGACGTTATTTGAATATTGACAAGAGAATCGCTATAAATAAGAAATATACGTGTCACCAATAGGCGATGTAATGCATTATGTAATAGTCTTCAATATTTGTATTTGCCTGTATTAATTTTATTGTGTCTTTTGTGTTTTATGTAATTATTGGTATATTATATTTATGGATGGAGGTTTGTTACATCTTTACCTATCATTTTTTAGCTCTAACGAGTCAATCGATGTTGGCGTGTGTGCTTCTATTTCCTTGGATTGCATTCTCTTTTTCTTATATTTGTTACAAATATTTAGTGTCAAACAATTTATAATCTTACTACATGCAGATATATCGCCGTATTAATGTTAGTTTATTCGTTTAATGCTTTTACAAAACTTAAATGATATGTACAATATAATGAACAAAAGAATAATATGTACAGTATAAAAATAATACGTAGTTCATGTTTGTTCTATCTCATTGTTTAATATTTCATCAGCATATTTGACAAAGTTTTAGAGTTCGTGACTAGCAACTTCTAAATTGTCGAAATTGAAATTTAAAATTTTTATTACTTATATATATAATATATAAGTTGGAAATACAAAGTTTTGTATTAATCGATTATAAACTAAAAACGAAAAGACAAAAAATAAAAATCACAGTATTTTTCTATTTATCCCTTCTATAATTTAAAGATTTTTTAGCCATATCATACGTATATAGAAAAAAAAAATTAAAATTTATTTTATTCATTATTTTTTTATGTGTATCAGCACATATCATATTTTGTATTTACCGATTATTAATATAAAGATCAAGTATCATAACATTATACGTAATATTATATAATTTAATTTTTTTCAATTTTGTTTAAAAATATATTTTTTTTTATTTTACATGTTTCATTACAATGTAGACACAAATTTTTAGTATAATCAATTTTTTTAACAATTTTATTTAAATAAAAAACCCATATTAATATGGATAAATTTATATATTATTAAAAAATATAAATAATAAAATCTTATCAATACGTTTGAAGTATTAATAATTCAATTATATATATATCATATTATATGAATAAAAATTTGCTAACTTATAAATACTTTTTTTTATTGAAATATACATTTATTATTTTAAAACATTAAGTAAAGATTATAACTTTTTTCAAAATAAGAAAACTAATCAAACATATTGCATATAAATAAGATTATTAAAATAATATTCATATTTAATTTTCAATATAAAATACTAAAAATTATATAACTTTAAAAGATTACAATGAAAGTTCGTGTAAAAAAGATCTTCAATACACTGATCCTAATCTCGAGATTATGACATACAAGCATTTTTGTAAAATCAATCGTTTGCTTTTTTATTAAGTACATATATTTTTTATTTAATTATCAAATTTAAAAACATTTATTTTTTTCTTGAATATTTAAAAAATATCCGTATGTTTTATAAATCAAAAAAATTTAATGTTTTTTTCAACATTTTAAAATTAAAACAATTTTTAATACATAAATAAAAAAAGTACTTTAAAACAAATTCCTTCATAATTAGATAGAATAGCCAGAGCTATTAATTCATAATTTTTATATTAATGTAATTCAATTATTTTGAAAAATTAAATATATTATTCTTTTAAATATAGGATTAAAAAAAAAACGCTAAAATTTATATGACTCCAGTTTTAGAAGGTGTTAGAATCTGTAATTTAAAAGTATAATTAGATTAATAAATTATATGTCTTGAATTTAAATATAATATACTTTGTTTTTATCTGATTTTCTTTTATCTATTTTAAAAGATTGTTTTTTAACACTTTTTATTTTATTTATCATATTTATATTACGATGTTTTAAATAAAAATTTAATTTTATAATCTTTTCTTATAATTAAAAATTAATCAACATTATGAATAAAAATTTATATAGGTATTCATATTTTAATAATTAAAAAGATTTTTAATTAATAATAGAAAAAAGCAAAAAATCGAAATCTTAATAGCATTTTCTTAATTACTTTATTTGTTTATTATTATTACAGGACTTATGAATTAATTTTTAAAAAATATTGTATTTATAATAAATTTTTTAATATTAACTAAGGTTACCATTAGACGTAACATTGAATAATTGTTCTTAAAATATTGTTATTTATTACGTTAAAATCAAAACATGAAGAATATCAATAAAATACAATTGTAAATAATTCTTCTTTATTTGTTGTATTTCTTATTACATTTTTTGTATAATTATTTTAATTTAAATTATATTAAATCTTTTAATTATAGTTATATATTACTGTTAAGTATAGATAAAATTTATAATAAATTTAAAATAATAATTACAATTATTCAATCAATAATTAACATCAATACTCTAACTATTTTAATAAAACCAAATTAATATAATGATTATCAGTTGATAAATTATATTTTCAAAAAACTGAAAAATTATTAAAATTTATACATTGGATATTATTCTTCCTTTTTAATTAACAATACAATATAAACGCAATAATTGAGCTCATAAAATCAATAAATCAAAGTATCATGAATTATATTATTATTTATTATTACATGCATATAATTAAAAAGTTCAATTTATATTCTTTAAAAATTTTATTTAGTAATAAAACCATCTGAAAAAATAAATAAATTATTTTAGTATGGTTAGAAATATTATTCTGCACAGAATTAGGTATTAAATTTTTAAATTATAATTATATAAATTAAGTATTAAGTTTATATAATAATTCAAACATCGTTAGCGGAAGAAAATTGTAATGTAAAGAAAATTTTTTTTACTTGAAAATAGTTTTTTGAAAAAATAATTTCTTCTTATTAAACCTTAAATAAATTATTTTAGAATTGTAATTGGTCGTATTGATAGAATCAATTCTAAATATAACCCATAAAATGGAAAATACTAGAAAATTAAAAATTTTTTTATATCTAAGAAAACTGAAAAGAATGTTCATTTATATCTTAAATTTTTATATCATTATACAATTGCACGAAGCTTTGCTTTAATACAACTTATTTTTATAAGTTTTGATAATGAACAGTTTTAAGTTGTCTTTCAGAACCTAAAATTGACTACAAACCATGTAAATAAAACAATATTGGTTTCAAAGATTTATGAGGCAAAAATTGATCCTAAAGTAAATTCATAATAGATTATTGCTGTTAAAATCCAATTGAAATGAATTCAAATGTGTCATGCCTCTAGAGCTCTAGAGGTCTAATAAATATCATTCTAGAACTACTGTATCCGCCTGTTGGTATGACACTAGAAACCGGTTATGTACTACGGGTTGCAGAATAGAAGGAGTTCACTGCAATGTCTTCTTGCTGTTGAAATAGAGATTAAAGCTTTGAAATATAAATATATATTTATTTAATTAGTTGAAAAATATGATAAAAGTAAAAATTAGTTTATAAAATATTATTACAAATAATCATAATAATCTATTCAATTTAACAATATGCTGAAGAATTGCTTCATTTTAATTAATTTATATTTTTACGTAAAATGAATAAGTATGTGGATTTTTTGAAGTTTGATTATAAATATTTTCTGGTGTAAAAGAAATTTTATAAAATTATAAGAGTTAAATCTATAGATCATAAGAATTTGATACTCAATCTTTAAAAATAAAAAATTAATCATGATTTTAATACTTACCAATAGTATTATTATAAAAATATTTAAAGAACTATTGATCTAAATATTTTGTATCCACATTGTCCTGATCAACACTACTATTGAACATTTTTGTTAACGTTATTATTGTTATAATTCTGATTAATATTATTACTAATATTATTGTTATTATACATACACAAAAAAATGCTACATTGCTAAGATATTATTGGTTGAAGTCTATTAGTTAGTAATGTACAACAGTTAGTAATTGTTGATATAATATTTAAAATTTTGATTTAAATAAAATTTTATTGAATCTTTAAGCTACTCAAATTTAAGGTACTGATTTTATTGACTAGAATTAAATATAACGTAATAAGAACTTTATATAATATAAACCTATAATATAACTTTTTAATATAAACCAGTAAATGAAACCATTTTATTGAAAATACTTTTTTATATAAAATTTTTTAAAAGATATGCATCTCCCATCATCCTAGTATATAATAATGAAAAATAATTCGTTTTATACGAATTTATAGTGATAACAATAATATAAAGTAGTCTATAACCGCATTACATGTAATCTGTAAATGTATCAATTATTAATAATATTTTGTGTAATTATATGTATCAATGATAGTAATATTATTTATAACATAATATTATTTAAATCAATACAAAATGTAAGTTTAATATATTATACTTATTCTTTAATATTTAGAAGTAAAATAAAATTATGCAATAATTTATTTATGTTATATAAATCTTAAAGAATTTTTTTGAGCTTAGATAAATTAAATAAGAATAATTAAATTTATATCATTAAATTAAATTAAATTTACATCATATTAAAAACAATAAGATCGATATTTTTTATAATATTAGAAAAAAAATTTATTATAGCTATATAGACTAGATTTAGAATTGCATACATAAATTATGAAGAATAACAACAATACACATATTTCATTAAACAAAAACAAAATTTAAATAAGAAAAAAACTATCTCAAATGTTGTTACGGGTAGAATACTGAAAGAAATAAGAATATCACGGGAAGAATGTCAAGCAGCAACAAGGTGGAATATAGAAGTAATTGAATTTACCCGAACCGTATCGATCTTCGAAGATATATCGAGTTGCTTACAGTGGATTCATAAACGTACGGTGCAAGGACCTTAATCTTAATCTTAAGAATAAATTCACAGCTCTGAGTTCGGAGAAGCGAGTCACTTGCTGAGTTCTTCTCACGACGGCACGCAATGCTAGCTTCAAGCGAATCATTGTGGGGGAAATTTCTGAAGAAGAACCTGAAAATTTCACAAAGAAGGTAGAAAGTAACAAAATCGCGAGGAAATAAAGTTTATGGATTAGAAAGAGTTGAAGTGATGCGAGTAACTCGGTAATATACGGAATGGAGTCCAGTGGGACGACGTACGAGACGGAATTCCACTGGTAACGAGATAAAGTACTACCGGGGGTATTTGGCGACATACGAGGTAGGTCGCGAATGGGCGGAAAACATCACCAATGGATCGTATAGACGGCTCGTATCCATGAATAAAAGAGAAATTGCTGAACTCAGACACACGTCTTACTAGGACAAGAGTGGTCATAAATTAAAACAGACGGATGAATGATTAGCGAAGTACTTATTCGGTTAAGACGTCGAGATGTAAAGTGAAAGAAGTCGCAGACTCGAGAATATGTCGAGATGTTTGATGGCGGACTCACCTGCTGAAAATAGGGAGTTCCCGACCACATGGAACCAAAGAAAGATTGAGAAAGTTTGGAACTTAATGTGAAAATTAATAAATATCTTCTTATAGTTTGATGTTTCTCGATAATAAATACGAAATGAATCACGAGTAAATAATTGAACAAAGATTTTCAAAAAATCGACAAACGCATAGACAAATGAACGTAGAATCGCGATATCTAAAAAGCGTGTTAAACAAAGGTCGTCTTAAAACAAAAACAAGAGAAAATTCGATCGAGATTAATGAACGATGGGAAAATTTATCATCGAAAAAAATCGAGAAAAAGAAAAGAAAAGGTCATGACACGGGGAGAAAAACCGAATATATAAATATAGGTGAAAAACGGATCGGAGCAGATTTGACCGAGCAGAACCTTCGAATACAATTTACGAACAGATTTTTTCAAGTAGAACTTTTCGAAAATTTTACACTACCAGATCACATATAAACCGATACATCGATAAAATATTATATACAATTAAAACACATGTAAATAAAATATAAAAGAAGAAATGTAAAAAGCTAATATAAATACATTTTATATTAATACAAAAAGGAAGTAAATAGTATTTAAAAAAAAACAACAACAAGTATTTTAATTTAATTCTTAACAAGTGTATTATAGGTACATTCGTCTAAATTTAGTACACTATTTGGTGTACCTCTTATTATGGATACTTGTTGAGGTAACAATGAGTCATACATTTAGAGATTCGGCTGCTGTTGTGAATTATGCAAAAGATCTGGAAATTAAATTTGATTAGGCAGTCATATCTTTTTTAAATAGAAAATTAGGTTAATTACTTTATTTATTAAAATGAATCATTATTTCACTAAAATTATAATGCTTAAATTCTTACAAAATGTGTATATATGTTTAACAATAACAAACTTATTATTACCTTATTTTATTTAATCTAATTAAATACAATAAAGTAAAAAAAATAACCTTGAAAACAATCTATTATAATACGTATTTTAAATAATTATTTAATTATTTAATTAACGAATCTAATATTATTTATCAAATTATAATATTCAAATAATAATATTATTAACATTTTTTAAGGATAACTAATGTTATTTCTGAAATTTAAATTAAAATACGTATGATGTAAAAAGATTAAAAAATTAATGCGTTTAAGTTTTAAATGAAAAAATCTATTAGAATTTCTAATAAATATAAATCGTATATATTTAATTATTTATTATTATTATTATTATTATTACTTTTCTTAACAATAATACTTAAAACATATAGTTCCCTTTTATACTATTATTTTCAAACAACTTACTGCTTTACGCATTTCTAGACTTCAATATGATATTAAAACTACTGCTTAATTTCTTACTTAAAAAAAAAAAAATAACGTAATAATATGAAGTATGAAATCGATACTCACATAGAACTTAATATTCAATTAACTTGAATATTAGGAAAATAAACTAGGAAAGTAAATTCCTACTTGTAACAAAGACGATGTACTGCCACTTGAACTAAGTACCTGAAAATCTGGCGATCAATTTAAATAGACCCTTTATCAATATAAAAAATAATTCCATAGTCGATATGGAATACAACTTCCTTAAAATTTGACACTTGATAATGAGGTACTGATTTTACAGATTAATAATTCATACTAGGATTATGCTATGTATTATGCACATAATATACTGTCGACGAGCATATTATGAAAATCGTATATAGCTTATTTCCTTATTTTATTTATTATTCTTTTTTTATTAAAATTTATGTGTTAAGTCATATCCATAAAAATTATACCTACGAATACTATATATTTATAATAATATTAAAAACTAGTTATAAAAAAAATAATAGTAAATAATATTATAATGAATGAAAAATTAACGAGTAGTTAGTTCATCTGTTATAATATATATTTAAAATAACGTACAATTCAAAAAAAAAGGATCACCCAATTTTGTATTTATGAAATATAGTAATAACATATTTTCTCTTAGCAGTCTGTAACATTATCGAGATAAAGATGTAGAAAATATCTATATATAATATATAATATGACCATAAAAATAAATAGCTTACAAAACCATTTATAAAGATTTTCTGTAATATAATTTTAATAATATTTATTTCAAAGAATATTTTTAATCTTCTATTATAGAAATTAAAAAGTATTAATTTAATATTTTTTCTTATATTTACCATTATGTGTTTAAAATTAAGTTTTTATAAATTTTTTTTAAATATCGATCTTAAAAAGCAACAAATTTAAAAATACAAAAGTTTAAATTTTTTATTTTAATGTTTTAATAAAACTGATTTATTTCATTGTAAAAATTATTATCAAACATATTGATTTAAAAAAATCAATAAAAATGTATTTCTATAATAAAAGAAAAGTATAGATAAACAATTTTAAATAAAAGTCAAATCCAATGTTAACGTTATTTATGCATTAAAGAAATATTGTAATGCTTACGAACTTATATTATTTTTCTGATGTTAGATTATAAATAATATTACTAAACCGATAACTGAGATTTTTTACTGTATTATAATATAAAAAAACAAAAAATCATTTTTTATTAAATTTTATACATACAATTTTTTTATTTGTATAAACGAAATATGATAAAAAATTAAAGTATTAAAAAATATGATATAATCATATTTACAAAAATTATAAATTCAGTTTTATAATTAGTCATGGTATTAAATTCAATCACAAAATGATTACCGAATAAATATCACATAATAAACTATAAACAAATAAAATTTTTATTCAATATGCTAATTAAAAATATATTTAATATATAATTTTTTCAATTATATGCTAATAAAAAATTTTCATAAATACAAAAATAATTATAACTATATCTTTATAATTATAATTTATTAAAAATTTTAGAATATATTGTATAAACTAATTTCACAAATGTATGAAGTAAATATAAATGTGTAAATAAACTTCCCTTTCTCATAAAGAAAATACTTATTTGTCTTAATACTGTAATATAAGAATTTATGTGATATATTTTTTAACACGTTAACTAGTTCATAGAGCATGTACTAACTTGTATCAATATGCATCAAAACAATTATATTTTCTTTCATCCTTATATTAACAAAAATAAAAAGTCATTACCATTTTAATTTTAACAGATTAAATACGATAAATGCAAACTGTTTGGTTTACTGCAACCAATGTAGTATTATTTAAAGTATAATTCGGTAAATGACATTCAAGAATTATTGATTCTAGTATCTTGTTATTCAGTCAATGATAGTAGTTCTTATATTCATATTATGTAGAACATTATTGTTTCAATATTTATTTTGCTATTAAATTAGTTTATCCGGAAAAAAGAAATTATTTTTTATCGATCAAGTTTATCCGTTGAAAATTTTATTGATTAATTTCAAAGAAAAAATGAATACAATATAAACACTTACAATGATCTCATTTTAAACTTAAATAAAATACAAATAATCAATTATTCATATTATTTGTAATATTCTAGTTTTTGTCGATATTGCTATTGTTATTATTATGGTTATTAATTATTTTATGAATATTTTAAAACATTCTATAAATTTTTTAATATTATTTATTGTTTTATAATTAATTACTTTTAACAAAACTAAAACAATTTGATTTTAAACCAAATAAATATTTGACGACAACTCAAAAAATATATCACATAAATTCTTATATTACAGCATTGAATTAAAAGAAATAAGTATTTTCCTTATGAGAAAAGTAAATTTATATACATATTTTACTGTTTTTATAAAAAACGATAATTTATTTATTTATCATAATAAATTTAAAGTACACTTAACGAAAATATTGATATAAATAATTTAATATACAATATATAAAATTAAATAGAATAAATATTATTAATTATTATAAATACAATAAGATTATGCAGTACCAGTAAATTTATATATATGATATTGATATGTCTAGTAATACTCAAAAAATGAAATTGTCATACAACAAAAAAGAGTAAAATCATTTTATATAAATTCTCTGAAATCTAGTATTTAATTATTATATACTCAAAATGTTAATATATGCATATTCTATACTTGATTGAAGTTAACGCAAATATAAGTTTGTTTATGTTTCATGCGTTTCTTTAATCTTGACACATATATAGTTCTGTTTTAAATTAAATAAAATACATAATATAATTTTGTAGATAAAATTATGAATTATTAAAAAATAAAAATGCAAACACAAAAATTTATAAAATAGTTCTGTTAATTGTAAAAAAAGAAAATAACAAAGCTCAAATGATAACAAATAATATAGAGTATTCATTATAATATTTTATTCTTGTTTAAATAATTGATTTATTAAATGAGAAATAAACTTTTTAAAATTATACCGATATCATTTATAACATATGTATTATAACTTCAAGTATTATAAATGATTACACTTATCAAAGGTTTTATGGATTATAATTAGGAATTATGGAACTGCTCTAATTTTAATTCTTGTTTTTCACTACTATTATAATTTTGTCGCATTCTGTTTATTAGTGATAATATATAGTTTTTTCTGTTTGGAGTTTTTTTATTCCTTATGTAACATTCACAAAAATTTTTTTCGTTGTTTTAGGTACTAACGTGTTAATGGTGTATTTATGTGATTTTTTATTTTATCGATATAATTATCTATTTCATTATTTATCAAGTTTTTATTATTTTGTATATCTAGTTAGCAGTTTTCTATTAAGAGTTTTTTTTTAATTTATTCCAGTTCATTTTGTTAAAGTTAAATTTATAGTTAACATTGTTGAATTCATTATTAGAAAAATTTTGTATTGATAATTTTACTTCTGTAAGTAATGCATTATGATCACTATCATATTCAATTGTATTATTTATATTTTTTGTACATTTGATAATTACTTTAATTCTGGCGTCTATTAGTCATAAATTAATAAATGAATGTCCGTTGGAATAAGACGGGTGCTCCGAACTGTATAGTTTTTTTATATATTGTGTCATGGCTATTCAGCCAATGTTTTATAAATAATCCTCTTGTATTATTTATGTTGTTTTACCAATCAACATGTTTTGCATTCAGATTACCTGTTATTATCTAATAGTTTTCTTCTCTGTCTAGTTCTAATTTTTGGAATAGTTTTTTTAATTCTGCATTAAATTTATTTCCATTTTTCATGTATGCAGATATTATAAATAGACTAATTTTATTGTTCATTTTTAGTTTTATTATGGTTATTTCTAAAATATTAAAGTTAGTTATGTATTATTGGAGATTATAATATGCTTAATTTACTTTTTATTAATATGACTATTCCTCCTTTTTGAAATGAGTTTCGTCTTCATTTCTAATAATATTATAGTTTTTAAATTCTATTTTGTGTGTTTTGTTTATTTTTTTCCGATACTAAGATTATGTTTGATTTTGTTTCTCTATTAAATTTAATACGTTACACCTTTTTTGGTTTGATATTAGCGAGTTGGAGTTTAATGATGTAATCTTAAGTGTTTCTAATGTTTTTTGATCTGAGTTATGAATATGTTTTTTTATGATTGTGTAATGTTGTCTTGTGTATTTTTTATATTTTGGTTTTTAATAATGTAAATATTGTTCAATAGTTTTCTTAGTGGTTTTTTTGAGTTTCTTAATTTCATTTATTTGTAGTTGTTGTTGAATTTTGGTATTATATACATTATCTTTTAATTCTTGCATTATATTATTGAGTATTTAGCTTTTATTAATATTTGTGAGTGTTTTTGTGTATCTCGATCTAGTAATATTTTGTAATTGTTTGTTGAATATGTTTGTTATTTCACTTTTTTTGTCATATCGCCGTATGATATTGATAGTGAAACTGTATTCGATATTTCACTAATTCTATTTATTTTGTTACTTTTGTTTCATAATTTTTTGTTTTTATTTTTTTTAATTCTTATTATTTTTGGACAACCCATATATGAAGCAGGGTGTCCGAAATTTTTAGAATTTATGTAATATGAATATTTTTTTCAATTTTTGTACTTTTATTGGTTTTACAGTTACTGGGTTGATGTTGGTGAATGCATTTTACGTATTCATATTGCATATCGCAATTTTGCGTTATATGGCCTAGAAGTTTGATATTCTGACTTGTATAATATTTTTTTTAATTATTTTACCTCAGTATATTTTATGAAAGAATAAATATTTTACATTGTAATATTTCTATTTTAATGAAATTTTTGTTTAGTTCTTGTAATCACTAGGTGTTTTTTTCAGTTTTCAATGTGAATATATAATAACCGATGTTTGTGTTTTTCAATAGTTTTGAGATATAATATGTGTTTTATGTAGCAAGCTTAAATATTTATGTTTGACTGCATTAGTTTTATTGTGTCTTTAGATTCCTGGTAAATTATGTTTACGCGTGTTAGCTTCGATTTTCTTGAATGGCGTTCTTTTGTTCTTATATTTGTTAATATTATTGCCTTCGGCTATTCTTCTTTTTTTTCTTTGATTTTTTTTCTACTTTCGCTTTTTCTTTCTTATTTCTTCTATTATTATGTCATTTGTTTCAGTGTCTTCGATTTGTACATGTTTTGTTTCTACAATTGCGTATTTATAGTTATATTTGTTTTTGTGTTATAATATGATCTTATTTGCCATTATTGTTATTATTATTATTTTTCTGGATTCGTCAATTATGTCTTTTAATTTATTAAATTTTTGTTTTAAATTTTTAATAATATTTTCGTAATAATATGTATTTTTACCTTGTATCATTTCTATTTCTAGATTATTATTATTTAATACTTCTGTTTTTAATATTTTTTTTATTTTATATCTATTTTAATGATATCTTGTTTCATTTTATTAGATTTGGGTGAAAATTGTAAATTTATACTTTTTCTCTTTTATATAATCTTTTATTTAGCTTTCCAATTGTTGTTTCTATGTCGGTTTATGTTTCATTTTTGTTTAGTTGAATGAATTAAATTATTATTTATTTTTATTAGATTTTTTTAACAATTTATTATTATTTTCTAACACTGTGGCACTTAATAATTCAGAATTTTTATTTATTTATTTATTTATAAATTCTTGTTAGTTTATATTAGATATTATTTTAGATAAAATTATTTATTAATAAACTATTCAGTTATTCACTTGTGATCATTTTTAACGTAATTCTTTTATGTATTTTAAACTGGATTAATATTTTTTATTCCTTGTGGAGACAAAAAGAGATTTAGTTGCGCTAATAGCGTTCCGACGTCTAGTGTTCAACGGTCAATAGCAGACTGATTGTTTACATAATTAAATGATATATAATGTAATTAATTTTTTTCATTAAAGTCTCATCCTACTTATATTCTTCTGCACAGCTAAAATATGGAATAATTTATTACGTTTCTATTTATTATTAGTTTTTTGTATTCTTTGTTATATATATCTATTAATATAATACACTTTAATATAAAATTAAATAGATAAATAAATGATACAGTAATCTTGAACCCATTATTAATTTTAAGAGTTTTTTATAAATTTTGTACTATTCTCAGTTCTAAATATTATTATGTTATAATATTTCTATTAATTTAATAAAATTTTAAATTTATGTAAGAAATTTAAAATTAAAATTTTATATTTTATTTTAATTTTAATATGTACTGCATATATTCAACAGATTCTACTCATTATTCAAGTGTAATAGTATATTAAATATATATATTTTTTCGACTATTTTTAGTATCTATTTAAAATTATGTTCATTATGTTCATTTATTAGTTAAGGAAAAATCATTTGTGTTATATTTTTAGCACAAAATTTGGGCAACATAAATTGTAGGGGTACGGATGTCAGGTTACCATCATTAAATGAATTTGAGCAAACGAAATTAAAAGTAGGTGCTTATTCTTGAAATTTCTCATATTTCACCTACAAACCTAATGTCTATTCTAAATCCTTCATTCCTCGGAACTATGTATTACAATATGTATATTTATATAAAATATCTTTCTCATTGGTGGAAAAAAAATCTAAAAACTTTTTTACTTTTTTACATTTTAAATATTGATAAAATCTAAAATTATATTTTTAAATTATTTATAGATTGGCTTTGTTGTACATAATATAAAATAAACCACTTTTAACGTTTTTGTAAATAAATTGTCTCATTAAAATTATAAAAACCTTTCATTACAAACTCACAGTTATCACTCGAGATGAATGTGTAAATTTATTAAAAACGCAAGTATTAAACGTCTTCGTAATAGACTTAAAAAAGATATAGAATTATTGTCGAAGAAATCAAGCAAAAATTTCTAAGCGAAATTGAAAAATTTTAATATGTAAACATATGGAAAAAAGTTCAAAATTTAGGGTCCCAATGACGATTCAAATTGTATACAAACAATTATAATATTAATTAAAATATTAAAAATCGAAAATTTGTAAATTTTGTAAAAAATTGTAACATTTAGAATCGGAATGTCTGCAAAAATTAATTAGGCGGTATATAAATAATATTGAGCACAATAAAATAAAAAGCTGCAACTATTGTAAAAATATTGGATGTCATTTAGGAATATTGAAAATGAAAATTTAATAATAATAGAAAATAAAATTTCAATTCAAATCAAAATTATACTTCAAATTCGTAATCACGGAATCTTAATTCATCTAATGAACATAATTTAAATTCCAATTGTTCTTGGATTATTGCTAAACCAAGGGAAAAAGTTTATTGAAGGAAGAACACTAGGAAATAATAAAATTTTATTAATTTAAAAAGTTCAAATATATCTTCTCAACCGACAGCTGTAAAATTTACTTTAATCTTAAAATCAAAGAACTTCATTCACGTATAGAGTTTTTAGTCGATACAGGAGATGATAATTCTATTATCAAACTTTCTAACATTTTATTTAATGTTGATTTTTATGACAATGTTAAATTAAAGATTAGTGGTTCATCTACCGAAAATATTGAGGGACTTAGATATATGTTTATCAACGTACAAATGAACAATAAATCTCACGACATCATTTTTCATATAATGAAAGACGAATTTTCGATACTTTATCAAGCGATTTTATGCAACGTCGTAATTAGCAAAATAGGTATGATTATCGGTAGTAAAGTTGAGGTAATTCAAGAAAATAATCATTAAATTTCATTGAACGTTTACAAAACTTTTCTTCACAATAGCAGTCTTTCTTCTATAAACTATGAAAAAAATGTAACCGTTAAAATTTCTACCAGATCTGAAACTTTCGTTAAAATAAATATTTTAAATAAAAATATTTTCGAAGGACTCATAAATCAAATAGTTTTGAAAGGCGAATTATATCTTTGTCAGAGTATCGTGAAAGTCTATTCAAATTTTCAAGCAATTACTATATTTCTACATACAAATGAAACAGATATAGAAATTAATATAAAGTGTATCGAAAACTAAGAATTCACCCCAAATTGCAAAATCACGAATATAAACTTAGTTGAATCGAATAAATATTCTTCAAATAGAATCAAATTCTTAGAAAGTCAGTTAAGATTAGAATATTTGAATAATGAAGAATATGAGCATGTAATCAAAATTCGCAAGGATTATAATAACGTAATAAGCGCGTGGACGTACCTGTCATTGCGCTGGAGGGAGGAGGCACAACCCCGAAGACGAAGGCGTGTGACTTAAAGGGGCCCCGAAGACGAGAAGAGAAGGGGTTGATACGCGGATCCTTCCAGGCATGTGAACATGAGTCCGTGTTACCAAAGAGCATACATAACGGATGCATCAAAGAAGTGGGATAAACAACGGTATGATGCACAGAGAGGTCCGGGAAATTACGCGATCGAGAATTACGCAACATATAGAACAAAGAGTGCCTTGTCAGGGTTCGATTCCTGGAAGATGGTAAACAAATGATGGCAGTGAGTTAGAAAGGGAAGCAAGTATATATAAGAGAATGTGACCTAGAGACGTTAGATTGATAATTTATACACAGATAGAAACATCGTGGAGAACGCAATTATATCTTTGCCTTGAAACTATTATACACGATAACTACGTACATATATCATAGTAATACATACCGAAAATGACTTGTAAAAATAATTGTAATAAATAAATAATTGTCAACATCATGTGGAATACAAATCATTTCAAACCCAACATCACTATTAAATGTATAGCAAATGAAAGTATTATTAAATATAAAAACAATACTTTTAAATATTTTTATTATTTCATCAATGATTATTTGTACTGAATTTAATTTTAATATAACGTTAAAGTTTCACTGTTAAATCTTATTAATGCCCAAGAAATTATAATATGAATTCTTGAAAATTTGAATATTGTTTTTATTAATATTATTTATATTATATAATAATTTGAAATTAATGTAAATTTTTGCACTTTTAATAAAACTTACTAATCTATGAAAACTGAATATTGTAAATAACCTGTCCTAAAAAAAATAATATCTATTTAAAGGATGTTAATGTAATGTAAATCCAGGATGTTTTTGTAAATAGCGGAATTAATTAAGTAATTATCTTTTTATTCTGTAACAACTCTCAAAGTCAAAGAAACTGGAAAAGATTGAAACAAGTTTTTATTATGTGAAACAAAAATTATGAAGTATTGAGATAAATAGCATGTTCTTAAAAATAGTATTAATTATTAACACATCTATTTGTAGAAATTTTTATAAACACAATAGATTATATGTTGTATAATAATTGTCTTATTACATATTAATTAAAATTTAATCATCCATTTCTTTAAATAACGATATTTTTATTTAATTAATTAATTTTTAATTATGTTTATATATATTATAATGCATAAAAAATATTTTATATTACACTAAAAATAAGTACGTTATAATTTGTTTTACTCAAAAGATACCTCGATATTCATTTATTGATTTAAGCCGATTATTAATAAAATCTTTAATGACCTGATCAAAATGACTCGTTCAAAGATTCTATATTTGTATGAAATAATTATGAAAATAATTTCATTTTATGGCTTACTTATCGAATTCGAATTCAAATATTTTGGAGTAGAATGTAATAAAAAGAATATTAAGAATTTTATGATATATTTATCTTCATATATTATTTTATGAAGTTCATCACGAAATTTTATAAAAACATTGTGGAATACATTATATTATGGTTATTTTTTAATAACAACTCTTTATTGGTAACAATATGATAGTACATTCACAAATAATCTTATTTTTACATGCATTTTTCGCTAACGCTTACATACAACTTATGACTTTCTTAGGGGAAAGAAGTAATTCCTTCTCTTGTTGCGTAATTACTTCTTAATTAATTTTATGTAATAACTACTTCTTCATAAATTACGTAGCTTTTAATTCTAAGAATATCGTATCAGATAAATAAAATTTAATAATTTACTATTTTATAAATTAATAAATAAAAATTCTTATATATTATTTTTAAAAATAAATTCCATTATTTAAGGTATTAATTAATTAATGTCATTTTTAGGAATGGCTCCTTCATTCTATTCATTGTATAAATGTCAACAATAAACATAGATGATAAACAAAGACATCCATATACTTATAAAAAAACAATTTAAGAATAATTGTTATTTATAAATGATAATAAATTTAATTAAAAAATAGAATTAAAAATATAAATGAAATAAAATAATAGTAATAAAAAAATAAATTTAAATAAAATAATAGTACTAAAAAAATAAATGTAAATAAAGTAATAGTAATAAACATATAAATGTAAATAAAATAATAAATAATTTTATACAAAAAGTTAAAAATCAATAATTATCTTTTGTTTCTAATTTCAAATCAATTGTCAAATTAATATTTAATTTATAAGATTATTTTACTAAAGAAAATATAGTTACTTATATTCAATTATTAATAACATTACTTATATAAAATCTAGTTTCAGTAAATATAATGAATAATGTTAGTGAAAATACATTATAAAAAAGAAATGATATATAATCATAATAATTCAATTATTTTATTGTACAGCATTAACATCAATCTCTATCCCTATCTGTTTAAGATTATTAACTTTTAACTAAAATCAAATTACTAAACTTATTAATATATTTTATCAATAAAAAATTTAAAAAGTTGTACACAATTTTAATATAGCATTATCTGTAGCTGTAATTCTAACTTCCTAACAAAAACAACAAGTATTCTAAATAAATGTAGGAAAATAAGAAAAAATTACAATTGTTAAGTGCTTTTATTATTCTTTACAAAATAACGCTGTATCTTCATGCAACAATAATAAAAAATTTTCAAGAGACCGGAGTTTATGATTGTATATAATAATTCAACCAATAATAACAACAATAATTTATAATAAGTATTAATAATAAGATGTAAGATATACTTACATTATCATGAATTGAGGTAATCGTTATAATAAAACTAGACATAAATACTATCAATAAAACTTAAAAGTTAACTTAATAAATAAAAATTTCATTGACAATGTATCGTTACCAACGAATCCTGTAGATGGGATAGTAATTTTTTAGACTTCTATCTTGATATATCGATAGAGTCGATAAATCAAGTAGCTGTTGTAAATGTGATCCCTCATACCCAAGTACTGCAATCAGTGATAAATCTATAATTCTTTTTCTTTTGTCGCTGAACTTAATTTTTATCGATTTATTCTGTATTTCTTATGCACAAATGATTTTACGCAGTGAAAACATAGTGCTATTTGTTTTAATTACACATTTATAAATAAATAATAGGAGAAAAATAAAAGAAAAAGAAAAAAACAGATTCATAAGTGATTATGAAATAATCACACAAAATCATATTTTGTATATAGTAGTTTTATAATCGCATTTGGATACAGTACACTTGGAAGATGTTCTTGTAATTATTATTTTGATTCTGTAGTTACAGTGAAGAAGCAATATTATTCAACAGAACTTTTTTTAAATCACATAAATACAACGCAATTTGTCTATTCACATTCAAAAAAACAAGCTACAAATGTAGTTCTTCTATTAAATAAATTACATTTATGAATCATAAAAAATATTAAGTTAGTGGAAAATCAACAATATATGGAAGATTTACTCTCTGACAGAGTAAATTTTATATAAAAGTCATGTTTTTTATGATAATTAAACATTAAAATTGTATATAATAAACGAAATTTTAAAGAAAAATATTTATTATATTTACGTTATATCTCTAAATAGAAATTATATTTTGTAATATTATATTTAGAACTATTGATTTAAATCGTTAAATTGAAAATTGAAATATTGAAATGATATTTTAAAAATAATAATAATTATAATTTTGAATATTTTTGATCAAGTTGGTAATTAATTGACTATCTTGATTCAGTGAAATATTACGCTACTTTTACATACAATGTTAGTTATTAATTGTACTCCTTTAAAATCAGGCATAATTTATAACAGAAAAAAACTACTGAATATTGATTGAATATTATATTTTATAGCAATTAAAGAGTTATAATTTTTGATCAAATCTACTACAAATAAGCAATTGATTAATTTTATCAATTGCGCAAATTTATTTTATAGGACTCCCAATTTTATCATTTAGCTCTACTTTTATATTTCTGTATGCTGCTAGTGCAGCAATAAATCTACGTCACAATTTCATTCTTGTATTATATAGTTTTCATTTCTTTGTCTTAAGTTTAAAGTAACAAACTTTTGCTTAAATCTGATCTTTTCGGATAAAAAACAAAATTTAAAAATCAATATAGGTCATAGTCGTTGGTGCAAGGTCTAAATTTTTCTAATATTTAAGTTAATAAAAAAATTGAAATTGATTTTCTGATAAAATTTATATATTTGTCAATTTATAACATACGTTTTATTTTTTTCAGAGCTTTATTTAAAAATTAATAATGATCAAAAAGGTGAATTTAGAATATTTTAAAAATCAAAGTCTCATGCAAAAAACTAAGAGCTTATTTTCACTCTCTTTTTTCTGCGATTTTTTTAATACTGAAGACTTGGAAAGAAATGGTTCATGTTTTTGTTTATCTATATGACAATCACAACGTTGGTATTTTAATCATTTTCGCAATTTATAATATTATTAAAAGACAATGTAACGGCTAGCAGTGATTCTTAATAATTCTACACGTACGTGTGGGCGATTTACACATAATTAGCAACCTTTCTTTGTTTTTCGCGCGTCACATACGTTTTTAGTCACGAATTTTTTATATATTATTCTATTACATCGTCATTTTTTACTTCTCTCTTATTATTTTTCCCTTTGTATTCTTGTACATATATTTATGTTCATATAAATCTAAATATAATATGCAGTTCTTATACTGCTCACATTTTTTTATCATATAGGTTTTCTTTCTAACATAATGGATAACGTTCATACTTCATTCTGCTAATAAATTTCAGTAGTTTAAAATGTTCTTTCCTCAATGCTTTTCTACTTTCCTTTTTTCTTGGACTGAATGACTTATTTCAATTCTCTTTCTAAGTGTTTGTCTTTTGATTCTTCGAAACATGTGTTATTGATTCGCATCGATATTTATTTATATTATCGATATATTTCGCATAATTTAATCTGTTGCAACACTATACTGAATATAATTTTCTAAATTTATAACAATTTTACATTAAACCTTTTTAATTTTATTTTATTTTGTTTGGAAAAAATATTTTACAAAAATTTAATTTTCTAAAATTAACATAAACTGTTTTAAAGAAGGTGAACTCTTATAATATACAATTGTAATTAAATATATTTTAAATACCATTTTAAATGTAATTAATTTTATATTTCATATTTAACTGTTCTTTTTTGGAATTTGATCTTATTTACATATAAAAATGTTTTATTAAAAGAATACCTTAGAGTTTACTTTAAAAGGTGATTTATAAGTAATATTAATTCTTCGTGTAAATGAAATATTTAGAATAATCATTGAATAGAAAAATTTAGTATTTAAAAATTTTTCATGTAGTAATTAATAATAATCATAAAGTATCAATAAAATTAAGATTTAAAGATACATTTTTAGATTAAAATACAGTAAGAATTTGTCAATAATGTACGAACGAACTTATTTTCATTATTACATTTAAATATGAATTAATAGTCGGTATGATTTTTATGATGCAAAAAACAAATTATTGTAAAAATGATGTATTGAAATTATATTGAAAATGAACTTTCGTTAAATTTAGAATATTTCTTCAGTATAACTCTAAATTATTATTAAAAACAATTTAATACGAGTTTATTCTCGTCACGCCATATTATATTCGTCTCAAAACGTTTATTTATCCTAAAAACTTTAATTTTTCTTTATTTAATCTATACTTTTTTTTAAATAGAAATCAAATAATAGTGTTTTTGTTATGTATTATAAAATTTGAAAAATTTATTTAGAAAATTAATTTTATTAAAATAACATAACTAAAGTTAAGTTTCAATATATAATTATTTAAATTTAAGAATTCTATCAATTTTATCAATGAATCAAACATATTGATTATTGTTTTTATAAAAAATGGATGTATTTTCAATAGCATATTTTTTGAATTATTAGTTATTCAAATTTAAATACAATTCACAAAAAAGAAAATCATTTTAGAAGTTAAAAGATCGTTAATTTTTCAATCCATAAATGCTATAAATTTTATTACAATTAAGGTCATAGAAAAAATTATATTGTGTCTGAACATTTATCAAAATAAAATTATAGTAGAATTATATATTATTCTTCCGATACTGAACGTTATCCCGCACATATTGCCTTATCGCCAATAAACTTTTTTACCTAATAGCTGATTCAATATTTTATGTAACTCGCCTTAAACGCTTTTTCATCTGCTCGGTACACATTAAAACATTGTAGCTAATAACTAATATTATTAATTTACAATGATGTACACCGTATTGATTTATAATTATAATTAATATTTATTCGCAATTGACTTTTTCTCTAGACTGCAACCTTTTCTCTTTATTTTAACGAAGTAGATACTTCAAAAAAACTTACTTTTTCAATTATCAGTATTTCTCTCTCACTTATATATATATATATATATATATGGGTGCTATATGATTTTGCATTATAGATATTTGTGTATATGTACGCGTGTGCATGCATGTGCAATGTTTTATATATTTTTTAATTCAAACTTTCTGGTTTTTCTTTTAGTTAAATAATACACGCATTTATTCTTTTAACTATCTGTTTATACATCGATAATGAATTAAATCCTTTCTAAATTAAAAATTTTCTGAATACACATATATCTCATTTTTCTTTGTTCTTCAAAGTTGACAATTTCCAATAATTTATATATTTTATTTTAGCCTTAATCTATGTATGTTGAATCGCGACGAGACACTCACTGGTCTTGAGCTCGACATTAAAACTATAACTGTAATGTAAACTGAGATTATCATTTTTCTTTCTTTTTAGGTATTCTCACTTTCCTTCGTAATATAACAACAATATTTCCATCATATGTAGAATTAATACTAATAGTGTAGATTGTTTTATTCAATTCAGATGTATAATATTTTACTTTTTATTTTTATTTAAATGACACAGGAGAAAGTTGTTCAAACATTTACCAAAATTTTTAATATTTTCTACTTAAATATCCATACATTATTTTCATAACTATTATCTAAAAAATGAGTTAAGAATATTTATTCCATGAATACTATTTAATGTTATTAAAGCATCAGTTTTCATAGTTATTTAACAAAAAAATATATGAATATTATATCATAATACTTTATTGATAATTAATATTTTAAACGAGGTAATAACATTTTCATAAATATAAAATTTTTCTATCTGTTCAAAAAATCAAATACCTATTTGCAGACAAGAACTATCGAGTGATTGTCTTTTTCTTAAATATATAATTCTTGATATGATTATTATTTATGAGAAATGATTTTAATTTATCTACACGAATTTAACTAGAGCAATGTAACTTTAGTGTTACAAATTTGCTTAGTCACTATTAAATTCGTAATTTCAATTAAAACTAACTGTACACTATATATTTACCAATTTTCTATGAAAAATATATAATTATCGCGGTTCCCTTTTGAATAGCTCAATTATTTTGTCTAAGTCCTTTATTCTTGCTATACTAAAAATAAAGAAACAAAAATATAAAAAAATCTTGAAAAATAATCTATTATATAATTTTTATTATTCTATGTAATCTAAAAATACAATATAAATTATTTAATTATACTTATCGTGGGAAAATTTTCGAGGGTTATATGGTAATGTTAGATATGGATGAAAATAAAAATGTTATAAACAAAATAACGAAACCAATTTTCTTAAAAAAAGCATTTAATTTTTTACTAAAAAATAAATGTATGAAATATCGATGAAACAAATAAAACTGGAAGTTCTTGACTTTTCCTTTTATAAGCACACTGGAATGATTTTCATCCGTCCGCGGACAGATACATAATATCTTAAACACGAATAATATTTCGCTTGTTATTTAAACCTATGTAGTGTTTAAAAATATTTAAACAAAATCTTATCCTTTTTCGCGTTTTTTAAAGATATTAGGAAACCGCATTCATATCGCTTAGATCTATGCAATAAAAAATGTATTAATTACAAATATTCTTAAGATCTACTCATATGATTATCGCTTCTTCTTTTTTTGTTTCTTGAGCGCACATGTATGCATTTGTATGTTTTTTATGTTGTCGGTCAAATCAAATCGCACATGTGCATACTGAAAAAAAGAGCCTCATTGAGTCCAAAAATGTCGTACTTTCCTTTTATTTAGAAAAAAAGAGTATAATATTATAAATGAATAAAAAGTTACTAATATTATTAAAAGTAATCCATTAAATTGTAAATTTTTGTACAAACCACAAACATTTGTTAAAAATTAAAAGTGCGTTCAAGCATGATTATTATGTATAGTATTCATGCCATCATCTCTATAAGACCGTTTCTGGCTTAACGAAGCTTCTTTTAGATGCATTTATTATGTATGCAAGAGAGGAAAAAGAGAGCGAGAGAATGAGAGATAATATAGATGACAGCTTGTCATGCAATAGAAAAGACGTTTCAAAGTGCAGAAACAAGGGTAGAGAGCACTTTTATGTTGATATTTTACTTCCATCGTAATTACGAAGAAATTTGAAATTCGTACAGACTACAATGAAATGCTGTTGTCGAGTGACCAGTAATTCTTTATTGTACAAATAGATAGTGTATGTCATAATGTAACAAATAGGTGCCTTTTTTAATTTAATAAATCAAAAATGTAATTTTTTTTTCATTACTGAATTAAATACATTAGAAATATGATTAAAAACACTTTTAAATAATGTTTGTATAAACAAGAAATTAAAACTAATGAAATACGTTTCTTAAAATACAGGTTGTCTTATTATTCTTTTTTAAATATATATTGTAACATGAAAAATTTTTCAAAAATTTGATTCAAGATATGTATCTTTTAGGGAATGCAAGCAAAGATGTATTTTGTTGTCTTTTCAATCAAGAAAAATAAGTTTAAAATTGTGAATAAATAAATATTTGTGATGCATAATTATGTCAACGATCGTATTTTTTATACTGAAAGAGTTTACCTTAATTTTTAAATGGTATATGTAAGTACACGTTCGTGTTTGTAACCTCTGATCCCGCTTATACTCGCGCATATATATATTTTCAAATAATACTTAAAAATTTCAAAGAAAGCAATTAACAATTAAAATCAAATTAAGCTCGAAATTAATAAAATCATGCTTGGATTTCAAATTTGAAAAATGTAGTGAAAATACAGTAATAATTACATAGCGAAGATTAAGATTTTTTGTATTTGTATGCAGACGTGCCCACATGGATATGTATGTATATATATATATATATGCGCGCGTAAGCATATGCATATACACATATACGCATACGCAAATATATTATATATGAACATATTATATTCAAGCGTAAAGACATTTAATGTAGTAAAGATAGATATAGTCGCTACATACATACATGAAAATTGTTATAAATACGTGATATATCATTCCTATTCTTTTGTTGCTGTGTTGTATTCTCATTAATGTACATATGAAATTTTATTGGTAAAGTGTGAATGTGTAGAATAGTAGTAAAAAGATATTGTTTAAATGATGATTTCCGATAAATATAAAAAGCGATAGTCCGCGCAATTTGTTAAAAAACTTCGAAAGGAAGTCGAAACTTGTTCAGTGATGAGCCACAAAACGATATTCGCACTTCCATGTTTTTTCATCTTTATTTTTTCTTAAATTTGTCTCTTGTTTTGTATCATATCGTATTATTTTAATATTTTATTTGTTTCTCTTCCGCGAAAAGGAAAAGCAACATTGATCCCATAAAATACGGTTGTTTGAAAAAACATTCAGGCACAATTCCTAACGATTGTTCCGGGCAAAGTTTTCTGCGTAACAAGAATAATTATTTGTTTTTCTTGAATCTTGTACAATTTTAAAAAGAATTAATTTTATTCCTTTAGTAATTACGTTTTGGAATTTTTTTAAAAAAAGTAAATTATATTTTCGTTATGTGTAAAAGATAAAAATAATTTTAATTAAAAATCTTGTACAAGGATCAAGACTTTATACCTTAAAAACACGTATCATGTTTATAAAAAAAAAAACATTAAGTACATAGAAAATAAATTATAGATAAAACTTACGCACGTAAATATTATTGACATTTGTGCACATTTGATAGACATTTTTTTTATAATTTATAAATTTTAAAATGGTTCGTTTAGTTAGTCGGTTAGAGACAAATAGGCAAATCAGCTTTTTCTCACGTACGATTATTAAGTAGTGACTATGAAATCCTTTTGATCTTTTGATGAATCCCCTTGGTTTTTCGATGTAGGTATTTGCAATTCCGGTGAATGAAAACGAAGGTGAAGAAAAGAAGGTCGATGGCAAAACAGAACTGAAAGGTGTATTGTAAAAAAAGCTGAAATTTACAAAATTACTGTAAAACATTCGATTAGGAATACTATTATTTTATTGATGTAAAATTATTAAATCTAAAGTTTTTAAAAATATTCAATATTAAAATTGTATTTCTACATCAATAAAATTTTAATATATAAGAAATTGGAAAGGAAAAACGTAGAACACCTGGAAAAAAATCGCACAGTAAAAATAGAATAAATGTATAGAATGAGAAAAATAAAGGGTGTGAAAGACAACAAAAAACAGGGTACATTTGATACATTGGATATATATTTGATCTGCTCATTTCTTGCAAGTATTTATCTAGCGACAATTGAAGAGATAGAAGTGAAAAACATTAAAAAAAATTTCCTAAGAAATCGAAATAAAAGATGCGGATAGCACGCACTCATACAAGCGTATTATTAATTAAAAAACTAGCGAATTGGAGGGTTAAATAATAAAGTAGTTTCCAAATGGACGTTAATTACGCGTGTAACACTAAAATACAGTAATAATAGTAGTAATAGTAGTAGAATAGTAAACAGTAAATAGTAAATGACAGTAATCGTAGCGATTTGAAGTAGAAAGGAGAAAAATAGAAACTGATAGCATAGTAGAAGTAGTAAATAGATAATCTAAATAGCATAGATCGAAGAAGGGTAGACGCATCTAGAATAGTATAGAAGTTATAATAGTAATAGTAAGTAGAATGTAGTAAACAGACGAATTAAAAATTAAAATCGCTTAAATACATTTTTGAGTACAATGTCAAATGTAAAAACTACTTGGCGGAACATAGCGAGAAAGGGGTTTATGGTGATGTATACAGGTGAAACATTGAGCCCTTTGTCGATTTAGGCACGCGTATAAAGCTAAACGCTATCTTAAATTGGGCTTATACAATATAGTTCCATTTTTTTGCAATGCATATAAAAAAAATAGTCGACGACGTGCACACGAATTTTAGCAGGCCATCTTGTGAATTAAAAAAATTATAATTCATAAGACAATGATACAAACGTTGACTCATTTTGGGCTAATTCGCCCTCGCTGCGCTTATAAGGAAACAACGACGATCACTTAATGCTCAATTTTTAAATAGTAAAATAATGATAGAAAATAAAAATTATTACAATAGAGCACTAATAGTTGTTTTTGTTATGTAGTAATAGTAACAATAACAACAACAATTACGAAAATGTAAGAATTATTCATTTGTAACTATTAGAATAATAAAAAAACGATCATAGAATTTTACAGTGAATGATGTTTAATAAAAGATAAAATGATTCTTTCATGTGATGCACTGTATAATAAATTTAGACAGTTTTATAAAATAACATAAATTTAAAAAAGAATTAGGAAAGTCTAAAATATATAATTTTGAATTAATGGTATTTAATTATCTAAGTTCGTCAAATATTGCAATCACGTATAAAGAGTGTAAATTCAAATGAATGAAAAGAAGAAGTCTAAGCGAAAATGATTAAAATGTTATATGAAAATTCGTCAAGTCAGCCGAATACATTAAAAAAAAAATTAATTTTGATGGTTATGTATACTGTATTTTTGCAACGATAATTATGGTACCGTCGTTCTCAGAAATCTTATTTTATTTCTTTTTGAGTCGTGACAGATTTGAAGATAAACATACTTATTCTATGTATAATTCTAAGTATTTTTTTTTTCAAAATTCTTAAAATTTTTTGTGAATAATAATTTTGGGAAAAGAACTTAAAATTTAATATAGAACAAGTACATTATATTACAGCTCTTTTTCAGGTATGTATTCTAAGTGTAAAAACGAGTGTTTATAATGAGATGTATGAATGTAAAAATTTGGTGCTCTCTTTTCGCTACCATAAAATACCTTTTTCTAAATCTAATCTAGCATTCTCATACCGCTTGTCGATTGACAAAGGTCCTACATAACAGACTCTTTTTCATAAAATAGAAAAAATATGTAAATAAAAATAAAAATAAAAATTAATAAAAAACCGCAAGGTTTAACATTATCGTCGGTGTACAGCTTTATCAAACGACTGCTTTTTATTCATTCCCGATGTTTCACTAATCTCTAATCAACTAAGTATAAGGAGCTTAACCTTTAAAATGCTCGCTCTGACAAGTGTTCTCGATTTTCATAAAAAAATGATTTGTTTTGTCGGAGTCGAGCTGATTGTGACTTGCAACGCAATTCCTGGCCTAATACCGATGTTGTATTTTTCATTAAATATTTATTTCTTTTTATTATTTTGGTTAATCCATGCAATTGAAAGGTTGAGAAAAATAGAATGATAGAAGATAATTTGGAAAGGCAAAAAGGAAAGTGAAGGAAAAAGTATAGAATTTGCAATGAGAGATGTTAATCGTGAAAACTTTCAATATGGAAATAATAGGCTATTTTTTTACTGAAAAAGTCTGGATATATCTCAGTTATAATCGTCTACAAAACGAGTCGCTGTAAGACCTTTGAAAATTCCTAATTACGTTGTTATTTAAAAAAATAATAGCCTTGTTTACTCATTATATATCACTATTTTATATAGTATTTTGAAAAGCATGACATTACTAGAGTCATCAAGGCAATTACTCTTCTATTTTAGTTTCGCATGAAAGTACATTTTGAAAAAATTTCGAACGCAGTTACAATTCTTTTATGAGGAGAGTTAGATGTTTTACAGATTAATTATGAATCCAATTAAAAGAAATTAATAAATCCTTTATTAGAGTGGACAGAATTCGTGCATGGCAACTTGGAATAGCTCAAGGCTTTTCCATTGTCAATTTGTCGATAAAGAGTGATTGTCATTTTGACTGTACATATAGTGATTAGAGCATTCTGTTTTTTTCCTATCATCTTTCACGTGTAAAAAAGAGCTATTCCGAGTTTAGAGACATTATTATTTTTCTCATACGAATCCTTATTCTTTTTATTTACTTTTTAAATCACTACAATTTTTTCTACTGTTTATACCTACATAGATAAATCTTCACATCCCACGACGATATTATTTCTTCTTTTTTTATTACCTAAGAGGGGATTTGGCCTTTTTAAAGGTGTCCTCTCGTTTTTTAATACTTCCGCATTCTTTTTGTATTTTAATAAAAAGTAAAATAAACAAGCTAGAAAACGTTTTTTTCCAAGTTTCTCTCATTTTTTTTTATAAATAATCTTATTTAACAAAACAGTAACGCGAAAGTTGTTATTGGTTGAACAATTTTTTCTCGAACAAGGAATTTATTAGTTTTATATATAAAGTATGTTTTCTTGAAATAATAAAAAAATAAATGAATAACAAAATTATGAATTGAGGATAATTTTTGAAATTATTGACAGAGATATTTACTTTTTCTGAGAATAGTATTTTTAAAAAACCAAATCCATGTTTTTTTTAGATAACTAAAAAATAAATTAAGAAATCAACTTCATTTATTGAAATTCAATCCTTTTCTAACTTTCACAATTACTTTGCCTTTATTTCTTATGCACATTATGCATTATTCACTTTTACGCATAAGACTTCTTTAATAATTTATTTAATTACTTGAATTTTCATTTAAGAATCTTATTTACTTTTCTCTCTGATTCGTAACTATATGCTAAATAACTATAATTAAAAAAAGAAAAACGAAAGTCCTCTAGCATATATAAGTATTTAAAAAATTAAAATAAGTTGAAATATTGTTTGTATATATTTAAAATTAATACAGATACATAAAACCATGTAATGTTCTTGTTTAATTTCTTAGATTATGAAAGACCTAAAATAAAACCTGAAACGTTTTTAACCATCAGACAAAAATTATTTTATATATTGAATCGAATCTATATATATATATTCTTTCATCATAATTTAAATAAAATATAGTCATCATAGAACTGTTCGCATATTGTTATTTTCTAGACACCTTATCGTAAAATCAGCGATATATCAAATATAGAGGGATTATGTATATGCGTTTAATAAACTGAACAGGCATAAATTGCCATTTCTGAAAATTTCATTATTTCTTTTTCTTCTTTATAATATATTCTATATTCTCGTTTTAATTTTTAATAATTATTTATTTGCTCTGTAGAATAAGCAATTTTTTACTACTACGTGGATAGATTCAGGCTCCGATTTCTTTTGTTCAAAAAGGTCCCTTATTGATTTCTGATCGAAGTCAATATTTTTTTAATCTAAATAAGAAATGAAGATACAAATTGTTTGATTATGAATTCAGAATATAACGGAGTCCTAAACATTGTGACACCTTATAGAGAGCCCTGGCTATCCCAACTCTCACCTCGGCTCCCCTCAACACAGCTAAATGGGATAGTCTTTATAGCCATCCATATCATTTCATCATACAATTGCTAATCAAAAAAAGAAATTCATATGTAAAAATCTTCAATAGATGGAAAAATGAGAATATACTAAAATTAAAAAATAAAACTAGTAAATTTAAATGCCGTATTAATAATTAATTGATATAAAATTTTTAAGGTTTATTGGTGTATTTTCTTTTTCGAAAAACATTGTTTAATTATAATGATTTATGGCTGTCAAGAGTAATATTCTTTAACAATATTCTTTTTTTTACTTTATCAAATTTAGCAGGTTAGAAAACAGATATATTTTCGCTCGTGATTAAAAAAAATAATAAAAAAGCAAATGCATTTAAGAAATATGAATTCCCGTCGCTTTCATATTTATATGCCGAGTAAAGAATACGAAAATATTTATAATAGATGCCAAACGGTCGTATACTGGGCACCTCGTTAAAAAAGGATTACATAATACTCAATTATACTAATGCTAAAAAGAAAGCAGACAGAGATTTTTTTATGAAGAAACTTAAAAGCAAAGATATGCGACTTATTAAAGAAAAATAAAGTGGAGTTTAAAAGAGGAAGGAGGTGGTCTAAAAAATAATTCGCTTAACTTACTATTAATATATCAAAGTATAAGACTATCGATTCAATAGAATACTTTCGTAAAATAAAATAATACTAAGTCTTCATCAACGCGTAAATTTCGCATTCTTGCAAAATAAAAAAAAAAACAATCGTTTAATCCGATAATTTAATGTGTAACGACGTCATTAGAGAGATTCAAAAGACAGATCATAGAGGATGCAAAAACTGGCCCCTTCGCTTATGCCGGCTACTCGCTATTATTTTTATCATTGGTCAGTATTTCCTCGTTCCAAATTATCGAGTACATAAACTTTATGCGTGAATTAGTGTTTCAATATTTCTGTTTTTCTTTTCTAAAAAATATAATAAAATATTAAATTCCTACAGCTTCTTAGCATTCACAATATAAACTAGTTAAAAGATAGTTTTTAATATATCAAACATTAAACATGTCTTCAATCTATAGAATGTTTAAAGAAACCTATTTAATGATCTATATTATTTAAAAATTACATACATTACATATGTTTCTTACCATCAATTATTTATTTTCTGAGGAATATTGGAGAATAAAGTGTAAATGATACTCGATTATTGAACTGGAATGCTCTATTCAAGAAAATCTTATCTAAGAAGTTTTAAGATCTAGTCTACTTTGGCACAAACTAGTCCCTTCCTATCATTAATATCGATACCTACAGGCCGGCACTCGCTTGATTGTAACATCAATTATTGATATTTTTTTCCTAAACATCAACTCATACTGAATCTTTTATCCTCATCATTTATTGGATGCTTTTCTCTACTATGAATCGTTCACTAATAAAGCACATTCTCGCTCGTTCACGTTCATTCGCAATCTCACTTTCTAATGTATGTATCGTTAGAATTTAATTGACTCCGACTGATGCGTCAATGTTTATACTAATTTTTTTATTTCTTTTCTTTATCGTGTTGATTCGAACTAAATTAAAGAGTTTCCCGCCGCGAGATCTTGCCTCGTTGAAATTAAATGTTTTGGCTACAATAAATAGCCTCGCAATATTATTCACGAGTAACATTTGATATTTTAGAGCCTAGCCATTTTTTTTAGTACACTTCTCAAGAATTTATTCTTTTAGAAAGCTCTGCTTACGATGAAAATTTTGTTTTTCTCTTAAAAAATTTAATATCTAAAGATTTAATTACGTGTAAAATTTTACACATTTCTAGATTATAATAAGTAATATTATTTCTTTAAATTTCATTTGTTAAGCTCTATTAACATACACTAAATTAACAATCGTAAGCAGACATTTCACAACATACGATATGTTCAACGTTCAACGTTTACGCCTCATCCATCTCCTCCTCCTCCTCCCTCTTGAACTTACTTAAAATTTACGTTTAGATTAAGGTCTATGTGTCTCTAAGCAACTACCTAAATTAAAAAACCGCATTTTCATTCTTTTCATTACGGTATCTCAACTCTTTTGCTCTAAATCTTTCTGTCCGTTCTATGTTATATATCAAGCGATTCGAGTGTTGAAGTGTGCGTACTTCCATATATTATAATTAGTGTGCGTGTCTTGTAATACTTATCGTTTAAACCAAAGAGTAAATGAAAAATTATTTTAAAAAAATCTAAGAACACCTTCAACGTGTGTACAACACAGTAACGGAACGTCATAGTCATACTCATGGTTATTCTTCCAGCAATCGAAATTTGTAAAAAAAATTGTTTGTTGGAAAATTTTATAAATTATAATCGAATTATTCATTGTAAGTATTATTATTTTAAATAATTTAGAAAAATTTTTTGTCGCGTTAAAAACAATTAATTTTATAAAATGAAAGATAGTAAAAAAATGTATTTCTCGATTACTGGTAAAATACTCAAGATTTAATGAAGGACGTTTAATGATCTACATGGAAAATTACGATGGCAATCTTTCAGCCCATCCGATAACCCGTAATTGTTGAAAATCCGAAGCGTATCGCGAAGCAGCAAAGAAAGCACGCATACATATGTAGCACCTCACAAGAGTTGCAAAGGGTCCCGTGAAATTGGCTTTTTTATTTTTGATCCTTAAATCTTAAAATCTAAATTTTCCTTAATTTTTAAGTGCTCACCAATTAAATAAACTGATGAGCACGCGATGACTATTTATTTGAAATAAATAATAAATCTTCGCTTTGGCAATATACTTCGGATTTTCTATCTTATTTAACATGCTACCGACGAGCGTTCGTTTTTCCCGTTCTTATAAGAATTTTCACTCTCTTTCTTTTTCTTTTTTATTTTATCTGTATCGAGCTAATTTTAAAAATCCTTAACTCCTACTATGCATCAGTGTAGTGCCTTTATCGGCTTCGAACGGATACCGAGATGAAGTACAAGCGTATATATGTTTCGTTTCATCGATCGGCCAGCGTGTCACGTTTGTAAAATATATATAATATATCTTAGGATTTATATATTTCTTTTTTGCTTGTTTGTTTACTTTTGTTTGTTTGTTTAAATTTTGTACAAGAATGAGGACAATCATTCGAAGCCCCTTTCCGCATCGTCTCGCTACAATCACGTCCGCCTTTTTTTATGTCACGTTTCTAATATTATTTTATTCTTTTTCAAAACTTTGTATATCTTTTAATATGTTTCGTATTAATTTATTTCTTTCGCTTTTAACGAAAAAGAATCGACGTATAATGGGGGAGTTTCTTTTCAAACAACAGCAGAGAACTATTCTGGCTTCTGCTTTTGTTTTTAATTTGAAAGTGGATGAAAATATTCGCCGTTAGAAACGATCTGCCTATTTTTTTTTACTATTTTCTGGGTATAATTACGGAAGCCTAGAAGTCATCGTTCTGTTACTTATTATTATTGTAATTCCTAGCCCTTTTCTTTATCCCTCAATCACAAAAATATTTGTAATATACCCGCGCATCGAATGATAAGATAATACGAAGATGCAAGACTGCAGGCATCTTGACAATATCTTTGATGCCTTACTTTTACTTTGGTCTCACTTCGCTCAAGCTTTTGTTGTATGTATGTCGTTTATCATGTGACGATTAACATTTTGGCAGCAAAGTTGATACATGCAGTTTACGTGTACATCGATTGCCAATCAAAAGAAATGAGGTCAATCATTTTTTTTTTCACATTTCAATCGTGCAGTATGGCACTGGGATACCAATAATGGACGAGGGTATAGGGCTGGAACCACTGGTGCTGCTCGTACGCTGGTCTGTCTTGTTAGATGTTGCTTTTGGAGAAAGATACTCGCAAGTGATTTGACTCGCTCAGCTGATAGTTATGCATTTTCTAAAAAATTTTTTGAAGGTAATAACAATAATTAGTAATTTTGGTGCTTGCTTATTAATTATTATAAAAATTGAATAAATTTATATTACACAATTTTTTTGAAAAAATTATCATCTTACTTTCATTATTATAAGTACAAAGTTAAGTGAAATAAAAAATATTTAAATAACATTAGATTAAAAATGTTTACATGATTGATGTTAATTTGTGAATTAAAAAATTATAAAATTTATCTGAAGAGCTTTTTTGTTATTTCAACTTACAATCAAAGCTGAGACAGCGTCATCCATACTGGGCATCTGAATGAGTGCCATCTTTCTATCCTTAGGGAAAAATTTGAATGCTTTCACTGTGAAACCATTTTTCGTGAAAGCTTCCTTAATCTCATCTTCAGATACCGTTGCTCTATTAATAGATAAAATTAAATATTTTTCAAATCCGAATATAATGCAAATTAATTTACAAACTATGTTTGATATTTTTGAATTATTGTAAAATTATTTCATTTATACAAAATATAATGATAATATTTAGAGCGATCAATATTAATATTCGACCTAATACATAAATTAATTAATAATATAATTTGTTTCGCTTAGTCGATTTAATACAATAAACAAGTGAATTTATATATTGTATAACAGCATTCTTGATTAATTTTACTTAATAATAAAACTAATAAATAAATAAATAAAAATTTACTAATTTATAGACTGATATTATAAAAATAATATACATCGAAACTCACGGAATGTTTGATAAATGCAGAGTTGCGCTTGGAGGATAAATATTCTGATAATTTTTTGAACCAGGCTTTTTAAAGCGATGAAGTGGGCTGTTAGTGTAATCCTTGGTCAAGCCGGCATCTGGTTGACCCTCACGTGGCAATTGAACAGTCTGATGCTTGCTCAGCATCACTCTGATTGGTTTTCCAAATACTTTCAGTTTGTCCATATGAGTCATCGCTGCAGATTAAAAAATTTTCAGAATCCTTAGAACTTTTGAACTTTTTCTTACAATAAATTTTATTTTACAATTGTACCTTGAATTTCGGCGAAATTATAATTTTATAATTAATTTTATAATATCAAATTTATAGTTCAATGTCGATTATTTATAAGTTATAATACTAGTAATCCGATACACATGTTAAAGTTATGTTCATAGAATCATCTATTTGCAATTTATTATGCTTTACAATTTTTTTAATACTAATATTAGAACAATCAATTTTTCAACTTACTCTTGATTAATGATACATAAACATATTTTTTTTAAATTATTTATGTATGAAATTAAATACCTACCTAAGTGAGCTTGATGTGATTCAGCTAATTGAACTAATGCCGAATCTTTCTTATTATAGAGAATCTTCACACGTTGTACATCCCCGTAAACGCCTATACGTAAATAAATTATAAATTAAATAATCGTATAAATAACTCTTATAATCACCTACCCACACACGCGCGCGCGCGCGCTCAAAATTTTCCTTGGAGACTCAAAATTATGAGATATTTTTGAAATCAGGCTCATCAATATTTAGATGCAATTAAATTACTATTTCTCTATATGTTTTATTTATACATGAACCGTTCGCTTTATGAACTTGACTAAAAACAATCATTTTTAATATGAATTTATTCACAAGATTAATAATTTTGTAATTTGCACATCTTTATTATTATTCGAATTTTTTCTGATTTTTTTTCATTTATTATTAATAATATATATTATAACAACCAATACATTACTATTTATAACTTCTAACAATTTATTAAATAATTTTTCCTTTTTCAATAACATTCTATAAGCACGTACTCAGAAGAAAATAAATATTCGTATGTAAAATCTCCGATAAAAATTAATGCTATTTTTAATTAGATAATTACATAGTGATTAAATATCTATATTAAGATTATACATAAAAACATAATAAACTGCTACTGATCTAAATTGATTGTGTTTAAAACTATTATAGTATATTAAACACAGATAATCAGACTCATAACACATATTAAAATATAAATTTTGGGCTTTCGGAAAATTTTTTTAGCAAACGGTTCACGAAATTGAGTTCCTAAAAGATTTATGTATATTAAGCGAAAGCTTTTATGTGACGTGAAAGGCATTCAAATCACTAATATTAATGTATTTGATGAAAAATTGAAGAAAAGATACATAGATATATAGAGTAATAACATAGTATAAGGTAAAATGACACATGTATTATGATTCGTAGAAATGTGAAATATTACTATAATTTTTTTTATATTAGCAATGACATTACAATACAACAATGAAGTAGAATAAAAATAAAAAATGGATTGAAGTATTTAAGAAAAAACGAAAAAATCTCAACATAAAATTAGTAAAATAGAAATATAAAGCTGTCAAATAAATAAAAAGGCTTTAAGAAAACTCATAAAAATTACAAAAGTTGAAAAGATGAATATTTTGAAGGATGCTGATTGAAAGTGACTGTGTATGATGTTGTTTATTCTTTTATTTAAATCTACTAAAATATTTTAAATATATTAATTATTTTCATTATAAAAAATTAAATAACACAATGATAATAAAAGAATGTTACTGTTTTTCAAAATGTTCATTTATGAAAATATAAAAAATGATACATACATAACAGATTAAATGAACTGAAAAATCTTGCAAACTTTTATTTTCATTTAGATTTAATAGTGTATCTGCGTATGAGTGTATATATAATAATTAATAATGTAATATAATTAATAATATAAATGTGGAGACGTACCAAACAGGGTAAAGAGAGCGTCAGGCGTGACCATCTACACAGAGAACAGACAGAGTTCAGTCAATAGTCAGCGAGTAAATAGGATATAATGTAATAGTATGAACGCGCACAAGATTCGCATTTTCTTTCCTTTATATTTGTTTTCGAAAAAATTATCATTCAAAAAAGAATATAATATATTTTTCAGAAATTGTTATTTATATGAGACTCAAGTCGATAATTATTGTTTATATAGCAGCAATATTAATAGAAACAATATATTATTTTATTAAGAAAATTATAGACGTACCTATTTTTCGTCTAAATAAATATAATTAATTAATATTGATTCATGAAATAAATTCTTTTTTTTTTTAAATTTAATTTGATATTAGGAATAATAATAGAAAATTGTTTTTAATAATAAATAAATAATAGATTTGATGAATAATGTAATGAATTATCTTTTATTTTCATATCAACTTTATTATTTATAATATAATTTTTATTTTAAATAAAAAAAATTATATATATCACTGAACAATTCAGATATTATTAACATTAAAAAATCAATATTGTTTTTTATTATATACATTATATATTATATGTACTATTTTAGTATTATAATTATGCGTATATTTTACTATCAGTATTAATTATTTTATAATATTATCTGTTCTTTACATTTTATAAGATATAAGAAATGGTGTTATCATATCTTGATAAGTTTATATTTAATATATTTCATGTAATTAAGAAAAATACCCTAACAGATTTATTTTTTATAATTCTGCAATTATTATTAACAATTTATTTATTCTATAAAAAAGAATAACTATAATGATATTCTTAACAGAAATCATTATATTAGTAAATTAATGACTAAATTAAAATTTAAACTTTATTTTCCTACTATACGTAAATATTCATTTAATGTAACTAATACTTTATTTGTTAAAAATTTTTAAAAAATATTATTTTCATTATAAATTTAAAAATGTAAATTAAAAGAATTTATTACATTTAAAATTAAAATTTTATTTTAATATTTTTATCACATATTGTGCTAATACAATTGATTATTTTTAAGCTAGAAAAATTAGTTTTAGGAGGTTAAATGGCTTTTTTTCTTGTTACTTTATCCTCGACCTCTTTCAACTGAGAGAGAAATAGAGTAAGCCAAAAAAAAACAATAGTTATAAAATAAATCACAGAAAAAAAATGTATATGATGACGATGGCGAAGCTTGTGCGCACAGTTTTAAAAAACGACAGTAATACACACAGTTATAGTACAGTAGTGATAAGTTACAGCTGCAAAGTGTGGAAACATCGATTTGCGAATTCCTGAGGCGTCTTCGACTCAACCAATATATTAGAGTAAATGGCAAAGGAAAATCAAGCATCGTAGATATAGTTGAAAGAATAAGATATAAACAAAGAGGTGAAAAATATTAGACAAAAATAATAATTACATAAAGATTCAACGAACCTTGATCAAATCGAGGCCCTACAAGTATATGCGTGAAAATTTAGGTCGAAGGCGCCTCGCGGAAAAGTATAATAAATAATATGTATATATTGATACGGCTATATATGCTCTTGTACCATATGCTACGAACTATTTGAGGTATGTCAAAAAGACTTGGTAATAACTTGGGAGTAATTAGGTTTTTCTTATGTATATACTAATTAAAGATGAAGGCTGAGGAATAGGATAGTAATAGTTATGGTGGCAATAGAAAAAAACGCATATGCATCGTAAATATTTAAAAATATATGAAATAAAATTTTATCCTGAAAGATAGAAAAGAACAGTACTCAATTTTCTTCACGAATGAATGCTGTTTAAATTCCATTGTATTTGAAATTTTACATTGGAAATAAATTTTCAATTATTACTTCTTTTTTAAACTTACAGTAAAAATTCTCTTCTATAAAAAAGAATATTCAATTTCGGTACAGGAATATTTGAATAGTTTAATTTTCAATCTTCTAGGAGTCTACTCTAAACGATTTTAAGAATAATATGCCTCTTTGTAACTTTAATTTTTAATTCATTGGACATTTAAAAAATTTAAATACTTTTTTTTAATAAGGAGACTTTAGATTGAAAAGACTGCAAAATGTAACTATATATATGTAGGGCTTGAAAATAATATTTAACACTGTCATTTTATAAATGATGTCTGTTAATTGCTTAAAGCAAAATTGATCTATGTGTTACTATTTTTGTATTTCTATGTTCAAAATTTTTTTCATACTATCCATTATTATGTTTATTATTCAAGGATACAAATTCATTCATTATTGTTAGAATATGAATTAACAAAGCTGTAGCCAGATTGTGTTCACATAAGTATCCATTATTAAATACCTTAAATAACAAGTTTTATATGATTAAATTTCTAGTTATTTTTATTTTGTAATTTTAAATAGTAATTCAAAAAATAAATATTTTTTTTTATAATTATGTCTTTCAATTAATATGTAATTTAAGATTTCTACACGTAATATTTTCATAAATAATATGATTATTTGAAAAACTAAAAATATATATATTTGTGCCGTAAGAATTTTTAAACAATATTTTAAAAAACACGAATAACAATAACTGTATTAGTGTTAGTTAATTAATAAGGAAATAAAATCAACACTACTTACCTTATTTAATTAATTTATTTTATTTTATATAAATACTATAATAATTATTTAAATATTTAGGAAATGATTTGTAATATTATAATATAATTTTAACGAGTATTATTAAAAAATACTTATATTATAAAAATGAGCATATTTTTATTGTAATATACCTTATAATATATTCAAATTAATCGCGCACGCTCGCGCTGTGCGTATGTGTAACAAAAAAATAATAAAATATAAAATTTTATATTTTAAATTAATTTTTGAAAAAAATAAAATAAGATACAGAATACCAATTTTACTCTCAACAGACCTACTTACATAATTTTTTACAATTTAAATAAATAATAATGGGTTTTTAAATCAATTAACAATTATTCTTTACATTATTGAAAGATTATAGCCAAGATGATTTTCTAAAATATAATTCATAGTATATTATTTTATTACATTTTTAAAAACTTTGAAATTTTAATTAAGTAAAAAAAACTTTTTCAAGATATTTTTACAGTATTTTACAAGTTTATTGATTTTAAAATTTAAGCGTGTGTATATTTTTTCATCCCAATATATAAGTAATAGCAATAATGTTTTTAATATTTGTAAATCTAATAAAAAATTTTATTTAAAAATGATGGCTATTTTATATATATTATTATATTAACCATAGATACAAATTTGAATCGATACTTAATACATCAAGAATTAATTAAATAATTGTTTTTGACGAGGGTGTAAGAAATAAACATAGCAAGACGTTACAATCTTCATCATTCGTGTAAATTATAAAGAATTAAAATGTTTTACAAGTTATAAATACAGATGTACTTATAAATATAAAGTTTATCGGTATTTCGTCAGAACTAATATAAAAAAAGTAAAACAAAATAAAATGAAGTTAGGTAGAAGAAAGTAAATGATTTACTCACCTCTTCGTTGAGGTTACTAATAAGCAGTACACAGGATGGCTGTGGACTTCCTGGTACGCGCACACCTAGAGCACCTGCACCGAGATTGAAGCCGCCGAGTCCAGCCAGTCCACCTGCAGGAGGAACACCGTTGTAGGGTCCGGTCAGTGGTGAGGGCAATCCGTGCATCGCCGCGAACGGCGAGGTCAAGACGCTCGGTGCGCCTGTAATGGACTCTACTTCAGAAAATTCATCCGAATTATTAAAATGGTTCTTCCTTCTTTAATCGGCAAAGTACGAATTACTTTCTTTCTTTTCGGTAATCGAAATTTTCTTTTCATTTTCTTTGACCACACGTTTATATTAGTTATGCTGCCGCAAGTCTTGCATCTCTTAGCAATATTTGGAATAGTTTTATTTAATTTTATTTTGTTTTTATCGACCGGACGATGGAACATTTCTCAAGACTTACCAACCAATGCTCCAAGTGCGAATTCCACGAGGTTACTATTAATAAAATAATCTAGTCTCGAATCGATCATTAATGTAAATCGAAAAATTATACATTTCAAGAGGTACTCTTTAATCTGTTATTTGTATAAGTATATTTTTTAAATTTGAGGAACTAATATACGAATGCAATTTCCATAACTAAACTGTAATTGATCAGTAAATCGATCATCGATAACGCATCAAATTGTAAACATGAAATTGTACTAAATATAAGCGACAGAAAGCGAATGAAATAACCATTTGCGTAAGTTGTATCTTGAAGATGAGAGAAAAAGAAGTATTAAAGTTAGATCATTCAGTAAATATTATATTATTAAACAATAAAATAACACTAACAAATAAAAATATTAGCAAAAAATAAATATATCGATCATTCTTAAACCTAACAATTGAAAGAATCTGTTTCGATGTATTACAAATTATATATTAATAAATTGATTAAATAGATGTTGTGTAAATAGTAGACTTAAAAATAAAAAAAAGGAATTTCATATATATATATGCATAAACACACATATACTCATATGATCTCTGGAATTTCGAAACTATATTTAAAAATTGTAAAAAAAACTTATTCCTATGTATGTTGACTCGCAAAATAGAAACATTTCAGAGACAAAATTGGAAAACCCAAGTTATGAATAAATAACAATTGATGAGAAAAACTTGTGAAAAACGCAAATGTAGAAAAAAAATTAAATTAAAAAACAAAGAAAAAATAAAGAGTGCATAAAATTAAGTTATGCGTTCCTATAAAAAAGTTTATAATACACATCTCATTTTGGCAGTTTGAAATGAAAACAAGATACTCACCGGGCAGTCTGGCACGTGGTTGGGAGCCAGCGGCCCCGAGGAGTAGTTGCGGTAGCAACTCACCGCCAAGTGCGAGAGACGCTGCATCGAGATTCGCGTCACCCGTTGGAAGGGTTGGATTCGTATAGTCGCGAGATTTATCATTATTGAATTTCACGTTGAGGTTCTGCATCTTACTATAGTCAATGCGCAGAGTGCAGCATGAGTTGTAGATGTTCTGTCCGTCAAGATTCTGCAAAATTAATCAAACGTAATTTTTCTTTTAGGCTTATTTATTATTTTATATTTATGGTTTTTTTAAAAACCGACGTCAAGTTGATTAGTTTATAAACGAAACTATATAGAGCATAATTTAATATAAGAAATCATAAATGTATTGCATTTATTTAAAAATTTCTAATACTTATCAAGAATTCATGAATTCTTAGATTTCCTAATCTTTAATTTGTAAACGAAGATTTCCAATACTTATAATTATAATTTCCATGCAAATAAATGTTTTTTAATAGAATTCCTAAAAAAGTTTTGATCGAATGGTATAGTAACTTATGTTTTGCCTTGGTTATATATGCAAGTACATGCGTATCAATTTCCGTCGAAGGCATAAATTAAATCCAACAGCATATTTACGAGCTATGTGCAGTCACCGCGGAAATGCTGAAAATATTTTCCTTTCTGCTGCTGTCCGTCACGGCTGTTTAGCTTTCGTTAATAATCTAACAACGAACTGCATAAAATATTTGTGGTCTCTGTTGTGTTTTTTTTTTATTCTCTTTTTCCACCCACAAAAAGAAAAACACAAAATTTCTTTGAGCTTAATTCTCAGTCGATAATACAATTTTTTTTTGGTACTAAAATTTTATTTTCTTTATAAAATTACCGTTTTTTCTTTCTTATTCCACAGGTTATATAATAAAAGAAGACAACATTGAGATATTCCTAAATAGATCAGAATAAGTTTATTAATCATAGAAATAATTCAGAACTATTACTTATGTTTTTACTTTATATAATTTTATAAGAAATATTATAAGAATTATGTATTATGTTTTGATACTTTTCGTTATCAATTGAAGTATTCATTAATAATTTAATAACCATTACATTGCAAGTATATTGTGGTATATTTGAAAATTTCATTTAAAAAATGTTTATTCATCGATAAAATGACCTTTCAATTTCATTAACTTTTTATATTGAAAATTTTCTATTTAATTTTAAATTGATGAACTTATTCTTGAAATATATTCCAATTTCTATAATGTACTGATATAAGAAAACAATTTTCATGTATTTATTTAAGTAAAAAATAGTATGAAAACGTAAAATTCTCAAATTTTATCCTAAATTTGTATTAATACTTTTTTATAAGCCAATTTACTAAAATGTTACATGCTTTTGAAGGTATTTCAATTATATTAACATAGTTTCTAAATTGTAAATATAAATATATTCTTACAAAAAGGGCATATGATATAATATTGCAATATAGACATTTCAGAAACTTTCGGTTATTCAACCACTCTTAAAATAAAATTTTCTTTATATGCACATGTACACATAGAAATATCGAGTGACGAACAATATCACGTTCAACTTTTTCGCTCTTTCGTTCCGTTATGCGTGAGTAAAGATATATACATCAATATTAAGAATATAGGTAATAGATGGTTATAAGGGTCGTTTGCTCTGTGTCTATCCATACATTTCATTTGGGTTGATGAATTTCATTTTAAGGCACCTACTCTATAGACAAAGCTTGATAAGCTTTACATCAAGAAGTAAGTAAAAAATTAACTTCTAATTACCAATACATTATACTAAATACCTAAATGTTATTATTATTTTATTCCACACTACACACCATATTAGAAATTAACTTTTTATATCATTTTTTTCTGCTTCATAGATTTATTTAAAATTGAAGCAATCAAATTATTTGCCGAATAAATTTTAAATCTAGTAGTAAAATCAATTACTTTACAGATATAACTTGAAAAACTTTTAAAAAAAAATTCAATTGAATATAATTTTTGAATAATAAAAAATTTTAGAATTTATTTACGAAATTAATGTTTTTATATCAAATTATCATTTTTTAATTATTTTTTAAAAATAATTTACACGGCAGAATTTTAAAGTTATTTCGAATAGAAGATACGACGGTTAGATGTATGAATATGAAATTAAAAAAGACTAAAAATCACCTATCATTTCTTATATTAAATATAAAGCATCAATTAACTTTCTGTGATTCTATGTATACGTATATATAAATATACGAAAATTATTAATATTAAGATTATTTTTAATGCAAATAAAAAATGCTTTTGTAATGCGATCTGAATACACTCAATGGTGAATTATATCAATTATATTAATTTTTAATTTTTAATTTTTAATTTTAAACTGATATTTTGTGATATTTTATGGTACAAAGTAAAATTTCATAATTACTAATCAATTTATATTTTAAATTATGAATTAGATATATTCTATTTAGTATAAAAAAATGTTATTTTAGAAAATTTATAGAAAAGTAATGTAATATTTTCATAGCTAATTAAATAAAATAAATACGTAAACTAACTACTAATTAGACCGTAGTCTAAGAATAAATAGTTGTACTAATATTAAATTCACATATATATGAATATCAAAAATTGACATTTATAATTATTAATTGTATATATTAATTTTCATGGAAAAATAAATTGTTTATTTCCTATTTTATTCAGGAAAAAGTAGTAACAATTAAATGGTTCCAGAATTCTGAGAAACTAATTACAAATAATTAACTATTGAATCATTTAGTGATCACCCACATATATGTTAATATTGGGCGACTGAAGAAACAATGGGTGGGACTCGCATGCAATAAACAGAAATACGCCACGCGTGAGGATTTATATGCAGTTTGGATTTGCCGCGGAATTAACCAGGCCATCATATCCCTGGCTTAGCGTACAAACGACATAATGAGTCTTCATATTTGATTGAGCGACACAAACCTACATAAGGAATGAGTAATCAGATTATTATAAGCCTGCGCAATGAGCACGAGACATATACACAACAATAGCTCATTGCACAAATATTATACGATAATGAACGTATATATAGAGAAATTACAGAAACGGAAGCGTCTGTTTCTACTGATTAGTAGATTTGTTTAGTAATTTTCTTTGAAGATTAATGAAATGACGATGCTAATAATGACTTTTATAGAAAAATTGATGTCATTAAAAATTATTTGATTTTTAATAGTAACAAAATTAATTACACCTAATATTATTTTGCATAATATATACCAAGAAAAATAAATACTATAATAAAATACTAAATACAATGCTAAATAAAATACTGTGTTACAAAAGTTCTATTTTATATTGGCAAATTTATTTCTAAATTATAATTTTTATATTATATGAATAAGTTTTAACACTCATAAAATTACTTTTTTATATTTTTTAATATTCATTGTAACCAATTAATCACAAAAGTTCACGTAGAAAAATCTCTTAGCATTGAAATATAATATTAATGTAATTATAAAGTAGCCTGTTTGAAGTAAATAATTAATCCTTAAAACAAAGCAATACCTGGTTTATACAAGAAATTTAATTAGCATCACCGGGGAGTATGAAAATAACCGCGCGTTTGTGAGCCTCATATCCGCCAATGAAGAAATGAAGTTTCAAGCTAAGAAATTAAGTATTAAAATGCCTAGATATAACATGCATACGATCTTACAGGCAGTCAGAGAAGAAACAGGCCAAAAGTTAAACAAAACACCGTCCATCAGCTGAGATGAAACAAAGTGTATAAAGAACGAAAAGACAATAAAGGCGGAAGAACGAAGAAAGAGAACAGGTTTGCGTGGGACACAAAAATAATTTCATTAGCCAAAGAGAAAATTATATATTTATATATAAACACTTACAAATGTATGAAAAATTAATTCATTTTGTACATAGATAGTTCCAACATTATCAGTTTTATTTTTGAATATATTCAAAAACGCCGTCATCAGGTACTAAGATTATATGAGCAAACATATGGCGAAAAAAATATCAATTCATAAAATAGAATTATTTTTTGCTTTTTTTTTAATTAGTTTTCATTGGCTCTTTCTATTTTTGATTTTATTAAAATTGTTCTATGCTTTAAAATTTATATTAGTATATTTACGATAAATTTGTATTATATTTTACGATATAGTAACGTTTAAAATAAGAAATTTAATAAGAAAATAACATTTAATATAATTACATTATATAATAATTATTTTATTTATATTTTCAAAGAATTTTATATACATAATTTTTAAAATAATACTTACAAATTTAGCGGTTTGTGCTGAAAGCATATCGGCGTATTGAATAAGAGCCTGGAACGAGCCTGAAAAAAAAATAAAAAAATTTAATTAATTATTACGTTTAAGATCCTTGAAGTATTTACGTTTAAGAATCTTAGTCCAATATAAACATCATTCATTCTAAAAATATTATCAAAAACGTTTAAATTCGAAATTTAATCAGGTTAAAAAAGTTTAAAAATCTGATAAAAAAAGAAAAATTAAAGTTAAGAATAATTAATTGATATAAATCATAGTTTTATTTATTCGAAAAGATTTTTAATATATAAAGCATTACTAATGAGTGTTCTCAAAGATTAAGACAAAGAAATAAATATAAATCTTGAACTTTTTGGAAGGAAACTTATCATTAATTTAGGCCTCATCTGAGAATGTAACATCATATTAAACTTATAAAAACAATAGAGAAAAACATAATAAATTGAAGTAACTAATACGATATTTAGTTATTAACTTCATTTTTTATATCAGTTACGAAGAGCACAAATGATACATTTTCAGAGATAAATAAAATATTTACTAGATCAACGTGGCATTGAAATATTAACTTACGTAGTTAAATTTAAAATTAAAGTTTATAAGAAATTAATATTTTCCATTGGTCAGTAATCGAAAGAAGATATTTGCTATGTATGAAGGAATTTCAAATTAATGTTAAAACATTTTATGTTTTCCATTTAATTTATAAATTTTGCTACATTTAAAAAAATTATGGAATACTAAATTTTTTTATAAATTAAATTAAATTAAATTAATAACAATAATTAATATGAGCAGCTACGTTTCTATAATATAGAAAATCATATAAATAAAAACATTATAGCTAAGTTTGAATAATTTGACTACAGATTAATAATAATAATTTATGTGGAAATCAAGTATTTGATATATTTACTACATAGGACATAGAAATAATAAGGAAAATTTTTTTTTATTGTTAAACAAAATAATTTTTGAATCTCAAAAAATTATTCTGTAATCGAAATAGCAATAAAATTAATACAATAATTATTTATCATTTTTAATAAATTAATTTTTGTAAAATGGTATTTTGATTTAAAAACAGAAATCTGAATGGTTAGGTCAGAATTTTTATGATAATAATAGATCTGCTAACATCGTTTAAAAAGAAAACTTCTTAATCAAAATATATCTCGTCGTCCCTTCTACGTCGTGTATGTTAAAAGGGTCGCTGAGAAGTAAAACTTTAAATTATTGTCAAATTATTATTTCATAGTTAATTTTCTATCAAACCAAGTCAGAACTTGAGTGCTTACTGAAAAAGAAGAAATACACGCAAACGAAAGTAACTGCGATACAAGCTTAATTAGAAGCGAAAAGCCAAACGGAGTAATTAAATAAGCGAACAGCCGTCTTCTTGATAATCCCCTTGTGCTTATATATATAGATATACAAACATACAAAGGATGGAACATTGGGAGAAAAAGGAATGCATATATATATATATATATATATGTGCGTTTGATGCACAACATTGGACTAAAGTAGCAAGCTCCCCGGTCGCAAACCATTTAGGATTTTTTGTACGATTTTGTGTAATTAAATTAATTAATCAGATCGCTTTTGTGATGTGCATACTTCACCTAAAAGTTTGATGTCGATTCACGACAAAAAAGAACAGCATTGGATAGAAAATTCAATGTCTTAATAAAGAGCAACGAGTAAAAGTTGTTCTAAAACTTAGGATGACAACGTCTATTCGTTTTTGTAATAATATAATTTTTGTGAACATCTCATTTATCAAAAAAAATAAAAATGTTAATGAATAATATCCAGTCAATATTCAAGATAGAACATTCAATTTAGAATAAATTATTGTCTTTTATATTATAATTCGTACCTTAGTTTATATATATATATATATATATATATATATATATAATAATAATAATAATAATAATAAAATCTAGCTTAATGTTTAATACTGTATATATTGAGAAATAAAGAATATTAAAAACGTGTGATTTTAAGCATTTATGATTACATTAAAACTAGAAGACTTCTATTAAAATTTAAATTTCAAATACTTTGGAACATAAGAAAAAAATAAATTTTTCGAAGTTTAAAAAGGCATTATTAAATTAACACTTACATATCATTCGTTTAATCTACACAATTTAGAAAAAATTATTACAAAATTTGTATGACTTTGTTCTTGAGAATTATCCTAAAATAAATATTAAGTACATTAAAATTAAATTATTTTTTAATATTATAAAATATTTAAAATAATTTGAAGAAATCCATAGTATTCAACAGTCTAAATAATTTTCTAATATTATAGACAAGATATAATTTTACGAATTATTTATAACAATAAAATTGTACGTTTTTTTATAATTTTCTCAATGGCTATAAATACAAAATTTATAATAATAATTTATATCATTTATTCATTATGGATATAATTTTACGTCTTTTGAATTAAATTAATTTAAAAAATATTAATTATTACGTTATTTGCATACATTATTTACATTATATTTTACATTTAAATTGTCAAGTATGTATTTATAAAAAGAAATTTAAATACAAGTATATTACATAGTTTCAAAACTAAGTCTTGTATGAAAATTCACATTATAAAATCATTTTGTGAATAAGTTTACCTACTTAGAAATATATAAAGATCTCAACTATTTAATACAATAATTTCATTTTATTAAATAAAAAAATAATTGAACATTTTTTATTTTTAGTAAATATCTGAATTATTTATAATATAATATAAAAGTTATTAAAATGATTCTCGCAATAATATTAAATTTTTACTAATTTGAATTTAAATGTATCATTTTTTTATATTAAATTATAATTATTTAAAACATTCACGGTGCCCGCGATAGTTTTAAAAATTGAATTTTAATATTTAAAATAGTGATTTCAATTATTAATTTCGAATTTCCGTTTTTATATTATTACACTACATGTTTGATAATTTTTACTAAATTATTTATAAAAAATGGTCAAATATACAAACACAAATGTTATAAAATATTATAATTTACAATTATTAGCTTATAAATAGTGAATTATTAAAAAATTTACAATAATAACTTATATATCTTTTAATTTCCAATTTCTTTATATTGTTGATGCATATATTTCATGTATTAATAAATTTAATAGATATTTGAACTAATAATTTAGTGTTTATTTTTACTTTATATTTAGATAAAGTTATAATATCCATATATTTATTTTGTATTTTAAAAATTATAAATTTAAAATATTTATCAATTTTTCTAATTTTATACTTTATATTTAAAACTATAAAATCGTGAAGTCATTACACTAAAAATTATATTAAAATAGTTATATACTTTTAAATTTAAAAGAAATTTCTTGAAAATAATATTATTTATTGCATTTAGAATTATAATAAACAAAAAAATATATAGATAATTCACTTTGTAATTTTGAAATGTATTAATTATAGAAAATAAAAGAGAGGCAAATTATGTTTTAAAGAGAAGAATTCTTTTTTCTTACATTTTGAAATTTTAATTGAAATCAGAAATTTATTATTTTATTCGAGAAAATTTTTATTAAATAAGTAATTTTAAAGAAATTGATAACGTTCATTACTTCTTTATATCCAAATAATAGTTATAGATTATATAATTAATAGTTGAGTACGATCAATTTTAGTTTATTTTAAAAGTCAAATGTATTATAGAGTGCTTTTTAAAAATACTATCTGGTAAACTAAAAAACAACGAAATTATCTTACAAAACGTTCAATAAATAATTTTCAATTAGTTTTTTTATAAAATGTTATGAAAACAGTTTTAGCTGATTTTAAAATTTATTTTATGAAATATCAATATAAAAATCTAGATAATTATATTTTTCTCAATTGTCTGATATTTTCTATACATGAGAATAAAATTGAAATAATTAATATTAGAAATATTTTATTATCAAATAATTTTATACTTCAATAGATTAAAAATGCGAAAAAATATTGGTTATTGTATTTGCGATTATTAAATTTACTTTAATGAATATATAACGACTTTATTTTGACATTACTTGAAATAGAAAGTTAGTGCATAAAATTAAATTATATGAACTTATTATCGTCGAATAAGTATCTATTTTTTTTATTCTGCCGACTATATTATTAAACATTAATTATTGTATAAAAATTGCAGATAATAATATAGCATTATTATTTATAGTATATTTTTATTTTAGATTACATTAAAGTATTATAATTGAATTATACTTACTGTTTTTGGTAAATGTGACTATTTTCAAAACCTTCCCATACCGTGTAAAAATCTGTAATAAAAAATGAACAATATTGTTAAATGCTGTATAAAGAATAACATAATAAATGAACTAAAGAAAGAAGCTTAGTCACCAACAAATAAAAATGAACGCAATTCATCACTAAAAAGTAATACGGCTGTTTGTAATATTTCATAATGAAGAAATTTGTATATAGCTAGCTATGGAGTATATGTATCATTCATTACAGTTCATATATATTTAAAGCAAATCAATTCACGTCATCATTATTACAAATATATTTAAATCATTTATTTCACTTCAGCCGTAATGCTTTTAATGAATACGATGTAAGAAATACGAATAAAATTTTTTGTATTATTTGAAATAAATAATTTTAACAATTAATAGAGGTAATAATTTCTTGCAAATTTTTTTATATTTTTCAATAATGTATTTTCTATAAAAATGTTTAGCTTATTACATATCGTTTGAAAATTATATCTCGATTAGCTTTAATCCTTGCAAAACTTTTTTACTCAGATACATTAGTATTTTTAAAAGATAACAAACATAATTTTAAAAATTAGATTTTATATATTTGATATTTTAGTATTTAATAAATATGGATTAATATATATCGAAAACTATTTATATAGCAATAACTTTAAGCATTCAATTAGATTAATTCGCAAAATATATTCTAGCCTGTAGCTATTTCAATTTGAGACAAATCATTGTCAAAGTTATGTACATAGGGTAAGTTTTGATATACACAATTAAGAGGTACATAATTAGTTCCGTCGATAATAGAACAATAGTAATTATATGTAAATCAAGTACAAATATTATGTAACAAAATTAAAAATATTTCTTTTATACAATTTAACAGATATAAATATTTTTTTTTTCTATCTTAACTATGAATGTTTATTATTAATTTTAGCAAATAACATTAATTTTATTATTTTGTACTAACATTCAGGAAACTTTTAAAATTATTTTTTTATTTTAATTTTACAACGATGATTTTTCATGAATATGAATTTCAATTAAAAATAAATTATAATTCAATGATTATATAGGCAAAAGGATCTATACATATTTAAAAATTGTTTTTTAAAAAACAGTTTCAAAGAAACAATCGTAATAAATATTTTAATATAAAATAATTATTTAAAAATATAAACAATTGTTTTATTAATATATAAAAATAAACAACTTTTATTTTAAATAATCCCTCTTTGATAAGAATAAATGTTAAATCTTACTTAGTTTTAAATAGATTGTAAAATTTAATATATTTCTATAAAATAAATTTAATTCCGGATTATAATTATAATATAAAATTTTTTTAATTCACTCATTAAGAAATTAATTTTTCAAATCAATAATGTATAATATGTTGAATGCAATTGACCAATTCTTTACTTCAGATTAGCATTTAAGCAGTTTCAGTAATTATTTAAAATATATGGATTGTGAAATTCATAACGAAAATGCACTATATTTTGAATCAATTTTGCATGATACAATGAGTTTGTTTACATATTTATATAACGGTTCTATCACAATACGAATTTATAGAAAACATACTGTTCCCTTAATGCTTTTTAAGCTCAATATATTAATAAATTAAAAATCTACGAAATAATATAAAACAACTCGTTTTATAAATATATTCAATAAATTTATTTCTTATTAAAATGTTAACTACTAATTTTTAATAATTTCTATGAAAATGTTTTGCACAATAAAAATATATATATCTGAATTATTGTGTGTTAAGTTATCGTAGTCAAAAGATGTATCTTTTTATGAAAAAGGATGTTTAAGGAAATTAAATAAATGCAAACATAAGAAACTTAATTAATAATAAATTTATGACTTGTTATGGAATAAGATTATCAAGTAAATTTAAATAAGATTTGATTCAATGAAATGTATTAAAATGCGCAACAGTTAAAAATATGAAAATGTGATAGAATTTTTATAAAAATGATTTGTTTAAATCATGTTTTTTATTTTTATAAAAAATTTTGTAATTACCAATTTTTATAGATTAATGTAACGAATAGTGCAAATATAATCAATGAAACCAGATAAACTAGTTAAAAATTATGAATTTAGAAATTTTATTTTATTTTGAAAAAAAGATAAAAGTTAAAAATTCTGAAAAATTTCTTCATCGATTCATTTGTTTTTGTACGTTTTAATATTTTTATTGATATACATTTCCTTTCCCTTTAAGTTTACCTCCGCCATCAGCGCTGCCTCTACTATAGATTATTTATTTAACACACTCTTTGTATATTCTTTTTTCTTTTGCTGCTTTCTTAAAATGCCCCACTGTCCATATGTACGAGTTTTGCGAATATTAAAGAGCATCGCATTCGTCAATGAACGAGTATAGACATATGCATATATGAGAGGAAAGCCAAATCCTGTTCATGAGAGTTATCATTAATCTTTTATTTGCTTGATGGACTATATTTTGTCGCGGTTTCCTATTGGCTAGTTGCTGCAGCCACTGAAAAGCAAATAATCATGCTCAAGCAATGCTTATCGACAATAGGAGCTTGCACAGTCGTTAAGATCAAGTTCTTCTCGACTCGTATATTTTTTTACATCATTTTCCTTTTGGATTTCTAATTCTTCTATCTTTTTTAATGCATTGTGAAGTGTAATACTAAGATGCTTATTTAGGTTATGTTATTGCTGATCAGATTATCTCTATTATTTTTTACGAACATGCTGATAATTCATTACTTACATTGAAGTAATAACTCTGAAAAAATTCTTTATTGAATAATAAAACTATAATGTACGTAATTAGATATTATTTTAAACTTTTTAAATTGAAATTAACAAATATATATATATATATTTTTAGAAAATATTAAAAATTTATTTAAAATATATTTTTATCACAACGGTTGGTTTTATTTAGAACAAATTATAAATTCTTAATAACAAATTATAAATTCTTCATTTACATTTATTGTTAATATCTTAATATCTTTATATTTTAATAATAAATAATGCCTTTTAAACTATTCTGTTTTTTCTATTTTATTAAAAAATGTTTTTAAATTTTATTTAGATTAGTTCAATATAAGTAAATTTATTATTTTTGTAACACACTTATCATAAATTATTATACAATCGTTTAACATCATAAAACTTTTTAATTAAATTATTTGTTTATGCTTACTCGATTTATTTTTATAATTGTAAATATGTACGATAATACTATAAACTATTGATATGAATTACTATTGTTGAATTCATATTTTGTAAATAACTTTTATAAGACTAATTTAAATTTAAATTCTACAATTTTGAAATGATTTAAATCCGTTTAACTAGAGTAATTTTAATTAAAGTACAGAATACTATTAAATTCATCACTTGAATAATAAACAAAAAATCTATAAAAAGCCTTTAAAGTATGTTTTAACTTTCAAAAATTATTATCATTTAAAAAATATTATTTTAATAGAATAAATTAAAAAGGTAATAAAAAAATATTTTAGTTTTAAGAATTTTATTTAATATAAATAATAGATTTAATTAAAAAATATAATAAATACTTTAAATAAAAAATTTATTCAATAAAATATTTTTGTTTCAAACTTAAACAAATACGAAACTGTTACAAAAGTAACTACATATTTGATTGTTGGTATAAATTATAACATCCTATTAAAATAAAATGTAAAGTAGTAAAAAAAGAGTATTCCTTGAAGTTAAATTTAAATTCAAGATTATTCAAGAAATTCATACGAATGCAATAATTTTAAATAAAATGTAAATGATAACTTTATAATATAAGCCCAAGATATTTTTTTAATTTACGATATTAAATTTGAATCCACTGTTTTCACTGTTTATATTTTTTTTATGTATTTTATGCAAAATTTATAGAATTCAATCATAAATTATTAGAAAAGACTATTTTCTAAACGAGAGATATGATCAGTCAATTTAGTTTCAAATAATGCAATTTAATAATGGAAAAAAAACTTGTCATTCATGTTATTTGCTTTTATTATTAATAATATTATAAAACATTTGATTTATTATCCATGCAGCGATTAAATATTTTGTTATTTTATTTTAAATATAACTATCTTTGAAAATATTTACTCTTATTAGTTTTATATACTAAAAATTAGTAAAAGACTTTTTATATAATCATCAGTTTTTTCCACTTGATTACATAATTTATTATATGATACCTCAAGAACTGAATTAATTGGATCTGTTATATGCATGTCTGAATTGTTGATTTCCATTGTATATATAACCATTCGTTTTTTATTATCTAGTTTATCTGTATATACTTTTATCCTTTCTTTATTTTTAGTTAAGTTGATTTTTGTAATAAAAATAAACATAATTTTACAGAAACTGATACACAAATTCGTATTATTAAAAATATAAAATTCACTTATTTTTTAAATATTTGCGAAAAATTATATGTTATGTTATATAGACAAACTGGCAGTTAACCAAGAATGTACAAGGAACAAGTGGAAATCATTAGATTTTGCGACCAATGAAAACAACTAGCACGCGGTTCGTAGAAGAACGAACGCACATCTCCGGTATCTATAAGCACCGTCACGGGCATGATTTCTAATGGATCCCAAGTCAGGCTCTATGAGTCCATGCATACCTTTACCTTTTTAATGCGTCCATAATATTAGTTATGTATGTTACAATGAAAACCAGGAATATAGCGACTTGTACATGCTGCTGAAAATGAAACTTCAACGCAACGCTAAACTCGTAAAAGCGAAGACATTTAGATGGCAAATGTTATTTATTGCTCTGTCGAAGTTGTATTTTTTCATCTCCATGTATGTTTGACACTTTTGTAATTATAAGGGTCGACCTTTGCAAAGCACATAATGCTGTGTTTTATTACGAAAATCATGTTTTTAAAACATGTTCTGCACATAATGTTTCTATAAGTTCATCTCATCTTAAACGATTTTATTATTTTATTATAATTAAATCACCAAGTTATCTTAGTTATATAATCCATCAATTATATATCGTTATTACCGAACTACTAATATCAATTATACCTGTTTAATACAAATATATTTACATTAATTATTGTACACTTAAATTTAATAGTTTTAAAAACCACTGGCGTGAAAATAATCAGTAATGAAAGTTATTAAAACGTATTTGCTACTTTAGGATTTTTATATTTAGAAATCTAATAAGAAAAGTAATTTGTGTAAAAAATTCTACATTTATAAAATTATTAGAAAAACTAAATATAAAAAAATGATATGAAATATACATTAAATATATTGTCTTTAAAAATTATTTTACTATAACATTTATTAAATTTTAGTTATTTCCTTATGAATTTGAATATATTTCCGTCGTGATCTTAAAATGAAATTTATAAAAAGTGATGAAAATATAATATATATTACTATATATAATATCTTCTACATAATTCTGAAAAGTATATAATCGAATAATTTAATTAAAACACATGTTTGATGCGTACTAAATCTTTCTACGTTTTAAAGAAACAAAAGGACTATTTCACGGAAATTACATTAAAATATTGAACTCGAAATTGGCAAAAAGAAACAAATAATACCTGTATAAATTATTTTTATATCTAATATTAAGATAAAAACTAAATTTTATAAATCTCTCAACCTCGACATTATCTCCGACTTGGAGTCCACTGGCGACCAACGATCCGATTAAATTACTCGCGACAAAACCAAGTATTTAATATTCTCATAATAGAAAAGAAAAACCAAACCACATCACTGAAGTATAAAGATTACTAAATGCAACAAAAGTAAATTATTTTAAATTATTGGAAATTAAATTTTAAATACTCAGGGATTTCACAATTTAGTTGTCCCTGCTTTTAGAAAACATTTATTATACTATTTATATATGGATATTTATTACTGATTTCCTTATACCACGAAGAACGAGCTGCATTCTTCTTTTTCATTGCTTCGATTAAAAGCTGCTGGGCTTATTCCTTCTGTTATTCATCGTAATATAACCGCAATTTATATCGCATTCGCAGCACCTTCTTAAAAACCTTTTCGAGCAACGTCGTCTTTAACTTTGGGCTACATCCCTTTCATATAAAAGAAGTTTCTCTTTGTACAACAACTGCTTTATTTTGTAAGATAGCGTTAACGGCTATGAGACAGGAGCATATCTTCCTCATTGACTTAACCATTCTAACTTTGTAATAATGTTGTAAGTTTTCTAGGTAATAAACGAATCGGTAGCGCTTGGTTTACAAACTTTATTTTTACAACACAAAGCACAATATTTTGATAAAAATGACAGATTATAAAATCATAAACTAATTAAAATTTAGTTATTTATTGCTTCTCAGAAAAAAAAGTGTTCTCTTTAACCTCAACAATAACATAAATCTTGATATTTGAAAAACTCTTCTCTTCTCAAAGTAGATACCGTATTCATAAAATCAAATCCACTAATGAATTAATTAAAAAAAATATAATATATAATTTTTAATAATTAATAATAACAATAATAATAATATATAATTTTTTGAGAATAAACAATAAAATTACATCTGTTCAACATTGGTGAATCTAATGCTAATATTTATTATATTCCACTAAGAATTTATTGAAATTAAAATTCCTTTATTGAAAAATCTACAATTTGACAGAAATTAATTAATATTAAATATAAAAACATTAATTACATTACACCTCACATAAATTATTTTCCTAAAATGAAAAATTTAGAATATCATATTCATATTATAATATATATTAAAGTACACGTTTATTTTACAAAGAAAATATTCTTTTCAAATTTTTTTTTAAAATATTTTTTAATTAAACATTAGAAGATCATTAGATATTTTGGTATGAACTATATTATAACAAAGTATTCTTAAATTTTAATTATATTTAGCATTAGTATTTTTTAAAAATTTGTATTTAATTTGTATTAATTATTAGAATAAGGATAATTCGTTAAAACAGATTCAGTATTTTTATACATTTAATTTACAATTTAATGATAACGATTTAGTCTTTAAGTTGTAAAGAAAATGAAATTGCAAAATATATTAAAGTTGAAAAAAGGAAAATCTCGTTCAAAAATATAAATACGAATTTTCTTTCAAAAACCTTAATATATATTTTTGTAATAAAAAAATACAAAAGAAAAAATATAATAACAAAAAATCACATAGAAACTTGTAAGAAATATTTACTTCAAGAGCTCTTATGAGTTTTTTTTTTACTTCAAAAACCGCTATACTTAAAAATTTTTGTACAGCTCTTAAGAAAATTTCAAGTCACGTTTTGGACATAGTCGAAGAAACACTTCATACTTTTTTTCATTCTAATCCAGTTTGTTTCATGCTTATAAATAGAAAAATTTGAAAGAAAAATGGGTAAGAAAGAAAGAAATTAGGACTTGGCTTACGATATTAATCTTCCTAGTAAATTATACATATAACCTATCTAACACTCCCCTTGCATGGTATCCACTCTCGCAATTCTGTAAGCCTACTTACACGAATCCATTAAGAAAATCATTTAGGAATTTAGTAAGTAATTATCGGCGTTAATATTAAAAATGAACGAGAAAATATTAAAGTTGAACTTGCACTATTAATGGTTTGCGTGTGTTTATTGTTAGATATTACAACGGTAGGATATTAAATGTTGAAAATTATGAAATATTAATTGAAAAAAGTGCATTTTTTGTGAAAAAATAGATTGTTAATTAAATAAGTATGAATTTAATTTTAAATTTAAATACTTTCTATTCATTTAATTATAAAAAAAAAATATTTTACACGTAACTTAAATATTTGGCGATGCTTTCATCAAAATCTTACTATCCAAGAATCACATACAGACCATAAACTCAAACAAAAAATACTAAAAAAACAAATTTTCACAGAAGTAAGCGCCAGTTACTAGTTAAAATTTTGCTTTCCTTCACCAGTTTTTTCCTTTTTGTTTATATACAACTATTTTGATACTTAACTTTTATAAAACTAAATTTTCATTATTTCAAATAATAAAAATTTTGCCATATACGCAATTCGTCAAAAAGGTGTACGAACATTCCATTTTTAATCGGCTCTTTCCCTTTTTTGATTCATTTGCCTTTCGCTCATTGCATATATGAAGAAAAATGTACGAAGAACGAACCATTTTTTAATTATTTATTAAACATTGCATAAGAAATAATATTTTGGTTGGATCGGACACGCAGGCCATTAAATTTAGGCGAAGAACAAAGACCAGGCTCTCGTTAAAAATCTATGGTTTACTCACGTTGGATCAGTTTCACCTACGTTATCCATTTTTGCTACTTGGTTTTTTCGCTTGAAGATCTAGATATTCAATATCCTTTTTATTCATTTGATTACTGATACTATTGCTATTACCTTAAAATACCTTAATTTATGCTTCGTAGCCTATGAGAATTCTTAATGTTGGGATTTTCTCTTCCTTTATGATTTATAGACTCTTTTACATACTTAACTATTTATCTCTTCATTAATTTTTCTATTTATATTCATTGCGTTTTAAAGTTTTAATGGTTAGTCATTGTTTTTTCTTAACGTGGCTCAATTTTTTTACCTTATGATTATTATTCTTGATTTTTGACATTTGTTTTACCGACACAGGATAAATTTATTTCAATAAATTGTTGGTTTAAACAACAATTTTTAATTATATTCAGTATATTTAAGTTTAATTATGTAACAATAAATACTGATTGAAATTTAATTACTTGAACTTTAGTCTAGCGTTCTTATCTAAGGAAATCGAATATAAAGTATATTTTATTTTTGTTATTAAAATGGCTTATTTTATAGTTAGAGTAAATATGCATTAACATCCTGATACACCATAGTTGTTACACCATCATTTCAGTAACAAAAACACTTTTCGAATACTTTAGGACTCAATTTACTACTAATTTATATAGATTAGTTTATTAATGCTACAAAAAAACTTAATATAATTATTTTTACCTGGTAAAGTATATCAAGCGATATAGGGTAGATCATGTGTTCAACGATAACTCGAAGAACAGTATTTGGACCACCCTGCGTGTCACTTCCTTGTACTTGACCTTGGCCTGAACCTTGTACATTTGTATTCTAGAAAATAAAAGAAAATATACAACATGGCATTGATTTTATAAAAAAATTTAACGATGAAGATTTTTTGAATTAATTTATTTAAACATTTTAATGTGAAAATCTCTACATCTATTTTTTATAATGATTTATTTTCTGAAACTGTTTTTATACTATAACATAGTACAACATTGATTAAAATTTCATAATATTATATTTAAAAAAAAATTAATCCCTTTGTTTAATGAAAGTTGTAGAAAATCATAAAAATTATTTAAAAGTATTTTTAGTAAGAGTTAATACAGGTAATACAATATAAGAAACATTCATAAATTTGATAACACCATCGATTGGAAAGACCAATGCGTCACATTAAAGGTAGAAGTACAAGAAACTATATTAAAAATAGAATGCTGAACAACAAAGACACAAAATCTGAATTGGTGAAAAAGGAAGTCTCTATGGAAAAAGTTGTTGAAATATTTCTAAATAAAATCAGTTTTCAACATCCCGAGACTACTGCCATTGGTGCTAATGGTACAAACTTATGAAATTCTGAGGTGATGACATTTATTACATTACTTCGATGCACAAATTCTATAAAAATCAGACAAGGAAAGGAGGTTATAATTTGAATCATTTGTACTTAGATGGCTTTGCCGGTAAGCTTATGATATGTTAACCAAGTAACCCAATAAATATGCGTTGGAAAATACATAGAAATATATAAACTTTCAACCATCTTCGATGATACATATATGAATTTCAAATCATTATTTGATTACGCATAGTAAGAATAATGAAAACTCATAGATAATAATTTTTTAATTCAACGAGTAATTTAATTATACATGCGTTAACATTTGCGTTTTCAATACTTGTAGAAATATATGCAAACGCAGGCTGATATTTACAACCCATAATATAAATAGTATGATAAATTTTATAAGAAATCCAGATACCATCAAAATTATTCATAAATTAAATCGAATGCAAATCATTTTCTAGTTATAAATCTCAGACATAATATTATAATAGCAGTATAATTATAATAAAATTAAGATAACGGATACCAAAGCGTTAAGTAATATCTGGATTACTGATAGAACCAGAGAAGTAATATGTTTTAATTAAAAGAACTGTAACATTTTGAAGGAGGGAAAGTCAAAACTAAACTCTTTTAAGTTCCATCGTATTTATATTATTATTTATTGGTTATTTATTGGTTATTATATAATAATAACCAAATGTTCTTTTATTAAAAACAAAGCTCTTAAAATTTCTTTTACAGTGCCATATTGTACGCATAAATAATGTCCGTATATCTGACTAACCTTCAACATACTTTGTAATCTCAAATCGCTGGAAAGTACGTAAATTATTTTTATATGCGTATATAATAATATTATATTAAACAAAATTTAAATATTGATGATATATTTTATAAATTGAAAAATAACGTTCGGTAAAAGTAAATCTACAGCGAAATAATTTGGTATATTCGAAAGTAATTATACAATGTACTTCATATATAAATATTTAGAGATTCTGAGAAGTTCTAAATTCTGTAAAAACAGAGTATAACCAAGTAATGAATGTGCACAAAATATTAGTTATAATGTTACTAAACTATAATTTTGGATAATATACTTTTAAAACAAACTTATATCTACGAATAAACATTTGAAGATTCAAGTACATACTTAAAAGCTTCATTATATTTCATAATATTTTTAAATAATTCATGTATAGTTTTTAATTACCCATTTTCTGTATATAAATAAAACGGCAAAATTGTTAAAAATTTGTTCTCCCGTAACAAATGCTCACATAGCAAAAAAAATCTTTATAAAAAAAACAAAATAAATAATCTGTAAGACTGCGATCACTGTATATAACAGCATATTAGTCACAAATAATTATTATATGTAAAATCATTGTTTATTATAATTGAAAAAAACTACGTATTCTATAAATATTGTATTTATTGGGTACAAATAAATAAATAAGTAGTTTAAATAATGTATCTTATTTATTGCATGAAGATTTGTTACTTATTTAATATCTATATCTTTTCCTATTATGTAAATATATATAAGATATATCCATATTTATTAACATTAAAATTTAATTAATGTGCAACTTTTTCTTCTTTACGATTGAAAAGACACACACCTCAATTATCTCAATTACTCCTAACGCCACTGACAAATCACAATCATTAGTTGATTATTGCTCAACTTTAACTTTGTTATTATCTTGTATTATTTTGTAGAGTAATATTTAATTCATAATTTAATGCAATATAAATTTTATAATTGTATCTCCATTCAAGTTTCAAATAATTATATTCAGAATAAATATTCAAAACATTAAATTTTTTTCAAATGTTTATTCATAAAATTCTTTATATTGACCTGCAATAATGAGATGATTAAAAAAGAATTTGAAAGGAGAACGAGTGAGAAAAAATTTAATTCAAATCATTATAATTATTAAATATTTTATAAATAAAATCAAGTATTACATTATGTCAGAGTAATGTTTTACTTAAATTTCAAGTATATAACCATTCTCTTAATCAAAGCTTCCAGATAGAGATTTAATAAAAATATTAGAAATGTATCGCAATTACAAACAAATAATGTATGAATTCATTGGTAATTTTTGAAAATTACTTTCATCCGAGACTCAGGATGCGAAACCCCGACTTCCAAGATCGCATCGGGCTCCTTATCATGTTCATTCTCCTGCTCCCTTTAAAACCTGCATAATTTTGCAGTGTTGTAAACGCATTCAAAAGTGAACAGGTGGCAAGTGTAAATCAATTAAAATAGATATATAAACCAGTATAGTATTGTATATTTTAAATACAAAAAGGAAATAGAAATATATCCTATAAAAATATTATACGATATCATATATATAATAATCTAACTATTAAAATAAATAAAATTATATTATTAGTTATATAATTTTCCATTTATTTGGAAATTTATTCAAGGGATGACATTTTCGTCAAATTTTATTATATGTATTGTCTGTTTGGGTATAACCGAAGTACTCCATACTTAATACATGCTTTGGCACACATCAATTTGCAATACATATTATTTATAAATTCCTAATATATGAAATTCAAAAAGATCATAACGGAAACAAAATTTAGGGGAACATGAAAATAATCAATTTATACTACTTAAAAGAGATCTACATGTAAGAAGATTAAACAAATTAAAAAATGCACAATTACGTTTAAATTTTATTTAAAATTGTCATAATTCGTATTAAATCGTCCGCAAGATTTAATTATTACAACTTCGTAACTTTTAAATTCCAATGTTCTAACTAGTACATGCATACATTCACTTTATAAAATCTGTCTTTTTCTACACAGGTATAAGTAAAACAGGATTCCAGAAAATTTGAACTAATTTTGTTCCTAACTAAAATATTCTAGTATTTCTATTAGCCTATTATTTATTAAATCTCTCAATATTTATTTTTAATTCTAATTGTATGTGGAAGGAAAATGTTTTAAGATTTTCATATAGTTATGAAATGACTAATGCATTGGAAAGAAATGATATATTACTCACTATAACTTTATTTCATTTTATTTAGATTTTGCATTAGCGATAATTTTATTTATAATTTAGTATAATATATTTTCTAATATATAAATTAATCTATTTATTTATGAGTTTTATTGCAAGTATTTTTCTAAAATAAAATCGTATTAATTGTTACAAAAAAAATTTTATTACAATACACGCGATTAACAGAAATACATATGTAATTCTCTTAAAGTTGAGGTTTATTCGTGCCATTCGTTTATATGACTTAATATTAAGATATGACGATCAGAGTACACGCAACGTTCGCACAAAAAATGTATGACACACTAATGAATTTGATTGATAAATAAAAAACGTAATGCGTGCGAAAGTCTTGTAAACGAATAGTGATTAATTCGAAAATTTCACTAGAAAATAGGAAAGTGAGATAGGTAAGTCACGAATTTCACTCCAAATCCTTTCATATCCCAATTCCCTTGCATTCTCGTCAATTAGCGTGTCGTAAATCGAACCCTTTTCGACAACCAAATCACACATACCTTCCTCTCATATTTAACCGACAGTAACGCGAAAAGCACTGTTCCTTTTCAGGCCTAACCAAATAGCTTGTGTAGTTATTATACACTTACTGTGCTCTTGAGAAATACTATTTTTCACATTTTCAGAATTATTTAAGAAAAACTGAAGACTATGGACTCATTTGCTTTTATATAAAGATTTATTATTAATCTGAATTCTAAAAATGAAATGAAATCTTACTGGATTTTAAAAATACATCTTTATTATTATTATGTAGAATTTTTTGAATATAGAAAAATACATTTGTTCCTTCAATAAACTAAGTTCAAAAACATTGATATTATCATTTGTATGTTATAACATAAAAATCTATACTTTCGAATTAAAAAGATTTATATTATAATAAGATTAAAAATAAGATTAAATTTTAATAATATATACTTTGAATAAATATAAAGTAATAAACAATATTATCAATTTAAATTATTATAATTTTTTTAAAAAGAAAAAAATTAGCGAAAACTATTTTTAGAAAAGGATGTTCTGATTTCAATACTAGTCCCATCTATATTTATTAGCACATTTATAAAGATATGTGAAATATCTTTACATTAGAAACATATCTTTTTGATTGGTATTAATGGAATATAATAATTATTTAAAAGTAATGCCTACGGAATAAAAAATCTTTATTTATTAAATAGAATTAAAAAAATTCCATTAAAGCAATATATTTTTTAGTATTATAATTTGTTTAATACTTTATATAAGAAATTGAAGAGCTTAACGTAACATCGAAGTGTAACATATTATATGAGTACATTTTATTACTGAGAAAAAGATCATTAAAATGATAGCAGACGTACCGATGCAACTGATTAAACCTTCAAAATGTAATGAAATGAAAAATTTCATTTTTGATGATATTGCTGTGCTTTTACATCAATCTTTGTTATCACGATTCATAACATCGAAGGATAAAATATCAACCTTTATAATAGCACTAGCAGTAATTTCTCTAGACAATTATGTTACGAGTGGACAGAGATCTTTACCAACTTTCTGTGTAGATCTCGGAAACGAAATATCTAATATTTCTATAACCAGTAGTACAAAATATGAAGGTCAATTTCACGCGCAACATGAAAAATATTTTAGAAATTGTCAGATTTAATTATAACTCTTAGCCTTGCATTTTATTTATATAGATTAATTTAGTGATAAAAATTTGATGTATAAACATTTTAATTTATAACAACTAATTTAATTATTAAAATTAAAATTTTTATTTACAAAATATACAATATTTACATAAGTTACATTTTTTCGAAAATTTCCCATATTTCCGAAATAAAACACGATTAAAATAATTTTATTCCACTAACTGAATAGTTATACTAATCTCGTTACGCTACACGTAGGAAGCCCAATTTTCTTAAATAATAACCTTATGAAAATAATTCCCTTAACTCATAACGTATAATATATTTTAATGAATTTTTCAGATAAAAATTATTATTTATTTAATGAAAAAAATTATAAATGTTATATATTTCCATTAATAATAATCAGAAAGTTGTATTCAAATTTTATTGAAGTTTACAAAATTAATTCCATCTTAGTTTATGTTCCTCATAATTTACTTATCTACGAGAGATCAATCTTATGTTAAAATATTCTGTAATTCCATTAAAGAGTTAAAAATAAGTTCGACAAATTAAAAAATGAAATAAAATCCAAAAAACTTCAAATATATACATTGTCGTAATATTTTGAAATTTTAGTTTCTAGTGTAAAAACAAAGTAACTAAAAAAAATGTTTACACTATGCTTTTGGCAGCACAAACAGGGTTTTCTTCTTTTTACTTGTCTTTTTTCGTAAAAATAAAGATACAGCAACAGACAGCAAAAACAATTAATCGACTGGGACAACGGAATGGTCTGCGTCACCGTACTTCACTCTCTTTCCTCGGGCTCTGTCTCTCTTTAGAGCATCGCTTTTGCAAGCGTGATTAAGCATTTCACCAACAAGTTACTGGAACGAAGTTAAGCGAGTGATGAAGCAGCACGTGTTTGAATAATCAGTCTTCTTCGCTGCATGAGAAAAGCACTCAATTTTGTCCTCCCTTTAGTCCCTCACTCTCTCTTTCGCTCTGCTCTACCGTTCTTTTTTGTCTCGTTTCTTTATATGTAAATAATAGTAAAGCACGCGTCAAGCTATCAATACGTTTATAACACATACTTCTATTGAGTATAGACGAATGTTAGTGATTAGTTAGCGACAATACTACCCTTAAAATTTTTCATGTTAATTTTTAAAGAAGAATTAATCGCATATTAATTTGAATCATATATATTTCATAAAAATAATTTCTGTATATATCTGTCGTTTTGTCTCTCCCTCGCTCTCTCTTTCTCTACATTTATATATAAATTAAAAAAAAAAAATTTTTTTTTGTAACAATATTCAATTTCCTTTATATACACAATAATAGTTAACATAAACATCGAAAATAATAAAACAATAAAATAATTAAAAAGACAATTTAATTGAAGGATAATAAAAAAGATCTGAGAAAAAAATTTTAAAAAGAAACATACTGTCACATTTTTATATTAATGTTACATAGATTGAGATTAAATTCAGCAGTTACAATAAATTTTCCGTAAATGAAATATGATAAAGTAATTTTTAATTTTAAGAGATATCTATTTTTTTTAAACGTATTAATTTCTTTTTATAGATTAAATTTATAAATTTTATATAATTTTATATAATTGTAAATTTTCGGTTAACTATACTTTTTATTAATATAATATGTTTAAAACTGGATAATAATTATAATATTGAATTACTTGAATGAAAAAATAATGTTGTTAAAAACTGGATTGAATTTCGACTAAAATGAATTGATAAAATATTAAAGTACAAACAAAAATATTTTTGGTTACTTGAAAAAGATGTGTGAACAGAGAATGATTTGTCACTTGTTACAGATTTTTAATTCTCTTAAGAAACATAAAAAGAAAGGGCAAAAGGTATCTAAAAAAAGGGCCAGCAAGAAAGTGCAAATCTGAAAAATGAGTAAGACAGAGAAAGAAACAGAAAGAAAGAATGCGAGGCGTTTCAAAGAAACAATGACGTATTATACATTATTCAAAACACCCTCCATTAAAAATATTACGTCATTTTATTCTTGGTGTGCGAGTATGAAGAAAACAGCTCGGATGAGATAAATGGGGAGAAATTCTTTTCACATCTATTGATTTCAAATAACATTGTAATTATTGTTCAGAAACATATCTCAACTATATAGACTCCAGAAATATGTAATCGTCTTTAGATTTTGACCGAGTTTCACTTTATAATTGGCTTTCTCTTTGAGATTAAATATTTAAAAATGTAAACTATTTTTGGCATTTTTGTATGTTGTATGTTTATATAATATGTCTAACTACGTACAAAGAGATATGTTGTAATTATAATCATTTTTCATAATAAATGAAAAAAATTGCTATATAAGTTCATAAAAATTTAATCTTATTAAATTAAAAGATTAAATTATAGTTAAGAATCGGTTTCTTTACAGTTAGAATAAAGAAATCAACTGTTAAATAATGCATAGAATTTATATTAGAAATGTATTATACCATTATCATTTATTATATTTAATAATAAATAAATGAATTCAGCTAATTATATAAATCATTGTATTTGCGAATAATACTAACGTTTTTTATCATTAATTCTTTTAACTATATTATTTTTGCCAATATTATTAGAAATAAAAAGCAATCAAGAAGTTAACTTCATGTATAAAGTACGTTGAATCTTTTTGACTGAGTCGCAATTGACTTCTAAAGCACGTATGAGCGAGCTTGGTATAGATTTATCAATAATTACAACTATATGTACGAATGAAGCAGTATAAAGTCAAACTTGCGAATGAATACTCTTGACCAACTACGTATCCAACAAGGATAATATCGGAATTAGAGGTGGAAGTGCGCTGACATTTTGGTTTTGCTAAAGGCGCTTGCTAACAAATTTCGTCCTTTAAAATATCTGTTTGTTTCTTTCCCTCTTAATCTATTTCACCTCTATCTCAGTTTATTTTACTTTTTCCATTCTTACTTTATCTCCTAATCTTTTTTATAATAGAATTTGCAAAATAATTAACTAAATTTCTTTACTAAGCATTGTGTATAATTATTTTATTTATAAATTTGCATCTAAAACATTAAAAGAAACATTATTTTTTATTCAATATGTTAGAATTTTAAAGTAATTCTTTAATATATTTATTTATTAATAATATAAACCATTTAAAAATTAATTTAGATAACGCATAAACGACGAATATGAAAATAACAAGTCTACTTGATTTATATCAAGAAATATAAAAATATTTGTTTAACATAATATTTTAACTTTGATTATTTTTATAAAATTATTTTCTTCTTTACAAAACAAATTATTAATATTTAATAATTTCATTTTTATTATGGATAATAAAGAATTATCATTTTTTTTATAATGCTAATCTTGATTTTAAACCTAATCTTCATTGTAATTTTTTAACCATAACCAAATACTTGAATATTGTATTATATTTTAATAAAATAACATTTTAATCTCTTAAAGGTTAAAAAATATAACTAGATAAAAATAAAAAAAGAAAATCATTGCAATTATATTTGTTATGTAATACTATGTATTTTTAGTGCATTTGTTCTATTTAGTATTATGGCATTTACTATACACAATTAGTTATTGATACAATTGGTTACGAAAGGATATATACATATTTTTATATTTAAAGCTAAATTATCAATCCATTTGTAAACATATTTTTTTCTATAGAATTTTTATGTTCTACTTCCTTTATTGTCAATATGAAAAAGAGGAAAAGAAATATGAAAGTAAATTTTACTTGAAAAAATACGTGGATATTAATGTGGAGCAGTCGAAGAATTTTGCTAGCTCGATTCTAGGGATCTATGGCGAAAGGAGATTGCAGATCAAGTCGTGAAAGAATAGGAAATTGAAAGAATTTGTTGGTTCATGTAATAATAATTGAAAAGAGGTGATTCTGAGATTACGAATAAACTTTGATAAAGGTATTAAAAATTCACTTTTGTTCTTTTTTCATGTTTTAATTAGGTTAATACTTTATATTTATTACAATAATAACCAAACACTCTTCGTAACTTAGCACTAGGAATTTTTTTCTGTATATGTGGGAATAGAAAACTAACTTTGATTTTTTACTTCAACTCTTATTTATTTAATTACAATTATGTAGTTTTTCGGTTGGGCGTCAGTCTTTCATCTTTTGTCTGATTAGTCGAGTAGCTCTGTTCGACGTTTAATTTTAACGATTATATAATTTACTTGCTTTTTCCGAGCGTCTTATAATTTTCCAGTGTCTCCCGAGCCAATCATCACAACCAAGCCATGTTTATGCTTTTTCGAAGTGCCCACATAAAATTAGTTCCATTGTACGCGTTCACCAAGAATTTCATACTTATCCATGTGTGCGGGATTAAATTTTACTAGGATCGTGGAACTATAAAATGTTCATAAACAATCGGACCTTGCAGCGAATCGTGCTTACTTCGATTGTCTTCTTTCAACCTAGATTGTGTATAGTTCCACTAGGCTCGATAGTTTTCCATCGGGCCCTCGTTGCAGCCACTTCAGATCCCGGGTCCAAACACTGGCTAATTTTTTACGTGCTTTGAAGTTTGCCCCAGTAACAACGCGCGTAAAGGTAGCATTGTGTGTCACCGCGGGAAAGAACTCCGCAACCTTTATTTTCTGGCTTCTCTGGGTTCCGAGAAGTGAGTTTCTTTTCTTAAAGTTCACATGGGCGGCTGGGATCCCCACGTTTCATGTTTTCATGGATCTTTAACAAGTGGCACAATAATGAATCGGCACAGCTCACTAAGTATTCAATCAACATTTCTTTTTTAACATGACGTTCCCTTGAAACCGCTTTCCTCTTAAGTTTTCGCGCGCAACAGTATGTACTTTAATGCAATTTTTAATGTTTACTGCTAATATTTTAACATTCAAAGTAAACTAAATTTTCATATAAATATAAAAAATTATTTACTGTTATCAAAAACGTCTATTTTATTCGAATCAAACACATGTATAATGTGTACGCTCGAATTTGTTTATAACAACAATTAAAAATATTTTAGAATAATTTTTTACAAGCACTCGTTAAAGCTAGAAAAATTATACGATAAATAAAATGACTACATACATATATAATTTTATTAGTTCTAGTACAGAAACATACATATTATTTATACCATTTACATTCATTTTGTGCAAAAACTGATAATAAATTTTTATATTCAAAGATATATATATATAGAATAATTATCATGAAAAAATAAACAAAAAATAAACAAAAAATAATTTGAATATAAATTATTCTATAATTAAAAATTCATATCTTCATAAAAAAATCCAATGATTTGTAGTGCATTTGACTCATAGTGTAGTTTTGAAAATAAGCTCCATAATATTTATTTTCAAATAAAATTTTTATTTATATAACTAATTTGTAGAATTATACATGTGTACATATACATGTACATATCGTTTCATTTCTAAAACAAATAGTGAACAAAAATTATTTTTCAAAATTTAAATTTGTACCGGTCCGTTTTACAACTTTCGTCAGTTAATGAGTTACCTCGTTATAGCAGCAATTATTTCTCAACTAATTTACTCATACTTCAGTTTTTCTTTCGATATTATTTTCTTCAAGCGGTCAGCTAAGCAATTCTTAAACTTTGACTATCACAAATGAGCGTATTTTCAAAACTTATATAGCAAATCTTCAAGTTTGAACTTACATAAAGCTTATTTCAAGTTTCTCCCAGTGTTTTGAATACTATTTAAAATAATAAATAATATTCTAAATAAGTATAACAAAGAATTATACGAAAGTTACATAGTAATAAAAAAATATAGCTTTTAAAACTGTATAATCATTGAAATTATAAAAAAAATAAAATGAAAATTGTTTATTAACAGTAATGAAAAACAATAATAGTTTTAAAAATAAAAGGACTAAAGTAGGAAAAAATGTAAGATATTTTTATGTTAAAAATTCTATAAATTAATTAGCATTCTATTACGTAGATCGTATAAGTTGAAAAGGTGCAAAATTTTGTTTGCATCTTTACTAAAGAAGAAAATAAACGAAGAAAAGTTGACAACAGTTTATAAGTGAACCAAACTATAAGAGATGGGCGCAGTCACGTGGCAAGTACCTTTTAAATACTTAAACAAGACGATAGGCGAATTTCAGTCCACAGACACAGAGGAACGAAAGAACGAATGAGCAGCCAAAACCAGTAACTAAAAGATGAACAATGGACGACCTCGTTACATTTTCAGCCCTTGATAGTTAAGTCTCCATTCCATGTTTCGCTCATAGTTACGCTTGCGTGCTTGAATACTTAGCGTTAAGCCGCGAAACGACACAGCGCCTCGTATTAACAGCATTCATCGACTCCTGCGTCAATGCAAAATCCAACCTCTTTGCTCTTTATATATATATATATATATATATATATATATATATATCCCGTTTTCTCTTTGTTACCACTTCTCTTGGTCTTCATTTTTAGCAAATGTACAAGTAAATGGGTGATTTGCATTTCAAGCCGCCACTTGTTTCCGACCTTTGCTCAAGTCAACATTTTTAGACTTCTTTATGAGAAATCAGTCGCCCCCGAATCAATGGTGCACTCAAAAAACAGATGATGCCGTTGAAAGTACTATAGCCTCTCTTAAATCCTTTCCTTTTTCCTTGCATTTATTCTCCCGCGAACAAGCGATACTCTTCCGAATTATCGTCCGCGTCTTCTTTTCTTTCTTGTTTGCTTCTCATACTGTTGCTTATTCTTATTTCATGTAATACGAATTTTGAAAACGAAAAGAGTGAGTTTATATCATAGCATAAAATGTGAGAATTTAAATGCATTTGAAGTACTTTTTGTTCATACTAAAATATTTTACTTAATCACTTCTTCATTGAGAATGTTCTTTTACGTTTTCTTTTTATATTTTTAATAAATCCACTATACATTGATAAGGTTATTGCTACACTAAGCTGTTTTATATAATGCATACGGTTGATCAGCAACATTTAAAAAAAAATTTAAATTACATTAAATTAAAAATATATTTAAATCGATGAGAACCATGCATATCTTACATTAATTAAAAATGTTAATCGTAAAGGACTTGCATATATCATATAGCACAATCAATAATTAAAAATTAAATGTTATTAGTTCAACAAATTATAATATTTTTAATTTATTTAAAATAAATTCAGACAGCTTATTGTTATGTTCATAATGTTTATTCGTTATCATTAAACTAATCTAGATTAATTATTCTTTTATTTGAATCCATAACTTATTTTAATTTCAACATATATTTTTTTTCACATTGTTTAAAATTAAATAAAACTATATCGACCGACGGATGACAATTTAACTTCTGATATGGATTGTAAGACGATGGTAAATGATTGTGATACTACGATGAGCATTCGTACTATAAGTCTAAAATAATTGCAAATACAAATAGATCATTGAATTTTTTTTAGAACATTAAAAATTTTTTAAATAATAAAATAACCGCGAAAGGTAATATTGAACTGGTTTTTTATGAAAGTCACATTCAATTACATGAAAACAAATAATTCGTTTTAAAATAAATAAACCTGATACCTAAAATACTGCTTTAAATCTTATAATAAAATTAAAATAGAAGTAAATATTTTGAGCGATTGTGTATTTCATTAATATTTATGAGTCTTACAAATACTTGTACTGATAAATAATGTTACTAAAAAAATTAGTTTACTCACATTTGATGTATTAGCAATAGCATTTGTTGGGCTATTAACTGCATTATTATGGGCTTGATCGGTTTTTAATTCTCGATGATTGCTGAACTGCACATAAACAGCCCTGCCACGAAGTTGAGCTGGACACGAAGCATAATAAGTAACCATAGTGGCTGCTGCACCTTCGTCTGCCATTTCCAAAAATGCCTACAAAATAATAAATTTTTATTCGACGGCTGTACAATGATACTTTATTTTTCATTTTTATAATTGTATCATCAATTTACATATTTTATATTTATAAATATAGATTAGGCTATATCGTGCTATTACTTTTTTAAAGAGTAAAATATAACTTTAAAAAGCCAATTAGAATAAATGATGAAGAAAATGTGAATATTTTGATATTTATAAATAAAGTTCCTTTTTTCCAATTCATATTATACACTTTAAATTAGAATTATGATGAAATATATCCTTTTAAATTTTCGAATCTTATTTTTATACGCTCTAAACATATATCAATTAAATCCATCTACAAGTTTCCAAATAAGTCTATTATGTAAAAGTAATTGTTAATTGCTGCAGCAATAAGAATTTATAAATTTTTGAAAATTTCAAATTTCATCAGATTATTTAAAAAGAGAAGAAATCTCTACAAAGAAGCGTATTACAATAAAGAAAGCCACGAATATTTTATAAAGAAAATCTTGAAATTACTTTCAGTAAATTTCAACGCGTCAGCTTCAAACCTTTGTCAGACTCATTTTTCTTTTTACCTCTACTCTGCATATATTTATTCTGTTTTCCTATTTTCCTTCTTTACTACAACCCTTCTATTAGCTTATTCTATTTTATATTCCACTCAATTATTTTCATCAAATACTATATCTGCCTTGTATTTATCTTGATGTATCTTACAATAAGTTTTTATCTTTTATTGATTATTTTATGTATTATTTTTAGTTCTTTCCTTCAGTTCTTCATTAGTAAAGTTTTGTTTAACCTTTAACAAAAAAGTTTACTTTCAAAATACTTACATAAATTTTTAAATGATTTATGAACACGCTTAAGATGCATCTATATAACTTAAGCTGTAACAAGAAGTAAATAATTAAAATATTTTATCTGTATATAAAAGTGTTTTAGAGAAAATCCGTTTATGCGAAAAATAAATTATTCATAAACCCAAATTGAAGAATAGATATGAAAACAATTGCTAGTATAATGATATTTTTTAACTCAAAGTATCCTCATAAGCTTGTAACTATTCAATATAAAAAAATTTTCTAAGAAAACCTTTACATTTCTTTTAAGTAAGAAACAAGTAGATAAAATTAGATACGTAAAAAATTAAGAATATCTATATAAAAATAAAACAATTTCTAGAGACTGTTTTCGATACCAGAATAAATAATTAGAGTGAATTATTATTTTTGATCCATGAAATACAAACATAACACACTTTAAATTAACACTTTAAACAACTTTCTCCTAAGTTTTGTAAATCATACGATGTGAGATTTCATAAGCGAGAAGCAGTAGCAATACACAAGGGAAAACTTATCATCGTGTTGAATACCTGGCCAAAAAAAAAAATATATATATATATATAACACATTATCTTGCTCTTTCATTTGACAAACATGTAAAATGAAAAGTAAGTAGAAAGGGTAAAGCTACGCGAAGTTGAACTAATAAATTGTTTTACGATCGTTTAAGGATGAGTTGTCGTTTTGTAGAGAATAAAAAAATTGGAAAATATTTTGATGCGTACAACGCAAATTTCCTCAGCGGAATTTTATTGTTATTCATACTCATGTTACCTTGACTAAAAATGGTTACTACCTACGGAAATAATTCTTAATCTTATTTAACATAAGTTAATCGGGTATTTCCAATTTATATTTTCGATGTCAACCTTTTGGTATTTAATAGGTCTTTAAACCTCCAGTACTGATAATTGTTTATTGGTTTTTCTAAATTATTGGTGATTCTCATTAAAAAGGATCATTGCTTTTACATTTGGATAACTTTTATATTCACGATTTTTTAAGATGTATTATCATTTATTCGTAAGTATTCTGTTTCATATTTTTGTTATTAATTTAATTGATTACTAAAAAAGTATGAAATTTATATGTATAGAAAAAATATTTCGAAAATAAGTATTGAGTATATATTAACAAAATAAAATCTTATACGTAATTTTTCTTTTAAATAATACATAAATTATCGTCAATTTATTTTTGTTATTAAAAATAATACTATTAAAATTGATTATCCTTTTTTTAGTTTTAAAATATGATAACTAGACCACGAATTTTTTACAGACGTTCATAACTACATGTTTGGAATAAAAGTACTACAATCAATTTCATTTTATTCACTCATCATTTATTTTATATAATTTAATACTTATAATATAAAAAAGTATTTTAATTTATTACTTTGTTTTAGTGAACGGTATGGAGAGAGAGAAAGAGTAAAGATGTGTATGCATAAAATATGCAGTCTAGTAATAACAATTATATTTAAAAATAATGTATCAATTAATTACGATAATATTAAATGTATTAACTTTTATATTTGATAAAGTAGATAATAGTACATAAATAAAAAATGTTGATGTAACTTATATTTTGTGCATGCGTATACATGAGTATGTGTATTACGTAAATCTGATCTCATTCCTAATAAAAATATATTAATAATCTTTGCAATTTGATATTCAGATATTAATTTAAAAAATTAAATTTGAAATATTTAATCGTAAGTACCATTATTAAGTTTTAGAGATATTCATTAGAATTTTTTTTAAAAAAATCATTGCGTATAGAGCTACTTTAAGATTCAGCTAAGACGTAGTTTTCTAATATAAAAAAGTAAATTCCTTTAGTTTTACAAAACGATATAAAAAAAAATAGAAAAATGAAAACTTTAAGTGTTTGACTATCTACCCTTGTAAATAGAAAAAGGCGAAGAAAGAAAAGCTGAAAAACCAAGAAGTTAGTACACCGAAACCTAGAATATGATTGTAATTTATCTCTGCTATATAAGGTGATGCGAAACGAAGATTTCCTCTGCAATTATACGTTTAAACTCTTCTAGGATTCCACACTAACAGACGTCTTCTCTTTAAATGAATATTTGTCTCTTTCGCTTTCTTTTATCTTCAGATATTTCCACCCTTCTTTATTTCTTACTGATTTTCCAATTTCTAATTTTATCTCTCACCGTTACAGAAAAATGAGAATTTCATATTTTTTTAGTCTCATTTTTTGTTCTAACGTTAGTATCTTTTTCCTTTACTCTCGATACTTGTATTTTTTTTTTGACCCATTCTTTTAACGCGAAGAGGTTGGTAAGAAAAATGCATCTGACTAAATTAAAGAAATATTATATCATTAATATCTACCTTGGAATGCAATAGAAAAGAATGCATGTTATACGGTTTTTTTTTTCATTTACCGTATCACTTCTTTGTAAGGTCCTAATGTTTCATTCTCTTTATTCCTTTTATTCAATATATATACGAATCGACCCCACAGTTTCATGTTTTATTGAACGCTTATTTTAATTTATATTCTTGTAAGTAAAGAATGGTTAAACAGAAAACTGTCCATTGTTGCTACCGATTAAAATTATGAAGTCAACCAAGCTTATAATTTGCACCTATTTCTCATTTTTATTATTCAGACTCTCATGTATCACTGAGTGCAATGATTGTATTTTAAGATATTGGTATTCTATAAAATTATTAATATTTTTAATAGTATTTGTTAAAATTTATAATTTAATGGCACACAATTTTTAAAATGTATTTTTAAACGATTTTAGTTACATTTTAAAATGAATTTATTTAACAAAACTCAATAAAGTTGATATTTAATAATTTTAGATAAAAATAATATTTATTTTAAAACAAATTTTAATTGAATAGTGAGTATTTAAAACTAAATATTGAAAACTATTAATAACTAACCATTATGTAACAGATACAATGTTAACATTAACTTTTATTTTGAACTAGTTGACAGTATAAGATATGACTTAAAAATACATAATTATAAATTTCAAAATTAAATTAATTTTTAAATATTTAATATAAAACATACAATTTAAGTAATAACACATGTATTTGACTTATTATTTTTATGACATCTTGAACAAAGTATTAAGATTTTTTTATATTTACTTTTTAGCAAAGATAAGGTAATCATGCCGAATTGAGCTATTAAAAGCTCTATTTATATTAAAAATAGTATCTATAAAATTTAGAAATAAGGAAAATAAATTAAAATATAACTTCAATTATTTCTTGACGAATAATTCTTACAGATTCGTTTATATTATTATCGTTTAATTTTATTGAGCAAATAATAAAGCATTTCAAATTGATTGAAAAAAATAAATAATAACATCTCTGTTTGATCAATATAAATTTTTCTTTTAATTTTATTTTTTCTAATAACATATTTAAGTTAATAAATTTGTTACATACATTTTCTTATAATCGAACCGAATAATTTGAAGACTCCAAATTGTAAGAATTAAATAAACAAGGAAATATTGTTAAACAAATTATCTTCTTAACTAATTTATAAATTATTAATAATACAGAGTTTAAAACGTAAATGAAAAGAAGAGAAAGGAGACAAAGAGAAGTTGAAATAATCACAGTATGTAGCAATTTTCATATAAACAAATAATGTTATCCGTCGGAATCCTCCAAAAGCAAAGAATAAGTTTGTGTCGTTGAACGAGTCAGCTCCTACAACTCTATCTCATTAAAAATTTTTTACGTACATCAAATTTAAGAAGCGCTAAATCGAATCGATCGATCTCTTGTCTTCTCGTGCTAGTGATTATTTTATTGCACTAGATACACCTTTTATGTACATTTCCTTGTAGATAAAGTTCTAATCTTTATTTATCTTTTCACAATCCTTCTCACATTTGCATCATCTAGCTGTCTCTTTTCCCCCTCTTTTTATTTTTGTTTCTAAAAAGCCAGAATACAAAATTAAATAAGACAAAATGAAAGAAAGATATATAACATCTACATAACTTTGAATAAACGCAAAAATGAATTAAAAAACAAGAGAGCTATGATACTGGAGAAAATATGAGATTAAGCTTAAACGAAATAACTGGAGAAAATATATGAGATTAAGATTAAATGAAATAACTGAAGAAACAGAGAATAAAGATATTTAAATATTAATAATTATGGTCTGTTTATAAGCAATATATCGAAGAAAAATATTAATGATATTTTTATAATTAATGTGTATTAGTGTATTTTATTTTTAAATAATTAAAAAACATTTTTAGGGCATTGCTAATGTACAATAAAACAAATTATTTTTATATATGTTTTGTAAATATGAAATATTAAAATAAAAAATGAAATTTAATTTACTTGTCTAATTTTAAGATATTAAGAATCAAAGCAATTTTTATTCAGATATAAAGTCAAATATATACTGATAAGAACGTTGAATCTTAAATCCAAAATAGCTGTATAAAATTACAACTAAATACGCTAATTAATAAAAACTTTAAAACAATTCCGAAAAACACATTAATATTTAAATCAAAACAATAAATTATATGACGATATAAGAATTCTTATAGTAATTATTTTTCCATAGCATCTGTTACTCAATAAATTTTGTTAAATTTTCTGATAGTCTATTAGCACATGAATTTTATACATGAAGATCATTCTTCTTGCACAGCGTTAGTGATATGTTTCTTTCTACGATATCTTCTAACTACCGTGGCATGCTTGACTGAATTAACTACCGAACAAATTAGTGGTAATGTGTGACATGCGTATTTAGATAGTAGGTTCATATAGTATTTTTAAGATGTACTCAAATTAAAAACGTATTTAAAGAAGCATTATTATTAGATGTAGCTTCCAAAATTCATAAAATAATTATGAATAAATAAATATTTAAAATATTTGTTTTTAAAAATAAACCTTATCTTATTTATACTTTTAATAAAAATACTGTATAATTTATCAACATATTAATGAAATACAGGTCATGAAATACCAAATAATAAGTGATTTTAAAAATTGAAAATTATAAATATTTAAGTATTAATATACTGTGTGTTCCTTGAAAAATACATTAAAAATTAATTTAATTAAATTAACTATCAAGCGTACAAATATTTTAATATTATAAATTTTTAGTGTAAAATAAATAGTTTCAACGTACTACCAAAACATTAAGAGAAATTAAGAAAAAAATTGTTGTTAAAATACAAATTTTTTCATTATTTTTATACAAATTATAAAATATTTCAGATCGACAATTACATATAATCGAGGCTTTTTTTATTAAGAAATTCATTAATATCCGTGATTGATACTTTTATAAAATATACTTTTTTATAAATATATAATACTTAAATAAGAATTAGTTTCAGCTCAAAATTGTGCAATTTTTTGATGCTAGATTATGAATGTGATAAAAGATTTTCATCGTAAAACTATACTAAGAATCTTCAAATGCACCACAAAATTTGATCTTCAAGCTTCATTTACGCTTTTTTTTCAAAATCTGTTGCAAATAATTGCACTCATATATGTAGTAATAAGATGAAAGAGTTGAAGAAAAAAATATATAAATGAAAAGGACATAAATAATCTTTCATTTAACGAAACGTTGAATTTTTAAACTAATTGTACATAAAATTGACCTAATCGAGTTACTCTTATTGCATATAAATACTATTTTAAATGTTTTTTTAATTTTTGAATCTTAGGTAAAAGAAGCTCACAATTATAAAATAAAATATTTCATCTTGAATATTCATTACTTGATAAAGTATGATATGACTAATAAATGTTTTAATAGCAAGTTAAAATCAAAGGAAAAAGCTGATTGTTACATAAAATAATTAAATTAAACAAAAAGAATTTTACCGAAATGTAATTTTTGACTTTATCTTTATGCATTTTTATATACAAAACAACTTTTAATACTGCTGTAGGCAGTACTGCAGATTATGAAATAACGTATTAATCTTTTATCATATTAATCTCTTGTATCAATAAATTCTATTCAACTTTTTCAGATAGGCTTTAATTAACATATGAAAATAAACTTGTTTGAAAAATGTACAAATGCTTCTTAGTTCTAAGTTACTAACTAACTAAGTTACTAAAATTCAAATTTAATAATAAACCATTCGATAACAGAACCCGAAAATAACTATTTAAGATATAAAAATGGTAAATGACGTACACAAAATATACAAGCCATTAAAATTGGCAGTAAATCCGTTTTCGAAGTAAGTCTTATGCTTTAATACCTCCGAAAACTAGTCTCGGATATAGATAAGTGTTTAAAATGCTTGATTTTAATTAATTAGTTAATAAATTTATTACACGTTAAAAAAAAATGTTTACTAGATACGGTACATATGTATATGTACATAGATTAAATTCTTTTGCAGTATGGTGATCATGTGGTACTTCAGTGAAAGTTTAGTGCAGTATAAATCTTTACAGACGCGCGCTTACGCATAGCATTTAGTAACCATTTTTTATTTGGCATAACTTTTGCATTTTATCGCTAAATTTGTTTACTAAGCAAGAATGTAATTTTTTTATTCTTTTATTAATGACTTTAAAACGAAAAATAAATAATAATATATAATTGTAATATTAAAATTTATTTAACATTATTATTTAAAAAGGTAGCTTAATGAGGTAGATATAATAATAAATGATTTAATAAACTGCAAGTAATAATTTAATTTAAGCACATAAATATCTACGAATTTCTAATAATAAGTAAAAAGTATTAGAATAATTAAACTTGTATCAAATATTTAAAAAGCTAACATTTCTTTATTTATTTTATAAAATTAAATACAATTTCATAGTTTCATTATTTTTATTTATATCCTTTTACTGTTATCTTTGGTACAGTAATACAAAAAAAAATTTATGAAAGAAAAAGAAGGAGAAAGAGCACAGAGAAAGAGCATACTAGAGATTCCTGGGATGATGAAGAGTAATAGAATGACAGTTAAAGTTTGAAAGTTTTCTGAAGAAGTTTTTAAAAATGAATTCTAATAACAATTCAAAAAGATTTCAACGAGTTATACTTTCATTAAAAAAGAAAGAGAGAAACTGAAAATTTTCTAAGTTAAATGGTTAATTTATACTTCCTGCGTAGATATTAAAAATAATCATTGAAAAAGTACGGAGACTTTCATAGAAATAGAAAGAGAGATGAATAGTACAAGAGAAAGAAAGCGGGGTGGAAAAAGAATGAATGAAATAAAAGCTACAGGCGATGAAACGTGACAGAGTAGCAGGGAGAGCTTGTAAGCTTTCTACTCGTTTTTTCCTGTTCTCTATTTCTCGTGAGTACTAGTCTCGTTGCTTGTCTAGACCTACTTCTACTTTAGCAAACATAATGCCTGCATAATACGCAAGGGCAATATTAATATTTTAAATTCAATTTAAATTCAATTAAAGTTAGACTTCCGAGGTAACGTAGCGGTAGCAAGCTCACTGTATGCACATGTACACAGCAAGTAGGCACGCGCGCGCGCACACACAAAATTACGTATAAGGTATAAATACATTGAGATACGTATGCGTACTCCTATAATAAACTTTTACAAACTCGCACATGTGCTCGAACACGCGTAATTGTGATATCTCGATTTTAGCAATCCCTTGAGTGAGTACAAACATCATATTATTTTGACTATCTCCATTGTATCTGTCCTTTTTTACCTGTGTATGTTTACTCATGAACTGTGAACAAGTTGGCAGTGATGAAGAAGAGGTTGTATTTAGTTAGTTCTCGTATATAATAGAATAAGAGACGGCCGCAGTTAATGCAGCTCATTTTAAAAATGTACATTTATCGCTGTCTTGTCTTGATTTACGATTTCTTTTTTTATTTTTGTCTTTTTTAAAGAATTTAAATTCTTGATAAATTCAATCATAAATCAGTATTTACAAAGATTTTAGTGATTTAATGAAAAGTGAACATTTTTTATAAAGGTTCAGAGCTGTCACTCTATTCACATTATCATAAGTAGTTTTTTATTTAACATTTGAACTTTCATTCTTTATTTTAAAACAATAATGTATATCATTTTGGTTAAGAAACGAAAGTGTTAATTTAGTTAAATTTTAAAAACTTTGTTGTTTGCAAGTATATGAGAATTAATAAATTTTTTAATAGTTAGATGAAAATGTTCTTGTAGTATAAATGATTTTTTTTATATCCATTATTTATATCTAGATTACAGGTACTAATTTGTTAAAGTATTATTATATTCATTTTAAAAAAGAATATTATATATTTTTTATTTTACAAGTATAGTTCGATGGAGAAAAATAAGCACACACAATAGAATAGTATAAATTATTTCATGGCGCAATAAATCAAAGAGGCAATAACGCAAAAATTATTTTTTCCTTCTACACTTATCGATAGTATTAAAAATTACTATTAAAGAATCGGTGACATATAAATGTGAACACAGGATTTTTTCAATGTGAAAGCGCCTGCATTATCCATACATTGGAGACTGGCAGTCAGTTAGCGAAACTCAAGAATTATTGTATTATAGCTGCGGTTTTCTAGCTGGTGTTGGAACGTATCAGACCTCATAAAGGTAAATAATCTCTAAATCTGATCTATTGACTTTACACTATTTGTATGTAAGTTGAAGATTATTTAAATGAACTTTTCTTTTTTTTTATAGTTTGCTTTTTGCATTTAATTCATTTTCATAACATTTTTCAAATATTGTAAAATATAATCATATTTTTTACATAAATTTTAAGTAATTATAAAAAAATATAATAATTTTGAAATTCTTTTAAAAAATAATTTATTTATAGAACTACAATCATAAAAGTTAAAGATTTTTTTATATCAGTTTCCTATGCGTATGACAATTGATTAATTTTCTTTTACTTTCAAGTAGGTTCATTTTTTATACAAATAATTTTTTAATAGTTTTATTTCGAATTATAAAATACATTTACATTTTGTAGAAATTACTATACTTTAGATTTTAATTTCAATAAAAAATACTGATTTATTAAAAACTACTGCATTGAAAAAATAATTCCTATTTCTTCATTGGTTAGACAGTTAACTTTTTTTTACAAATTTATGATATACTAAATCACAAAAATTAATGTTATAATTATATTTTAATTTTTAAATTATTATAATTAATTAATTATCCAACGGTAGTTTTCTTATAGGTGATATAAGAAAATTTTATTTGAATATCTTATACTTCGATTAAATATGAAAAATTATTTATCATGAAACTCATATTTCAAGTTTTTATCTTCTATGTAATGAGATATACATTATTCTTGTCAAGTGAATATAATTTTGTAAGTTTCTTTAATATCAACTTTTACAAATTTTAATATATTTCTCAAATAATAATGATTAAAAAATGTACTAAAATAATTTAAAAATCTTAGTAAAATATAAGCATATTTACTTAATTCATACTATGACCAATCTTTTTTCATTAAATTTATTATATATATATATATAAATAAATTAAACAATTGTGTATATATATACAATTTTTTAATTTATTCATTTGCATATTTACATTCATCCAAAAAATCAATTTTTTAAAAACTTTTCTATACTCTATTGAAGTTCGAATAATATTAATATACTACTATTTATACAAAAGTTTTTTTAAGACTACATATTTTCAAAAATAATATTTAATACTTTTTGTAGTTTATTAATAGATAATTAGATGGATAGTTTGATATTTTCTCGAAAATAGAAAATAATTTTTTCATTATACCTTATAGAATAAATTTTTTTTCAAATTTAACAAAGTAAAGTTAATTAAGATATATAATACTTGTCAAGTGAATTGTAATTTAACATAGTATGATTATGATAGAGAACAATTAAGACGTAGTTTAAAAAGTAAGTATAAAAATATTTTTATAAAATTAGGTAATTGTTACCATTTCAATTCAAATGCGTTGTTCCATTTTTACGACTTCCACTTGTTAAAAAAACTTCCAGTTGTATAAAAATGTAAAGATAGGGAAATTTTTTATTCTTACCAAAAGAATGAACTTAAAGCCAAAAAAGAAAAGATGCTTTACACGAATGCCTAGTTAATATCTTTTCTTTTACTCATATCTCTAGTTCTCTTTTTTATCATTTCGTCTACTTAATTGTTTAGCGCAATTAATTTTTTTGCCAATAACGATATACAAAGACCTCTTTACATTTGATTAAAAATAACCTATATTTTCAAGTACTAAAGGTGCTGGGAATGAGAGTTAACGTTATAAAAAGTAGCGTCTACTAGCAGACCCTTAAGAGTTTACGACGTATCACGCAGCTTTGGACATACGTTGGTTCGCCGAGTACAAGTTTTCGCTTCGTTTAGCATTCGTAAGTAACCGCGCAGTTTACGATTTGTATGTACTTGCGATACATGCAGTAAGTTTTAGAAAAAGACTTGTTGACTCTTTTCGATTCTCTAACTTCTCAGATTCTAGATTTTAAATCGATGTATTTTAATTACGTTACTATCATTTTAAATTAAATATAATTGAATAGAAATATAATCCTGGTAAATAGATATCGTTTTACGTTATATGAAGCGCTTTAGTTACGTTATGATAATTAACAAAATAAATATATACTTAAAGTATTTTTTATTTTTTATCCCAACTCTTATTTTTTCTAATAGAAGATTTATAAAACTTAAATACCTACGATTTACGATTTAATAATATAATATAAATATAATTATAATTATATTTGATTTTCTGTAATAAAAATAATTTTATTTTCATTTATGTAATTTTAATAATTTGCAAAGAAAATGTTTCTAAAAAATTATGTCAAATTCAGAGCTAATAATGATAATTTTATATTCACAAATATAAGTGATTTTAAAAAGTTAATTCTAAAACAACAAAGTTAATCGATTTATTTAAAAATCAAAATAAGAAATTGAATGCTCTCGTCGACAAGTTTTGAACAAAATTTATTAAAATAAAGAAATATTAAGACTTAAAATAAATAAAAGAAACATACATTTAATTTAGAATTAATTCAGAAGAGCAGATTGTTAATATATGGATTATTTTGTACGTAAGGCGTATTAGCTGATCAAAGAGAGGACTAACTCGAATTTTACTCAAGATACCTATTCATGTAAATATGATTTTCGTACGTACACGCTTTGATTTACGATGTTTATTGAGAAGTCAGTTATAACAGAAATTCAAAGAAATCACTCTTGAGACATTTTTCCACCCGTCATTGATAACTCTAGCTTTGCGAATTACATATACTCATTCGTCAGAAAACAGTTAAGATTCAAGCTATATTGTTTATAATAATTCTTATGATTATTCACTTGATAGAAATTATCATTATACACAGATATAAGAATCCGAATACGGATGAACATTAAAAAAAATACTGTATCGTATTTTTTTATTAAAAAGATAGTTGTTTTTTAACGAAATCTTATACGCTACCATGCACGTCTATACACATAATCATATATATATATATATTAATCCCCAACCAACCGTCTGACCATAACCCATGGGGGATGCGTTTACCACTCGCAGTTAACTTAATAAATGCGTCACACCGCGCCAGTTGTCTTATTTACTTACTACTCACTTTTCGCTCTTGGGAATTCTTTGAAAACAAATTTTTAGCCTCGTTACGCGTACAGATAAAAAGATTTTTTCGGAAGATATAATTTAAAAACTTGTTTTTACCTAACAAAAGACTATTGTTTTTTGAACCGCTCCGTATATTTAATTACATAATTAAAGACAATTTTTTTAGAATTATTTGTATTTTATTAGAATAATCTCGAACTCGTTTTAATAGATAGAATGGTTTTAAAATACAAAAATCATTGAATTTTATTTGTAATATAAATAAATAGCGCAGACTTTTACAAGATCTGATTTGTATTAAAAAAATTGAATTCTTTAAGTGATAAATAATAAGTAGATGATACTATTTAACTACAAATAATTTTGACTGTATATAATACAATAAAGTTAAAAAATTAAATATTGATCACCCAAGATTGTATTTTTAAAATTTAAGATAAGATAACATTTAGGAATTGTATTCAAGTTAACTTCAATGTTTAAAAAACTTTCTTGTAAGAACATCAAAAAGAATAGTTTTAATTGAATCTAAGCTATTTCTACAAAAATTAAAATGGTATACATTTTTTGCAAAATGACGTACAAATTCTGAAAATGTTCGTATTTTTTGTTAGATAAACAAATTAATATTAATCGCTACTTATTAAAAAATAATAATCGTAGACTAACTATAATTATATTTTTATAAAAATATATCTTAGTATATCCGAAGATATGTATCTAATCGCATCAATTCCATTGATATCATGTCATTAATATTATAAAAATAATCAAATACTGTGCCATAATATTGATTCATACTAATCCATTCTTCCATCTATTTTTGTATACGCAAACAAATGCATCTTTTTTCGTTATACAGCATATACGAGTAATAATGATAACGACCTGATTCTGGCCTATATACAATTTTAATATTCGCGCGTGCCTCATTCGCATAATACGGCTATAACCGTGTAAATACACAAACTGACATATGAATTGCTAATTTTCCGAAAATTCACTGCGCGTTTGATCTTTCTGTCCGACTCGATTTAGTAATACATGATATTATACTAGTATGCACATACGTAATTCACAATGTTGCAATACTGTTATCCATTACGTACAATGGACCAACCCAGATGAAGTATACAAAAAGAATTCATCCTTTTATTTATTTTTTTTCATAATAAACCCTGTTAAATTCCTATTATTCTTTTAAAAGTATAGAAATATAAGTTTTACCAGATAAAAGAGCATAAACATATTATAATTTATTAAAATGAATTGATCGAAAATTTTATTATAAACATAATAAAAAAGTATCAACGCGCCAAATTTTTCTATCCGTATAAATTTTTTTTCTGTCTAATAAAAAAAAATACAGGCTGTGCAAGATGAAACGAATTCAAGTCCTTCTCCACTTTTTTGTCATTCACGCATTATCAGAGAACGTATTTTTAAAACAAAATAAAACTGTATTTAAATATAAGTGAATACATATTGACCTGTTTAAAGTAAGATTTAATTATTTTCATTAACGTCCTTGCATTCTTTTCTTCAATTTCACATATTATCGTTTTATTTCTCATTCCACTACTATTTATATATCACGGATAAAACTATAAAATACTATAATAAAGGCAGTTTAATGATTGATTTAAACATATGAGAAAAGTATTCAAGTACAAAAATTCTAATCGATACATATTTATTAATTAGATAAAAAATTACTTTTCGCTAAGTATTTTCAAATCAATAAAAATCAAATATTTATGAACTAATTTGCATTGGAATAAATAAGTTAAATGATAACAGTAAATTAATAATTTCTAGTTATGAATTGTAACCAAATTTGAAAAAAGTTGTTAACCGTAATAATAAAATAATATTGCATTTCATATTAATTCACTTATAAATTAACGTTATACCCATTTATAATAGTTTAAATCATTTTTTACATTAAGTAAATTTTAAAAATATAATCTAAATTTTATTACATTAAAAATAAAGAAAAATAGAGTTTTTATTTAAAATAATTTCTAAGCATTTAAATATTAATTTCAATTGTAAAACTAATAATATTATATTTTAAACGGTATATCAAAAGTATATCCACAATTTTATTGTATAATTATCAATACAAGTTTTTTTTAATGAGACTCTAAGAACGATTTAAATATATAGCTCCATCGAATTTTTATGAATTTAAAAAAATATCTGTAGGGTATTAAATCCTACGTAATCATTTATAATGGAATTCAAATACAAATAATAGGGGTTTTAAACAGTTACTCAAATATAAACTCTAAAATAAATCTAAAATCAAAGATTCAATAATATCTTGTTCTTAGAGTTTCATTTTTATGCAAATGAAATTAATAATGATTTTGTTAAATACATAATAATTGAAATACTTGAACTTAAATAAAAATTTTTGGAATTTAAAAAAAAAAAATTTTAATTTCTAAATGCGACGATAAAAATATCTTACAAATATGTGGCTTATTTAAAAAATTAGAAGAGCTAGTGTCAGAGAGATACTAAAATTTTTTCGTTGAATGTTTAGTCAGTTGCAATTTTAGATTTATGATAAGTTGATATTGATAATACAAAATTCCAAGAATTTGTTCTATATCAAGTTTTCATCCCCTCTACTACAATGACACAGAAGGTGCGCGTGCTGACCTAAAGAGAGGGTATAGTGTAAACAAAGAGATATATAGAGTTAGCGGAGTGAGGTCAACCAGCTATGTAGAAAAGAGCGTTAAGTTAGATTATGTAGAGTTGCAGAAGTAAGCTTAAATAGAGATAAATCAGGGAATACGGTAATGAACAATTGAACGAATGTGAGGCGTCGGCGCGTATTCAACCCTTTGTCTCAGATAATGGATAAACTGTAATTGTGAATTCAATTATTTCTGATGTTGCCCGTTCGGCCAACCCCACCAGTAGATTAGAATAAGACTCTAATGTGCGAGTAGTCAGTGCTCGTGCGTTTAATTTCATTCTGAATGTATGAAAGAACTTCGTGGCTACTGTTTATACTCCGTTTTTGCAATTGACTTCCATTTACGTTTCTTTTTTATTTTTATTTTTTAAACTCTCTTAAACACTCTATCGATTGATAACTAGATGAAGAAAATTGATAGTCGAACTGAAATTATTAATTTTGAAAATTTAATCAATAGTTTCATATTAAAAATGAGTAAATCAACAATTGTATAAATCGAATCTAAATATTTTAATGACCTTCTATCTAAACAATATTTTAATCACCTTTTGCAAAAAATAGAATTCAGATATAAATTATTTACTCACTTGGTTTTTTCCTTTAAGAACGAGCACATTAGTGACACGGCCGAACGGAAGGCCCAGATGAACAATCTCAGCTTCCGAGACCTCGTTCGGAATATTTCTGATGTGTATAACTCGAGAAGGTTTACCATTTTGGCTCTTGTCAAGTTTTGCCTGGAAAAAAAATAAGAGAAATGTCCTTTAAATACACCTTGCAGATGATTATAAACGTTTAAATATTTTTTACAAGTCATATTATGTATAAATTTGCATAATTATATAAACAAAGCAATAAATATAGGATATATTATCTATTCTTAGAAATTTGATAAAAAATGTTTACTTTCTTAAAAATTAAAGCGTAAAAATCGTTGTACCAAATAAAAAAATTATTAACTTGTATTTAAAATAATATTTTTAATCTTGTTTGAGTTCTAGTCTTTTAAATATTTTCCAATCAGAAAAATAGATAAAAAAAACTAGCTTAATAAAATGTTAAACTTCTTTATTAAAAAATATTCGTATGTATATTGTATTACAAATGGGAAAATGCAAAAACTTAACTCATGAAAATTAATGCTCATATGATCCAGCAGTGAAAAATTTTGGGTATATCTCGCACAGATACATAAACGTATTTACATTGGTATATGAATTCACATAACATATATATTAGGGGATAGGGAGAAGTACAAGACGTTCGTTTTATCAAGCGTGTATTTAAATTGAAGCCTGTCTTGTCGCCCGAGGCTGAGTTTTCAATCACAACTCAATCAACTCGACTCACACGCTTTTTCCTCTTTTTCTTCTCCTTACTTTTTTTCTCTTTGCTACTTGCTAAGATCCCCTGAAAATCCAGTGGCACTCCATCCTACGCTTTTTAATCTCCTTAACATACTAAATATACGTATACTCGTAAGAAAGATGTAGATGCGTATACGTCGATGAGGTGAAGGCCTATAACTTATCCTCCTATCTCGCAAGTGGAAGTCTCTTAAAAAGCGTTGTTGAGATTTAGTTGGCTTAACTGATCGGAAAACGCAATTCCTGATGGGAGATAAGGTAAGAGATGGGTATATTATCCGTGACGAACGAATGACGAACCACTCACATTTTTTTCTTTATAAATCTCTCTTCTTTTTCTTTTTAAATTAAACGAGAAATTTTACGCAAACATGTTAAAAATATTTCTCTTGATTCGACGATATGTGCTAAGATAAGTTAGGTATTATGTTTGCTTCTTCCTTTAAAATTAATTAGAATTTATACATGAAAGGTATTCAGAAAAAAAAGCATTACTATATCCGAATCAAAAATAAAAAAAATGTTTTCGATATAATTCATTAATCAATTCATTAAACAATTATTCTTCCTATGTATCAAATAAAAAACGTGTTATTTATTTTCCAGAATTTATTTACCAGCTACTAAATATGTTTATTTGAAAATATATGGATTATGTTAATTTTCGATACATCAAAAATAAACTAAATACATAAAATCATGCGATATTATCTATTACAGTATTTCCCTTGTATGTCGATTTTTTCTATAAATTTTTGTTTTTATTATAAAAAATATGATTTTTACATTTATTTTTTAGTTTTTAAAAAATAAACAACTATTTACAATTATATAATGACCAGTATTTTATTGAATATAAATCATAAATAAATTATAATAAAACTTAGGTTTTTTAATTTTCAAGTAAATGAACAGCATAATTTCTTTTATAATTACAATGAAAGTCGTTTTAATTATCAATTTATTTCGAGAATAAATTATTTATAAAACAACTAAAATTTTTATTTTACCGAATAAAAATATCTATTATTCATGGATAAAATATCAATAAATTAAAATATAATGTAAAAGTAAATAAAAATTTATCAGTTTCTCATTACATTTTTATTTATTTTTGTAGATATATGATTTGATATTTATAGTGTAATAATCTTTTCTAGAAAAATGATTTGTAAAAATTTTTTATCTTTTTAAATGTTAATTATCAATATTTTTATATTGATTATGGTATCTTAAACATATTTTATTTCCACATCGTGTATAGTTAAATAATTAATTTTTGATAATTTGTTCTTATTTCTTTTTTAAAAATAATATAACACGTTACATTTTCCTAAGCCTATTAAAAAAGTGTAAGTAGTAAAAATTTATTTATTAGAAGACTTTTGAAGATTTGAAAATAATATATAAAAACAAATTCATTAACAATTTTTTATATAACAAGAATAGAATAAACACCTACTATAAATAGAATAAAGAAAGATAAGAAATCGCTAATTAATTCGATATATGAGAAAAAGTATTAAAAAGATAGAAAGCCACAAGTGTCATTTGTATTTGTACAAGATAAAAATACGTAGACTTTCTATTTAATCTTTAGGGAAAAAAACAGTAACCTTAAAAACTCATCGGTCGATAGACCACCATTGACTTAATGATTGCAACGCACTTGTCAAGAAATTATAAGTTTTAGATTTATATACATTCCTCTTAGTGTTAAGAACGACATAGATACAAATAACGATAGGATGGAAATCTTATGTCACAACATTTCATGAGCATTCATGTTTAGTATGTTTTTTATTTATAAATTGTATTGCTGAAAGTATTTCTTTGCTTTCTTGTTTACATGCTTACTTTTATTTTAAACATACTTTAAATAATTTTATTGCACTAAAAGTATTTGAAGGACTCCCGAGTAAAACGATAAATAGAAGAAACAAGACTGTTGGTACCCCGTGTAATTTTTCTAAGCATATCCATCGCTGAAATTCTAATCATTCACTCGAATGTATATGTATTCGCACATGTGTAAATATAGTAGTAAAAAGATATAGCAGAGAAGTTGTGATTTCGTTTCGAAGCTCGAATTCATGACCGCAATCGGCAACTTTCTTGAATAGGGAGTGATTTAGAGCAGTAGAAACGGTATTTAAACGTTGATTTAAACATTAAATGAATAAATATAAACGTTTTATTGATGTTGGTTTTCGGAGTTGAATCTAGGTAATTTATCAATTACTGTACATTTTCCCTTTGATGGAAGTTAATAATAAAAAGTAGTATAATACATTTAACTGCAAATGTATTAACTTCATACTATGAATGTTTTATACAAGAATGTATGATATGATTATTTAACAATTAATTAATCACACGTTGATAATCAAACCTATAAACTTTCAAGTTTGAGTATTGCTGATAGAAGAATAATTTTAGTGTTTAATTTCTGTATACCTACTTATAATTCGACTTAAAGATCTACATCTTTTAAAATTATCAAGATAATCAAAATCCTATACTTAAATGTACAACTTACAACAAAACCATCAAGATAAATTTCCGTCTGTAATACACTTAATGATTTATCTGCACGTCATGCCTTCAATAAATTCAAAGCAGCTTTTAACTTAAAATCTTTTCATCTATCTCATTACAAAATGATCAATCATTTCGCATTGAAAGTCTCAGCCATAAAGGCTGAAGCATAGTATGAGTACTAAGTCATGATCGAGCATCGTACAAAAAAAAGAAGAAACCTCACATTCACGTTGTAGCGAAAAATCAATGATGAAAGGAGATGACAAAAGACCAACGCTATTAAAAAGTAGTCATTGTCATCTTAGGAAATGCAAATTTAATTTTCCTTTTGTTCTTTTTTCATAGAAAAAATATTTCGAAATATCATTCTTTTAGTCGAGTTTGTAACCTTATACGCCATCTCCTTGATGGATTAAAAAGGACAACGTCAATAGTAATTTCCAGCGGTAAGCGTTATCTTTACCATTTTTGCTTTGCGAAGATAAAAACCACGTATAAATAGAGCCGACTATAGAAAGAAAAAATGAAACTATAAAATGTTCTGAAGATTTTTAGTTATTAATTTTGTAATATAATAGAAATAAGCACATAAGCTCATTATATATTACTGTCTCTTCATATTTCTCCTTTAATGACTTTTAAACATCCACATGTATTGCGCATCGCACGATACATTGCAAGAAAGAAGAAAGTAAAAAATATGTACCTTTATCCATTTAAGTTGAATATATCATATCTATTTTATATTATAATAAGCTAATATTTAACTTTTAAGGAACACTTTTCCCTCATAAAATTATTTACAAACACTTGATTAAACAGTAGATGATAAGTTTGAATATATTCTTCTTTAATGTCTTTATTGTTTAGCTTAAATATAAGTTAATTAATAAAAGAATTAAAGCACAAAATCTCAAAGATAATTAGCAGTGGATAATTTGAATATGTAAAACATGCTATGTTCGAATAATAAATTTGCCAAATTCAAATCTAAAATAATCTATTTATAATTATAAAAAGCATTATTATCAATTTTATGTTAAACGGGGGACCGTAAGCACATGCATGACGTTGGTCAGTACACATAACAGTGTACTAATGTACGACTGCACAGACGAAGTGATTTACAGTGTACCAGAAAAAATATTCTTAGTTGTTGCTCGTCTGAATTTTTAGGAGTTTAGTGCGCGAGGTGAATTATTAGGATAGCACATACTTTCCCCTATTTTCCTTATTCTCACCGACCCCTTATATTTTGGCTATTTCTGTTTTGCGAGAGCAACCTGCGAATTTTAGTTAAGGACGTTTTTATTATCCAAACTCGTATGCACATAGCGTAAAGTATACACGCGCAAGGTATATTAGTTAAAAAAAGAGATTTTTGTTTTAAACCAACCATGTATTTATACTGCAAATGAAAGAGAAATTTTCGATATTAAGTATTCTATGCTAAAAAAAATGAGGTAAAACTTAACAGGAAAAAAATTAAAATTCTTTTTCTGGATTCTAAAAACCACATAATAAATAGATATTTTAAATGTAATTAGAAAATTATTTTATGAACTGATATTAAATTTGTGCATGATAAATATTATTTTTTTATTTCATTAATTTTGGGATATTTTATAACTGAATGAAAAGTTCATATGAGTAGTAAATACTATCATGGATAAAAAATACTAATTAACATTCAAAGGAAGAACCATATCAGATAATACAATGTATTAAATTTACAAGTTTCAAACTTTGAAAACAATGATTTAAAACAGTAAACGATAAAAACAAAACTTAATTCATTCCATTACTACTAAAATTTTCTATCAAGTACTCTTGAATGAAATCAAGATTTAATAAAAGAATGTAAAAAACACTAATTCTTTGGATCTCTTTTAGAATTAAGAACTCTAATCATCCTTATAGTTTCGGAATCTTGTTAGAATAAAGAGAGCATATCTCTTATAAAATATAGGAGACTCTTTCAAAATATAAAATGCACAAAACAAAAAAGTAAATAAAACAGAAAGAGAAAAAGTGCTATTTACGGGCGTCATTTATCTCTTTTTATCAAGTTAGCGTTTAAATACATGCGATGATTTTGAGACGCGCTAGTTATTTTAGATTTAATCTGGGCAAGTGAAATGTGACAACCATGAAAATCCGATTAGCATGAGACAGCGTGCTATATTGTGCTGCCATTAACTCGTCTTTTCTTTGCTTCATTAATATTCCAACTCATCTTTCTAATCTCCCATCGATTGCTAGTTACTGTATTTTGGGAAAATTTTTAATCATGAATATTTCGACTAATGCAAACATAATACCAACTTTTGAAAGAAAAATTAGATAAGATTTTTCAAAGAAATTTCTCTAATAAATAACAAAATTACATCAAAAATATTATTTGTTATACCGAATATTAAATTTTAAATAATAACTTGACTAAATAATGATAAATTATGTAAGAATTAATTTTTTTATATGATTCAAGCACAATTGTATCAAATGCAGATGATCTAACTAACTTGCAGATGCTAGTACAAACTATTTATAGAAAAACTTAAAAAATGCAATAATAAAAAATGATTCATTTTATAACACGCTATTTATAATATTATTGCTTTAGTTAAAAAGACTAGTCACATCTATTTTCAACTACCGATACATAGTTCAATGATACGTAATTTAAAATACAAGTAATGACGATTATTTTATAACAAATTATTATATGTAAGATATTCATAGTTTTCAGTTTTCTGTAAATATAATATGCAAAAATAATAGAATTTATGATTTTACATTCAAAGGACAAAAAAAAGAAATTTTAATGAGTACATTTGTTATTAAAAAATAATTAATAAATTAATTTATGTTTTTAAGAATGCTGAATAACTGAATATTGAGATGGGCTTATCGATTATAAGAATATGTAGCTAAACCTCTTACATAAAAAATAAAAAAAGGTGTATTAAAACATAAAATTGTACTATTTATAATATTTAATATTATAAATAAAAAATCTTATGAAATTGTAATTGTTTTTTTATGAATATTATCTATAAATACATTTCGATACACGCCTATTTTAAATTAAAATTATAATATTATTTATATCACAAATTATTGATTCTAACAATTTTCTCATTAAAATGTAAAACTTATACATGAATTCTATTTTAATAGATTACCTGATAGTTACAAGGGAATTATTTTCACAGCGCGCAACTAAATATACTTTAACTATTATTATGATTTTGAATAGTGCTCAATAATTTTGTCCGTTCAATTATCGAAATAGCCACATTATTTTTGACTTATTAATTAATTCTAATCTTTAAACCAGTTGCGAGGATTAAAAATTTTCATGGTTGCATCCGGTTCTTTTCTCTCATCATATTTCAGAGTACTGAGCCAGAAACACAACAGGTCAAGTGCAGGCAGAAACGAATACCGTACCGCAGGTACGATTCGGGAAATGAAGGGAAAAGGCTAACCAAACTGACTGTAACTACTGCCTAACAACACATACCTATATTCTTCTTTTAAAAATAACAAGGATAAAAATGGATTTATGTACGTTCGATGGAATAAGAACAAATTGTTTCTATGACAAATAGGTGTTTACCTGTGTACCTTAAACAATCACTCTTATACATTTGAATACTATAATGTTTAAGAAAGAGTTTTGCAAAGGTTATACGCTTTTAGAAATTACGTAAGATATTCAAATTACGATTTATATTTGGCTTATAACATTTTTATTTTATAATTTATTTTTCTTCATATTTTAAATCAATTAAAATTTATAGCAATTTTTTTTTTAAATTTTTTATTCTCTTGAAAGTGAAAAGGAATTAATACAATTATGAATAGTTACACAAGATGAAATGATTATATATTCTTGAACATATATTTTTTTTAATTCATTACCGCTAATGTATTTTATATATAAAAGAATGAATGATTAATACTTTTTACGTAAAAATTTGATTTTTAAATTAACTAATATTATTTTTATTTATCGCAAACACAATTTACTTAGTTTAAAAATGAGAAAGAAGAATCAACATTTCATTTGTTATTGTTGATTTCATGAAAAATCCATAGGATTTATATAATATTAATACAAAGTTACCATATCACTTATTTAAACAACAAAATAAAATATGAATGCTTAGGCGAGTCTTAAAAAAGGTCAACTTCACTTTTTTCCAAGTTAATAATTGATTAAGATATCAAAAAGTTGACAATGCTGTATGGTTCCTTTGCAAATAAAACATAACTTATGATATATTTTTTCTATATTATTAGCATAATGTAGGGAAGAAAATAACATGAATAATATCGCAATAAGTATAATAGTTTTATAATTTTTCCTTTTCATACATTAATACAAGTTCATCAAATACATACACAATTATATATTAAGTTTTAATAATAGCCATTCTGAAGTTCTCAACAATAACAATAACATAGTACTTTTGGAATATGATGAATTTTCACCTATAAATTTTTATTCTATACTTTATGGATTCACATCAAATAATAAAATATAATAATCTATTGTCATTGAATTAAAAAATATTTTCAAATTATTAATAAATTAAACTTAAAATTATTAATAAACAAATATGTAGTCATAAAATTAATGAAACAATGAAAGGTGACTCAAACGAAAGCATGAGAATTTTGGAAGTTTTCGAGGGGTTCACGAAAATCAACAGGCAGCAATGTCTATGAAAATTCCGAGTACTATGTTGCTTTTTTCATTGAACTTCCTATTTTATATTCTCTCTCTCTCTCTCTCTATATATATATATATAGACTTAACATTGTCTTTTAGAAAAAACTCACAAATATCATCTCTAGTTGAGACTACTGTTTTACTCGTTTGAATTTCTGTAAAGGATGAACTACTTGATCATGTTTCTTTCATAAAATCTCACATCAAATAATCATAGATACAAATTATCTAACAATAATTTCTTACAAGTTTATTTCAAGTATTATTAAAATACGTTCTGAAGAAATGTTCAATTAAATGTTTTTTTCACATTTTTAATTCTAATTACACATACGCACATTGATAAAAGTTTTAATTCTTCCTAATAATTCGTTAATTACGAATTTTTTGAATAAATTTAAGAGTCTTGAGATAATTTTCAAGTTTATATATTTAAAATATCATTCATTTCTTAAATCATTGTATTTTATTTGATATAATCGTAATATTAGGTGTTTCTATTTCATATTTATTTTAATTTAATCAGTTTGAATTTAATTATTGAATAGTACAGTATTTAAATTTAAAAAATAAGATTACTTAAATCATATATTTATTATGAATCTTTTATTTTAATATTAGTTCTATTATTATTATTATTATTATCATCATCATCAGTACTCTATAAACTTTGAAATTCAAAATAACTATAAATATTTCATATTTACTTATATTTAAAAAACAATGTTAATTTGAAAAATTAACTTACGTGCTTTTCGATAAAATGGATTTAATACTTTAAAATTAACAAATAAATAAATATAATTTCATAATAAAAAATGTAATGCATTTTTCGTATTGATGGCAAAATTTTCAATTGATTTTCTTTACATTTTAATTTAAATTTAAATTGTCTACCCTTAAATGATAATAATGTAAATATGTGCTATAATAAACATTTCCAGCAGAGCCAGCAGATTCCAATTTTATTGCAGGAAATTCTTAGTATCTTCGATGTAGTTTCTCTAAAGCATATAAAGCATTCTTCCTACTACTATTATCAAGTAATTGATTAGTCAGAATCAAAATCCATTAGTTTCAGGTTTAAGATGAGTATTTGTTAAGTGACGGGTGAACGTACCAAGATGTTCGGATGACGATTTGATTGAAGCCTTCCACTTCTTTTATTACACGTTCCAAACAGTACAACAAATAAAATACATTCGAGGATGTTTTGATAAGAAAGATACACAAGTCAATCAGCACTTTTCTCATAATAAAGGCCTGCTTAGGGAAATAGAAATTGGATTTGATAATTGACTTTGTCAAGCATTTATCTAGTGGCAAAGGTTTTAACGACTTCTTCATGTATCTCTTGTAGGAAAAATAATTATTTGTGCAAAATTCTATAAAAGAAGAAATATATAAAGGTAAACAAAAGAAATGCAAATAAAGATAGTTGACATTTAAAATTTTTTTACACATGTGAATGTACGTTAAATGCATAACACCATAATTTCATATTCCGGTATATTGGTAAACTCCGTTATATTCTTATTCTATTTTTATTCGAAAAATTTTTCTTCATTTCAGTAAAAATTAATAATCTTACTTCATGTATAAATAATTCAACAATTTTAATATATTTTTGGTCGTATCAAATTAACACTTTTGTTTTGCGTATTTTTATCTGATTAATATATTTATACAACTTTGCGTTTATCTCATTAGCAATTAGTAATTTAATCGATTGAGTAATATTTAGTGTATTAAATTTAGTAACTATTCTACCACACAAATACATGTATATATATATATATATATATATATATATATAAATAGATTTTTTTTAATAATTGCAATTCAAAAACTTGTAGCATAAGAAATTTATCATGTATAACTCTATATTAGAGTTCCCACATAATTTCATACAGTGCGTTGTGTTACAAATCCCATTGAAGTTGTTTACATATATGAGAAGGAAATTTTTAAATGAGCAAACAAACTAAACAATCTATCTTTCAAATTCTTTGTTTGTACTCATATTAAAACATTTGAAGGTGCAGAGTTAAAGTGAACATCCAACGTTGACAAAAAGTAAATGATTACGCTTGTGTTTACTTCGAACAAAGGAATGTAAGGCAGAGGTTATTATCTGTCTAATGAAACAGATGTTTGAGTGACGCGAAAGAAAAAACCATATTGTGTTTTCTTGCATCGAAAATGCAGCAGGAGCCTTTCAAAAAACTATCGACAGTATAATAAATATTATGTCGTATAGAAAGATGATAAATAGATAAATTAAATATAGAAAAAAATAATGGAAAGAAGTTTTTCATACTGGAACATCTTGTCGGTACGTGATGCGGTTGCATATTATTCGCTTTTTTTCTGAGAACACGACAATACTAGAGTTTTTGAGTTACGAAGAAAAATGATGCTGAGAACACCTCAAAAAGATTTTCATACAATATTTGTCCAGGGTGTTGCTCTTCTGAAAATATTAACATTTTATGATCTAAACTAGAGAAAATGTTTTTGTAAATTATAATTATTTTAAGAAATATTTTCATTGTATGAATGACAATAAAATAGGAATCCTTTTACATGTTTCAATAAATATATATATAAAAAATAATGATAAATAGTATAAAAAAACTGGTCAAGTATAAAGATAAAGCATTGAAAATAGAATGTACATAAATCTTTCAAAAAATTTCATAATTATTATAGATTTTCTCAGTAATAACAGAGTGTATAGTTTATTCACTTCGAGTATCCATTGTATTCATCAACACATATACTCTTTTCAACTTAATCCTAAATTAAAAGAAAAATTCTGTTTATTCTCTAATATCAGAATTTATGCTTTATATAAGTTTTTTGAGCTATCCCAGTAATAAATAAAAATAATAAGCTAAACAAAAGCAAAATAGCTTCTCTCTCTCTTTCTGCTCTCTACACAAACTTTCACGTTTGTGTGCATACGGGAACATACACACAGCATTATACTTTATATTTGCTTTTTAAAAAAGAAAGAGAACTATTTAATTGTAGCTTATTCTCTCCGACTGATCTCTTTTTATAGCGTGATTCTTATTTTTTTCTTTCGTACTCAAAGAGAATAAATGAAAATGAAGCATTTCAGAATATTTATGGAAGCTTTGCATACCATGAAAGTATACACAGGTGCCACGGTTACGGTTATACGTCTATTCATCTCTCTTAACTCTTTTTTACACAGCCACACCACTTCTCTTGCTGATGGCGGGAGAAGAACTCCGATTGATTTCTTTTGTGGCATTTTGCGTTGACGTTGATGAAAAATAATTTTTGGTTATGAATGAGATGAAGCGCACTAAGTTCGTTTATATAAGTTAACTAATAAATATTAATTTATTAAAAACCTTTTATTAAGATACAATAAAATTGTCTAAATTATTAATTCATAATTAAAATTTCATTTAACTATAAGAATAAGATTTTAAATACTTATATTGTTTTAATAAGTATTTATAAATTAATAAAAAATGTTATTGAAAATATTTATTCAATGTATTGTAATCTACTCATATCTTTTGCATACTTTTATCTGAAATAATTAATGCAGTTTTATTCGATTGTTTAGGTATATTGTAAATGAAACATAAATTTAGTTAACATATTATTCAATCGAAAAATTTACGTAAATATATATTACATCAAAGAAAAATCTATTTCTTATATAATTACTTATAATAAAATAAATTATTTAAAGAACAACAATATTTATTATTTTTTTCGTAAATCGAAGAAATTAATATTAAAAATAATAACAAAGAATATATATATACACTTATATAATAAGCAACAAAAATAATTTTATATTTTTGTTAAAAACAATTAGTTTGCGATACTTTATAATAATAATTAAATATTCCACCACGTATATATTTATTATAAATAAAATTGTTTGTTTTTGAAATTTTTTGAACATAAAAATAAGACAAAATTATTTGTTAATAAACATGATATAATAAAAACAAACAAAATGTGACTTATTTACTAGAAGTGAAAGGACTAGATTGCCCTGAAGAGAATTTGAACAACGTAAACGAAGGGCCATTTTGAATGTCATTAAACGCTTTTCGCATTCCATCTTTGTTTTAGCTCTTTTACCAATTCTGCGCCAAATTTCGACAAGACACAACCCAGCCGTTACAATCTCTTTCTTCATTACTCTTTTCGGGAACTGAAATTTTTTACTACATATAATAAGAGACATAATGATTCGCCCCTTTTAAAATGCAATATTAGTAAAATTTAATAGTGGAAACTTTTTTCATTGCTTTTATTTGTTACTACATCGTTTTATAAATATTTTTTATTCAAAAAGAATGGGAATAAACATAAATTAAAAAAATTAATATTGTGCATGGGTGCATGTTTTATATTCAAATAAGTTTTTCAAGAAATTTCAAATAAAAATGAGCTAGGATTATTAGCACAATTCAGATAAAGTAAACTTCAATTCCGAAAATTAAAACAAAAAAAACGTAATTAATTTCACTTACAGTTTCAATTTTATTCTGAATAGATTTTCTTAATTATTTGAATGTACATGTTAAATTTTAAGTGAAACAATATCCAATTTTTTTTATCCAAAACTGTAATCTACATGTCTAGAAATAAATCTTCACTTAATATAAGACAAAATAAAAAATAAAAATGATAAAAACAGCTGTAAATAAATGAAAATAAAAAAGTGGAATGAAATAGCTAAATTGAGAAAACTTTTATTCTGGTCAAGTAGCTTGATACAACGCTGCTGCTCCACTCAAATTCTTAATTATCTTACGAGGAGATTAACTTTGTGATATTGAGCACATTATCCAGTATTATGCGTCAAAACCTCCAGACAAGGAAGGAAAATGAGCACAAAACCTACTAAAATGTACCTCTATGGTGACCTGCACTTTTCCATTTTGGTTTTTTGTTTTTTTTATGCGTTCTGGGTGTATAAATACACACCTTGAATATTCGATCTAATACGTAACACAGACAATTTCTCAGTAATTACTCGTATAAACAAGCATAAGTATTGATGTACGTGTATTAGATTTGATATGATACGAAATAGTTCCGTCGATTATATGAATTCAATAACAATCAGAATGAGGTCATCGAGTCGAAATTTTTTATTGTGATTGATACCGGATTTTGCGCATAGTGCTAATACGATTATTAAATATAACGTAAGGAATGTAAATTTTCATTGGCTGAGCGATAGAAATTTCTCCTGTAGAATTAGCTTCCATTTTAGAATCAAGAAATGCTTCTTAATTTTTGGATAAGTTTCTCATCTTTTAGTATAACTTGATCTTTTTCAGTTTAAATTAGATGCATGAGTTAAAACTTTTCTTGAATGATGTACTACTAAATTAGACCTTCCTAATTAAACACTCTGATCCATTCCTCTATCTACCTCAAAAGAGAAAATGATTTCTCAATTATAAAAAGTAGACAGTTAAAAAATAAATGTGTTTTCAAATATTTCTTCTCATTATTAACAAATATAAATCAATTTAAAAATTTTTTTAAATCCATGCAAATTATTTTATGTATTATTGTGTATCAAAATAATAAGAAATCACTAATTTTATATTTACAAAATATTTAAATAACAGATTTTTAATTAAAAGTCCGAAAAAAATACAGAATAAAATTATAAAATAATAAATAAATTATTAATAATTCTAAAAAAGAAAGAAGTTTTATAGTTTTTAGAATTTTAATTGTCTTATTAATATCAAAATATTTTCAGACAATATCGTTCACTATTCTCTTTACTTTTTAATAAATTATTTTATTACTAAAATCGTAGCTCATAATAACTTTAGCCTTTCATGCTTTATTTTTTTTTCATGTTTATTTTTGGAACAGTGAAATATATTTTAAATAATTCGAAATGAAATTAGAGTATGATTATTAGGTTAAATTTATATTAGTTTTTATTAAAATTACGTTCGTAACCTAATCGAAACCTTATAGTTCTTAAAGATGACTTTCTATCGTTATGAGATTGATTATATTGCTATAAATGATTTTTGGTTTAAAAATATCAGAAGAAGTAATATTTTAAAAAAGATAAAAAATTAATACTCTAAGTTTAAGATGATAAAATTCCTAAAATCTTTTTAGTTTAAACTATAATATTATAAATAAAAAGATACTGTAACCTCGATGAATTACAATTAAAAATATTTTATTTTTATTATGTTTAAATAATTCAAATTCATAAAAAAAATTTTTTGATTTACCAAAAATAGTTTCAATTGAAGCTAGAGGCAAAATAATATTTTCAATATCGATATTTAATATGGTATTTATAATTTTGACTAAATTAATAAAAATTTATAACAATTTCTCTTCTAAATAATGCACAAATACAAAACAAGTACAAATTTTCTAATATCTTTTATTTCAATATAACTGACTACTAAAAATTAAATTGCAATAACTTTCAATAAAAATATCTATCAATCAAACTTTTATCTTAATTGAAAAAATATTGCTATAATTCTTATATATAATTATAATGATTTAATTTTATATAAAAAACATTAGAATATTTCATTAAAACTTATATTTATTAAATAATATAATAATTCTAGAAAAATTATCTTTAACATAATAACAAAATTATTTTGCAACTACCAAATAGCGTTAACAATGAATTAGATGTCAAGTATAAGAGAGGAACAATTTATAAGAAACGTTAATGCTAACGTGATATATGTATCAAAATGTAAAAAATGTTACAATGACATTAGAGAACAGTGACTTACCTTTTTCGCGTCATTGTTATTATCTGCTGCGTGATGTGGCTGGGGACTCATAGCTGCGCCATTACTGACTGCACCGCTTTGCGACAAAAGTTCATCGCTTCCCCTCTGTAACATGAGAAAAAGAGAAAATCTCGTTTAAAAAGCATTTCACTGCACTCGTCAAACATCCATCTTATCACGAATAATAAAATTCACTCTTTCAATTTCATGATCTACCGGCATAAAAAGAATGGTTCGGTTGAACGTAGATTAAGAATGTAGAACCACTAGTGCGCTATTTGGATATCGAATTGGTACCGAGGAAAACACAGAAGGAAAATCGAAGAAGAAGTAAATAGAAAATAGAGAAAAAAGTGAAATCTCGAGAAATCGTCCAAGAAAATATACCACCTAATCCACAGAAAAACTGCATTCAAGAGTAAATTTGGGTAGAAGCGTCTTTTGTATCTCCCATCCACCGATTGCAAAAAGGTAGAATGGTTGATCAAAAAGCGTTAAATTCGAAGCAGGGTAAAGACAGGTAGAGGGAGAAATCGAAGAAAGCGGGAGCTCCTTTGCATCCTAGAAACATGAAAAGGAGTAGGACAAGGAAAAGCGGGAGAGAGATCGAGCGTCATAAGAAACAAGCTATGACATGGAAGCAATGAACTCACGCTCCTTCCTTATAGAAAGCGACGTATAAAGGGAGACACGCGTGCTGGTGCCTACCATAAAGTGAGTATTCACAACGGTAGCAGTAGTTAACTGAATATAGCTACTATCGTCTTGAATAGAACACGTAGAAAATGAGGAAGGAGAGAGAACGAAAGCTCTACTAAGAGAGTGCCTGCGATAGCTTAATGGGCTGGTGTTTGGCTGAGTTATTAACTACGGCTCGAAGAATTAAAGCGCAGAGATCCGTTTATGAGTCGAAATCACGATGATTACTCAATCGATACGTAACCCGGAAAAGTATAAAAGAAATAACACCATATCCTCTTGCCACTCCGTACGGTAAGATTTGAAAGGTATCATTTGAGTGAGAGAATGGATGATTAGTGGATTCACCTACTAGTTTATAATTCTAAAATAATAAAAGTAATTCAAAAATACGGTGAATGCCAAATGACATTGATTTTTTATTTCGATTTTTTTTTATTAAAAATGAAGAGTTATCATCACTTGACTTGTACAGAATAGTAAGATAAAGTTAAACGTAAGAATTTTTTATGTCGCTCTTTAAATACATCTATATATAGTATGATTCACTTAAAGCAGTTGAAAATAGTAAGTCAAATAATTTCTAAAATTCTGAATTGTTTGTATACAAATAAATGTTTTAAAAGAAAACAAAGTATCATTCGTTTAAAATTGAATTTAAAGGTATAGTAAAATTAAACACTAAAACATTTTTTAGTTTAATGTCAAATGTTTTTCAAGAAATATGCTATAATTACAATATCAGAATCATTTCATGATTCTTGTTTGTATTATTTATTTTATTACAAAATGTAAACCATTTATAAATGTGGCTTGCAAAAAAATTTTACACAATCTGCAATTGTATAAATTTATATAATTTTATTCATAGATTTCATGATTTCATGGAACTAATAATGAAAGTGAAATGCGTATAACTCTGGATATAAGCGAAAGACAGTTTCATTACTTACAATAGCAATTAGTCTTTATTGCACTTAAAAACAATAATACATCAAATTGAATGAGTTGAAAAGAAATTCAAAAATAAGGTATATAGTAAGTTCAAAACAAAAGCAGAATTAAGGTAAAAAGAATGTTAAAAAACTATCATTCAGTCACTAGCGATGTTGAGCTTAGCATTCGTAGCGAACGATGCTCAACGAGAGATCATTGCATCAAGTGAAACAGAAGCGAGTTCTCATCTTCTTTTTTCAGGATTTTTCAAGGCCTTAGCTATCGCTCTTTAAAAACAGATAACCACTATCAAACGTAAAAACATAAAACGGGAGACAACAAATAGTGAGACGAGAAGAAATTTAAGAAGAATGACGTATATCTCCCATTCCCATTGATCTAAGAGGGATATTAGGGACAAGGGAAATCACGATAGAGTCCATAATCCATACTTATGCTATAAAACCCTGTAGCAATGAATACAATAAAAAAGATGACGCATGACCACTTAACAGCTAATATTTTTCTACTTTTCCAAAAAATAGTAAAAAAAATATACATCGTTTACCTCCACCATTCAGACTAAAGGAAGCAATAATAGCACGTTTCTTATTTTTTTTAAATTTAAAAGAGATACCAACCATTATATGGTTTAAATCCAAACAAGCAAGAGTTGAATTAGGTACGTCAAAAAAATAGAAAATATTTTCAAATAAAATAGAATAATATCTTTACCGAGATTCTTTAAAAATTATTATTAAAAATTCAGAATTTATAAAATAAGAAAAGACCGTAAATTTGCTTTGAGCGAACAAAATAATAATATTTTTTTACGTTACTTGTAATGAATTTTTATACCTGTCATATTTTAAATATTTTTTTTCAATTTGATTTTTTAATTGGACAAATCTGTGTTTATATTGAATTCAAATCTTATCAAATTTTAGTTGCTACTGAAATAAAATAATATTGAAATTAAAATTATAAGAAAATAGTTTTATCAAATATGAAATTTAAATTTACATCGTGAATCTTTGTATAAATACAAATATTAAATTTATATTCTTTTCTATAAATACGCGATATTAAAATAATAAATATTTTTCACATCATTATCATCATCTTCGTCATATATTATATTATAGACACCTCGTTAAAAATCTATAACTCATATTGTTGATAATTTAAGAAAACTGGATATCTATCTTCTCATTAATGGGTAAATAACAAACTGCAAGTTCCTTAGTCGTCGAAAGCTCTCATATAATATATATATCAGTTTCCTTTTACCCTTGTTGCAAGTTACTACACATTGCTCTTGATTGAGATCATATATTGCAAAACTATTTTCCCCTTTACCTTATACATGAATGTTACTTAAATTAACGGTTTTGCATCGATTCATCAAATATTTTTTAAGAAAATAACCATATAAAAACTTTGTTATATTACAGTTTACCAAAAGATAGTGCTTTCAATTAATAAAAATATGAAATATTTAGGACCAAACAACATTTGAAACTGCATACACGTATTTATATAGATCACTGTAATTAGCATCAGCTTGTATAAGCATACATAGTAATAATGAGTATAACTATAACGATAATGATATGAAACAAGATTGAATATTATTAAAATAATGTAAAAATTTATGAAATATTATGTTAAATTATTATTATTAAAAATAATTTTAACTTTACTATATACAATATTTCACCTCATCCGTTTCTACATATTTTTCTATATACAAAGATGAAAATAGAATTTTTCGATATTCATTACGATATTATACGAGTGAATGTATTCCATTTTTTTAAATACAAAAAAATTTCAATTCATAAATTTTGAAAATCTTTTTTAATACAACGATAAATACTATATTTAACCAATCATTATAACTTTTTCAAAAATACCTACTTTTCTGAATATATACTGTACTACAAAATTTAAAGTTCTATGAATTCTATAAACCTCTACGAATTATTGAATTTTATGTAATTTTATATTATTAAAATTTATTAATATATATAAGATTCAAATAATTCATTTTCGTAAAGGTATCTATCTATCTATCTATATATATATATATATATATATATATATATTAGTAACAAAAAATAAAGAATAATTTTACTTAAATAATTTAATATTTTGAGTACCGATTAATAAAAAGATTAAATAAGGGTTTAAATGCACATTCAAACTCTTAAAGACGTAGAAAATTATTTTAATCAATTTTTGTTTAATTATAAAATAGATCTTTACTTATGATTTTCAGTAGAATAAAAAGTATTTAAATGCTAAATATTTTTATTCTACTTCATAAAAAATATGATTTAAATCAGATACATGAAAAATATTTATAATTGCATGTGCAGAAAAACTAAAAAACGTTATTGCGCGTTTTCTTACCAACTTCACATCTGTAAAATTAGAATTTTAAATTTGCATTAATTAAAACACGCGCAAATTCATTTAATATATCAATCTTTTCAGACTTTTATCTCTAATATTTTATTTGACTTTTAAAGTTTTTTTTTATTTTATAAGACTTTAAAAAAATAATAAATTATATATAACATATTTATAAATAATGATATTAGATTAAACAATTAAGAGAATTTTAACATTTAATACTATGAAAATTATAATATATAAAATTTATTTTTAATTATAACAAATGAAATTTAATTACAAAATATAACAATATTTATTAAAAATATTGTACACCTGCAAAATTGAATAACATAATACATTTTATATTTCAAAATGATACATACTGAAGTTATTAATATGAACAATATTTAACACCGGAATTTTATAAAACAAAAATATAATCTTAATCTAATTTAAATTTAGAAAACACAATTAGTTTTTTTTCTTCGTATGATTACGGTTAGAGATAAAGTAATAGTTATAACTTAAATATTGATTGAAATGAACATATTTTATGAGTATTAATATTTTATTTAGGTATACATATGTTAATTTTTTCAATAAGATTTTTTTCAATAAAATAACCTCAATTACATATTTAAAGAAAATTTTATAACATAATAATTATTGTTTGAATAAAAATATTTAAAAACATTCAAAGTATCAGTTTGCATCTTTAAGAATATGATATATATTAATCTTTCTTTTCTTTGCTAGTCAATACTTTGCTTTACAATTTGATATACATGCATTCGTTTCACAAAGACTCTGAACGAATCAGATTTGTATTTTTCTGATAAAGTAAGAAAAGTTATACATTATTTATTAATATACCACGTGTAATTTACTAATATTGTTTCAAATAAATATTAAACAATAATAAACTAATTAAATGACATTATATTTATAATGATCCAAATTTTTATATAATAAAAAATGTATTGTAATATTTTATATTTTTATATATAGTGTATATATTTTATTTTAAAACTTTGAAATAATGCGTGTATTTAAACTTTAGTAAATATAGCATAAAATTTTTCAGTAATAATTAGATTACTAGATCAAATTTAATAATAAATTTAGAAAAAAATTCCCAGTTTCTAACATTGCAACTTCTTTTCAATAAGTAAATGAATATACTTTCATATACTAAGTTTAAAAATAATCTAAATATTATTTAAATATAGAATATTGTATAACAATTGTTAAAAATATCAAATAGACTTTTTTAAACTAAAGAGTAAAAACTTAGTTGAGGAATAAAAAATATACTACTAATACACATTTTGCAATAAAAGATCTATAATACATTTGCAAAGGTTTTGTTATGTTCAGTGACAATATTCATAACACGATCATAACAAAATAATTATCACAATATAGAGATTACGACTAGGAATAGTTAATGTAAATTAACGATTCATAATTTAGCTTTTTCAACTTGTATACGAGATATTCGATTACATGATGTATGTAATCGAATTGCTCTTACTAAACGATCATTATGTTAATCCTCCAGGGATACAATGTATAGTGTATAAAATCAATGACATAACCAATTTAAAAAGTGATTTTATTATATCTAAGAAAAACATCTATTACACTAAAATTTTTTTAAAAATAAACAATACATATACGAGTTGAGATAATATTTTAATATAATTTGAATGGCGTTTAATAATTCAATAAATAATTCAATAATAAATAAATAATCCTTTTGTTTTATTTTTTCTTCTTGTAAAATAATATATCATTACTTACTTTTTGCTATTTTAAAATCTTTAAACGATTCATTAAGTGAATAAATTAATTATTACATAACTATTCGATGATAGTTAATTAATACAATTAATACAATTCATTAATTAATACTAATTAATATAATTCATCTTCAAAATTGTTTGCGCACCCGTGTGTCATAAAAATGTATGTTTAAAATCTTTACCTTTCAGGTAAAATAATATATTATATTTAAATATAAATAAAATATATTTTGAAACGACTATAATGAATATTTAATTGATTTATGTCTATTCTATTAATTCTATTTACATTCTGCTATGGAAAATTTATTCAGTTTATTACAATTCTCATGTTCATTAGATTAAAGAAAAGTTTATTCCAAGAAGTAAGGGTGTTAAATCTTTACCAACCTTTATCTCTTTCGTTTCACTAGTAAATTTTCAAATAAAATGTCACTACTCTTCTGAGACTAATTTATGCAGAAGAAGATAAAAGGAAAGAAGAGTGTGCAAAGAGAAAGAAAAACAGAGAAATGAGAAAGAGAAAATTAAAGACAAATGCAAGGATATTTAAAGTAAGAAAACAATAGAAATAAGTGTGAAAAAATATTTCTTTTACTTTATTCGTATAAACTACCGTCATAACTTACCACCTAGTAACTTCAAACTCATATCTTTATACGACCCTTTGACTATCCTTCGATAACTTCATGCTTACGCAGCTGTATTATTTAACTTTATAAATTTCAAATCAACAAGCACATATATTGTTAGAAAAAGGTAAAACAAACTCTAGTATAAAAAAAAGTGTTAACAAAAAGCTAAAGCGTTATAATTCGCTCAGAAGAACTTAGAGGCTCGTATTTAAAAATTATTTTGAAAGCTTAGGATTTAAGACATCAGATAAATGCAGATTCAATAAACGCAGAAAAAGCTTCTAGTATCTATGTAGACAATTCAAATTATTTCAACGTTTTCTTTTTTCAACTACATATACAATTTCTCTCCCTCTTGTACATTAATATTTATTGTAATATCTTTATTCATCCACTACAGAAATTATTTTAGTTTAACTTTATTAATAAATTAAAAATAATAAATATTTAAAGATAACGCAAAACTCTAAACATAAACTAATTAATAAATAACAGTATAAATTTCTAAAAGTTCATTCTAAATCTATTATTACAAATTTTACTAATATTCAGAGTACAAATAAGAGTACAAATATTCAATCGTTTTAAATAATTTTATTATTAAAAAATATCAAGAGCAAATTTAAGTAATTGCATTTGATTTTCATGCTTTTAGAAAATTATTCACAGTTCCATAATAATTGATATAATTACTTATATAAACCATTTTTATATATCAATTATTAGCACTTTAGTGAATATTCTACAATTTGATCTAAAAATTAATTAAATTTTTAGCTACTATATATCAAGCTACTAGTTAAAAAATTTAGGTTAATTTATTTAAAAAGATTCATATTGTAAATAAAACAAAATCACAATTCATAAAAAATGCGAATAGAGATTCGTGGTAATAATTTTTTACATAAGTATTTTTTTAATCGATTTAAAAGAACATTAATACTTTAAAATTCACATGTTAATATGATATAAGAATTATAGAATTAAGTTTTTAATTTTATTTAAATAAGTTTTAAAACAGGTAACATATTTTAATTAAATATTCCTTAATCATCAAAAAATATATCCGAGTACTATACAATAAATAGTTCTATACAAATTGAATTTCGTAAATAAAATCAAAAAACGGTGTACAAGAAACAAAAACAATATAGTTCATTAAAAAAAAATTAATATAAAAAAAAGATTCTATCGTAAATTACACACTATAATCATGTTTGTTGGTATTTGCGATCGAGTTGTCTGACCAGTCATTGTTTTTATTCCGATTTAGACAAGTAAAAACTGTTAATAAACAAATAAAGAATATCCAACTTAACATTTGATATAGATCCATAAGCTACTCAAAAAACGAAAATTCCGATTTACAAATGAGGGTACGTAATACAAAAAATTACCAAACTTTGCTTGTATAGAAGTTAACGAATATGTATAAAAACAAAAGTTGTAAAAAATGTTGACTTTTCTCAGATAAAAATAAAATATGATATTATATTTTATCAGTATAATAAAAATCGATTAAATAAATCTTCGAATAAAGAAATCATTCTTTTACATAACCATTATTTAATAATATTGCAACTATATTAAACAAATATAATATAATTATAAATTAACAATTTTTTTATTCGTTTCGTTCGATAAATAAACTATGAATTATGACTGTTACTCCTTTCATGTTCGTAAACTGACTAAACTACAGCAAATACCATTTAGAATGATTTGATATACTATTATATATGTAATGAAAATTATATACATTAATGAAAAACTGTTGACTATAAATTCATAATTTTTACTTGATAATAGCACATATGTTATTAAAAATTTTATTTACTAAACATTTATTATATTATCATTATACATCGAATATATTAATCCTAATTTATATTTGTTTCTAATCATTTAATATTGTGAATTTATTTAATTGACAGAAATTTTGAATTCTTCTTTTACTTGAAAAAATAATAGTTTTCAAAAAATAATATTTCAGATTACCTAATTTAACTTTATCAGAAACTATAAATCAAGGAACCCACATTGTTACAAGATAGAATATTTTGTACCTTAAGTAACATTTTGTAGTATTTCTAAAAAAATTTTTGTTTGCTTCTGCACGGAGAAAAACTATGGTAAAAAACTCATTATTATATTAACATCTCTTTTTTTACCTATTATCTACTCAGAATTAAATAAGGGAACAAAAAATATTGATTTTTCAACTTCTTTTTGGTTTCAAAATGAATGATAAAAAAATGTGTAGCAAAAGAGTTTTTAGATATTAGAACTTATCAAATGTTATATTGTTTATAATTCTTTAAAGGGTAAGATTTGAGTTATATAATAAAATAATACAATAAAATAATACGTTATTACAATTCCATTTTTTCACAAGATGCAAATTTTCAAATTAAGAAAATTTATCATTTACTATTTGAACAAATATATTATTCTGCAAAAAATTTAAAACAGTATTTAATATTATAATTAATGATTTTAATATGAAATGACGTTAGAAACTTGATAAAAGTAAATTCAATGAAAAATGATATAATTAAGTTAGATAATAAGTATTTAAAACATATTAACTTTTTCATTGAAAATGAAATTAATTAAATACGAATTAAATAATTAAATACTATTAAATACGACTTTACAAAAAAATTGTACGAGTAGCATTTTAATATATTCTTTCTAAAGTTGGATCGAAATTGTTGCAAAACCTTTGCAAGTACTTAACTTTTTTTTAGTCTATCTCCTTATTTTATGTTTTTTTTTTTAAAATTCTCATTACATTTAACTTTTTTCATCTTTCACTACTAGGTTCACATGAGCGTTAGCGAAATGCTTACGGAAGAAATTTAATTATTGTTCCATTTGGAAATCAATTTATAAATGTTATTAAAGTTTACAAAAAACAAAAGATAAAGAAGCGCGTACGAAAAAAGAAGTGAAAGAAAATATTCAAAATACTGTACACCTTTCTGATTAGGATTCTTAAAAGTAGACAAACTTTCCATGTGCCGTCAGCCAAAAACACTTACAATGATTCTTGAAACTTATATAGAATTTTATTTTTAAGAATTTTTATATACCTATCAAAGTAGATAACTATAGATTAGTGATGGTTATTCGTTAAGCCTTCTTTCAAATACTTCAAAACATGGTATTATAAAAGACACCTTATAATACAATTAATAGATGCCCGGTTTACAAACTTGTTTAGATACATTTATTGCAAGTCCAATGATAAATCATTAAAACGTGTCTACGATGGCAATAAAACTTACCCCCACTTTTCTTTTTTAATATGTAACACGATTTTGTAGAATACATCATAATTTTTTTAGTCTTTAAAGTGAAATATAAATCAAACTTAAACAGAAGAATAATTTGCACTATTTAAAATGGTACAAAAAATTTCAATTCTAAGTATTGTAAAATATACAATTTCAAAATTCTTTATATTGAATAAACAAAGACTAAAGTATTTTCATCACTTTTAATCCCAGTATTATGGAATAAAAAAGTTTCGTTCTAGAATAAAAGATAATTTATTTATAATTTAAACAATACTTCTTAGTAATCTTCATAAATTATCGGAGTATCTGTAATTCATTGATACTTTTTAAACGGTTAATGTACATAATGCTGAATAATTTATCTTACTGATTTCGTATGATTCAAAATTATTAATGCATAATCAAAGTCCAAGCGTTATCAAAAATATAACTGGATTGTTTGAATTACAATAGATTTACATTTCCACATTTTAAAAAATAATTTCCATTTTTTCAAATTTATTAAATTAATTCAAAAGTATCAATAGTAGTTATACACTATGAATAAAATGTCTTCTTAGTAAAGAGTATATTATTATTTTCTTTTTTCGTTCATTGAAAATACTCTATTTCTATTTCAATATCGCAAACATATATTCATATTTCATCGTTAGATCATCGTATATTCAACAAACAATTTTTTAAATTATGATTGAATAAGAATTTAAATTTTTATTGAAAAGAAACGTACAATAAATTCTATTGTAAGTTATAAAAAATATGTTTCTTTTGATTGTCATTTATATTTATAATAAATCTATCAAAAATAAAATAAGTTTTTCTTGATGTATATACACACTAATTAGAAACTTCAAATGCTATTACTAATAATTCAAATTTAATGTTTTAAAAATAACGAAAGACAGTAATACGTTGTTAAAATTATTGTAACCATTATTATAAATCATATAAATACAAAGTAATTTTTAGAAAACTTTTTTATAGTAATAATAAATCTTACATGAAATTTCTTGACAAAAAATTACTATAATATAAACTGGCAAAATGGAATCGAAACATAAGATTTAATTAATGTAAATATATAAATATAAAACTACATATGTACTTGCTCCTCGTAAAAATAAAATGTAAATTAAAGAAACAATTAAAGTTGTAAAAACATTTAGTAGCTTTCACAATTACTTTTCTTATCTTTTATTTCGTTGTTTAGTTATCTTCCACTACAACAGCAATGGTTTGACGAAAAAGTTTTTTAAGAGCTTTGAAGCCGCTTGCATCTTACTTCGGTAAGTGCAAACACTATGTTAAATTTGTTCCCATTTGTTAGTAATTTTTTTAACAAGGTCACCTAGGCATGAAAACGTCAATGTGAGGGTGCTACTATTGATGTGGCTTAACAAAGAGTAAATTGTCTCTGCTTACGAAAGGTACACAATAATTTTTTATTGTTACATTTTTATTTTCTCGTAAAGTTTTTTCTTTATCAACTTTCATTTACTTTGTATTAATACAAACTATAAAACAATAACCTCTAGGATAATAGAATAATAACACACGATTTTTCTCAGTATAAACAAGTTATTAAACATTATAAACCTTAATTTAATGTGTAACCATAATAATTAACATAAAAAATTAAAAAATTTTTAATATTTAAATAATAATAATAATATCGATAATATTCTAACAAATAAATATCAATGTTTTAATTACATAATTATCCAAATAAAATAAGCCAAACCAAAATTCAAAAATACTGATAATTATATTAATATTTGAAAAACTAAAATATCGTATCAAAAAGTTCTTTAGTTAATTATAATATTGCAGTTTTTATTTCAAAGAATATAATTTTCATAAAATATAATTCTATATTTTTTATTTAAATAAATTGTCATGAAGCAATAATAGCGTTAGTTTTATTCGACCGAGCGAACGGTATTTTTCCGGCCATCTGCTAGAAAATTCCCCAGGTCCTCATTATTCTACGCGCGACACGACCAACCAAGGAAACATCATCTCAATTTATAATGCATATTGGGCCAGTACCCCATACTCATCGCACTAGTTCTATGTACATTTATAGGTTAAAAGCCACTTTAAATTTAATAGTTTCATCTTCGTTGACTCAAATATGTGGTTATATTGCTCAAAAGTTATAGATATTTTACAAACAATAAAAATAGGTAACATCTAATTGTTACTACCAAAAAATCGATATCGATACAATTGTTTATTTACCAAAAAAAGAAAATTTTTATAAAATTTTTGTTCTATATACATATCTGTTAACAATCAATAAATCTGTAAGAAATTTTAACAGATAAAATAATATTTTGCAATATTAAGCATAAGATAATAAGTAATAAATTAAATTTTACAAATTCAAATAACTATTCAAAATAATAATGATTTATAAATAATAATCTGACTTACTTCCACCACAATTTACAGTTTAACTTACCTATTACAGACTTTCTAATAAAAATTGTTATGGGAAATGTAAACAGAGCTCACCTGAAATGCATATGAAAATTTTTTTATAAATATTTTGCAATTTAAAAATTTAAAAATATTAGAGATCTTCCATTTAAGGAATAAAAATTTCAAATAAATTAATAATATTGTAAATGCTATAGAAAAAATATTTAATAAATATTCAGAAAATTTTATTAAAAGACAGTACGAACACTGCGAACGATGAGTAATTTTAAGAAATAAAAAATATCAAGGGTACGACACTAAAATATGATGTTGAATGATTATAATTTTATTGAGGCAATTTTAGTTTAGAGAGGATTAAACTAGCCATAAGAAAATAAACCATCGAGTACACTAAGCAACTATTATCAAACATAAAGAAAACTAAATACGTCTTAAATTTATCAAATATGCAGGAAACAGTACATATATTCATACATTATTAATTAAATTCGATATATAAAATGACAGAAATATATAATCAACATAAACAAAATTTATTTTTAGAAATTTGAAAAAAATCTATTGATATTTTGAAATTTAGTTATTTTAATACAATTTAATATTAGTAAATATCATTAAACTCCTTGAAGATAAAAAAATTTAATAAAATTAATAAGTGAGTAGTTTTTATTTACGACATCTTATTTACTTTGATACAGAAAATTCAAATTTTGAAATCCATAAAGTAGTTCGATATGGGATTAATCGTTAAGTTTATCCAATACTTAAATCTATTTTCTTGCAGAGTGAATTAATAAATTTTTACCATTTCTTTGAATGTAGCTTAAAAAATCATAAAAATAAGTCAGATTTGAATTTGGAATATAGTGTGTCACCCAATAAATAAATATATTATTCGAATAAAAATATTTAAATGTTTTTTACATATATTCTAAAAATATATGACAATATGTAAATTATAATTGATTTATTTGCTTATTTAATTTTGTATACTAAACATTTCAATAAATACCTAGATTTGGAAAAAAATATTAATTGATTTTGTATCACAAAAGATTTATCAGTTGACAGCAGTTATAAGCAAATACGATATATAGATCAATAAAAATTGGATAAACAACATAAATTGTGTCACAGTATTCAGAAATATTACATTTTTGAACATCTGCAAATGCACCACAGATGTACGATTATCACGAGGCGTATAAATCAAATTTTTAAATCCGGCACGAATAGTTGACAGTACATATGAACATATTCGCACGCACCTACAAATGGAATAACTTGAAGAATGGTCATTCGGTGTCCCTAAAGCACAGTACCTTAACATTTTCTGCCTCGAATTGACATTTCTTTTTTTCTTTTATTATTTTTTATTCTCTTTGCGGAAGCTACAAATTCATTATCCAGAAGCATGATCATAAATTCAATCAAAGAGGCGAAAAATAGCCCATAAAATGTATTAGAAATATTATCCACAGGACCGAGTAAAATTTCCGGTTTTCATCTGCAATTCAAGCGAGTAAACTTTCTGTCGGTAGAAATTATCCTTTTCGGATAGTATAAAATTGTAAAAAATAACTTTTACCTTTCATAACGTATTTCAAAAAATATTATTCAAATGATTTATGATCAATGGACTACAAATATTAAAGTAAGCAATAAGACTACAGAACTTATGATATATCAATAATTTAAAATTATATGAAATCATTTGCTGTACAAAGTTGTTATTTTAATTTATATTTCACTGATATTTTATCATTTATTGAGCAGAAAGCATGAACCCGTCGAAAAAAACTTGTTTGTAAACAAAATATACGCATTTTACCGAAAGGATTGAAATTAATAGTCACATGAACATTATCATAGATAATTGCACTCAAGTGCCTCCACTGTCTGTTATTTCCACGTTAAGTGTTTACCGTCATTAGCAGTGCAAGAAAGAGTGTCTAGGCAAAGATGAGGGCAGGACCGTCATCACCGATGAATTAGGATGAGCAAAGTTTTGCAATAAAGCAAAAACGTGTCAGAGTAAAGAACTAAGTAACTTCTTACAAAGAATTACAGGAGTGCGATACGAGAACATTTCGTCATCTAAAACTTGACCTCTGCACTAACAGAAACATTGGATATACACCGTAACATATGTAGCACTGTCGTCACGAAGAATTAATTGCACTACTTCGAAAGGTCAAAAAGTCTTTTTGTTTCAAGATTTACATAAATATGTGATCTATTTCACAAAAGAAATATTTTTAATTAATCATTCACATTCAATAAATTAACTTTAGACTGCAGAAAGATAAAACACGAATGAATTTATTTAAATATCTGTAAAAACAGTCTGTAAGCAAATATTATCGCTACTGTTTGAACTTTAAAATCTATTTGGCAAGTAAAAAGAAGTAGAAGCAACAATACCTTGCTATAACGACTGATACGTAGTTGAGTTTTACTACTGCAAGTTGGAAATTAACTATAACTATATCATACAAATCTAAATCGAAAGTAAATTATTCATATAAACCCATATAAATAGTGATAACTCACATTAATAGCATTTACAATTAATCTAATGTCAAAAAACTATAATCATAAATTAGGATCCTTCAAAGTAAACACTTGGTATATTTGATTTATTTGATATATTTGGTACATTGATTCAAATACAATGTATTTGAAATGGATTAAATTTATAAACGATTATATCGTGTTTGAATATAAATTTCACTAAAAAGAACAAGCTTAATATTTACATAAATAAGTATTTGAGAAAATACTAAATTCAAACAATATTCATTTCTGACTCGAATGTTTACACACGAAACTTCTAATTATCACCCTCACTTTTTTTCTTAATCCATAACACTCTATTATGTTCATTTTAATCCCTTTTTGAAAAACTACCAATTGCTGTCTTAATCATAATATATTTACTCTCCTTTGCTTTCCTAAGTTTCAAATACGTTCAAATAATACGGCAGTAGTTTTGTTGTCAATTTACTTGTATTTATTTACACAAAACTTGAAAAACTTGTAAGATTAATTTTTGGTACAGTTAATTATAAAAGAAGAGATGTGAAAAATATGAAACTAAAACAGAAAATAAAAACAGAAAATTCGAGAAAGGGATGTTGCTACATTCAATTAATTTTCTTTGCTCGATATTTTTATCACCGTTTACTCTATTGAATTGTTTCATTAATGACTGTCTTTTTTTTATTAAATCACTTAGGTATTCATCATAATATCAACTACGTGATTTGATATACTAAGCACATTCGAAAAAAAGTCTTATATTTAAATACTAACTTAATTTATACTATAACCTAAACTACAGTAAGTCTCAAAATAAAATAATAAATTCTTATATAAACATCAAAAAAACAAACAAAATAACAAACAAAAAATATATTAACATCTATGAAAAAGAAAAGAAAAATATCTCATCAACTTAAAACCATACTTTAATACATTTTTTAAAGTGATTCTATAAGTATGAACATTTTTCAAGATTGATCTATCACAGCTGTATGAAAAATACTAATATTTAAATTTTACATAAATAAAAATTCCATACATTATTGAAATCATTAATTGAAGATAATAAGTACATTCAATGCATAATAAAGATAGATAATTGACTTTTATTTTTCTTTTTTTAATAATAATTAATTGTGATTAGCTGAATATTTTTTAATAATAAATTAATCATAATGATCTAAAATAAAATAAAATTAAAATTAAATTTTAAGTAATACTAATGTATAACAGAACATTTATATTAAAATTGATGATATAAAATTCATATTATAGAAAATTATACGTTTCAATAAAATCATTGCCAAATATTAAAGAAAGTGAAAGTCTTGCACAAAAAGAAATTATGAATCATCTTTTTGATGAATTTTCATCTCTTGGCTTTAGACATCTCGTGTTAATTTAATATTTTTTAAAGAAATCTACTATTGTTTTAAATTTTATTTTTACATTTTAAACTAAATATTTATATACAGCATTTTTTGAATAACAAAATTATAAAAATAAATAAATATTTACCAACTTTTATAAGTATAAATATAAAAATTTGTCGTTTAAATATAGTAAAATTTTAATTTATTTATTATACGATAAAAATAATTAATTATTTAAAGACAATGTTTAAAAGAAAAAGTAATATTTTTCAATAAACATTAGAATTAATTCAAAATAATTTTCTATCAAAATTAATATTTCAATGTAGACTAGTAATCGTAACTCGTAACAATCTCGAAGATATCGTAAAGTCCTCTTTTGAGATTTAGTCTGGTCTTTTCTTTTTCAACATAAGCGACATTCTTTAAAGATTAATTTCTTGAATTGTACATGAGTAACAATTGGTTAAATTTATACGTTCTTCGCATATCAAGTTATTTTTTATTTTCTGCCAACATTAACTGTTTTAAGCTACGTTCACCAATTTTCTAATTGAAATTTTTTTCGTCCTATAATTTTAACCTAAGTATAAAATAATGGTTGTTTTTTCATAGCTTTATTTCTTTGCTATATCACATTATTAAATTTATTTCTATTATTAATATTAAATTTTATAATATGACTAATTTAGTGAATACAAAATTTAAAATTTAAAGGAATATTTAGTCGTATGAAATGTATCATTAAAAATGCTTTCAAATTATAGATACTATATGTGCTCTGAAATTAATAAAATTATTACAAATATTAATGATATAAATTTCGAACCTTTGTTAAAGTTTCTATTCGTATACAATATTCGTAACTTTATCATTACTGTTATTATATCTCATGCAAAATTATTTTTAGTAAATTATTAATTAATGATGCAATAATCATAAATTTTAATTTACTAATAATTTTATCTAAAAAATTAACATTTTCAAATTTGAATGATGAATTTTGAAAAGGAACAAGTGAGAGAAAATAGTATAATAATAATTACTAAGAGTAGAAATTAGGAAAATCTCTTTAAATTCACCTGGATAAAAATGATATTTATTATAATAATTAAGCATTTAGCACAATTATTTAATAAACTCAGAAAATAGAAAATTGTCTTATAATAAGTTATTGATTCTAGTATCTTTATTATTTTTTATTAAATGCAATTAAACTGATATTAATATATTCTATATTTACACAATAAATTAAAAGCTCACGTTTTTCTTTCTCATCAAAATGTTATTCATAATCATTAAATATTTAATTAACTACATATTTATTGATGTAATAGAAAATTTATAATTAATATTTTACCTCCATTTATTAGAACTAAAGTTCATTAATAATTAATAGTTATATTTTTTCACAGAAAAGACTATAAATATATGTATTGATCTGACGTAATTTTAAGAATATTCCATCTTAAATATTTGCATATAAATCTTTTAAATTAAAAAAAAAATGTTATGCTTAGTACATTTTATTCATGTTAGTCTTATTTATTAATACAAAATGAGGCTTGTAATAAGCGCAAAAACTTTATTTATAACACAATGTATTATTTATTCATTGGCAAGTAATATACTTAGGTAAAAGTACAAGTAAGTTAACATAAACTCAATACTAAAACTAGATTCTACATAAAGTACGTAGAACCTGCGCCAACTTTAAATTTAGATTTTCAAACGTATTCAATAAATAGTTATGGTTATACAAATAAAGAAACATTTTTTAGACCATGAATATGAGGAACATTAATGAGGGCATTAATATTTTTAAGATTTAGCTGCATGAAGCATTTAAAATCCTTTGCATATATCCTAATTTTGATATTAATGTAAGAAATTCGGGGATTACGTAGATTCGAAGAAAAAACCTGAGGCCTCGATTATGTTTTGCTAATAATAGTTTTAAATTACATAATTTTATTTCATAAATACTGTGAAGAAATAAGTTTTTCTCTAGCATAGTAAACATTAGACTTGGTATTCAAATATTAATGGAATTATTACCACAACAAAATAGCAACAAAATAATTTTTACTAAAAAATAATATAGAATAATTCTCAATTTATTATCTAAAATAACTTTTATTCTTTCCAATTCACTTATCGCTAAATGTAATAGTGCATAAAAATCGTTAAAATTAATGAACTATATTATGTTTTATATTTCTATACATTAATTATAAATACTTATTTATTTAAATCACTAAGCATCTTATTATATTCTAATGTATACAGGATGTTATAGAAATAGTAACAAAATAATAACAAATATACATATTTGCTTTTTAGTTAAATCAATATAATATTCGATTAAATCATAGATAAACAAAATTTCTACTATATATTTGAATGCTTTTAAAATAACTTAAACCTTTATATGATACACGTTTTTTAAAAAATTAAAATTTTTGATATGAGCCAAATTTATAAAATTTCTGTTTATTCTTATTCTTATTTTAATAGATTAAAATGAAACATTTAAGAAAGAAAAAAATAAAACTAAAATTTTCAATAGATAAATTTACAAAAGCTTACATAATTTATTCCACATACACATATTGCTCATGAATAATTCTTTTCTCTGTCTGTGTAAGTGTATGCGTGTCCTCGCTTCCGATGCTTTTCCTGGCTCTATTAGAGTTCTGCGATCGCGTACTTTTTTTTTCGTTCGTTCGACGCACGCAATGGGCTATGATAAAGATGTGTCATGTGATATGCTGTACTTTGACGACTAAATTTTCATTTCCTTCGATTTCAAATTTTTTAATTTTTTTTATATCGCACTTTTTCTACGAATCGCCACGCTCGAATTTATACCATTGCAAATTTTTTCTTTGTATTTTTATAGCAAAAAGTCGAATGTTTACGAGTTTTGCTTCCAATGATGGAGAAGGAATTGAAATATTATGGAAATTTGATTAGTCGTCGATGGAAACTTGTCATATTATTAATTAAATTTAAATCGAATTTAAATATTTAAATGACTATCAAAAAAATAATACATTGATTATATAATTAAACTTTAAATCAAAATATTATATAAAAAATTCAGTTTTTAATTTCATAATTTTAATTATAAAATTCTGAAAAATAATATTTAATTAATAAAAGAAGATTAAATAATCATAGAATTAGATAAAAAGTAATAAATATTTAAAATAGTATAAATTTTTATATAAAATTAACTCAATTTAAATACTGAATCTAAAGTTGTTACTGCAATTAAAAAAATAAAATCGTATCCATGGGAAATTAACAATATTTTTAATATTTTTTCAGGAATTTTTAGTATTGATTTTTATATTATAAAACAAAATTTGATTCTTTTACAAAAAGCTGAATTTTCATAGAACATCTAAGCAAGACAGAACCAATTTGTAATCATTGTTTTCCAGTCGATTCACTACGACACATATAAAGTTAGAGATGTCTTTGCACTGCCGGCAATGGCACGTTGAGACCAAACAAATCCTAATAAAATTCTAAGCACGACGCTTTTTAATGCCTCCCACGTTTTATTATCAATTAAGTAAACTTACACAGTACATATAATCCTTGCGCATTAAAAGTACTAAGACGGAAACTTGAACTGAAAGACTCCTCACGTATAATGTTGCCTCGTTTTCTAAACTCTGTATGCAAATACAACAGCATCAACCATGTGCACTAAAAGTTCAGAAGTACGGAAGCGTACATAAATTGATAAACGGTAAACATAAAGGATTTAAACTTAATTTTCATACAATATTTGGTGTATCTCCTATTTATTTATGATAACAATACAACAAAAATATTGTCCATGTTTTAGTAAAACAGATTAAGTAGAAAAAAATTTATCGCATAATTTTCAAAAAATTAATTTAAAATCATATTAAATCACTTAATTTTAAAATTTTATGTTAAATGTAATTAATCCTGAATAAAAGCTTTCTGCAAACGGAAATAAATATCACTAAAATTCATCAAACTAGTATCTATATATCAGATATATTTTTACTGAAATTCTCAATACAAAAGGTATTCGTTCATAGATGTGTTCCTGCCCTCGTTATTTACTCAGTTATACATTAAAGTTCAGTATCTACAACTTTATCAGCAAATAAAATTAACATAAGATTTTGAATTATAATAACAAGATACGGGCAGTTAGAAAATTATATAGACAAGAATTTATTTTTCTTCTCTGAATAAAAGTATACAGGGCTCGTTTTCGAACTAATTATATGCCAATGATAGAGCATATTCTACACTAAATCAAAACCTCGGTCAAGAACTGTGACTATTTTCTAACATTTATAAGAACTTCATTTTTCTAAATTATCAACGAACTGTAATTTTAATTTTATTACATTCTAGTATTTTTACTTACATATGGCTTCCACTTTTATATTGCATAACACTTCGATATACTCTTGACTAAATATCAGTGTTTAAAATATTATCACAATTTACCAACATATTTAATTCTACAATCTATTTTTAACGTCAATTTGCCAATAAGCTGTAATAGTAGAATTTCCTTGTCCTTTATTACTAAAATATTCTTTTTGACTTATATGAAACGAATTCAGTTTAATAGTATACTTTTAATTAATGCTAATGGTTTTTATTCATCATGAATTAAATATATTCTGAGTTTTTTTAAGATTATCTAAAGAAAATTATGTTTTCTTAAATTATTTTTAAATGTAATTAAATCATTACAGTACAGCACATAAAAGTATAATGACTAAATAAAAAAATATTTTTTTGCAAATTTATAATGTATTAAATATCCAATAATCATTTTTGCAATTTATTTCTAACGATAAAAAATAACTATACTCCTTTATCTTCAAAGAGTAGACATTATGAAACTTTAATATCTTATTAAGAAAAGAAAAACTTTCAGGTCCATTTAATTAGTAAACATTATATTTATTTTGTGTTATATCAAAGGAAATAGCTTAAAAAATAGAAATGTTATATTTTAAATTAGAAGAAGAATTAAATATATAAATTTCCATTTATCTCGAAAATGATACTAAAATTTCTTAACTTTTATCGACTTCTTTAACTTGCATATGTTCTGTCACATCTATCCATTTCTACAACAGTAGACTATATTTTAATTTTATTTCCGTCAGTATTATGTCTACGTCATACAATACGTCAGAATAAGTCTAGAATTATTAGTTTTATTTTTTTATTTTACATCCTGTTTAAAATAGTAGAAAAAGCAAACCATGACTTGTGAAACGTTATTAAAAATTAACGAAAAATGTTAGTTATTGAAAGATTCACGCTATATTTAAAATTAGTCAAAAAAATTTACATAAGAAAGTTACGCCATAAGATGTAACTGTACGACGCCGAAATAGAAAAGGTGCTGAATAAAGCTGGATTTGAAAAAGCAAACTTTAAACTAAAATTAACGTCACCCCAACATTTTGAAACCAAAAGTAACAATTTTTAACTTCTAACTTAGGTTAATAAAAAATACTGCGATTCCTAAATAACATAAAGAAAGCTAAAATATAAATATCTAACAATTTCTAACAAGAAATAATGTAAAAAATATTATCCATAGAATAATCGTAGACTGTCTAATTTCATTAATAACTAACATATCGAAATTCATATTTTTCCATTTTTAGGTTATCAAAATTATATTATTCATTTACAGGTTTATACTAATCAGTTTACGTTTTAATTATCTTTATTTTCATTTTTCTTTTTGTCAAGTGAACAAAGAAGAATCAAGAGTAGGTTTATCATCATTAATTTATTCATGAATCTTTTTTGAGATGTTACTTGTACTTTTAAAATATTAATTTCATGACACCTTTTTTTATGTAATATTTATTATCAATAATAATTATTATTTATCAAATTTTCAAAAGGAAAAATTAAAATTTTTAAAGATATTCACTTTACTCGATTTATAAAATAATAGTACATATTTTCTATTCTTTGTATATTTGTACATTAATAATAATATTATTGAAAATTATGATTTATAAAAAGATATTAAAAATGAAAAAAGAAAATCATTTTATTAAAATAAATATAAATTTTTTATTAAAATAATACAATTGATGTAAATGATTATAAAAATGTTTATTGGTTTACATGCTTTATGTATGAGCGCTTTATTGATATTAATTTATCAACAAAATTTTTGAATCAGATTGTATTCTTAATAAATCTTTAAATATAATTGAAGAAATAAATAAATCGTCTCCTCTTATGAATAAAAATCGTAAACCAAAAAATACAAGGGAATAGTGAGAATAGGATAAAAAAAAAGTATTCGAATACATAACCAAAAATCCTTAAGTTGCCAAATGACTAAATGCTTTATTGCACTTAAGTATTTAATTTAATAATTATTTATTCATTCTACAAAGGGATAAAATTCTGCAGGAACAATCATTAGTGTGAGTGTCCTAGTCTAACATCTTAGAAATTAAAGGTAAGCCCATAAGTCAAGCATCATGACAAATTAATTCCTTCAAAGGATTATCAAAATTATGTGGGCTAGACATAGCATAGATTTAACAGAGTTAATAGGAATGCATCAACAAAACTTATACAAATTCAAAATTGAATATTAAAAACAGATTAATGTAGGAACAAAAACTCACTTCCAATTATTGCAAATTATATCTACTGTGCGAAAGGGCGCGCAGCACATATACTTTTTCTCCTATTTTAGTCTTAAAGATGGTTATAGATATCAAATAAAAACATGAAAATCACATAGAATTAGAAAGTACTGTTCATTAGACATTTCTGTATATTCTTTGACACTTGACGAGATGACGAGCATCCCGTGCAGACTAAGCTTTATATATCACGAGGCGACTATTTTATCGTAGAAATATCCAGTTTATAGAGAAACGTAGATGACCGAATAGATAACGAATTGCATCTAAAGGTGGATTGCAATTTGGCCACCTATCATTTCATTTTATTACCATGGTGTTTTCTTATTCACTTTCTTACTTCATAATATCACTACTCTATTCCATATTTTAATCTTCATTATTTTAACCATATATTTTTATTTATACAAAATAAGTTAATACATCATTATCAATACATTATGTCAACTGTAATTAAATAAATTTTAATACAAAAACATTTTCAAAATTCTACTTTTTTAAAATATAAATTACTACTAATACCTAATACACATTACATCTAAATCATTTTTCTAACAGATTAAAAAAATAATATGATTTTTTAAATAATTTATATTAAAAAGATAAGCACAGAATTTGCATTTAATATTTCACTGGTACTTTTATAAAAATAAAATAATTGTTTCTATTCGCTATAAAATATGTAAACACGGTCAACCAGTTTTATTAGGCATTACTATTTATTTTAATAAAATAATTTTAATATGTGAAAATGCAATATAAAAATGAGGCTTCCGCCTGGAAATACGTTGGCATGAGTTACACGTGAGTATAGTGGTAGAAATCGAGTCATCTACCGGGAGTTAGATTCCCAAGCGAGTTTAGGAAGAAATTTTCTTGCTTTTTCAAGTCTTTCTCTACTTTCATATCTGTAATAATGCGACCTTTTTCTCGTTTTTTTTAATAGTGTTCTATTACTCACCTAGACTTTTTACTTACTCTTATTCTCCTTCACTCTCCGTTGCTTTACATTCATACCACCTATCACGGATATCCGTTTTTCCTCTTCGTTTATTTCACACATTTGTAGTATTTGAAATACAATTTTATAATATTATTTGAGCATATTGGTCATTGTTACGATTCAAAAGCTCTTTATAAACATGACTTGTATTCTTGTAAATACTTGCTTTTTCTTATATTTCTCTAAAATTTACAGATAATATTAATATTTAAAGTAATTTATTGTCTTGTAAAATATAACAATTAAAATATATCAGTAACAAATTTTAAATTTATAATTGAAGAATATAACTTATTATATCTTTTAATATATATTTTTTAAATAAAATGCCCACTAAATTATATTATGAAAAAATTTTTTTGAACACTACCAAAATGAAAGCATCTTATTTTAAAATCTTATTTTAAATTATATTACAATTTTAAATTTCTCGATTATCCATGAACTTATAAATGATAACAGCCGTGATTTATGATATGTATGATATCATTTCCGATTTACCCTATGAATTTTTTCCGAATATTGATTCACTGCTCTCAATTACTTATAAATCTCATTAAGAATTCCCATAGCTCTTTTCGATGCTTACAGATATTAATTTTATATATTGAAATTGTGAACTTACAGAAACAAATTAGGATAGCTTAACAAATATATTTTCTTACCTAAAATTAATATACAATATAGCTTATAAATTATTTATTGAACGCTCCTTCAATGATAATATTAAGAAATCGTATCATTTATGTAATTTAATAAAGTATCATATGAATTGTAAATAGTTGAAAAGTTCTTGTATGAAAATGGTTATATTCTGTTTTTTATGTATTATCCATAGATTTAAGACAAAATATGCAAAGTTACAGAACAAAAAAAATATTTATCATGAGATAAAAAAATTAAAATCACTGAATTTTTTTAAATCTATTAATAATTCTTAAAATTATCAATATAAATTATAAAATATTTGTAATCCTTGGATAAAATTTTATATAAAAATCTTAATAACAAAGAGCATGAGAATATAATAAAAATGTTTGTAAGATTATGCTTGAGAAATCAAAATTATTTTTAAAAATGAATTGTAAATTCAAATATTTTTAAATAAAATCTGCAAAAGTTACAAATTTCTTTATTAAATAAAATTCAAATGTAATTTCAACTAGCTAACGAAACTGTCTGTTGTTGCTTGTTTTAAATTAGTATGGTATACCTGGCATATCTTGAACACCTTACATTAGTACCAGCTTTTCAAGATAAGACGATCTGCAAGTACATTTGTCCAGAGATATTACAATGATTTTTCCTGTTGTTACAATCGAGATGATGCGATGACTACTGCTCGTTGAAGTATGCAACATGCACATAACGCGGAGATATACTTTTCTCTCCCTCTAGCTCTCGCCTTTTCACCTTTTCCTTGTAACCCAAGAACTTGAAAACCAAATGGCTTCTCTTTTATAATTCTAATAAAATTATTATATAAAAAATAATCTATGAAAAGATTATTTGCCCTATTGAGAAGAAAATAATTACTCAATTACTCAAACATTAAGCTATATTTTTAAAATCTATAACAATCGAGTAAATTAATAGACACTTTTAAGCATAAACAAATTTATTCAGTTTTTTTTCTAATCTCCAGAATATACACACGGTTTAATCAATTCAACTAAAAAATTTAAAAAATGAATCAAGAGTTTTTACCATAAATTTACACATAAACACAAGTAAAATATAAAAGAAATTAATATTAAATGTGAAAACACTCAAAAGTTGATATGTGTGCCCCAATTAAACTTTTAAATCTTAATATGCCATATTTAAATAGTCTTTCGTGATCTTCAAAGGTGCATCAAAGCATCAGGAAACTATTTGACAGATTTATGTAGCATCCACAGCGTGCGAAACCATTTCTCCTTATTGAAGAATCTTATGAGTCTACAGTAACGCGTAAATTAGACATGAATAAGCTATCATTTGTCAAATAGTGAAGTGCCAAAAAGGAGGCGACGAGTTTAACACAATAGTTTCTCGGGCGTGTAGTCTCCAAATAATTTATGAAATTCGACAATCCTGTGTATAATGTACACGCAACAAACCGCGATAACCTGTGAGAAACCATTTTCTCACATTAATTCTCGCCTTGAACTCTTTTGTACTCTTAAAAATAGATTTTAAATATCAGATGAATATATAACAGTACTCTGATTCAACTATGAATATTCAGATTCAAAATTTCATAATATAATTCCACTGTTAATTTTAAAGTAGCCTTCTAAAGATATTTTTATCAATACAGGAAGATACGAATAATTTTCTCATATTCTAACATACTTAATGATTTAACATATGTAACAAAATACCATTAAACTTCTTGCTTACTTCACACATACGCTACTGAAAAGCAGCGTAGGTTGCAAATTAAATCCATAACGATTGAGTAATATTAATTTTCATATAAACTTTTAATAATAAAAACATACGCGAATCACATTATATAGTATTATAAATTATATGTACCATTAATTAACCATCAAATAATTCATAAATTTGTAAATCTAACTAAAAAATAAACGTACGTTTAAAACATTAAATATAGATTTTTTTTAATCCAATGTAAGTATGCATTGATAAAATAATTTTATTTTAAGCTAAAGAAGAAAGTATACATTCTTTGTTTTATAATAATTCTATATTATATTATGAGCCATTTAAAACAAATAAATATTTTTTTATGACGTATTATTCAATTCATGTAATAAAAGTGAAATATAATTTATAAAATCATATGTATAAAAAATATGTTACATGAAATTTTAATTTATTTTTTATTGTGTTATTTTTTTCTTTTAATTAACCAAAACGTATAAATTCGGTTTTATTCTAAATATTTTACATAAATCGCAAAAAATATATTTAATTAAACTTATTATCAAGAAAATATGAAATTTCAACAGTATTTTATAGAATATCAAATTCTAAAATGTAATATGTCATAACATAAAATGTAACTAAAAAGATGGAATGATAAAAGAATCTCTTTTTTAAAAACATTTTCTCATCTCTCATAATTTTTCCATCTTTTTCCTTTCTTTCATAACTTCGTTCCTTTCTATAGGATTATGTATACACATATATTTGTACTTCGACGAATCAATCTATCTTTCTCTATCATTTGGTCTTAGTCCCAAGACATGCTATTAATTGCATAAACGACGTAAATGACGAGACGTAAATTAAAAAGGATGTCGCCGAGAATTAGCCATGACTGGTCGACACATTATAGTCGAACAGTTGGGCGAATAAGGTTTGACTCTCTTCCTCTGTTTTTTTCTCTTTGATCTAGTATATGAAAGAGAAAAATATAGGAATAGAAAGAGAGAGAGTGAGTGAGGGAGGGAGAGGAAGTGGGAGGGAGAGGAAGTGGGAGGAAGAGGGAGGAAGAGGGAGGAAGAAAGAGAGAGAGAGAGAGAGAGAGAGAGAGAGAGAGAGAGAGAGAGAGAGAGAGAGAGGAAAACACAGAACTTTAACTAAAGACGAATCCTGGCCTACATAACCTTTTAAAATGGTACAACAAAGAAATTTCATAAAATCACTGTTCGTAATTTAATGAATAAAGTTAATAAATACCGAGACATATACCGATTATTCTCGTTCGCTACAATATTCTATTTAAATATATACATCTTCTCATTATAATTATTCCTGATTGTATATATTAAAGAATCATTAAATATACATTCTCATTAATAAAATTTAAAATACATTTAACTTAAATTATAAGTTTTGGAAAAACGATTTTAATTTTCTTTAATTATACTTATCATAATTGTAATGAGTTTCATTTAAACAATATTGGTTTTTAAAATATAATTTTAAAATTTAATATTTTCGGCCTTGAAATAATGTACCTTATGAAAAATTGAAAACCTTTTCCCAATATAATATTATTTAATTGGGATATTTATAGAAAAAATATATAATTTTTTAAATACTCTTATTTTTACATAAAGAGAAATTATTTTTTAATTCAATTATTAAAATAGTATCAATAGTAATCTTTAAGAATGGTAATATTTTAAAATAAATTCTCTGTGAAACTTGAAAAATCTTAGTGGTATAAATTCATCTACAACTGTAATATTAAAAAAAATATGAAAAATTCTCTGTTCTATATGGAACTATTTATTTTCGTTTAATCTTGTCCTATATATTTTTATAAAAAAGCTTTGTTAATTAAATAAAACACCTCAAAGAAAAGAAAGGAATTCAATTTTTTTCCATCTCCTAAATTAAAAATTAACGAAGTACATATATCTTTTAATATTTACTTAAAATATTTTTCTATTTCTGCAACTCAAATGAATTAATTTCTTTGAACTTTTAATGACACAACTTGTATAAATAATTGATTAATAATATTTAAAAAAGTTAAAAATAGTGCAAACAAAATGACGGTAGCTTTCAAACTCGTACTTTTGTTTTAATAAATTATTTTTTCAAAGTAATTGAAGTATAAGAAAAGTTTGTCTTCAAAGCCCGGAACCTAACACTTAATATTATATAGTAAACATTTCCTAAAATATTACATTTTAATACATCGTATGTTATTTAAAAAGGTAAAAGAAATAGTATTTTTAGAAATTAAAAGTACATGTATACTTAAAATTTAATTCAGCTTCATGTTTAGTTAATTTAATTAACCATTATTATTCTATAAATAATAAATTTCTAATGAAAATATGTTTACTAAGAATTTTTATTTTTATAAAAAAAAAGCTACAAGCTTAAAAAGTTTTAATACAATAATAAGTATCATTTTCTTTCTATTTTCTCATAAAAAATTAAATTTTTTAATTAACATTTGATTCTTTAATGTTAACAATCGTAATTCTTTAACAGTTCTTATAAAAAACAATAAATTAAATGAGGAAAAAATAGTTATCATAATTAGAAAGTAAAAAATTTTTTGTATAACCTTTGAAACATACATTATCTTACCATGACAGAAGAACACTATTTCGATATTTAAAATTGAAATGACAGTTGCACTCACCTGAAATAAAATAAAATAGTATGTATTCCTTTCTATTACTAAGTATGTTTATTTAAAAAAATGAAATTAGAATTTAATCACATAATTATTTCACATAATATTGAATTACGCTTACAACACAATACAATTATAATATTTTTAATATTAATTTGGGTTCGAAAAATGTATATTATATTATTTACTTAATATAAGTTTATTTTATTTACTTAATATTAGTAAGTGAAAAATATAAATAAAAACGAAACTAAAAAACCATTTTCATGGCAGTATTCGTAGGTTTTCCACAAATGTTGTGATATTTTTCTCTTTCTTTCTCTTGAGATTAAAATTGAAGGCAATCGTACAAAATACTCTCACTTCATAAGAGTTGCAAATCTAACCGATACTTGGTAACAAAATATATTTCCTAGTATAAAATGACAGTATCCCGGAGAAGAAAAGAAGATGAAAGATTTTTTTAATTTGTGCGGCATTCAAGATATAAAGTGCGCACGCATCGTGTAAATCAATAAAAAAAGATAAACGCGTTAGTAATATCTATTTTTTGTTACTTAAAGAGATATCACGTAATATAATCAATGTCCATGTATCGATAAGAGTTTTAGGAAAAAAATAGTGCATGTAAAAATACTGATCATTAATAAAATTTCACCGAAATTAATAAAATGGCATACGAAAATATCTTCACTAAGATTCAGTGATGAAATAATTACATAACAATAATTTTTATTTTTCGTTTAATATATAAAACATATTGTATGATATTCTTTTGATTGTCAGTCAAATACAAACATTTACCAATATATAGAATATTTTTTTTACTTTTTATTAGCTAAATTTTAACTGTTTAACTACTAATCTATTTAATATTATAATTACAAATTGTTGAATTAATTCTTTTTTTTTTTGATAAATCCAAATTAACTTGAATTTAAAAGTAATTCATCAATAATGATAAATATCATTATACATCATTTAAAGAAGTAAATTTTTATTTGCTGAATTTCCTTAATTGTTAGAGAAGAAAAACTTCATCACAATTGTAACTTCTAAATCGAATAAATACGTTTAATGTTAAATATCACCGTAAGAAGATAGGTCATTATAAAATTTAATAAAACAAATACAATCAAAGAACGTTATTATTCTAAAAAAAACGCGCACAGAACTTTAAATAAATAAATATAAAAAGTTTAAAATCACATTACATACTTAGTCTTAATTAATATATTACTTATGATATGTCTATAGTAGATTTGATATTATTAATGATAGATTATAACTTTGTTAATAAACCTTCTTTAACAAAAACAATGTAATATTAGATAAAATCATAAAAATTATAAACGGTAATACTTTATTCTAATATAAATATATTTTCTTAAATATATTATTTGAACATTTAAAAAAACATTTATTATAACATTTCTATATTATATTTAGATTTTCATTTCAATTTTTCGTTTTGTATAACGTTTTACGTAACTAAATTATACAAATAATAAGTCAAATAACAATTCAGTAATTATTTATATAAAATTTTTAAATTACAATAGATATATATTTGTTCATAATAAATGAAATTTCTAATAATAAAAAATATAATGGACAAAAAATTGTGTTGGTCCTAAAGCAATCTTTTTAAGTGAGGATGTGAACAATATACAAAATTACTACATATAAATATAAAACTATTTTCAGAAATTAATTACATTTTTATTCGTTTCTTGTGAATTCAAAGACATTACTAATCAAAATAAATTAATATTTTATTTCATTAACTTCACACTTTACTAATAACAAATTATATATGTTCAATTATTTTCACAAGTAACAAATATTATGGTTTAAAAAATCAAAATTTTTTAAAATATCTTTACACAGCTGCAGGTAATGACGAATAAATTAATAAAACCACTAAAAAATAAAAAAAATACAAATTTTCCAAACTTTATCAATACAGATAAGTATATTATTCTTGACATGAAAACAATCTTTATATTTTTTTCAGTAAAATAATATATGGTTGTAGATAAGACTTAATAATGCTAATGAATAAAATATAATATAAAATGTATTATTAATGTACGAGTAAAGCTCTATCTAATCAATTACTAACAGAAAATATCCATATTTTCTTATGTATTCTATAATAAAATAATCAATACTTATTAATTATTCAAAATTTAAATTAATTAATTTCACTATCCTTATTTATTATGTTTTTTGCAAAAATTATATTTTTTAAATATGAAATATTCCTTACAAATATTCATAGTTAAGACCATTTATAAATATATTTATAATTTGTAAGTATTTATAAATTTTTTTAGCGTTACATATCAATCTTTATGCATTACTAATAAAAATAGTATCTTATAAAAATTGACGAATACAAAACAAAATAAATTAACAATAATTAATAGACTTACATATATTACAACCAATTAATTATCAATTAATCAACAGCAAATCCATGCCTTTTAAATTTTTAAATAAAGTTATAAATTATTAAATGAAATTTTAATGTTTAATTTTGAAATGAAAGTTGATAGCATTATCTCATTACTGAAATAGCAGCATAAAACTTCTCAATGAAATGATATTTTTATAGTTAAAATAGTAACTTTCGTGTATTCCATTATAGAGTTAAAAATTTCTAATTTCTTAATAGAAAATCCTAAAGTTACTATCCCATTTTTAATTCATACATTAATGTAAACCATTAATCAAAACGAATCCAACATTGACCATAAATAAAAATCAAAATTTTAAATAATTTATTCCATTTATTTTTTTTTTATCTTTTGTGTAGAAATAAAATACTAAATTATGTGTGGAAGAGCAAATAAGTAACCTATAAACGGAATAATTATATAATTGTCAAAATTTTGCGATGAAATTTATAATACACATGTTATCCCCAGACAATGGAACAAAACTATATTTTATTTGATAAAATTATTCGATTTGTATCCTGTAGTTTGTTTATCTTTTCTGTTAAAATTTTATAGACACATGAAATACGTGGTAATATTATTGAACAACGGAAATTCCCTGTCTGTACCAAGCAAGTCCAATCTTTTGATTTAATAATCTCATTTATTTTGCATATAAAGTTTTCACAAAGCATTTTCAATTTGTTAAATAAAAAAGATATTGTATAAATAATCAAATAAAATAAAAATCAAAGAGTAAGATCATTACATAAATTGATATTTAACTTATAAATCTAATCATAAAATAATATTTAAGTTTTTTCTAATTCAATATTGGATAAATGATAATTTAAATATATACGAACACAAATATTATTAAAAATATCACAAAACTTTCTTAATTTAAAAATTTATATATTTTATTCGATAATGAATAATGTTTATTAATAGAAGTAAATATAATTAAACTTTTCAGGGTTTCCGGATCAGAATGTAAATTGTATAACATAATTTAAAAAGTAAAAAAAAAATACGTAGAAAATTTATTTTGTAACATTCATACAAATAAAAATAAAATAGACAAACAATGACTATTGCAATGACTATTACAATGATATTCCTATCATTTATTTATTGAAACAAAACAGTTGTAATGCAATCCAATTTCGAACATTATAAATACAAATAAATAAAAAAAGAAACACAAACCTTTTTATATTATACCGTATTTTATTTTATAATAATCAGATATATATAAATCAATGTTTCAGCTCATATTTTTGATCAAATTCGATTGTGACGATTGTCAAATTATCTTTTTATATTTAATCCCTTAAATAATAAGCCACCGTCGCAAAACAGACTTAGCTAGCATAAGGTAAACGGACTCACCGTTTCTGAATTGAATTTGATAAGCTAGAATAACGCGTACATCATCGAAATATGTTACAATCTTTTTTTCGGTCTACCACATTTATTTATTCTCCATGGTATAAAAGAGTCAACAATCAACATATACAAGTGTACTAACAAATATACAGGCAGATCGATTTTTGTACATCTAAAGCCTATCATATCGGTCACGCAATTCGCGATTATCGATTAATTTCAACCTGATGTGCTATTGTGCGCGGGATGAATCGTCAAATTTCCTTTCAATCTGGCTAGCTACTATATTTCATTTTATATAAATACAATGTTAATGAAGACAACGAACACATGTAACACTGATAAGATCAGGCAGATATTGATCTTTGCGTAAATTTAAATAATTATTTTATTAAAAAAAAATATTTTAAAATATATTCTGAATTTATAATATTAGGCTTTGAAAAAATCATTACTTGCTTATTCGATCAATGTAGCGATAAGAAAAAATAAAATTTATATGTAATTGTAAAAAAAATTTACATAATTTGATAAACTAATAATGAATGATTTCCTCAATTCAAAAAATTATTAGAATAAATTTATTTATTATTTATTTTAAAATTATAATTTGAATATAAATAATATTATTTAGATAACATTACACTAAATAGATGCTTTAAAAACATATTTATTGTTATCATACAAAAAATTACAGAAAATGTAAAAAAAATCAAAAAAATTGAAAATGAAAAAACTGCTAATTTATGAACAATTTAATATCGCTTAATAATCAAATTTAATAATAAGTAAATAAATATATAAAATTCCGTTTAATAATATAGTTCTATTTACCATTCCTATTTCTATAATTATTCTTTTATAATTTTTTTTATATATTTCTTATAATTATTCTATCAATTTGTCCAAGGATTCATATCCTTGTAAAACTTATTATATTTATTGAACATTATCACAAAATATTTTTGAATAAATTTCCATATTGCTGAACTTTAATTAATACAATAATAAGTGAAATATAAAATTAAAAAAATTAAATCAAGATAAGAAATGTTGGAATTTCTCCTACTACATATTTTTGCTTTTTCTTACTAAAAAGTTTTGAAAATCTCACAAAAGCTGTCTATTTCATTTTTTTCGTTGAACGTATTCTCGCATCTTACTACTACTATCTAAATAAAATTACAGGAGATGAGCTCAAGAAGTCATGGTTGAAGTCGTCTTACTGTGAAAACACGAAAAAGAAAACGGGAACAACTACTACGGTAAAAACGACGACTAGTAACAGATGAAACGTTGAAAAAGAGTTCGTAACGGGAGGTATATTTGCCCTTTTATATGAAGGAGAAAAAGGAAATCGAAGATAAGTAAATTTGAATTTCTTTTATTCAATAAATCCAAAATAATGAAAGAATGAAGAAAAAGTAAAATAAACACAAACTACACTGTTGAGAAATTAATGATACCAAGCAGTTGACACCATAAAATATACAATAAAATATTAAAAATTACACCCAGCTTGTTTATATCAACAGTTTATCATGTTATTTAATCTTATCCATTCAATTTATTTTATAATTTAATTACTTAAATTTGTTAATATATTACATTTTCACTATCTCCTAAAATAAATTTATGTAACATAAATTGACGATAATAAATAGAATATATTTGAAAATATGAATACTTTTGATACGTATATTTGATATATTTGATTATCATAGATCAAGTCAGATAATAATAAATACTGAATAAATTAATTATATATTTAAGTTAGTAAAACGTATATACATTTACCAAGTTGGTAGGTCATAAATTATGATTGAACATCCTACAATTAAAGTTTTAGAAAAAATATATCAACGATAAATGTCAATAATGAAAAATTTATTTTATGACAATTAATGTTAAAAATAATTTATTGATAATCTGCAATATTAAAAAATTAAATATATAAAAAGGTTAAAGTATATAAAATAGTTTTAAATTACAAATACATGTACCGCCTGCCTATAGGTAAAAAATATTTTAAGAGCTTCATGATGGCATTATTGAATAAACAGAAAACTCATAATTTATACAGAATAATTTTTTTTTAGATTTAAAGTATGTAAATATATATGAAATAAAGTTGCTTCAAACGTATAATTTAAAAATAAAAACTGATGAAAAAATGTTAAATATATTTTAACTTTTTTTATAGAATCATTTTAATATTTTTAAAATATTGTACTTGAAAATAATTTTCAAAAATGATAATTATTTATATACAAAACAAATTGAAGCACAAAATTATAAATTTACAAAGAAGTATACATGTGTGTGTAATTTAATGTTAGATTTTTAATTATATAAAACAATTTTTTTATTGCTAGTTATATCCTAATATTGGATTGCATATTTGTCAATTTTTATCCATATATTACCATCGAAAAACTTTTTATTACGTTTGTGCTTATACGTTTGAGAATCAAATAATACAAGATGTTTTGTTACTATCCTTTAAACATTATAAGCCTTTTTTATGGTTAGTATTTTTTATACTTTCAGGTACATCTTTTCCATTACAATCTACTTTTTAATGTCAATATCTACCCGACATCCATAGTCATTATGAAATCATAATTTTAATTTAAAATTCATGAAAAATGAGTTTGGATAATATATAAAGTATAAAAAAATTTATTTACCTATATTTCAATTTTGATAATTTAAAAATTAGGAAATAATTTAGGATTTTAATTAAAAATAATGAATTTAATATTGAAAAATTGTTTTTGTTAGGTTAAGATAAAATTCTGTATAAAAAAGTAATAGAAATTTTGAAATGACAAAATGTGATAAAAAGAACTTGGGAAATGAAAAAATTCAAGAGATAAACAAAAGAGATAGAATAGTATCCATCGTCTTTTATAATATTGATAAAAAATAAAAATCTGTATTCGCTTATAACAGTAAGACTTGACCGTTTCTTCCTTTAGTCTTCTTCCACATTTGCGTTCGCACTTTCTTATTTTCTTCCCTGGCCGATTTTCTTTACCGCACTACTAACAAAAAATAGATCCAAAGAAGTACAAATAGGATCCATTGTTAGAGTTTCCTTTTGTGGCTGAGTTGCTGATTTTTCATTTTTAGAGGTTATTTGGTAAAGAGCCGTTGACATAATTGAAGATATTTACGACTTTGGAAATTATTATCTGTACAATTAGGATAATCATTGTCCTAATTTTCCCATTATTATAACGGAGTGAAATCACCCAATTAAATATGTTATTATTTAATCTACGGTTGGCTTTCGTGTAGCCAAGACAAGATAAAGTTAGCAAGTTAATCACTTATTAAATAAAAAATTTAAAATCCTGAATTTTCGATAAATTTTAATGAAATTTTCGTAATGTATATTCTTGAAACTAATGTTATATAAACTTTAATGTCCATTTATCGAAAAATCGTCATGATATTCAATATATATACACCATACATCATATTGCATATAAAGCTACAATATCATAAAAAATACTTGTTTAGTAAATAAAAATGAAAAGAAAAGAAAATTATTAATACATCGACAGGCTCCAATAAAATTTAGTTAATTGTTTAATTAGTAAAAGAAAGTGCAAGACGAGTCAACGGTCAAATCTCAATTCTTATGGCCGCATCGCAACAAATCCAATCTCATTTCAAAAAAATCAGCATGTCTTTACAAACCAAATTTACTTGTACTATCAAACCAGCAAAAAATCTAATTTAATATCAATAGCATAATAAGATTATGCATAGTTTGCAGGTGATGCTGCAATCTCCCTTTATTTAAAAGTGATTAGATTTTGAAGACGGAGAGAATCATGAAACGTGTGTCAGGCTTGCCTCAACCGAATGAAAAACTAAACGAAAGTAAGGGATGTAAAAGGAGGAGAAAACTTATCGGAAGTCTATGTGAAGAGTCCCGTAGGTAATTTCTATCGAAATAAGGCGAATGAACGAGAAATCAAGGTGCAGTGACAGCCCCTTCAACCTTATCCATGAGGTATTAGACGGGCTTACAGGATAGATATTCTTAATGACTCAGAGGAAAGGAACTAGCTCTACACGTTTTACAGCGCAAAATTAGATGCATCCCTTTCCTGAAAAAGTTGATTAACCACAGCTACAAGGGATATATAATTTTAAATATATGACATTGAAAAGAATACAGAGTGGAGCGTTGACTAACAATTGTGCAATTTTTCTACGTCTTGAAAAATTTTCTTTTAATGAAAGTACACTCTTCGAATTTTCGATTATCACATTAATAACATTGAACTTTCAAGTTGTCTAAATTTTTCATTGCGATATTTCAAATTTATATATCATATATTTTCATTGAACTTTAAGATTGTTAATTTCTAATAACATTACACGTACATGAAATAATCAATATTTAAATATTTCTTTAATATTTAATATTATATTCTACAAAAACATGCTATACAGTTACTATATAAATACTGTAACATATAAATATATTTTTAAAATACAAAAAATAATATATTAAAAACGGAACATTTACCTAAGAGATATTAATTTTTTCTTTCAAAATACATTTATTTAATGATATAAATTACTTTTTCAACCGAATAAAATAAAATCTCGTCAAAATTAAAATTACAAAGCTAAAATAGATTTTTTTAAGCGTATTTACAATATAATATAACTTTCTATGGTGCTTCTACACATTTTGCATAAAAAGGTTTATAATAGTAGATTTATATTTAAAAGTTTATAACTACTATATTATACTTTTGTAATGAATAAAATTCATTTATATTTAAGTTTAATTTTAGTTAAGTTTATATAAAATTAAATACAACAAGAAAATTATTAAAGCATAAAATGTAATTTTTCACAAAAAAGCAAAATTGAACAATTTGCTAAAATATTGGTTATATTTTAATAATCAAAAACAAATCTAGTTTTATTTTGAATAAGTTGATTAATATTGTGTAAAATACTTACTCGATACCTAAGATAGTTAAAATATATAATCTAGGCATTCAATTTAAGTTCCAATAAAATATCATTCTTGACATTGAATATGTTTTTAGTTATTATGGTTATATTTATTGTAAATTTAGATGAGTATATAATTTTACTTAAAAAATCATATTTTTTTACAGTTATATACATCTTAAAATTAAAAAATGATATGACGTAAACAATGTACTTGAATGATTAATTTTAGTCAAATGAAAAAAAAACATTAAAAACTAAATATATATAAATATTAAGTTAAATTAATATAAAGAATAATATACCTTTCTTGGATGATGGTTTTGTTGGAATGGAGAATACCCATTTGTAATATTGTCATACATCATGAACATACTATGATTTAGTCGACTAAATTTTGTTTTGTACAAAAAATAACGCTAATCTATAAACACAAAAAAGGAATTGAAATAAAAAAAACTGGTAAGATTTCCACAGATACATTACTACATGCTTAGTAAAACACGATGCCTTGTTGCCATTTTTAAAACAGATATATTAGTAGTTTGTTGTTTGGTTTTGTATAAATATTCCTAATATTTTAGAATCGACTAAAAAACGTGATAAAAAGAAGCGACAATAAATTACAAGTAATAAGGGAATATCAAGCAAGTTACAAGAATCAAAGATACTGCGACGCATGTTTTTCATACTATATAAAAGTACTGAAACAAAAAAAAAGGAAGATTGCTAGTTCACATCTTAATAGAGGTAATAAGAACTTAATAATAAACTATATAATGTATTATTTATTACAATATAAAAACAAACAAGAAAGATAGACAAACTATGGTTTATGCATAGCATATTGACTATTAAGCTGTTAAGTATCCAATATAAAGAAACAAAGGAAATTTATCAAAACGAGCAGGAAGCAGCTATCCATGAAAAACTGGAAAATACGTATAAAGTATGTTAGGCAATGAGGTTTAGAAACAGAGATCAGATGGTAGAGGTTGAGCTGTTTAAAGTTTCGCGCGTATCTCAGGAATGAGCGTAGGCGTGAGTAGGGACAAGTGCGCATGCGCGAGGCAATATGGCTGCTACCGCTGGGGCCACGAGGCACGCCGCCAAAGCTAACGTTAGGTAGCCGGTGGACAAAGGACCACAAAAATGCAATGCAAGGGCAACAAGGCTTCTGTTCTTTTGGTCTCTCGTAGTCGCGATTCGATAATTCGACACTCCCGCCTCTTCGCGTATGTTACACGTACGCAAGCACTCTGAATAATGTTCTTGCGTTGCGCGTGCTTTGACCTTGGGCAGTGAAACTTGGCGAGCGCACCCAACGAAATCGAAGGTCAATTAACAGAACAAAAGCCGCACGGAACAAGATCACGTTTACAGGAATAGAATGCAGGAGGTCGAAACATGCCGAATCAAGCGCGTAACACATAACCTCAAAAAGCATCAACAGAACAACGTACCAATCGATAAATTCCTCTTTAAGAAGAAGTTACAAACGACGCGAGCGCACGTCTCTCTATCCCTGGATAACAAAGAAACACACACGGACACACGCGCGCGCGCGCGCGCAAACAATCGGAAAAGTCGACGATGCCGCGAGTAACTGGTGTAAAAACTGCCTGTTGGACAGGAAAAAGTAAATTGTTTAAAAGACGCCACCGATGAAAGAGAAAAAGAAGAGGGAGCAAGAGAGCAAGCGAGATAACGAAAGAAGGAGCGCGTGCTGCGTGTGCGACGCCGACGGCGAAACGAGTCGAACTGACGAGCCCGCGCGTTTTTACCATCACGGCCGCAAGAGTGCGAGTGCGAGAGAAACGGCGCAAAGGTAGGCAAACACAGACTTCGAGGAAGGGCAGTTGGTGGGTCGTCGAGGCGTCTGGGCTTGGGTCGGCTATTCCTGCTATACCTATATACGCTATTAGACGCGTCCGAAATGAAAAAAAAGTGTAAACACAGGAATAAGCGTCGCTGCGCCGCACGCCTCGTTCGTCCACGTTTGAGCGCTGATAGCTCCGCTCAAGTTCCGCGAACTTGAGCTACGAAGAATAGTTTGTAGATCGAAAGCTCGGCTGCCTTCGATTATCCACTTCCTTTTATTTCACGAACTCTGACTCTTCTAGGTTAAACTACGATCACTTCTCTCTACCTCCAACCGTCCTACAATAATGCAGTTCCGAGTCTACTCCCGTTAGAGCTTTTCTTCTTTACGTTCTTGCCAATATCTATGTTGGTAGGGTATTTCAATATTTTTCTGATACTCTTAACGCAAAACGTTCTCAATAAATTCGACGAGACCGTTTGTCTTCGATAAATCCTCCTTTCTTATTTTACACAACCCAATGAACCCGTGCACCCTATTGTATTTGCTAATTTACGCTATAATTTCTCATTGATATTGTAACAAGAGGCGGCTATGAAATAGCAATAAGATAGTTCTTGAGGAAAATATAGTCTGCAACTAAGTAACAATAATGCAGATTATATATGTAGATTCCCAGGACTCAAGTGTGAGTAAATATGTAGAATAGTGGAAAGGGAAGGACGCAATGTACGTTTTTCTAATCTACAAAAATCCTAGGAGGATCTTAAAATCTGCGAGATAATATTTTTGATCACATAGAAATAATTAAAAATAAAATCATATATACAAGGAAAAAATCGAATCAGAAAACGTAGAGGCAAATATACAAAAATAACGATAAAAGTAACAATTTCAAATCAATTAAAATAACTTGATTTATAATATAAATATATACTTTTCATTGAAAAGTACTATAAGAATTTTATTTCTTTTGTTCTAGTTTAAAAGAAATTATTTATTTAGCTAAAATGCAATTAATAATAATTTTTTCTAAAGTATTAAATTAAAACATGTTCGCCTGATGTACTTTTCAAAAAAATATGCCTTACAGATTCTTAAAAGTAAATTCGAAACATGATATTTATTAAGTTTAATAATTTATGTAAAATTTTTTCCTACAAAATATTTTCAATAATATTCAGTATTAATGAATTTTACACCGATACTAATGTGTTTAAACGCACTATCGTGAATTGTATAGTATTATCGCAGCTTTTAAATATATTTATTTTAAATAACACGTGTTGAATTATAAAAATGCTTATATACTGATACTTAAAAGATATTCATTTTATTTGATTTGCTTTATAAATACACGAAATGTTTTTTAAATAAAGTCAACTTTTACTAGAACAAAAAATTAATATGCTTGAATATCATACAGGCAAGACATGACATTGCCTTGTTTTCATCGAGTATTATAGCCGTGTTTAATTGATTTTTAAAACCAAATATTATAATTAAGTTATTCATAAAAGATAGCCGCATTTAAAGAGTAACAATTTATGGAAATTATACAATGAAAACTAACTTTCACTTGAACATTTCCTCGAGCTCTGTGACAGATAAAAATAACCATTCATATTAATCCAACAATCATATTAATTACATACTATAGGGAACTCTGCCTTTTCTAAAAGAGAATTATATAATAATTGAAATAAAAAACTTGAAACAAAAACAAAATCAGATAATACATAACAATAATTTTTTAAGTTAAATTGTAGCCATTTATATAAAAATATTTTATTTGATGAATATTCTATAAAAATATATATTATAGTAAATTGAAAATATTTTGCTTATTAAAGTATATCAAGATTTTACGAATGCTTTCATTCAAATTCCTCTTCAAAGACAATTATTAATTTATAAATAATTTTAAAAAATAAAATACTATTCATATTTAAATTTTAAATATTTATTTGAGATTTTATCAAAATTTTACTTGAATTGTTAAAAAAACAATTGAGGAGATTCAAAACAAGGCTTTATTAAACCAGCGTATTTTTACCATATTTTCTGCAAAATGTATTCTGATATAAAAATTTCTGACATGTTTCTTCTTAAGATAGATTTTTTAACGCAGTTTATTGATCTTGAAATTCGATATAAATTCTTTATCAAAATTTTTCATGCATATAATCGAATTTTCATAATACACGTTAATAGAAAAACTATATTTTTAAAATCTGAATTTGGTGTTATAAAAAAATGTTAAAATTATGAAAGTAAAAGGTTTAAAAATGAATGTGATAAAAATATCAAAATTAACACGAACTTATTTGAATACAGTCGAAGTAAATTCGAGCTTAATTTAAGTAGTGATAATAAACAGAAATATGGTGATGAATGACCACTTGTGTATCACGTGACTACATTGGTATAGTTTTACAAGTAAGAGTTCATTTGAATAACTAATAAAAAAATTGCCATTTCTCATTGTTTTATAATCAAATGTTTTTCAGTTGAGTTGGAAAAACACCGATTTATCGAAACAAATGTTAAATAGATTATTAATAACTTTGAGTTATAATAAATAAAATCAATATGTATAAATTTGAAGTATAATCAGAATTTAATAACCTCATTTTTTAATAAAAAATGTTTCTAATATAAAAAATTAAAATTATCCAATTGTAATATTGGTGTATATTTTGATATGTTACTCATGTAAAACTTGTATCAAATGTATATATTTTAATTTAATTTTATGCCATTCTATATAATTATAATAAATCGTATTTAAATTATATTTTATATAAATTTTATGTTATACATAATATATTATATTTTTAATGATGTAGCATTTTGTCACATTTCCTTTTCAAAAATGAAATACTAAGTATCATGTAAATTAAATATAAAAAAATAGTAATTATACTTATAAATAAATTTTTTATCGAATATAATAAATACTTATATATTTTTGTAATTAAACAATAAATAAAACATTTTTTACTTATATTGTAATTAAAATATTAGTTATTTCACTAAATATATTCTTCTTTAAATAAACACAGTATAAAGTATATAATGTGCAGATGTATAACAATATATTATTGAAAATCTTTTTGCTTTTAAAAAATATAAAAAATGGAGTATTTAAATTCAGATCTAATATAATGAATCGAGATTATTAAAATATTAATATTGACCTAATAATAAATGATATTTAATATTCTGACTTCAATACATAATATTTGCTCAATTTATAATTTTTTATTTACAATATAATAAAGCTTAGTACGTTAAAAATATTTTATAATAATTTATGTTTTAACGCTTTTTAAATTTAAATATAAAAATTTATGTATTATTTTCATAAAAAAATTAAAATTTATTTTTATTAATAATTATTTGAAATGAAAATTATGATATAACAGAGAATATCAGTTATATTATATAGGCATAGCTTAAAAGCTATATTTTTTCCTTATAGTAAATAGTCAGATTTCTTTTTTTTTAATCTATTACGTAGCGCTTATATATTTCTATATGTGTAATTGATGATAATCGAATCTATTATTTTCTAAGGGGCTTTCAATAATTATTTAATATATATTCAAATTAAAAACTAAGTATAGAGTATTAAAATTTAAAGAATTATCTTCTTTTTTAGATCAGATAGTCTAAACATTTTCTTTGAAACAATTTGTTACAGATGTGTAAATCTTTCGTCTTTTCGATAAATTTAAAATTATTTACAATGATAATACGATTAATTTATGATCAGTTTTTATCACTTATAATGTAACAGGATATATTTGGAACCAATATGTTAAATATTGTTCATAATATAACACTTCTTTGTTTTAATGTTTAATTATAATGCAACATTTATAACAATAAAACTAAAAATGGAGGTATTATAAAATTATAAATCATCTATAATATTAAAAATTTTGAGGTTACCTGAAATAAGGAGTTAATTGTTAAGATTTCAGAATAACAATCTTATATGAATAATATGTGAATCAAAATTTCACATTTGAATGAATGTTAATTCCTAAAACGCTTTAATTGTGAGATGCAGAGTCAATTTTTAATTATTGCAAACTAAGAGTTATAATATCAGTGATGCTATACTTGATGGAACAAGACAACAGGTGTATGAACAAATATATTAAATATAATAAATATAATATAAATTAAATATAATAAATATAATAAATATGTTAAATATATTAAATAAATTAAATATAATAAATATAATAAATATGTTAAATATATTAAATATATTAAATATAATAAATATAATATATATATACAGTATATACTATATATCTGACAGTTACCCTGGTTAATGCGTATCAATGCAATGATTTTAAATCAATGCAATTTTTCCGACGAGGACCTATCCCTATACGTAAGGATAATTTTTTAAAGAAGTGACCCAATTTATAAATATTATCCCATATTTTAAATATAAAAGGATCATATATGAAAGTACTGAAATATGTCTTAGATGCATTACCATATCTTTCATTACTTTCAATTAAAATTAATTAAATTAAATTAAAAAATAAAACATTAATCTATCACGATTGAGCTATATTTATTAAACAATGTATGAATAGACAGGTATACAAATGTGAGTGTGTGCATATTTCAATGTGCATACGTATATATAATATGTTTAAAGATATATTTAATTTTTTAGAAAAGTTAATAATCATTATTTAAAACAATACTCATTAAAAGAGTTTATTCTTAATATATTATTCGAAAGTACATATAAAATCTATAGTTTATCTTCAGTTTATCTACACTGTATAAGAATTGACAAAAGTTTTTAATTTTATTTTTAATACTTGTTTTATTAATGTATCCAACATAAAACAAAATATTAATATTATTGTGAAGTAAAGAAAATAAATTAAAAATAAAATTAATTGAATTATCAAAAATTATTACAATTTGTAATAGTTTTATATTAGAAAAATATCAAGACCAACTTAAAAAATTATATGTATCAAACTTATGAAATTAAAAATACTTTTATTCTTTGAAATAATATAAAAATAGTTATAGTTACAAAAACGTAATTTGTAAGTTACGTGATAAATAAAATTTTTAAATAAATCTAATAACAAATTTATTTAGTGTTATACAAATATCGGTTAACAAAATCTTTTTACATGTGCACTAAAGGTGTAATTTACAAAAACCGTTCGTTAGTAATAATAATGCATAGGCTAAATAATAGATATGAAAAAATGAAAGTAATGGAAAAATTTCGATATAAAGTTGATATATAAATTATTAAAAAATCTGATTATATCATATCTCTAAAATTCTTTATTTAAAAATTTCACTATTAACTGTGAATTATTTAATTACAAACTCTTTTAAAATTTCTAAATAAATCGATTGAAAAAAGGTGAAATTACAAAAGCACCCAGATAATAAAAAATATTTTAAAAAAAAATAGTTTAAAATTTTTTACATTCTATGTAAAGCATTGCATTAAAACTTCCTTCGTAATTAAAAAAATTCTTGAAATTTTTATCTAAACATTCTTTACATACTTTTGAATATATATAAAATAGAAAAAATAACAGAATACGATTTCTTAAAAGCTTCACAATTTTTATCTCTCAAATTAAATAATTAACTATATACGTAAAAAATTAAAAATGATGAATTCAATTTTTTTTATAAAATATATTATCTGAAATAAACAAATGAAATGCTGATACCTAATATTTACGCTATTATAATTATAATATAACCTTACTCAAATTCGTTTCTTTAAAAAAAAAATGTATGAGTTATTATTCGTAAGTTTTCAACGATAAAAATTAAAATAGCTGCGATATCTATTTTTATACTATATATAATTTGAAATTTACAGAAAAATGCAGAAAGATGTTAACAATGCAGTTATGCCACATTCTTTAAAACTTCAGCATATTACGTAGAGTTACATAAATTCAAATTAATAATCGTGATTTATAACAAATAAATAAATTAAATAATTATTTATATATAATAATATTATAATAAATATTATAAATATTTATAATAAATAAATTAATTAAATATTTAAATTTCGAAAGTTGACTAGTAGTTTTAGTACATGGGAGCAAACAGAAGACATGTATCTTTGTTATTAACTAAAAAAGGTAAACAACGATATGCGAAAGTCGGTTAAGACAAAGACGCACCTTAAAAGAATAGAAAAATAATGTACTTGATGGAGAACGCGTATTTTACTGTTTTAAAGTTGAGCAAATAATTTATTTTTTTAATTTAGATCTAATTCCTTGATTATATAATTTTTTAACATAGATGATTTAATAAATTAATTAATTTTTATTTATTTGAGTTTATAAATATTTTGAAATTAGTGAAAATATTTTATTGAGAAGTACATTCTACGTTTTCTCGTAATCATTAATTTAAAAATTCTTTTGAGTAGTTTTATATTGTATAATTATATAAATATACAAAGATATCGAATCTGTACGAAAATATATATTATTCTTATTAATACACATATATGAAAAAATAATAATTTTTATTAATTTTATATTAAGAATTATTTTTTTTAAATACAAGTTTATTTTTAATTTATCTACATTAATATATATACGATTATTACATACTTTTAAGTGAAGTATAATATTATAATATATAATAATATATTATATTGTAATATTTAACAATTTATTTTGAACAAGATATTTTAAACGCGAAATTACATTTGCTTATATAATAATAAATTTTAATAGAGTATAATATCGAAGTAAAAAAAAATAATATAACTTAAAACTGAATATACTTGTAGCAACCGACTTTTTAACCTACGATTTTAAATACTTATTTTTATATTTTGTAGTTTACGATCTATATCAATAATTAATTGGATATTTTTATAAAGTTACATACTTTTAATTAGTTTTAAGATGCAAATGCACGTTTGTAGTTCAAATATCATGCAAATAACAGTTCAATATTTTGCCAAGTAAACAAAATATATTGTAGTTTAAAAAATCGCTGCTCAAAACTTGGATACTAAATTAAAATACATAATACCTTAAATGAATGCGGTATAAAATACCATTAGTTCTTTTTCCAATGTAAACAAATTGTCTATAATAGATTCTAGTGAAGCTTTCTGAGAGACGGCTACAGCATCGAATTCGTACTCACTTTTTCATTTTTGCCAGACCCAACACGAGAAAAATTAGTTTCTATGCAATTCATTTTTCCATAACTAAGGGAAACAAAGAAATATTCATTAATAAAAATAATGATTGGAGAAAAATGGGGCAAGGCTTGGTAGGAAATCGAGTCCTGTAAGGCATAGAGCAACTAACTATATCTATTCCATCAATTTGGCTTTGTATGTTGACATTCGAGATGGCAGCGTCCATGAAGAAACAATGGAAGCGAGGACGAACTCAAGGTCCAGAAGTTCGAGAATTGGACGCCGGAAAGAGGAACCCGTGCGCACTTTACTCTCTCGAGTTTAATTAAAGTGTGATGCCAGGCAAAAAGCTCAATCATCTATCCTCTACTGAGGGGGTGGCTACGTTCGGCAAATTTTCATATAGAAAGTTTTATTACTTACGAGGTGGCGATCCGATGAAAATCGGCAAGATTTTGAATTAATCTTCGCGCAACTCGACTCGTATTCCTTATTTATGGTGGACATTTCTACACATGCAAGTTTTAATTCAGAGTTTACTTAATTATTATATTAACCGTATGAAATTAAAATAAATGACTAATTATTAAATTTTAAAAGTTTTTTAAAATCCGTATCCTTATTAACTAGCATTATCAAAATGTAAAAAATATAAAGACTAATAAATATAAATCAAAACGGCTTTAGAATTAGTTTTATAATTTATTTCCGAATATTTCAATTCTAATTATTATAAGATAATCTAATAATTAATGAAATAATAAAATGTAGATTATTTTACACGTACCATATTACACACACGTAAATTTTAAAATACAATGTATATTTTCATTGGTAATTTTAATTGTTTTCATTTTTTATTTACTTCTTGTCATCATCTTAGTTAATTTCAAGTTCTTCGTACATAGAGAAGAAGCTGCATTTGATGTGAATGTAAAGTAAATTCGCTATAAACTCGTTAAAAAATTCTGCTATGGCACATACGCACAAGTTTGGAAAAACAAAAAAGTATCGACGACCGATGAAACGGATGTCGGTCATATTTTCACAATGAAGTTATTAGAATGAACGAGCACATCTCGGACTGACATGTCACTACCATCGCGTCACTCCCTATACACGAGGATTTCCCTGCCATGCGCCAAATATTTTATCTCTTTTTTAATTCCGTTTCATTTGACATATATTGGATTAAATAGATCGTAAAAGCTCGATGATCGATGCCAGAGGACGCATGACTTTTAAATTAACTAGCAGGAACGTGCAAAAGACTCAAGTTTTTATTAGCGAGTTATATTTTAAGAATGAATAAAAATTCTTTTATATTTTTGTTGAATAAGTAAGGTATTATTCATATACATAGAATGCATTTGTTCAAAATAATAAAATATTATAATCGAAATATTATATAAAATATGTATTTATAATTCGTAAAATAATTAAAATTTATTTTATTCGTTAACAGATTTTTTTAGTATAATATATAACATATTTGCGTATAAAATTCATTATGTTTAGTATAGAGTAAAAATAGCAAATTTTATAATTTTAATTAACTAATTTCTTATTTTTCTCGCATAAAATCTAATAAATTTTGAATATTTTTAATTGAATAATTAATTTCATTAAATATTGCATGAGATTATAGTTTTCAATCAAGGTTTAAACAGTAATAATGACTCAAAACAGCTTTTTTGTCCGAATGTTATTTTTAATTATTTTTAAAGGAATAAAAGATTCAATTACAAAAGAAACTTTGTCTCATGAAGCAGGTAATTGAAAAATAATAGCACTTTTTTCTTTGCATTTTGGTGGTCGATGCTCAAGAGACTTTTCCCAGGGCTGATTCAAGAGATTACTAATAAAAAGTACAAAGAATAGAAATAACCGCTACGACTTTTTTAGTAAGCCAAAAAATAAAAGCAAAAATAATAATTTTACTTTAATTAACGTAAAGTTACATAAAATTAAAATTTTTATGAAAACTAATGAAATTTGAATAGAAATTTTTTAATTTATTTTAAATACATAATAATATTAAAAATATTTTAAGGACATATTAAAACAATAATTATTTTATATATTTTTGATTATATATATATATATATATAGAATTTTTTTATAGATCATTTTATTATCACTCGAAATTTCAATTTAATACCGAGATATTTCTACATGATACATTTAATGTAAAAAATTGTTACTCTCGAACGATATTTTATAGAATTTCATCTAATTAACGGTAAAGTAATTTTATCATACATTTATTACTATAATATTTATAACAAATACATATTAGCAGATTTTGATAATTTTCTAATTTTATACATAAAAAATTTCCATAGAAATGATAGTGAATATATATACTATATTTTGTAATATTTGTAATATTTTGTAATAAATCATAAAAAATCTCAATGTATTGTCTTATCTCATAATATAAAACGTGTAATCGGAAAAATAATTATCTTTTATATATCTGTTTAATAGATTTATGAAAGTATAGTTTATTATTCAATTTATCATTATAAATAATTATTATTTAAAACTATAAATGTGTCATATTAATTTTTTGCTATAACTATATGTAGTTCAAAAACAAAATTTATTTTTTTTTCATATACAATTTAAAGTTTTATTACTTCATTTAATTAATCACAATATTTAAAAAATTTGTGTACATCACTTTTAATATTTTACTTTTTTATGTAGCAGTTTTATTAAATAATTGTTGAATAATTATAACATGTATCACTATTCAAGTAAAATCGAACGTTTTCCTCATTTTATATTTATATCGATATTTTATTTTATTTCAATCATAAAAATTTATTACAGTGTGAAGATATAATTTTAAATTTAATTTAAAAAAACCAACATTAAATTCTTTTATGAATATTAGCTAATATTAATTATAAATTAATATTTTACATTTTTAGTGATTGAAATTTCAATGAAATGATTATAAAACATTAAATAATGTATAGTGATTCATTAAAATACCAATAAACATATAGTAAAATAATTAGGTAACAAAATAGTACTATATTTATTCTAAGATTTTTTAATAAATTTTCTGCATTAATACACATTTATAATTTTTATAAACTTTTTTTTAATATTACATAATTTTATTTATTTATTAACAATATATAATCTACAGCATATTAAAAAACTTACCTACAACATAAGAACGAAATAAATGTATTTTATATTAATCAATATATATTAATTTTAAACACTATAAAAATAATATTTTAAATATTAATTTATTTAATGTTTATATATGTTTTATATATATTTTACGAATATCTTGTAAGTAAGTTAAACTACAAAATAAAATTATAAAAATTATAAAATATAGATTATATTCAAAAAAAATTTTTTATTGAAAAATATATAAATTAAATTTTTGTTTGAATATAGTTACTTTAAAAAAATATATTGTATAATTAAAGAACACAAGAAAAAATTAATTTTTTAGATTAAGTTTTTTAACTTAATTTACAAAAATAAATTCTATTATTTCAGAATAATTTATAATAAGAGGGTAAAATACTTTCATTTGGTGTATTTCAGAAATTCATATCGAAATATATATTTCAGAAATAAATTTCCTAGTGTCTATTTTATTTATAATTTTATGAGATACGAAATTAAAAAGTAATCGTTTTATTATACAAAGATAAACAATATTTTGTAAGAAAATAATAAATATACCAAAGAGAAAATTTTTTATATTAAATATAGAAAGACTTTTAGTAGAAATATATTTAATATTTTATTTATTTATATATGATTATCAAGAAAGTTAAAATAATAAAATCTCCAATTACTTTTTTCAAAACATAATCTAAAATTTCTGAATATTGTAACTTTAAAATGCTCTTATAAAATTAATTCAATTTTTACATAAATTATGTTTTATTAGTAGATAAAATAATTTTATAAATTATCAATGAAATAGTTTATATAATCATCAATAGTTTGCAAGTACTAATATGAAATAACGATAAATTTCTGTTTGATGATGGAATTGAATAATGGCAGTATTAAAGAATAAACTTGAATATGTGCACTTAAGGTGGGTTCTTGAAATATATGCCATAAGTAATTAATTAATCAAGAATGTTATGTGCATTTGGCCTGTATTATTCTCTCACTCTCCCTTTCTCATTCATTCATAATACATAATTATTATATTTCTATATCTCTCAGTATCGAACAATAGTCTACTTATATTGAAATGATCTTCATACATTTATATATATTATTTCTTCTGTTTACATTAATATTAATATTATATTAAAATTAAGAATCTTAAAATTAAAATAGTTACATACAGTATTAATTTTTAAAGGTATTAATTTGATAAGAAAATATGTTTTTAAATATTGCATAAATGTATAATTAAAAATAGAAAGAAATATATAATTATGAACAAATTGAATAATGTAATTTTAAAATAACAATATTTGATACATAATTTATATAAATGAAAATTATATTAATGCATGTAATTTATATTTAATTATTATATTACAATGGTATCATAAAGGTATTATTACCATTTTCGAATGATATATGTTATATCCAATTTAATTCACTATAATTCTGAAACTAGCTATTCTCATTTTTTATTTTGTAATTTATATTATATTATTTATAATGAAATTATGAAAATTAATTATATTTGAATTTCTTTCTATGCAATGTATTTATAGATTATGAATTTTTTAATGAAAATAACACAACACAATTTTTAAAAAATAATAAATTTTCCGTTATTTTTGTATATATATAAGAGAAAATGATTATAATACCTTGAAATTCACTGTAAATTAAATCTCATTATTGATGAAGCAATTAACAATTATAAATTTATATTTTAATTCATAAAGATACGTATTTTTTAAGGAAAGGCAATTAAATCATATTAATAGAAATTCTGCTGAAACATATTTATCGAATTATCACAGGTAGTAATTTCTGATACAAAAATTCGTTATACGTACCATAAAGTCTTTCTTAGTGTTTACTTATACTTCTTCATAAAATTCTAAATTGAATTCACTCTAACCGAATGTAATAATTTAGGTCATTCAGGATATTGAAGAAGTATAACAACCATAGTTTTATATAGTTGTTTTAATTACATACGAATATGGTACGACACATATACCATGCACATATATCCTGTATATTTTTATGATTCACTTATTAAAATTGAGCTTATTAGTTAGTATTTGGATATATAAGTGACTTTAAAAAATATAAATAAAACGAAACCATCTATTTGAATTTTCTAGCTTTGAAATTTCACGACTTCTATATAAATGTACTTATAATTGTATTCTGTTGTGTTACTATCAGCTTCTTTTTCGCTTAAATGTCTTGTACAAATTCCTCTGCTAGAACAAAAAATTTACTTACAGTGATTCTCATTCGATGGATGTTTTACACATGCGAATCGATATTTACGATACTACATTGTGACAGATGCACAGAACTATAATATGCGAGATAATGATTCCATATTTGAGTATAATAGCATTGAAAACGCCTTTGGTTCAGCTTATGTGTACTTTGAATATTTATATGTAATGTTTACTCAAAAGTAGACGTATTAATACTTTAATTACTTGTATACTACTGCTTTATGAATTCTATGAGATAATATCTGAATTTATAATTTTACACTTATAATTTGTCATTTATTTAGATTGAACGAGTCTGCCAAAAGTCAATAAAAAATAAAAAATGTTCATAACCCTAATAATATAAAAATTTTATACATACTTATAGAAAACGCCTTAAGGCAATACATTTACATAGTTAAAAATTAAATTTTCAATACTTGCACAAATAATCAAGAACAATTAAGTGGATGCATACTCAGTCGTATCAAATAATAATCAATCTACAGCTTCATTTACATTCCTACTTCCATTTCCATTGAAAGCACATTTACATTAATCATATAAAAACAAAATATACCGAAATCAAGAATATTAAATTATCTTGCGTCGTGGATCCTTAAGTAAACGTCAAAAATTGCGAAAGCTGAGTTTCAAGCGGGGAACATACGGGATACATCTTCGTCGGAAGTGCGTCTAGTCCTGCACATTTATCGAAAGATTATATCTACAGATAGAGGGCAAATCGGTATCGTAACTAAACGGAGAATACGCATGTATTCTAGGACTTGAAGGCGGCTCACATTCGCGACGTTACATTGTGTACGAGCGTACAGAGAGAAGAAAGGTGGAAAATGCGGATATGAGTGGACTTGAAATTATTTGAGGAAGCAAGCGGTGAGTTGGAAAACGCAAGACCTTAAAGCTATATCTTCGAAAGAAATTTTGAGAGGTACATAGGCAATCACATTAATCTTTGTTACACGTATTCTACAATAAGTGCCACGAAAATACTTTTCTTTTCGAATAATCTTAGAATAATATTACGGCATTGTTTCAAATGTTAGAGAAATTTATTTAATTATATTCTTTGTTTGATTGAGTATTTCTCTGAATCGCTCTTATTATTAATCATTTATAAACACTTTTTCATTTTGATTTTGTAATAAATTTATCTGTTTTTTACCGTCAATTTTTCAACAATTATTATTCATATATATTTCTAAATTTTGAATAATGTGAATTATGTTTATTTTTTAAATAAAATGACTAATTTACAATCAATTATTGATCAAACTTTTAAAAATAGTTTTTGTCGGTTCTAATTTTTTAAATTATAATATAATAACAAATTTAATTGTGAATAGAATCAGAAAACATATTAGTATTTTTATGAAGCAATTTATTATTGGAGCATATACCTATAAAGCTTTAAAAATATTTTTCTTAGTAAGAACTATTACAAAAATATTTATAGTAATCTATAATAATTCCTTTTTCACTGATAATAGAATATTTTCATATTCATTAAGTTATTTAAATATATTAATTCTCTTTAAATAATTTTTTAAATTTCCTTTAAAACTTTCTTTAACTGAAATTAATTTGACATTAAAAATACTATAATATTTTTAAAAATCGACAATCATATAAATATGTAATTAAAAAATATTTTCATTACTAATAATATTTTAAGAAAATAATAATTTTTAATAATTTTAAATTTTTTTATATCATACAATAGTCAAATATATAAGTCTTATTGAATGTATTATTTTTTGTTAATTTATTTAAATTTAGAGCATGCCTTGAATAATGTATCAAAAATATCTTTTCAAATTATTAATCTCTGAAATTCTCTTAAAATATGCACACATTTTATAGAAATGGTTAATATAATTCATAAATAATAAATAATATAATAAATAAAAATTCATTGGTAAGCAACTATTATACGTGTATAACTAATTTGAAAAATATAAATATTGAATTTCTATAATCGTTAAAATGAACATACTAGTATTTTAATTATTATCTTGTATTCAAAATATTTTTTTTAAAAAGAATGGAGTTAAGATTTGATGGAAAATGATAATACTATAAAAGGAAACCATATTGATATGGTAGTGCTGACTTGATAAAAAAAATTGATTAATATTCATATTGAAATAATACAAGTGCATTATTGAATTAAATATTTCATGATGTCAATTAATTTTTAAGCGATTCAAATATACTTTAAATTATGTCATAAAGTTATAATTTTAAATTATAACAAAGAATAAGTTTTCATTTATCAATATTTCAATTTCTGGAAAATGATGCAGTTTTAACAGTCATGTTTGATACTCATTTTTATTACTTTCTAAAACTTCGTATTTACCTTTCTATTTTCACATTTAATAAATATAGATGATGTACCTTAGTTATTAATTTATAATTCTGTATCAAAGGCATTATCCTAAATCCCCCAATTCTAGATAATTTATACAAATTATTAAAAATTTAAATAAAGAAATACTAAATATAGAACAGTGTATAAGTGAATATATGAGCTCATAAAATTATTAATTTTCCAGTTTGTAAATCGAGTTTTCACTTGAGTTTCAAATGAATATTGCATATTATTTAGTGGCATATCTTAAATAAGATGAATTTAATTATTTAATATGTATGTGAAAAAAAATTGCTTGTTATATTTATAAAAACTTATTTATAATTTAAACGTGGGTAATTGTTATATTTTGTTAATACTGTTACAGTAAAAAGAATTTTTATACAAAATTTCATATTTGTTATTTAAACATAAAGACAAATGCGACCATTACTTGTTAAAAAAGAAGTTAAGAAATTTTTTATTTCTTAACGTGTTCTATAAAAAAACAGTTAATATAAAATATTAGTGTAACTTCAAATCTGTAAATTCTATTTTTATATAACAAATCTAAAAAAATTTATGAACAAACACATTGAAACACAAACAAATAGTTCCAAAACGAAGATTTTGGACCTTTAACGAACCTATAAAAAAATCGCAAGAGTGATCCAAAAAAGAGGGGGGTATAGATAATATTGATTGCCTTTTCCTGTACGTCCTACGGGAGTGCGCTAGATCTATTTTTTAGCCAAGGAGTAAGAATCACTCGTCGCGCACTCTTTAAACAGCATAAGAGGAAAGTTTCCACATTTTTTCATTTTCTAAGATAAGTTTTAATCCTATATTGTGTACTTTCTAATGGTTGAAGAAAAGAAGAATATTCTTCCATCCTTAATCGTCTCATACAATTTACTGTAGATAAACGTGGAAATCTGCTAATCTAATAGTCGATTAATTTTTTATCAGCTAGATTACTTAAACATTCTATTCGGCAAAATTATTCTAGCTTCGGACTGAAAAAAAGAAGGAAGAACAAATAGAATGATGATAACGTCCTACATAATATAATCAAAGAATGAATTTACGAAGTCTTTTTTACATTTTACAACGGTAAATCTGCCTTTTCACCGATTTCTTAAATAACAAGTCATTTTTATCCGATTTTCACAGTGAGCTCTTATTATAGAAAATAAATTTTATAATTCACGATCGCTAGAGTTATGTGAAAAAAATAATTGAAACAAGATATTATGTGATTTACAATATATATGGGTATCAAATTGTAATCATTTAAATTGATTGTATTTTTAGCAACGTATGAAGTGTATAGAAATTTTTATATACTAAAAGCAGAATATTCCAGTAAAGGAAAGTTTGGCGAAATAAAATATGTATAGAATTTCAGTGGAGCGAAATAACAAGGAATCATTTTAGTGTATCCTTTTCAACTTTTTACTAAAATGCTCCAAACTTCATTCTTTCAAGTTTCTCGTATTTTATACTTTATGCCCTTCTGTATGCCTAAATTTCATTTTATTTAAAAAATTGCATTTTGCCATAAATTTTATATGTTTTAATTTGACACTATATCGTAATATAAAATGATTTGTATAAATAATTTTTATTATTTTGACAAAATTATAATTTTATTATTAAGTTTAGTTTTCTATTTACTGCGTAATATAAAAACGTATAAAAACTTACAGCTATTAGCTGAAACGTATTCTATGTTACAATGTATTTGGCTTACCTGAAACACAAAACACATATTTACATTAATAAAATAATGATCGATAATAATTACTATTTTATTCATATTAATTATTCTATATTTTTAGTTTATAATTGTTTTATTTTAAAATTTTTTATATTAATATATGCTTAAGATAAACAGTATTTCGCGTAAAATAATTATTTAATATTAATATTCTAATATCATATATAAGTAATACGAATAAAGAACAGATTTATATATTAAATACAAAATAATGCAATCATAATTAAAATTTTTTATGTTCCTACTTTTAGGCTGTCGTATATCGAAGATCATATATATTTGATAGCAAAAAATACGGAACTGCTGAATTATGGTGTGTAGTGTATAATTCTCAATTTTATCTTAAACAGAGGAAAAAAGAAGGCATCGTCGTTTTGCAGACAACGAAAGAAGTCAAATTTGCTTATGGTAATCCTAGAATTCAGCGCAAATTAATCCAAAAAAAGCGTTGGAATTGTTTGTTCCACAAAAATGATAACGTTTCTTTTACTTTTTTACTTTTCGTCTTTATAATTGTGTCTCTCAAAGTTTTTAAGTATGTATAATTGAATAAAGAAAGTGACACAATTTATATTCCTTTAAGATTATACTTTATTATTAAATGGTATTGAATGCATATAAATCGAAACAACGTAAAATGTTTTTATTATATTTCATATTTTCTTATTAATGTTGATTTCCTGATTATATTCACTAATTTATAGAAAATTAATTGCAATTAATTTATTTTGAAATACTAAATGTTTTGAAATAAATGAATGTATAAATCAATGCTACATTATATATTCTGTTTTCGATGTTCAATGAGATCTAAAACATAATAGTTATAAAATGTGTAAAATATAAATCCTAGTGAGATTAAAAATAAATAAATTTAAGAAGTTAAGTATTTACTATAAAAATTTTTCGAATATTTTTATATAAAATATAATATGTATTCGAAAATTGAATAGACTAAAAATTCGAAAAATTAGTATATAAGTGTAGAAATAAGAACTATGATGTTATTATTATACAATTTTTTATAATAATAACAAAAAATGATCTAGTATACTAAGATCTTTCTTAAATGATATCAATGATTCACGTATTTAATTAATCAAAATCTTTTATATAACCATTGCATCTATTTAAGAAGAAAATTGATATTATATAATCTCTTTGATAATATATCTATTTATAATATGTTGGAAAAGAGTGAAGAAAGATATTTTCTAAATCATGTGAGACTGAATCATCATTTAAAAACTGATTTTACGATAGAGTAAATATTCTAGGCCGAATGTGTATGAGTTTTTTATTTAAAGATCGCTTGAGAACAGGAAAAGTTTTCTTATCGCCTAGTGGATTACCCACTCTTTAACGAACTTTTATAAACCGAAGGACTTTTCAAATTCTAGAAGTAAGCGAGCCGAGCCACGTTGTAGAATGGCCAAGTTGCCGTGATTCAATTTACTTTATGTTTAAAATACAGATTTCGATTTGCTGCGTTTGCACGAGGAGTGTTGGTTCGACTTACATTTTTTTTACGCTTTTTTCATTACGTTTATATATATTTCACGATTTACTGCAAACATATTGCTAGAAAATTGAGATGGAGGGAGATCTTTGAAAAGTTTGTATATAAAGTGGATAATGTCGAATAATAAAAATGGCTCAATGAAATTTCTGTATTTTCTTCATGTATGGAATAACATGAGATTTCGTTCAATTGATGTTAAACACATAAAATTTTTATATATTCATTAAATGTATTTGTATTAAGTATATTATTTACTTAAGTATATTCTATTTATTATTTATAAAAACTTTCTGGTTACGTTCTAGCTCAGTAATTTTGAGTAAATCTTTTTGGTAATAACTTTCCATATTTGTTGGTTATCAATTAATAAAAACAAAGAAAATATAAAAAAATCCATCCATGTTTGTGAATTTGAAAAATAAAACACTATTTATATCATTTAAATTAATAAAAGCTCCGAGTATTTATTTTATTTGGATTCATAATACATTACTATGCACATAATCAGAGTGAAAACATTTATGCTATAAATTTCAATAATAATATACTTACTACAGGAATAGTTTGTACTACAGTACTAGTCTCTCAATATTATTGTATTTAAATTTAAATGAAAGATAAATTGTATATTCATTTTTCTTTTAAGTTTCAATTAAATCTTCACATAAGTAGGATAGAGAAAATAGTAATTGAGTAAACTGAAATAATTTAAGTAATAAAAAATCGTACAAACGAATACCTTAACGTTCCATTACCATTATGATTCAGGGATTAGTGATCTATAAAAAAAACGAGATAACGATAGTAATGCAAGTGGAAGGAGTCGACACGGGGTCAGCCCGACGCCTCGTTTCGCATCGTGTCGTTCGTTCCACGCTGAAATTAAGAAAGAACTGGCATTTTTCATTTCGAACCTTAAATTCTTTGAAAATGACATATAAAAATACATAAAAGAAGAAATATCTATTTACTAGAATCGGAACTATACCAAATATGATACTGGCAAAAAATTTTTTAGAATTATACACATTATTTTGCTGAGAAAGAGGTTCTTTAGCCTAGTAAATTTAACGTTTTTTATGTGTGATTTGACCATTTTATAACGAGAGATGATTAATTAAATTCAAAAGATTACTACTTTTTAATAAAAAATATTATATTAAAAAGAATTTGTTTTTAGTGTTTTATTTTAAATCAATCTATTTTATCAAACATTTTTGGCATTAACATAAATTTTATACAAAACTAAAATATATTCTTAATTTTAAAACTAAGTTCATTGTTTAAACTATTTATATTAAGATCTACTAGAATGACTCATACAAATAAAACTTAATTAAATGCAAAGAAATAAAACATGACCAACATAAATTATCTATAGAGAAATGTTTTTCTATTGTAAACGCAACATTCATTTCAATATTATGATTGTTTCAGAAATATACCGTTCTTTGAATGCAATAATACGATTTTGCTAAAATTTAAATATAAATATTTAGATATAATATACGTGAAAATTTTATGAAAATCAACGTGAAAATTATAAGATTAAATTAATCAAGAAAATTATAAGATTAAATTAGTAAAGAAAATTATAAGATTAAATTAGTAAAGATAATTGTAAGATTAAATTAGTAAAGAAAATGATAAGATTAAATTAGTAGAGAAAATTATAAGATTAAATTAGTAAACAAAATTATAAGATTAAATTAGTAAAGAAAATTATTATTTGCTGAAGATTTATATTACGAAAAATTTTCAAGCATTTGAATATCATTTATTCAAATACTGAATATATGAAGAATACACTATTACATGTGCATAAATATTAAGATTTTGAGTTGACTCTATTTTTCACATTGACTGAATTTTTAGCCCAATTCTAACATTCCTTATAATATCCATATTCCCATCCTTGAAGTGAAATTTCATCGCGTGAACTCACCGACTGACTTTTCGGGCCTGCACTCTTTCTCTTATGATCAATTTTTGACTCTTTTCTTTTCGACTGGTCGATGAAATTACCTAGCCAGGCATGAATTATGCACTCAACCGTGAGTGGAAGAAAAAGCGAGAGCACGACGATACACGAAAAGAAAGGAGGAAAAGGAAAGACAATGAGAGCAAATGGATGGACATAGTAATAAAAAATCTTTATAAGAAGGTTAAAAGAACAAATTGAGAAAAAAGAAGAGCAAAGATAGACTAAAAAAAAAGGTGTATAGGGATTTTAATACAAAAATCGAGATATCGAGCAGAATAAAAATATATAGTCTTTAAAAAATGAGAGAGCGAAAAGTTTGGAAAATTAGCATCTCCAGAGAATTCAATGGAAGAACGAACACCTGAGTTAAGAGGACCAAAAGTACGATAAATTTCATTAAATTGCATGTGCGGCCTTCGATTAACCACCAAATGTAACGCTGCAGTGCGATTATGAAGTAAGGCAGTTAGCAATTATTTTATTGATTTTTGCACGTCCTTCTTTGACCCATTTTTTTAAAACTAAGGTGTGTATAAAAACTTCTATTTATCTGAATAGAAATTCTGAATTTCGAAATGATTGATATTTTACTGACTACTTGAGGATTAGATACTGCTGTACCTACTTTTATTAGCATCAATATTCAAATTTATAGAAATTGAGGAAAATCCTACATTTACAGTAAACATAACTTTTCTTTCCAATCAAAAATACCAATGATGATTTTTTAAATTTTATGAACATCTGATTTCAAAAGTAAAATTATTTTTTTATTTATTATCAGTTTTATAAATTATTAGTATATTAACTTAGTATATATTTTATTCTTTATGTTATTATATATTATCTTATTTTATATATTTTAAAATGATATTTGTACTTATAATTTATGAAAAATCGTCAAAAAATCGAATAGAATTTTTATACAAAATTTCAAAGTAGAAAATTTTATACTTATCTTTAATAATATTATTTACAGAATTATAATTAAATAGTCTACTTTTACCTAAATAAAACTGATGACTTCGAAAGGTATACTTTCAATCCAACTTCTACTTCTACTTTCAATTTTATTTTATGTGTATTAAGGAAACAACAAATAAATTTACAGTAACCATGATATCTATAAAAATAAATAATAAAAGAGAAGGAAGTTAGTTTTCGAGAATATCATAAAATATACTGAAAGTATTTATTTGGCGAAAGTTAAATAAGCAAAATTAAACTCCTTGATGAAACATATTTCTTGGGAATTCATCATTAAAAGTAAAAGTTTACTACTTTCAAAATTAGACAAGTGATCGATGATAAACCTTAATCACGGTTCTAATGGCAAACAACCAATATCATAATCACAGCTTACATGGTAAATTACAGATATTAGCTAAAGTATTATTAGCTTAAATAAAAATAACGTCCATGTTAAAATTAGTATATGCTCGATTAAATTTATTCATTAGGAAATAGGTTGATGAATCACATTATTCTTAAATAGACTTATAGTGGTATTTTATGTAAATAAAAGAACGTAAAAGTTTGTTTTTTTATTTATTATATTATAATCTAGATTAGTTCAATTTCATATTGAGTATTTATAAAGAGCTTTATATTTTTTAATTTTTAGTAATTATTTACTTGCATTTAGATAAAATATTTGATTAAATTTCATACATTAAACATTTTAATTTAAAATATAATACAAAAACGTTTTTTATTCACGTGAATTAATACATCGTATTAATTAATAATTAGATATTAATAATTTATTTCTTAACAATAAAAACAAAAATAGTATTTAAAGAATGGTACCATACTACCTCGAAAAAACAGCCGAAATGCCCTTCTAAAACTTCACGCGAGAGCCGATCGGCTGCCTAAGCTTATACCTATATACTTCAAATTCCGCGAGCATCGAGGAGCGGCATGGATGACTCTCTTTATATTCAAACACAAATACCTCGTAAACATCAACGTCAACCACCAATAATAGTGCAGCAACAGCAGCTGCTGTTTCTCAAACATTCTAGGTAAGCTTCGCGATTTACGTTATCGTTAGCTGATTTTAGCGACTTACGTAGACTGCTTTATATTCAGTAGAGTGACGGACATAGAGTTATAAGATAAACAGATGCATATATATATATAGAGAGAGAGAGATAAATGCGAGAGAGGAGAGAGAGAAAAACAGAAGCTCTATATTTTGCAGCATGAATGCGAACGCCGTCGGTGGAACTCGATGAATAATTAACGAGGAATGGTGGAAAAGGAAAGCGGAAATTTCAGAGAAGTGTTGCTGGGTAAAATTCTTTTTCGGTGGTTCTACGTAGTACCAGCATTCAGATCGATATTTTAGTTTCGCCTTCATGCCAGTATATTTTTCTATTGTTTTACCGAATGCCATACAGAAATTATCATTTTTAATAATTATTATGAGAGTTTTTACAATACATTGTGGAATAAATCACGAATTGTTATTTGATTATTTTAATAAAAATGTATTTATATCTTCCTGGAAAGTATAAACTCATTTTTTGCTAAACTTTTAAACGTCTTTATAAGTATTTTTTATAATTTACTAAAAGTTTTATCAAACTATTTCAAATTTTTTTCTTTTATAATTAAATTTTATATATTATAAATAATATTATATTTAATTTATCAGCATTATCATATTTTTTATTCTTAGAATACATTTAGATATGAAATCTCTATTAATATAAGTTATAAATTGTATTTTTTTAAATCAATTTAAGAATGATTTAAAATGATTTAATGCAATTCAATTAAATATACGTACTTGGTAGTATTGAAGATATCTGATAACAATTATAAAGTATACATTGTAATCGTCAATCTTATATACTAATAAGATATGTGGGTATATATATATATATATATACCAGTAATATATACTTTAGGTATATTTTTATTTTTTATACATTTTTTAATTAATTTTCAAACTGTATCATATATTTCTATATTACCCAAATAAGTTTATTTACACGTTAAAATTATTTAATTGATTACATAAATGATTATTAAAACAAGGTATTTAAAAAATAAATACATTAAACATTAGAATAATTGTGTCTAAATATTTATATTATTATTCTCGCATCAAATTTATTAATTTATTAATTGGAATATTTCAAATTAAACTTAAAAGCAACTAAATAAATCCGATTAAATAGATAGAAGTAATATTTGATTTAAACTACAAAGTAGAGCTTCAAATACTCTTAAGTTCATATTTTTATTTATTCTTCAAATTCTGTTTTAAAATATACATAAGTATTTATATTAAAGACCTGTGCTATCTCTATTTTTTTGATTTTTGATTTTTTTCGCTGCTACTTTTAGTCGTAAAAATATCATGTACCATCACTTATGAAAATTTTTTTCATATACTTTACCGATCAATCCTCAGAAGCTGAAGAAACGAGACAGAAAATTGAGTTATTTGTTTCTTACTTCTTCTTGTAATGTGAAGAGTAAAAGACGAGTTGTTTTTAATTGAAATAGGTGACGAAGACAAAAAAAAGATAAGAGAGAGATTACAAGGTACTTAATAGTAACCTGTTGAATTCATGTTTGAGATCCAACATCATGGTCGTCTCTTACATTGATTTTTATGCTATGTTTTGTAATCGCATGTATCCGTCGATAACATTCTAAATTTTTTATTAGATTTTATAATTTTATTAGTTAGTGAAATTATTCTAAGTTACTATTGATTTTATTTTTTATATAAATAACCGCTGTATGTCGTTTAAATTGCAATCTAGAAAGATATCACTTAAAAATAATTTAAAAGCTTTTGGCTGTGTTAATATTTTACATATATATAAACATAAGAATACAAAGATAATTGATTTTACTTGTTTATATATTTAAATAATTTATATAACAAAATTAAATTTATATAAATATATATATTACTAATTACGTTTTTATAAATATAATAATTTTTACATGTCGCAATTGAAATCAACTGTAGCATGCATTATGGTAATCAACTTTATATTTAATTTATAGTTTTTTAAAAAAATTTTTAATTTATCAATTATAAATAATAATATAATTAAATATTTTATAAATCATTGTATGATAAATATTTGACAAAAATGTTTTCAAACATTCGTAAAATATGAATTTATAAAAATATCTTTAAGTTAAAAAAAAGGATTTTTAATCAAAAACATAATTGACTTATACTATACCAAACAATATTAAAATATAAAAATAAATTATTACTAACTGAATTAGGTGTTATTAATTTATTTCTGCTTTCAGATTTTTACAAAAAATTAAATCTTTCTAATTATTTCTAAATTGAAGAGCGTAAAATAATATAATTCATTTTCAGACTGCATAATTTCTTAAATAATATTTTCTATCCTTTCCATAGAATTTAGAAAATTTAAAAGCAAAGTATGATGTCTAGTATATCTTTTGATTAAGTCGTTATACAATTATCTATATAAAACATTCAATTATCGTACAAAAAATTTTATTGTTGAAACTATGGATGTAGTTTCCTTGACTAAAAATAAAAGGTAAAAAATGGAACAAGCTTTCTTACATTCTTTGTCTTAGTAATGCTGTAGTATTGTAGTCTTTTCTCTTACGACTTTCTTCTTCGATTATTCTTCTTTACTTGTTCCATCATACGACGTTTGAGTCAAATTCCGATTCAGTCAAATAACGAATTCCTTTGAACTATATATATATATTTGCACGTGTTAGTATCTATTAGTCGAATACTTTAATGGAGAAGTGAAAGTAGATGAAAGCAAGAATCGAAAATATATATAACAATTGTTATAATACATGTTCAGCCATGATTATGGATAAGTATTTACACCTAATTGTGTAACTATAATGTAATGTAATTTAATCTACAATTAATCTTGTTAATTTTTGATAGTTTTGTACTTATCATAAAAATACTCTTTATTAAATTTCTAAAATGTATAAAATCTTACAATCTCATCTAATTTAAACAATTTCTTTCCAATCCAATTTAAAATAAATTAACAAATTATATAGATTTATAAATATTATATATATACACATTATATTGATAATAAAGGTATTCGTTAGAAACATTAATTAAAGAATAACATTTTTTTGCTTGTTGCTATAATTAATTTTATAAAATTTAATTTATCACTATTATTTTTATAGAAATTAATATAAAACTTACTGTTTAAAACTTTCATAAAATTATTTCAATAATTTTTTATAACTAAATACATGAATAAAAGTTTAATATACGCGAAATATCCCCGCGAGTAGGTACGAAATAACGATTATATAGAAATTAAAAAAGATCGATAGCAGCATTAGAGAAAAAGAAAAGCATCGGCGTAGACGTATAGGGCTCCAGAGGACACAAGGAAACTAATATAAGTAAACTCGTGTATATGCAAAGCGTATTATTGAGCTTACGTCTCTTGTTGACGTTTTCTCAATAGAAGAATGACTATGATGAAGCCGACTGGTAAAACGGGTCACACGGTCATACTGAATTAGTAACTCGGCAACGAAATAAAAAAAAAGGAAGACTGACGCTGGAGAGTACTTAAGGCTGAGGTCTGTATGGCGTCAAGAACCACTATTCTCGCTGATCTGTGTGATCGCGTGTGTTTGTATTTGCGTGTGTGTATGCATTATGTAAAAATAGACCCTCCCCTTAAGGTTCACCACTTAATATACATAATAAAGAAATTTTCAGTTGTTTTCTCTCCCATAAACTTACGTACTTTTCTAGTTTCTTTTAAAAAGAGTACTATTAATATGCTTCATTCAATTTATTAACAGATATAACGATCCTTAAGGAAGATAAAATACTACCGTAAAATATAAAAATAAAATTAAGTATTTAAATATTTGTTTCTATATTTTCCTTCTATAATAAACAGATGATTATATAAGAAAACTATCTTTAATAAATATTAAATAAAAATTTTAGATAGAAGAAAAGTATTAAAAGACAATAAATGTGCTTAGAGTATATTATCTTGGCTTTCAAATATATTTAAAATTAAAAATGAATAATTGCTAAACAAATTGTTTAAATTTGATTGATAAAACACAAATTAATTATTCATAGGAAAGAATAAATGCAAAATTGTTTACAAGTAGATATAAATAAAACGTAGCCAAATGTTTAACGAATGAAATTCTGAGAAAATAGCTGGACGAAAAAATGAGTGTCTGTAGCGGTAGAAATACGACTGTAGCTACACCAAAGACACAGGACGAGGAAGATTCGCTAGTTCTGCGACCAGTAATACATTCCTCTGGTCCCAAGGTTGAGGTCAATGTATACTTAAGAATCTCTTGGGATACAATACTCGGTTAACTTACAGATCAAAATATGTTCTAATATATTAGTTAAAAATAAATCTGTTAGAATAAAAAAGGTTAATATACTACATGCGGAATTATTTTTTATTCTGTAAAAATTACCCTTTATAATAAATATTTAATTTAATAAAAAACAGATTAAAAAAAACTTATCAATCAAACTTTTTTACGACATATTCTGTGAGCTTATGAAAATTTTTTTATCTTATAAGATTAGAAGTTCTTATCATTTAACACATATTTCAATTCTTCAACAGTGATTCAATATTAAATAAATGAAACGATTTTTGTTCAAATTTATCCGAATCGAGTTCTGATATATTAGATTTCTGAGGATACTTTCGTTTCAATTATCGGTGCAAGTTGATTTTAGTTTGAAAATTTTATTTTAAATAAGTTTTAACTTACAATATGTACAGATTATCTTCAAAAAATATATTGGTATAAAGATCAACGATTCTTACGTTCCTTGATATTGAAAAAATTGATTTTTTCTACTTTATTATAAGTCTTAATAATTATAAGAAACTTTATCAAAGTAAAGAACGCAAATTAAAAAATATCTATTTTATTTCTCTCTCTTATTATAATTATTATTTTAATATAAAAAATTTCAAAGATAAGAACCTATAGTTAGTGTGGAAATATAAAAAAAAGTGGAAATGAAAGGTGTATAAAAAGAAAGAGAGCGAGAGAGAAAAATTGCAGAAGGGTAGATCGTCCATTAGACGGTCGATGTTCGATGCCTCTAAATGTAGTTATATCAGTAGCGTAAAGAGTATAGTTTTCACGATTTTTTATTGTGGTATATAGATATTTATAGAAAATACGAGTCGTAACCCGTGGCAAAGATCAACGACTTTCATCTCCCTCTTTCGCTCTCCCTTTCTATCTATTTATTTCTTCATTCATACGATTTTCCTTCAATGCTTTTATAAGAGCCGAGGTGTTATCGAAGGCTTCGATGTGCGTTTTCATCGCGAATATTAACAAGAAGAACTATTTGTTGTTTTTCTCGTTTATTCGTATTTTTTTATTGATCTATTGATGTACAAGTTTTACGATTTATTTCATTACAACATCTAAGACAAATAGCATGTTTGTATTTTACTGAAAGTTGAAGTTATTTGGAAAATATCAAATATAATAATATATAATATATTAATTATATCATTACATATAGATGTTCTTCATTTTTAAAGTAACGTAAGCACTACTAATATGAAATGAAGACTTTTTGATTAAGATGAATAAAAGGAAATTCGCTATACACTAAGTAAGATAATATTTTTAATTAGTAGTATTACATCTTATTTCAATTTTTAAATTTTTCGTACTAGAGTTTGTTGATTTCATGAATTAACTTCATTAAAAATAATATGGCGATTAATAAAAAAAGGGCTATAAGTAGTTTATTGGTACGATTCTCAAATGGATTATTTATAATTTTTAGCATAATTAAGTCCTACGATTAATAATCATACAAATAAAATCCGTATAATAATAGTATGCATTATTTTTATTCCTGGCGGCATAAATATTATTACAAAAAGTATGATAAATTATTACTTAATTAAATACTAATAATTAAGTAGGATACGATGCGAAATAAAAGAATTCGCTAAAGATAAGTATGACCACAGCCGACGAACAAATGTTAGTTATATACATTACGAGCTTGCAGGAATCAAGTAGTACGACGTGTGCGTTTATCATCATCAATGATTGTGCACTTTAACACACACTTGTCGCACGCGTTGAGGATACACATGCATATGTAATAATTTACACATAAATAGGTATGCGCTACTATACACATGCGCATACATACCGAAGCAATCATAAATGCAACTATATATACATCTGCAACACCTTTTTCTCATCAATTCTCATAAAAGATTTCCTTTTTCAATGATTTTCTTTATTTTTTTCTTTTTCCTTAATATCATGTTTTTCTACATTATTTCGTATCACTTTTGAATTTAGTTATGTACTCTTTCACATAATTTCTCATTTTCTAGTACTCTCTTATGAGCTTCATACAGCTCTTTACTTACTTTTTTAAGTTAACAAGTAGACGTTACATTTGTATACATTCTGGAGTCAGACGAAAAAATGAGAGAGAGATAGATGTGGCCTCGAAGCTTTTGGCTTATAATAATCGCAAAATTCATGAAGGTATACTTGATAGAGAACACATTTATGATATGCACGTGTGTTTTATTGTCTTCTCTTTCGATTGGTATGTATCATTTATTACTTACTATAATGTTCACTCTTATATACTTACATACTTGTGATATTTATAAAGCTAGGATTTTTATAATCATTGTGAGATAAAGAGAAAGCAAACAACAAAACAAGCCAGAGAGAAAGGGCGAGACTAAAGAAGTACACAGTTGGCCTTCCAACACGAGTTCTAAGCCGATGCACTAGATGCTAGTCGCTTCCTCATCCGCACTCACTTCTGCAAGTTTAATATTTTTTTTCTCTTGATCTTCTTTTAGTTCTCTATAGTATTACTGTCTCTTTTCTTAATCGTATACTTTACGTTGTTACTTTCCTCTATATAAATACTTCGGTCATGTAAAAGGCTGTGTACTATGGACTTTTTTGAGTCGTAGAACCACCAAAAGCGATTCATTTATGTTCTCGAAACGGTTAAATTTGGTCACAGCGATGTACAAAATAACACGATGTTTGATGTAATTTATTAACAATAAATTAGTCACGTTACAAGAGTTTTGTGTTGATAGATATCTGGATAGGTTCTACTTAGTGATATTACTTAAAAACTTAAAATAAAAAACTAAGGCAATTTTATGTTTTTTAGGCTAAATTATTAAATATTTTTTAAGAGGATTTTCTTCATGCATTTGATAAGCTATTATATATATACATATAAAACGATCTTTGTATTGTTATTTATAAAGACAAATTGTTCATTATATATATAATGCTTATAAATAATCTGAATCTTAATCTAAAATTCTAAAGTAATTGTATTCATTAATTATAATAATGAATTTTGTGTAAGATCAACAATTAAAATTCATTACAAATTTTCAATATATAAAAATTCCTCATAAAATACTATAGATATTTCTAAAAATTAATTTACAAAATCAAAACTAATGAAATTAGATAAAATTTTAAAGAGATTTAAAGATTGTAAGTATTTCATAATTCAATGACATTCACTTTAAAATAGAAAAAGATTAATATTCCTATTGTTTTCTTTATATTTTGAGTTGTATAAATAATATTAATATTAAATTCTTTTAAGTAATTTTATAATTAATTAAAAAATATTTTCAACACTATTAAACATTTAAAATTCATCTGCATAAATCAATAAAACTACTAATTTAATCTTTTATACCCGTAAGAATTGTAGACATCACTTAATTTAAAATATAATTAAAATATATGTTGATTATTCTTACCATGTAAAATATGACACTTTGTCTGTAAGAACTATGAAGATTTGCAAACAGACTCACCTGAAATAAAAAAAATATATGAAACTAATCCTTAATAAATTTTAATAATTATGTATAATGTATATTAAAAATTATTACCATAAAAAATAAAACTATGCAGGAAAGGTAAACTAAAAAAAAATAAACAATAGATAAAAAAATTTACTTAATTTCAATAGTTCAAATTATCTCTTTATAAAAATGTAAAAATTTGAAATTCTACTCTACTTATAATTATTTTATTATTAAGCAATGCATAATAAAAGATAGATTTAAAATAAATTTATAAAAAAATGCTATCAATTTTTTCGATACTTCAAAACAAAAAATTCAATGAATAAGTTAATATAAATTCAAAAATAGATCTAGATAATTATTGTTCTAGTTCATTAGATACTAAAAAACTAAATTTTTAATCAGTTTTAAAATATGAAATATTTTTGATATAATGTTATCGAAAAATTAATGCTTATTTATTATAATGAAATCCAAGTCTAAACTAAAGGTATATAATTTAATATGTTTTAGTTTATAAATTTATATTTTATAGGTGAATAAATCTGTATTCATGCTTTACTTATACTTTGAATAAATAACTTTAAATAAATAACTTTGAACAAATAACTTTAAATAAATAACTTTGAACAAATAACTTTAAATAAATAATTTTGAACAAATAACTTTCAATAAAGTACTTTAAATAAATCATTGAAATACAAAACATATTTAGTAATAAACGTAATTGCTTATATATATATATAAACTTCAATATTGAGTCATAATGCTTATAATTTATGGATATACACTTATATTATCTAAATAATATATATTTAATTATTTCGATTTATTTATTGAAGATTACGTATTATGTCTCAAAATTTAAATACTAAATAGATATGGAGAATAATAGTGATTATTATTAGCATAATTAATATCCCACAAATAAAATCAATTTCAACTTTAGTAATGAATTTTTTTACCTATGACTTTTACTCTTATTATAATGATACTTACTATTATAAGTGCTTAAGTACCTTTTCCATTTCTTCTATAACAAATATGTATTGATATCAACTTTTTTTAGTGTTCTTTTTGCATGAAAGTTGCAAAATATGAACTTTTAGATAACACATTTTGTATGTGATATTGCTAAGGTTTTCTTTTATTATATCATTACAAGTGTTTCGACGGTAATATATTAATTCCTTTAAAGAAATGAAAATTAATGGATGAAATATGAGATTGATTTAATTTTAACACATAAAAGTTTTTTATTTAATTGGAATACAAAAAAGTATTTCATAATAATTTATATAAACAACATAATACAAAAAAGTAGTTTTTGTTATAAGTAGGTCGACATAATTGTGGTATTATTGGAATTTTATTTCATTGTATATCAAATTTGTTAAATATTAATAAATCCATATAAATGAATTTATATTTATTATAGCTCCTTTAAAGTTACAGAATTTTACTTTGCTTTTTAAAAATAATAAATAATGATTAAAAATATTGAAAAATAAGTTTTTTTCTTTTATTTATTTCATATTTTAAATATTATTATACATATTGTTGCAGAAAAGTAAAAATTTTATATTATAAGTATAATTTTTATTATAAAATATTTTTGGAAAACTCGAAAGGTATATGAAATTTTGTATTGTAAATTATAAAAAAATATTCATATTGTATATAATATAAGATTATCAAATAATTCAAAGTAGAGTAAGTAATCATTTATTCAAAATAAATTTAATTATTTATGATACAATGATTTCAAGTAATAAATTAGATATTTTTATGATGATATACTAAAATTAAATATATTGATAGTGCATAGAAGGTATTACTGATATCAAATAACATATTCGAGGTAAGCAATTAAGTGTAAAATGTTGTTTATCAATAATTAGATAGGAAATGTGATGTTACTATGCAATAGTATATAGCTATAAAGGAAAAAACTAAATCATACATTCTTTAAGAGGAAAAGTTCTTTTCAAAGTAACTTATTTTGAAAATCTGTCCTTTAGATAGATCTATATATATATATATATATATATATATTATAGTTACATCAACATTATACGATCGATTCATAATTTAAATCTATGAAAAGGTGAGTAATACTACAAACAGATTTATGAACTTACAAACCATCTTTTAAATTGAAATTTATTATAAATCTAAGTAATATTACATAATATTATAAAATAATCAAAACTATTTTATAAACTCCAATATATTTTATCTATCTTCTAATTCTATAATGAAGTTTATCAATGAATATGAATTAATTGGTAATAATGTATAATATTTAAAATAATTGAATATAGATAGGGATTCTAAAAAATGAGTCTTTCGAAATTTATTTTAGTTCTATAATACAATAAAATTTCATATTATAAATTATTATAAATTTTATGAATATAACACTTATAAAAGAGAAGATGCTTATATTATACACAATATACATTTTTAAGATGCATTAAATCAAAAATTGAATATGTATTAATTTCAATTTATTTTTCGTAATGCGTATTAAAAATTAAAATTATATAAAAATAATTTTTATAAATTTGTAAAAATATAAAAATTTAAAAATAAAATAAAAATTTCAATTCAAGCATCATTGGAAATTGTATAATTGTTAAGGATAAATTATGAAGTTTTTTTCATTCTTTATATAAGTTATCATTTATCAATAAAATTGGCTCGATAATTGCCAATTTTTATATAATCGTGTAAAGCTATTAAAAGTCGAATAAAAGTATTAAAAATATAAAATAGATATAATTAAAATTACTGGAAGAAAAAAGAAAGAGAATCTATAAGAAAATTGTAAGGGCAGGAGTGCAGAAGTTTTTTACATTCTTGTTTATATTCTGAAAGCTAAATTTATAAAGAATAATCAAAAACTTCAATTTAATGAATTTCATTATGTAATGAAATAATTCACTTACTTATTTTCAATAAAACTAATACTATAACAATGTAACGTGTTTTATCTATAATATACATTAAATATTAGATATATATTTTTTATTATAAAACGATATTAAAATAATAGTTTTGTTTTTAATTTCATATAAAATATTTCTTTTCTTTTTCTTAATATATTTCTATGTTATATTTATAATACTATCTGAAGATTTTATAGGATTATTTCATACAGAGAATTCTCCAAGAATCTCTTGAGTTACTGCTCATATTTTCCATTTTTTATATTATAAAAAGGGAGTATTTTTATCTCGTTCGACGATCGATCTCGGAACTTCCTCTTCACGAGCGAAATATCTCTCTATAAAAATATATAAAGTCGAAGAGTCACGAGTGCAAAAGTAGAGAGAAAAAATGCACTAATGGAAAGGGAGAGAAATAAAAAAATGAATGATTGTAAGAGCTTAAAGGACAAAGAAAAATCCATATAAGAACATGTTTGCTTTTCTGGATGATACATAGTAAAAACGCGTTTATACTTTCATACCGGACGACAAAAAAATTTTTAAAAGATTCTCTGGTAACGTTTGATATGGATTATTTTAACGTATTTCTATAAGAGCTCATTCCATGTGTTCATAGACATTTTCTGACAATAGATGAAGAATGTTGGAGAGAGGAAGCTCTCAACTGATTACAAGGTAAATGCAGACAAGATACGATTATAAAGTTTTCGTCTTTGCTTAAAATTATATAAAACTATTTTCATACTCGTGTATAAATAAAAAATTAATTAATTAAATTAATTATATTTCAGCTTAACTTTAATAAAATAAATATCATTTTAATCAATAATGTAACAAGAATTGTATATTTCATTTTAAAAAAAAAGTTAAATTCGATTAGAATTTAAGTCTTTCCTTAACAGTAGATATTTATTCCATAAATTTTATTTAAAAATAACATAAATTATAATTAAATAACATAAATTTTTAAATATATAAAATATATATATTTCTGAAATAAGATATTATTTATTACTATTTATTAAGCATGATTCGACTTTCGGTATGAATTGTCATGTAATAATTCTATATGAAACTAAAGTAAAAGGTAAAAGCTATGCTTACCGTACGTTAAAAATAATATATATTTAATACTTTTAATGTAATGAGCATGATTAAAGGAATTTTAATTTTATGCATAATTTTTTTTTTTAATTTAAAATGGAATAATTTTTTAAAAATTGCATTTGCTATAGAAAGTTAAAAAATCAAAAGATTTATAAAATGTAGCAAAGTTTTCGCTCAATTCTTTCCTCAAAGATAGAAACTCTAGATATGTTTTTCAAGTGACTGAATTTCACAGATGTTTTCTTTGATAAAAGAGGATGGTACAAGATACTCTGAGACTAAAATGATATGGTTTATGAGACGTGTTTCTAAACAGGTTTCATCTTTCCACTTTAAACATCCCCTATTCTAAAAATTTATTTAAAAGTAAAAATGTGAATAGTTCATACATCTATATTCTTTGAGAAAAAATTTTCTTTGGACCATAAGGTGACAATTGAACTAAATAAATCTTAATATCTTCTAAGTTTATATTTAAATGTTTAACATTAATAATTATACCATAATATATTCGATGAAAATTTATTTATTATTAAAATTAATAAGAATAGTAACATTTTAACAATAATTTAACATGATAAATTTTGAAAATACGATATGCCTGTAAATGTAAATGAGAAATAAGTTTATAAATTATACTCCAAATTAAAATATTTTATTCAACAAACAATTATTTATGCATATAAATAATCAAAGTATTTATTTATAAGAGTTATTGAATCTAATATTAAATATTAATAATTAATATAAGTTAGATAAAAGAGCTTAAATCAACACTTTAATAATTAAAATAATCAAAGGATAAAGCAGTTAAGTACGCAGTATCAAACTAAGGTAAAAAATAATAATAAGTGATCGAAAATCCAAGTTTGATAAACTGATGCAAAAAAATTAGTCTATAGTCGTATATACACGAAGAATAAATTTTTTAAAACTGCTGTTCGAGCGCGACTACAACGTCGTAGGATTTTTATTCATTGTCACAATGTCATGGCTGTAGGTCCACGGAGAATTTATAAACCTTAATTGAAGTACTTGAATTCGTAGGATTCGAGCGTAAGTAAGCAGGTGATGCGATATGATTACAGATGCGAGGTGCGTTGTTGGAGCTTTTGACACGTTCTTGTCGGAATTCTGCAAGCGCGAAAGGTTGCGTTATATTCCTTGCCGTGGTTCTGTTTCTCCTTCTCTCAAGGGAAAAGCTGCGAAGTCGCAAGACAACGAAGTGATGAGACATCGTATGAAATGAAATCAAGGGTTTGAATGATCTGACTTACTGAATATATATACATTAAATTCTATTACCACTATATTCTACGTTTCCTTATAATTTTATCAATACTGGTATGCTTTTTTGTTTTTATTGCATTTATCCTGAGGTGCACACCTATAATATATTTTCTATATAATCTATTATTAACTAGTTAAACATTAATTAAGAGACTATGTATTTATATAGGATAGGTGATGATGATTTGAAATATTAAGATATTATGATAATTTATTCATTTAAGGTTTTATTTAGTTTTTAATCAAGTAATAAATATATTTGTTCTATCCGATTACAAATTTCGGTCAGATCAAAAATATCTGTATAAATATGGAGCTTGTAATTGAAATTTACTGAAAATATATCGCAAAAAATTTATTAAACAATAGTAGCACTTGCATTAATAAAAGTGGCTCAATAATGATATAATTTGATATGTATAGAAAATCAGTAGTTTTTATCAGCGAAGGTGGCTGAATTTAATTAAATATATCACACATTTTGTATATATTACTCGGTACACAAATTTATTCGATAGTTCATTTATCAAGAAAACATGCTTTGATAGAAGTGCATTTCGTAACAAAAAAAAATTTTGAAGAAAGAATTTCGTGGAACGTAGTAAAACATAGTAATATTGTCGTTATTAAGTGAGATAGAGAGAGAAAGAGTGAGTGTGTCGCTCATCCGTCAATTACGCAGCGGAAATTTTGACATTTGGGAAAAATTGCGACTGCTACTTGAGCAAACAATGCACCCGGCATTAAAGGTCATTGAACGAACGTCTCGAAAGAAAGGCGGACGTCAATCAAGCTTTTCCGGATCTCTGTCACCACGTGGGAGTCTCCGACCATTCGAGAAGCGTTTCGCGACAGCCGCAACGTCATGAGCTTGACGTTAATGGCTCCGGACCGCAAAGGTGCCCACAGTTACGTGGAAACTCTTCTTTGGTATTTCACGGTGATAAAATCTATGTAGCGGGAAGCTCTGGCGAGATATACGCAAGTTGCTAGAAGATAGCAAATAAACTAGTCTTTATCGGCCTACTTGAATCCTACGATGAACGCTTATCTCCCGCCTAGTTTTACGCACCTTTCGCAGAATTCACTGACTTCAGGTTATGCGGAAGAGCAAATAAATTGAGAAGGGATCTATGAATGTTTGCTTTTCTTGGGTTATATTTTTTCACTTTTCTTTATAGACTTTTTATGTTCAGTTATTATAATGTTTTTTTAGAAATTAAATTATCTATAGCTGTTAGTATCTTAAAATGTTATTTTTTTAAATATTATTACAAAATTTGCTTATTTATTTGTTAGAGCAAGAAATATTTTTTTGAGTTGTTGATAAATCATAAAATAGAATTTTTGAAATAAGACATAACATTTCTACTTTGGTTGATAAATCTGAAGCATTGTCTCATAATATTTATTAAGTATATATAATATTAATTTAATTCAGGTTTATACTAATGAATAACTAAAATAATTTTCAATTTGATTCTCTACGAAGATCAATATTACATTTTTTATAGAAATATTTTCCCTCTTCAATATACTGACTGACTATATTTATATATTTATTTACCATATATTCTTTATTTTTTATTCAAGAATATTTCTCATTCAACAAATATAGTTTTGAACAAATATACTGAAATAAATTGTTTACTGATAATAAGATACACACATGCACGGTTTTTTAATAATCTTATTCTGTCTTATAACAATTCTTTTGCATTGATTTTTATCATTAAAGAACTTATCTAAATAAAAGGTAAAGGCATAAGACAAGCATTCTGTTTGTAGTATATGATTTTAATTCTGCATTGAATATTTCAACACTTGTATTTTCTTTTTATATACAGCAAAATTTTTCTCATTTTCAATTCTATCTCTGCATTTTAAACGTATTATACTAAATATAATACATACTCTATCTGCGATTACGAGAGCTGAATCGAGATTGAAGTTCAAACTAGAAAAAAGAAAGATTTTCACTTTGTTTTTTCTTACTCTAAGAGAATTTTCTTATTATTTCAAGAGCCGAGGTTTTCTTTTACTATGATGAATTTTATATTAATTACTTCAAACGAAGTGCAAGCGTTGTGCTTGTAAGCTTTCTTTTTTTTTGGAAGCGGGAAAGAAAGATTTTGTATTTAGAAATGTTACGCAGAACTTATGAATCTTCTTAGTTTCTTTGCAATAGTTATTTTATGAATTAAATAAAAAATTTCATCATGTTTTTATTTTAGAGAAATTTTTTCATTTAACCACTATATGCTTTTAATTGTAAATTATATTTGAACTAGAGCTGTATTTAAAGGTATTACTACTTTAAAACGTATAGTGAACTGTACATAAAAACTAATACAGAATTGTTGATATATTTAAGTACAATTATTCGGAAATGCAAACATTTTAAATTGAACTACTTCATGATATAAATACATAAATTAATAATAGTAAGCAGTTAACTAAAATCAGAATAACTTTATTTTAATATAATAAGTTATTATTTATTGTGACTCTGAAGATTATTTTTATTTTCAAAATATAATTAAGATTAATATTATGTAATTTGAATGTAATATAATGAAGAAGTCATAGTGCGAAAAAATAAATTAAAAAAAAAATAAATATTTTTATTCGTTAAAATTATAATGTTGATAAAATTAATAAAATAAAGATTAAAATTAATGTTTTTAAAAGTCAAGGTTTCATTTATTAGCTTATTAGTGATACTTTGAAAGATGTGAATCACAAATTTTCAATTTTAACATTTCTTCACTAATATTTTTATTAATTATATCACATTTTGAATTACGGCTTTATTATAAATCTCTTGGACTATTAAAAATCATAATTTTTTATTTAAATAGATGATTTAGTATTAATTTTTGTAATGATACTATGTCACGGTAATAATCTATTTTTATAACTATATTGGAAAACTTTATAAATAATACTAAAAATAGATAAAAAATTTAACTTGCAATCTTTAAAAGAATCTTTAAAATATTTTATATTTTAATATCTATAGTCAATTATATATAAATTCTTTGCTTTAACAATTTTCAATATCATATATAGTATTTAAACATAATTTATCATCATATATCGAAATTCGAAGTATATTTAATATTTTTTATTAATATGTAAATTTAAGCTCTTCAATAATAATTATCGAAAGGAAAAATGTGTATAAGGTTGGTTTAATATATTTAAAATATATCATATATTATAGAAAGTTAAACAGAACCATACAGTTTTTGTTTTTCTTAATTATTTTTTCATGAAAAATTTTAAGTAAATAAAGTTTATATTTTATTTCATATAAAAAAACAAAATATAGTAAATGTAATTTTAAAAATACAAACAAAATTTTAATAGACGAAATATACTTAATTTTTACTTAAATTAACATATGAAAATACACAATTCATATACGTTATTATTTTTATAACAGAAGAGTTATTTACATTATTTTGAATAATTTTATGTTTATTTTATTTTTATAACTTTTACTCTTATTATTAAAAAATATATACATTTTATTTGAAGGTGCTTAACATGTGTAGTTAACTAAAAAAAAATACTTATATGCACAAAATTAATGATTAGGTTTTTGAAAATATAGAATCTTCATCTAAATTACGATATAATCTTTTAATTGTTTCATATAATATTTCTGATTAAGATAATTATGTTTGGCTATAATTTCTGAGTTCAGTAATAATTAGCTACAATTAATTGAAGAAGACAGTAATGATATAGATGCAATTGTTGAATACAAAATTTATTGTTGAAATTTATATAATTTTAAGTTAACTTAATTTTAATATTCAACAGAAAGGTAGAATAAAAAGAAAAATATTGCAGCTGTATCAATTTTAATTGAAAAAATGAAAACAAAAAATGATGTTAAAAATAAGAGGTTGCATTGTCACTTACGCGCATGAAGAGAACAATTTCAGGCAGGAACCTACGGAATGCCGAAAGAGTTGGGTGTAGTTAGCAACTATTTGAAGGCTTCGTAAGGAGAGCGAAGAAGGACCATTTCGCAATTTAAGAAATAAATTCCAGGCAGAATGGAACTACAGCAGCATACGGATTAGGTCAAGGGGAAATTTACATTCAATAAACGACAAGAGGAGTTAAAATTCCGAATGATAAAAAATCTTGGGAAGAGCAAATAATTAGAATGAAAAAATATAAAATTTATTTTTTTTTTAATTAAAAATTTTAATATTGATGAAATTAATTTACTATTAAACTATTAATTTACTGATAAAATATTAATAAAAATAATAAATAGAACTAATATTAAAAATAGCTGATTTTAAAAAATTAGTATCTCATATATTTTATTCTTTTTATTATTAATCCTTATAAAATATAACAATTTTATAATTTTTTTTTTTAGAATATTCTCGTCTATTAAAGAGCAATACATATAAATTTAATAATGCAACAATTTAAAAATCTTTTAAGTATTATTTTAGTAAAGAAAATAAAGCTATTATTTATTATTTGAAATATTTTAATCATTTATTATAATTGTAGAGATTTAATTAACGATTGATTGTAAATTAACGTTTAATTGTAACGAATTCAAAATGTACATAATAACATAATAATACTATTTTAAATGAATATTTAATACTTCATTTTTAAATATAATAATATATTATAGTATATTATGTTGTTTATTTTTATTAAAATGATTTAGTAAAACTTTAACAAACAAGAGCGTGTATTAACTGTAAAATGAAAAATTTATAGAACTGAGGTTTACTTTTAATTATGTTATCAACTATTTTAAAAAATAAGTTTTTGTTACGAGATTTAAAATTAAAAGCATTATTTACAATACACAAAATAATATATATTTTTTTCATTTTCTTAATGTCCTCGGCTTTATGAAAATCACAGAAATGGCTACATATATGAAAATAGTACCTTTCTGGTAGTACATTTACATAGTAGTTAACTGTTAATAAAGTCTAATATTGTAGTAATTCTCGTGGTTGAAGTAATCATAATTATCTTTCAATCGATCTGACTAAACAAAAATTTTAAACTTCAATAAAAAAATGCCTTTTCGATCTATATATTTTAAAACATTCTTGTAATTTTTTTTACAATTTATTCTATTTTCAATTGTTTTAAATATATTTTTTATGGTTTATATTACATTTTTTAATATGAAAACATTATTATACATGACCATTTATGTTACAACAGTTATCTTTTTAACTGATATAAAAGACAAACATGATTTTATATTAAATAACAAAGTATAAAATATTGTTAAATTTCACACATTCACTGAATTTTAATAAAAACTACAATAATGTGAATTAATGTGAATAATTACATACAATTATAATTACTTTCACTATGTTAAATACAACCAGAAATATTTTATATAATTGTTTTATTAAAATTAAAGTTTAAATATTGTTTTTAAATAAAATTTACTTGAATAATTAGTTTCAAAATGTGATTCAGATAATTTTTATAAAATAGTATTTAACTTACCTAAAATAATATAAACAAGCATCAATTTTGAAAAATATAATAGGAATATTGAATAAAAAATTGAATACAAAATTCAAGATTTTAATATTTGATATTGTTATTTTTATGGATTTTAAGCTTAATATTAATATTCAACACAAGAAGCGTAAACTAAAAAGAAAATTTAATTTGAATTTTAATATGAATGGAATAGATAAAAATAGAAGAAAAAGAAATAAATTTAAATAGAAATAATTTAAAATAATTTACAGTGATTTAAAATAGTTTGTATAGCTCAAAAATTTTTTATTTACTTATTTTACACTATAGTTTATTGTAGTCATTATAATTAATTTTTAAAATATAATGTTGTTATTTTTGAGAAGATAATATAAAATTTTTAATTTAATTAGATGAAATATATTTATTTCAAATAATTTAATTTCGATGTTTATAATATACTACTACAATTTTATATATTATTTTTCCCACGAATACAAAAATATTGTGTTGACGTCGAGTTTTGACCATCATCGTTTAACCATCCTTATTTTCTTTATCATAAAATTTATAACTATTTTACTTCATTTTCTATCTTCATTTGATCTCAATCCATGCACGAAACATTTTTCTTTCAATCTTATGATTTTCATTCCTCTCTCTATTTCTCTCATTTTTTCGATTATAATTTCGACAATAAGTGCAATTATCCTTCTCTCGTTAGTTAGATCTGTTTTTATAAAAACATATCGAGGAATAATAGGAAATGAAGAAAAAGAGGAAAAGTATTAGGGCAGAAAAGAAAGAAAACGAAGTTTTTCAAGTTCACTAACCACTAAGGATAATAATTCTATATATGCATCACATATTTCTAATATAAATCATCAAATTATTTCTATCTCTTTTTTTTACATCGATTTATCTTAAAATTGAGTAATAAGCCGTAGATCACCTTTGACTTACATTACTCTACTTCCGACATACACGTTCGCGCGTTATGTCACTTTTTGCGCCAATCTAGGAACCATCCAATATCTATAACAGATCAACCAGGTAGACAAACATCTGAAAATCCAGTATAAATAATTTAACACTAGAATTTATCGAAATAAAAAGTTACATAAACATAATTACATAAAAAAAATAACATTCTTACTATTCAAATAGTAAAAAGGAGCTGAGAATAAACTAAATTACACTGTAATCTATCATTTGGCTTCTTTCTAATCAAAGGTCTGAATTCTTTTATATCCGAAGTCCTATACATTTTACACAAGAGTGAGATATTATACATTCTTCAGCTGATATCGGACATCATTAGTGAACTCATTATTTTCTATATAAAGAAGGATTACCTGTATTTAAGGAAAATCATCTAGGAATAAATAAATTGTTCTTTGTATTCAAAACGAATTACATTAATATTCTTAGATTATTTTGTGTAAAAGTAAAATTAATTTTAATAAGTATTTCGGGATTTCAGTGTTTTCAATAGATTCGGTTCAAGTAATGTTGATTTAAGGTATGTATTATTTAGTTAATTCATTAGCCTTAAAAAGCCTTATTCATTTATAAAAGAACATATATGTATAAAATTATAATACTAATAAATTTTTTATTAAAAATTAATTTGTAATTAAATATATTTTGCAGCAGTTAAAAAATATAATCTTTATCAATAAACAGAAAATCGTAGAATTTAAATTTAATTTAATTTTACAAAAGGTTTAAATTAAATTAAACTTGTCCATTATATTTTACAATATATCTAGATGAAAATAAAAAAGAATTTTTCTATTTAAGAATACTTCTATGACAAAATTAACGGCAAGTAGACTATGATATATATATATATATATATATATATATTTCTGTATAACTATTATTTTTTAATTAATAAACAATTTTTATCAATAAATTTATGTTTCAAACAGAGATAATTACGATTAATTTTATATAAATATAATAAATTATAAATAAATTACTTATAAAACATGACTAATATAGAAAAACAAAAAGAAGAAGGTATAATTTTATGTAGCACTTTTAATAAAAAACAAGAAAAATTTCATCCTCGATTGATAACGCAAGCTAACATGTCTTCATTTCAACGTATTCTTCCTTTAGAAAAAAATTCTTCCATTAAATTGTTTCTATTATACTCTATACGTGCACGCAAAAAGCAAATTACTGGACATACGAAAAAAACCGACCTATCTCCTATACGCCTCTATTCTGGTAAGTTAAACTTTAATTTAAAAATTTGCTCGCTCGGTGTGTTTAAAAGCTTTTATGAAATTACATTCCTTGGTCCGCTATGCAATGCTCTAACATCGAGCATCGTATATAGGCACCATTCAAAAGCGAGCCAATTTATGAGAATGGTCGAAAGCGACCATTGCCTCTCCCTATCACTCTCTCGATCTTATACCGCCTTTTCAGTATTGCTGAAGTTAAAGCAACCACCTCCATCCTCGTTATCAGCTTCAAAAAAGAGAGTCCTTGTACATTTCACAAAGTAAATCTCATATACTCCGTTGCAGGACAAAAATCAATGAAAAAAAAGAAAAAGAAGAGAGGAAAGTTTTAAGAAATTACATTGTGGAAAGTGATAACGCAATTCGATTGACGCAATTTTCTTACCATGTTTCATCACATTTCAACTTTTCAATGGATAGGTCACCAGCTCTATTTTATTACCGTATTTTTCTTCATTTATTCGTTTGCTTTTAGAGTACAATAAAGAGTTACGTGAGCTTGGAATTCATGCAGTCTAAGCAAATTTAAAGTACTTTTTGTATTACCGAGTTAGTGCTAGTCCTAAATTTATAATTAAACTTGTAAATTTGTAAAAATAATAATTGATTTTTAAATATAATATAAAAATTTTTTAAATAAATTATATGACTCTTCATCGGACTAGTTATTATTTCTGTAAATATAAATTAAATATATAATTGTATTTCATAAATTAAATATATTAAATGTTAAATATAATCATATTTACTATTACAATAAATCAGTATAAATCATTCGAAAAGTAAACTAAAAAAAAGTTAATTATAATAAATAATAAAATTTTATCTATGAAATTCAATTGTTTTCGGTACTACAAGAGTATAGTATGACTGATGCATTTAATTTCATTTGTATTGTTTTTTTTTATTTTTGCACGTAAATAAATACCAATAACAACGTAGTTTTCCCTCAAGACACGTCTCTATATAATAATACATTATTGTTTATTTTCTTATCTATCTCTCTCTTTCTTGGTCAATAATTGTGATATTATTTCGATTGTTTTTATAATATCTTATTTTTCAAACTATTTTCCATCTTTTATACTGGTCAAATCCTTATTGGTAACGCAGAAAATTTTTTCTAATTTTATTACAATTTTTAATACCTTAAGTAATTGTTTACAAAAAGAATAATAATATCGATTGATTTTTTCAATTATTTTTATTATAAGTATCAGTTGTTACAAAGGTAGTTAGTTTATGCATATGTAACTTTTATAAAACAATGCAATTTTTATATTTTATTGTTAAATAGATTTTTGTAAGAATTCATTATAAAATATTTTATAGAAAATAATGATAATGAAATATGTTAATTTATAAGAAAATAAAATTTTTTATATAAGAGATAATGAAATCAATAAGAACAATTTAATTATCATATTCGCTGAAAAGTACTTGAAATATTTTTTACTAGTACTGTTGTATAGTCATCAAAATTCATTCAAATTTTGCATATAATTTAATCGATTCATACAAATGCTATTTTTATTTTTTAAATATTAAAATAATTTCTTATATATATATATATATATATATATATATATTGCTATAAAAAATGCACTTACATCTTCCAGACACTAAAAAAAATATTAATCATATATTGAAACTTAAAACTTTCATTTTTGTATTTGTAAACGAGTTAACGAAGTAACCGAACTTAAGTTTTATTTGATTTTCGGCAATCTTCGACGCCACACCAGTTCAAAAAACAGAATTATTTTATTGAATTGTGGAAATATGGTAAAGGCACTCGTACAATAACTCATACCAAAAAGTCAAATCCTTTGAGATGATTTCGGATGAAGTTAGTTGAACATGAAAACAGCTTTAGGTGTATTTACGCTTTTCGCTACAGATGTACGGCACGTCTAGTATTAAGAGCTCCGCTATTTGCGGAGTAATTATACTTTGTCATTGGAGGCTGCAGTGCTTTGCATGTATCAACTCTGAATAAGCGAAGCACTGAGAACGTCGCAACATCCAAGCTTTATTTCGACTTAGGCCCCGGTAAAATGTCGTGAAACCAGTGCAGTGTGAATAGCCTTACTCAAGGTGGTTTCTCCAGAGATGTAGTGACCGCAGGATAACTCTCCTTTGCTGGTATCTATCTTCAATACACATAATTCTCTAACTCTAGTTTGTTATTGTCATCGCAGATGAGCGTCTTGCGCTAGCGTCTCTTACAGTCTAACTTTTCTTGATCATTTGCTTCGTCCATGTCTTTCGAATCATAACAGAGATTATTTCATCTATACCGAATATTCGCTATCCGTGGGCTTCTCTGTTAGAATCCTTAGTTTACTTTGATTTAGAGTAAACAACCCAACTGATGACAACTTGAGCATGTTGACGAGGTAATTTATTTGAATTAACCAATGATTAATTTTATTAAAAATGTTAATAGATCATTTGGTAGACGTTAATCCATTATTTTTTAGTTAAATAATATATTTACTCTGACAGTTATGTCTTATACATATCATTTATTTCATAATAAAGATATAACTTGTATTAGTAGTTTATTTATCTATTGCGATTGTGAACATTTTTGTGATAGATATTTCTCACATTTTCGAAATGCTCAAACAATGAAATAAAATAATAAACCATTAGCTGTTGTAAAGAATTGCTAATGATTATAATTAAATATGTTAAAATATAAATTAAACTGATCCTTCGTTAATACCGAAGAACGAAATCTCTTTCCTTATGAAACAATCTCAAGTTTGGAATAGTTAGCGAGGAGATCATCTATCTGCCCAATGATACGAATATTCAAGGATGTTTAAGACCTCTGTGCTCTTCTATTTATCCACGGTCGAGTGTGGTCACGTGGCTGTGTATATACAGTTTCCCAGTATGCTCTTGAGCTTTAACGAGCGGGAAAGCGACTGATACGGAAGTAGGCAACAGCAATGGCAGCAATAGTCCAACCCCGCTAATTCCAACCGAAGCACAACCACACGATCATCCTAAAACAAGAAGCGCCTGACTTGCTCTAAGCTACTACTGTCTACAAGGAGATATACTAGTCTTTCCTCGATGTTTCTCCCAGCTATTTCCCCACGCCTTGCACTTCCCCTTTCACTTTTACGATGCCTTGTTTCTCTCTTTTATGTACCGCGGAAACATTTCGTAAAATTTACGCTTGTTTACGTGTCAACTCTAGGTGTACAAGTAACAAGAGATAACTTAATATTTACCGCACTAGACTAAATAACGTATTTTATTTGATATAAATTACCTAGGGTGATATATTTTAATATATTACTTACGTACAATTTCTTTATATACAAATTAACTTTTAATTAATACGGATAAAATAACATAAGGATCAACAATTTGAATAATATCGAATAGATAGCATAATATTTTTTAAAAATAAATATATCTTTAAGGATTGCAATATTATATATGTAAATTCTTTTAACATTTGTAAGTATGTAATATATATATATACAATAATTAAATATACGTAAAATTACATTTATATAGTAATCGCTGTATTAATAAAAATGCAAAGTTACATTTCTCATCAGCATATCCATTAGAATAAAATTATTAATCCACATTAATGAACGATATAAATATCATATAATGTTTATATTAAATTTGTGACAATATATGCAATTTATATTATAATTATAAAAAATTTATCATTCAAGTTCATTTTTTTAATTTTTAACGATTGAATTCTTCTTAAATAAATACAAAATTTTACATTAAAATTTTATTCAGTGAAAAATGCGTATACATTCTTTTTTTTTAAAATAAAATTAAAAACTAATATAAAATAATCAGATTATTCATTCTATATTATGGATTATCATAAAATTAAAATAAATAGTTTTAAAAATAATTGAAAGTAAAATTTTTCTAATATAAAAAAATATATAATTTGGAGTTTGTCAAGAATGTTGAATATTTTATTTTGTATTATTATTAATTTAAAACCATGCAAAAATTATATGCATAAATTTATTATTTAGTTCATTAAATATTTTAAAACATGATGTAGATAATAATGAATATAATAATGAAATTATTCTATTTTTCTTAATTTTTATTTTCTAAAGCAGTAAATTAAAAATGCTCTATGAAGTTCAGTCTTAAGTTTTTAAACGTAATCGGTCTTGCGTACATTTTTCTTTTCCACACCTTTTTAAAAAAAATTTATATATTTATTTTTATATAAACGTTCTTTTTATCATTTTATTAAATTTCTAATTTTCTTTATATACCATATTTATATATACCCTCTATTTATTTTTTTTAAACTTTTCAGAATCTGTATTATTTTTTGTGTATCTGCCACTTATTTCTTATAAAGTTATTTCGAAATCTAGTGCATTTTAAATTATTTGAGAAATGGTATACAATATTTTTTGCAATAAATCTATAATGATGAAAGTAATATTTCACATTAAATTAATCTAAACTATTTTTTAATTATGTTAAAATTATAGTCCTACTTACGAAATATTAAACGAAATTGGTTTGCATTTAATTAATCATAATTGTATCTTTCCTTTTTATATTTCTGCATATTTACCTAGTATTTAACCTAATTTGTATCTACGGCTTACTTTACCGATTTACTTACACTCTTCAACTTTAATTTGATTACTCTTTCTTCGCATTTTAAAATTTGGACTACATTAAACATGCATACATGATTATTTATTTATCGAAGATTAGATTTCTTTTTAAATTCATACGCAGCAATATTTTAATTAATTTTTTTAATCGTTTATCACTAATTATGTTTATGAAGATTGTAGATTTATAGAAACACTATAAGTGTTACGAAATTATAATTTGAAAAATTCTTTGTTTATTTACAATGTAGTTGTATTTATATTTATAGATATGAATCATGTTTTAAATGTATTAAAAGAATGAAAGTTTATTTTTAATACCTAATATATTTGTATAATATATTTTTTTAATAACTAGAAGAACCGCGATTTTTTAATAAAAGTTTTATTTTATAAACCTGAGTATTTTTTATTCATTCGAAAGCTGTTTTTAAATTATCTAAGTGATTTTTCATTTATGAGAAATTAATTTGTACATCAATTAGCTCTACGTCAAATACAATGAAAATAGCATTTTTCATTATCTTCGTTTACTCTTCATTTCATTCCTCGGAAATAAAAAATCAGTCAATTTATCTATAAAGGACATCGAAAAGAAAAATTTATAGTTTTCTTTTGTTATAAAAAAATAACATATAATATTTATATGAAAATTATATATTTTGATCAAATTGTTTAATTTTTTTATATTTTAATTTACGAAATATATAAATATATTTACTTTATTTGTAAGTAGTTTTTATACAAATCTAAGAGATTATATTTAGAAATATATGTTTCATTTTGTGCAAATATACTACGTGTATAATAAAAATATGTAATTAAAATAAATATATTTCAAACGTATAAATACACCTCAATTTTTATTTTATATAATTTTTATTTAAGTAAAAAATAATTTTAAATTCTGATTACTTCATAAGTTTTATATACTATTAAATATTTTTAAAACAAAGTTCATTTTTTTATCAATGTTTAAAATGGATGCACACAATCTTTTCAACTATCTTCAAATGGTAAATAAATATACTCATTTTTAAAACTATAAAAATCTTCATAATTGCTAATAAAATTGATAAAATTTTTATAAAAGATTAAGTTTTATCCACAAGATCAACAAACTTTGGATTTCATAAACATCTTTGTGAATAAAATCGAGTTAAAGAAGACCTAAATCCTTCAGAAAAGGGGTATACAATGTTGTCATAGACTCCCAAGATTAAATGATAATGCGCATAGTCCATAAATAAAAGAAGACAGTGAAAGGGAAAGTTAGATAGAGATGGAACAGATTATATTTGAAATTGGACAAGGGGGAGCGATTTGAAAACAGGTAACTTTCTGAAAATGAATGGTCATGCGCTCGCGAGTGGCCATCCGAACAAGATATACGAGCCGAGTCCGTTGACTTATGACCTCCATGTTATGTTCGCTCCCTTTCGATATCTCTCCTCTCCATGTACGTATCTTCGTTTTCTTTTATTTGCTTTTCCAAATCACAAAATACTCTAAAAGTAAGTTTAAAATACGAAACATGAATCGTCGATTATTGTTAATAAGTTGCGTTTTTACTGTCATAACACCCTACAAAACATACTTTTTCTCCTTTCTACTTTAAGAGTGTTTATGAGGATCAAAAGTACAAATTTAAAATTTAGATTCTGAAATGTAAAATGCAGATTTAACTTGGTAGAAGTGACTTAAAAATAGTTTATTCTTTGTCCTGCAAAGCAAGGGAAAAATTTTAAATATTTATTCTAATAATTTAATTTAAAAAAATTATATTTTAGGTTTACTTTAATTTACTGAAAATTATATTTTGCAATTATTTTCATTTATTACTTTTATTTCAATAAGATTTAATACATAAAATTAATATATTATATTAATTAATTTAATATGAACTTTATTATGGTATCGCTTTGTTTATATGAATATAGTAGAAATCGATTACTACTAGAAATGGAGAAAATACCATTAAGAGTACAATTTGTTAAATAAATTAAATAAACAACCTGAAGATTTGCTTTTTTTACTAAGTGCTTCCTTTGTAATATGATTAGAAAAACAAACCAATCTAATATTACCAAAGAAATCTTAAAATTATATTATTTATAATAGCTTTTATATTTTAATTTAGCTATTATTTATAAAAAGCTCTTAATTTTATAATCAAGATTAAAATATTCAAATCTTATATTACAAATACATTATAATTTTCGTTATTTTGAAAAATTATTTCATAAAAATAATTAGAATAACATGATAACAACATAACATAATGAAAATCCAATAGAATGTATTATAGTAAATATAATAATTAATAAAATCAATAATATAAAAATATTTTCTTAAATACTATATTTCAATCAAAAAATTTTGTGATAAACATAAATTTAGTTATAAAATTGGTATGCACCATGAAATTGTTTTTTTAGTTGAAGATAATATTCCTTTTTAACGACAAAATAGACAGAACAGATTAAAGTTAATAAACAAAAAACAATGCAGGATCGTTAACGTCAGAGTAACATATGGGCTACAAAATGCAGTTTTTTAAACGTGTCACATTTCATGAATGTATATGAGTATGTATATATACATTTTTCTGTATTCAGCTACGTCAGTACGAATATGTATAAGTAAGAAATTTATGAAACATAGTGCGAATAAATAATGTACTTTAGGTATATCAATTATACATGCGATAATAAAAAATAATAAAGAAAAAATACAACGTTTCGTAAAATTGGAAACTGAATACTTATTATCTACTCGGAATTGCTATTATTCTATTACTGTATTGCTATTCATCAATACATTCTAGTATCTTGAAGTTAATGTAAATCAAAACAATCTAATACGATATAAAAAAATAAAGATAATTTGATTTAACTTTTATAAATCTTAAGATAAATAAGTATTTCACAAAAATTATCAGTTCTTAAATAATCTAATCAATAAAATTTTTTGCACAACTTCAGAAGTTTAAAATAAATAAGAAAGTTTCAACCCTTGAGCCATGATTAATATTAAACGAAAATATTTCTAAGTCAATTTATTAAAAGTAGAGCAATAGATAAAATCACGAGGAGGGAGTAACAAAACATCGAAAACCCAATATCTCGTGTCTTATTGATAGTCCATACTTGGAAGATTAAATTTGATATATAATAGACGATAGGTAAGCAACTGAGAAAGAAACATCGAAGTGGGTAAGAAGGAGGAAGCACACGCAAAAGCATGTGTACGTTTAAAGAGGCAACGTTTATATATGTGGTGCACTGCTTGGTTCCTCGCAACTCTATTTACAAGATAAGTTTAAACTAATTTATCCTCGACTACGCTTTAATAGATTACAGCTGGTGTCGTCATCGACACCCACAACGGTGCTGAGTACAAATCTGTTCAAAGGACATTTCCTATTAGCTCCCAAAGGTATACCCATTGCGAGTATTGTTATATATTTCTCAAGGTTAGCTTTCTTTTAACGAATTTTCAATTTCTTTTAGATTTTCATTTTGCTGATCAAATTATATTGATAAAGTTTTAAAACTTATTATTCAAGATTCTTAATCATGGTTACAAATCTGAAGGATTATTGATGAATAAATGATAAATAAACGAACTTACAACTAAAAAAAAAAAATTAAAACATCAAAACATATTATTCATAAATGTATTAAAAAATTTTCATACATTTATAATTAGCATACATCAATTTATATTTATGTTATTTGAAAATACAACATTTTTAATAATTTCATATAAGATTTTATGATTTATTGACATCAGTAAAATTAAAATTTCATTCCATTAATGTAAAAAAATTTTTTTTCAAGTATTGTACATATATTAATAAATGCTACATAATGATATTATATTATTTTTACATAAATATAGCTATGCAATGTAAATCCTGTAAAATTTAATTCTTCTTGTATAATGTAATATCTCTTAATATGAATAGCAATTTTTCAAAATTTAGACAAATAAATATATTTATATTTATATTTTATATTTTACTAAATTATACGACCTTTTTAGTTTCTGAATGATACAAAATTAAAAACTAAAGATATAAAAAAATGTTTATGTTATTTTCTTTCTAACATATACATTTGTAATTTAAAACTAGAAAAATAATGAACAAATATATAAAATTAATTTTATGATCAAGTAAGAGTACTTTTTCTTTCAAAATTAAATTTATATTATGCGATTACGAAGATTTATTATATAATGATGGTTTAGAAAATATTTTTAGGGAAAAACAAACGTAATAAAAGCTTTAAGATAAAAACATTTCAAATTTTATTTATATTTCAAAGTTAAATTATTAATATACGACTAATTTAATGAAATATATTAAAAGCATAAAACTATTACTTTTTTTACTTAAATCTTTCGTTTTTAATTAACTTTCCTCTGGATTTATCAATTTTTTTTGCATTTTTTGAAAAACAGTATATACTATCTTGTGAATGTAACATAATTAATAATTACTAACAATAATATACCAATTTTAAATATTTTTTAAACTACATGATCTTTTAAAATAATATCCGATACCATATCGTTTAAATTTATCTTTACATTTCGTATTTCTTTATGGATAAATCGCTTAAGATCTTCATTGAAACATTTTTTTAAATTCATAAAATCTTTATTTAAAAAATAATTATGTGATTAATTAATTATTTTCGTTTAATTTTTGCAATATAATATTATCACAACTTTTCGAAAATTTCAGATAATTGTTGTCAATATTATTATTATTATTATTATTATTATTAAGGGTGACCTGTTAATAATATTTACTTATATTATATATTAACGTATTGGTTAATTTTTAAACAAATGAATGAAATTAACAAATGTCATACTGGAAATTTGGTTCTAAGATTGAAATAATACTTTTTACAGTTATAAAACCTTATAAAATTAAAATTAAAATTTATTCACATTTATTAATATAAAATTGCTTGTAAACACATGTTTCATTCTAAAGTTAAATGTATAATAATTTAAAATTCAAGTTAATATATTTATATATTAATACAAATTATATTAACGTGTTAAAAGTTTTTACCCGAAATTTGGCATTTTGCTATATTCGATCAAACGAAATAATAGTCTACATGCTAAGAAATATTTTCAACTATAATTTCAAAAATTTTCTAGTTGTTTAACAATTTTATATTTAGAAAGAAATATTTCTTCTAAAACATACAAAGATAGATTTTATGACTATCAGTTCATTTAACTAAAATGGAAAAGTTAATTTTAATTAGTTCTTATTATAATATTCAAATATCATTTTAATACAGTTTAATAATTTAATTTACTATTATATTTTAATTATTTAATCATTTAATATTATAAAAGTACTTTAAAAATATTTACTGTTATGATTGGTTAATCTGTCATAAATTAAAAGACTACCATTCCAAATTTAATGTTCAACTGTAAGTAAATAGTAATTTATTACATATATATTCGAATCCAATTATTCAATATTTCTATAATCCATATAATGTTTTATCGTAGCATATAATGAATGTATCAATTTTTATTAAGCTTCTTAGTTGCAGTTTATAAAATCCTTTTGTATTCGGAGATATTTTTATGAGAATATTGCACTCCAGCTATAATTAACACTATAATAAAATGTCCCTATTTTATTAAACACGTATTTCAAGCATACGTTAAATATGCACTTATAATACCTACATACTATGAGCCTGAGTTTCTTGAATATGAAATTTTATAACCTCATTTGGAACCTTTTTCAGGTCTCTAATTTTACAATATAATCAATAACTAAATTATTAAAAATAAACTATAATTGTATATTTTTTATTAATATTTACTTTTTTATATGTATATTTCTGTAGTAAGTCAATACATTATTTTAAACAACTTAAAATTTGTATGCAGATATTATAACAAAGAGTTACTATATTTTATAAGTTACGGAAATACCTTCTTATGCCATAAATCTTCTTTTAGTCATTTTATTATTTTCGAAATAAATTCCAATAGCATTATTTTTTAGAATAAACTTACAAATATTATTTACTTTTATACGAAATAAGCTGATATAATTGTACGATACAAAAACAAGAAAATTTTAAATATTTAAAAATTTTTCATAATGACGTTTTACCTATTTAAATCTATAGTTAACATATTATGTATTTATTTCTAATTTTAATATATTACTGCATTTTTCGATAATTAATTTAGGTTAATAGATAAATTTGAATAAGTACACGTAACGTAATATTAATTTATGTTGAATCCCAACAAAAATTTTTGAGTATATATAGTATATAATAAAATGAAAAATATTAGTAAATACAAAAAATATTTAAAATTTAGAGCGTAAAGTATACATTATTAGTTTTTTAATAAAAATGAAAAAATTATTGTATATTTTATTATGTAACAATGAACAAATTCTTAAATTTAACTATTTTAATACATATATTGCGTATCTACAAAGTAAATGAATCTTATATTTAAAAATATTTCTTCTTTTTAAAAATCGATATTCCGGAGCCAAAAATTTTATAAATAATATTTTATATATATTTATAAAGTTTCAAGTAACTTATTAATCGAAATAAATGAATATTGCTCATTGATGAAAATATTATTAGTACCGAAAGAGGTTATCGATAAAAACCAAAAAACAAAACGAAAGCTATGGTATAGGTCAGAGTCAAAAAAAGCAAGATACTCATGAAAAAGTTTATTTATTGGAACCCTTTAAGGTATGGATGATTGGGTTGCATTTCCTCGAGAGAAAAAAGACCAGTAAAAGAGAAAGGTACGGAGGTACCGAGTGGAGGAGTCGGAAGGAATCGAAAAAAATCGGAGGTTCAACGAGTAATTCGTAATTCAATGAGTAATTCAACGGGCGATTCAATGGGTGATTCAATGCGCGATTCAACAGGCAATTCAACGTGCGATTCAACAGGCGATTCAATGGGCGATTCAACGGGCGATTCAACGAGCAGACGCGGTGGCAGTGGCCGGATAGAGAAGGAGCGAGGTCGCTCGGAGCGGGGCCTCACCATCATGTCCTTGATGCGGTCCACTGGCCGGAGCAGTACGGTCGCGGTTGCCGGAACGGCAGCCAGCGCCGCTCGGTGATGATGTTGCGTGTACGAGAGTTGATGAGTCAGCTGGTGAGGCTGCGACTGGCTCGCGATACAGCTGTACGCGCAGTTGCAGGCCAGTTGCTGGTGGTGGTGGTGCTGATGCGGTTGTTGCTGGTGGTGGTGATGGGTCAAGTATTGCTGCTGCTGGTAGTGGTGGTGGTGATTCTGCTGGTGCTGCTGCTGCTGGTACCCAGAGCTTGCAAGGGCTAAGTGACCGAAGGCCGCGGCCGCGGCCGCCGCCGTCGCCGCTGCCGCTGCTGCCGGGTTACTCGCGGCTGCTGCTGCCGCTGCTGCGGCGTGCTGCTGCAGCGGCGTCGGCAGGGGCACTACTGCCGCTGCTGCTGCTGTCGGGGCTGCTGCCGCGCCCGCGTCTCCACCAGCAGCCGGCACGAACGAGTACGAATGAAAATACGTGGTGGCGCCCGAGGCAGATACGGCTTTGACGTCGAGGAGAGCCGTCGAGGCGGACTCACAGCCGAGTAGAAGCTTGGCTCTGAGTGAAGACTTCTCGTAACCGAGGTTGCCGAGCCCGGAATAGCCCTTGCCGTCAAGGAGGCTGTCCCACTGTCCCTGGTGTTGCTGGTGCGACCAGTGGAGGCGCACGCCCCCACTGAAATTCGCGAATGTCGGCTCGCTGGACCACCACAGCTTGTCAGCGTTACCGTTGCCCTGGATACGAGCTTCGAGCGCGCTCCAGTCGACAGAGGCCGCTCTACTCAGTCGCGTGGCCAAACCAAGGCAGGACTCACAACAGGAATCTTGGTGATCATTTGTTCGAAGCTCCGGTCGTCGGGGCCAGGAGGAATCGACTTAACGTGTTGCCGCAAGAACAAGTCGTAGCATCGAGGGGCGAGATTATCGCAAGTCAGCGCTCGTTCGAGCGCGCATATTATCCAACTTGTTTACACGTACCTAGTTCTGTAGGTTTTCTTTATATATATATGCACGCGCGCGTTTATATTTTAAATACGATGATTGTCACTCGCCGAATTTAATTCCACAGGTGAGACACTTTGCTCGAGTATATTGAATATTTCTCTAATTATTATTATACAAATTCAAAGCGTACCTTTGCTTTTATACGTTATATGTTAATATAAGTTTATATATTGCACGTAATATATATACAGTAATTGATTGCCATTATAACACGTATAGTTTTAGAGGAAATGTACGAAGAGGCTGCGTGAATCACAACATTTAGTTGATTGTATTTTCGCCTAAGAATTTCGGGTCCTCCGTTCGGTTCTTCACCTTCTTTATCTTGTCGATTCGTTTTACTCCTCCGTTATTTCTTCTTTACACTATTTGTGGAATCGACCCACTTGTACTACTGGACTTGATTGTCTTGACGCGTTTCTCTCGCCGTGGCGACGTTTTCTATTAAATCTTTACATACCTCTCCTCGCTCTCTCACTCTCACTCTCTCTCTCTCTCTCTCTCTCTCTCTCTAATACATTTAAAATTTACGCTTATACGCTTCGCTCATATTTGATTGATATTTCATTAAATTTTCTCTTGTTTAACAATATCGATTATTCTTATGTATGCTATGTTTATCTTTTGAAATCCGAGTTTTTTTATATTCGTAGATAAAGTATCGTTCCCTCGTCTATGAGCCTTTTCTTTTCTTATTTTCTCAGTCGTTTAGTTATTCGTTTGGTTGCGTAGTGAAAATGCCGATGGGTAAAGTGGGACAGATAAAGATATGGAAAGGTATTTCGAGTGCCTAATAGATGGAGGGCGAGTTGCGTCGGACTCTTCCTCTGAACTGGCAGCCGTTCGTTTTTTGCGTTAAAATCAAACTCGACTTTCGAGGATTTCCTTGGTACCACTGCACCACGGCCTAGTCTTACTTCTGAGAACTCCGACTCGCGCTTTCGGTAGCTCAATGGATGGAAACCGGGACTGTTTACGAGTTTATGAGCGTTCGCGGGTCACTTTTGCCATTCGTGCCTCGACGTTCCAAGTAGGATGGACAGGGTCGCTGCCTGCGCGCACTGAAATGACCTTTCCTCTCGACGCTCTTCTCACCTTTCTCTTATTGCCCCTTGTTATTCGGTGTTTCCTCGTGGACACGTGCGGTTCGTTGTTTGAGAGTCACGCGCGAAGCGGATGAAAGGTCGAACAAGAGAGAAGATAGAGAGAGAGAGAGAGAGAAAGAGAGTGAGAGGTGAATCGGGAATAGTGTGGAAGGAAGGACGGTAACGAGAAGTAGATAGAAAGAGAGAAAAGGAATAGATGGACGAGTCGAGGAAGCGAGAAGAGCGGTGAATGTCGAGAGGTGGCACGGCGCTAAGAGGAGCGTCCTACCCGATCAGTTAGCTTGACACAACTGGCGCGCGAGCCCGAGGATGGTCGACCTGACGTGCGCTTCCGCGTGCGCGTCGCTCCCGACCCCACCACTGGCTCGAGCCGCCGTCGCCCGAACGGCCAATCGCGCTGGGGGCGGGGCGCCAAGCTCCGACATCAGCACCAGCAGCACCGTCCCCCGGGAGAGGGATCCGAGCGCCGTCTCCTTAATGCTCCGAGACTAATCCACCGGGACGCGACCTGTGTGGAACTCTTCGGACTTTGTTCCTACACCCGTACGGAGTTTGGAAATTTTTACCACGATCTCTTACTTTTTCACTCAATCGAAGCTGCAGTTCAGCTTTCGATTCGTTTTTCGATTCCTATTCTGAGCTTTCCACCGATTCTATCCATCGACAATTCTTTTTTGTACTGATCGATTGCATTGATAAACTATAATCAATGATTAACTCTTAATCAACTCCTAATCTCAATGATCTTTCAACTATTATTTAATATTTCCTTAAATTACATCGCAATTATCAACTAACGAAAAAAATATTTTTAAATATTTCTATTACTAATGAGTAGCATATTATATATTATATATTACTAGTTTAGAGAAATTAATATCCAATGTTTGATGTTAAATATAATTAATAATCGTTACTTTTTTTGTACTTGATATATGTGTACATATATAATATCATGAGTTTCTTAAACTTTTTATCATTTTCAACATATCATTTATATAGATGAATTATCTACAAACTCTTAAATTATTTTATAAAAGTTATATTTAATTAATTTAACTTTTAATAAATTTAAATTTATCGATATATTGTTTATATCTATTTGTATACTTTATTTATTTAAAACTAGCTTTTTGGTTTTTTATTATTAATTATACAATACTATTAAATTAATACAGAAGAAGCTAAGTATGTATTTATAAATGTAAATATTTAATATAATATATATGATGAATAAGAAAAAAATTTGGAATTAGTCATTTGAAATTGGTAAAATCTACTTATAATAATATTTTCCTATATACTGATATTATATTTAAATTTATCATACATATTTAAGACTTTGGATCTCACACTATTATATATGAAACAAATATTTTGGTTATGAAATATCGAGATTTTACAATTTAAACAAGTTAAAGTATCGAAGGGATTGCAGAAGATTTCAGATACAATAATTTCAAACTAATCAATACTTTATATAATATTAAATTTTCATTGAACATTTAGCGACAGCTGATCGGTGCAGTGGATTGCCGCGATTTGCATGCAAGGATTACTAGTGGAAGCGAAAGGCGCAACCTATGAGACTCTCTTTACTCCAGGATACCGTCTAAGCATGATATAGTGAAATTGCCGATGCATTAGTAAGAGATGTCTACCAACTTTGCAGGCATTAATTAAGAAAACCACGAATCTCTCACCAAATATGAGAAGGAGGAGGAGGAGGAGGAGGAGGAGGAGGAAGAGTAGCAGAGGATCGACAATCATCGGCTCTGCAATCGCAGCAAAACTTGGGGTTACTGATTTACGAGCCGCGCAACTTCTGCCAAGAATCTTCCACGTGATCGAAGAGAAGTTGCATATTCGTCGGCTATTCAATTCTGATAAGAGGAAGGCCAACTCACTCGACATTCACGGGGTTGTTAGCGGATGTGCGATCACAGTTCGACAGACGTTATTGTCATGTTTGAAAAGTAGTTGGTATTTTTCTTACCGATAACAGATGGACAAAATATCGTGTTCATTTTGTATCTATATGCAGACAATTAGCAATTGTTCCTTTTATTCTTATAATTAATATATTATTTTATTTTTTAATTAAATATTTTGATTTTAAATTATACAAATGCCTGCAATTTGGATTTTATATCTTTTATACTTGACTTATATCATTATAACTAATTTGATATTAAAATATACATTAAAGCCTTTGCATATATTTAAAGGGTAAAAGTAACAAGTTTTTTATGTCTGCCACATAGATAAAATACGTTTATACTAATTTGTTTTTGTACAATATTGTCTCTAATGGGACTAAACTTGATTTAATTAAATATTTATAAAATGGAAAATGTACAGTTTAGCTGTATTATTAGGGCAAAACAAATATAGTCGGGGAAAATACTGTAACCTAATTATTTTCATTACTTTAAATTCATAGATACTCATTCATAATATACCAATTATATGTGTATTCAAAAAAGTATAATTAAATTCAATATACTTTTTAACTAACCTATTACGTAACGTTGAAAAATGAAAAACGATTCAAAAAGAAAATAGCTACTATGTAAAAGCATAAATTGTAAAAATAATGTTTATATCCACTATAAATTAATTTTAGTACTAATTTTAAACATCCGTAAAAGATTTTATAATTTTATTTATAATTATTATTAATCTTATTAATGACTCTGTACCTTAAAAATTAGTTAAGCGTTAATTAAAAAAAAAATAAAAAAAAAATTTTTCAAAGTCGAATAATAAATAAATTATATTTATTATTAAAAAAGTAGAGTTAACAGAATATTATTTCACTAATTTTTTCTAATCAAAAGCTTTTAGTAAATTAAATTTGTAATTATAACTTTAGTTGTCTTTATTCAAGGTATGGTTCTAAAAGTTTCATAGAGAATGTAATGCATAATAAAGTTGTTTATGAACACTATTAATTAATTTCAAAATATTAAGATATTTTCAAACATTTTATTTATTTTTTCAAAGTTATAAAATCATTTAGATTAACTTTACAATATTACCACGAACTATTTTTAATTATTAATATAATGAGATGAATATAATAGAAGAAAAATCAAAATAATTAAATTAATTTATTTATAAATTCATGAATTGCTGTGTATACTTTGTAATTAACATATTTTTATATATTGCAGATTCTATGGATAAAATTGAAAGTATAAAATAAAATAAAGAGTATATATATATATATATATATACATATATATATATATATATATATATATGTATATATATATATACATACATAAATATACATTAAACATGCTTGTATAAAATTTAGCATAATATTTATTGAAAATATGATGGTAAGGAATAATATTTTAATAATTTGAGTAAAATGAATTAATGAAGATGAATTATTATAAATATCAGATACATTTTTTGATGAATTTTAAGAATTGTTGGGTTAAATTTAATTATATTTCAAATTTAATTCGACAAGTAATCAAATGTGATTTAATTAATAGACATTTTTATACATAAATAACTTCTGTAAGTTGGATAATTCATAACATTTAACTTACAATAAAAGAATAATTTTAATCTAACGTAATTAGGTAAAAATTATTACCTAATTAACGACAAATAAATTGTATTAAATAACCTTACAATATACCATTGTGCCTGAATAAATCAAATATCTTCGTTTTACGTGATGTAAATATATTTGTTAAATAATTTTTAATTTAATGTAAACGATTATTCAAGAATTTCAAAATATGAATTTGATTTACTTGAATGCAATTTATACAATTAAATTTTGTAAATTCATAACACTGGTTACGTACCTATAACATCAATTCTTATCTATTTTTCAAGATTTCAAAAAAGATCACGAGGCCTTAGGCAAATTCAAAATTTGTACAATGTAATTAAAATATGTAAAAATTTAGCAAGACTTAAATCTTGGAAACGTTGAATGAGAAGAAAAGCCTCTTGTAGATAGACTTCACCTACAGTATTAAGTATTTCTTGGAAGGGAAGGGACAAATTATCTTTCACTCTCACGATTCTCTGCGGCTACGACTACGTCATCTTGACATATTATTAGCACGTTATTAACACTGTATTAGAGCTGGTAATTCGCGATTTTGGAACTTTAAGTAGGTGTATATAGAGAGTGGGACAAGTCTAGAGTCCCTCGTGGGTTTATATATCTTCTGAATTACATTAATTCTTACTCGCCATTACCTTAATGCTTGAATTATCAGTTGTGTAATATTTGCAATTATTAATTATGCCTCGGATAGTGTTATTAATAATAACATATAGATATTCTTATTACTTTTACAGTATTCATGGTTTATTTAAATATTTTACCACCGTTAGTAATTTCGTATAAGTTTTCATGAATTCAATAAAAAACATATTATTTCAACAAAATCTTAGTTTAGTTAAAGTTTAATTGTATTTTATGTGATTTTAATTTATTTAGTATACAGTTCATACATTTTTTAAATTTTTGAATTCTAAATATATTATATATAAATAAAGATATATATATTTCATATAAAATATTATTATAAATATATTATAAAAAAAGGATATTACTATTAAAAACTTTAATCCTGTACAATTTTCTAGGTTCATTTTGTTAATTCATCATTTTGCACACGTGTTTTGATTTATACAATTAGGCAATAATATCTATAACATTTTAATTATTAATATTAAGCTATATCTTTTACAAGTCTATATTATAAATCTAAGAAATACAATTATACATGGAAACTCGATAAAATAAATAGATATATAAAATAAAAACAAAACTAGAAAAATAGTGTATATTCAATTATTTTTTAAATGTTGTATAAAGCTAAATTTTGCTAAAATTTTATAAACATTTTATTGTTATTTTTATTATTGTTAGTAGATAAAAACAGTACTATCAATATGATTTTCTATTTACGAATTTTTACAAAATCCTTTAACAGAATTTTGGAATGTAAAAGAATTTTCCTGATCGACTTTCTTTTTATTTTTTCATTTACTTGAATAAACATATATATTATTTTATATTATGATTTTGAATTATAAACAGAGTAAAGAATAAAAAAATATATATACATATATCTTAAAATAAATGATACCAAGAATCATGTAAAATTAATATAAAAATTTAGATAACTAATAATTTTTCATGAAAAAAGATTAATATGTCATGTTTAATATATTGAGTATTTGAAAATTGTGAGTAAATAATTTTTTCATTATATTCGAAATTATATTTTAGATTCAAATACATATTTTTTAAGTATTTTATATATAATACAATTGTCACATGCATCATGTTGAAATATTATTTATTATAAAATGAAAGCAATCCTTCATTTTGCATATATTGGAAGAAATTTTTCAGCAAATATATCAGAAATGATATTGTAAAGTATGAAAATATATTTTTATTGAGATTTTAAAAATTTACAGAGCGTTTAATATTTATTGATTTAGTTTATAAAAATATATCAAAACAAGTATATAGCTTCTAATTAATGTTTATTTTTATTATAATTAATATTTTAAGATAAATTTAATAATGATTGCATTAGTAACAATTAAGAAATAAAATAATTTAAATACGTGGAATAATTATTATCCATTATTTATGTAATTATAATTAATATTGATAAGTATTATACAAAAAACTTTAAATATAATTAGTTAGTATTACGTTACTGATTTTAAATATAGTGTAATATGTATTACACAAAAATTATCGATGACCTTATGTTTTAATCGTGAATTTTATTCGAGTTGTCTTTGAAACATTAAAAATACGATTTATGAATAATTAAAAGTGATACCTTAACCTAAATACATATATTTCAAAATATTTATTTTTTAAATATAATCCTAAATACTAAAAGTTAAATACATGCTTTGTTTATGCAAATTAATATTTCCGTTGATTCATTTATAACCTTTTATGGCTTTTTGTAAAATATACATGTAATGGGGGTCTTAGTCAAAGGGATAGATGAAAACATGCGGAAGCAAACGAAAGACTGAAAATAGATATCAGAGAAAGAGAGCTTAGTCAGAAAATTTTCATTATCAGCTTAAATCTGATCAAGCGGACAATCTCCGATGATGTACCTAATTCATTTGAGGATTTATTTTAAAACCTTTATTTTTCCTTTACATACTTTTAATTGTCATTATTTCTAATTAGACAGAGATAAAAAATTCAAGAATTACATTAATTTAATAAATACATTTTCATTGTACAAAGTTTGCTTTCATAAATACAATATGAAATTTACTATAAAATTATGAAATAAGTTTAAAAAGCTAGAAAAGTTAGTTGCAAATTATTCAAATTATATTATATTGAATTTTATATATATATAATTTATAATATTAAAAAAAATCTCTTTTCACACAGAGTTAAACGCTCAAAACGTAGTTACAATTTAAATAGATGAAATAATTGAAATAATTTTGAATAATAAATAATTGCTCATAAAATTATAATAACTTATTTTATAATGAATTATTAATATTTACTGAATTACATAAATGGCAGGTTTGTACTAATCAATAGTAAAATAAATTTTATTCAAAGTCCAGGTATACGTATATATATCAAAAAAAGGCGAACGAGAGAAAAAGCATACCCGGTAGAGCAGAAGTCACGCGCGCTTGCTTTCCTCACGGACACAAGTACTCGTTCGCGCGTGCCTTTTTACCACCCTCTCGGCTGATTTTATTGACCTCCTTATTTTGCCTCGAATGAAAATTAGCACACGAACTCGATTGCGATTCACATAAATTATGATAATTGACTCCTTTTATCTGCGGAGTGGCAGAATAAGCGAATTACCGTTATGATCCGAGTCAGTAATTATTCTTCTGTATTGTTTCAGTGCAAATATTAGCTGATGGAGTGATGGGATCGGATTCACTCAGAATTTTTATAATATAAGCTCAATAGAACTCTAAGTACTACTGCTATCGTTACTTTTCGGACTATTAACGCCAATGAGCGGAACGTTGCGATAAGTTTGACAAAAATTATTCAGAAAATATTTAAATTTGAGGCATTTTTCGGTTATTGAAATTTATTTGACACGGAATAAAGTGCAATTTTAGGGCCGAATTTTGTTCATCTTTCGAATATCATTGTTTGTGTGCGATATAACCAAGAGCTAAACTCAGTCGATTAATTTTCCTTTATTTTATTACATTTTCTTATCTATTAGTTTAACAATATATGTTTATTTTTCGTTACTCTTTTATTAATTTTTGTTTTTTAATCAATATTATCAATGGGATGCAATTATCGGGTTTTTTTACCGCTTTCAAAAACTTGATTAATATTTATACCCAATTCATTTAAATTTCTATAATTAAATGATATAATACGTAATGTATATGAAACTAACAAAAAATACTAAAATAATTAATCATTTTTATGTGGAACATTTACAGAATTTATTATAAATTATATAATACATATAAGAAAACAACTGTGTTATATAGAAAATTTTTAATACAAATTATACGTAAGACGCATTTTATAAACTTTATAGTTCATAAATACTAAATGGTTTTCTTCTTATAAAATTATCAGTATTATAATATTTTTAATCGAGAAATATAATTGCATATAACAGAAATTTATTAATAATGAAAATGCAATTTACTAATTAGTAAACGAACATTAATCAATCGTTTTGAATGATAAATCTGTACGTATCAGTTTAATACTTATAATGTAGCTGAATGATTGATATTGCTGATTAAAAATATCAATGTGAATTTGAAACAAGATAGTTATTTAATTTTCAATTCTGTCATAATTACAGATATTTTTAGTGTTTTTAACGTGTAATAAATTTTTAAAAATAAAATGATGAATTTCATATGAAAATTAATTAACAGTGAAGAATTAAAAATAAAATACATAAAGATTTATATGTATATAAATACGATACAGATATTCAATATTTAAAATTCTAAATAAAGTAATAATAAGTAAATATGACAATAAAATAAAAAATATTTGAAAGTATTGAATACCATAACTTGGGTGTTCATATTATTTTTGCAATATTGCTAATAAATGTTGATGTTATTATTTTACAAATCATTATTATTTTTAAATTATTTTATTTAAAAAATTAAAGAAAAACTTTTATACGATTTATTCTAAATTAAAATATCTTTCGTCTTATTGAAAAATAAATCAAAATAGGGACGTGTACCATTTAACCAATGTTATCTCAGTACGTTGTGTCTGCGCTCGAAGTAGTAGAGCGCGCATGAAAGTACGGCTTAATATCATCTCTATGCGCGTTATTGCCCTTTGGCTTGTAAATCGTACGCTATGAAAAAATGTATATAAGCTTCATACACACGATCAGGCTATTTTCCACACTTATGTAATGGGCTTTGTTGTCCGACGTTAACAATAAATCCCCATCGAGTGTTGAAATATATTTAATAATTAGCTAGCGCAACTACTGTTCGCAATATTCAAGATTTTTGACTTTATTTTCAACGTCTATTATCAAAATTACATTAATATATTAGGTATTTAAATCTAATAAACACAATATTTTTTTTACAATCATAATAAACCAATGATTTATATAACATATTACTTATGACTAATACGCTACCATATACAGTGAACGTAGTCTTGCAGGTTGTATATTTTTTTATTAATATTTTTTAATGAACATTTTTTTTTGTGAAAATTTGTTATGGGAAAACAAATTGTTTGGAACATTTTTTTATAGTTTTATTTATATATAGAAAATGGATAATCTAAAAAACTGTACATTTGTTAAAACAAATTAAAATGTATCGAATGACTGGGATAACTGAATTATATTTATGAAACTATCAAAAGTATTAATTTCAAATAATTTTCTATAACTAAATAAATATAGAGCGCATAAAAAAAATACGCATCTACATAATAAGCTAAGCTCATAACTATTTTTAACCAAAAAAATATGTCGTTTAAATAAATATTACAAGCATCAATGAAATTAGTCTATATTCGACACATTGAAGAAGATTCGAGAATTCTGATATTAAATACCGAAATATACTGAACGTATATTACTTTTTGATTATCTCGATTTGTTAGTAATAAAAGCAAATAAAATTACGGTAAGTTAGTAAAGCTATTATATACATTCAATTCACATGAAATAAATACTCGTTCTGCTCGAGTAAAAAATAGCTGGAATATTGGAACTAAAAAAGGTCGATTTTTCGGAACAAACATAATAATCCGAAAAATTTACTTTACAAGTTTGTGCAGTCCAGTCAAAAGTGTGTATAAACGAGACTGTTCGATGGATAAAAACATATCTGGGGACAACTTTACTATTTTAATTAACAGAAATATCTTGATCTACGTCGGGCTGAAAATTCAACGGTGATAAAGAAAATGTTTGAAGTATCTAACGCGTATAGGATTTTTCTATAAATTTTAGTTATACACCTTTAATAATAGCGAACCAATACTTTACCTATCTTACTTAATGCAATACTCCCTAAGTGCAAGTCTTTTTCCTTCAATTTCTTTATCTATCTTTCTCGGTACATATGTTCGTTTGCTTTCAAAACATACTGTTTTTCGAGCTTTGAATGCATCGGTCTTATCTATATACTTGTTATCGATGAAGGACTGAGTCAAAAGGGAGGTGACAGTCGATACGAATGAGTGATTGAAGGAATAAATAAATCTTTAACAAAATGAACGTATACTTAAACAAAGGACCATTATTAAATCTAGAGGTAAATATCATGTAAAATTTCGTCTGTTATCTCATGAAGTTGTGATTTATTAGTGCTTTTTATACAATTTTATGATTTTTATTATTCTGTTATAAAATCCATTATTATTTATGTCAATTCATTAAATTTTACGTCTAATATAAATATAATCAGTTTGACTTTTTAAGCGATAAGACTCTCTTTGTTTTCTGCTTTTCTCTATCTAGTTATACGCAATATTTTTAGGCTTAAATATCAAAATAATAAACTAACATAATTTTTATTTGACATAGATTCAATAAACATAAATATTAGTGAAAAATATTAAGCAATAAATTTTTTTCTTAACAATTAAAATATTTTTTTATATATAATTCAATTAAAAATTATGCGATTGTATTCTTGATATTTTTCAAACTATAAACTTATATTAAATTAAAATTTTAATGCACTGATTTAAATATGAATATATAGTTCAATTATAATATTTCTTCATTAGTATTTGTAAAGATAAAATTATTTTTTTTATAGTCATTATTGTTTTTAATGAAGAAAATTTATAATAATAGTCTTGCTTAGGTTATAAAAATATATTATTAAAAGGTATAGTCAGTATACATAATATGTCTTTAAAACTCTATGCAAAAATATTTTATTAAAAAATTTTTATATAAATTTAATTGTATATATACAATTGAGATTAATATTAATGTAATATAAAAATATTTAAATATTAAATGTATATTCTATAGATTATAATAAAAATGTAAGCAATTCATTAATAATATAATTATTAGCTAATTAAATATAGAAAAAACTCATATTATATGTATAACAATATTTACTTAATAGTAAAAGATAATTTTGTTTTATTTTGTAAAATTTTTTACAATTTTTTTTTCTTATTTTCAGCATTTATGCAACAATATAATTTTAAATGCCATAGTAAACGAGACTCTTATTATGTCATCCAAACACATGTGAATACTATCATTTGAAAGCTCAGGAGTTATGAGAGTATGTATACATTATATTCATACATAATAATATTTAACATTCATATACATTATTATATGAATATTTCAACATAAATTTATGGGATATTTGTACATTCTATTTATAATAATCATGTTTAAAATAGATTATTTTTATTTTGACTACTAATGAATTATTATGATTGTATTATGATAAATGAATTTATAAATAGAGAAAACAATTCATATATACAATAATTTATATATCAGTAACATATACTTACAGCACTAAATTAGATATTAATTACATTCTTTTAAATACAAAATAATAATATAATAATCGATAAATAATGTATAACATAATATACGATATAATAATCATTTGGTAAAAATAAAGTTAAATCATTAAATTATAAGTATTATTGAGTTGAAAAATCTGTTTTTCAATGCTACATTTAATTGAGTGTAAACATAGTTAAGAAATACTTTTATTTTATTGAAGTCACAATAACTTTAATAAATACAATTATAAAAAATTCGTAAAAGTAAATTTTTTTAATTTAAATAGATATTATATATTTCTAATAAAATATTGTTATATTATAAATTCGATAGTGATAATTAAGAATTTTAAAATGGAATTAAAATATAATACTATATGAATAATGAAAAAAATAATATTAACTACAAAAAAGTAAAAAAAATCATAAAATAATATGAAAATAAAATAAAAATGAAATCAAGTATAGATATAAAGAAAATGAAAAATTAAAGTATACGTACTAATACTAAAATTTTTAAAATAAGTTCTTTTTTTATTTAGAAATCCTTAATATGAACCAAAAGACAATTTACTTTTTTTAAGCGTGTATATGGACACGTACATGGTCACTATTAGAACAGAAGAAATCAATTTATCATGCATATGTGAACATATCAAGGAAAAATATTCTTTCATAAATTCCTCTGTATTCTACTTAGGTCGATGCAAATTTGAAGAGAAGAATATTAAGATTACATAATGAATATTATGATTTGTTTTGTTTATACAGTATGTAAGCAGTACTTTTAATCTTGAGGCCCTACTTTATTATGGAACGTATCATTAGTAAAAAATAATGTATATATCTTTCCATCATATTTATTTATATACATTGTGAACATTATAATAATGTTTACGTATAAATCAAAATTAAAATGACAATCTGATAGTTTGCGTATCAAGGAAATTGTATTTTAATATCAATCTATATAAATCAAAATAGTATTCAAATGTATTTTTTTTAAACTACCAAAGATACTTGTTTTAGAATTATTCACTTAAAAATTATAGTATTTGTTTATATGTATTAATTTTGATTACAAATAACATAATAAAATATGCTCCTGTGCAAATAATATGTTTAATATTCGCTGTGATCAACATTCCAATTTGAATTTTCACAAATAAATAAAATGTAAATAATATTGCAAAGTAAAGACTGATCGTTAATTAAAAATAAGAATCACAATGTAGTGTAATAGGAATTGATGTGCAATACATCTCTTTATACATATAGAACTAATTAAGTATATGAAATTTAATTTTATATAGCAAAAATCAGTTAATAAAACACATAATGACTATTCTCTTTCATAATATTAAAAACAGGTGATATTTATGTTAATTTAATAGAATAGTCTTATTATTAAATTTAATTAATACAATATAATACTTCCGCACAATATGATAAATACTTTTATCGTTAACATTTTTTAAAAAATTAAAAAATAATTAAAAAATAATAAATGAATTATATTATTTATTGATAAGAGAGTATGTATTTTAAAAAGTATAAAATATAATTCTTTTCCATAATTACCTAAGTTATAAAAATTAATCTGATAATTATGATATAATATTTTACCATAAACGTACTCCAATAAAATTTTTGACACTATTTTATTTTATATTAAAAATTTAACAATTCAAAATTTCACTGATTTGTATACTGTTTATATTTAGTTTAGAATATCGAAAGTAAAATTCTAAAGTATAAATTCCAATGTATAATATTTAATAGAAATAACTTCTGTTAACAAAGTCTTAATTTTAATATATCATGTATTAAAGTATTACATTTGTAAATATTCATTGTTTTAATTTTTGTAGTTTCACTTCATCGTAATTACATCTTTTCAAAATTAATATGTATAAAAAGCCTGACTACAATGAATTATCTATTTTTCTGTTTTATGTTTTCTATAATTTCCAAGAAATTACAGAAAATATATATTTCCTGTTAAAATTTTTTATATTAAAGACAAAATAATGATGTAAGGAACTTTGTAATAATATGATAAAAAGTATTTTATATATGCATAAACTATATAATTTCAAGTTCAAAGTCTTATTAGATACTTTTATTTAAATTGTAGCTTTTATATATTTATATATTTAAACGTCTTATACTATGACGATATTATTTGCTGATTTATTTCATATAAATATAACAATATCGATCGTACCCATCAATTGAACGTTAACTTGCTTTAATTTTCCGTATTTTCAAACATCTATGTTTGCTGGAAAATGTGTTATGTAATTAAAGTAAACCGTTTTAATGCGTCAAGTAAATTACGGTGCGCATATGGGGTTCAATATATTGAATGAATTTTTGCCGAATCACTTAACCAATTTTGCTACAAATTTTTTAAGGTAAGATTTCGATTAGCCCATAAAGCCCTTCCATATTTAGCGTTTAGGTGTTAAAATAATACGCGTCTTATGCGGCCTCTGACTAAAAGTTATCGTTGTTTCCATGAGTATGATTTCATTTTTCACGCACTCCCTGCAGAGCGATTATAAGCGTAGCTAAGACGGGCTTCATGCGTGCCGCGCATTTCGCGCTCGAACCACATTAAGAAAATCACGAGGGAATCAACTCATTCATGAATCTGCGTGTGGAAGCGAATTGGAAAGCGAACTTTATATTTTTGTTCACTACTCGAGAATGTGCGGGATGATTACTCTCTTTTATAGTTTTTCTCTCTACATTTTTCTCTTTTTTACAAGGTCGAGTGCTCTAGAATGTTGGGTTGAATGTAGCAAAGTATTTGCTGACTTTCTGAGACTGTGATGGATGTGCCAACACCGATGGTCACCACCATTATCGTTCATATTTTTCGATTAACGATTATATATATATATAATCAATCTCCACTACTTTTATTTAACTACTTTTTACATTTAACTTATTAAAATTAAAAAAATAATAATATACCACGTATAGTTTTATCGTATTTAAATAAAAGTTAATAAATCGATTTTAGAATCAGAAAATATTGCCATTTTTTCAAATAAAAATCATAATGATAAAACAAAAGTTGGAAAGCTTTATCAATTTAACGAAAAACTTTTATTAGCAAATTTCAATATTAGAAAGTAAAACTTGTGTATTAATAGGTCAAGTTATTTTTCATTATATGCTCAATTGTGAAAATAAATTTGTATGAGTATAAATATGATTAGGATGTTAAAATATAAAGTACATTTAGTCAATCTACAATTATTAAAATATCAAACTGTAAGTATCATATGTATATATATAATTGATATAAAAATTAATAATTAGTATCGTTCATGTGCAAGAATGGTTCATTTATTGAATTTTAAAAATAAATGCATTGTTTCTTAAAATAAGTAATATAACTGAATAGCTACAGGAAAGGTAATTTAGCGAAAAAGAGATAATATATTATTAATTTCGTGACTTAAATAAAGTAAAACTTAAAAATTACGAGATCCTTTTTTTAAATTATTGCTAATATACTATCGGAACTTTGAAGGGAAAAGATTTATTTACGTAGTCTTTCGATTACGAATAAAAAGAAGAGATAAATAAAGAATTCGTTTTTTGTAAAGTGAACAAAATATAAATAATAATTAATATAAGTTTTATTTTTCTAGGAACTGATAAATGATCGAAAAATATAGTAAAATGATTTTCACAGTTTAGAATCATAGGTAACAGAAAGAGTGAGTGGAAGAGAGAGAAAGAAGTAATTCGGCATGCTTAAACGGTGCTTCAGGTTTTATCGATAAAGGCTTCTCGATTAACTCTTTTTTTATGACGACATAGGTGGAAGGTACTTATTTAACTTACTGTTGAAGAGGGGACAAATTAAAAATCTAATTTTCGTTTTGTAGCTTAACGGAAACGATCTGGGAATCGCTTAATAGCTGTTTTTTGCCCTAATGCATGACCCTGACGCCACCGCCATCCTAATTTACACGTAAAGGGAATAATAAATATTATATATCTGGTCTGCACCATTACTGATTCTACTTAAGAAATGATTATTTAATACTTAAAATATTACATTGAAAGTCATGTGTTACATATCAATATTAGTTTTTTAATTTATATTAAATTATTTCACTCAAAGATGTTATACTTAATTCGATAAATATTTATTGAAAATTCTAATTGTTCTGTCAAAATTGTAAAATCCAAAAAATATATTATATTTAAATAATATATTTTATGATCAGAATTTATCAAAAGAAAGAAAAATTTTAAACCTGCGCTCGATATTTCCAATATATTGAATATTATCGATATTATCGATTTAATAAATAATTGAATTATATTTGAATAACTCTATATAAATTCTTATTTTTAATTGAGATGATATAATACAAAAATTATGTGAAAGTAATCGAAACATTCAATTTCAATAACTATATAAGTAAAAAGCTCGATCGTAACTACGCGTAAATATTTAAATGTATATAAAGATTAGGTATAATAACATTTAACATTATAATGCTTTTTTTAAAAAGGCAAAATATTATTAAATTTCTCCTCTTGGTGATTAATCAGAGATCGCTTATACATAGATATATCTCGAATCGTATACAAATTACCTATTTTTATTTGTACACCATCACAGAAGAAAAATTGAAATACATACAGAGCGATGACGGCTAGGATGCTTTTTTTAATCGAAAAATTGTGCGAGTAGAAGAGGAATAAATAAAAAGTGAAGCCTGTATTCATATGAAGGAAATACAAGGGCAGGAAAACAAAAAAGGTGATAGGGAAAAGATGAACGAAAGAGCAAAGACGTAACAGCAAAAGGTTGAAGCTGGTGTGATTCACTGCCAGGTCAAAATTTTTATCGCGATCTATAAACATTCTTCGCTTAATAGCACGTGTCGGTTAAAAAAAGCGTGTAGAGAGCGGAAAAGGATAACCAAGTCTTAAGAAAGCCACTTTTCCTCTACCCATTTTTCCAGTCGACATAGAATAGCTGCGGTCCAAACCTCCAAATCCAATAAATTTGAAGACGATTAAATTTATGAAGTGAAAAAGTATGAAAAGTTTCTAGTTATCAGTAAAAACCTCGTATACTCTGGTTCTTTCACTCGTACTCTCCTCTTTGTACATACGCTCTATTTCTTTTTTTCTTCTACTTCTGCTCTTTATTAAGAGAAGAATTTCGTTATTTTGCGACGGTGTCGAAAGGATGGGCGGTGGTACAAACAATAATATTTTTTCGCTGGTGTATTTTTTTGTATACTGTATTTTGGTGCTTAAAGCGTTGGCATGTGAGTTTTGTTCTTTTTCAAGCATAAATCGAGTGGAAAATTTAAGAGTCATGGTCCTTTCAAAGTATATTTATTTGTGAAAGCGTGTGCTTGACGTGACCTTTTTTTTCAAGGAGAGGAACAAAATGCCGTCCAGTTATCTGGTAACACTGGCATTTTGCCATTACACGATCGGTATCAAATAAAATAAGCATCCTTTGACTTTTTTTTTACTACCTTACCTAAAAGAAGCGTGGTTTTCTAAAAGTAATTTTTCTGTATTATAAATATTACATATTTTTTGATGAAAAATTTAATTTTAAAGATATTCTTTAGCGATTATATAAATCGCTAAGAAATTAGTTTCGTCACTAGTAACAGTGGTGAAATACGAAAATACGGTGTCAAATATAGAAATAAATATGAAAGTTTAGTTTGACTTAGTTAAGACATTGTAACAGATAAATTTTTTTATTGTGTATGAAAATTTGTAATCAGTTAAAAATTTCATTTAAATCAAATGAAAATCATGCTGATTATACATAAACAGGTTTAATGGAAAAAATAATGAAATTCTTAACGATTTTTAAATATTATTAACGATAATTATAAAATACTGTTATTTATTAGGAACATTTCTTTAAAATATTTAAATTATGACTAATATAATAAAATAGATACTTTAAGCATAAAATTTTTATATATTTAAGTTCACTTTATTCAATACTGTGAGTCCCATTTTACTATCTTTTCTTTAACTTTAATATAAACTTGTAACTGAAAATTCCATTAATACATCTATATAAGTGATTGTATCTTCTAAATGCTCACTTTATTGAAAATATAGCATTCAATCGTCTATAACATCATAGAATATTGTTAAAATTTATTTGTAAAATTACAGAAATGAAAAAAAGAAGAAAAAGCGAAATAATGCAATGTTTGGAAGTATGTACTCGAACGATTCATTCGCAATTTTAATCGTAGTCTTAATTAGCGTATTCAGTTTAACCGAAAGCGTAGGTCGCCTGAGTTTTTACCAGTGACCCTCGAACGTCATTGAAAGACCGAATTACGAATAATTATATGCCCGGTAACTGAATTGTATGACTCTGGTAAACTAAATTATAGACTACGTCTAAATCTAAAAGTAGAGACTGAGGTCACACGCATGCACGCACATATCTCATATCTAGCTATCTTCTCTTTGCTCCTATCAGTCCTTGTTTCTCTTTTTCTTCTGCTCATCTTCCATGCATAAACACTATCATTTATTGTCAAATTTTTTGCGTATTTTAACCAGATTCAAACGTGTGCACTTCGTGATTTCCATAAATACTTACAGAACTCAAACACAACGAAATAAGGAAAATTAAATTTTTTCTAAATAAAAATCGCAACTTCGAAATCAAATAATAATTTATTATAGAATATTATTACTTATTGATAAATACAGTAATCAATAATATAAGTATTTTCAGATTTTCCAGTATTCTCTATTTATATTTTACATAATAAACTATCAGTGTGAAGTACAATTTATTATAATATAATATTTTTGTCTATAGTTCTTATGATTAATATTGTTTCTTATCATTTTAATAATATTTAGTATGAATTTAATATGGTATTTATTATATTCATCAAATATTCATAGGCTTTTATATCTTTTGTTCTTCATTTTAAAAATTTATATATGAATAGGTAATATCTCAGTAAAATTTCGATATTGTAATAAAATTCATATTACTTTTTCATCATTATTTTAATAATACAAAATTATACATTAAAAACTAAATAAATACGTAAAAAAATTCTTACAATTAATTGAGTAATAATATTTATTTTTAAAATTATTTCTGCGCTTAATAAAAATTTGAGAATATTAAACATGAAAATATTTTAAAGATTATATCCATACAATTTATTTAATTTGACGAATATATTATTATTTATTTAACATTCTTTATATTTTTAAACTCGATTCGAAACTTTTTGCTATAATTTACATAGATTTATGTACATAAATAACTAATAAAAGCTTTTGTGTTTTCTAATTTTGTATTATGAAATGATTTTTCATTTTAATATTTTATTAACCGAATTTTTAAACATATTTATACCTTTTTACGTAAATTTTTATAATATAAATATAAATATATTTCAATTTTATGAAACCTAATATAATATAATAATTTTTTATTATTTTAGTCATATTTACGAATTTTATTATAAATTATTTACAATAATATCAATATAGAATATATAGAATTTATTAACTATAATGAATTTCAATTGTAAGGGGCTCTAGACGGCCAAAAAAGGAAATCATTATTTTAATAGATATTATTAAATCAGAAAATTTATATGAGATAAAAATACATAAAACAATTTCATTCATTGAAAGTAGCTTATAAATTTGTATCGCTCTTGTAATGAAAGTTCATATAGTATATACTTAAGTAAAGTTTATATGTGTAAGGTAATAATTTTTTAGAATTAGAAATGATTTTAGCTTTATGAACAAATTCATTCCATATTTTATTATATTACCATAAAAATGATGACTGAATACCTATGTCATATTATATTGGTTAATAAGGAAGACAAAGTATAGCAGCCACTACATTTATACGTTATCGGTAAGTACTTATTACCCTAAAGAGACAAGTCAGTCTAAATTCCCTATAATAACACGTAACTAAAAAAAAATGCGATACTCGCACGTATGACATTAGATATGCATTAAAAGTTTTCTGTTTACCGCAATGTAAATTGCAAAATATTATAAGGCGCCTCATGGAAAAGCCTGTGTTATGCGAATAATAGTATGATCTTGACATGTACTGTACTAAAAATACACGAGCATATACATATATGTCTCAATATCCTATTTTGTGGTTCTGAAACAATTGGCTTTGTAATCCAGAGAACGACATTGAGATACATTCGTAAATGCCGATTGAACTGAACAACGCAGTTCTTAGTTAATGCGGCACTTATATTGGAAACGACTTGGAAGAAAGTGCACGAGGCTTGTTTTCCAAGAGAAGTGAACTTACGATATTGAATATTCTACTCGAGACCTCTTTCGACTTGTTATTTGCGTCGCCAAGCGCCTTTGTTTTGTGTTTTGTTTCATGGTAACGATCAAACGATGCTTCGTAGGCCTGATGAATTTATAAAATTAGGGGGGGAATGTTCTCTGACTATATTTTCCTTTATTGTTTCTTTTCTTGTACATGAATCATCTGGACTTTACAAAAATGAATTATCAATGTTTTCTAAGTTATTTTTTACTTAATTTAAATATTATTAAACTATAAATCTTTAATTGAGTTATTTTTATATCTAAATGTATGTTGTTAGCAGTCATTTTTAATTTCTTTACTGATCTAATTTTCACAACTATTTTTAATTACGATCAAATAGTTATAAGTATGAATTTCTTAAATTATAGCTTATGAATTATAATTAATCGCCAAAATAAAACTTAAAAATAATATTTCAATTTAATATTTGCATGTTATGTTATCGGAAAAAGGAAATAAATTAAATAAGAGGTTTATATATATATTAACTCTGCATAATTGCACAGATTTATGATCTCAAGTTAATCATTTATTCTATTTTAACTATAATGAATTTTTATGAATTTAACCTTATTTTAAAAAAGGATAAAATTTGTTATGTGAATATGTTAATACATTCATAATATGAATCAAGAAAAATTTTTTAATTTTTCTTTACTCTCTATTATACTAAAAGATATTATTGTTCAAGAATCGCTTTTATATTGCAAAAATAATAAATGTTAATTGTATTATATAAAATATTTTTAGTAAACAAATATTATAATTCTTAATTTATTTAATTTTTGCTAGAAAATGTACATTCAAAGTATTTTTTTATAATATGAACAAAATAAAGTATATATATATATATATATATATATATTATATTATAAATATTATTACTTAGACTTTAAAATTGTATAAAATTTGCTTTAGAAAAAACTCAGTATACTTTCAATATATGCAAATGCGTGCACGTTCATATAATTACTAAATAAATACAAAGATATAGAAATATTATCTTCTTGTTCAAGTATTTTTACATGTTACAAACAAAATTGTTTTTTTCTACCATAAGAAAAAGGCTAATAATATTTTATGTTTGTAAATTATCACATTCAATTTTTATTGAGTAAAGTTTGCATGACAAGTAAATATATTTAGTTAGTTTTTACATAAACAGTATGCTATATAATATAATACTTAACATGAAATATTACAGTTGTTCATAAAAAATTGTAAACTTGTAAGTATTGGTATATATTTTTAAAAAAATTGAGAATTTAAAAATTTAAATCTAGATAATAGATATTAGATTTATATAATTAAAAGAGTAAGAGCGAAACCATAGTACACGAAAAATATCACCTTGTATATTAAACATTTTATATTTGGCCTTTGCCCGAGTGCTTTTACACTTAAATCAACGATTCGGAAACGATTTGGGATTACTACTGAGCCCATTCAAGATAAGTCAATGATCAAGATAATCGTACAGATACAGTCGAAATTATCTTGAATATATAGTCAGGAAAAGATACAGATTGGAAATATATTCAGGTCTAACTCACTTAGAGACTTACTTTAAGAATGTAAGATAGACAGCATTTTTTCTTTTGCAAATAGGATTATTCGATTAATTCGATGATGTATTATTGAATTTTTTTCTTCAAGCTATTATCCTTAGACTATATTACATGAAAACATACATAAATAACTATTTGAGCCTATAAATATAAATTGATAATTTAATTTCAAATTTCAATGAAGACAAGATTATTAAAATTGTATTCAATATTTTTGATAGATAAATATTTCTACTAATTAGTCATTCAAAATGTATACATTTATTTTTTTTATAATAATTTAATATAATTACTTAAAATATTCTGTTAAATTGCTGATGAACAATATGATTTCTATACGTGCCTGATATCTAAAAATACACAAAAAAGTTATTTCCAACAAGTTACAGAAATTTTTTATTTCATAGTAGAGAACGAAGTTATAATTCTTGATTTTTTTATCTCAAATATTTTTTAGGTTATGTAACTATTCTATTAAGATTTTCAGAAGTAGATCTCGACATAACCACCGGAATTGTAACTTCTAGAAATATTGTACATGTTGTAGATTGATATTACATTGATATAATAATAAATCAGAAAACAGTATGACGAAGTAACAGAGAATCACTTATATATATATTGAATATAATTTAAAAAGAAACTTCTTATTAAATAAAAATAAAAATACTATTCATCACAAAATTTCCAGCTATGGATTCAAAGTTATTTAATAAAATTTAATCTAATAAGTAGATATAAATAATATTTTATTGTTATAATATTTTTATAGTTAATAAAAAGTATTCAGTAACTAAAAATAACTAACTTTAAGAATTTTAATTTTTAGTCATAAAAATATATTTTATATAGAACATAAATATTTCATCATGAAAAAAAGTATAATGAAGCCGATAATTGTTTTAATTTTTAAGTAACGGATATAAATATTTTACAATTAATAGTTAATTAACATTAATATGAAAGTTAATTTTTATAATTTTAATAATAATGTTGATTAAATTTTATAAATTTATAATATATAAAACAAATTAAACAATAAATCAATATGTAGAAAATTTCATTTGAATTACAGATTTAATATTTTTATTTGAATGCATCACAATGCACATACTTTTATAGATGTCCGCCTTGTGCACTCTTTTGACCTCGTGTCCACTCATTTTAGCATCCTAGCTTTCTTAATGCAAATCGATATCGATAAACGTGTTTTATCACTACCTTCCGGCGATACGCACTGAGCGAGATATGCTATGCAGTTATCAAGTATGTTTGCATCGAATCGCAGTGTGAGCGAAAGAAAATGTTCTTAGGACTCTCTCGCGTCAATTTCATATCCTATTTTTGCACTTTCGAGCCCTTTTTCACCACATCGCTTGCACGTACATGTGTATTTCACATTTCATAGAGTGTTACTTTTTTTTTGTTTCTCGCTACGATAAAAGTTCTCAATCGGAAAACAGAAAATGGAAAAAAGTGCAAGGAAGACGAGGGCATTTATTTTGAGTTATCTCTTTTTTTTATAACTCTGTCTGTTATATATAGTGTTTAATAAAAGTTTCATTTGTCAATGTGATATAATGGTTATGATGGTGCTTTATTTTTTTAAAATAAGGGTTTGATTTTGTAAGTTTCATTTGAGGTCTCATCGTTAAATTTGATGTAATGAATAGAATTTTATCTTTCAAGTTTCAGCTTATTATAAGAGTAGAGCTACAGATTTTTATTGAAAAATTTTTATCTTTTTATATTTGAATTTCATTGAGAAATTTTTTTAAAAGAAACAAAAAAGTTTATAATGATTATAGATTTTCTTATCTTATTATTTTGTATTTAATACAAAAGTTAGACAAAACTTTTTACTTTGAACTTCATTATTCTGATATTTGAAATTTTAAATGAATATTATATAAATAATGTTAAATAGATTTATATTTACATCGATTAAAAATCTTTTTCATAAAAAGAAATTAAATTTATATTGATTTGTTCATATGCTCTTTAAATCAAAATATGAATTAATATACATTCCAAAACGTATATAAGAATTAATAGATATTTTAGAGAATAAACATTTGTTAAAAATTCTTTGATTGCTCTCTATCATTTTATTTCATACATTGATTTTCATAATCAGGATTATTATTATATTTTAAACGTTATAAAACATTAGTGTTTTAAAATGTTATATATTTTTAGAAAGAAATCGAAATTTTTCGTTTTTTGCCATATGATAAATTTTAATAAATCCTGATATTTATGAACGAAGTTAGGTCATTGTTTGCACAAAATAAAAAATATAATTTGTAGCTATTCGGATATGGAAAATCTTGACAAAATGAGTAATGCTTGATATTTCTTTTTGGATTTAAAATTAAAATTAAATATATTTTGAAATCGAGTGAATCACTATAAATTTTATTCACCCAATTTTTGAGTATAGCTTTTACTATATTGTGTACACAGTCTAAATATATAAACAATATAAGTTATAAATAAAAAAATTTGTTGGATTAATTATTCTTTTTAAAAAATTAAATTATAATTAATATTATTTGATTCATGTATTATAATTAAAAAAAATACTAGAATTTTTATTTACAAAATTTAATTTTTAATTATAAATTATTGAATTTTTACGATTTCAATTTTTTACACATCATTTTGTGTAAGCTTTTTTCCTCGTATACATTTATGAACAGAGAAAGAGAACGGAAAAGAGAGAGTAAACATTTTCTATATTTAATTAAAAAAAAATTCGAACATCAACTTTTACATTAGTTGTGAATATTATTTGAAAATGTATTAAGTATTTTGAAATAAAGAAAAAATTTTATTCTGACTTTTCGTTTTTATACACATTTTTATATAATCAGTCTTTCTCGTTTATAACTTTTGAATGTTTCTTATAATTAAAAAAGTATTTAAACTAACATAATAAAAATATAACTGAAAGTCTTAGCTCTATTAGAAATAAATATTAATTTCTTAATATGCAAATACTTTAATTAAAATTTTGACAATATATTTTTATCACAGTAAAGCTCTCTGTGATTACATTGATATGTGAAATTCTGAAAATTTTATACTAAAGCAAGAAATAATTATCGAATCGACTATCTGTATACTCGTGCATTAAGCCAAAGTCAATTCAGTTGTTAGTCCTTTATGAACATCAAATCAAAGTACTTATCTCTTATCGCACACTGTAATTAGAATGCTCCGTAAAGTGTGTTTAAATGCGCCCTCTTCTACGCCCATATACGCACAATTTTCCAGAGGATAGATGATACTTGAATTATCGGTCACTGATACATTAATTAATTCATCAAATACAACTCTTTTTTACTTTGATAAATTTCAATTTTCTCATCCCTTGTTATTACCGCTCAAAAAGATCAATTATCAAATTTGGTTGACTCGCCGATTACATTAATTGTTTAATTGTATCAGTAACAATATAGAAAAATAGAGGAATCATAGCAATAAATAATGTAATTTATTTGTCTCTCAACATGATTGGAAGATTATTTTTATATAATAATTTTGTATACCGAATTCCAAAGTATTAGAAACGTTAAACATCGACAGTTTTCAATTATTTTTTTTTTCACACTCAGAAAGTTCTTTATGATGGACATAATAACGAAGTACTAATTTATTAATAATTAGATGTTTCATTTATACTTTAAATTTTGATGATTATAAAATAAATACCGACGTATGTTAAATAAAGAATATGAATAATTTATTTGATTTTCTTTAAATATAACTATTGATGATTCAGGAAATTTAATAAAAATCAAAGATTTAGTAAAAAAATTCGTATGAAATTTTTAATAATAATTCATTTCACTTAAGCGATTTAAAATCAAAAGATTATTTAAAAAGCTGTATTCTTTTAGTGGTCTTTAATTATTTAATTTTAATAATTTTATTTTATCAAATAACTTTTTTTTAACTATTAATTATAGTAAAAATAATCATAATAAGAATAATAACTTTTGTAATTTTTTCCAATTTTATTAAAATTTTAATTTTTATTTCGTAATAAATATATCAGCAATTTATAAATTTTCTAAGTACTAAACAAACGCGCACAATATCAAAATTATTTATACTTAACTGATAGATAACAAAAGGGTGAATGAGTAAAAATGTAGTGAATCCTGTAAATACAAAGAATTAATTTAATTCATAACATGTACATTGAAGGCATAGGAGAAATCATTTAATCAAAGGGATATGTAAGCAGTAAATTAAAACATGATGAATATCATCTTATACCATAATTTTAAACTTCGATTCATCATATAAAAATAATAAGATATATTCATCTAATTTTTAATATTAAATAACAAATCAATTTAGCAGTTAATTTATAAACGGCTTCCATCAACGTCATTTTTTAAATTTGTTTAAATCATCTATAAAACTTAAATTAATGTAGTATTATAAAATTTGTAATTACAAAATAATAATAAATTTAATATGTGATGTAAATAAATATTTGGAAAATTATTTTATTTAAATGAAATAAAAATTTTTAGATAATTTTAAATTACATTAAAAATATATTACAAATTAATAAAACGTAAAAGATAAATTCATCAATTTATATACAATTACTTTTGTTATGATTCCTATTATATTATCACAATATAAAACATATTCGAATTTTGTTTATACTTGAATATCATTATAAATTGTAAAAAGTAAAATTTTGTAAAATTCTCTGTTAACGTCAATAAACAAAAATATGCAATAATTAATAATACTATGTATCAAAAATAATCTGTTCAATTGATTTATGTGCCAAATCCATTCACTAATGAGGATATCAAGCTTTAGAAAAATTGAATTCCCCAGATTGAAAACCCAAATGACTACTATCCGTTCCACCTCCTTTTCCTCTTATTCCTTATCTGTTTCTCTCTCTCTCTCTCTCTCTCTCTCTCTCTCTCTCTCTCTCTCTACCTAACACTTATTAGTTATTTTAATGTCTCTTGTTTTATATAAACATATTTTTCAATATAAATGCTTGTATTACTTATGCTGTTCTTATAAGCTTTATTTTTATTTCTTAATTTTTTATTATATAAACAAAAAGTTATTAAGTTAATAATATAGTATTTATTTTTTTATTATTTTTTTTATATAAAACTATTAAATAAATCACTTAATGAATTATTCTTAATAATTATACATATATTTGTATATACGTATTTAAAAAAAGTAAAGATTAGAAACAAATGTTACGTAAATATATTTATTCAATAGAATTCGCAAGGTATTGTATTGAAAATGAATTAGAGAATGACAAATAATTATATATATATATATATATAAATAAAATTAAACGTAATATATATATATATATATATATATATATATATATAACGTTTAATTTTATTTAATAAGAGTTTTATTTTGAGATATTACTGGTAATAAAAATAATTCACTTGAAATAAATAATAAATGAAATTCAATATTTTCCTTCCTTTAATCATTTTTATTATAATGAAATAATTAATTATATAATATTTTGTATTATTTATAATGTAATGAATATAATTTTTTAATTATTTACATGTTTTTATTTATAAATTCATTTTCGAAAATATCTTAAATATTTTTCAGCCATTAAATATATGCTACAGAATAAAAATAAGTATGCTTACTTTAGCGTTGAGTTTTTAAATTTAAAAAATGTTAAGAAACTAATATCTTAATAATTTGTTTCAATCGTAGTTGAATAGAATAATTATTTCAAAATTATGTCTATTGTGTGAGGTAGCTTATACTTTTTTTATGTAAAGAAATCTTTCTAATCATGGCATAGTAATAACTAAAAAATAGAATGTTATTAATTTTATCTTTTAATTCATATAAAATAAATGAATTTCTTAAAAAAATATTCAAATATTACGTAAGCCAAAATCAAAGTACTATATATGTATATTATTACTTTTATATTATTTATCGTAAATTTATTTAATACACTGAAATCAAATATTATGAAAAAAAATATTTATAAAGAATTTTGTTAGAACATTGCAATTTTATTTTATAAGTCAAAAAAGTACTATAGTACTGTCGAATTTAATATATTCAACGCAAGGATAAAATAAAAATTACAAATTTTACAGGTATTCATACTTAACTCTTAAAAATAATTTTATATTGATAATAATATAATAATTCTCTCATGCATTCATCTAATCTTTTGTGAGTCAGTTAGCGATACTTATACATAACAATATAAAAAAACAATCGAATGTACAGTTTTTTATATTACCCATTTTCTATATATAAAAATAAATATAAAAAGCTGTATAGAAAAATTTGTTTTCTCGTAACAAATTCTCATACACATAAAAAATTTTAATCAAGAAAAAACAAAACAAATAACTTATATATATTATACGTAATATCATTGTTTGTTATCATTGAAAAAAAACAAGATATTGCATAAATATTGTATTTATTGGGATCAAATAAATCAACATTAATAAAAAAAACAACTTCCAAATCTCTGGGGAGGACGTTCCCTTTATTACCTCCTCCTGTTATTCCTGAGTAACATGACTCTCGCTCGCAAACATTCTTCCAATTGATATCGATTATCAATAAACAATCTCTCTCTCTCTCTCTCTCTCTCTCTCTCTCTCATTCATTCGTTCATACATACTCACAATATCATAATATTATTAGTTAAAAAGCTGATTATTCAATACTCTATATTGTACATCTGCTTTATATTATAGTAAAGCTAGTATAATTAATATTTATTTTTCAATTGATTCAGTTAATAATACTTAGAAATGACAAAATCCTGATGACTCTATTTAAATAACATAATATGCATGTAATCAAAATAAAAAGTTATTTTTTCTATTTTTTTTATACGTAATTTAATTTTCAATTATTTGTAGAATTTTTGGCTTACAGATTTTTAATGAAAAAACTTTAATAAAAATACTAATTGTCTAATAGGGTGCTATCTTCAGTTTTCTTTTTCATAGATATACGCAGTTTATATTGAGCTAAAAACTGTAATATCAAAAAATTACTATATTTTTGAAATTCAGAAAACAAAAGAAAGTTGATGTCATTTATTAGAATGATCTAAAATTTTCGACATCGTAAGCAGCTTTGTATCGCTCACATTTAATGTGAACGGATGGTAATCTTTGTTTTTATGATTTCGATGATACATCTAAATTATTAACACATCACTTAACATCAAAATATCGCGAGTGACGAAAAAAAATTTTTTTTAAATAGTGAGGGAGAAAAAGACCACTAGCTTTGAATCTCACATATATATGTATATATATATAATTAAAGGCTGTATGCATTTAAAATGAGCGAATAAAATCACTCGGATGAGATTTTACAATTGGTGCCTCTTTTTTTCTCTCTCTTAATTTTTTTTTCTCGTCTGTACGATGAAGGAAATAAAAACAAGCTGCGCACTGTAGGGTCCAATTGCAAGTGTCGCGAAACTCTGACAACGGTCATTGTTTGAACCTCTAACTTGTGCTTATAAATGGGCTAATATAATGGGTATGAACGCCAATGCTATAGAAGTTATTTTTTTGTTTTTGCAGTCATACTTCTTACCTTTTTCCTGCTCTAAATCTATATTTATCTCTCTCATATCTATGTCTGCTATACTAAATTTTTAATTAACGACGGTTCTATAATACAGCTGCGATTCGTAATTAAAATATGCGTACATAATGTAAAAATTTTTGTATTTCTGTACTGGGTTTTTTATAATTTTAAAACAGAAAGTTTGAATTAATAGATATTGTATATCAAGGCTTTCATAATAAAAGATTTTCAGATGTTCTTTTGATGCAATAAGAAATATATAAATTTTGACTTCAATTTTCTAACCTCTCCAAGAATTGCAAAAGTATTATTCTTGATGTTAGCTTGCTCATTTTTATGTATTAAAAAAATTTTAATGTAGTAGTAGGCTATTTTTAATAAAAATTATATTTAAGTGAACTTACTGATATTATTTTCTGAGGCTTATTAAATTAAACTTCTGAACTATTTAAAAAGTAAGATCATTAAACTAAAATTATAAAGCTTCAATAATTTTATTGGAGCGATTGTCTGTGTAATTTTTGAAGAAGTAAAAAGCGAAAGTGAGCTAGAGAATAATATAGTCTTGCATATATTGTTGTTCATTTAAAAATTTTTACAATATTCAAAATTAATACATTTATATTTTTATTTTAATGAGCGTATGTAATTAATATACAAAATTAATTTTTATAAATATTCTTTTGTAATCTGCAATATTAAAGTAATTTTGTATTATAAGTACAATATAATTTTTAATAATAAAAATTAAAAAAAAATTAATTTATAAATAAATTTTAAATTTTCAAGAAATAAATATTGTAAAACCAAAAAATTTTATTAAGATTTCCGAGAAAATTATTAGTAAAAAAGAATTAAAATAATTAAGGATTTTTTATACAAATAATTAAAAAAAAGTTAATTAATAACAATATTTTATTTTAATAAAATAAAAAAGGCCTAAAATTTCGTAAACTCTTAAGAACTTCGACATATTATTAAACGGGCTCAATTGCAAATATTATACCCGGTAGATGCCTATCTTTCAATCGGTAGTCGTATGCGTAAAATCAGCGTGAAACGGTCGGTGATTATTTCGAGTTTTAATTTCACGGGCAAACTGCTACACTGTAGGCTCGGGTCCATTTACCTAATTAAAGTTTTAGATGTATAAGAATTATAATAAGAAATGCAAGGAAAATCGACTAATTGATATTATAAGTCCGATGGAAGACTGAAAATCATTTCCGTTTATGGTTACGGTGTTTATTATAGTGATTATATCTTTCAACTTTCACGCGAATCAGTTAATTTTTAGCAAGAAGCTTTAAACTATTATAATCTTCAATAATACGATTTATTTTCTGAAAAAGATATTTAAGAGAATTATATTAAATCTTATTAAATTTTTTGCATTTGTGTTCTATAATATAATATGCATTGACTGTAAATAAGATAAATTTATTCGTGTGATATATGAATAATAAGAAATTTTGTTTAAGCTTATTTGGAATAAATTATAAACTGTTTACAAATTATTTAGAATACAAGTGAAAATTATTCATAAATTATAACAATTGATAATTGTTAATATTCTACAATTAATAGTTTATACAATTTTATTAGCTATAAAATAGTTTAGTTAGTAATGATAATAATAATTATAATAATAAAATATTAATTATGTTAAATAAATATTTAAAAGTGAGGTTAAAAAGTTGTTCCTTGAATTAACTGACTTCTAAAAAAGTTTTACTTGTATATTTTTTTTAAACAAACCAATTAAAAAATCATCGGGTTTATTTAAGTCGTAATACTTTTATTTTTTATTAGAAGTACATGTTCCTTGATACAAACACGTGCTCACATCCGTACATACATGCGTACATGCACTAACTATAAATACAATATAAACCAGAGAATTGAGTCGCATACAGCCTGCGGTAGCAAGAACGTACTAAAAATGTAGTCAATGTTTAGAAACTAAATATTATTGAGATGCTGAAGCTTCTTTAACCGGAGCATGTACGTATTTTTATATTGTGACAGTGAATGATGAGGTATCTAATCTCCCTATCTATCTATCTCTGTCGCACTCTAAACCCTCGATTTTCTATTAAACGTCGATTTATTTATGGAATATTCAATGGACACTCTCATTCGGTAGTTTATGGCTGTTAAACATATATATTCTTCTTCAACCTGCATTCACCACTCGGTGATTCGTGAAAATTTAAATAACCCTGCGCCACTGCCGCCTCTCTCGTCTTGGCAATATACGTTTGAGAATTTTTTGAACTCGTGAGAACTCTGAATATAGCACAAGTTTGCATGGAAAGTACTGTGGATTATGAAACAAAGAGTAGAGTATTGGAGTGAAGCTACTGCTGCCACTGTTGTCGTGTCATATCTGGTTTGACGTAAGGTAAAGGATGAGGTACTTTTAAATTGAAATTTTTTGATAATCCGGTTCCTACTCGTTCGCCCAAAGTTTATGCTGCTCAACTTAGTTTTGAGATTGGGTGTTTTTTTATTTTTACAGAAAATTATGTGCTGTTATTTCCAGATATGAGTCGTGCATTATTTACTTTTTCTGAATGTAACTATTGCACCCTTGCGAATTCAGGAATAAATTTTATAAGAAGTTGCATTTCTGTCATTTAATGAATTTTTTTACATTTTAGTAATACTTTTTAATATAATAAGCAAATCGCTTCACTTATGGACTTATATCCTTAATATTAATACGTCAGAAATTTCAACAACTTTTATCAATTTAAATATCATTTGTTTTTCTACTTCATTTAAGCACAATATTAAATATTACGGAACAATTAATTTTTTATTTGAGAATAAAAAAAATTGTTAATTTTAAAATTTTTTAATTTTTCTTCCAATGTCCGTGTGACAAGGCGTTCCGAATGTTCTAATTATTCAGATAAAAAGTCTTTATAATAAACATGACGTATCGTTTTAAGTTATAAAAAAATAATTTTTGTAATCATACGAAAATAATTAAAAATAAAATATTTTTGGGACATATAATTAAATAAATTAATGATTCTACGTAGAAAATCAGAATATTAGACATCATAAGCTCTAAACCTTCTATTCGAATCAAACAAAACCTACCAAAGTTTTTTAATCTCCAGTTATTTTGTATGATTATATAAATGCGGATATCTAAATGTTAAAAATAATTTTTAATTATTTTCTGAATCAGTATGTAGCAAATTGTATAAAACTCTTATATGACTATAATTCCTTTTTTCCCGAATGAAAAATATCATAAAAAAATTGAATGAAAATTCAAAATGTTGTATCACGTACAGTTGATTATAAAATTAATTAATAATAGATAAAGTAAATAAATTACTTATTTAATAATGTCAAATGAAAAATAATATACTAATTAAAGAACACAACAACTTAAAATATGTTACAATAATTATCAATAAAACACGATAAAAAATTAAGAACGATGCTTTTATATAAAAAATAAGGTTAACTTTTATTAATTTACCTTAAACAGTTTTTCATGAAGAGGAAACTCATGAACTGTAGATTTAAGATGTCAAGATTAATAGAAAGTAATTTAGTTATGTGTTTCCATTTAACCTTCTTATTAATTTATCGATTATTCATCATCAGATCTATCGGTCGTTTAAGTTATTTTATATTTTAATATAAATTTTGAAGTATTAAATAATAATATTATAACTACTTGAATTATATTTAGTATTTTTTTTTAAATTTGTTGTTTATAATTAACAATAAATTATAATTATATTATATTATTTGTATATAACTATTACGTAATGTAAAAAAACGAAAATTTTCCAGAACAAAATTAATATCAAAATATTTGGAAATAAAAATTCGCAGAGAAATTGTTGTTATGATATGATTAAGATAACAAAAATTTCGGGTATATACTTTCTTACAAGGGTAGTAAGTGGATAATAAAGTATCTTTTATCTGTAATATATTTGAACTAACGTCAACGCGTATATTCCTAATTCCTTCGTTTACGTTTAATAACGAACCTCCGCGGGAATGTAATCATTTTAACTGTAGATGAGCAAGTTTGTATGTATTCATGTGCTTACTATTAAATACGTATTGCAAAGATCGAGCTTAAACGTAATCTTCGATATCTGTTATTAAATGAAAGCATTAAAATTTTCTTAATTACTTCAATAATAATATTTCATGACAGAATAAATATAAATAGAATTGATTAAATTATTTTAAGAATTTAAAAATTTTTATTTACATTTTTAACCTAACAATATCAAATTCTAGCTAATTTTATAATTTTATTTAATTAGCAGATTCTCATAAATGTATAAATATTTATAGCTGCAAACACGATTTTGTGAAAGAGAATTGTGAAAGAGCTGTATACTTTTTGAAAACAAATTCGGAGATAAATGCACCAAAAGATCAAGTAAACGGGCTGCAGGCGTAATATTGTGGGTATAAAGTCTATGAAAATCGGCGAAAAGGCGAGCATAAAGTGCAGTGGCTCGATTAAAGCAATGAAAATAACCAACTTGTGGCGCAGAGGCTCGAAATGAAAAATCGCCATCCATGAAATTGGTATTTTTTTTAACGAACCGAGGTGGTTTTATCAACGCAATGTACACATAAAAATATACTCACTTGAAATGATACATGGTCGGAGCGCCGATCTTTCTGGTGCTTGAAGCTCTTGTTATTTAGCTTTGTGCGGAGGTGAGGCGCCGTGATTTTTTCATACTCGTAATCTTATTTAATTTGTGTCATGAGAAAAGCTCCACTTATTCCATATTTTATTTATATAATTTCAAACGTACTTACAAGCCCGCAGCATATATTTAGGGTATTTTCTTTTTATGTTTCAAAGAGAATTTTGAAACGAAACAAAAACTAATAGTTTTAAAGTAGCAAAAATTCTGTGACTTAAATTTTTTTTATAAATAAATACTTAAAATTGAAAATAAATATTTCATAAGATATTTCAGTAACATTTGAGTAGCTGGAAATTTTTTCCTTAAAGTGTTTGAAAATTATAACTTAATAACTCATATGAATTTATGTTTTATTTTAATTGATATTTTTAATAATTATAATATAAATTTGTAATTTACTTATGCAAAGAATATTTTTTAACGAATATTATATTATTATAAGACTTGTTTTAGTACAAAATTTAATTGAAAGTAAATTTTACATAATCATTTTTTATGGGTTTAATAAATAAGGATTAAAAGGAATGCATCGAATAAAAAATTATAATATATATGTACTTATTTATTTATTTCTTTATTTATCGAATGTTTATGAAATGGATGCTGATAAAGAAATATATACGTGATCGTATTTTGTTATTTCATAAATTCATTAATTTAATTGCTTTTTCATATCATTATAATTCATTATTCAAATAATAAAATCTATTACAAGATCTTATGATTTATAATCGTTAAAGTATAGATGTATAATCATAATATATAAAATATAATCATCCTATTAAGATATAAGAAACGAACTATCAAAGAAATAAATCAAAGCACCTTTCGAATTCATAGTTGATATTCACACCGAAGTTCTGGGATAAAACAAGCATGGAATTTGATTTTCAAACTTGCATGCAATCGTTAATTTGAAAGGAATCTGCTGGATCACCTAGTGATAAGAAAAGTAACTGACGTAAAAGCTTTGCTCGCCTACGAATGCCTTCTTTAAGAAATAAAAAATAATAATGCGACGTATGTATATGTACGATGAAAAATTTCAGAAGGAAATTTCCCTTATAAGCGATGATTGAAAGGTATGTAAAAGAAAGTATTTGGGAAATTTTCATTTTAATATATTGTAATATGTAATTTTATATATTAATCTGATATTTTAAGATTAAACATTTTTTTATTATTCAATTTCAACATATTATGATAAGGTATTACTTTTTTTTTTAATTTAATTATATTTTGTATTTAATTCATTAGATTAAATATTATAATAGCGTACTGTTAATTTATTTTTTATGTTAAATCGCTTGCATATTTTTAATTCACAAAATTTAAGTAAATAAAGAAAACACATCAGAATAATGTAAAATTTGATATTTATATTCATTTTATAATAAGATTAAACTTTTTAATATTAAATAAATCATATATATTAACATATCACATTTTAAAAGAACAAAATTCTTCATGACATAAATAATAGAAGAGATGAAGTTATATGTCATAATCTGGATTATCCATGTCTAAGCATTTAGAATTATTCAACTTATCTAACTTTTGCGCACGTTATTGTGTATTGAAATTGAGGCGTTATTCAGTATTATTGAGATGTTATTCAGTTTTATTAAATAGTTTTATAAAAAAAACTTAGGTATCGGAAAAGGAACACATGGAATTGTTGAACAGATGGGAAGAATGAGCTTTTTGCATTTCGTGAAGTAAACGATACATAATGCCAATGGAGGTCGCAAAATTTGTTTGGACGGTAAGTCGGTGAACAATAAGAAAGTTTACATACAAGAAAAAATGAATAAAAAAGAAGAAGAAGAAAAAGAAGAAGAAGCAGCAAAAGAAAAAGGAAGAGATCTATTTTTATTTTTTAATACGAAGATAGTTGATGGTGTCTATCTCTCTTTATTTATAGTCTTCACTTTTTCTTCTACAAGCTCGTTGAAGTAAACTCCGTGATCGTTAATCGAAGGCATTAAGTTAAAAAAATAATTACTATGTAGATCATAGAAAGATTGATGGAGTTAGAAAGAACAACATTTTATTTTAATGATACTAGTGATGATACTAACTATTAAATAGTGACGAAACAATACTAAAGATTCATAAATAAATATTGATTCTTTTTTTTATATATTAAATTATTTAGGAAATTTTAATAGATAATGCTAAGTGTATAGTATTCATATTGAAAGTATATTATATTGCAAGATCTTTCGTTTAATTACAGTTGCAGGAAGGTTTATTATTACTCTTCTTTGAAAAAATTTATAAAACTTATCTTCAATTATTAATCATTTTATATTTATAATAACAATAGTATATTGTACAATAGTAGTATAATAGAATATATAACTTTACAATCAATTGTACTAGTCTAATTGATAGACAATAATAATAATTTTGTCGTCTGAAACTTTAATTAAAATTAATATATGAATACTTTAAATAGTTGTAATGAAAGATATTAATAAATAATTTTCAATTTAATTGTAAACTATTATCTTTAATATATAAAAATAAAACAGAATGTAGACAACATTATCAGTATTGAATAGTCTTAGTTTTTACTGAGAATGTATTTTATACTAAATGTATAATAATAACTAAATTATATTAAATGTATAATTTCTAATAGAGTTCTGAATACATTTTGAATTACGTAAATAAAGTTAAAAAAATATAAACATAAAATAATTTCTTAAGTTGAATAATAAAAATTTTGATTGTTTTAATGTTTATGTTTTCATATTTTAATTTCCATAAGTATTTTCATTTATTTTGTAAATAAAATAAATTAAATTAATTACACTTTATCAATAAAGCATATAAATTAATAATAGATTATAAATTTTATTTATAAAATTAAAGTTTATTGTTTTTTCTGCTTTTTTATTGTAAACCTCAATTTGTATTAGTTAAAATCGATAACATTATTTGTAACTGTTTTTGTTGCAAGTGTACATTAAACATTTATTCTTTTCTTTTTTATAGATAAATAAGAACAGTGATAGGTGATTTTGTAAATGGCAATCGACTTACATATTCAAAATGTACAAAATAGATAAATAATGTTAAAATATAAATATTTCAATTAATATTAAATAAATTATATAAGCATCTAAAAATAAATTTATATTATTTAAATACGAAATTTATACATAAACTTTGTAATTTTTAAGATATATAATTTATATATTCATTTATATAGATAAACTTTAAGATGCAAAGTTAAAAATTTACTGAAATAATAATATTAGAAGTAAAATAAAAGTTTGACTTCGATTACGTTATTTAACAAATGCCCATTTCGTCACTTATAAATTATGTTTATAGTATTGAAATTATTATGAAGTTTGACAGGGGTATCACAATGTAATCAAACTGATAAGGCCCAAGCGTGTAACAGAGAAGGAAAGAAGAAAAATAAAATAGAATAGTCAACCGCCGATGCACCCTGGTAAAATTGAGCGGTAAATTATCCATGAAGCGAGATCTCTGACTTTCTCGTGACTCTGAATTTATATAATTAATTTTTTAAATAAAATAAACTGATTAAAATTAAAATAAATTTTTTTAGAGTTTTTAATCGAATTTTTAAACTATAATATATTTAATCAGTTTTTTCTACATTTAAATTTTCTTTAATTTAATCATATGTTTGTAATTTATAATTTAAGTGTTCCAGAAGAATACACGAATGTACATTACAAAGAAACTACTTAAATTTAATATATTACTTTTCAAGAATTTTTAATTAATAAATTTAATTCAAGAAGTCTTATCACTATGGTAATATAAATATGTCATATTATAATATAATATATAAAAGGTATTACTATTGGTGGTTGAAATATTAACTATTAAAATATTTAAATATCAAAAAATGTACCTTAATGCCGAGGGTTGGTGCTAAAATTCCGTAGTCGTGGAGTGTAGGAAGCATAACGGGGGGCAAGTTAGCCATCATCATCTTGTCTTCTTGTTGTTCAGCGTTTTCCACTTTTACAGGTTCGTTTTTTTCTTACTAAGATTGATTAAATTTTTTGATATTTGACCTACCTAAAACAGATAATGAAATAAAAAATCAAAATATATTTTTCATTTGAATTATATATATTTATGATTAAAACAATAAAAAATCAATTTATCGTTTAAATTTTAAATGTTATAAGTATTATAAATATGTATTAAAAATATAATAAAATATTTTTATTTTTAAATATATACATTTGTTTTAATTAAATAGATAAGGTTGCTCCTTAAGATTATTATATTAAGCACTATATGTATATTAAGGTTAATTATTAATAAAGATTCGAATGATATTCTTAATAATATAATCAGTATAGGACTTATATTCGGTAGATTAATGCAAAATGTAAGTTACTAAATTATTCATGACAACAAATATTATTTTCTCATTAAAGAAGCTTTATGACAGTTATATAAATGTGTAGCCATTTGTGTGAATTATAAAAACACTTGACTCATTTTAAACTGTAAAATATTTTCCAATTAAAAATAATTACTGAATTATCAGTTTGGTTTTGTTGTTTACTTTTTTAAAAAGTCATATAATTTTTAATTTGATTTTATTAGTTTTTTTAATTAAATAGAAAATACGTTTACTTAAATCCGCTATTTCATAAATTTTTAGTTTAATTATTATCATTATTATTATCATTTTTATATAATAAAGATTGTTTTTCTATAGTAAAATAAATTTCAGAGTAAATGTAATACTGTACTGTAAAAAGATAATTTATAAATTATGTAAATTAATTTCTTTGAAACTTTTGAAAAATATCGATAACTTTTTATTGATATTAACCTTCTAAATTTATTATTCACTATGTGTAGTATGTAGTTTATCAAAAATAAAGTAGTTCATTTATGCATTAAAAAATGTTCTGCATTAAAAATTTTTCTTGCAATTATTTTTAGATTCTTTTCAATCTGGAAAATTTTTTCGTTTTTGTTTCTATTCGAATGGACATTTGGAAGAATATAAGTCCTTCAAAACTAAAGTACTAAAGATCAAAGTCAATATCTCTTCCTTTAAAATAAAAAACATGCAGCTTGTTTATACAGGCAGATTATCCACATGTTCAACGCAACCTACAATACGTTGACACTTTAATCCGTTTAGAAGTTTTAGTTACCATTAGTGCGAAAACAAATGATTGAAGACTTCAATTACTATGTGAGTCAATTATAAAATTAATCCATTAAGATTTGCGAGCAGAGAAGAGAAGATATTTGTAGAGCAGACAAAAGAGCACAGTCCGAGATTTGCTCTGGAGAATACAGAGAATCGGTCTACACCTACACCTCTAAATGTGTAAAGGCGCTATGGAAGCAGAATAGGGACGAGTGTAGACAGATGCAGACTGGAAAATAGGAAGATCTTCTGGTCTTACTTAGGATTTATTCGCTAAACTAATCATGTTAGGACCTTCGAAGAACATCCTTGCTACTACCTCTATCTCTTTTCGTTGCTGACTTTATTTCCTAATAATTTTAAAGATTTCCGGGATTATACAAATTTTCCGACGTATATTTTTCCTGTTTTTGAGCTCCTTGATTATTAAACTAAATATTAATTTCACTGCGTAACATACTTTTTTCTATCTTTAAACTTACTTATTTATTTCACAAATATCTATGTACTTCAAAACACCGAAGAATTGAACTTTGATAAAACCACGGATTTCTAAGTATACTTAGGATATCATTGATAGTTACAAGTAAAGGAAACGATTGAAACATATTTCTGTAGATGAACATATAAATTTTTTAGATACATAAGAAACTTCATTTATTTAATTGTTAAATAAAACAAAAAATATTTGAAAGAATGAAAAAAATAATAAAATGGATTTTATTACATATTTGCATAAAGTAATAGCATTATAAAAATACTACAAGTTTTATTTAATATTAATAATCTTTATAACTTAATAAATATATGCTTGTATATGACATTTTTAAGAATTTAAAATTTATCATTCAATAAAAGATTAAAACAAGATTGAATTTTAGAAATTAATTCCAAAAGAAAATATTTAAATTCGAATAAATATAAGAGATAAAGAAATGCATTTATTCAAATAAAATAGATATTGTGTGGAATAAAATATTAATAATACCAAATAAATATATATAATGCCTATGTATATCAGTATACGTACAGTAAAATGTTTTACGTTCTTATTAACAAAATTAAGTAACTGAAGGCAATGACTCTAATAAATTATCATAATATCGATAAATTTAAAAATGATGCTCTAAAGTAAAAAAATTAAAAAATTTGATACATCATTAATTTATATGCCGAAAATATCTAAAACCATTTTTCTGTAAGAGTTAAATCAATCGAGTTGATTGATATGTTTGAAAATTCACTTTTATCAACGATTTGTTGATAAATTATAAATTATTAACTTAATTTTATAGCATATTTATACTTTTATATTTTAGTTTAATTAATTTATCTACAATTTTAATTCTTATTAGTTTAATAAGCAACTTTTTTTATTAAATACAGGAATCAATAATTTTCAAATTTTCTATATCACTATATTATTATTTTGTTTACCTAAATATAAATATTCAAATACAATAACTTATATATATAATGTATAAAAATTTGTGTTTTAATTTAGAAAAGATATTTCATGCTTGAACCATTTTGCTCCGCGAGCTCATACTCACCCTCATAATATCCAATTTACAAGATCCAGAGGCAATCAACGTCACGCTTTCTCTCTCCGTCCCTATCTTTCTTTTTCTTTGCCCAACATCACACATAGAGCAATCTTACTCCAAGAGCCTTGGCTTTAAGCTCTTTATATAGAAAGCTAACAAGACATCCATTTCATTCACTTTACAATTGTGGGATCGAATACTCGCGATTCGAATCTATGGTTAGTGAAAGACAGAAAAACAGATATATATACAGTGTGAGTGAAAAGGAGAATATTCATGGGATTTAGTTACAAACCTCTATACCACCTCAAGTGAAATTCCTGATCGCTTTGCTACATGTCTACGAACAAGCTATGCTTCAACTCCCGGAGCTATTATCTATGGTAGATTAGCTCATAGCTTTCCCCTCTTTTAGTCTTTCTATATTTCTCTCTTTTTTTAGCATCTTTATCTGACAACTTGAAACTTTGCTTTTGAAATTTAGATTAATATCACGCAGTGATCAAGGTCCCAATAAATTGTGAAAAGTACGCGAAGGAATTATACGACAGCAAAAGAGAATGTTGATTTTCTGATATGGGAAATTTCTAAAAAGTCGAGGTTTTCTTGTTTGCCGGAGACTATGAGGTAATATTCGATCGTAAAAAATATCATGAACTTTTTAAAATGATCGTTTCCTTTAAATTCGAGGAAAATTGTGTTTAAAGCATGCAATTTATATTATTAAAGTATATTTAAGTTTTGATGAATTTTAAAGGTATAATGCAGTTTGCACATTCAATCATGTTTTTGTTCAATTTTTCTTTCAGTCATTAACTCAAAAGTTTTATTAAATGTGTTTTATAGTGTTTAAGTTGTTGTAAATTTCTAATTATCGTTGACAAGATATAACATTCTCATTTAAATAATTATCTATAAAATTAGTGCAAATGAATATAATAATTATGAATCTGAAACATTGAAAATAAAAATAAACAAATAAAATTTAATTTCATGAACAAAATAAAATGAACTTGCATTTTTTAACTTTACTCTGACATCTATTTTATCGCATTTATTTACTAAAAGTATGCAAAATTCCAATTTCTATATACTATTTGAGTTGACTACGACTTTTATATTTGTATTTAATTTTATAAACTTATATTTTTGGTAGAATCTTTAACAATATCTTAGTTTTCGATATTTATTGTGTAAATTTAGCAATACAAAATTTTAATGTAATATCAATTAACTGTACTTGCGAGTAAAAATAAATTCTTAAAAAAATTATATATATTAAAACGATTCTAGTTATAATTCTAGATAATTAAAAATCTTTTAAAATTATAAATTTAACAATATACAATAGCAAAAATAAATTATCATTATAAATTATACTTTTATAGAATTTTTAAATTATTGGGTAATAAAGTGTATATCATAAAAAGTACATAAATATATTTAATATTCAAGAAATCTTTTAAATTTTTTACTCTTATTCAAATCAAAATTAAAATCTTGTTATTGATTAATTACATTTTATAAATTATTTAACCTTTGAAAAAAAAATTTTCAAAAAATTGCAAAATGTTCAAAGTAGATACCTAAAATCGGAATTTTAATCGAATTTGCAATGAACCACAATTAATTAACTCTACCGAATGTATAGATATATTTTTTATGTTAATTCAAACAACTTAAAAATGATTGAATAAAATATTAATATTGTTTAAAAATTAAAATAATTAGAAGAGTTAAAAAATCTTGAAAGTACCTAACTTGGTAGCTTTGAATAAATTTCACTTCTTCTTTTAATTTTTAAAAGATTAACTCTTTCATATTTATTAAGATTTCTCGAAAAGCTTGAAATATTCTTTGTGAAATTTAATCACTTAGAAGCTTCTCTGTTTCTTTCCATTTATTTCTTTTCAATATCAAAAAATGTTCACCTCTTTAGCTCAGAGGTGGAGAATATAGTATTTAGACATAAAGAATCATTATGAAAATTAATAAAAAAATTATGTTGGTTTTAAGCCATAAATTATATTCCGTTGGAATAAAATGAAAACAATCCAAAGGCAAAAATTGTCTCTTATTCAATCAAAGCAATATGGAAAAAGAAACGTAATTAATCACATGTGCTTCGGTGATCTAACCTCGATGATAAAAGAATAAATGCAGAAAGAAGTAGCAAAATGAAATTCGTGAGTAGAGATGACGCGTGTTTTTCATTTACTTCATAGCCAGTAACTGGAAACAGACGAATTCGAATAAACGACCATCCAGAAAAGTCGCATAGACTATGGCAATTTGCATTTTTAACCAGTATTCGAGGGCAAGAGCAAAGTTACCGACAGCTCGGTAAACCGTACCTTTTTCCGCGCTGGACATTGGCATTTGGCGTTGGTAATTCACCTCGTTTAACGCTAAACGGACCTGTTGCAAGTCACTTGCAAACTTTATACCAGACATAAATATACACGCGTGTGTTTATAGATACTAGTGGGGATGTTGGGGAAAATCAATGGTAAATTTTTCACATACGTAATTCGCGTTATTTTTTTTGTGCTGAAGCAATTGTGCGGTACGGACTTCTTTCACAAGATTTGATATTAATTCGTTGATTCCAGATTCTGCTTTGCTTTTATAACAAAATATGAATACCAGTTAAAAATTTATTTAATAATATATTTTACAAACTGGTTGACTATAAAGAATGGCATTTCGTAATAGTAATCTATGATTCAGTAGAATTAACTCTAAACTAAATAATAGAATTAAAGAAAAAATCCTAGTAATATTATACCGGATTATATATTAAAAAATTTTAATTATTTTCATAACTTTATATTTATTATCGATTTATTTACTTAATACTAAAAACTGTTATAGGTAAATACATACTTTTTATATAATCTTAGTAAAAGCCACATGCTTATGACAATTCTTTTAATTTAAGTTACACAAAATCACAGTTTTTCATTATTCATGAATAATTATGTGTGTGCGTGTGTGTGTGCGTGTGTGTGTGCGTGTGCGCGCGCATCCTTATAATTTTAATGTATTAATTACAAAAAAATAGTAAGCATTATTCAACAAACTTACAAATATTATATATATATATATATATATATACATCTTTACATTCATTGTAATTAAAATTAGCTTTATTATATTATCACTATATCAATTAATAATATTTGAGTAAATATATTTAATATATTTAATTAATAAATTAATGATAAAATTTTCATGAATTAAAAAAAAATGAAATATATCATAAGATTAATTCATACCTACTCGAAATGCGAACTTGTCTAAATTTAAGTTTATTAAATATTTAATAGGTAGATAATTACAAAAAATTACTAGAAATTAATGGAAAATAGATTGGAGCAATAAGTTATAAGAAAGATTAAGTAAAGTTACAGTAACTAGTAGATTTCCAATGAGTATCTTCTTGGCATATTTGTACCGGAATTAACGATCCACTTCTAACTATTTCGTCTTTTCTTCTCTCTAGCTCCAATTCAAAAACTGCTACGAGAATGTATCTGCAAGATTCTCGAGGAATCCTCTAGTGAACACGTTCATTCCATTCAAAAGTATCCGAGAAGAAGAAATACAGCATTAGAATAGAATAAGGAAGAAAATAAATCAAGAGTATAAAGTACAAGTAACAATTGAAGCAAATATTCCTAGTGAATAATCCTTGTTTATATTAAATATAATAATGAATTTCTTTTTTTCATTATACTATTTTTACTACTAATTTTTATTTTTAATTTATCTCTACATTCTTTGAAAATCATTAAAACATTCCATTATAAAAAATGTAAAATATAGTCCAAAATTTGTATTAGTTTTTTTAATAGTTTAGTTTTTTAATTATTATCATCATCAGCTTAATGAAATTTGTATATTTATTTTCAGAGTTTTGGGGTAAATGTTGTTATTAAATTTGATAGGTTTGAAAACAAAAATATAAATCTTATAAAAACCTCATATTATTCTTATATAATATAAACTTGATTAACAAAATTGTTAAATCTTTCACTAATAAATTGAATGGATATTATTTCTTAAGATTTAACTTTACTTTTTTATTCTTCTTAATTTTCTAATTTATTTCTTTATCATTTCAATAAGAAATCGCTTAGAATCAAGCTTAGAAATTTAATGCAATTATAACATTATTTATAAAATAAAAATGTATGAATGTCAAGTAAAGAATGTAAAAAAAAATTATAAAATATAGATAGAAGAAGAGATTAACCGAGAAACAGCAGTCATAGTATATTAAGGAAAACTAAAAACCTTAACGGAAGTACGAGTCGAGGTAGTTCATATTTATGAACCCATACAGGAGTCTTGACTATAACTACATGATACAGTACGGCTTTCGTTAATGTTAATACGACTAATGTTCTATACACATACATACAATATATATAGGAATGATAGTTGGTTTTACCAAATAACTGCTCTTCCATGGGAATCTGATAATTTAAGTTACTTATTTAAATTAGATGTTTAGTTTAAGAACATATAATTTTATTATTACAACTTTCTAAAGAATAAAGCATTACGTATTATTTAAATATGAATTTTAGTTTTAAATGATGATTATATTCTCCAAAATATTTTCCGGTATTATTTATTTATAAATTGTATTTTCATTTTCAAAATCTTCAGTTTTATTGTAATTAAGATGGAACTTCCATTGATATAAAACTTAGTTACTATTAATTATTATTAATTATAATTAATATCTGTTAATTATTAGAATTTCTATTATGAAATTCATTTATTCAACGAGAGTTACTTGATATAGTTAATTAATTAACATATTTTATATATTTAATTTGAAATTTATTACTGTACAAATTTGTACAAATTGTGAATTTTAATAGTTTAAATAATTAAAAATCAATTTCAATCAAAAATTCTAATAAAAATATCGAAAATTAAATTAAAAAAATTTTTTACATAATAAAACTACTGGTCAATATTATATTATTAAAAGTATTTTCTGTAAACTGATTTAAACCATTATTTATGAAATCGTACTGAAACACTTAAATTGGAATTATTTTTACTTAAATTATTTTTAATTTTCAATTTTTAAAAAAGAAAAAAGTTAAAATTAAAAGTTAAATAGATTCAATATTCTTTTACATAAAGGTTTTAACGCAGATTGCAAAATTAAATAGAAACACTAATATAATTGATCAATTAATATTATGATTGAATAATTAATACATCTTGTATAAATATAATTCGATAAATATAATTCGATAAATATAATTTCACTTGATAAAAATATTTCAAACTGTTACATAATTGAAATCGATTTTATCAGTAATCATTTACTTGTATAAAATATTAAATTAGATTCAAATTTTTAATATTTTTATATGAATTTTTATTTCACACCTATAATATTTCTAAAATTTTGGCCATTACGACTATGCTCTATAATACTAGAACTTACTTTTCCATAAATCGGCTTCATTTTTTGTGAACTAAATTTATCGGCAGGTAATTTATTTTATAATGAAACAAAGATGTTCTTAAATTTATGTTGTTAATGCAAAATTCAAAGCTATGATTACCAGTTCGCAAAATTATTTGCTTTGTTGTAAGATAATTCTCATAGCTCGGTAACGGCAACAAACATGAATGATCTTTTCTTACGTTATCTTTTAAAAAGAAATTCACCCCATATTATTAAAATTTTCATTAATTTAAGGCTTTGAAAAGGCAAATTTATTCTCCTCTCGTGTTCAATATATCTGACCTATCAAAGAGCGTGCATACAAGAGAAATACGAACGTAAATAAGAAAAGTCTGACGGTAGTTGTCGGTTGCCGATACATAAATGACGCTCTGGCTCGCTTGCTCGCTCACTTGCTTCGTAATTTCACGCTCGTGCTACCGCACTCGTTTAAATGCTAGCTCGAGGGTTGGTTGCACGGACGAACTCCATTAACTGCTCAACGTACTGCAATTTATTGCGTTATAAACTCTCTTATTCGTCGTGAACACCAGCGTTGTGTAGTCTACATCTCTTTCATATCGGTAGCTCGCGAAAGCTTATTTCGTCAAAGTTCAAGGAGTAATTCTGACAACCCTATGTCTTTATTCTCTGGTGTAGCTCCACTCAATGTTAATTCTACGACATTTATTTTTCTTATAAAGGTTTCGAAAGACTAAAACAAGCGCGAGATTATATTCTTAATATATTGCTTTACTTAGTAAAAGGGTTTACCTCATCAAAGAAATAATCCTCGTGTTATTCATCACTTTTAGATTGAATACCTCTAATTTTATAAAAATTCTTTTGAATTCTTTTACTTTTTGTAAATATGATTTCGTTAAAAGAACTACCTTTAATAAGCTAATATTTGAGTTCGAAGTATGAATTTTCCTTTTTATTTCTTCGCATAGATTTTTAAATTATAGAAAATTAAAAGCGTAGTCTTAGAATTTTATATTTTTAATTATAAATATAATGTTTAACATTATTAGTATTATATATATATATATTAGAATTTTATTAATTTTTTACACAGTCATCGATAAATAAAATATTTAAATCGATAATTAAGTTATATTTGTATCCTGATAAGAAAGCTTATAAATAATATTGATAATATTCTTCTTGTATATTTTTGTATTAAATTAATTGTTTACAAACAAATAATTTTTAATGAAAAATAAAAAATGAACTTTTTTACTTTTTAGTTCTGCTAATAAATTTATTAGAAATGTAAATAACATGATAACAATATAAAATAGCTAATTTTTAACATAGTATATGATAAAATTTCAAATGTATAGTTTAGCATACCAACTTTTATAGTTTGCAAAATATCGTTGTTCTTCGTATTAAATCAACAATTTCATAATGAGAAAGTCCTTACATTGGAATTTCTAAACTTTACATGCATTCAAAAAATAAATCTACCTTCGCTTTTGAATATTATTTTAAATAAATAATAAAAATAAAAAATTAAACATAATTAGCTATTATTAGAAAGAATTTTTTAGTATCTTAAATAAAAAATATATTACCAAATTGTTAGGTAAGACTATTTATATAAGTATTGAATCAATAAAAAAGTATTATACAACTCTTACAAATATTCTGATTTTATGCATATGTATTCTAGTGTTGATTTCATTAAAAGTAAATCGAAATTTGATTTGAAAATAATATTAACTTACACCGCGATAAGAATTTAAGAAAAAAATGTATTTGATGTCATTTAATGAATGAAGATAAGAGATAAAAAAGATAATATCAAATTGAAAATTGACAAATAAGAAATAAATATTTAGCTATTTCTATTAAGAAATCAAGACGTCACGTATCGAAGTAGATAAAATCAGGGTATTGTCCGACTACAGGTACAAGGCCGTGAGCCAAAGCGGTTCGTTAATATACAAATTTTATACATACTTGAACAAAACTGAACTCTCTTGTATCGTCTCAAATTAAGCATTACTCCTAAAGATTACATAATTAACGAATAGTACTTTCATAAAACGTACCCCTACGGTAGGCGGTAGAATATAATGTGCCTTTGAGCAAAGCTTAATATCGACAAACGGTCGACGGCCACATCGGCATCGTCATACATATACTTTGCGAGGCGCGAGCTTAATTGTCTTCGCCTCTCAACCTCCGTATCCCGTATCATCTTATGTTTCACGGAAGGCTCATATCAGGTCTCGGAGCTTTCCTAGATGTTTTCAAATCTTCGTAATTTGCGTATGCGTGAGTTGGAGAGAGAGAAAGTGGAAAGTAGATACAGGAGTTGACTGAAGGGATACGAAGACGTTATGCCGAAAGCATCTATCTTATTTCTTCCTTTTTCTAGCATCTTTGAGAAAGTAGCGTATCTAATACTATAGCACACCTTTTCTACATCTCTCATTTAAGACTCACTATCTATTAGTCTTTTTTTTGTAACCTCAAAACATAATTAAAGTTTTCTAATTAAGATTTTCGATAAGGAAGCTCAATTCTGTTTCTATATCCCTTTAGTTTGTAAAGCTTGCTTCTATCGTCACTTATTCAACAAAAACGTGATAACCTCTTATTTTCCCTCACTCTCTCTCTCTCTTTCTCTCCTTATACCTTAAAGTATTTCATATTACTTTATTCTTTTTCGGTAAGTGAAATTTTTTTTAATAAGATGTCTAGTTCTTTTTCAAAAGTTTAATTTTTTCTATTTATATAATTTATGGTTTTATTATTCTAATAAATTATAATAAAGTTCTGAAATCTTTCTATTAGAAATTAAATACTTGTTAGTATGTTTAGCATAACTTTATTTGACAATATTTTTAATGATTCTGTAAACATTATCACGTGTGGAATTATTTAAACTTATTATCATCCATAGGAACAATAATATTAGAATCTTATTATCACTTTCTTGTAATGAATACTCTATTCTATACTTATTTATCAATTATATTTAAAAATTCGTATTACTATTCTACTGCTTTTTATGACTATATGTAATATTTGAGATTAAAATCAAATATGTATAATCATTTTTAAATAGAAACCTAAAAATGTATAAAGATTAAAATTTATATGCGTGTATATTTTAAAAATATTTTACATATTTTTAGATGAATATATTCTAATATTTTGACAATACAAAAATATTTCAATCAAAATCAAAAATAATGAAATCAAGAATAATTATAAAAAAAACTATTTGTTATTTTGAACTAATAATAATGAAGACCCGAAATTTTTTTATTTGAAAAATTTTTGGTTATTGATTAAAAATAATGATTAATATAAATTATTTAATTAAAGTTAAATAGGTTATATATTATAATATTTATATAATTATTATTTGAAAAATGTCGCTTAGTTAAACTCTATAAAAGCATTATCCCGTAATGAATAATTTAAATTAATTTATAATATGTATAAATTTTAGAGTAACATTAACGTGACTTTACACATTTCGGTTTTAAAACATCACATCTTGCTTGAGTATTTAAGAGCAGCAGGAGGCAGTTCGAGAATTGTCGATACGGTTTAGCCACTTCTATAGTATTGTTTACCAAATTAACGGATCCGAGATTGCCAGAAGCTTGTTTCCACTAAGTCTGCCTCCGCTTGATCTCCTGAGAGTTTACGTTGTACTTGTTGGCCAAAGCATTGTTAGCATTACTCGATGTCCATTTGCGTGACTCCGTTGCAAACCAACTGCAGTACGTGCGAACTAATTTCGTGTAGATTAACCTATTTATTTCTGATATTAAACTTTCATTTCAAAAAATTTTTTTTTAATTTCGTGCATCTTTCTATATAATTATGTTATAACTGAACGCGTTGATAAAAAACTTTATATTGTATAAATATACTGTTTAAAAACTACAACGACTAAACAAAATGGAATTCTTAGTATACATTATCTATTTCATGATAAGTACATATAATGTAATCGATAATTTTACGCAGAAGAATAACTATTAATAATAAAAACATTTGAAATCGAATAGATATCAGTAGAAAATAAGTATATTACGTTATATTATAGAAGTATCAACCACTTTTTTATAAACAACTGTAAAGTTTCATCGATACATTTCTTTATAATTTAAAGAACATGTGCTTTTTAAAAAAAATAATTAATAATAATTTAGAATAAATAGCAAAATTCATATTTTATAATTGAATTATTCAATTTTTTATGATTTTTCAAAGATATTATACATATTTTTAAGAAATTATAAATCAATACTTATTTTTTTATATTCAGAAAAATTTACGAATATTTAGCAAAAAAATGTAAAATTTACAGAATTTAATAATTATGGAGAATATTAAACAGATCAAGATAAATTGTATTTTATTAGAGTTTAATATAAAAACTAATTTAAATATTTCTTCTTAATTAAGCTGGAAAAAATTATCCTTCACCAACTTATATAAAAATTTATCTAAAAAATTTTTCCAATAATGAATTAACTTAGAATTAATTATATTAATCCGACTACATAATATAAAATATAATTTTATATGCGTTTCTAATAATCTATGTAAAAAATTGTCAAGTAAAATATAATAAAAAATGTACTAGATTAAAAGATGGGATACAAATGTACACAAAGTTTAGAAAAATTTTATAGTATACCCATTATTTTTGTCTAGTTTTAAGTGCTCGTATATTTCAGTTTATATGTGTGCATGCGAATGCGCATTTATATTAAATAAAAATGAACGTATGTTATTTAGATTATGTACAAATAAATAAATATATAATTTTCAGAAAAATTACTTATTCTGTTTATTGAACATTATTTTTTTAATAATTGAATAAAATAAAGATTTTAATTACAAATAATATACTGTATACTACAAAAATTATGATTAAAATTATTGTTATATTGAAAGCATGATCATATTAATTTCATATATATATGCACAAATTATGATATTGATAACAAAATTTATTACTCTTAAAATTATTTCAACTTATTATATATGAATACTTAAATAATTATATATAGAATAAATAAATTTAGATTATTTAAGTACTTAAAATATTTATATAATATTGAGTTGTAGCTGTATAAATCATCCAAATAAATTAATATATAAAATGCTCTAGATATTTTAAATGTAATATAAATAATATTCTGTTAATAGAAGATATTTCATTTTTAATTATTATCTGTTAAACTAAGATATTTAAATATATAAATTATCATTTATATAAAACATTATAAATTTACATTAATTTTGACAAAGTATTCGATCAATGTTTTGTTATAAAAATTAATCATTATGATAACATTTGATTAAATACAACAAAAATCAATATAATACAAATAATAGTTGAATTAAGCAATAAATTTTAACTACAGAATGTTAATAATATTTGAAAAATTAAAAGTGATTATATTCGAAAATAAATTATGGTTTTTTAAATGCTTGGTAAAACCATTTTAAATGCAACGGCATAGTATTCGAAAGATTGTATATATCGAATCTATGAATAAAAAAGATTGTGATATCGAGGTGAAAGGTTGATATATTTGAGATGATGCATGCATTGAAAGTAGAAAAATCGATTTTTTAGTCGATTAACGCCACTTGAAGTATATAGGATAATGCAATTTTGTTTTCGAATTTCAAAGATTTAAACTGTTATTTTTTATCTTGCTTAAACGAGTTTTTTAAATTTGGTTTTGATATAGAAATTACATTTTTATTTGTAAATTATGAAATAAAAATTAGGTAAAGTATATTAATTTAAATTTATTTATGATCCTTGGAATACAAATTTTAAATAAGTTAGAAATGTAATAAATAATTATTAGTAAATGATAATAATAGTTAATTTTATTTATAATTAATTTCACTAAAGATTAAAAAAAATAGTTTTAGAATATTGAATTATTGTTTCATTATTTCATGAAAAATCTACATCTCGATTATGAGCATTAAATATTAAAAAAATGTTTTTATTTTCTTTAAAAATTTCTGAATCAACAGTTCAATTGTAAATGGTAAAGGAAGTTTAATTGCTATTTACGAAGATTAAAATATTGTTATTAAAATATGATTTAATTTAACAAGTTGCATAATATATATATATAAGAAAATATTAAGATAATATAAATAAAACAAATTTGCTATTCATTTAATTTAAGTTAAAATTTCTTTATCGTTGTTAATTTAAAAATAGTTCGTGGATGAATTTAAGGAATTTTTGATTTTTTTTTTAAATTCAAATTGTATGGCATATACAATTATATAAATGCATGGCTATTTCATCAGTATGGCAATAATCAAAATGTCGCTCTATTATGTAAGACTTGCGTAACATTCTCAACAATATTAACGTCAGCCCATTTCAATTTTGTAGTAATCGAAATTACGATAGGAGCATAGCGAGCAAATGGATATGAGGGAAAGGGAGAGGGAGTGACAGAAGTGAAATAGGGAAGGACGAGGAATGTAACAGTATCGAGAGACCTATCATAAGAGTATGAGCCTAGTGGCTTTTGGATTAACGCAATCTCTACTCGTAAACGGGATAAGTGAGATTCCAGCATCCATAGTCGAAACAACGAAACGCATAGGGAGACAGAGCCAACCAATTCCCGAGTAACCTTGTTCACTCTCTGGTAACTAAGTAAGGATTCCGCCGGCAATCCCTAAGTAACACGACGTACCTGTACTACTCTCCTCTTATCTCTCTCTCTCTCTCTCTCTCTCTCTCTCTCTCTCTCTCTCTCTCTCACTATCTTTCGCTTCTAAGCCTCTACCGAGAGGAAGTTCAACTCATTGCAGGATTCTCTGCGTGCGAAGAATATCTGCCGTACATCCTACTTACACGAACTTTTTATTACTTTGTTATTAAATGCGTTCGGACACCAATGTTATTATAAAGGTACACTGTACTTTCAGAAATAGCTTTAATATCATTCATATATTATACGTTATATAGCTGTAATTGTGCCTTCAAGATCTAACAGATATTTTGGGATTGCTTCGAGCAAAATAGTTTAGTTTCAATAAATAAAGTAATATTAATTGTATTTCATATCTTACCAAACTTCGTTAGCGATTTATTTTGTCGAATCGTTTTCATATATTTAACATTAAACTTTTTATCAACCAAGTTTAAAAAATATTCTAAATAAAAATATTTACAAAAATTCTACAAAAAGTTTACAATTTATTATTTAGAATATATTTTTTATTATTTAGAAAATAATTAGTATAAATTTCTATCCTATCTTCTTTGTCTCACTTGAAATCTATTAATATAAATTCCTAATATATAAAAGCCAATATATAGTTTAGACGAGATACTGTATTGTACTTATATTATAGTGTAGAAAAAAGTTTTTAATAATTTATGCATTCTTAAGGAGTTCTATTTTATTTAACTCTACTTATATATTAAGAATAAAAATTTTATTGTATTTTTACTTGATTAGCCTTACGAAAATTTAAAATATGTTATATATAAAAATATAGTTTATAAATAAATTAATGTTTATACCAATTGAAATGTTCATATTTTTTATCTTAGTTTATGTAATGATAAAACAGCCAGATACCACTTAAAAAGCATTACGTGCTATCCATAAATTTTCAGTTAAGATTGTTAATAAATATCAAAGTCAAAACTTTAAGGTTACTACATTTATTTTATATATTTGTATCTTTAAAAATAGTCCAAGGTTTATTATTTTTAACAAAAAGTTTTCAAATTACAAAAAATTATTCATTAATTCAATACTTGATTGTTATTGAAAATATTTCAAGTTTTTCTAAATATTTAACTACTTGAATTTTATGTAATTTACAATTTATTTGTTTTAAAAATTCTAAATAAAAATATAAACAAACCAACAATTTTTCATCCAAAGCATGAAGTTTGTTTAATCTTGAAATTTTATTTTTATTCTTTTATAATAGTTAATCACTGATGATTTATATAATTTGATTGGAAAATATATGTACCAAAATGAAACTAAAAGAGAAGTCAGAAAATAGATTTTTTTAAATAAATTAATACAAATTAATATACAAATTAAGAAATAGAACTTATATTTTATTGTTTAAATAATATGAAATTTCATGAATTATGCTAATTTAAATAAGTTTTATAAGTTAAATTAAAAATATTTTGTTACAGCAAATAAAAATGTATTTATATTTTTCTTCTATTATAAAAATCAAATAATATAATTATAAGAAATAGTACTTTACTTTAATAAACTAAAGATATTAATTCATTCCTTTTTAAAACAAATAATGAATTATTAAATTTCCACACATACGATGAAATACTATTTATAATTTGCGTAATTTTATTATAAAGGTGGAATTTATGGTTTATTTATATTTTCAATTAAAGTAAGTATAAACATACATAATCTACAACATTCTTAATCTAAAAGGCATAAATTTGCTATTGTAGTGAATATCTTGTTACATTTATTGAATAATTTTCCTACTAATAAAAAAATATTTAGAATTTATTTATATTAAGTATATTTTATTATGACTGATAAAAGTTCTTTTATGTACATGAAAGTTTATTTTTTTCTATATACTTGAAAAATAAAAATTCCATTTTAGTTCGAATAGCTCAGGAATAATAAAAGGTAATTATGATTGGTGTTTATAAAAACAAACAACGTTTGAACGAATGCTTGATCAAAACATTAATCACGTTTATCCACATTGAAACCGCAGAAAATATTAGCTTCGTGCGTATTTTTGTATAAATCAAAATTGTCGATTAAAATACAACCTCAACTAATTGAAATACATGGAACTTATCAATTTTTCAGATGCGAACAATCTATTTGTAAATGATTTTCAATTGTTTGTTTTTCCTTGTTTTTAAACATAACCTTTTTAGAATTATAAAATAACTAAATTAATAAAGCTATATAAAAATATGTGAATAAGAGAAAAATTAAAAAATGGATTTATTAAAGGGAAAGTTTTTGATAAACAAGAATGAAATAGCCGTCATATCAAATGAGATTTTTCGGGATTTTGAGTATATCGGATTGTACTTTTCAGCCTCGTGGTGTCCCCCGTGTCAAACCATTTTGCCACTTCTTAAGAAAACATACGAAAAAGCACGTCTGCAAAAAATCAAGTTCGAGATCATATTTGTATCTGCAGATACTGATAACCAACGGATGATACGTTTTTTCATTGATAATCATGGACCATGGTAACATTCAAAATGTGTAAATATACATTGTTGTATAAATTAAATTTATTTTAAAAAGGTTCGCTTTGCCAGTTGGGTCTTTGTCGACTTTCATAAGGAAAAAAATGCAAGTTGTATTAATACCATATTTAATTATATTAAATGCAAAAGGAAAAGTAATAACTAAACATGGACGAGAAGACCTCGAAAAATATGAAGATCCATTTTCAGTGTGGTTTCCGGATTTAAATTTAGAATAATTTATAAATTTTTTTGAAAATATAAATTATCAATTTTTAAAAATTCTAAAATTTACTTAAAATAAGTATTACATTATGGTTGTTATTATAGTTGTTATTGTTGCTGCTGCTGCTGCTGCTGCTGATGTTGTTGTTCAGGTAATCCATTTTTTATTTTATTTTAATTTGAAACATTTTCCGTTCGTTTTTAGGCTAAACCAATACATTTTTTTCAGGCATTTTTAATTAGACTTTAAAAAATAAAAAATAAATAACATTTTTTACTATTTTGTGAATATTTTGTTTAAAAATTTTTGTCAATTTTTTCATTTTTTCTCTAATATTTCAAAATTATGAAATTTTATTTAACCCTTACGGCTTGTAGAAATCGAGTAATCATATGTAATTTGTAGAATTTTCAATATTTATGGAACTATTTCCATTCCGTAAGAAAAATTTTACATACATTTACATTTTACATTTTAGAATACAAGAAAATGAAAAAAATTCAAACTACATGCAGTTGAATATAAATATAATAGACAATTTATTACAAATAAGTTCCAACGATTCCAAGGTCTGAAATAGAGCGATGCATGCCCATCTCTGCGCTCTGCATCAAATTAACGGTAGCTGATTTTCCCTTCATTCCTCCAGATTATTGTGCGCGTACCTTTGCATTAATTAAATCTAACTAAACTTCATCCAAATGAAAACCTAATAATGCTTGGAAAACTCCAGAGTTTTATACATTAAACTGAAATTCTTTTATCATGGTACATTGATAATGCCTTACGAAATAGATTTTCAAAATATATTTTTCGGCAAATATTAACACAACACGTTTTCTAATTCAAGATTAGGAACTTAGACAGTCAATAAAGTATTATATATCAATAATGAACAAAATAATAAGGCAATTTTTTATTTTTCAATTTGTATTCAATAGTTTTATTAATTATTCGAATAAACATTTATTGTTTTAACTGTAAATTTATCTCTATATTTATTTCTTTATCTATATTTAATGACTATTATTTATTTATTATTATTTTAATAATAATTATGTCATCGAGCAAATAATAACAATCTCTAGTAGAATTATTTCATTATCTTGTCCCTATTTGAACAGTAAATTTTAGAATGAGTAAAACATTGAAAATTAAATATTTTTAATTATTAACTATAAAAGAAATTAAAAAATTATTCAGATGTAACTCAAATCAGTAACAATTACTAGTTTAATATTTAATTCATAATTTTTTTCATGTTATATACTTAATTTAATTATGTATTGATATAAAAGTTATATGTATATATTGAATTAAAATAATATAAAGAGTTTATATTAAAGATTAATTTATTAATATTATAGAAAAAAATATATATTTAATAAATTATACGCCCTTTAACATTGATACCAAGCTTTATGAGCAGCGACATAATATTAGCATAATGACATTCATATAATTAAAAATTAATTATATTATTAATTCAATAATTATAATTAAGATTAATCATATTATTAATATTTATAATATACAATATTTTGTTTATTAATATGATATTATTATATACATTTTATCATTACAAATTAATATAATTAAAAAACAAAATAGTTTATAAAACGAAATAAATACGCTGAATAAATATGACACAAACTACTTATTCTTTTATTTAATTAAATATAAATGTACAGTTTATTTACATTAAAAAATTTTTTAAAGTTGTTACTTTAAAATTGGCGAATTTTTTATATAAATAAAATGAAACTAAATAAGATCGCAATTAATGAAATATTTAATTTCAGTCTTTACGCAAATGTAGAATTTCAAAATTAGGTCTATCAAAATATATTAGTTTTCTTGATTTAGAAGGTTATATAAAATTTTTTAAGACATATAAATGTGTGTAAACTTTATAGTCAACCTAACATTATACATTCTAAAAATTTTATAAAATCCCATGTATCTGATTATTAATAATACAATTAAATTTTAAACGTTTTAAAATATTTACTAATTAGCAGAATTTTTAAATTTATAATAAAATCTATTCTTAATATAAACTTATGAAGGTAAAATTTTAATTGATATAACAAAATTTGTTTCTAATAATACTCATTTTATCTCTTTGATCGTAAATTAACTATGTTTTAGTAAAAATATATTCTATTGTTGATATTTTTAACAAAGGTGAACTAACAATAATAAGCCGTGTCGATTATACCAAAATAATATATTTTCAAAGTAAATTGCGTACAAAAGTTTGTAATAGCAATACCATACAACTTTCATCTATTGTATTTTTACAACTTTTTCTTTTTTGGTTTTGTCACCTTTCGCATGCTTTGACTATTAACAGTGTATGAGCCTTGGTAAATGTGATGCTTCGTCTTGTTAGCTTTAAAGACTCATAAGAACTGATTTAAAAAGAGAGTTAATGAAAATCAAGTTTGACACAACATATACACGTCAAACAATATATTGTTTAAAACCGAATCATGCGTTTCTTTATGTTACTCTCTCTGTCCCTCATTTCCTCTTTTTCCAGTACTAAATATTATTTTAGAATTTTTTTTTCTTGATTTATTATCATTCAAAGTAGCATGGTACGAATAAATTTTTTGTAAACATGTATTTGTTTAATATGCTTTTTACAGCAAAGTAAAACGTTCTTTTTAACCAACTTTATTGTTCACCTAATAAAAAAATTTGGTTCAACTTTTTCTTTGTTAAATTTATATTTCTTATTTCTAGTTAAAGAGTTAATACATTTTATCGTTAATAATTGAAATGCAATTTATTAAATACATTTACAAATATATAAATAATATAATAATAGACCATGCATTCTTACTAATTGCTAGTGATTTTTTTGATGAACTATAAATAACCGTATTTTTATAAAAACATTGGTATTTTATAATATTCTGTACTTATATATTCACATTATCTCGTTTACATATATATTCACATTAGATGATTACACTTTTCAATTTATTCTTCTTTAGTTGGAAAACTGTACGTACAAAAATTACCTATATATTCATTTGAAAATTCAATTTTTTATAATCTCAAATATACCAATTATTTCATTTATTAATTCAAAAAAGATATTTATATTAAATCTTATCAAATCTTATCTTATAAAATTAGATAGTCGATAGAATAAGATTGAATAGAAAAGTAGAATAATATTTTCTGAATTTACTATTATAAAGAAATATATATATATCAAATTAAGTGGAAAATAAACAATGCTTTCATGTTCCAAAACGAAGTTGTCATAAAATTTTATTTTTCAAAACAAAAGAGTTTCTTGAGTAGACTTTTATAAGAACTTAATTTAATATGTAAAAATATAATTTTTTCAGTTACTATTGATAATATTATAAAAATAATAAATTATTTAGGAAAGATATTTTTATTGCTTTTTTTATTAAAATAAATAATTAAGTTCATATTGTATCAAATATTAAATGCCGGTTACAGATATTCATTCTCTCTCTTTTTCTTGCACGTATTTATTTTCGAATATTGTTATCACTTATGTATATCTATTCCTTCCAGATCAGCCATTTAAAAGATGAAAGAAAAAGTGAGCGATAGAGATGGCACGTATGATAATAATTTTTCTAGACAGGCAACAAATTTAAATAAATTTCCAATCATTTATCGGAATAGATATCTGATTTTTTAAAAAGATTTTTATTCTTGTTCGCTTACTGAATAGGTGCGCGTTGATTGCCTAATGTATCGAGAGGTCTAGTAGTCCGTAAATGTGAATGCAATCATCTTGAGCATAGTCGTCGATCCAATATATTACTAATATATTTGTAGTTCTATTACTGCTTCTTCTGTTTATCCTTTTTTCGAATAATATATTTCGCTCTTTAATATACTTCATATATAACTCTTTTAATTTTGCTTGAATAACTCGTTACAATACACCTGCGATATTTGAATCCTTTTTTTTACTATTAAATAACAATTAAATTTAAATAAAATATTTAAACCACTAAATAAACTTCTTTGACACTGATATTTGATATAAATGGTATAAATATAAAAAATGTAATGTTATTACTAATGATAAAACGAGTCAATATTTTTTATATCACATAAAATATAATAGTTATAATTTAAACCTTATTAAATCAATAACTTTTAATATTTAAAAATAATAGATAATTTTATAGTATTTTTCTAAATTTCTAAATGATAAAATAAAATTAAAGAAAAAAGAAAATTAATTTAAGTATTGATAAATTTATATTAGAATAGATAATAAAAAAACTGTTTTTTGATTTTACGTGTGAAAATATGTATACTTTTGACAAAAATAACTTTTATATTTTCATTGAATATGTTTCTTAATGTTTTTATATTTTCAATAAGTAGTGAGTATTCTGTATGACAATTTGTAAAAACATATTCTGTTATTAAACAATTAAAATGCGTGAAATCAAATTATAAATGATCAATTTATATATACATATACATACATTTATATCTTTTAAATTATAAATTTAACTTATTATATTTAAGAATTAAAATACAATTTATTATTTTTTATCATAATTTGAAAAATCATATTTAAAATAGATTAAAAAAGTTTAATATCTTTATAATATAATTTCATATCATCTTAAGAAAATAAAATAAATTTGAATATGCAATAATTTAAATTAAATACTTCAAAAATTTATTTTCCAAAAGAAATATGTGCGTTCAATTTTATTCTACATTCCATATATTCTATATTCATACAGATGATTCAATAAATGTTTTATTCACAAAGATGGAGAAAAATTTTTCATCATTTATCAGGTCAAGCGAATTTTTTCTTTACACATCGTTAGAGCAATGTCAACTGGGATATGTGCCCAATTATCAATGATATATCATGTATAATCGATGTTAAAACGAACTCCAAGAAGAGCAATTAACAGAAGTTCTTTTAAGCTCACTGTAAATTTAAAAGAAATATATTTTATATCATTCAGTGTAATAATTTTTATTATACCTAATTCAAATATTTCCAAATTTTTTAGTAAATATATTGATACACCTTATGTTAAAAAAAAAGTACACAATTAGACTATATCTATTGATATATAATTCAATTACTGATAAATTAGTACAAAAATTAAGCAATTGATTTAATATTTTGTAAAACTATTTTCAAAATTATAATATTTTAAAAAAACCTTACTATTTATTAATTAAATTTAACATAATCAATGTAATAGTTTATGGCTATTAAATTTCTACGATACATACAAGCACTAACATTTAAAAAAAATTAAATAATGTATATTAGAACCCAACTTACAAATTATGAAGATATCACGTTTGTAGGATCAAGGTGGATAAGTGATTACAATATTGATTAAACAATTAATACGTACTAACCTAAATAAATCTATACTATAGTTTAATGAAATTTTTTATCTAGATTTTTATTTTCTTCATTTGTACTTTTCTTGAATTCATTTTCTAACATGACTTTTTTAAACAATATTTTTCTTTCAAAATATTTAAATACTTTATTTATAAAAATTAGATCAAATTAAATTAAATTAGTTGATAGGAAAGAATATATTTAATTAAAATTTTATTAACATTCTTCTATCCTCAATCTAAATTAGTAAGAGTTACTTAAATAAAGTAGTTTAAAGTCTTTCTTTAATAAAAAAAATTCATTATATTTGTCAAAAAATTATAATTACACGTTTGAATCAAGCCCATCTCACATTAAGTATTCTACACTTTAATGATCTGTGAGAATTTAATGCTATCAAATCAAGTGTTCCACTGCATTATCAGTTATTCTTTCGGTAAATGGCCAGTAGCCTTTTACATTCAAAGCACGCGATTTTATGCAAACATCTTTTTACTACTTGGTACATGACACCTGTAACCATATGTGCTAATGATTATATTTAAAAGGGTATCAGTCCTTATAATTGAAATATACTAATAATAACATCCCCTATTTTCATAATTTATTATATATTGTCCACTAATTGAGTGATAAATCTTATTTTTAGTATTGATTACAAGATACAGGTCTCTTAATTGTAATTAATAAAAATGACGAGAAAAATGTTTCTCTGTTCACTCAGAAACTAGATTAAGTATATGTCATAATCATGTGCTGGCATAATCTTGTAATTAATATTTTGTAGTTAAACGTATGTGATAAAATATAAAGTATATAATAAATAATATAATAAATGCGATAAATATAAGTAATATAATAATTTATTATGATTATTTTTGAATCTCTAAATAAAATCTGGCTTGATTTACATATATGCATGTACGTACGTATCTTCTAAAATATTATTTGCACGTTTCATATATCATTATAATTAAATTATCTAGTATTTTTATTTAATTTTCAATACAAATCGTTATTGATTAGAAATATTGAAATATTATACGATAAAAATTCAATAAATATCTATTATGTTATTATCGAATAAATGAGAAGGCAGTATCGGAAACATAAAATACCGATACTTTTTTCTTGAAAACCTTATAAAAGCAGTATCTTGATTATCGACATTATTCGATACCGAAGGAGTTTAAAAAATAGCAAAACATATACAAAATTTTAATTTGTGTTCAGTTTAAGAATTTGTATAATAAAAACAGATATATTATTGTTATTATGAGTTACAAAAGTTTAAAATCATACAAACTTTATATCTAAATAAGTTGAATTAATTATAATTAAATAAAAAAAATAGAATTCGTAATATTTTTATTAATTTTATACTCATTTAAAACAATAACATTTTAAACAATATTAATATTTTATATATAATTTACAAAATACGAAGTCTAAAATATTTAGAAACATATGTATATAATAAAATATATGTTGTGTAATTATGATAGGCATCAAATGTTATTATTTGTTAATTTAACTGCTATCGAATATTTTGATATAGTAAGCATAAGCCGTTATTATAATAAAATTAATTTAATAATAAAGTTACTACTTAATTTAAGTAAACTACATATTTTTTCATAAAAAATGTATATACTGAAATCATCAAAATTAGTACATAAACGTATCGATTCATTAAGGATATAAAAATTTTAATTTTAATACTATTATGCATTATTAAAATTATATAAAATGCAACTTGTTCATCCATTATTAAATAAAAAATTGAAGATACGATAATAATAAACAAGTTTTATTCGTAAATGAAATTAGTATATAACAAAAGATAATTGTATTATCGAGTTCATGAATTAATAAATCGAAAATTAGTTGTCGTGCTTATAAGATATTTTATTTATATTATTGTTTATTACATAAAGAAATATCTTAACTCAAGTCTAATATTAATTTATGTACCTTAACGTATGAAGTGACTGTCAGATATTAGTCATTAATTAACCGTAACTTTATAAGTTCATAGAGATATATACACGCTTAAGTGCTTAATAAAAAATTTAATATAATACAGATAAAGTTAATACAGAGGAAAAATATTAATGGAAGCAATTTTTAATGATGACAATGAGTACAAAAACGAGTTTATGAACGAACAACTAGGTTCGAAGGTGACTTGACTCGTTCTCTGTGAAAAGCCTCAGGTATCGATACTCTACTTCATTAGCCTATTCAGAATTTTTGAAGACTGAGCCAGTTCGGACCAGTCGAATCCATTGGCGCGTAAACTCTTTGGAAAAGAACTCACATCAGCTACCTTCGCAATACACCTCCAGCTCTTTTTATCAAGTGTTAGTGGCTGGCACTTAGCAGCGGTTCATTAGATACTGAGATTTTAGGCGTAGGGAAGTTGAAATTTTGAGCAGCGATTGAGCAGCACTTTTTCCACTTTTCACTTTAGCCGCTTAAGGAGTAGGCGGGAGCGGTCGAACAATTCAGAGAAAGCTAATGTACAAGTAGGGCTTTGTTCCAAGGTAAGTGGAGCTGGATGGACTCATAGTTATTGGTATTTGGTGTATGGAAGAAACAAAAAGCCTTTTTTAGGTATTTTAAATTTAATAGTGCTACTTGAAAAGGAATATATAATAAAATTTTCGACTTAATTAGCTACATTTGTATAAAAACTAATAAATTAGTTTCTCATAAATGTAGATAATGAAATTTACTTTAAATTATAATACAAGATTTGTAAATATGAAATTTATTCTGAACGATAACCAAATATCTGTCATATTGAAATTTGTCAAAAATAAAATTATTCAAAAACATATTAATCTGTATTTTGATAGTAGTTATTATTTAAATATATTTATTATTCCTGTTAAAGATTAAAAACATTTTTTTATATTGTATATTTTAATTTAGATAAAACTATTCATAATGTAAAAAAACGCTCGTATATTTACAAAATAAAATTCTTTAAAGTTATGTTTTTAAAAAAATAAATCAGTAATCAGAGTTAATATACTTTGATCTTTTAACTTGTAAATAAAAAATAAAATAATGAAAAAGTTCTACAAATTATAAGACATCGATAATTTTATCTTTATCAACGATAAAAGGATAACTATTGTTACCATAATAGGATTTTATAGACGAAATGTGAAAGTCTGTAATCGCGATAAACCAAATAAAGTTTTTTATATAAGGAAATTCAATACACAAACTCAAAAGAATATTTTACATGAGAACATAATCGTGTATGTTATTATTCTTCAAAGTATTATGAACATCTAAATTTCGGTGCATTATTTTCACAATTGAAGATAAATAATAGTTATATAATTTGAACTATTTGTAAATTTATATTCAGTAAATTATAATTTAATATTGAATAGTAAAATCAAAACAATGAACTCTTATTTATTATATTAAAGCAATAAATAACATAATTACTTAAACTATCTATTCTGATAAATAAATTGTTATATAAATATTGTATAAATAAGTAAAGAAATAATTTAAAAAGACATCATTTAAAACTATTATACTAAATTACGTCACAAATTCGTTATACACTATGGTATTTTTTAATTATGATCGAAATTGAAGAAAATAATTCAATGCAAAATTTACTCATTATCTCTTTATAATAATAAAAACTTTTTATTCGGAAAATATATTATGCTATCTTACTTTTATTAGTACAGTAATAGTTTAATTATGGTACATCCAGCAATGTGAGATTATAATACAATTCAATTTTATTAAAAATATTCCTATTGCAATGAAAATAAAATTTAATACTATTTTTACTAAAATAATTACTTTCACTACTTTTTCACATAATAACCAAGGTATTCTTTAAATAGAGTGAATGAAAATAAATTAGTTGAAAAATCATACGATGTCAATATTAACTGAAAAGCGAAAACGTGAGTGAGTAAACGCACGCGTATGACAGGGCGATAGAAAAGTGTTAGAGGACTTGGGAATAAATCGAGCATATTAATCGAGGGTCGATTTCTCACTAAACGACTTACGACAAAAAGATGAAAAGCCTGCAGTAATGAGCAATTAAGAGTCTAGAAAGAATGAAGTAGAGAGTGACAGAGCAAAAAAGAGAGAGAGAATATACAGAAAGGTCTGTTCAATGCTTTTAGGTTAGATCAAATCTGTTTCTGTCTCCAAATTCAATTTTTTCTACTTTCCCTGTATGTTGTATTGTAAAAATATAATTAAATAGGAGTAATTAAGTGGTTTCCTTTCTTCTTATTCTTAAGTTACATTTGTTCAAATTTTATTTGATATCAGGATTAGCTGTCAGCGAATTACTGTACTATAGTATTTTTATATAGCATAATCTTAAAAATTGAGAATTTTGTAAAGAATGCGATGTTGATATTTTTTATTCTTTCATATTGAAATAACGATATGATCACTTGAATAAACTAGAATTATTTGCAAAATATTCATAACTTTGCAAATTTATTAAAACGGCAATAATACAAATATACGAATGAAATAAATAATTAAGCAAAATAATTTTATACGAATACCTCATACCTTCTCTAAATAATAAATTCTATTATGTTTTGAAGAAAAAAATTGATATATATTAAAATTTGTTGTAATTTATTCATAATAATTGTAAAATTTGTATAACTAAAATTTAATAAGAAAGTATTAAAAAATTAAAATAATCTGATATTTTTGAAAGGCATATAAAGAATATTGATTCTAGCATGTAATGATAATTTCAAAATATATCAAAAATATACGAATCGTAGAAAATAACTTTTATTTTTAACTACTCTTCATTAAAAGTTTCCTGCTATTATCAAATATATAATTTATAAAATTATAAATCAATTTAAAAATATTTTAATTTAAAACCATTAACAGAATAAAAAACTAATGGAAGATAATGAATTTTTTATATCAAATTACACCTGAAATTCGATATTCGATTGAGTATTCTCCATACGATATATGATTATTATATGATAATTCATTAAATCACAAATTATCTATAAATATAAATGAAATTCTTGATGAATTTCTTATATTATAAATTTTATTTGCATAATCAAAGTAGTACATTGAATTTACAAAATTAATGATGTGCACGTAAACATAAATATTTCAAGTAAAAGTACCTTGTTTCTATTTCTTATTTAAATAAAACAGGTCTTAAGGATTCTAATTTAAATGGTGTTAGTAAGTGAATAATATTATTTAGAAACCAATTAAAAATTTGTAATTAACATTGCTAAAATGCTTTTAGCATTTTAATGTAATGTAATGAATTCATTTGCATTCGATACGGTAATTTATTGAATCGGTTAACCATAATTTAGCGTTTGTAAATTATGCATATAAATAAGTATTTCCATAGTTTAAAATAACAACTTGCTCTTGATGGTTTTGAAATACTCTTATGTACGAGCGCGCTCGTCGTTGACTTTCTCACACCTAATTCAAAGAGACAACAAGAGCTCCCATACGCCATCTGATTGGTCTTTCAGTCCTTTTCGTATCCTGCAATGCCTGATATGCGATTCGTGTCATCTGAACTATTCAGAAAGTCTTCTTTTTTAATACTTTTTTGTCGCGGTTATTCGAGAAAGTTCTCACGTGCGACTACATAAGATACCGAGCTCCAATGATATCGGAATGAAATATCGATTTTCTTTTTTAGGTGAGGATCCGATATATCTCGAAAATGAATTTTTTTGGTGACGAACAATTAAATTATCACGATGGAAATAGAACGATGGACTTACAGTCTTTTGCATCCGTACAAGATATTTAGAAATTTAGTTGCCTTTATATTTTATCCTGTTACTTGACTTTGTGCTTCGCAACTATAATAAGCTCAAATTATTGAAATATTTAAAATTATTTTTAGTTTGTATAAAATAATACTATAAATAAATACCCCTATAATAAATACTAATATGATAATATATTATTATCTTTTTAGTTTATGAAAATATTACTATCAAAGTCTGTTGATATTTATAAAATCCTGCAATGAATTATTTTCTTATATTTGTCTAGAATAGCGCATTGACAAAATCTACATGTTAGCAATCAATTGAGAGAAAAATAACTTTAAATCAGAAATATTTTTGGACATTTTAAACAAACGATTTCCAACAGTAGATGAAAAATCCTTTACTCTATCGTTCCGTTACATATTTTCAATATATTATTATTATGCCCCAGGATCAATAAAATCAATCTCAACAATCATTTTCTTTGAGTAGATTACCTTTGGAAAAGATCGTGAGCTGGCGTAAATCAGTATCACTATGGCTAATCACAAATTTACGGAATGAAACTACCAACTGCAGGAAAGCCCGTTGGTTCACTGCTGATCCAGATATCGAAACGATTTCACTCACAAAGAGATCATTTAAATGCAGATTAAAAAGTAAAATGAACCAACCTATGGACTAATATCCTCCATAGATAACAATTTAGGAAAGTCTCTTCGGTAATCATTTGAAATTATTCTGAAAAAATTGATAAAACTCTTCGAGGATTGTCTACTTAAACTTAAAAACAAAAGAAACACATTATTTAAATTAATTTTTCTTGTTATTTTAATGATGTAATTTCATAAAATATTTGTTAATAAATTTCAATTATAGATTATTATATCTAATATTATTAGATTAGTAGAAAGAAAATTTTTTTAGAAAAATACTATTTTCTAGCAACTTATTCGTAACTAAATATCTATATTATTCAATGACATATTACTTAAGTATTATTTAAACAAAATCAATGTAAATCATTACAAAAATAAATATATACAAAACTTAAATTATATATTTTATGAATAACATATAATTAATAAATTTTATTAATTTTATTATATTCATAGAAGTCTTAAAATTTTATATATTTTAGGTATATTAAACGTATATTAATATAATTAATTTTAATACAAATATATTTAAAACATTTTTTAAATATGTTTCATTTTGTAAATTAATTATAAAAATTTATAATTTATTCTATAAGTTTTCATTTTGTTAAAAATATATTACTAGATAAATACATTTTAATGATTTTTTTCAAACAAATGTAATTCAAATCAATAATTTACTTATTTAAATAGCAGAAATAGTTTAATAGAATAAATAAAAATAAGCATATCAAGAATCAATGATAGCATCAACTCAATAACGTATTTATAATACAAATTTATGAAACAAGTTTTTTAATTAAGTATTGCTCATAATAATTCTATTCTATATAAAAATATAAAAATATATATTTTATTTGAGTTTCATTTGAAGTAATGGTATGAAACAGTAATTCAAGAAATACAAAATTTTCTGTACTTTTATCGTCTAATTTTATTTATATAACTACTACGATCATATTTTTTAATTTATTCATATAAATATTATCAATACTAGAGCGAAAGAAATTATATTAAATTTTAATATTAATTTTAATTATGATTATTAATATAGATAAAAGTTTACCATTTTAATTTTAATATTATGCGTAGGAACGAGCTCAATTTATTTCTTATATTTTTTATATATGAAAAACATTAAATCGTTAAAAAATAATATTTAGCATGCATCAAAAAGCTAATTACTTACTTAACTACAACAATTGATAGTTGATTGGGCGAAGTAAACCTTTGAAAGGGAAATTGATCAAACAATTGTTTAAATTCTTAGGATGTGAAATTACTTTTTTTTATTGAGAAAACAAATATTTAGTTATTATAAAAATAAAAATTGAGGTTTATAAATATAATTATATCGATATATGAAAAATTCTAAAATATTTATTAAATAATTTAAAATTTAAAAATTAATTTTTTAAATACAGTAATGGCACAGAAAGTAATAATTCAGGAAATTTATTAATACGATTCATATATATAATATATCTGTATGCCATATATATATGTGTGTATATGATTATGCGCATATTCGGAAAACATATATATAGATATAGACAAAATTAATATTAATTGTTTTTTAAACAATTCCTTGTTTTCTATAGTTATATACGCTTTAAATATCAATAATATTTTGTTAATTTTCTTACATTGACATATAAATTATATAAAACAACACATTTATACCTCGTTATATCCTACATTTACTAAATATTTCTCTAATTTTATTGAGAAGATCACTATAAAAGATTTTCATTAAAATAAAGAGATACACAGTTAAACTCGTATAGTATGGTAATCATGATTGCCATAGTATATTAGTCTCAAAATATATTAGTATATATTAGTATTGGCTTTTTTTCACTTGCTCTTTTTTCATTTATTACAAAACTCACAATACAGTTATTATGCGTCTATCTAATTTCTATTTCTTATACTATTAGTTCTATTGTTTTTAAGATACTTTTTTTCGTCACAAATATCCTTCCTTATTCTTTCTTTCCTTTATTTTTTCAATATAACATTTTAGTTCACATTTTTGAAAAATGTATAACTTTTCTTTAATTTCGTATGCTTATTCACGTCTCTTGACTCTTAAGTATTTACTGGTACTTATACAGTATAAAACCTTTATCCCGTTAAAAGAAATTTCGTTTTTCTTTTGAAAATTTAATGCATTAAATTCCTACTAATTTTCACTATTTTCTATTTACAAAGATAAATCATTCAACTAACTTATTTATTTATTAGAGTTAAACATAGATACTTTAGCTAATAAGTATAATGATATTTATAATGATTATTTTGTTCATAAAAGAAACTTAATTTAAAAAAGTTTTAAATTATACTTAAATTTAAAAAAAAACCATTTAAGCAAATAATAATTAAATACATTTTAATTTATTCAAATTACTAAGTTTTTTATCTTTCTTTTATTCTATATATGAAAATTGAAATTAGTAATTTATTACATAAAATCCATATATTTTATTATTTTTCTTATTGAATAATATTATTGAAGATATTTATAGGTATACATTTTTTTAAATTTTATTTATAATAAAAATTAAATATGTTAATAAATTTTGATTATTTTATTTTACAAAGAGTGTTCTTTTAAGAATAGCTGTGAGAACGTGATCGCATTTCTTACACAAATAAATATCTATTCCTCTTTATAAAAGATATTACACATTGGTGATCTTTTAATTTATGGGGGTATAAATTAAGTAAAAATTTGGAATGTTTACAACTAATAAGCAAGTTATTGAAATTGAGCATGAAATGGCATGGATTTATAAGTAGATATTGAAAGCTCAACTTAACGGCAACGCTATGAGATAATGTAGAAAAAAAAATGACTGTTGAAACAGGTCAGTTAAGCTCTCTGAGACAAGGCGCATAATAAGACTGCAAAAGTGTGAATGTGGATCGTCGGAACAGGATACTAATATAGGAGCAACGAATCTTAATAAGGATGACACTGTACGTCCCTTCACCTGCTCGACAAATACAAATTAATTAGTAACGTTCATAAACCATGCCTCGCTCTATGGGTCTGATTTAATGGTAGGGGATAAAGGTTCTAGTAATGGCAGGACTTATGTATGGGTAAGGAATACAGCCATAATGTTAGGTAATATCCGTTAAATTAGTTCACAGTATATTTACACAAAGATCATTAATTTATGTTTTTAGCCTCGTCTCTCTCTTTCTTGCTCTCTCTGACTCTATCACTTAAATTAATGATACTTCGACTGATTTTTTTGCTACACCATATAATGTTCTTATTGTATAAACGATCTATAGGTAAAAAAAAAATAATTTTATCGATTTTTCACACACATTCTCCCTTAAATATTTCTTTATTCTTAAGTTTTTATAATTTTAATTATTTTTCAATTTTTTATTATTTTATGATCATTTTTAGAAACATCTACTTCATGAAATATCTATTTCATAATATATTTATATATTATATAAAAAATACATTACATATATTATTTTCAATTATTGTATAAATAATTTCAAATATTTTGTAGATAAAGTTGTGATAATCTGCCAAAAATTGATCAAATATATATTATTTCAATAATTTTATAACAGTTTTAGATGAAAATATTATTTTTCTAATGAACCTCGTTTTACTTAATCAAATAATGAATATAATTAATCTTTAAGTAAGAGTGAAAAACTAAAAAATAGCTGGTTAAATATTACCTTATCAAAAAAATTTAATTAACAAAAGAGATTGCGGGACTGGAAAGAAAATCAAATATCGATGACACAGGTGTGTGTGCTCGTGACATTTTTAAATTTACGGCCTCGAGTATAATTTCTATGAAGCTAAACGCTATAAAGGATTAATAACTCTGCACCCCGTTGCCTTTCTTCCCTTCTTATTACGTTCCTTTTACGAGTCTGACCCTGATAGGGGATCATTACGAACGTAACAATAAGACACCGTTATGCTAATTTCAGTAGACCCACTGATCTGTAAAATTCGTACATTTCGAGACACTCAATACTTATATATTTCTGGGAACATCTTATTAGCCCCATCGAATCAGTACATCGAAGAAACTAATATAAATATTGCGAGATGTAGTTTATTCGCACACACTGAATTCAAGGTATGAGAAATTTATAGGAGATACCTGAAATATATACTAACGTTGAGATTATATTATTATACTTTTACAAGTTTTACCTTTACATTTTTCGATTTTAGATGTCTATTTATTAATATTTAGCGAGCAAAAAAATTTTTAATTAGTTTTTCATCATCGTAAAATTACATTAACTATATACCTTTACTTAAAACAAAATACATGGAATTAAGATGACAGTAACGTTAGAATTTCTATTAAAAATGGCACTGCATTGGAAAAAGTTCTTATAAACAAATACAAATGAAAAATTATGTCTGTTATTATTACCAAATTTTAAATACATAACAATATCGTCGAATAATAAAAATTGGAAAATAAAACAAATTTTTTTATTTTTATCGATTTAAATAAAATAATAAGAGCTTGTTAATTAATATAATAAAGTACTAATTTTAATGTTATTATTGGATATAGAAATTTCATGGAAAATTTATTCAATTCTGCTTGTAAGAAATATCAAAAATAAAACGAATATTTAAATGTTCATTAAAAACTGTTTCCTGGAATATGTGCCTCAATAAGTCCAGTCCTAAACTTATAAATCGATATAATTATTTAATTAATGAAATTCTCATATATGCTTGTCATAGATATATTAATAACTACTAGTTCATCAACAACGAAACCTATAAAATTTACTTAACATGTCTATATCTATCTTGGCGTCATCCACACAGCCGGTACATATTCACACCAATGTATTTGCATCAGCCGAGTGAATATGAAATTAAAACATAAAACATCTCACGTAATGAGTAAAGGAGTCGCATAAGTTATTGGTAATAATAGTAGTACTAGTAGTAGGAAAATATCTACTAGATAAAGCATTCATTAGGCATACAACAATGGAGAAAAAACTAAGGTGCCTGGCTACGTATTTATGCGTGGGTCAAATTATTTAGAATGGCAACTCTGCTTCGATACTGATATTTTTGGAGTGAAATTTCACTATTATAGCGTTAATTTTAAATAGTCGACTGAAACAAAAGAGCTTTGATTGTCAAAAGACCAGTGCATACACGTTGTATGCATCATATACATGTTCATATCTGTGCATAGAGAAAAAACGATTTCAACTATTCAAGTATCAAATACCTGCTTTAAAGACAAGCTTACTTTCAAATTGCAATAGGAGAAGTTTTCGGTTTTCACATCTTAATAATTGTTTATTTACTTTTCTTTTAAGTACAACGCTAAAATAGAATATAAAGAATAAAATATAACAAATAATAATGAATTAGAAAAACGAGAATATAATAAATTTTTTAAAATCAGTATTCTACATTTTCAGCAAAATATATAATCGGAATAAGATTTAAACATATTTCTATATAATTAAAAATTTCATATTATATTTAATTCTTGTAATATACAAATACAATTATTTATTAATTAGAATATTAAAACTATCGAAAATTCAAAAGTGACTGTAGTCTTATTAAATTATCATCAATTCTTAGATTTTCTATCTAATATAAAATAAATATTAATTCTCAAAATTAAGAAATATAATTTGAATAAATTACTACATTGAATCAAAGACAAATAGAAAATTAAAATAAATACTTGTAAAAACATATTCTTAATAAATTTGGACTTATAGAGAAAATTGCATATTCATATCAGTTTTATAATTAGGTGCTAGTCAAATTCATTTGGTCAATCCTTAAGAAATGATTTTATACAAATATAAAAACTAAAAATGTATTTGATTTAACGCAATAAATAATGGCATCCAATTTATGGCAAACAATAAAACAAGAAGACAAATAAAAAGTTAATAAATGTTTTGAAATAAACCATGATTTTTAGACTCGAGAAGACTTCTAATATTACCAAAGTACTAGCTTATTGAGTTTACGAGAGTTTTGTACACATCAAAATAACAATTTGAATGTATAAAATTTATTTAAAACAAACCGTTCATCAACTATCAAAGTTATTAAATCTTTGATTATAACGTTATTCAGCTGGAACTTCTCAAATGTATTCGAATGAAAAGAGTCTTGTAAATAAAGTATACAGAATATCCGATAAGTTAAATCTAAAGCCACAATCCGAGGTTTAATTAGAGGAAAGAAGAGATCATAAATCAGAAGCTTCGGAAACTTTTTGAGGTGTCCCTGGTATCTCTCGCAGAATTATCGAACTACAGAATGAAATTTGCACAATAATAACGTCATAAGACTGTGGACCTGTTACATATTCCGACGTCTCAGCCAAATTTAATATGTCTAGCGCTAGGCGGCGGAAAGCTGTTAAGAGGCTGTTCTTCATACCAACTGCCTGTTCTAACTCTCTCTAGCTCGTTCGTTTCTAAATTAGATTTATCGTGTTTTACCACCTGAGAGGTCCAAAAGTAGTTTGAAATTTCTGCGTGACTTCTGAGAATATTTTGCCAGACCCCGGCCTGTGGTTCCAAGCTTTTATTATTATCATCATTAGGAAAAGAAAAACTCGTGACATGGAAGTTTTTTTGATTGCTGGTTAATGAAAAGAACGAGCTTTGAATTTTTATCGATTTACGATGTATTGCCCGCCAACGATATATCTAGTCTTGATCGCTACAATTGAAAAAAGCTATAAGAAATAAAGGCTGCATAAATTTAATGCTTTGTGTTTAAAAAAAAGTCAGTGTTTTAATAAATTTTGAATTTTCATTGTATTAAACCACTCGAATAATGATATACGTACATGATATTACGTCGAGTTGTAATTCATAAATAATACAATCGGTACAGTTATTTTTTTAAATAATTTTAAAAAGTAGTAATTTTGATAATAAAAAAATAATAAAACGTTTTATTTAATAATTATATTTTAATAACGATACCTTTTACGAGAGGAAATGTGTTTGAAGTAATATATTGTATTGGAAAAGAACAGAAATAACAGGAGAAAGAAAATAAGAAGAAAAATGGGAAAAAAGATGTTGGATCGAATAAATCCTTAAGTTACTGGTTGTTGTTCCTTCTACTAGGTAGTATCAGAGACAAGTGACATAAAGCTTGAACGGTTGTAAACGGGAAAGTCGGAGCAGCGAAATGGCTTCTTTATGGGGCAATAACGAAGCCTAGCATCTTGTCTCTGTAAATTATTAACTTCTTTCATCGTATTGTATTGCCGTACACTTACGCAATAGCACAAATGTTATAAAAATAGCTTCGCAAGAATAATCTATTTACTAGATAATTAACAAATGTTAACGAATAAAGGATACGTGCAACAATTTATATTGTTTTTTAACATTTATGGCGATCATTATTTTTCGTTATTAATTATATATATCAATGACATTAGAAATAAAAGGATAGAACAGTTTCGTTTTTAGTCATACTATAGATAATAAATGTATAGGTTAAGCTAATGCTTTTTTATTTTTTATTAATATTCATTTGAAATTTTATCATCCCTACGATGATAATGATTGCGTATTGAAACGTTGAATCTATCGATTCGATGATGAATGATTTCTCGAAAATATAAAAAATAGAACTAGTAAGAAAAATCCGTAACTAGTAAATCTTTGAAATCAACACAAATTTCAAATAAACACAAGCGGTCAACTTGAATTTGTTTTAACCAGAATTACATAGGTATTTTAAAATAAGAGGCTAAAACTACCATAAATCAAGCACGGATCTAAAAAATATTTCATTTTGCATACATACATACATAGATACATACATATTCAATTTATATTTATAAATTAAATTTATAATAAATTTATATAAATATATAATAAATTATTAGTTTTTAAATAAAAGCACAACGAAATTTAATAAGGTGAATTAATAAATTAATGAGTTTAAACATAAAAGAGAATTATATTTGACATTAGTAATTGTTTTTAATTGATTTAATATTCTTGGTTGTATACTTTTATTAATCCTTCACTTAGTATAAGAGCATTAATGTATTAAAGGGAATAGCGGTCTTGTACATAGATTAGTTTCTTGCCAAAAATACTTAAACAAATGAAGTAAAATCGATACGTCCAAGTTTGACATATCATGTAAACTAACTATAAATTGTTTTAATGTTATGAAGAATGTAAAATTAATATGTGAAATAATATTAATATGTTATTCAAATGATTTTCATAACGGATTTTTTCACAATAATTAGCTAGACTGCGTTATTTCTATTTCTCTTATAATCGGTGGTTCGTGAAAACCGAACGTACAAACAATATTTATCGCGATTTATGTGGAAAACAATATTTAATTACCAGAGTTGGCCATTGTTTTGCATACGATAATATTGACGCTTTAGTCAGTGGGGTCATTCGTAATTTAAAGACCTAAGATATTTTCGTTTCAAATTTTTAACTAGTAACGTTTTCTTTAATAGATATACAGTATTATAGAATTTTGATAAACAAGTCTAGTAAGTTATTAATGAGGAAATGGATTTTGTGGGTAATTAAATTTAGAATTTATCATTGTTAGGAAATATGCTTTCAGTTAACGTTCATAGAAAATGTAAATTATAAAAAAATACGTCTCTATTTATTTATCATCAAATTTGAAACTTTAAGACTACAGTTAAATGAACAATGCAAAATTCGGTAATTATAAATTATAGATAAAAATTTATATTTGTGACAATTATTATCTGTTCACTAATTTATAATTTTTATATTTATCTATTCAATTTTCAAAAGCATTATTAGCTATCAAAACTTTCAAAAGATATAAAAAAAACAAGATAAACGAAGCTACGCAGTCTCTCGAGTGTCAGGCGAAAACCATAGCCCATAACTTCGTTTTATGGGAATATTGTTGACAACAGGTGGGGAGGATTTCCGGTTGTCGACCGCTAACACCACAGGTACTCACGTAGTATGGTTCTCTTTCTTTTTCCATCTTTCTTTTTCGAAAATTCTCTGTCTTGTTTGCTTGTGTCGCATTGGCACGAAGCGACGACCGACGCGGCTGACAGCACAATTTCGTTTCGCGTCTCGCTGCTCCAATGGTTGCTGCTACCGCCTCGCTTATCCTGAACGGATGCAGTTCTAGACTTAAAATAGAAGAAAAATAAACAAAAGCTATGTGATATAACTACGTCAATCTTTCAAAGTTTGCACGAGAATTTTTTGTATTCCAATTCATATTCACCGTTGCATTTCTAAATTACACTTATAATATTTAGAAACACATTTTAATTTCCACCTAGAATTTACAATATGTGTGTTTGTATGTATGCGCGCGCGCGCGTGTGTGCGTACGTACAATGACTTGGTATAAAAATTTAGGCTGCGTGAATTTCAACGTAGGATTTGAATTATAATATTATGCCCAGAACTACTGGTTATTAAGCAAAATTCGAACTAAAATGTGATTTTCGACCGATATATTATATTCTACTGAACGTATTATGCTTTTCTTAACTCCGATCGATTAGATATCCAAGCTGGTAATGAAAATAGTATATTACTTGTGATAATAAAAAAAAATCGAATATTTTCTTGTACATGAATCAGTAGATAATTTATTTCAAGAATATATTATTGAAATTCAAAAAGTAGGTAATTCAAATTATTTTATTCAAGAAAAACAAATGTCTTGGTTCTACATCCCACCTTTTTTATTATTCCTTTCTTTATTTATATCAAATTTTGATCATTTCTTAAGTTGAGTTTTTAAAATACTATTTAGCTTTAAAAAATTTATAAAATATATAAAAAACAACAAAAGAATTAATTAGTATTGCACTGCATTATAATTCAGTATTACCGATTTAAAGATTATTTATAAAATATTGAAATTGATTAAATATACTGCAATTTAAATAATAAAATGAACCAGCTAATTTTAATAGAAGAATGATTTAGTATAATAATAAAACTATTGATTAAGAAAGTAGCGAAAAATTCAGTCAAAGGAAATCTTATCTATAATTAGTACTAGTATAATACCATCACTATTATTGTTAATTACTAATAATTAACCATGCGTATTCTTTTAATTAAAATTTTTGTAAATAATAATTTCCAGATTTAATGGAAAAACTATATGTGATCTATCAATTGTGACGAAATTAAAATGAATTAAAAATTTTAAAAAAGTTTATATTTATATGGAGAATATATTTATTCAATTTTGTTCAACTTGTTGAGCTTTGTAAATTTAAGTACTATAGATAATACTATTTTATAAAAGATTCAAGCATATTTTATTTTACAAATTACTTATGTATTTTATATAAAAAAAACTATAATAATAATAAAAACTGGGTAATATTAAACTTTAAAAAATGTAAAAAAATTCATAAAATGAGTTTTAGAAACATAAGTTTAAGAATTTTTAATTATTTGGTTAATTCTCATTGAAAATTTTAACTTTAATATGCATCATTACGCCAATTCTAATTTAAATTATTTACATGATTTCTGTTATTAAATTTATAAAAACTATTTTATATCTCAAGATTTAATACAAGAATCTATTAAATTTTGATATATATCACTTAGCTATATAAAATCGACATAATTTCAGATTTTAATCAAAGGATATACAATTTATGCATGACTTCACATAAGCTTACATGCCTACGTGCATTGAAATAAAGTTCAACAAGAGCAATAAATATGAAACAATTATTATTTAAAAAAATTTTAAATAATGGTTACATCAATGTTACTATTAAAAAGCATAAGATATCCTTGAACAGCTTTAAATGAAATAAAATAAATACCAGAACTGAAGTAAAATCACGACTTCCATTCCCTAAAATTTCTAAAATTATCTTCTTAGGAAATTAGAGTAAGTACTCAAAGAAAGTTATAAAATTTCAAGTATCACGCCATAGTACTTTGAAAGTATATACATCTTTAAAGCCGATACTATGCAACATATTTTAATATGCAAAGACAAATATGCAAACGTACGCACATTTCTTTGCGGCAAAAAAGTTGCGAAGACAAAAAACAAAACCTAACGAAATTAGAATCTTGAAAAATGGAAAAAATCCCTCACGATTGCCGATCACGACAAAAGTATATTTTCTGTTTCGAGATTTCCATGTGAAAAGCGACTGCTATTACGATGGACTCGTGCTAACGAGCGCTTACTACCGATGGAGGAGTAGGAACGTTTATAAATATTCGAAAGAGAGAATGAACTTTTAAAATGAAAGCAAGAAAATATTAGTTACAGATATGCTAAGATAATTGCTTAATAATTTCGTTATTGAATAAACAGTAAAAAATTGAATTGTCTTCTTGTTATTTTTAATTGCAAAATATAAATATTTTTTAATGCGTAAAACATTCAATTACGTTAAATTTTCTTCCAATAAAAAACTTCTAAATTATGATTCTGAGTGAAATTCAGATTGAAGAAATTTTATAAATTTATCTGATTCATATAAATAAATGTTTATTTATTATTTATTAGAAATATGATGTTCTCCGTTGAAGTATAAAACTATAAAATATTTTTCCAACATTTCAAAAATTAAACTATTATTTGTTAATGAAATACAGATGTCTATTATAATTGAATGTGTTAATAAATTTATGATGAGCTATAGTATTTATAGAATAATTAATCAAGCTAATTGCAAATTAGATCAATAACATATTATTGTCAACAACATTGTGTTATACTGTATTTTATCAACCACATAATGTTATAGAGCAATAAATATCTTTTAAGAAAATAAAAATTAAACTATTTAGAAATTCTTATTTACTTTTTAATCAAAATTTAGAGTAATTAGAATTTTATGTGTATTCTTAATAAAATATTTATTTTTATAAGAATAGCAAATTTTTAAGTTTTTTTTTGTAATACTTAGTGAAATTTAAGATTAAAAACATAAAATGTAAAAGCCTAAAATTAAAAATATACCTAAAAATAATTGATTCCAAAAAAATAGTGCTATAACATGTTAATTGAAAATTTTTGAAATTGAAGATATTATTCATTAGAAGAAATATCATACTATTAGAGTCATTCATAAGAGGAATGAAATCATTTATAGTCGACAAAATTATTACATAAATTTAATAAAGAATATAGAAATACTTTATATGTAAATAAATTAATTATTAAATAGCGGATATCCGCGTATTATGTTTTTATATTATTAGTATTATCATAATATTTGCAGTACCTAAAAAGTTATAATCAATGAAGTAGTGACTTCAATTTCCTTATTAGTAAATTTATGTACGTATTTATTTTGAAATTCTTTTTTGTAACTAGATATTCGATTCACAATACTTTGAGTTGGGTATTGTATGTGTTTACTGATATTAAACAATACTTTGGTTGTAGCAATAATTTTCTGTGTAAAATAAATAAGATCTAAAACTACATATCAAATAATTTTAAATATTATAAACGAATGATAAATTTGTTAAAATACTTTCTCTCTCTTTCTTTCTATTCCTCTACAACATGAAACAATCAGAAATTTTTTCAGTCTTTGTATTTTTACAGAACGAGATTCGATTTGATCAAAAACTCATCAACTCTGAAAGTAACAGATCGACATCATAATAATCGATATAATTCACATGCTTACAGCCGCACGTAATGATTGTAAATATACTGAAGCGTGAGCACAATACAAAGAGCTCACTTATTCATCAAATACAATTACACGGTGTCGTAAACGTGAAAATTTAGGAACTCTCTTATTAGGGGCCTTCCGATAATGGAGTATGGGTTGGCTCCGGATTATGCATCGACAAATCGTTCGAATCGCGCAGGCTAAAGTGTAATAGGTTTATCGCTTGAAATTCAGTCGCGAAGTTCACGAAGAAGAAAACATATCACCTTTTGATTACGTCTTTGCTCAGTTGCTTGCATCCCACGCGAATTAAACAAAGTCACGGTAACTTTAAATTGCTGTCAATTTATATACTCGACGAATTACATGGTCGGTACAAACAATTCGATTTTTTAGCGCTTTGTGGCTTGATACATAGTTTACTCAATTTTCGTAAAAAGTAAATGGCTTTTTTTTTATTAACGATAGAGGCTGTTTGCAATGCCAAGTTGGTTCATAAAATGTTTAAACTAAGATCGGATTTTTATATCTAGCGTTTTAGATAAATAACTGAACAAAATCATTGAGTGTAAATAAAATTTCTCATGTTTGAGAATACTTAAAATTTAGATATTATTTGAAAATATTTAATTAATAACATAATTATATTTTAATGCTTTTGGAAAACAGATTTCAAATGAAATGTTCAATTTAAATCAGAAAATTATTGATGAGAATAATTTTATAGTTGAAATTTCATAATTAAAAAATTTTAAATATAAATGAATATTAATTTAAGCAAAGAATAACAATTAATTTAAGGAAAATCTACATACCTTTTAATGTTTTAACTATGTAATATCTGTAAGATAAATGTTTGCAATTATTTGTATGACATAATTTCTTATATGTTTCTTATTAATTCTTACTTTAATTTGTAGAATTTTATATATTATTACATATATATTATGAATTTCTAAAAACATAAACTTATGCATGCTTGCAATTTCAAATATTATTATTGAGTCAATAAAGTTTATATTTTAAAAATAGTTAAATTAGGAATATTTTATTACTCAATAATTTAAAATACATATATCAATTCGAGAAGCTAATTAATATTTTCAAAATATAAATTATCTTTATATTTTTGACTTGTTCGAATAACACATTTCTTGTAATATATTGACTATGCAATTGGAAATATCTTAAATTTTATATAAAATACATAGTTTGTATAATAAAACGCTATTTCAATAGCAATAGTTTTTTAACGTTATATAACACATAGATGATACTACCTGTCATTCTAAATTAAAAGTGATATTTATAAAGACAAATGAGAAATATCACGACTATTATTTATAACGAATTTGTTACTGAATCGCCTCATTAGATGCGGTAACTCAACGATCCAAAAAGTTGCGCACTCACTGCAATGAATAGAAAATACAAGGAGATAAAATAGAACAAACGAGAGAGACTGGAAACTAAAAGAAATTTGTACACGTGAGGCCAATCAACGATAAATTTCGAGCACGTGTAAGGCAAACGAAAAATGAAGTAAGAAGTTTCCTGGTACAGAATACTAGCGACAAATTACACTAACACGACGGCACTGGGGATACAGAGTCACGATAGTTGCTCGTCGAGAAATTACATAATTTGAAAGAGGGAAAAATGAAGAGAGCAATAAATAGCTCTACAAAGAAGAAAAAGTTTTACGCGCGTGTAAAATTCGGAGCGATATCCACAACACTGTGCATCTCTCGATGAAAAATGTGAAAATTTTTTAGAATGCCTCAGAGGTTCTACTTATATATAGTACTTTTATAGTATTAAAGCTCATCACTTACGTGTACGCCTGCCAGGACTTTTTAATTAAAAATACAAGGTCATGTCCCATTATTTCGAAATTTACAATAGCGCATGGCAACAAATGTAAAATGTCAGACTCTTGACCCTTAATTGTTCAAAAAGCATACTGTTAATGACTAATTATTCTAATATACTGTTCATTGGAAAACAAAGATTTGTTACATGTTAAGTATGTTCGTTTCAATTTTCTATTCTTTTAATACGCGTGTGTGCGAATAAATTAATTTTACAAGGAAGTTGTTACAGATATTGCGATTTTCTATAAATTCAGTGTATATTACTTAATAATTCTAATTAAGTAAATTATGGCAGGTTATGAACCTTTTTGTATAAAATCATAAGTTTTATTTGTAAATTTTATCATTCGAAATTTTTCTTAGCTGAATACTTTGAACCGTATACAAAAAGTTAAAATTTAAGTATTTAAATTAAAAATCAATATAATGTAATAAGATACTTGAATATATATGACCTAATATGTATCCAAGATTATTGTTTTTTTTTCTGAACACAGAATCCAACGATGAGAAAAATTAAAAATTCCACGTATACATATAATTTTAAATATGATTAAAAAATAATAATATTTAATATTTAATACATAAATTTTAATTACTTAAATAAATCATTTTCAAATTAAAGTTTACGAAATTTTTTTTTAAACTACATCAACAAAATTAAAATTTATAACTAAAATTAAATAATATAATCAATAACTTTTAATTAACTCCGAGAAAATCTTCACTTCATCAATTACATAAAAATGCGGGTCAATAGTACTAAAGTTTTTCCATTCAAGTTTTAACAATACTTGATTAAAAATTTTTATTTGATACTTTTTAATTATAATGCAGCCAGCTAATTGAATTCAAATTAAAGAAAATTATTTTTTTTTTATTTATTATATAATTTATACAAACATTTATAACTATATTTAAAAATACCTAAACTTTTTTAACGTAAAATTAAAATAGCATCAATAACTGAAACTAGACATTTTGATAATATTTGTAAAAGAAAACATTAATAGCACTGATAAAAATTCCAATCGGAAATGGAATTATTTATAAATAAATATTTATAAAAACGACTATGACTGGAATAGTTGACGTTAACAAACAATGCTCAATTTCCTGTATACTATCATAAACACTAATGCTAGTATATATTTATAAACGGTAAAGATATTTGTTCGGTATTCTTAAATAATTATGTAACATATCACTAACATCAGAATTAACAAAAAAACAGTTGATTATCGAGAGATTTATATTTTTCAAAAAAAAAATCTATTTAAATATCATTAATAAAATAGTAATTTAGTATATATTGTGCTTGTACATGAAAAAATGTACAATACTTATGTATCAAAGTACTAATTATTGATAACAAGTGTTCATAAAATATAAGACATAAATTTTTGAATTAAAATCTGTCACATTAATTATATTTTATGTAAAGAGGAAATCTACATTAGCTACTCGATGATAAAGTAGAGAACGTTCGGTTCCCTCAACGGTAAAGAAGCAATTTGAAAACAAATATAATCAACATAATAGGCAGCGAAACAAGTAAGCAAGGAAGTAAGCAGGTAAGAAACATTCTTTTTCAAGGCGCGTTACTTTTCGTTTAATTGATATGCCAAGACTTGTTTTCTGTATATCCTTCAAGAGCTGTCTCGCCTATTTAAACGATCTGTTAAAACAAACGTTTATTTCTTATTATTATTTTAAACATTATTTTGATCGTTTCTTGGAAAAATAATTTGTTTTGTACATATATGTTTGTTTTGACTGAAATTTATTTTTTGTTTTATTTTTCAAGATATTATTTTCAATCGAGATAACAATTCTGTATATAAACAGGAGTATATATGGATTCTGTATAACTTTTCATTTATCGATAATTAAGTTTATAAAAAATTAAAAAATTAAGTTATTATTTGTAAAGATAATATTTACGATTATTTTATTTCAATTCGTAATAATATTATATTTTAAAATATATTCATAAATTACTTTACAAGATACGAAGTAATTAATTTTTAGATATGAATCGTAAATTTTTAATTATTACCATTTATATCTACCAATTTAGATTTTACGATATCTCTGAATCATCTATAGCTCTTTTCTAAATATTATCTCTACAAAGTTTTTTTCATTTTTCTTTCTATAATACAAATACATACTCATACACTAAAATAATTTAAGACTAGAATAGGTATAAAAAGTAAGCATAAATTTAAAAAAAACTTATGTAGTATATATATATATATATATAACAGTAACATAAAAATAATGACTATTAAGTTTGCAATTTGTTTTTAGTAATTAAGCTGTAGGTGTGTTACATATTTACCTTAAAATACTATTCTCACTAATATTTAATAAATAAAATTATTGATATTTAGTCTATTATTTTATATATTTTGTACAGTTTTTATAAACATAATAGATACAATATTATAAAATTTAACAACACTGACAATTTTTATCACATAACTGAATATATCTCTAATTTAAGAATAATTGGGAAAGTTGAAAATTGATATCTACATAATTGCAATATTATTGTTAAAGGTAATATATTTAGAACTTTTTAAAATTAATTTATTCAATTTTGGAAATTTCAAACTAGAATTTACACTTTCTACGTTTCTATTTAAGAAAGTTTCAAAAAGTGTTGCATGTCAATACTCAAGTTTAGTCAAAATAGAATTAAAAATGTAAGATTTCATAAATTAAAATTAGAATATAAACTATTTGAAAGGCCTCTGTAACTATTAATATTTCACTATTTCAGCAATATTAAAATTCTATAAATAAATATTGATGGTATGTGTAATGAAATTCTACTAATAAAAGAAAAAAGTTTTTTCATGAATACGTTTTTTTATATAAGATAAAATTCTAATAAAAAAGTTTGAAACACTTCATAATCAATAGGGACCACATCAATCTGTTACAATTTTTTCTTTTTTATAAAAAGATTGCCAATGTGAGTAAGTATCTATGTGAATCAAGAAAATTAAGAAAACGTCAAATCGTTATCAAAACATCAACACAAAAGCTAGAAAATCTTTTTCACTGCTGCTTTATCGTTTTCCTTCCAATGCGTCACTATTTGAATGACAATTGGAAGCAGCCCGATCGCGTCATTCGATCGCGTCTCGTTAAACGTTTGCCATTTTTATGTAATTTTATGCTAAACGTACTTGTTCCATCTCTTTCTTTTCGGCTTTATCTCTCACTTTATCGACAATATTGATGATCAATACAAATATACGAGCCTATGCCACAAACCCTCTAAATCACGGATTCACAGAATACCATTTGTCGTATCTAATGCGAAAGTATTATTTGTGTAAATGCAGTTGACATAGAGAGATAAGATCTAATGGAAAAATAAAGAATGGCTAGTTGATACTTATCTATTCAACTGCATCAATGGGTAATTTGCCAAATATGAAAACGAATTTACATTTCGAATATCAAAAATGAGGTTTAGAATCGATGATTCTATGAATGATATATCTGAAGTAAAAAAATATATTCATAAATGCTAAAGAAGTAGAAGAAAAGAATCAATTACTCAAATGATTGTTTAACTATCTTTGTTTTCAATATCATTAGATTAATCTATTGTAATTAATTTACAAAGACATAAACCATTTTCATATTTTATTTTTGAATAAACAGAATTTAAGGCTATTATATGTTACCTATAATATACACGTTTACGTCTACGATCAATTAATACCTTTTTAAAGAATACTTTTAGTACACTGCTAATAAAGTAGTAAATATTGAGTAATTCAATTAAAGTAAAAGATTTTAAATTATAAGATTAAATTTCTTATAATCATTTTCCATTTTTAAATTATTGAACAAGCATATTTATAGAACCCAGGTGATTGTACAAATTTTACAACATAATTGTGTCACCTGATGCATGATTCAAAACTCATCTGCTTATAAAAAATAAGAAAATGAAAAATTTGACTTATCGCACTAGGCGTTTATAAAAACGAAATTCTCATTGTCCTCCCCATCTATCGTGAACATTAAGCAAGTGTGTCACGTGTGTGAGCCAAATAACTTGTAAAAAAACAACGTAACCAAGATCTAGAGCCTCGGCACCGTAAACGTGCTTAAAAACAACGATAAACGAACAGAGAATGAGTGAGGGAGTATAATAACTACGTGAAATTCTTGATCGCAGCAGTTAGAGCTGCTTTGGCCTTGAAAGCTTCATGCCGTTTGCCCTTTGTTTGAATGGAACACAAATTTATGTATACCTATACTCTGTTCACGCGTGGCTCTCTCTCGCTCTTTTCCTTGGAAAGTTGGTATACCGGCTTTAGCCTTTCCCTTCGTTTGTCCAGATGCACCTAGCAACTGTATGCGTTCTTTCTTAAAGGCAACGATCTGAATCAATAGCTGAATGACCTCTTATGGTGAATAGAAAATTTTATTATTGTTAACTTATAGAATTTGTTCATTTTTAATTTAAGAATCTCATTCTTTCATAAATTAATTAAATAAAATATTACTATATCCATGTATTGAATAGATGAATTATTACGATTAGTAGATATAATGTATATTCCATATATTATAAATGATAAAAATTATAATTTCATACATGTTGATGGTTGTTTCTGCCTTTATTAATATTTTTAGATTAATAGTTTATTTATTAATATTGTTGGAATTTACTACCAACAAATAAATAAAAATTGTTCGATAAACATTGCATATTATATTATAGATTAAGTAAATGGCATTAAAAATGTTTAATTAAATATTTATATAGCCTATTAAATATTCATAATAAATTTTCTGGAAAAATATAAAAATATAATAAGAAAATTATAACATAAATATTGAAAATAAAAACTTCAAATTCTAAATTTTAAAATTAATTGTAAATCTTTTTAAATAACCAAAACAAAATTTGATCTATATTTAATATCTAAGTGATAAATAAAATATAAATTTTATATTGAATTTTATGTTATTGTAACTTATAATTATATAAATAAATGATCTCATTACTGAAAATAAAATAAAAACAAATAAAACATAATTACAAAATAAAAAAATAGAATCTCATACTTACTGATTACATACATGAAGGCTTTTCTTAGAAGTAATTATGAATCAAGCAATAAAAATTTATTTAAATCCAAGAATCAAATGACCTATAAAAATATACTTAATATATGCTTAATAAACTTTTCGTAATTTCACGTTAATTACAGATGTCAATAACGACGGTTGTAGATTTCTTTAGTTTCTTTTCAATACGAATCCTTAAAAAAGTACATACTATCGGTCTTATTTCTCATCGACATTTGACGAATTCGAAATAAAAAACGAAAATAATACTCCAGTGTATAAACATTCATTTTATAATATTATGTAGAAAAAAAACAATTGGTTAAATATTTAGTTTAATAATAAAGATATTTAATAGTTTCATAGAAATAAATAAATACAATCGTTACTGATGTTCATAATTCCTTCAAATCCATATAGATATTTTACAGTTTTTGAAAATTTATTCATAACATGACACTGTATAAATAATATCATAATAAAGTTTTTTTTTCAATGAATAATAGTTGAAAAAAGCATAATTTTACTAAATTCTTTAAAAAAATTAAATATATAGTACCGACATAAGCATTTGAATTTAAAAAATCTAAATAACTATTTCTTAAAGGAATACTTTTACTATCTTATTTTATGTTTTACTTCAAATTTTTAAGTTTTATTATTTTACAATAAATAATTTCACAAAAATTTAAAGAGTAAAATAAAGATTAAATTATAGACATTAATAATTCATTTTAATATTGGACTGCGTTCTGATACCGACACTTTTACCTTATTTGTTAGTAAGACTCAAGAAACGCGACGTTTGCGCAGCCATTACTCGACGCCACTTGTTGGAGCCGCATACATGCAAGTGAAAAGAAGAGGACAAGACTACATTCGTAAAGCATAAGGTATACGTATAATACTTTTTGTTTGAGTAGTACACAAACAAGTGTAAAACTTAACTGACCTTGGAAGACAATCGACTTATTCGACAAACGTAAAATCTACAGATTTGATTGTATTTTCAACAGAAAATAAGTAAATTTTATATCTAAAATAACTATAAACTGAAAAATACATTAATTATAACTTTATTTAAGCAACTAGTTTATATTTACAGAAAACAATGTTTAAATTCGAAAAAATATGATTTGCCAAGAGATAATATTTATTTTATTTCAATAAGCTTAATATAATTCTTACCTAATAATTTATAATAACATAATATTTTAAATAAGTAAATATAGTCTAATAATGATACCAGAAGGTAGAGTTTAAAATTTTTCCTTTTATCTTTTTAAATCTTGACAACTAAGTTTTATCTTAATATTTTTAAAGATTTTTTTATGTATGTATCTTTATAAATTAATGAATATAATTTTACTTAAAATTAAAGTATAATATTTAAATTTATTGTACTCATTTATAAATATTTTATTTAATTATTTTTTTTACTTCATTCTTACAGTTTTTCTCAAAACTTATAATTTTCTGGTATATAATTTATCAAGACCCTTTGAATTAAAATAATATTAGTTAACCTAATATAAAACTACAATAAAATCTTATTTTGAAATTTTAATAAAAAAAATGTTTCTTTTACCGACCATAATTTTATATTAAACTAGTTTAGACAAACATGAAGAGATGAACTTACTAGTCGTCATGATAAAGTGTAAATATTTATATTATTCTATAAAGTTCGGTTTTTAACAAAAAGAAAGAAATTTACAAATTTGTATCTTTTTCTCATTTTCAATTTATATTTGAAAAGTTAGACACGGTTTGACGAGCTATATACATTAAAAATATTACAGTTAAATATTCGATAAAGAGTTTGAATTAAGAAAAAGAAAGCTTGTATGGGATAAAACATAGATCGGTTTGAATTGGGCATTGAGCAGAACGTTATTTCCGCGATTATGCAACAGTCAGTTTGTACGTTCTGCATCGCCATAAAGCAGGATTCAACTAATTTCCAATACAGAGAACGATTTTCTGTTGTGACGAACATCCAAAGTTTCGTACAGTCTCTACAACACGTAACAAAGCTTAATTCGATTTGTTTTATAAAATATTAAGCAGTCATATTTAATAACGCGTCGAAACTCTGATCTGTAATTATGTGTGAATGCACGAATGTTGCTTCAAATCGAATTGTGTTATCTGGGATTGACTTGCAATAGGACCCCATAATATTTTTTATATTTATTTTTAAATAAAAATAGACCGGTTTAATGGCTTATTGCAATTAACAAGGAAGAGTATATTATGATGAGTTCTTCATATGTATTTTACAATTGATATTAAAAGATTTTTTTACTAATACTCTTTCATGCTTACTTCTTATTAATATATTTTTTGTTACAGAACTACGCTATATTTAAAATATATTATTTATTTAAAGCTTAACAATAAAATTTTCTTAAATTTTTCAAATAATATAAGCTTATACCCCTTAATTAAACAATAGTATCAATTAAAATCCATTCTTATTTAGATATATACGAGTTTTATATTGTATACATTAAAAATTAATCATATCATTAAATAAAATTTTATGACTAATTGAAAACATAAATTTATTATTAATTACTTTTAATTATTATTGTTACCATTATCGCAGAAATTTGAACAGATTTTATTCCTGTACCTGTGAAACGATAAAGATATAAATAAGTATAGACTTATTTCGCTGTTATTTCCCTGCCTCAAAACAGTCGATCACCATTACAGTTGCGTGTACGTATATCAAGTAATTTAGGAGAAAACGTGAACAGACTTCGAATCAACGTTGAAGGCGTGGATCAAATTATCAAATGACCCAGGGTTGACGCCTAATTACCAATTGATGATTGCATTACTACTGAATTCTCATATAACTCAATCATCTTTATTCTTGTTTTCTCTACTTTATAAACGATCTTTCTTTTTCCTCATTATCATTTTCAAGTATTATCAAAGAGTCAAAATTTATATCTAAATATCGCTTCTTCACGTAAAAGTTCTATAAAAATCACAAAAAAAAAACTAATTAATTACAATCATTTAATTCATTCGGCGTAATTTTATATTGTAGTTAAACTGTCCAAATTTTTAATAGTCAAATTATAAAATTCTAACATACATTTCAATTTTACACGTTGTCGTTCATTGGGGTCATCGTGAATGTATTGAAGATCCACAGAATGATTGAATATTGCATTACTACAGAGTATTGATAACGAGTTTTTGTACAGGGCTCAACGGATGTAATTGTGATTGGTTCTGTATAATCAGTTGGCGAAGCTTAGTAGTAGTTGAAGTTTGAATCAGTATTACAAAATATCAGACGTTATAAAATTTTTTTAGTATACTTGTAATTATTATGATTTCCATTAATCTTTCATCAAATATTTTATAAAAGATTAAAATTATATGTAAAACATTAAGTACAAAATATTATTTACTCATTAAATCTAATATGTGAAATTATGATTAGAAAAATATTTTAAAGTAGAAACTTTTGATTCTTTTAAGCCTTCAAAAATATTCATTTTACTGTAAAGTTTAAAATCTAATTAAAAGCTCATATTATAATAATTCTAAGAAAATTAGTATAAATAATTTATAAATATAAAATACAATTATAATACAAAATAATGAATAGAACTATAATATATTATATTTAAAATCATAGAGATTGTATACAGATACTGATAAAGGTAATTTTAAAAATTAATAATTTTAATTCATTGAACTTAATCTGATATAAAAAAAGATTTTTAATAAAAATATAAATTTTTTAGTTCTCTAAATTTCAAATTACTTATAAATAACTTTAAAAAATATTTATTTAAGGTACAAAAATTATTATTTAATCTAAACTTGAATTCATGAAAGAAATATTAGAATTTACATATGTAAATTGATTTAATTTTAATTTAGCATTAACGTTTAAACTATAGTTTAGTATCTATTTTAATTCTCTATAAATTTAAGTTATACTTAAATATAAAGTTAAGTGTTAAATTTTATACATCACCTTGTATTTAAATAAAAAATGGATATTTTGAGGGAAAGCACATTTATATTGTCCTATAACAAAAATTATTGAATGAAGTTTTTTTTTCTATTTTAATAAATAATGAAAAATGAAATAAGTTATAATCACCGAAATTGAGGTTAATTATTTTTTTAAAAAGCACATACTATAAATGTAAAAGTTAAGTTGATAATATTATTAACTAAAAATTTAAATCAATTGTCGAAAATACACTAAAAAATTTGTTCTATGTATAATAAGATGTGCTACATCATAATACAAATGAGAAAAATATTAATATTAATATTCTTCTTTATTAAAAACAAAGAACAAAAAAAGCAATTATACTAATAGTTCCAACCCTAACATCATGTAAGCCATAGTTTTGCATAAGATCCTCGAATCGTTTGCTTCTACAACATAACTTATATGTACAGGCAAACATTTCTCGTGAATGTACACATCAATGTTATCAAGAGGCTGTTTACCTGCAGATACATAGACGCACGAGAAACTAACCATCTAAATATACGTATTCACGTCAACCAATCCAACCTAGCTAATTACTTAAATGACTTGGATTCTCGTACTAACTCTTTTAATTGCATTCTGTTCCTTTTTTATTCTCAAGTATCCAATCCAGAACCATTAAATCATTATTACCATTGCATTATCGTCTACTTGGTGTGGGTATCGGTATAAATACAAAACATGGGGCAAGAGAAAGAGACATGATGACAAAAACCAACAAATGAAGAGAGAGATATACATATCCATATATAAGCTTCTTCGTTTTTAGGATATTAACAGACAAGCAAACTCATGTACAAATATGTTGGTAATGTATACAAACGTATAAATACCCAAGGAAGTGAGACAAGGAAGAATTTATGGATATTGTAAAGATATGGATACACTGTGTTAACTCGGTTTCAATAATTTACAAGACTGACCGTTGCCGACGCCGCCAATGTATCTGCGGTTACGCTACTGTTGCTCTGCAGGTTTCTTCTTCCACCCTGAAAGTAGGCGGAGGAAATCCCTAACTCTCCTCTTGCCGACATCTTCTCCGCAGTTGCTTCACCACGAATGTCTCTACTAATTTGATTCATACTGCATACACTATCCATTAAAATTTATTAGAAACAAGAAAAGTCTACTTCACCTGCATAATAATTGGTATTTAAAATATCGAATGATAATAACGATATAAAAGACAATATCGATACATCCTATATGTGGATAATTGAAGATACATATAGTTTAATGATATTTGAAGATTTCTATGAACGCTATGTTTGATAAGTTTATTTTGTAAAAATTGTTTTTACATTCGATTCAAGATGAAGATAAAATTGATTTCACCAACAGTAAATATTGTATTTAAAGATTTAAGCATAATGGAGTATTCGATAATCCTAACTGTGATTTATATAAAAATTTATCACTAAAACATTACTTTTATCATTATTAATAATAATAATAGTTTTTAAAAATAAAAATAATATCAATAAATTTTTTTTGTAAATAAAATTTTTAGTAATCTACGAAACATAAATTTATACAGATTAATATCATTAGTAATTACGTTAATATATCTTCGATATGATATTATTAAATCAAAAAATTAAAATTTATAATATATTAGAAATACGTACAGTAAAGTTTGAATAGGTTTAAAGATAATGTTCAACTATATTAGATTTAGAATGATGGAATAAGAAAATGAATAAAAGATAGTAAAAATATCATTCATCAGTTTGATAAATATTATGTAATATATAAATATTCTTTAAATCATTTAATTAAAATATAAGATTATTAAATTTACATCACAAATAAAAATCTGTAGAAATAATGCATTTAAAAAATAAATTGTGAATTTAATCAATTTTGTTTTCCATTAACATAAACTATGATGAATTTTGTACTATTTGAATTTGGCATTTCAGAATATTTAAAAATTATATCTTCTTATTTACCAATTTATTTAAGTATTCTACAAGTTTCTATCGAAATAATGTATATTATAACAAACTGCGATAAAATAAAGGAAAATTTTTAAAAAAAAGTTTATAATACTAAAATTCAATTTTTAATGTAATTAAATTTCAATATATATCATTCGTATATTCTTTATATTTTTTTTTTGAAAATAGAAATGCTTACATGCTTGCCAGACTTCAGTTAATATTCGTAAACTTGAATATCTAATTTACGAATAAAAATAAATCACGATAAAAATAGAAGACACTAGAAAAATTTATCAAATCCATAATTAAACGAAAAATTCGTTGAAAATCATTAGCTATGTGTGCATTACTCATAAATTAAAATTTTTTATTATTTTATGTCAAGATATTATTTATTATACCTATATTATAGTAAATTGGAAATAATTTTATAAATTTCTTTACAAATAAATTTCTGATTATATTTTTATTTCAACAAACACCTTCAAGAAAACTATAAAATAATTGTTCAAAAGTATACCTAAACTTTTAGAAAAACCTAATTATTGAATTCTGTTACCGAAATTAAATTGAAATGAAATCATTTACTTAAATTTTATACTTAAATTTTCAGAAATAATTATATAATTTAATGTAAATAATACATGCTTTTAACTATTGTAATATTTTCTATTATATATTCAACGTTTTCAATTAAAAGTATTGTGCAATATTTTAATCCATGTACTTTATACTAAGCTACTCAAACCTACTTTTTGGCATATTTTTATATATTCAGGCTATGTATTTTCAATTGTTTAATTTTTTTTATAAAAAATACAACTTTAATTTTCAGTTCTTGCTTAAATTTAATAAATTTTAAATAAATAAAAATATCCTTTCGTATTCTTGTAATTGTGAATTTACAGAAAAAGTAAACTATCTCTACACACTTATAGCAACTGAGTATTGAAAAATAATATAGATTTATATATATTTTTTAATTCCCTGTATGTAAATATATAGTTTTCTAAAGAAAGAATTTTAATGTTTTAGAATAATCTATATAGAATAATATTAATACTATTCAAAAAAGCTAATATTTTTTAAAATCATGTTTTATATTATTATTTTTATGTATAGATATGATACTTGAATATATTTTAACTACAAATACTCATTAACGGTAAAAAATTATTTATATTTTTAAACGCAAAATGTACTTTAAAAACATTGTAAAATTAAAAGTAAATTTAATATAAATTGATAATTGTTAAAATAAATAATTTTTTAATTTTGAATTTGTACCTTATTGTATTTTAAAAACGAAAATTAGTAACTCTTCAATTATAGTTTTTAAGCATAACATATTTGGATTAAACTATTAATGTAAAAATGATTTATATAATAAAGTTTGAAAAAAATGAAAGTTTATTATTTTATTAATATCAGATAACTCTATTTTTTGTAAAATTTTTATAACTTAATTTAAAATATTTAAACATTTAAAAAACTATTCAATTTCTTTCTTAAATACTTTAATACTATTAATTTATTGTTTTGATTTATTTACATGTATTTTATTTTCACTTTTCGTATATTGTTCTTTTATTCTAAAATTTAACTTCACATATAGTTCTTAATATGTATGATTTTATTCTATTAATTGTAAAAAGTACATACTATCTTAATTTTATGAAGTTTTCTGTATTCTTTATTTAACATATATTCCTCGTGATACTTTTCAAATTATTATACTTTCAAACAAGCAAAATTTGTTTTCTTTAGATTTCAATCTATAAAAAATTATATATGATATTGGTATTTTCATTATGTAATAGTTAAGATCATTACGTCTAGTTATCTTTATATTTCTTCTTTCATTTTATATATGTTTTTATTATATTAAAATAATTTAATTTATTTGATTCATTAAAAATTTTATTATTAATGAAAATTAAATTAAATTTAATTTAAATTTATCAACGATTTTATGGTTATTTTTATTTTTACATTTTTAATACTGAAAATGGAAAATTTTGTATGAATTATTACGCTTTTTTTAATTTTGTAAACTTCTATTTATTAACATTATTTACCTGATACATAATATATTGTAGTTGAATTATTATTTAATTTATAATAGAAATAAATATAAAATTTTATAAATTATATATGCCAATATTTTTTCCAATATTTTAATAAACTTATGAGTAAAATTCAGAGAATTAATAGTCCAATAATAAGTCAATTATTTTATATGAAAAGCAATAAAAAATTGTCACCCATGATCAGCCATGACAGCTCCGTATCGACATCGAAATTCCTTTTCGTTTGGCCAGCGGCCCCGACACGATGTATTTATCAAGCGACTAATTCGCTGGTAAAGAACTATATAGGGCAAGACTAAATTGATGACGAGTCAACATCGTCACCGAATACTTCCTATGCCCTGGACGACTACATCTTCGTTTCAACAACTATCTCGACCAGCAACATTTCCAAGGTTAACCGTATAGGAAATGTAACGAAACAAACTAATTCCAGTGTTAATTGAACAAACGGATATAGTGATTACTGATTTGGTGCAAAAAGGTGAATATTGCACGTATAAGCAGTTAGTGCGGTGACGATCATCGGAAATGGTCGACGATACAGCTAAGCGAATGAGTGGAAAAGTGAAAACAATTCAGACGTTCGTGCCGCATCTGGTGTACTTCATTTCTATGGATTTCATGTAAATGAATCGTGTAGATTGTTTAATTCATTCGAAGAAATTTCGAATAAAAACTCTTTTCTTATTCTATTGTATTTCAGTAGGAGAAGTTAATAACATCTTTTGCATTTTATAAGTAACTTGAAATCTCAAGACAACTTAACTCGCTTGTAATATAAATTCTTTAAAGTTGAAAATTTAATATTGGCTATCAATATTTATTAAATCACAGAACTTTGCTGATGTAGGCATCACTTGACGCTGATGATAAGCATGATTTATAATTACCAGCTACTGTAAAAGAAGTTAATAATAATGAATATTTCAATTTTAATTAATTAAAAGTAAAAAAATTTTCTGCTTGTATAATACTCACAAAAAATAATGAATAACCAATTTCTTATATTCCTTCATGCATTTTCATATTTACCTAAATGTACGTATCTCTCTAATTAAATTATTCTCAATATTTTCTCTAATTCTCAATAAAATCTACAAAGTACAAAATAAAATACACGAAAATAGAAAATTAAATTTGTATACAATAAATTATTACTTTATATTATTATTATGTAGAAACAATACAATAAAAATATCGTAAACAACTTAGAAATATACAAAATTCATTTTGTAAATTCAATTATCTAATTGATGAGTGCACTTCCAAAGCTCGAATCATTGATTAAGATCATTTACTTTGAACTCTTCTAAAATAAAATAATGATTTAATTAATTTTATTATACTGAATTCCAAATGTTTTTAATACTTTATAAAATAATTATAAATTATAAATTATAAATTATAAAAATTATAAATTATAAAAATTATAAATTAATAAGTCATAACTCTTAATAAAATAAAATAAGAGTATTTAGTTTAGATAAAATTTTAAAAAGCTTTAATTTTGAAAATACTTGTAAAATGCAAAAAAAATGCTAGCGTTTGCTGCCTGACATCAAAAACACAACATTGAAATCAGGTATGACAATAAATTATTTACTTCCGTTTTCACATTAATATCAATGCAAATGATTAGTCGTTAATCTCGAAGGAAGATTGATGGGGATTTATGGGTTGACGCTCATACTATTGAAACACTCATACCTATGAACGTGAAAGAAGTGTAAGGGAAGAAGTCACGGTCGGGTCAATTGCCTAATTGTCAACTTACCATATCATTTTTCATAAGCACTGTTTGATTCCTGACTCATAGCAAATTTATACTACATATTATTAAATCAATATCAAATACATTTATGATATAAAAAAATTAAAAATAATATTTAATCTAAACAATGTCACTTTGTATTATTTTAATAATATATTAATTACCGAAGAATTTCATAATAAAGAATTTATTGACCATATTGTTTTATTTTATAATATAATTTATATTCAATTTACATTCGTAAAACTAACTAAAAAATCATTAGTTACAGTGAATAACATATCGCAGTGATGCGTCATCGTTTGCAAACATTCACAAAGAGAAATGGGAGACAACGCTTTTGGGATGAAAACTTTAATACTATTACTGATTCAAATTCATGGCTCATAAAATGGATGTTGCCGGTCACTGGAGGAAGACTTTTTGCCTTGATGACTTTGGATATTATAGCTTTCACCACTGAACACAGTATATGATTGTCATGTAATACTCGAAGCAATGTGCTTTTTAAACTTAATGCTCGGATACATTATTCACGTTATATTCACATTATAATCAACCTCTGTTTAGTTCTAATTTATTTAATATACTGATTATTAGAATCATTATTATTATTATACTTATACAAATAAATTTCTATGTAAATAAATATTTACACTATTGGAAAATTAAATATAAATTACGATTTTTAATGATACATAAAATAAAAATAGCTGTTATTAACATTACTTAATAAAAAAGTATTTATAAATAATTATAACTGAATTTAATATAAATTTTCGAATTGAAAATTTTTAATTTTAAAAGAAAATAATTTGTATTTATAGTTCAATTTATAATCCCTAAACATTGAACATTTCGTTAAAACAATCCCTAAAAACTATTATTAAATTATTTATTTATTATAAAATTCTAAAATTCTAAAATTTTTGTAATTCATTAATATTTATTTCCAAATAAAACGTAATTTATTTTATCCATTGCTATGGATGTACTTAAGATATTATATATACATATATTTTTTTTACTACAATTTAATGCAAAAATATAAACTGTATACAATTAAATAATCTATTCATAAAATGATGTTAAAATCAGTAATGAAATGACTTTGTATCTAGTAATTTAGTAAATTAATTTATAAAATATGTGTGTATATCTCAATATAAAAAAATAATCATAATTTATTTAATCATCAAATTTCATCAAATTTTAGATTAAATTTTTTTATAATAAACTCTGCAAACAGAGTTTAACTCCGCAAACAATAAAAACAAGGTTTTTTTAATTTTATAAAAAATGTGATTACCATCTACTTTCTTTCATTCGATTCCTAAGCAAAACGCGGATCCTTCAAGATCATAACGAAACCATCCACGACGTAATGGTAACAACGTCCAAGAACTAAATATTTGATGTTGCGCAAGCGCGAACGAAATCAAATTTAATTATTTAAGTAGTTACCGAGTTCGTACAGCTGATTCCCATATAAAATTTTGTCAATAAATCAGTCGTAAAATTTATCAAAACCGATTTCATTTCCCTTTAGAATACCAAATTTTCAATTTTAATATTTCTATTTTAAGTATAATAAATTATCTTTCTTAGTAATAAGCTTATTCTTATTATCAATATATCAATAAAGTTACTTTATATATAAATATTCGAATTCTTATTCATATTAATTAAATTTCTAATTTTTTAAACACTTGAATGCAACAAAAATTAATAATAACATAGATTATAGTAGAAAATATTACTTTATTTAATATAAAGAATAACGTATTTCGTTTTATCAAACTTTTATATTAAATATCTAAAATATAAAAATAGTTAAATTGGAATTTTTTTAAATACACATTGTTCCAAATTCAATTTCTATATTTTGTAAGGAATAACAAAATATTTTTTTAACACAGATTCAATTTGGATTTTGACATTTAGACATTTTTTTAAAAAATATATTTTGTTAAATCAATAACTTTTTTTACCAAATAAAAATATTATTTTAGAATGAAACGTGAAAAGTTATAACATCAATAAAACAGTATTATTTATATTATTGATCGTTATATCCTGACTCTTTGCTAGGCCTTTGTTTTGAAGAGTTTAAACTTTTTACAAAAAATATAAACGTAACGTAGTGGTTATTATATATCTAGAACCTAACATTCTTTCTCTCCATATTCACGGAAAGATTGATCTATAAAGTCTTACTCATAAATTTAGTAGGTTGACCTAGAAAATTATTTGAAAAGAAATACGATACCATAGTTGTAAGGAATTGATTATATATTTAATTTTTCTGCTTATGTTTAGTGATATAATCGCAAAACTTTTAATCTATTGACAACATTAGATAATTAATATAATAAGTATTAATTATTTTATATATAATTTATATTTGTGCACTTTTATTATCATTTTATTTTTAATTTATCAACACTAATATTGAAAATCTAGATTACTGGATTATGAAGGAAGACTAAGAATATTAAATTTTGTATTGGACATTTTGAGAAGTTCTAGTATGCTTAAAACATGAAATATTTTTTACGAAGTTAAATAAATTATATACAATATGTAGGTTGTATTGTATATTGTATATTGTATATTGTACAATATGTACAATATGTAGGAAAAAGTTAGGAGGTAATTAAATTGAATCGACTATAAGAAAAAAATGGTCAACTTAATTACACTATTCCTATTACCGTGAAATAATAAAATGCTGTTAGCAAATTGTTGTTCTTTTTAAACTATATAATAATATACATTCTTATTGTTATAAAAGAAAATATAATATTCGCATGACTTATTTATAATATCGTATCAGTTAATTATGTCAAATTTAATATTCAAAATAAAAATTGAACAAAAACTAAAACTATATCGGCATGGGTATAGTAATTTTAATATATTAACAATTGAATTCTGCTTCGTAATATGTAAGAATTAAATAAGGATGTATATAAAATGAGAATAAGAACTTTATCATGAATATTTACAGTTCTTGTAAGAGTATTGTTCTAGTTTGAAATACTTTTATTACAAAAAATTAGCAGTCATCAATATTTAAAAATATATGGGTAATTTAACCATTAGACGAATCAATATAATATATCATGTCTAATTTAAATCAACTTACTCTCTGAAAAATTTAGAAATTCACTAATTAAAACTATCCATCGTAAACTTTAGTTTAATTTTATCTCTAAATATAATAAGTTTCGATATAACTAATAAATTATATACAATTGGATTGTATTTTAATTTCCATAATAATATGTTTTTATGCATTGTTAATTTTAAATTATTTTTTTTTATAAATTTGTATTTAATTCATTGAATTCTTATAAAATCATATAATATATTCATCATGAGTTTATGAATTTATATAATAATAAATTATACATAAAAATTAGATGATAATGTAAATCTAATTTAATTATATTACAAACTGTCTTTATAAATAATTCTTTAAATTAACCTTAATCCGACTAGTATTTTTAATCGAATTAAAACTATTTGTAATAATCACTAAAATAGTTAGTTAAAAATTTTAAATTTACATTTATTTTTTATGCCTGACTGTATAGTTGTTATTGCTGGTATAAGATACGTTAGAGCTTTTTGAAAAATTCATATATCACGATCAACAAATTATTCAAACACTATTTTAAATACATCGAGTCTATAAAATCATTATATCATTGTATTCTTTAAATTCTTCAGGGCTGTATAAGAGATAAACGAGAAACAAAGATGTGAGTCGAGTAAAATGAAATGCAATTTCGCCGAAAATGAGCAATCTAGTTTTTAGCGAAACATTCTATGATTGAAATATGAAAAATATCGTAAACATTCCAATGGGTTCGCTTAATTTTTCGAATTTGCCATCCCTGCTGGACTAGTAATTTTCAGTAATTCCATGTGCATTCAGAGATCATAATATCGTCGCCATGGAATTTCTATTCCTGTGAACGCGTACATCGATATATAAAGCAGAAAAGAAAGTTATTGTGCAATGCGGGCCTCTTCACTCCTTCTACTATACGTTCCTGTCACGATGCACTCATGACCCACCAGCACACTTTCACTTTTTACGGCCCTGCTTTTGCTTGATCTTGTGCAGCAATTTATGTCCCGTCCAGGAAAGTTGTTTGCCGAAATTTTGCACTTTGCGTTAAATTTTCACATGCTCTTCCTTTTCATTCGTTTACATAATCAGAACGATTCTATTCCATTGACTCGTACTCGAATAGTTTAATAGTAAAAATTCTTCTGGAAAATTAAACATGCCTCATTCTGGAGGATCAAGTGTGCAATTCTGTGTTTTGCATAAATCTAAAAATCTTTATTGTTATACATTGCGATAAATATATTATTTCAGTAATTTAAACTTAGTTATAATAAAATATGTATTGTTTTTGAAAATTTACACAAACTTATATATCAAATTCAACAGATAAGTGAATTCGTAACAATTATTTTTATTTTTTTTCTATCATATGCAATAATAATTATCTAAACTTAACATGCGTTTAATATGTTTATTTATTTAATAGATATTTCAATATTGTGATTATCAAAGAACTACTATTAGTTCTTTAAATCATTTAATAATTATTAAATTTCTTCACATTATTTTATATTATAATTTATATTAAATTATCAATACTACAAAAGAACTAAAGATTTATCTAATTTAAAATTAAATAGAGCATAAATGTTTTAATTTTTATACTAACTGAAACAAAAAATATGTATGTGTGAGTATGTATGTTTGAGTGTAAAGAAATAATCCAAGAAATATAGCAAACGAAAAATATTTACATGGAACTGAATACCTTGAAACTCCACAAGTTTTAATATTGACAAATCGCACGGAAGCTAAGCAAAGTACTTTTAATTCCAAATATCGTAGTCTAGTTTTTCATTGAAATAAAACTAAGGGAATTTGCAAAACTTTTAAAGAGGTAGAAAACGTGAAGATAAAGTCTATTTTTTTTAGTTCAGTTTGCTAGAGCAATACCAACTTTTTCTTCTACAGTATTACCTTGCACTCCTGATTGCTCAATGAGAATCTAGCAAATAAAGTCAAAGAACACTTAAAAAAAACTTTAAAAACTTTTTTGTTTTGAACATTCTTATTACTTCTACGAAACTGTGCTTACATGTGAATAATACATTTCAGTTACTTGGATTTTTTTCTTTTATCAATTGAAAAAATGCAACAACATAGTTATATTTTTATCTACATTGCAATAAATATTCTAGAACATTTATATTAAATAATATTTCTGATTAGAAAACCAATTTTTTAAAAAATTATTACTAATAATAAAAAATTTAAACAATACTTTTATACATATATTTTATTATTATAACATCTATATAAATAATTATTCCGATAAATATAATTTATAAATAATAATAAATCTGAAAAGTGAAACTATATTAAGATTATAAGCAAATTTTATTTCATAAAAAATTAATTTAAAATATATTTAAGAAATCAAATAAATTTAAATTATAATCTTTAATTCAAACAAATCTTTATAGTTGTCACTACATTTAAATTTGAAAAGCAAAATCTATTCTGTTTATATATCAATATTCTTTTTGGCTATGAGGTCATATTTAAGATTATTTACCGTAACATTGTAAAACACACATACTTATCCCTCATAAAATAAATATAATTCTTAATAATTTTTTTCATATTCTTTATAAATATTTAATAGCAAGTATTTTAAAGTTTCTTTAGTCATATTGTATTTTTTATAAACATTTAAATTATTTCTCAATAAAAATTCAATATATTATTAATTCATAGAATTTAAAATTAGTATATTATATATATTTATTTAAACAGATTACAAAATGATAAGTTAATTTATAAATATTCAATAGAAGTATATAATTTGTTATAAAATATGAATTTCGTTTATTATATTATTTTCTTAAATAATTTCAAATATTCATGTTTTATGTTTATTAAAGACATATAAGATTTATAATTATTGTTTTATTTACTCTATTTATTTAAAAAAATTCTATTATTTTATTCGTTTTTATCTAATAATTGATTTATATAAATACGCGTGTATTAAATTAAAAAATAATAAGAAGTAATTATTATATACGATTTCTTCCTATTATTCCTATCTTTAACATTACTGTTGATTTTCTTACTACAGAGTAATAGTATTAAAAAAATTATCGTCTATTTAAAAATTATGAACAAATATGTTGAACCATTACTTAAGTCTATGTAATATAATTAAAGAAACGATGTTTGAAATTTAAATGAAAATATAATTAAGTTTATACTCTTATATTAAAAAACTAATTTTATCAAATTCTTATATATAAGAACTACTTTTATCAAATTAATGAGCAATATAACCAATGACATATTTTAAAAATATATTTGATATAATAATTTGATATAGATTTGAAACTGTTTAAATCTCAAGCATAGTCACTATAAATTATTTTCACGTTGTACGCAAATGAATCCTTTTGATTTGAAAATTTTTTAAATTTCTTAAAATAAAAATATTTACACATGTATAGTGAGCTCTACGAAATATCATAAATAACTACTATAATCAAACGCTATTTTGTAACATGAACTCTAGGTACCCTGCAAAAAGGGTAACGAGAAACGGTACATTCCCATGGAGAGGCCACGAAAAACTGGTAATAGTTTTTGCCCGTGTGGAACCGCACGAACCTCATCGTCAACTTCTCATATGTACAAAAGGTAGTGGGGTACCGCAATAATTATCCATTGTTCCAAAACGTTCGTTAAGAGTTACCGAGTTTAGAAACGCGTACATAACTTACCCTTGCATCATGGCCAAAAAGCTTCCGCGCATTACAAAACTTTATTACTCGCTCCGAATTATTATCAATAAAACGAACGAGGACGCGAACTCAATGTATAGTGCGACGGTTAACCTTTGTGGTGACGATGCTTCCCATTTACGACATATTTGCTCGCTTTTTCTTGCTCAAGCCTCAATGTCAAATGCAAGCTCGGATTCGTATTTTTCTTTTCGATGATTCAATTCATTTCTCCACTCTCCGAGCCTTAATTCACGATCCTGTAAATTTATGAGTATTTTCGTGAATTGGTTTTTTATCTGATTCATCTATCTATTTATGATAACTACTGATAAATTTTAATGATCACACAGATCAAAAGGAAATAATTTAAGTATTTTCAATGTTACTTTATATTTTCTTTTCTTTTTTTTTTGTCTTCTCGAAAATATTGGTATAAAAGAATAATGATAATTAAAAGGATAACGTTATTTAGTCAATTTAATTATTTAAATATTTATTAACGTTAAAAATACATTTTAAAACAAGTGATCGCATAATTTCATATTTTTTTACACGTACGTTCTTTTGCTTTTAATAATATGATGATTTAATATTTTATATATAAATTGTAACTATCGAATTTTACTTAATATTTTTATTTATTAATATTATTATTATATTATTTATTCATGTGAATATTCTTGTTATATTATAAATATTTATTTGAAATTATTTGATTTTAACTATAAGTCAAAGATGTTAGGTTAAGAGAAATCCAAACCAATAATCTATTATACAAATGTGATAATAAATTTTGTTCATACTTGAATGTTTTGTTGAAATAGAGTGCAAATTTTCAAATATGAGTATAAAATATGTGATCTCTCACCATTTATAACTATTTTTTCGAACTTTAAACGTAAAATAATTTTAGCTGACATTTTTCTACAACGAAGTCAACCCGTCAGTGATTTCCTTGCTAACTATTTCTGAACTCAAGTTAATTATATCACAAACTTATATAATACTATTCATTAAATATGTTTAATATTTGTAGTCGTTACATTTATTCGGAGTCTAAGTAAAAAATAAATATTTTCCTAACGCCTATTGATGCATTACAATAACCCCTTATGATGAGTTTCTCTTGTGCATAATAATAGTTTTCAAACATTTGATCGAACAATCAAGTCACCAGTAAAAAATGGAAAACATTAATTGAGCACAATGTCATTTTAGTTTTTGTCTTATTTTTTAGTCATTTGACTCTGTATCACTAATCTGCGTTCGAAGAGTTTTCTATATTCGAATGGTTTATTAAGAGAGACAAACCCTGATTCAACAAAACCCTCCCTCCCTCAATCATTCCTCGCTTCCTATATTCTATTTCTTTTTCTCGCATTAATAGTTTTGTAGGATGGGTTTTAACCTTAACTAAATTTTACCGCAAGTCATGTGATTCCATGATATTTATTTACAAAAAAATGAAATAAATAAAATCCTGAAAAATTTGATTTTTTACATCGTATATGTGAAAAAGAGTTAATAATTCTTTTCTTTATTTGTAATATATTTTTTTTATTATAATAAATTATTGTATTATGTTATTTATATCAATTTTTATTAAATTTATCAAATAATTAAAAATAATTTTGAATAAGATGTAAATGTTTTGAAGTAATATCATCCTTGTAAATAATTAAAATTTTTTAACCATAAGATATAAAAGGTTTTACTTGTATAGCTTGTAACAAAAGAGCTGGAATCTATAATTTTTGTTCTACTGGTAATGGTAAGCTATTACGGTATTATTTTTAAAAAAACAAAAAACGCTTTTTAAAATTCTATTTGAATATTTAATTGAAAATTAAGAAATGAAAAATTACTTGTTTTATAAAATAGAAACATCGATTGAGATACTGTAATTATCGTACTGAAATTAAATTTCACTTAAAACTCAGCCATATTCCACTTTTTGTTCTTGTAATAAAACAAAAAAATAATATATATCAATTGCTTTTAAAATTAAGAATGTATATGTAGGTGTTTGCGTGTATGAGAAAAAGAAAGATTTAAGGGAAAATAGAAAAGTGAGAAGAAAAGAAGAAAGAAAGGTTTTTTCGTTACAAAATGAATCCATATGTTCTATAGAAGAAAAAGAATTGAGAAAAGTATCATAGACGCAATAATTCAAATATTTACATGTCCCCAGATAAACTGATACAAGCAAGGCAGGAATTAGTTCAATCCTTAAATTATATACGTATAAGAAGAGCAGTTGAGCGATAAAAAGCAACAAATACCGATTAAATCAATGATCAGGTCGCGCACATTAATCTTCTATTTGGTAGCCGCGCTTAAGATGCACCAAGACATCTCTTCGATTAATCGAGCTGACCGATAATTCCACGCAATCTGTGATATCCCACTTTGACCACTACTTTACGGTTTACTTGTATTTGAGTGTTATGCTTTATATAAATATGAAACGATGTAAATATTGGTTGTTCTCCAGAACACCAATATAGGAAATAATTGAGTGATTGCTTCTACTCTAACTTCTGTTACATATTGACTGCAAATAAATTATAGAACTAACGAAATTAAATATATGATTTTAATTATAATATTTTTTTAACATAAAATAAAGAGTAGATAAATACACTAGTGTTTTATTGAATTATCTTTTGTACAAGCAGATAAAAATTATTTGAACGTATTAAAATACATATTACAGTTTATTTCATTTGCTCGATTTGTTTTTTTTTAAATTAATGAAAATATGATGTATATTTAAAACGATCTGTGGTACATTAATAATAGTAATTAACAGAAAATGAAATTCTATATGCTTTCATCTTTTAGGGTTATTTGCATAATAAATTAATAGGCATAATAAAGTAAATAGATTAATCTTTTTCTTTTTCTTATTAATGATTTCTTTTAATAAAGTATAAATTAAATTTTATGAAATTCATTCTAAGAAAAGCAGTGCATTATTAGTGTTTTCATTTTAAAATAATTTATTATTTTATAATTATTTTTAAGAAATGCAGATTATAAAATATATTTTAAATTATTAGAATACATGATATTTAATACAATTATAACTTGTTAACAAAGCGCAAAACAACATTTGAATAAATTTAACGAATTAATACGAATATTTTTATATTCACAAAATATTTTTTATAATATAAAAATTAGTAAATATTATCACTTGCATTATTATTCATTTGTGCAGCTGTTAGATATGCAATATTGATAAGAAGGAACGTTTTCTCCTTACCGTAAACTATTCACGTCAATTGCGTTACTTAGTTTGCGAGCAGTTATTATGATTCTGCGAATATGTCTTTTATTCATTCGTGAAAGCACGAAAATTTTTATTTTCCAACAGTTTTATTTTCTAGTGAAACAGAATATCTCATTCAAACTAAATATAGAATATGGTAATTCTAAAGTTTTCTAAAGGATATAAAAGATTCATATTTCTTAATCTTTTATTACAAATATCATCATTTCAATTCTAAATAATAAATGTTTTATTTCATAATTTATTATTAGCAATAAAAAAACAATAAAGATATACTAATACGATGAATCTTTAATCTTAAATAAAAATAATTAGTATAAATTTAATTATCATACCAATAACTTTATATAAATTTTATAAATATTTTGTATATTTTTAAGTGTCTTTCTTTTAATTATTCCAGCATACCAGCATACTGGTAAAATTTCTAAAAAAGTAATAATAGCGTACCCTTCATCGTTCCTTGACATATTTCATGAAATCAAATTTAATATAATATAACGTTAAATAAATATTTCCATAATAAATCGTTACCATACGAATATTCGATAGTTCAAAGCAAACCACGTTGTAATTATGAGCAAACCATATATGAAATCGATATCATATATACACGTGTAACAGTTGTGGTTACTGAAACCTCAGCAGAATATTATAAGAAAGGGAGCACATGTCACATATCACATGTGCCGTAGCAAAGTGTTAGTCACATGTTACGTCAGATGCGTCCGCGTAACCTCGAAATTGCTCTCGAGAGAAAGCTTTCACATCTCATGAGATTTTTATTGTACGCAAGAGTTATCGAACTTAAAACAGGAACATGACACTTTTCGAAATTTCATTTAAGCTACTTCTAACGCAATATCAACTATTCCTAGTATTCACTTTGCATTATTCAAAATCTCTCCTTTTTTTACAAAAATAATACTTAATTAAAATAAATAAAATAATGTTTTGCTGTATAATTTATTGGTTTTTAGATGGAATCTCATCTCTAATCTTATCATTTTTTATTTCGTACATCTATTATAAGAATACATTATGTACAATCTAAAATATTTTTCTATTATATGTCACCAATACCGACGAATCTTATTTTAAAAAATCATTGATTGTATGTGATTTTTTTTCGTTAGTTAAAAGTAATATTGCTCGTAATATGAATAATAAACTGATATTATTATAATATTTCCTTTATTAATTGAAAATTGAATTTATAATACGACAATATATAATATCAAGGTTAATTGAACGATTTATATAATTTGTAAACGCTATTTTTAAACAAAACATTAAATAGTTCTTAATGCAATTGTTTTAAATTAAATATTATTAACCTTTTTTTTAATTATGAGTATTTTCTAGTGAATATATAATATAAATGAAAGAGTAATAAATAATTAATGCAAGGTTTATAATAGTATTATTAGTTATTAATTATATTATTTTAGTAATACATTATTTTCTAAATAGGGCTACGAAATACATCCATGCTTTTACAAATAATCAGAATTGGAATATATAATATTTTTATAAAGATAAATTAAGATAAATACATGTTGAAAATATAGGATGATCGATTAGTGACATTTCATATATGAAATTTTATACGATATTTATTTTCTACTAAATTAATAAAATAACACTTAATTCATCGAATACATTAAATTGCTTTTATAAAATCTTTTAGTTTTCTTAAGGCGAAAGCATATTCCAATAAATATTATGTTTATTATTAAAATAGAAATTAAAGATAAGATATTTGTTGAAATAATTTTTAGAAAAGAACATAAATACAATATTTACAAAGTAAAATTTACTGAGCAATACTTGATAATATTTATACTGATTATTACACCGTCAACAATATATACTTTATGTTTCCGATCATTATTTTTAAAACTTCTAATCTTCTTAACAATACTAAAGATGGCCTTTACAGAATTATAGCTCTAACTTCAAACATAAATTCAACTTTACTCGAATTCAACGACACGTAGCGATATTTTCCATAACGTCACATTACAAATAAGTACATATAAGACTCGTGTCGAAGCAGCAATTGTTTGTGTCGAGTACACTACAAAACCTCATCGTCATTGGGAAAGATGCGAAAAACATGACGAACATGTGCTACTAATGAACCGGGCCAAGAAGTACAAAAGTGCGCGTGCCAATTATCACCACCTCGTGTTATTAGCCTCTCTACTTCGATGTGTTGTGATAAGATTTGGTAAACATTAACAATATTAACAATAAGCTATCAAAGAAATCAGAATGACAGATAAAAAATGGCGAAGTTAAAGAAATGTCTGACGGAAAAAAACATGCGAGAGTGGACACGTAAAGCTAAGTACAGTGAGAAAGATATACTTCCTATGTTGATCGGCAAAAAATGGGTGGTGCCAGTCTTGGGGACAAGTTAAGGAAGCTCATAATAGAGAGAAGTAAGTCATAAATAAATTTTTTAGAAATTTAATTAAAAGCATGAAAAGAAAGTTAAATAAATCGTTAATGCTTTTGAAAAAGGAATAAAATCTTTAATATAAAAAGTGAGAAATATCGTGCACTTTCTAATATTTTACTTTTTAAATCTATTAAACTTAATTACAAATCAGTTTTATAATATTGGAATTTCTATGAAATTATTATTATTGTAAAGGAATTTTTATTAAAGAAGTAAAATTGTGAGGCATATATCTTTGATGCTTTAAAAAGTTAATTTTTCATATTAATTTATAATAACTGATAATTATACATTTCATCTTAAAACCTATTGTAACATAAAGTCATCAAAGTAATAATTGATGAATTATATTAATAATAAGATTTTATTTTTAAAATATATTAGTGATTTTCAACACAATTGAACCATGATTAATCATATTTTCATAAATTTTATTAAAATTTTATTCTCCAGATAAAATATACTGAAATCATTGTATATATATTAAATAAAGAGATAATATGAAGCAGACAGAATTAAAATATTTCTAGAATTTGGTATCATATACAATTTTATTCAAATCTATATTGTACCGAATTAACGTTCTTTATATTAAAATTTACCCTAATATCATAATTGATTATTCAGGCTACTGTTAAATAAATAATACCACATTAATAGATTAAACAACAGATTAAATAGAAGAAATCTTACTGAAGAAAAATCACCATAGGGTTAAATTAAGAAAAAAGCATACAAAAGAAAATGTGCCACCAAAATAATAAAAGGCAAAAGAGCGAATCGCTTAAGTACACGTGACAAACAAAACCAAAGAAAAGCTGTTCATCATCGCATGATGAGCGAAATAGATATATACTATACATATGAACGCAGGAAATTAATCGTGGAAAAAATACGGCTTCGTGTTGGATGTTACTGTGAATTTGTCTGCTTACGATCGTAGATTCATTATATATGTTTATGCTTTTCAACTTGATTCAAAGAGAGGTAGCGAAAACAGAACATAAAAAGAATTATAATATATATTCATCATTCAATATTTTGTAATCGAAGTAGTTATTGTAAAATAAAAATGGTTCTGATTATTACTATTCATACTACATTCTATAGACCTTTAATTATTTCCATATAATCGAATCAACAATAACTTGATAAATATCTTAAGTATTGGTTCATCAGACTTATTTATTATAATATTTCTTTGCTAAAACATAAAACATTTTAAATTTAATAACCTTTTTGGAAATCAACAAGACGAATGGCAGGCCTAAGACAGCAGTTACACGTGGTCCGAATTACAATCTTCTCTCAAAAAGCAATGATTTCTTTTTCCGTGGAACGAAATTAGACAATCTTTAGTAAAAGTGCACAGAAAGAGAATTGATTCGAATGTAAAACTAGTTCTTCGATGCTTCTTTGTACATGCTGCAGTTGTAAAAACTGCTTTATTCTGTTGATAATAAAACATCCTAGTGGACTGTATAAAATGTGTACATCACCGAAAGGTCACATAGATGATATACATAGTTCGCTATAAAAATTGCTCTGGAATCCGGTTCTAGCAAAAATCACAGTTGAAGCGTATAATAATCGAGTAAAAAAGAGTTCAAAATCGTAGCATTATATCGTTAGGTAGGGAAACACGAAAGCGTTGCAACGATTTAATTAGACTGCGTAGACAAGGCTACGTTCTTGTATACGGAATGTACGTGATGTAAAGCTCTCACGGGGAAAAGACGACGAAAGGATGCGGTAACGCAAAGCAAGCGACACGACCGCGGAGCGCCACAGAAGGAAGCGGCAATTAGTCTCGCGTATCGCGTATACGTGCGCTCGCGTAATTTAATCAAAGTACTGCTGCGGCACTGATCATCATCCTCAATAAGCCACGACGCATAATGGCGTCTCTATGTAACAGTTACACTGAGAATGCGAGGAACAATGGCATCAATTGGTTCTCCCAACGAAGGGAGAAATAACGTAATAAGCGACCAGTGTAAGGAAGTATGGATACCAGAAGTCGAGTTTGAGTTACGGTTAATGATTTCACTGCGGTTCGAGCATGTGTTTTAATGTTGGCAAGGCTCAAGAACCAATGCAATACCGAGTTTCTTAGTACTAAAAGATATTCAATACAATTGCAATTTGTACCCGCTCGTTTCGAAATCAAAGAAACGAAATATGGAAAGACTCGAAAAGAAAAATTAGTTTATTAAACTATATATTTTTAATTTCGCTATGATTAAAATACTGATCATATTATTTATCTTGTTAAACTATATTGAATTATTTGTTTTTAATTATGGTGTATTAATTAACGTTTTATATAATTTTGTTTTATATTTTAACGCGAGAAATATTACTTTATACTACATCAAATTTTCATAAAACTATCAGGCTTTTGTATTTTTCAAGTTTAGTTTTTGAGAATACAAAATTGCTCATAACGTTTTAGAAATCACGCAAGTGCACAAGTAATTGAACTTTTTATTTATGTCTTCGATTCTACTGAGATTATCTTAATAAGAACATTAATTTTTGTGTTGCTTTTTTCATCGTATATTTGAGTTATAGATATTCACCTTTATTAATTTTTTCCGATAAGAAATACATTAAAACAAATATTATTGCAAAATATGGCATACGTGATACGCAAAAGAAGATTAGATTACGTTTTCAATAAAAAAAATTTAAGACCTTACGTAAAATAATTTTATTTACTAGTTATGAATATTTTTCCAAATTTTGGTATAATTATTAAAAATAAATTAAAATTTATGATATTAAAATAATTTTGGATTTAATAGTATTTACAAATCGGTTTTGCAATGCATATAAGTTATAAATGTATAAAGTATAGCACTAATTTAAAAAATTTTTAATACGTATTCTTATATGAGTTATTATGATTATAATGTAAAGTATTAAAAATGAAAGAAAGCATTAATAAGAAAACAATTAATAAGAACTATCAAAAAATTAAAAATAAACAGTCAATATGGATGAATAATATTCTTAAATTCTAAAAATTAAGATTATGCATCTATAGTTATAATATATTTTTAAAGTGAAGGTCAAATTCATCCATTATATATATTTCATGTAATTTTTACGCATGACATGCCTAAATGCGTATCAAATCCACATGTTTATTCTAACGAATGATTACATGTCTTTTCAATTATTTGTACAATGTATCATGAAGTATGATTTTACATTAAAGATGATATAAAAATTTATAGAGGATTAAATTATATAGGAAAGAAGAGTAGAAAAGCATAATAATTATCTAAACATTTGAATAAATATTGAAAATTCTTTATTTGCTTATAATTTATAATTACAAAAGTGATTCTAATAAAGATTTTCTCTAGTAATGATCTCCTTATATAATATTTGGTGTTCTAGTGGACGTATATAAATAAATATTACGTATTTTTGAAAAGCTCACTCTCAAAATTTCATTACAGCCTTCGATAATAGGCGAAAGTCGTATCACGAGATCATCGAATTTCTGAAAACTATAAAATTGTAATAATGTATATACACAAAAAAAAATTATGTACTCAAACGTAAAATTTCGATATTGGAATTCAATGAAATATGCTTTTATACCACAATGAAAATGGCAGTGCACCATTACGCTTGAAAAGTAGGATAGTATTATTTTTTGAAGCATGTATGGAAATTAAAAATATTCGCAGTGCAAAGAAAGGGAAACAACCCCGTAAAAAGTGAAAACCTTAACGTATAACTCAACTAAAAACGCCAAATCGACGTCATATAGTTTCATAAAGGAGAACTCGCCAAAGCAGTCTATAAATTCGTTCAGCACTCGCAATAAAACTCCCTCGACGCGCGAGTGTAGAAAAAAGAACAAGTTTTTGTCCGTCTCCGCGGCCGAGAAAAAGTTCGTATCTCAAATCAGCATCGCGGGGGCAAAGTCATAGGCCTTTGCCCTTTTAGTTATAGCGAAGCACGCGGTGTTCTTATCGAGCGAGAATATAAGCGGTTTCCCGAGTGGCAGACTTAATTAAGTACGTCTCATCGTGGGTGGACGGGCGACAGACGGACGCTGGAACGGCAAAATTACTCGCTTCCTGGTTGACGAGTGCACTACTGCTACTCGAATCTCTCGCGAGCTGGCTTTACGCTTCAGAGCATTTCTCGACCACCTATATATATATATATCCATGCATAATTCTCCCTCCCCCTCTCATTCTAACTCAACGCATACAGAGCGGATGGTTAATACAGCGCGAGGCGTAATACGATGCAGCCTGGTAAATTATATGGCGCTTCGTTCGGTGTAAACAAAATCAACTTTGAAGCATTCACATAAGCGAGCTTTTAAAATTCTTTTTTCCGCAAAGGTCAATAAAAGGTATTTCTGACTTGCTTTGATATCAATATATTTAATTGCTTCGAATAGTTGAGTCGATTTAAATGCCACACGTGCAATTAATGTTGAACATAGCGGCTGTGACATAAATAAAATCGAATAATAAATAAATTCGTTACACTTTTTTTTTAAACTGCTCTTTTCCGTATGATTCGCAAGGTATTTGTAAAAATATCTTGCTAAAATGAAACTTGAATGCCTACTTTATAATGCAATTATATGTGATATTTATCTTATTTATTCCTATACGTTCAATCTTGACCAGAAGTTTCTTCAAATACAACCGACATGTACAATCAGATATTCAAATTAATGTAAAACTAATAAGTATTTCAGTCAGTTTCAAAGAGTTTAGCATCGATATCGCCATTGAGAGACAGTTTAAATCTTAAATCAATTTTTTATGTAAAGAAATTATTTTTAATACTTTCGATAAACTATCAAGTTTTTTTATTTACACAACACTTATTAAATACTTATATTACATCCATTTTTCTCCCATTATTTTTTTTTGTAAAGTAAGAATATTAACGACTATAATCTCAATAATTATCATACTCGAGATAAAATACCCATGTTGTATAATTATCTTAATCATTTCAAATAATTTGTAATTAAATTAAAATACCTTTTACTTCAATTGTAATTGCTCATAAGTAAATTTTTCTTTTGTAAAAATTAGTATAAAATATATAAGATAACGTATCAACATTTACCACTGATGTTATATAACTTTATTAATTATATTTTTAATAAACATGTGATTGACTATATCAAAAAAATTTGGTTTCAAATTTTTTATTTAGTTCTTTTGATAATAAGATAAAAGAAATTTTATCAAAAGACAAATTTATTTTAAAGTTCTTTTCATATTTATAATAAGTTCTTCAAAATTTATTAAATACATATTATTTACTTTTTATTCACATTTATTAGCTTGTATTTTCAATACTTTTGCATAAAGGTTTTTTATATAGAAGTTTAAAGAGTTGAAGTCTTGGTCAAGTCATAAAAATATAAGTTATATTTGTATAGGTATATATAGATAACGAAATATTATAGAAAATTTTAGTGATTTGATGAAGATGTAATATAAACATTAATACATTGTAAACTATAAACTTATAAGGATTAAGAAATATTATTAAATATTAGAAAATGAATTAAATAAGATAATACAGAAATTTAATTTATGAAAAGTAGTTTTTAATATTGACAGTATAAAAAAGTAAATATGAATTAAAAATATTAATTAACTATCAATTAGCTAAATTAAGATTGTATATTATTTTACAAAATTTATTATAACGATTATTCATTTGCTTACTTTAATATAAATATAAAATAAAACATCTAACTACATTTTAGATTTAAAATTAAAAATACAATATACATTTATTTTTTTTTATTTTCTATTACTAAAAAATAAGACAAAAATATTAGTTTCTAAAAAATGTGAAATTGTAAGTAAAAATAGAAAAATTTATGCTACTAAGAATTTTGATTTAATCTCTACTAATAATGAAATAATTAATTTCTACTAATAAGACGAATTTATTTTTTAATTTAAGCTTATAATTTTCGTAGAGTATTGAATTAATTTTATAAAGTATTCATTTGAGTATACCACAGTTTTTAATTGTTCTCTCTCAATTAAATATTTTTTTTCATTATCCACTTGTTAGTTTGAAATTAATATTGTACTTACTCAAAGTAGGAAACCGTATTCTGTAATGGAAATTATTCGTTTAATGAAACTTACCTAAAATATAAAAACCATACAATAAAATATGCACATATACAAGTATAATAAAATATATACATTTTAATTTATTTAAGAATTTATAAAAAAATGCTTTATATACAAATATTAGAATGCAATAATTAAACGTAATAATATATTATTTTATAAAAAAAATATATATATTTATTTATAGCTTATTCCCAATAAAATTTTATATGGATGGAAACTGAGATAACGTAATCGTGATTTTCAAGATAAAAACATTAAAATGTAAGTTAAAATCCAATAAATTATATTAATGGCAAAAAATGATACCATTTTGAAGTGCAACAAAACGTATGCCAAATTATCATCCTTACGTCAATTGTTTTCCTCGAACTATCAAATATCATCTAGAAGAAAAGAATAGTAAAGAATGCTAACATCAACTTAGAAGACTAAATTTTCATAATAAATGTATTTCACTAAGCTCAATAAGATTTTGTTTTTTAATATTCTTTCTTAAAATGTAAATATATAACCTAAGTTGACATTTTTACTTATAAAACATTTAATTATTTTAGTATCAGAATATTTTTTTAGCGTAAATTTTGTTTTACTTTACATAAATAATAGTTTATTTTATATACAAGCCATTATATATATATATATATATATATATAATATATATAACAAGATTAAATATAAATAAAAATTAATAAAACTAAAATATATATTTTACGAAAACCAATATATCGAGATTTTATAATTATTGCGTTTTATATAGTCCAGTAATTAATTACTATATGTTTTTCCATTATCTTCCTATAAAGTTAAAATTATGTACTCATTCATCTATAAATAATCAATATTTTACATTTAAACATAAAAAATTGTTCACTTTTATTGTAATAATATTCAAAATATTTTTAATTGAATACCGAAATTGAAGTATTATAATTGCAAATGAAAAAATTAGTATTTTATCCATGGAAAATGTTAAAAGTAAAAAGTAATTTAAAGCCACTTTGATAATGAATTAGTTTTTAAAATAAATGTATTTCTCTATGCCAAAGTACATCTATAAATCTTTTAAGTTAAAAAGCTCGAAGTTAAAATTCATTCGTCACTAAGTTGTGTCAAATAAATATTTAAGAAGTATAAATTAGTCTAAAAACTAATTATTAACGTAAGCTTTTAAGTAATAGCTGAGAGATATATCAACTAATAACTTTTTCTTTAAGATTATAATTTGATTACTTTTTTATTTAAGTGGAAATTAAATGATCGATGCAAAACAAGCTTTTTATAATTTGAAATTTACAGAACTTAAATTTCAAGCAAATTATATACAAATAAACAACGTATAATTTACAAATATCTAAGATTGTATACATTTTTAACAGAAATAATCGAGTAGGCGATTGAAGCTCTAAAAAAATCATGAAGAATCTGTAAATAGCCGATACAACTATAATTCTTATCCTAGAATTTATAATCTTTCGATGTAGACTCGAAACACATATCAAATATTAAACAAAAAGCCGTTTGAAGAAGAGATCGCTGATAAAAAAGTTTTCAGCTTTTCTTAAGCTCCATTGACGATCAATGACATATACGTGCGAACGTTTATTTTCAAATATTGCATCACGACTCCACTAGTCTGCCAAGAATCATTTTTCACGTGTATGTCAGTCTTCTCTCTCTCTCTATCTCTCTTTCAGTCTTATTTATGCGAATATAAGTTAAAACCTTTTTATCATTTCTGCTTATTCTAGTTTTAGTCTATTAAATTATCTTCATGTTATCTTATACATATTGTTTGGTGTTCATATTATACGTTTTTACATGTTTATAGTTTACTAGCCTTGTGGCAATAAATTAAATAAAGCTAAAATTATTTTCTAATTGTTTAATAAGTTAAAAAGGAAAAATAATATGTGAAATGTAAAATACTATTCCAAGATTTTTTTAATAATTTAGTATTTTCGAATCGTATTATCATATACAATATAGGATTATGTTAATATTTCAAAAAATTCTATATGAATTAAAAATTAATTCTTTACTTATGATTATAACAATATTTTAATTATATAAATACAGACAGGTATTTTTAAAAAAAGATTAATAAGAAATTTTTTCTAAATTTCCAAGAATTTCATTTTAGGAAGACATTAAATTTGTTTTATTCATAAAACAAACATTGATTATTAAAAATAGGATTTTGTACAATTTTTATCAACCGAATAAATCTTAAAATTTCCTAATTGTCTTAAGCTCTTAACAACAGAGATAAACCTAATGAATATAACACAAAGCAGCTAACAGATTTTTGAAGAGGATTAAGGTCTTTAAAATGTTTTAATAACTTTAAAGTTACATTTGAGAAATTAACAATTTTATATCTCATGTAACATAACAACAACTCGTGTGATATATGAGAATTTTCAATTATGATAATTAAATATGCTGATTGTTATTATTTTATGAAACACTATTATTTTAAGTGTATTTATACATTTACGAGTAATTAAAAATTTGAAACAAAAACTATAAAACTATTCTTTTCTTTTAATACTAGTACTTTATTATTTATATATAAATAATTTTATTATTTTTTCAACATAATTAAGAATTATCTGATTTAATTTATCATTTTAATATGTATATTAATACTAATCATTTAATAATGTATATATGAATCTAATTTATAATGTTTTTTATATTCAAAATAAAATAATATATTATCTCAACTTCACTATGTCTTCACAATAAGAAATGATTTCTCGAAAAAAAAAATTTTAATTCTTTTTTTAATTCGATTAATAAAACTGCAAGGCATTGTTAAAACGTGAAATTTCAGATACATAATTCAGCTAAATTTAACTAACCAAATATTGGCTTTATTTTTTTTTTTTCTATCTTATTCTTCTAAGTTTTTACTTTGATAGACAATGGTCAAGATGCATAAGGAGATGTATATCAACGTTAATAATTATTCGAGAGTAAGATAGATAAGACAAAAGGGATTCTTTATTCGTCCATCCTTTTTGCCACGAAAACAAGGCGGGCGGGTGTTCATTTTATTTAAGATGACTTCAATTATTCTCTGATCGTTTTTGTTAATTATGTAAGCTATTCTAATTTTAATTTTTAATACGGTTACGATGAGAATATTGTAATATGAAACAAAGTTTGTTATTTCACTCAAATCCTCTAATGTTATGTATTTTATTTATCTATATTTTACCATTATAGTTATTTTCCACTGGAATATTTAAAGTGAAAAGAACCACACTAAAAGGTTTTAAAATAACATATTTTGTCGTTTAAAATATTCTCAATTAATACTTATAAGTGAATATTATCATAATAAATTATTTAAATCGATCAAAGATAGTCATATTATAAAAATTCGCTAAGGAATTATAGCAATACTAAGATGAATTAATATCGAATCTATTTAAATTATTTGTGAGATACAAGTCGATTTATAAATCAATACTTATTATGTATGTTGCGAATACAAAATTGTTCCTTTTGAATTAAAATTAAAACAATAAAATTAATGATTTAAGCTTAAATTGATATCATAACACAATTTCTTCCTTTTATTTTAAATAGAATTAATTAGTCAATTTTACTTTTTAGTATTATTATGGATACACAACATATAATTTTAATACTTAATCTAAAAATAAACGATATTTTCAGTTTTATTAGTAAATTACATAGTATGCTCTGAAGGTGCTTCCTGAATTAGTCAAATATGTGAAATCTAAAGTGAAACGATAGTACTTAGATAAATTGTAAATTGTGAAATGTTTGAAAATAAAAATTTTACATTATAATGTTTATCTATGTGGGGGGCGTGTTGTTTTATAATGTATAAAACATTATTTTAAATAATGTTTCACGATTTCTTCAACAAATGTTGAAATCCAATAAATAAAAATAAATTAAATCATAAATAAGTTACATATGTAACTCACTAGTAAAATTTTCATTGTTCTTAATTTTTATTGTATTTAACAACTTGCATTTGGTATAAATTAAAAATAAATAGAATTATTTTCGAAAACGACTATATCTCAAAATATAAAATGCTTATTTAAAATTTATTTTAAACTCCAGAATTTGATCAATTTTTTCAAATTTATGTCCAAGAGTTATGGTTGTAAAGGTATTTTAGAAAAAAACCGAAAAAAGAATCGAAAGTAATAGTATAGTTGTACGACCAGGTAGAGTTCCAGAGGATGAAAAAGTAAAAGATTTATTGGGAAGAGTAAAGGAAAGGGGATTTACAGTCGTAAGAAAAAAGAAAACGAGCGGTAACCTATAAAATATTGGAGTTTAATAAAAAAAATTGGCTATGTAAAAGCGATAAGATCAAATAGGAAATGAAATCCAAAAAAGCATAGCGCATAGTAATAGCAAAAACAACTCAATTGCTCATCGAGTGGAGTTTCTTCTTATCTCAGAAGTGGGTGGTGGGGCACGGTGCGATCGTACGACCTTGAGCATGTGCAACTAGTGCTCGTTGATCGCTGTTGCTGTTGCCATTGCTGTTACTGCTTCTTCTCCTCCTCCATCGTCTTCTCCCCCTTCTATAGTTCGGCAGCTACAAGAAACGGTGCACGGACAAACGGAACGGAAGAAAGAGCTCTCGTCAGGAAAGAAAACACTCGACGAGTCGATGCGAGGGAAAACAGAGTAAGCAAGAGAATATATATATATATATATATATATATATATATATATATATATATAGAGAGAGAGAGAGAGAGAGAGAGAGAGAGAGAGACTATAGCTGGTGTCGACGACGAGTATATTGGAGATAAAAAGAAAAATGCGTCAAGGGACTTGAAGAAGGCGAGTCACGGCGCATCGAGCGTCGCGGTCAGTCAAATCCGAGGGGACTCGGCTTTCCCCGAACTTCTGTAAGCATGCACTTTTGAACGAGATACTTTTATAAACTGTAGATGAGTACTCGTGCATTTTTAATTTGTGTTTTGGTCGAGGTAGTCGTACAACGTGTCATGAGAAGGATATAAATATTCTTGGATATTCCATGCGCTCTTAATTCAAAATATCACTGTGTACTCACGTGCTGATGGATTTTATGAGAGACGATAAAAGTTTATCACCTCTAATATTAGTTACGTAATTATTTATACTGTTTTGTTTTTAAATTATACGTATATCCAATGTTATAAATACTAAGACAGGTTTATGAGATTTGATATTTGAAAGTTAAATTTATGACGTTATGATTTCTTTTAAGTAAAGTTTAGATGCTTCGAAAATTCGAGTCATTGAGGGGTATTGATTACAAATTATAAAATTACATGTGTAATGTTTGCTTTTATTAAATATTCGTAGGAAATACGAATTTTTCATACGAACATTTTTCAAATCATATAAATTAAAATTAATTGCTTCTACAATTATATTAAAAACTATCGCATATTCAATAAATAAAGATTAAATTTTCAATGTTTGTCTAAAATCAATCGCTAATATCGATTCAGATTAAATATCTCTAAAATTTTTACTTTATATATGCAATAAGATTAAAATATTATTTTTGAAGGATGACGAATGAATTTTCGTTGACATGGATAACTGGAATTTATGAAAGTATAGTTATTGAAACTTTACCCATATAAAATTCATGGTCGAATCTATAATTTGAATGAATAAAGAAAACTTAATATATTTTTATGTATCGATTGATATAATTAAATCGAATATATCCAATTTTAAGGCAGCAATAAATAAGGAATTTAAAAAATCGAACAATAAATCAAATAAATATTTAACTTTGAATTTAATTATTTGAATAAGAAAATGCGTTAAGTCTCAGGATTTATATAATCGAAAAATCCTATTTCGTAGGTAAAGATAAAAAATATTTACACTGATTGCTTAAAAATTAAGTATAATGCATAGTGTTATTTTTACCATAAAATGATGAAATCGATCTTCTAATTCTTCCAGAAGTATGGTTACATCTTTGAATAAAATTTACCAGAACATAGAAAATGGAGGAGAAGCAGAGTGAGTAAAATCTCCTCTAATGCAAGAGGGTTAAGTCGCAGTAGTTGCACAAGAGACCGTATTAAAATTTTAGGTGCGAGGCCTCGCTTGTAAAAGTAGCAAACAGGCGGACGACTACAAGTTTAACCGAACATCAGATATGCGGTAGGGGCAAGGTGAGAGCAACGGTTGCAGAGTGTCGCATAGACACATATCCCTTTCCGTTTCGAATCTACTGTCTCTTTCTCCATGGTTGCGAAATAATAAAGACAAACGCATGCGCATCCAGGAGCTGACCTGCTCAGTGGTATCCTTTTAACCCTCATCATCGTCGTCGTCGTCGTCATCGTCGATGTATCGTCGCAGCCATCGTTGTCGTTATCTCATGGGTAGAGGAGAGGAAAAGACAAACCAGGGTTGCCAGGCGTTCACAACCGCGCACACTACCGTCCTGAAAACATGCGCCGTCGCGTTAGCTCGCAACTACATTGCACAAGTCTCCCTTGTTCTCCTCGCACGCGAAAAGTTCCTTCTTCCGCACGTCAGAGAGTCGCAAAAAGAATATGGCAATTCTCTGCTTTATTTTCTTTGAATTCGTCGTTTCCCTATTCTCCACTCTTTTACTACCAAGCCGATTCTACTTGTTTCAATATTTGAATATAAAACGGTGTAGTTGTTATTGCCAGAGGGATTTTTACAAATCCGGTTTTTTGTGGATTTTCAAAAAAACGAGGTTATTTTCGTCAACTATAAGTTTAATTAAAGTTAAACTCTTCCATTCTATTTATATTCCTAGAAAAATTCCTAGATTTCTAAATTTAATTAAATCTTAACCAATTCTTCTAGGTACAAATACATAGATGTAATATTTATATAATTTATTTTTTTGAGTTCTTTAAATAGATTCATGAAAAAAATTTGCAGTATTTTTTATTAAAATAAAATATTTAAAAAGGTTTTTTTAATATGCAAAATAATCTTCTTTATAAATAAAATCATTTTTTTAATTATATAATATGATTCAATATGAAAATCATATATAATCAATTTCAAAATAAAACGAAATAAAGTTGGATTTCATGTAAAAAATACTTATTATCATAAAACATCTTTTCTCGCATTAATTAATAATTAAAATAAAAGAATATACTTTCTAGATTGAGTAAATTGGAATTTTCAAGTGAATTCCTTCTTTATGGAAAGATTAAAAAGATGAAAAATACTCACAAAATGCGTTTGGATTAAAATGACTGTTGGGTAAATATTGTTTAAATTAAATATTTGAATTTTTATTTTCTCTACGATGTTAAATATAGAAAATTTAAGCTACTGTGCTAAGTAAATTCTATATTCTTCTTTAGATGTATTGATTACAAATAAACAATATTGATACGAGTTAAATAAAACGGTAATAGGTCAACAATGAGTGTTATCTCAGTAAATATAGGAAATATAATGTACTTGTTGAAGACCAAAGTTGGCAAGTCAGAGAAAATCAAGGGTATTTGATATCTCAGCTAAGTTTAGGACAAAAATACATATGATATCTAGATCGACATCGATGATCACACAAGATAAGAGGAGTGACAATGGTTCGTTTTTCGCTCAATATCCACGAGAGATTGAGAACGAGATCTTTAAGATGAGATAAATACATGTTTTTTTCATGCTCTTTCTCTCTGTTTACCAACTTTCTGATTTTTATTCCTTACCTTTTAAAGCGTTATGTTCAAGGGTAAGTACTCAAAGAATGGTGTGAATTATTCAATAAATAATTATTAATGATATAATTATAAGCGTAAACAAGAATAGGTTATTTCGTACGTTCATGAAACATTTGTTTCAGAACTCATACATTTTGTAGTATAAATACATTAAAAAATTATTGTTAAGCATTTTCACATTATTTGAAATATAATTTTGAAATTCATTATATCATTGATAACTATTTCAATAATCAAATTTTAAATAGCGGTTTTTTTAAAACTTTCATATTAACATGGTATTCTCAAGTAATTTTTCTGTAAACTATTATTTTTTCATTATATCAATAGAACTCGGTTAACAATTATTTATATTTCACAAAATATTATTTGTTTTTTTAAGAGAAACGTTTTTAATATTAAATTAATTATAGTAACGCTTTATTAAATTGTTTTTTGCTTAAAAATTTGGATTATTAAAAATTATTTTTAAGGTTTAATGTAATTTAAAATTGTAATTTCTAATATACTTTGCATATAATTTATATACTTCTGTAATTTCTAGAGTAAAATACAGTTTAGATATTTACATATATTTTTTGAAAATCTTTGCTTCGTGTCCATGAAAATATTTGGTGTTAACCTCATTTAAAAATAAATTATTCTTATAATATGTTAAAAATTGGTATTAAAGGTTTTACAATGTTAGAGTTAAGTAATTCTAAGTTAAAAGCTTAAAATTTAGTAGCATCATTATTTTTTTAAGACTCTACTTTTTCCACAAGTATAGTAAATTAAACTATAAATACATTTTGCAATTTTCTATGCAAAACAATGAGTAGTATTAAAAGCTCGTATTACATAGATAGGCTTGTTAATTTCGTTTTCCGAAATATCTGAAATTTTTATACCCACGTATAAATTTTAGCCTAATAGAAAGTATATCACAACTAAGGGTACAAATGATGTAAATGAACGTCAAATTTTGTACGTTTGAAAACTCTTCGAATACAATAGTTAGCCGACGCCCCTGATCCAAATTCTCACAAGAACACTGCAGTACTTGCGAGTGGGTCAGTTAATGCGTGGGCCACGATCTGGCGTTTGCCCACTTCAGTGTTGATGAGAAAAAGAGAAAAAACGAAGAGAAAAGGCCTGAGTCGACGTATTATATCTATACTTTTTAATTGGCACGGCCGTGACTCATCACCGTTTCCGAAGTTCTTCGATCATTTATTGCTACTCGATAATTGCTCAACAAGCGTAATTTTTCTTTTTAATGGACTTTCCTGCTCTTACTAATAGGATGAATATCATTTTTACGTACCTTTTAGTATTGGGAAATTTCACAATTTAATTATCATAATGAAGTCACCGAATATGTGCAATAATTATGATATTATTTGTTTTTCAAACCATATTTCATTACGTTAAAACGTACTCACCAATATTCCTATATTCCTGTATTCTATATTAATTGTATTTTATACACAAATAATTATTTTTATAATGATATAGCTCGTTCATTATTATTGATAAGCGCAGGAATAGCCTGAAGGTTCGATATTATTCATTGTACAAATTTTTGTTTTACATATAATGACTTTTAATAAATAGCGAAACAAATTTTATTTTTTTAATTCTCCAACAGCGAATAATTGATTTTCTAATTATCTATAATACAAGTTCAAGTTAAAATAATACAATAACGTCTAGAAAATATTTAAAATAATACTTTAGATATATTAAATAAGATATTTATTTATTTAAAAAAAGATAGGATTTGTTTTTGGAGCCAAGTTTTAATTAAATTTTGAAAGCTGTTTCTAGAATGAAAAAATGAAAGTATACTATTATGTCATAACGTTTTCTTTTACGATACATATAGTTTTCGTAAAAATAAAATATTAAGCGTTTCTAAGCCCATAATGTTTTAAAGAGTAATTTGTAGCGCCAAGTGAAATTAATAAATACAAAATTTTATTTGCCTAATTATAAAATATAAACTTTTATTTCTTTAACATTTATGTTACATGTTATTTAAAATAACAAAAAAATTATAAAAATATTTTCTCATTATTCTATTTTTACTACATGCAGTTTTTATTTTATAATCGTGCAAAATTTCATTACTAATAATATTTGTTCAAATTTTTTATGTTATAGTAGATATTTTTATTTTTACTTCAATACAATTCGAAGAAAGTTTAGTTGGCAAGTTGTTAATATTTATATCATTATGTAGTATTTTCAAGCAGTAAGCTAAAATCAAATTGAAGAAATAACTGAAAGATAAAATGATAGTTGAAAAGCCTTATTATGTTTTTTTAATTTTAACACAAATCCTAAATCTATAAATATGTCTGCTTATCTTATATTTAAATTTGATACTAATTGTATTTAAAAAATAAAATATTAAATTTTACAGTATTCAATATTACTGTATTTTTAAATTTTCTACACGTTATTTTTTATAATTATATGTTATCAAAATCATATGAAAAATATATCTTTTAAAATATCCTTAGTAATATTTTATTACATTTGAAAAATATTCATTGGCATACCATTGAATTAATATAAAAATAAAAAAATAATTGTATAAAGTATATAATTTATATAATGAATAGAAAGCATACGGTTTAATGGTACTTCTTATTGATATAATTTCTAAATCTGTGAAACGACTTTAAGAATAATATTTACTATATATTCTAGGTACAATTTTCATATCCAAATATCTTAGAAACACATCTAACGATCAGTAAAATATTTTAATTGACAACATAAAATAAAAAAAATAAAAATATTATTTAATCATCCGTGTTCTTATAACTATTCGCCAAAACTATTGAAGAATGAAATCAAGCATACACTGATATAACGATAATACACACAAAAAAATGAATTCGCTCTCATTTAATTTTCTAGTTTCTTCAATATAAAAAAATTACTGTAAGCTATATAAAAAAAACACCCATCCAGCTATTGATAAACACACGTGCGCGTAAGTATAATATAAACTCATAATTGCGATACCAATGCATTAATTTGCATGCACGAAATTTGAAAGAAAAGTTTTATAAGGTAGTAAAAAAACAATATTAAGCGCCCGTGTGTCTATTCACTCGAAAGATGAATGCTCAAAAGGTTCTGCTTTGGATAAGTCGAAGATAACTTGCTAGTTCGTAAAACTGTTCCCGCTGTGAATAAACTGGTTTCTGGAATTTCAAACAAGTTAATTTCTTTTTTTCGATCGGGACCCGACCTATGATCGTACATGAGAGTATAAAAATTACATTGGCAAATTTTATTTTCTATTCCTAAAGGTATTTCAGCCTTTCTCATGCTCAACTATAAATTATTTATTTATATGCAAAACGTACTAAAATTTTCGATATTTTACAATTTTCTTTATAGTTTTTTCATTGATTTTTCAAATATTCGTATATTTTTGATATATGAACTGTGTCTACCTATTATAAAATTTATTCTTTAAGCCTAAAAGATATGAATGTAATAAAAGTTGTTTTATAAAAATTTAATATTAGTTATACGAATTAAGTATAACAAATTGTTTAACATCTAATGAATTTAGATACTTATAATTAACATTATTAGTTACTTAATTTAAATAAACAATCAAATTCAATAATGAATTATAAATTTTATTAAGTTTCCATTTTCATTTATTAAGATAAAAGTATTATTTAATTTAAATATTAAGTATATTAATAGTATTCATGTACTTCATGCAACTCCTATTATTGACGTACCAACGATGTAAACGCAAAAAAATCACTTTTTATATACAAATTGTTTCACTAGTTTTATAAGCATATACGTAAAACAATCTGAATATGTAAAATAATTTAATATAACGAGCTTTTATAAACTATAGAGGTGTCTTTTAATTTAATTACTAAATAATTATTGAAATATGAATGCTACTTGTTTCTAATTAATAATTACAGTACTTCTTAATATTTAAAATATTTATTACCCTTACAATCTAAGTACATTGTGTCTAAATATATAAAAATAAATAAATAATTTGTGAAAAAAATTACATGACAACATGAAAATTATTACAAATTGAAGAGTGTAGGAAAATATATGATTAAAACAAAACTGAAAAATACAGATCATGAAGGTTTAGAAAGACAAAAAATATAATTAAGTATAATTCTTGCTCTGTATATTCATTATTTTGAGGAGATTACGGCTTAAATTACGTGCGTAGATCGCTTGCAGATTCCTCGTATAGAATTTCAAAATTACTTATACTATGAGAATATTGTACGTAAAAGATGTTCGACTTGAAAATGCACTTCTAATGATCTTGCCCCTCATCTTTTTTAATTATAACTATCCAATAAAGAAAGATATCTGGTGATGAGAAGGTAAACTAAAAACATATTGCCTTCTTATTCCTTTTAATTGACTGAATTATTTTGTTTATTAATTAGAATATCTTTTTCTATTTATGAATATTTGAGTAAAGTGAAAGAATACTAGTTTTTCCACGAAACAATAAAAAATACAATAAAATAAAATATAATAAACTTTGTAATTTAAAAATAATGCATCGATAACAAACATGAAAATATTGGGAAATAGATTTTTTGCTCAATTTATATTGTTTTATATGTATTACTATGTTTACTCTATGTAAAATTTTAAATCTAATTCTTGTAATTGCTATTAAAATAAAAAACATGATCTACATTTGTATAAAGGGTGTATAATATTTTGATTATTTAATGATATTATCAAAGAAAAATGTAAAAGATATTTAAATAAAAATAATCTATAATTTATAGTAGCTTATAAATATAGTACACGAATCAATATGTAAATAAACGTATTTTTTATTTTTTAAATGTTTTTTCCGTTTAAATATATTTGCTATTAATATTATGTATAACAATAAGTACTTAGAAAGTATAATGGAGTAAATTTCATTAATTAAAGCGAATAAAAACGTAAAGTTTAATAGCATTAAATACAGTTTGATTTGAATCAATTTATTATATAAATTAAATTTTATTTTATCATATGATACACATAATTATAATATTATAAATGAATATTTATTAGTTTTTTTAAGTACCTTAACTTTCTCGGTTCACTTACAATTAAGAAATAATAATAAAATATAACTAATTTTCGTTAAATTATTCAAAATTATTTCAGAACCTATTTTTACTTAGAATTTCAACGCTTACATATTTGAATTTTAAAAAATTACAGTTTTTATGCAATAATGTGTTTATTATAATATACATTAAGTAGAATTAATACTCTACATAATTTATATACACTTTAAAAATTAAAAAATATATACCTCAAAAATTATTTTATACTATTGAAAGAAAATATATAATATAATGATATTACTAAAATATAAACGATATAAAACAAGTTGTAAAAACTTAACATACGAATATTTAATAAAAATATAAATTGTTTTAAAATTTATTTTGTTTTACGAAAATATTTTTTTTTAATATATTAATCATTAACAATTTTTATATAGAAAATTTGGTTAAGGCAGAAACAGTAAAGAAATCGATAAACTAGTAACTAAGAAAAAGTTTCAGTTTGTTATCACTAAATAAAGAATAAATTAAGTTTTGTCGCAAGCTGTTTTAAAGTAAAAAATTTTTTTTCTACCTAGAAAATTTCAAACTATCTGTTATTAGAATTAAAATTCTAATTTTAAAAACATTTAAGAATTATCGCAAAAATTAAAAATCTTTTAAAATCATAATAATATCCTTAATATTATTGAATACTGAATTCTTTTCATACAAATTCATTTTTCTGATTAAAAAAAAATTTAATATAAATAATATAATTATAGTGAATATAAGAAATATATATATTAGAGTAACTAATGGGTTTTACTTATATTATTTTGTTCCAAAATATAAATTAAATTATCTATTTTTGTAGTGATTTATGTAAAAAGTAAATACTTGTTTAAATACTCATACATATACAATATTTTATCTAAAATAATTAAATAAAATTATTTTTTAATATTAAAAAACTTAACAAAATAATTTTTTTATTAAATTTTTTACTGTGTGTTTTTAATTTTATTACCTATTTTTATAAGCAAACTTTTCGAATCTTATTACAATTTGTAAAACAAATATTATTTCAGAATTGTATTAAACAATATAATAGTAATAAATAAATTTTATTTATATACTATCAATATATTATTTACTTGCTTTAAGTAAATTAATTAATACAAATTATGTTTTTATCTGAGAAGTGTATTTCTACGTTTTATTAAAATACTTGCAAATAATGTTTAAACGGTTATACTTAAAAAGAATAATCTAATTTTTTTTTCTTTTAAAATTACGAGTTTTATTATAAATTTTAGAATATAATAAAGAGCTTATCTTTTTGTTTCCTATAATATAAACTTGAAATCAAAATTTCAATGAAGCTAGCAAACAAAATAATACATACAATATAATTATTATGTCATATTCGATAGAAACATTAGTATTAATACAACATTATGTACAAATCAAACACTTGTAATGTATTTGAAACGTTATGACTTTATTTTTAAATAATTTAATAAATTTAAATTTAATAAATATCAAATGTTCAACAGTATTTTCTTTATAAAGTATAAAAACATAATGTGTATAGGTCATATTATAGAAATTTTTCTATGCAGTAGTACATTTAAAGTACGTTTGAAATTCAGTATTCTTTTTTATTTTATATATTTGTATATATAATCGAAGTACTATATTTTATTTTTGATAAAAAAGTTAATATTATTAATAATGCTGTTATTATTTCAGTTGTTTACGAAACATTATCTCTTAAAATTTTCCATAACGTTATATTAACTTATAAAAATATTTACTAGAGTTATTGTAAATTAAAATTTGTTCAATATTAAAATTATTGATAAATGGATATACTATAATTCATAAAATAAATTTATAAAAACTGAATATAATGAATTTAAACAAATGAATATTAAGTGTATATTTAATATATTTAAAAATTTAAAAAACTTCTTGAAAATAATGGTATGAAAGCATATAAACCTATTGTTGATATATTGTAATATTGTAGTATTATATAATCAGCAAATGAACACAGCAAAAATTATAATTTTTAATAATTTTTTAATATTTTTATCTAAAAATTAAGAAGTGGTTTTTATAAAATTCAGTAATTTTTTTGCATTTCTGATTTATTTAATTAAAGATAAATTTCTTCTATATATTTAATAATTCTATATAATAATATGAAATAAGTAAAACTAAAATAAAAAATACATATTTTTCATTCTGTAATAAAAAATTATAACTGATACTACTGACGTTAATAATCTAATATTACATTTAAACGATCTAACGACTAAATATTTAAAGTTTATTGAGGGATAGAACGATTGCTAGTACCATTATAAGCGGTTTCGTAACGTTGATTTTATAAGATACGACCGAGAAAGAGGTGTAATAAGCAAACGCGAAAGATGAGTCACCTGCCTGCCATTAGAATTCTAATTGGCGTTTGGAAAGAGAACTTGGTTGAAGATAGCAGAGGGGTTTTTTTATTGCTGTTCATCATAACTAGCAAATGAACGAATGCACAATCGTATACACTTGGATTATTAAACGAAAAAGACAACGACACAGTCTCGTAATAGTCCTGCACTTTTGTCCTTTGCACTCCTCGTTACGTTTTCGTCTTTTTTCAATGTAATTTTGACTCATATTAAAAATAGATCATTCTTTTATGTCGTTCCAATGCTCAGTTATTACCTTTCAAATTACTGTATTCATATCAAATTATTGTATTTAATAAATACCTTATTACTGTTCAAATTCCTACTTTAATTTAAGCTATTACCATGGAACTCTGGTTTCTCATGTGATAACATCTGGATAGGTGGCCGCCATGATAAAATAGATTTGGTTATAATGCTGATTTAGTTTCATAACCTCTCCTTTGAACATTAAATCACAATACCCAGACCAGAACAGAATAAAATCTTAACGAAATTATTTTCGTATATAATTTATTTTTTACTAAAATTAAAGTATTTTTTGTTTTAATACTAGAGAAAATCTTTTTTAAATTAATAAAATATGATTTTTATTTACATATTTAATACACTTAATGTGCATACATAATAAACGTATAAAAATTATAATTCAATTCGTTAAATTTAAAAATAATCCTTTAAAAGTATTATAAAAAAATGATTTAAATTAAAATAAATTATATAAAATGATATTGCATTATTTACTATTTTATTTTATAAATAACTAACATTAATTTAGAATATTGTCACGTTAATATAAATATAAAAATTAATCAAAATAAAATAATTTATAACTTATATATTTAGAATTATTATAAATGATATCAATAAGTTTAAATAAAATAAATAAACAAAGCTAAAAAATCCCAATATTAAAAATATATTATATATATTTAAAATATAAAATAGATTATATGATAATTTTTTAGATAAATTAAAAAAAATAATAACATTTTAAATTTGTACCGTTTTCTTACAAAGTAAGTAATTTTAAATTTTAATACAATTTTTTCATGTGAATTCTAAATTATAAATTAGTATACGCGATGTGTGCATACACATGCGTGCATATACACCTACACAAAATTTAATAATATATATTTGATTGTAGCTTATTCCAAGATAGTTGGATAATATAATATTTAATAAGCTGGATTTCGAGAAAGCCAAATAATTTTTACTGAGGATGTAATATAATAACAACTTTTCCAAAGAACCTATTGTTCTAAAATTCTGCGAAAAGATTTTGGCATTCAGTTCTTTAGAAAATGTTCAACTTGCAAATAATTAAAAAGTAAAAAATTGATATCAAACTTTGAGAATAAAACGACCGAAACTTATGCTCTTTATGTAAGAGGAATATAAACTTTATAAGTTAAATAAAATTATTTGAATAATCGTTTATCGACCATAAAAATTAATTTATACATAAAGCAATGATAGTCGAGCTATGTTTTACGCATATTTTTCGATCGATCGATTCGCAAGCTCGGGTAGGAAGTGAACAACTATAAATAATCAAAAGTAATCGTATGAAGCGAGCTAGAGATCACGCGCACCACCCTCTTGGATGGAAAAAGCCCGCGCATTCAAGGTCTCAGCTGGTATGGCGTCTCTTATGCGCAGGTACACACAAACGTACAAACGCACGCATTCGCGCAGCTTCAAAACACCTGTTTGCCGAAGACTACACACGCACGCAGATGCGTGCACAAAAAACGTAAGGATAGTGCCGTATGCACGGGATGTCCGGTGCTAGCCGTCCGTCATCTGTTCGCTTTCCGGTTAATTTGCCCTTCGTCCAACCGATTCGTCTTCTTTTTCGCTTTCGTCCCCCCCCCCTCTAATGTAAATCACTTCTCTCGCTGCGTCTTTCTGCAAAAATCTGCACTACGAGGACACGTGCGTTATTGCGAATCGACGCGGCCAGTTGCACAGATCGTACAAGGCTCGTAAAGATGCCAGGTTTTGTTATTACGTTAGTTTAAACGATGCTACCATTGACCATTGTTATGAAAATACTTATTTTCACTAATGATTTATTATTTATGAATTGGGAATATAAGCCGCAATAGCGGGCGTAACGTTTAACATAAGAGATCGGCGCTCATTTCGTTCCTTAATACTTGGAGTGCTTTGTACAGATGAGTAAATCTCGATAAGGCCTTGTGAAAAAATTGTTACCGAAATAAAGGAAGAGCATAAGAATCGAATTTGCCTTCGAATAATACGCACCAAATAGACGGTAGGTGTGGATCGATCCAAATAACTGAAAAATCTCCAAAAGTATATCTAAACGATGACGAATTGTAACGTCACTCAGTAAAACGTACCAAAACAGAACTCATGTATTCGAATTTTCACTGGGGCACACACGAAACACCACTGATCTCATATATATATACAGGCATATGTACAAACATAAATGTACTTATAAGTTAATGCATATATAAGTATGCATATATGTATATAAGTATATAAGTATATATGTATATATGTATAAAAGTTTATAAGTATATATGTATATATATATATATAAAAGTTTATAAGTATATATGTATATATGTATATATGCATATATGCATATATGTATATATTCTCTTCACGTTACTCTTCAAGAACGTTTGCTCACAGTTATTTTTTCTACAGGACAATTTTAAATAAAATCAAGAATAAGTTTGCACTGTGTGTTCGCAATTATTTTTGAACAATTATATATCACACTCAACCGAAAAAAACTGATAAAATAAAAGCGAAGCACAAACAGCTGACGTTAGGAAGAAAAACGTGTCGTTATTTTTTCCAGCCAGAAATCACATGTAATGGGATATATAAAAATAGGTCTGAAGCAAAATACAAAAATAAGAATTTAGCTCTAAGGCAAGAAAAGGTAACGAGTAATAAGTAACAAGTCACGTACCGATCACTGGAGGGACGCTCGCACGACTGCTAAGCTTGGACGTTTTAGAGGTTATGGAAGGCACGCCGAACGAACGCGCGGCCTCCTCTCTCCCTCTCTTCAACACGATCTCGCTCAGTTTGACTTTTCTCTTTTTCTTTCTTACTCGCTTGCAGTCCTCTCGTACCGCGCGTATTTGCAGAAAAGTAACGAAGAAAATCCCGCGAATACCGCACACTCTTTTATAAATTCTTTTTTCCCCTTCTCGTGCAGAGGGCTTCTCTTTTTCTCTCTCCCTGTCTCTTTTTCGTTCGTCCTGTATTCCCTTCTTATTCTACTATCTTTGTGTACGAATGCCTCTGGCGTCTCGTGTAATATACTCAGACTGTATTCTGTTGGAGTCTTTGGAACGTATAATTGCACTGTACGCAAGATTTTTTGAATTTTAAAATTTTGAATTTCAAATAAATTGCGCGCACATCGAGAGGACGCAAGTTCTAATAGTGGTGGTAGGACGTGAATCTAGAGGAGAAAAAGCAGAAGATGATAGCGCGTCAAGAGAGTCGGCGAAGTACGGGAATACAAAGTACAGCACCATCGACGAAAGAGCATCGTGAAAGAAGCGGCAGGAAACAAACTTCGTTTAACTATAAGAGAAGTGCGAAAGTTATACTCGTGTAATTAATCCAGTTAAAGTTATGTATAGGCTCAACTAGCACAGCGAGTACGACAAGCGGTATACGTTTAGTTGTGGTAGTGTTGCTAAAACTTGCTACGAGAGAGAGAGAGAGAGAGAGAGAGAGAGAGAGAGAGAGAGAGAGAGAGAGAGAGAGAGAGAGAGAGAGAGAGAGAGATGACGAATAACAACGGGAGAGGGAAACCACGAAGAGGGGGCATGAAGAGAGAGAGAGAGAGAGAGAGAGAGAGAGAGAGAGAGAGAGAGAGTGAGCGCGCGTGTGTGTGTAAAGCGAGGGGAAGTCGACGGAACCGCTCGATGTGACGCGATGAGCGAGAGTGCTGGATCGAATGCGAAGTACGGAGAAAGGATGTAAGCTCGTTCGGAAACTGTAATGTAGATGATTTTAGCCTTGAACATGCAGCTTAATTTATTATCACGATAGTCTACTTGTACATAGGCAGAATGATGATGGGTAGGAGCGAGAACTTGAGGTTTATCGATTTACATTTATGAAATACAATCTAAAAGATACTTATGTCCGTTGATATGCCTAAGCTTGCGAATATGCATTACTTAAGCATTCGTATACATACTAGGAGAGAGACAAGCGTATTCGTTAATTTAAATCAAGGCAAAGAAAACTATAACAAAATCTGCGTCTGACTGATCGATCTCGATCTACTTGCACTATTCCTTAGCGCAATCATCAGCGAGATCAGCTTATATTCATTCCATCTTCGTCAGTCTTATAGTTTTCTTGTTGGTTAGGTCGATTGTTTATCGAAATGAATTCGCTCCGTTCGTCTACCTTCATATTCCTGAATTCTTTTAATAAACTACTACGTTAAAAAATACATTTTTATATTAGAGTCTCTTTTTATTCAAATTAAGTAAATAAAACTTTGTTTTTAAATAAAAACGTAGGACTTGGATTAAAATACGTACAGTAATTAAAACGTTTTATATACGGACAGACAAATTAGTGTGACAAATGCTTTATACTCGAAAATAAAATATAACTAATCAGCAATGGTCATAAAGTGTACTAAAACATATTTTGCTTTTATTTATTACCTATATATGCATTTGTTATGACTAATATTCATGACTTGAAAATAGAGTTTAATTTACTGCTAAAAAATTATTTCTACTATTGAAAATTTAATTGTAAGTTATACTTTTTATCTTTTTTTTATTAACATTTTATGTTCTTCTATCAATTGATATATAATTTAAAATACATTATATTTGAAATCTTTAATTACTAATGCAAACAGATATCGTCTAATCATAATTATATTGAATAAATCTACATTTATCTAACATTGCATTCCAAGAAGAATTTAAATTAAATCTGTATTCTATCGTTACTTTTCCTTGGTCAATATTCTATTTTCTGGATATATTAATAATATATATTAATTAACCATTAAATATTAAGGAATGAATCTGCATTCGTAATTTTTAAAAACGAAGAAATTACTAGTTTTTCCATTGTTCTTTAACCAATACTAGTATAATCAATATTATAAATATCTTTTATTCAATAATATGTAGTTTATTAAATATAAATTAATTTTATACTCGTAATCATCATTGTTGCACCATTATTGCTTTACGTAAGAGCTTTTTATTTTATGCAAAGGCATAAAATGATAAATTATCTAAATTATTTAAAAAGAATATTGTTTTGTATATTCGTCATTAAATTAACCAAATTCATTTGATTATTTTTAACGAAATAAAATATAAGATTTTTCTATCGTAAATATGTAAAAATTTTTACTAGAAATAAAACAATTAATTAAAATATAAATAATTTTTTATCAAACGCTTAGATCTAGTATATTATATTTTATAAATATACACTCTTTTAAAATATTTTTTTCTCTGAGATAAAAATAATTAAACATTACTATTTAAGTTTTTCTGTTTTATTTAAAAAATGATTTTCAAAAATATTTTAGTTGTAATATGAGTATCAAATATTGACTATAGTACCAAAATTATACTAAATATTCACCAAGAAAAAAAGAAAGAAATATCAAATATAAAATATAAGAAAGTAACTGTAATTAAAAAAGTTATAAAAATAGAATTAATTAAATGAGGAGACGAATTTTTAAAGTGAACGAAATGGAAAAAAAATCAGAGGAATTTAGAAAAAGGATAAGAGCTGCAAAAATGAGAAAAAATCAAATATATGCAATACGTGTATTTGATATGCATCCATATATATATATATATATATATATATACATATACATACGGAACGAGAGATAGGGAGAGAAAAGAGAGAGTGAAGAATCATGGATGTCGAGTAAAGATAAAGAGGCACGTGGAGAAGGTAAGAGAGTGTAAGGGGTAAGACGAGGATGACGCAATGCAGATAGTCAATAGAATGAAAGAAAAACGAGAAAGACGGGTGCAAATGAAAATAAGATTAGGGAAGTTATGTTGGGAAGAAGAAAGCGGAGACGAACCGTCGAAACAGATGAGGTTGTTGCTTTTGTGTAGAAGTGTGTATTCATGTGGGTTGCCGTGCTTCTTCAATAAATGCATAATAGGCATATGCACATGAATATTTGTGCTGGTACATAGAGCAACATGATGAGGATAGACATTGGTTGAAATTTTGCTTATTTGCCTCTATCTTTCTCTTTCTCACTTTCTCTTTGTTTCTTCTTCTGAAGCAAGATTTTATATATAGTTTTTGTGCGAGATAGACATATGTTAAAGCAAACCTAATAATACATTGCCGTATATGCCCTAATATTTTCCTCCTAATTTCCTTTAGGTAAAATATAATAGCCTTAAGATGTTTTCATGCTCATTTCAGTAATTTCATTTATAAATTTAAAGCATAAATTTAGTTTTTAAAAATGATTAATAGCAATAGGCAATGCGTATGTCAAATTTTGAAATTTTGAAATCTGAAATCATTTTTAGAATCGTATTTTTTCTAATACTTAATATTTCTACACAAGTATCATCAAGTAGAATTTTTTGCATGAGTTTCCACTTATTTCTTTGTATAATCGATTTTTTTAAATTTCTATCAATTTTTTAACAATCAAACATTTTTAAAAAATGCCGAATTTAAAAATAAAAATTTTTTGATAAATGATAATTTAATTAAAATGAGATTGAAATATAATAAAAATTTTTACTTTTCTAAAAAAAATCTTTTCTTTTCTGAATCTTTGCTTTCTCCAGTTCTGAATAAACTTATGATTTACATTATTATAGTAATGTAATTTTAGTCTAGCAAACATCAAAGTATTTGTATTTTTAAATGGAAAATTCAAGTATAATTTATTACTACAACTCATTATAAAAGAAAAGAAATTAAATGCATATGAAATAGCAACTGACAAAAAAAATGGCGATCAAATATTTTATTAAAATATAAAGATTTATGGGATAATATCACAACTATATCTAAAATAATCATTTTCGTAATGTGAAAGCAAAACAGAATAAAGGGTATAATAACTACACTTTGAAAATAAACTCCTCTGATGTCGAATCAATTTCAAATTTTTTTAGTAAACATTGATTTATGAATATATAATTAAGTTAATATATTAACTTTGATAAATAAATGTACAAGTATCTATTTTCAATGACTTAATCTATTAAAAAACACTCACCATTAGTATCATACACGTTAAGTATTATTTCCTTATGTATTTAGTCATATAAAGTAATAACCATTTCTCTCATAACAATTAATTTATAAAAGTTATAAGTCCTAGTTAACATTTAACTCAATATTTAAGAATATTCGTATACATAAATTATTGCATTCAATTATATTCAAGAAAATATTTTTTAAAATTGTATTTGATATCTTAAATGTATATATATATATATATATATATTGTATCGTCAAAATAAATTGTGCTGCATATCAACAAAAATATACGTAGAGATACTTAGAGCAATACAGATACATTTTAAATATAATTTAATAGTTTTAAAATTTTTAATTTTAAAATAATAAATGTAATAAAACTATTAATTTATGATTTCCATTAATCTTTTAGAAATAATAAACTTTGTTTATCGCTTGTCTCAATTTGAAATTTATATTGGATTATTAAACTTTCTGTCATTTATGATTTATATGAAATAATAATTCGATTTAATTAATAAAAAATATTAAAAGTAGCTATACTTTTTATTTGTACTTACAGTTTACAAGTTGTTTTTATTGTTTATACATTTAGTTTTTGTTAGATCTTATAATTAAATTTAATTGAGAGAAGAAATTTAAAAAACATACACATTTTACTACTTAAATATTTATAATTTAATTTATATGTATTTTGCATCATTTTTGTACACTTAATATTGTATAGTATATCACTAAAGCGAGAATCTTAATTCTAGTCATATAGTAGTATCCACTTATAGTGCTTATTATAAGTATACGAAATCAAAAATTGAAAGAAAACTCTGTGGTTCTTATTTATAAAATTGTAATACAGATTTTAAAATGTTTTATATACCATACTATTATAAAAGTATACATATTTTAATAATATTTTCATATTTTACTAATGTAAAAATTGTTTTTTGTAATTTCGTGCCTACTTCTATTAATTTTTTTAAATCAATATACATCATTAAGGTTACTTTTAAAGCATAAATATTTAAATATGTAATAAATATGAAATAGCTTTAGCTATTAATAACGAACAGTTAGCTTTTAACAAAAAAAAGTATATATTTTAATTACTTATTACTACTTTTTATAACATCATTTTGAATTTATTCATGACTTCTGTGCAGTTTACTTATACATTTACTTGTGCATTAACTTATGTACTAACTACCCCGTTAGTGGATTTTCATAAAGACTGGTATATACCCCAGATTAGAATTACTATTTATTTGGTAGAAATTATTAAAATTATGTCGTATTTTAATTTATTGATAAATATAGATAAGAACAATGTAAACTCAAATATTGTATTATAAATACAAATGTATGAAATGCATAATGTTTGGCTTATATAGTCTCCAGTTTATTCATTCTCAAAGCCTGCTATTTTTTCTTTTTACTTTGTGAATTTGTAGCCTCTGTGAGATTTTTTCTGTTGAAAAAGTCTTTGTTTACGATGTGTATTTTTGATTCATTCATTGCAGAGAGGAAGATATTAAATAAATAAAACTAAAAAGTGTCAGAGAAAAAAGGAGAGAGAAGCATATTGCTCAAAATTAGGACAACTGTATAACCATTTTAAGAGAAAAGTTAATAAAAATCAAACTTATAATAAAAATAATTAAAAAAATCGATATTTTTATTTTAAATACAATATATTTATTCAGTTTTTAGTTAAAATTCAATATGAAATTAATACTTCAAAATAATGAATGTTTAGAAATTGCATGCAAATTATCTAAAGAGCAGAAGATTAGCAAATTAGTGAATTATTCAAATAATGAAAATAAAATAAAATGTTTTCTGAAAGTAATTTAGTATAATATGTTCAATGATGTAAATATTAATTAGTATATGAATAATAAGTTTGTAAATAAAACTTAATACAGAGAAGATATTTGAATAAAACTAAAAATATGTATTTAACATTTTTAAAAACTAGAAGCCCAGCAAAGAAGAAAAATAGAAAAGACTTTTAAGGACAAGAAACTGTAAGAAAAAAAATCAAAATAAAAAATAAAAGTCATTATAAACAGTAAACGTGGAGTACAAAAATAGGAGGAAGAGAAGATGAGCAGGAAAAAGAAAAGAAATAAATCAGTAGTGGACAATAAAATACAGAATTGAGATAAAGAATAATATATGAAGTAAGTAAACAGGTGCGAAAGGTTCTGTGATAGGTCAAAATCTCGTTCAATGATGCTTTGTGCTAGTTTGACCTGGTATATACAAGTGGAACTACTTGTCGAAGTGAACGTAAAAGAAGACACGAGACCTAAAGAAAAAGAGAGATGCAAGTAATAATAAAAGAAATGCAAAACTCTAGCACTGGAATAAAAGACAAAACGAGATAAAAACAAAGTTTTTATATATATATATATAAGAATAAAAATAAAAAGAAGCGACCGAGAAAGAAAAACAGCGAAAGAGAGATAAAGAGAGCAATTGACAGAAAGTAATTGAGTACCGCATACCTTTTGTCAAAAAGACATACTGAAGTATTCTTGCGTACAAAAATGAAACATAGTACATACATTCGAGTATTCAAATAAATGGAAGTGCGATTACATACACAATGCCTTAGTGAATGCTTTTAATAACTAGTATGTTATACAAAAAATGCTAGATCTTTTAAAGTTAAAGGATATAATTAATTATCAATAATTTTCTAAAAAGAAAATTTCTTTTAATGCGGAATAAATGTATGTATTTATTTTTTTAGGTATAATAATTTTATACTTTAAATGTTTTATAACATTTTCAGAATGGAATTCTCTAATGTAAGATTAATTATATATGATAAAAGAAAAACTAATTATTTTCGGCTATTATAGTTAAATACAATAATAATGAATCAATTGGAGAAATTTTAAATAACTGCGAAGAAAATAAAAGGTTTAATATAAATTTTCAAAAAAATTTTTTCACATATTCTGTATTACAATTTTTTAAGAACAATATAATTTATTTATTTATCAAAAAAAAATTTTTAATTATTAATTCTTAAAAATTTTATAAATTATTTTTTTCTCAAAAAATTTCAAAGGTTCATTATATAATTGTTCATTATATTCTTAAAAAAATTACATATTAAATTTTTTAAATGCACTTTTTCTTAAATTTTTTAATAATAGTTAGAATTCTTAAAATATTTAATAGAATTCATGCTTTTTAAAAACATAGTGAGTTAAAAGTAAAGTGTAATAAAAAATATATAAAAAGCTAAAAATTAAAATTAAATAATAGGTAAAATCGTTTAAGATATACTTCTAAAACAGAATTTATAAATAACAAAAAATATAAAGATACTTTTACTATATAAAAACTGATATTTGCAAAATATTCATAGAAAATAAATTATTTATAAAATCAATTAATTATTTTAATAAGTATAATAAATATATATAAGTTGTATTTAAATATACAAAAATTAAAATAACTTATGAATGTTCAGAGAAGGTTAAAGTATTTAAAATATAATTATTGTTTTAAAAATTGTTATAGTATAGAATAAAATTGTTATAAAATATCAAAGTTAAAAATAAGTATTAATATATTCCTTATTTTTTTTAATATCGTATTCACATAATCATTACTGTTTAAGTAATTCATTTTATCATCTTTATTTAAAATTATTTTCTTGGTAAGAATCATTATTAAATATCTTCGATATTTTTTATTGATTTATATGAAGAAATATTTACTTTTTATATATGTTACTTAATAACTCCTGTATTCAAAATTTATGAACAGATTTTAATCCTTGATCAATATGCAAGGTTTTATTGTGTAAAAAAATATTAATTCTTTTTTGTAATTAAATACTAATATTTAACTATACTTGCCTTATTAAAGTCGAACCTTAATACTAATACACGTTGAGAAAACCTTATTTGATTGACGTTATTTTTCGCTAACTCTCTGAGAAGGAAGAACAATATTGTATGTAATATAGAAATGAGTATATATAAATAAAGGGGAAAGCGATGAAGGAAGAATAATACATAGGGTCTTCTCAGAAAGCTAATTTTTAAAAAATTTACCTTCCACTTCTGCGTCGAGAAACCATTGTCCCTATGACAAGGGTGAATTAAGAATTTCTCTCAGGATAAGGTGCTCTGTAGTGATCGTAATTTTTTCTGTCCTTCTTTTCCCTATTTCTTTCTCATCTTTTTCTTCCTTATTTATTGGCAAAATTGGTTTTATATATATTTTTATCACCTTCTCTTTTCTCTTTCCCATTCTCTCTACTCCATGTATTAATTTCAATTTTTTTCCTTCTAATTCTCTTATTGTATATTTTTATCATTGTAGTAGATTGCACTCTTCAATCTATTAACATCCAAAACGGCATTAATACTTGACATTGGTGGGCTTGAAGGTGTTCAAAAAAACGAAATTAATCAAATTGCCATAATGCATTTTTATATGATACTAAATTTTATACAGTACATTTTTTACAGGAAAAAATAATTGACTATTTATTAAGGTAATATATTTACCAAATTTTAAAAATAAATTTAATTTATTAGAAATACTTTTAGAAACATTTTAAATTATTAGAAAAACTTGAAAACAAGTTTAAAAATGTGTGTAATTATTGTAAATTTATTTAATAAACTATAGGATTTTCAATTCATATTTTTGAAAATATTATTAATTGTAAAGAAATTATATATTTAAAAAGTAATAGAAAAATAATGTCAAAATTTAAATGTAGTATAATTTATTTCATTAATATATAAAGAAATAGCATCAAATCAATATAATCGATTAAATGCTTTATATAAAATCTAAAGTAAATAATATATTTCAGTCATCATTTTTATATTATAAGAACCAATATATTGTATTTTTATAAAAAATAAACTATGAATTTGTAGTCTTCTTTTTAAAGCAGAACTTAATTTTAATAATTCGACATTCTTGACAATTATAGAAAATATACAGATTCGCATTAAACCTAATGCATCTACCATTTTTATGAATCTTGAGCCAAATTTCCTATTCTTATTCATTTGCTTATTTACTCTTTTATCGACTTCTTTTTTCCTTTTTAATTCACTCATTGTTTCAAAATTGTGTATAATAATAATAGTTCGAAATTCACAGGCCTCGTAAATAAAATTGTATTTTATTTGTAAAAGTAAATTAGTTAAAAAATTAAATTTGTAAAATAATCGTAATAATTTTGTTCAAATTTTTATTGTATTCAAACAGCTTTTAAATTTACATTAATTCTTCAATTTTATAATTTCATCTGATATAAAAAATGTATTGATATTCATGAAAGATATTATAGGTTTTTGATTTTTAAAAATATTATTATGTAACAAAAACTAAAGTAATACAAAAACTGTATCTTTAAATAAAGAGTAATGTAACAATACTTTGATTAAACAATATATAAATTAAAGCAAAACCATTTATTTGGAAATACAAAATATGTTTGAATCAATATTTTGTAAAAAATAAAAGTTGTGAGTGTAATACGTTCAGTTCATACAATCCTTTTAATTTAAGTAATCAGATTAATTTAGTTAAATAAATCATAGGTTACGTAATCGAAAATACAATGTTCAACTTGAAGCAATACTATTATTTAAAAATTTTTTATATTTTTGAAATATGTAATTTGATTTATAAATAACTAATATGTTAAAATATTTCTAATACAAGAATTTAGTGTATTAAAAGCAAATACTGTAATACATTAGTATTCTTATTGCTTCTCAAATGTTTATTCTCTTATGTATATGTATACATGGTATTCAGAGAGTTCAAATCAAATGTTATTCTATCCTACATTAAAGCTATAAAGAACCTAATTTATTGCTAATATTATGGAGAGATATAATATAAGAATATTATAAGTAAAGAAATTTAGTTCTATGATATTTTAGGTAAATTTAAAATATACATTTAAAATCTTTGTCTTTTTTTAATACTACCAGTACCTGAACAAGGTTTCATTAAAACAAAGTACACGAAGTATAAGGAAATTATGGAATAACTCGTTTTATTATTCAGTGTTAAATAAAATTTTTCTACAATCACACAATTAATCTTAATGTGACATCCATGTAAAAATTTATTTTCATTTTTAAAATTATAAAATAGCAATATTATAATATAGTTTTTAAAAGTTGATATTGCAGACAAAAATAAGTTAAAATTTATTAAAAATTTTAAGTAAAAGATTTTTATTGTAAAAAATTAATATAAAATTAAAAAAGATTATTAGTAATATAGCTGTATCATACATTACAAATATCAAATCAATTCAATTTATGTATGATATTAAACAAAAATATTTATGTTACATTGACTTTTATAAAAATATTTATGTTACATTGACCTTTATAAAAATATTTATATTATATTGAGCTTTATAAAAACATTTATATTACATTGACCTTTATAAAAATATTTATATTACATTAACCTTTACACAAATATTTATTTTAACAATCTTTAAAAAGACATATATAATTGTTTAAATATTTATTCATTGCCATTAACATAATAATGAAAACATTATGTAGGTATATTCCAGTGTCCATATAATGATATTAGAGGAAGATAGAATATAAATATACAACTGTCTAATTAAAAAAGTATGTTAATCCGATTTCCAAAGTATCCGATGTTGGTACGCATATTGTACACTTAAATAAAGTACTGATTTCCTCATTGTTATGTTCATAAAATATTTAAAATTATCCGAATGTAACAATGAATTGTAAATAATAACATAATTTAATTTATACTTATAATTGCATATATAGTAAAACATCTATTAAAAATATAATTTAAAAAATTTACTTATTCCATACCAATTTTTGGTGAAGTATATATTTAACTAAATATTTAGATATTAATATTTAGCATAATATGAATTTAAAAATTAGTTTGAAAATTTGATTCAGATAGTGAGGAAATGGCAAATTAATTTAATTAATAATTTCAATTAATAATTCGCCAGTTTAAATTTAGTATGAGTTTTCGTAATCAAAAATCTATGTATAATAATTAAAAGCTTATATTCTCTCATTTTTCGATATTTTCACATATTTCATGCTTCATCTTCTTTGAATTCTTCCTTTTACTCCTTGAATTTCCTTCTATTTAAGTTCAAATGCATAAGATGGCCGTATCTAAGGCAAAGACATCATTAAGCGTCACTTTCAGTCACTCGAATTAAGATTTATTATAAAGTATTTGCTCTTTTATTCTTATAAATGTGAAATTCGTTATTGAAATTGAGATACTACAGTCATCGTGAAAAGTTAGCCCATACAGTACTTTCAATATTCCTGATATTGAGACAAAAAGATCGCCAAAACAGTTCATGTAACATACAATAATGCTTTGTTAGTTTACGAGCTGTGAACCGATCGTTTAAAAGTATTCATAGTACATAGCAAAAATTTTTTGCTTTTATCTTATCTGCGTAAATGCAATATTTTTAACAAAAATAAAAGAATTTATTTTCAAAATGAGTAATATAGTAACTTGGTTTTATTATATGGTATTGTATTATCTTATTCAACTATACTATTGTATCTAGTGCAATTTTTTTTAATAAAAAATTGGAGTGAATTTTAATTTCCATGTGTTATAAATAGCTATCTCATATATCAACTATATATTTCTAAACGCCTGCAACTTAAAAAATACTTATAATCATATGCAATTCAGATATTATCATTTTCACCTAGTTTTGAGTTATCATACTTAATATTTTTTAAGAAATTGTTGTAGGATATAAAGTATTTATTGAATAAATATCTAAGAGATATGTGAATTTTTATTTTATCATTTTTGTTAAAATCGAATTTATTCCTGTTATAACATAGAAAAATATCCTTATATATAGAATTATACATTTGAAGTATTATTTTAATTTTTATCACGGTAAAATTGTTTCAAATAAAATAGAATTTTTAATAAAATAATTTATTAAATATTAGGTACGGAATATTTTATGTATAAGATATAAGTATATACGTAAATTCACATAAGAAATGGCTTATTTCAAGGATTAAGTTGCACTTGAAAGTGTTTAGCTTATCTATTATGTTACTGATATTATATTTATATTACACATATAGAAGTTTTTAAATTTGCCAGAAAATAATAACAATATAATTTCTAATTCAAATATTTAATTTAATTAATTAATCAATTATAAGATAATTAACATATATTCAAATTTTTAATAATTAAAAATCGTTTATAAAAATATATGTGAAACAGAATATACAATAAAATTTTATTTTCTAGCATTTAAAACTGTAAAATAATAACAATATCGTTTGAAATTATATTTTGAAATAATAAATTTAATTCTTAACTAGAATAATAATTGTAAATACGCATCTTTAAGTTTTAATCATAATGAAATCAAATAGCAATAAACTTAAATTATTCATAAACTATTTAGAAAAAAGTATATAATTAGGATCGTGAGTATAGTTAAACATCACTATAGTTTATCATATACGTATCATCATACACGTGTATGAAATTCAAATATGAAAATAAACATTTATTATGAGTTTATAGTATAAATTCTTCCAGTTCTACAATATATACTTATTTTATATCATGAATCATAATAATTTTTATTATTAATACTTTACATTAATAACATATTTATTAGAACGATATGAATTTATTAACTAGAAATGTCTTATTTTTTAATTTTCATTAAAGTTGTTTTTATGATCACATATTTATATTTAACTAATTCTTACATATTTACTTTATATTTCTTGTAAAAACTATATATTTTATAAAAAAAATTTTAAGTTTCCTTTTACAATAACTGCATTAATGTATAAAGAAGAAAAATTAAATATAATGCAATTTAATGTTTATAAAGTAAGTATTGAATCAATAAAATATTTAAAATAATATATTAATAGTCAAATATAAATAAACAGATAAAAATCGTAAATGAAGTTATATTTTCTTTAAATCAAGGAATTTTATTTAAAAATTTTTCCAGTTGTATTAATAATAAATATATGTAAATTTATGAACCCGATAAAGAATTTCATATACTAATGATTAAATATACATTTTTATAATATTGAAATTTAATATAATATATCTTTATTATAAATCTTTTAATATAAATCAATTACGAATAAATTATCAAATCGTAAATATTGTTAAGTTGTAAATCTTGTTCTAACAGTTAAATTATATTTTTAAAGTAACGAATGATATTATTCATATGCATGAATTTACTTATTCAAAATTTAAAAAATATTAATAAAATTAAATAGTGAATCTTTAATATTTAGTTTATAAGAACATATAATGAGAAAGAAGTGGTTAAACCCAATTCATTTTAGTCAAGGTAGTGCTTTTGGTAATATTTCATAAATGTATTTAAATTTAAATTTTGTATTTAATTTTAATTAAAAATTAAAAAAAGAAAATGATTAATTTTCTTTTTCTTAATACTATTTTTCATAAACATATTGCTAAATTAAACATCTTATTAAAATATTTTTCCGTACATTTTAAAAAAATATTTTGTTCGTTACTATAAATTATTTTAGAAATGTGTACGTGTTTATATTTTTTATTAATTTATATTTTACTTAGTATTATATTAATATGAATAAAATTATATTTATCTAAATATTTGTTTTCATTTCCCATAATTCTTTTTTATGAAACTTATGTGGTATTAATATCTATGATAAATTTTTGTAATTTTTTCATCATATTTTGTCAAAGAAATCTTAATTTTAGTTTTACTTATAGAAAAGTCTATGAATCTGTTTTTAAGTTTCTTACTTTTTATACTTTAATTTATAATATTTCATTTCATTAAAATATATCGAATAATTAAATATTATTAGAAAACTGTAATTACATATTTTTTATTTATAATATCTTATTGCATTTATTTTACATACAAAATAAAGTTGATCATATTATTAGAATAATTATAATACTTACGAATTAATTCTAACATTCCAAAAATTCAGTATCGATGAAAAAATAATCATATTTTAAGTATTTTTTTTTATCACCTATAGAAGATTATTAATTTTTGTTTTTAATTAGCATAAAACAAGATGTTTTTGTAAATGATTTTTATAGAAATGTAACATAATTAGAATTTTTATCTTGATAAAATATAAAATGTATAATAACTAATAATAAATAACAAATACTAAATATTCAATAAAAATAATTAATAAATTAGACTATAAAAAAAATAATATATAAAAATAGGATAAAAAATTTTGAACAGTTTTTTATTTTTACATACTTTTAAAATATTTGTAGATTTGACAGAATAATCTGTTATATTATAGCATTTTGGAAATAAAAAATAATTTTTAATATAAATTTATAATTCAGATTATGCTGTATGTTTTAATTTTTAAGTTTAAATTGTTGTTTAATATTACAAAGTATTAAATTTAGATTATTAAATTTCTATTCTTATATATTTTAAATATAGAATATATTTAATTATAATATAGAGTTTTTATGATATTTCCTATGATTATTATTCTTAATTCGTATACTAATGAGTTTTCAAGATCAAATTAATATTTCTTACTATTTTAAAATTTAGAAGATAAATCACATATAAAAAAAATCCAGTAATTAAACGAAATAATATCTAATCCTTTATTTAATTAGATGTGTAGTAAAATAGAAAACTAAGAAAGAAGAAGATATAAGAGAAATTAAAATAATAAAATATTATTATATAATATAAAAAATAATAAATTATTAACGCGGTAATTAAGAAAATTTGTAATACAAGTATTATAGATGCATTTTTTTAGTTTCATTTCTTAAATAGATATTTAAATAAACAATTATATTTAATTTAGACAATTATTTTTTAATGTAATTTATTGCTTAGAAAATTTATTTTATTTATAGTTGTTTTTAATTTTTTTATTCAATAAATAATATGAAATTTGTAAGAAGTATATAACTAATGTTTGAAATATTTGTAATATATTTTATATGCGTCTATTAGATATTATACTAATAGTCTTCATACTTTTTAATATAAAAAATTGAAATTCTATGACTTATATACAAATAAAATATTTTTATTTATTTTAATATAAACTGTAAATTTTGTATTTTAAAATAAGTTGAAGTACTCTATAAATAGAAAAAATTATAGACGTTCTATGTTAATTTTATAGATTTGAAACTTGGAATTTTTTAAATTTTTATATTAAAGAAAATTTATTTTTAATTAATATCTTTAGACTAAGGTAAATATAGATATTATTTTTAATAAAAAATTAATTTTTTAATAAAATAACTGAAATTTTTACCTATTAAAATTTTGATTGGAAAATAATATCTGCTAATAAAATAATATTTTTTAATTAATGTAAAATTTTAGATGAGATTTTATTATTTTTATTTAATAATAATAAAACATAATTAAATACGTTTAATGCTATCGTGAATTTTTTATGTGGTATTTTATACAATAGAAGATCTCTTCATTTTCGACATTGCTTTTTATTTATTTAAATGTATAAATTAACTATTATTATTAAAAGAAGAATATTCATTAACAAAATGAGGTGTACATATTTTAACATATCTACAAATTTATAATTGTTAGTTAAAGTTTGATTGAAATTATAAAATTGTATATTTTTTATTGAATTAAATATAAAGCAAAAATCTAAAAAAATTAGAATTTTTTGAGTAATTTATGATATTTATTTAGTAAAAATTTGTTGCCTAAAGTCGTTACCAATTAAGACATTAATACAAATGATTTTAGCGTAATCATTTTTTAGCTTTATCCGAAGAAGAGACATGTTTTTTTTCAATGAACACTTCAGTCCAGCATATAGTACAAAACTTATGGTATTGGGAGTCTCCAACAAAGAGGAGAAAGAGGTAAAAAGGTATAATAGTTCGTTGCAGCTCCGGACGTCTACAATTATATGTGTGCTTCTGTCTTAAATAAAAATCTATAACTCGAATTGACGATTATTCAGTAATTCTTTGCATTTCATATAAGGACAATATGATCTTTTACAATAAAATTTAGCTTCTTGACAGCTTGGCCTTTAATCCATAAATTTTTGTATCAAAAAAAAGTTTTGCATGGATGATTGACTGATTCTTAGTTGATGCAATAGAATTATGATTAAGCATGGTAGGAATACTGTAGATATTTTTAAAATTTTTCATAACCTACATTTATTTAAGTTATTTAATTTCTGTACTTTTATTAGCAAATTTTTTTCTATTAGATGTAATTACATTGCTCTATGAAATAAATTTTTATAATTGAACGTAATATATGTTTTATCAATTTCACCGAAATATCATACATGAATTATTTCATTTCAAGAATATCATTTCTCTTCACAGAATATGGTCTTTGTAAAAATAAAATAAAGATTTTTAAAATGTTTAAGATATCAGAAAACTATGAAATATGAACATATTGAAATACAAGAATATAACTAATCAAATTACAGATTATAATTGCACTTCAGTAATTTTATGAAATTTATCATTTTAAATACATAATTAAGATTGTTTTATAACTTAAATTTTAATGAATTAAGAATTTCATGTTAAAATCTTAGAAATTATTGAATATCATTATAATTATTGTATTATATTAAAATTATTTACTGAAACTAAAAAACATATATCTATCGGTTATTATTCTTCCTACATATGAAGTATTTAATGTAAGAATTAAAAGCTCCTTGAAAATATGTATTGTATAAATACATATAACGATACATGAGGATAAATAAGACTTATATAAAAGTTGTAGATATAAAATTATGTTCTCCTACTAGTTTTTCTTTTATTCTAAGATTTAAATAAAATCAAAAAATTAAAAGTTAATAATCACGAAAAAAAGAAATAAAATTTTTAATAACTTAACAATGTGTATTATTTTTCTAAAATTAATATTATAATGTATTATATTTATATATCTATAATAGTTTGAAAATAAATATTTCTGAAAAATTTTTTTTTATAGAATAGTATAGTTCACGTATAATAATGTTAAATTAAGTAAATTTCCTAAAATATCATTATTTAAATTTTTTATTTTATAAGGTAATAATAATTTTTTTCCTTTTTATCACTTTCGTAAATACTTACACGTATGCACATATATGAGCACATATAGCGTAAATATAAAAAAATATATTATTATATGTAATACATTAAAATACTTGTTTCTATAACATTATAAAAACAGTTACGAGTATTACAAATAAAAATATATTTCGTATTAAATTATTTTTAAATAGTATATATGGTTTATTTACAAATAAACATATCAAAATTTCAATTTTAAATTTTGTATGATAATATCTGTTATTTATTTTCTATTTTAAAGTTTGTTATTACAAAATTTATAGCTTTCTATTCTTAGATTTTTTATAAAAATATAGGTCAAATCTTTTATAAAATAATATTTAATTATATACACTATATTTCTCTAATTACTACAGTATAAATATACAAATTTAGTTGACATTTATTTTTGATTTGGTTTATTGAATTTTCTTTTATTATTATCTTTCAATATAAAACATTTATTTAAAATTTTTTAATATTTTATATTATTCTAGAGATATTCGAATAAGCTTTATGTACAATTTATGTTATTTTTTTGGTTTAAGGATATATATTTTAAAAATTTCTTACAGTTAAATTTACTGACAGAATAAAGAGAATTCTGATAATTTTTATTACAATATTCCTTTATACACGATCATAAACGTACATTATAAATATTAATTATTGCTAATAAATACATATCAGCTACTGTATTCTTATACACGAACATATAAATATAAATTTTTTTAATATTTGAATTTAATACATAAAAATTAAAAGAATTTATTTAGTATAAATTATATAATTTAATAAATGAGTGGTTTAAATAATACAAATTATATTTATATTTGTTGAGTATGAATTCAAGTTTTTAGAGATAAATGAATGTAGCTATAACATATAATGTTTATAGCGCTATATTAACATATTTTAAAAAAGAATGTAAAAATGAAGAAAAAGTTTTAAGTTAAATTAAATCAAACTTATCATTTATTGTAAGTAAAATGAATTAAAGGAGTATTTATATAGTTAATGAAGTAAATGAGAAATATTAACGGAATTTAATTTATATCTATTTCAATGAAATTTTGTACTTTTTATATTTAACATGTAATTTAGATATAATTAATATAGTTGTCATATTCTGTTATTATTATGTTATAAAATATCTTTTTTTTTAATAATCTGGATTTATTTAAATAGCAAATAAGTATCAGAAATAAAAAACGAAAATGAATTCAAAATTATCATACCGATTGTTAAGGCTTTCGTTATCAAGCCAATATATCAAGTTTAATACTAGGAAGAACTAAGGTTCGAAATTTGCGTGAATAAAAACTTGCAAATAACAGATTTCATTTAGGTGTGAGGCACATTTTGTAAAATTGATATTTAAATAAAGTAAATGTAATCATTAATTATTGTTATTATATTTTTACGTAAAGATTCAAAATTTCATGTTTAATTCAATTAAAGTCGAAATTAAAAAAATTTTCTGAATTGTATACAGATATTTTCACATGGATATGATGTACAGCAGATAAATATTAGATTTCGTTCTCTCAATACGATATTAAGAATAATTCAGAGAAAGAAAAATTAGGGCTATATATATTATTTCTGGATATCAAAGTTTCATCATAAAATGTAAAATCTAGGTTTCAATTCTTAAAAAGTAAAGTAGTCTATCGTCGTTTTTAGACCTTTACCAAAAACATTTTGATTATAAATTTTGAGCATTAACATGTACATGCGAATATATATTATTGAAAATAGCTTAGAATATATTACATTTATACAAGTATTTATTCTCAAGTTTCTTAAAAAATCTTATAGGTATAAACATTATAAATAAATATAAATAGTAGTATAATAATTATAAAAATGAAATAAATCAAAAGCGAATAATTTTATTAAAATCAGTATTTAAATAAGTTTATGTATTTGTTAAATATATTATTATAAATATATAAGTAGCTTAAAAATTAGACTTTATTATTTAAACTAAATTCACAAATTATTTTTTAAATAACATAATATTATATATAAAGTTTTAACGTTGACATTTTTACTACGAAATATATTTATTTATTAATAATTTATAATGTATATTTAATAATATTATGATTTTGTGTTTTAGTCGATTAAAGTCTATTTTATATTTTATTTTATCGTAACAACAATAAAAATCAAAAAATTATTTAAAAACAAAATAATAAAGTAATTTACTATAAATCTATATACCGCTAGAAATATAAAAAATTAAAATAGTTCAAAATTAAAAGAGCATTCTATGTTAAAAATTTTTTTATTATTATAATCATACAAATTAAGTAAACAAAATTAGGTAGTTTGTATTGAAAAATTTTTTATTTATGATTTATAATTTACTTAATATACGTTTTTACGAGGATTTTATATTCTTTAGAAGCTCTCTTGCAAACGTTAAAGTAGTTAAAAGATATAGAGAGAAAAAAAGGTTGCAAGTAAGGTTTTTGTAGTTATTATCTAATTCATTCATTGATAAACCTATCATATTCATTTGGTCAATTTCTATTCTGTTATCGTTTATTGCTATACTTCGAGAGGTATCAACAAAAAGCCAGGTATCTTAAGCGTAGCCGAAGCGTGGATTTTTTAAATGCCTTCTATCTTTTTACTGTACCTTACTGTGTTTAAATAAATATTTAATTAATTTGTATAAGAAGTATATTTTTTATATAGAGAATTCACCTCCAAATTCTTAATTTCTTAAATTTTTTAACACTGAATTATACAAATAAAAATCGCAATTGTAATATAATACATTAAAAAATAGCATATAATACTATGTATATATATACAGTTTAAAGCTCTAATAAATTAAAAAATCATTAATATTTATTTGGTTTATTTATTTACAGTTTTAGTTCTAATGAACTTTTATCAATATTTGTCTTTAACGTGCATCAATTATTGAAAAGTTAATAAATCAATTTTCAGAATCGCTTTTAATTTACTATGTTGTTATATCTATAATTTATTTTTAATTATAAACAGTTTTTAAATGCTTTTAACACTTGTAAATAGTTTCTTTTAATTTATAAACATCAACTTTATTAAAATTGCAAATTACTAAAAGAAGATGTTTAAATTCTCTAAATGTTTATGAATATAATATTTGAGAAGTCAATTTACATTCATTTCGTAAAGTGGATCAACGAATCCGTAAGTACAGTGCAGTCCAGGGTAAGTAGTAAATTGTTGAATCGAAAGTGTTCGCAATACTGAGATAAAATAATCCATATACAGAATAATGAGAAAGCCGACTACGATCGAGAAGGTGTATCCAAAGGGTTAACGAAGTGACACTTTTGTCGAGTCAGTGAAGTACAACGATAGATTGCCTTGAGACAAGACTTAGTGGAAAGGAAAATAGATCACTGATATAAATAAGGACGCCACACCGCGGAGGAAACTTAATTTCAACTCGGTGGCATACTAGACACCGAATAGAGGATAATTCAATAAAAAAGGATGAGAGTTGAAGACTTGACAGGTTGACGATCAGAGCAACAGTGAGCAATTTTATTTAAGAATGACACATTTTTTAAAGAATTCGTTATACGAAGAAATGAAGAATAAGACTGCAAATTTGTTTGATAAATGATTTGAAGATAAATTGATTTGTTCAATATGATATTGATTTTTTATATTTATTTTGAATGATTGATTAAGATTCATAAAAAAATACATAATTAGACAAAAATATATAATTATCTACAAAATCGTGAAATATTTTTTTAATAAGTTATATATTTTAAAAATATATTTATCTAAAGATTGGCTAAATTTCTTTTTTAAAAATAATACATTCAATCATTTATCTAAACATTTAAGCCTAATTATTTCATATATAAATGTAATATCGATTAATTCATTAAATGAATAAATTAGAAATCATTGCAGAATATATAGATGTTATTCAAATAATTATAAGATAGGAGTTAAAAAAAAGGTGAATATAGTTTTAATAATTTTATTCTGAGTAATTTTATTTAACATGTTTAATTCAGTTATAAATTAAATTTGAGAAACTTTAATGATTTCATATATATATATATATATATATATATATATAAATATATATATAATGAATTTCATTTCTAAAATTATATATCTAATTTTGTTATATAAATATATTTGCAAATAAATGCTATCCAGATATATATATAAGATAGATTTTTGTAATAAAAATGATTGATTATATTGGATTTTATGTCTCCCATATAATTTTTTTTCAACTAATCAAAATTGTTTATAAATAATATTACTTTACAGTATAGCTATAATATATTACGTCAAAATGTATTATTAGATTTATGATTTCTGTGAAATTACTTTTTATAAGAAAAGTATATATTATTTGATAAAATATAGATATTGTATTACCTTATTAGATTATGTAATGATCAAATTTGAATAAAAGATTCTGAATACTATTTATTTATATATATATATAATACTTTTCTATAATAAATTAAACTGTACCTTTGATCTATGATTTATTAATAGCACAATTTTAGAAATATTTATTAAAATAAATATTTGTTATTAATATATAGAATTTATATATTATATTTTATATCTTTAATGTATTAAAAATATTAGTATTGAATTATTAATACATAACCCTAATTTAATATATTTTTACAAATATTATAAAGTAAACGAAATTAAATATATTTAACAAAGAAAAGATATTATGAATAATTGCAAATCGACTAAATTATTAATATTGTTTAATTTTGAAAAAAAATAAAATTTGACAAGGTATGAAAGCATATAATTATTTAAAAGAAAATATGATTATCCATTAAAAACTTTGAAAGCATATATAAGTTACTAACAGTATATCAATTATATTTTACCAGGTAAAAAAAGTTACCTATATATGAAAAGTATATCTCGACAAAGCAATTTATAATAAGTACAGGACAATTTAAACAAGATCAAAATAACATTATCTTTTTTTCTTAATTTTGCAATACAAAGGTTTTCCAAGTATTATTAACCAAAAACAAACATGCAGTAGATCAGATATATGTTTGCATTCTCATGTTTCTGAATTCACTTGATATTCTATACTATGCAAAACGACACGAAATGTCAGATTGAATTGTTAAACGAGACGATATAGTGATTAAAGTGAAATCTGTTCATCTAGAATAGCGGATACTCGTACTTTAATGAATTTTAACTTTAAACTTTTTTTAATAAAAATAAATTTTTGTAGCACTTCAATAAAGAAAAACTTCATTTAATATATATAATTTAAAAAATTAGATTAAGCCACACACACTTATACATATATTTAGAATAAAGGAACTTATAAAATAATTTTTTATTTTGAACTATTCTTACGAATATATTTTAGAAATATTAAAGTAAATTAATATCAAATTAATTTAATAATTAAAACATTTTATGTTAGACTAAATTGAATTATTTATAAAAATAAAATATTTTATTTTTTATTTTCATTATTTAGGAGAGAATAATAGTAAGAAAATGTAGATAGAAATTATATTGAAATAAGAAAGTAGAAATACATTAATAAATAAGTATTTTTGAAAGTCTAACAAGTACAATCATAATAATATTTTACAAAGTTAAAACAGTATAACTACCTCACGTAATCTTGCTGAGTCTTCGATATATGAAAAACGACTTCAAAAACCTGATAGTGGTAGAGCACTAAATTCTAGATAGACTTCGTTACTGTCGCTAGGAAGACATTTTTATCGTTAACTGAATATTGACTAGCAACATTAATTATTAGAAGTATGTTAAGATGTTATTGATTGTATTATTTAAGCCAAAGATGCCATCAATATAGTAAAAGCATGCGGAAGTTAAGTATTCATTTAGAATTTCGTAGGATCTTTTATAAGTGTCGAATCAATTTATGATTGTGACTATATCTTTTGTTTGTAGCATGAGCTTGTATTTATATAAATTATTAGTTTAGTTATTTCTGAGACTATTCTCGATACTATTTTTATCATTTTAATAATATTGAATAATATCCTTTTACAGTATTTCATAAATCCGATTTAATATAAATATATTTATTTGATTTTGCTTTTTACTTTTTATTTCATAATATTATTATATTTTATTTACATAAATTTATTTTTAAATATAAATTTTTATAATATTTTTTAATCTACATTCTAAAGGTATATTTCTTACATAAATTAGAAGTATTTGTGACTGTAAATATACATAAAGAAATATACAGATCAAACGTACATTCTGCCTTACATTATCATTGTAACTTAGTATAATTATAAAAATAAGATATATACAAAATTTTAGCATTGTAATAAAAATATAAAACATTTAAAATTATAATATCGAGATAAATCATAACTACATTGATTCTATTCTATTGGTACAAAAATTTATAAAAACAGTATTACTTATTTATATTTAAACACTATTTTTAGTCAAAATTGTATAATTTATTTCTTGTAATCATAAAAGTAGCTAAACAAATAATCATTTAAGAGTAAAGATATATATATCGTCTTTATGCAATTAAATAAAATTTATACATATAAGTGAAATAATTTTCAAAAATTGAAAATTTTGATAAAGAATTTTATCAACGTCTTTTTTAATCACATTTACATATGATATTTAATTATTATAAAAAAATTATTTCTATATATATTTATTTACAAATTTTGTACTTTTTCTAATAAATAATTTTTTAATTAAAATATAATTAGTAATTTATAAGCATAAATATGTGCTTTATTATAAACCGAAGGTTTATTAAAACTTCGGTGCTTAGTCCAAACATTGGAGTTACTTCAATAAAATATACATAATATAGAGAAAAAAATATTTTATAATTTTTCAACTATTCATTTTAAAAAATTTTATTCAGAAATATAAAAAAAAATATTGAATATATTTATTTTACTTAGAATACCTGAATACATGAAAAAAATGTTATTAAAATTTATTTTTAACTTATACAAATCCTTCCATATATTTTATAAATAAAGCAAATAATATTATATAAATTCGATTGATTACATAAAAAATAAAAAATATTGATTCATAAAAAGGATAAAATATTTGTGGTCTAAAAATAAAAGAATAAATACCAACATATGTTTCAGTCGAAAATTTTCATTAAGTTTATTTTTAATCTTCAAAATTAAAATTAATAATATTTACAGTAACAAAAACATTAGATGTTTTAAGTATTATTTATATATATTTATACATATCATTTAATAGTATATAAGAATGCTTTTTAATAATTTAATTCGTAAATTTTACTTATTTAGTAAAAATTAGTAACTATATACTTGAAGATATTTGCTTGTCTATATATTTAAGAATTTTTGTAATTTAATATAATAAAACAATATGCTGAGTAATTTATACTATTGACTAATTATTTGAGAATACATTACTTTATATTTTTACGTAAAATTTGTTGATTACTATATTTAGAGATTATATTTTTAAATACTATTATGTATTTTAGAAGAACTGTAAGTCATAATTGAATAAAATGAGACATAATGTGCGACGATGAATTAAAAAGAGTTTTGAACATAGACCTAAAAATAAAATATAGGGTTATAATTAGATGGATATAAAAATGTATTAATGAAAATGATAGGCGAATGCTAATAAATGAATATCTTATTATTATGTTTAGATTCATTCAGTAAGTAATGTATTACTAATTTAGTAATTGAATTGTAAAATACTTGAATACGCTTATCTTAAAATTTTTTACTTAAACAAAGTTTATTTCACTTTAAAGTTATTCAATTCAATTTATTTCACTTTTTAAGAAATTGCTGTTGTCCAACAACAATTATGCAAGTTTTTAATTTTTCAAGTATCATCATATATATAAATTTATAATTTTTTTACGGCTTATAATTTGAAGAATAGAGTTACATCTTACCTTATTTAGCGATAGTAGAGCTTCAATAATAATGCGGATATAAAATGTGAAAGACTTTTAATTATTATTACTTTGAAAGAAAGACAAGCTCAATAACCTAATTCTTGATCGTCTTACTACAATTCTTTATTTATGCATCCGTTGTTAACTCGTTGTAAATCAACTATTGACCTTCCGTCTTTAATTGGATACATCAGTGATTAGTTGGCAGTTCATGAAAGATTTATTGCTCCGTAAGAGTAATAATTAATGGATAAGAATTAGAATTCGATGATCGATATCAAATCTTCAGATCAATGGTTTCTATGTCTTTTGTATAAATATTAAATATTGGTTTTCATTTCTTACAACAGATCAATATGTGATCAAGCGTCCGATGCTGATTTATTAGTTAGCTGCATTGATTTGGTCTTTCTTCATGTCCTTGTTAGCGTTAGGTCGTGTTATGGTCAAAAGGTTCCGCGGAAAATTGAGCCTCACGAGGCAGGTACCGAGTTACAACAAGACAAAGTAAAATGACTATTAAATAACACGAATAAAAATATCTGGACCATGGCAATCTCACAACACTGAGTTCTCGCCATAAGTCCTGAAAATGCACAACGCGGGGACGCCCATAATTTGTGTATGATCGTATTAACAAACCTGTGCGCGTCGCGGCGGGAAACTTCTCGAAAAGTTCGTGCCAACTCCACAGAAGAGGTAAAACGAAATGTAACGCGAGAAGATAAAATTAGAGGAGGATGCGAGTGACTTGGCATTATAACGGTGTAGGTTCGATAGAGATGAAGTCTTCCAGGTTTAGAGGGCCACATACGAGTGATCTCAATTAACAGGGCGGAAAAATACCGCCGACGGATTGTCGGACGGCCTCTCCAGCTAATGAGGAAACTTGAGATCACCAACCCAAAGAGAACGTTGGGCGACCGTATCCTCTACAAGAGAGGAGAGAGAGGTCGCATGTCTATGATGACGCATGGGGCCTGGCATCGGTCTCCTCCATTGGGAGAAAAGAGGATTGCAAGCACATTATGAATCCGAGGAACTGTCACGTGACAAGCACGCGATCGTAAAGATTCGGGGATCCCATATCGAGGATAATGATTGCCTTGTCGGAGCTCGACTTCCCGGAGAAAATAAAAAAAGGGCTCGCGATTAACGAGCAACGCAAAACAGAGTTTCCAAACAAACAAAAAGGGAAAGTTCGAAAAGAATAAGAGGGAGTAAGAGTATATATAAATGAGTGTACCGAAGGACAGGCAAATTTTCTTTTTCGAGCAACGCTTTGGAGCTGACAAGCGAGAGACAAAATTGCACGCGACATTGCAAAACTATTGTACGAGATTTCGAAAAATCATTGTACGCGACTGATATAGATGCACTTTAAACTATATACATTGTGAAAGAAATAAATTGTGTTAAAAATTAGAAGTGCTTGTTTTTATACTCAACACGTCTTACGACAGAACATGTGTATCTGAGTTTCCTTAAAGATTTTACGATTTCTTAATGAAGAAATAATATTTTTTAATATACTGTAATATTAATAATTATTATTAATATTAATAAAATACTGTATAAATATATTGACAATATATTTTATATTAATAAAATAAGTAGAATATTAAAAAAAAATTTATTTACTGATAAAAGGTTTAAAATCTACTTTTTAAAAATAAATTTGAATCGAATATTGTTATAATAACTTAAAAATAAGTCTCTTTAAAGTCGTGAATTTTATGAAAAATGTATAATAAAAATGATGATTGAATCATTGATACATGTTTATATAATTATTATCGAGATTAAATCAATAAAAACATTTAGGTTTATCTGATATATTTGCCTTCGTTTTTCAAGTAAAAATTATTATTTAACAATTAATATGAAATCTTTACAAATATTTAAATTTAGTCTAATTTGATTTGTATTCTAACACATATATATATTTATATTTATAAAGAAGCTTAAGTTATAATTTTTTATAGATTTATGAATTTATATATGAATTCAATCTAATATATAATGTAAATAATATTGTGTATATTATTATAATTAATTTAAAAAAATATTCTTTGTTTATTAAATCCCTTATGATCATAAATCGGTGCTTTTTCACCATAAAAATAATTGCGAAAAATATTGAAACTTACGAGTTACATCTTAACATCATATACAGTTAGGTAGTTCATCCGTCGACTTTATCATCTCTGCTCATTGTAAGTAAAGTCTTCCGTGACTATATATCCACCTACAATGTATGTGTACATGCTGTAATATATAAAAAGGAGGGTAAAGAGAGAAAAAGAGCTACCACAGGATATATATATATATATATATATATATAGAGAGAGAGAGAGAGAGAGAGAGATTACTGACTATATTATGCTCGTATGCTTTATATACCTACAAGTTTACTGGGAGATAAGCGCTGAATGAATTCGTTTATTGAATTTCACACTGTCCTGTTTTGCTCATATTATTCCGCTACTGTGCTATCGACGATTCCCTAGCTCTATTATCGGGTTTTTCATATCTCCATTTTTATCCATATTCGCCTACATCTACTTTTCCCATATCTCTGTTTGTAATTATTACTTTGTTTATCATGTAATCACATACTTATTTTAATCTTTTTTTTAATACATCTCTTGGAATTTTAAATTCAAAATGTATTTAAAGTTTATGCATTAACTTAATAATATAAAAGCAAAAAATATAGAAGCTGAAATTATTTTTAGTTTATGATGTCAAACTTGTAAAAAAACTATACTAAACGTTGCTTTCACATAATTTTTAAAAACTAACTGAACTATACATTTCTATTTTTACTCATTTATTTCTGAAAGATAGATTATAATTGTTATTACAAAATTTTACTCAAATTTTTATATTAATTTTCAAAGATAATTTGCTTTTTTCAATAATGTTAAGACTTTTCTAGTTTATTTATTTTCACATTCTTTATACCTAAACATATTTGCTAAAATTTAAGTCTTGAAATTCGGTTTGTATGATAAATTAATATTTCATTATTTATGTGTATTTACATTTTAAAACAAATTAATTTTTGTACAATTATTTATTATTATTTGTATCAATGAAAGTTTTGGATAATAATTAAGTCCTAATAATTACATTACTTTATAAACAATTTTTTTATAAAAAGTGTAGTATTTTAAGTAAGTATAGTATTTATATATATATGAAATAAACATGTATAGAACTATTTTTTTATAAGATCACATATTATAACTTTTTAAATTATATAATTTTTAATGTGATATCATTACTTTATTAAGATTGTTATTTTTATAATTTGATTTCATCAACTCTTTACATTAATCTATTTAAGAATTTTAATAGTTCTTTATAATTAGAAAATAAATGCAGATAATTATATTTAATGTTATATATTTACAGTACATAATGAATAAAAATATATATCTTAAAAACCTTTAAAGTAAGATTTTTAATAGTTATAATATTTAGAACTTTTATAAATCAAAACCTGTTTAATTAGTAAGAATCATACTTTAAAGGTTTTATATAAAATTATTTACTGATTCTGAATTTTTTAATTTAATTCAGGAATCATCGCAATTAGAGTCATATAACTCAGACGCCTCTAGTATAATATATTTTCTAGTAAGAAACTTAGTATAAAATTTTGGAATAATAATATTGAAATTTTATGTTCTTGAGGTTATTTTTATCTTTTCATAGTATCAATGAATTGTATAAAATTACTTACGTATATTAAGTATTCTTATGAATGCAATAATAGACAAATAATGCATTAAAGCAATATGATGTTCATGTATGAGAATCTTTATATTACGGCCAGTTGATTAAGTACCTTGCGAGTATCGATTTTACTCGAAATAACTTTTGCGTTCATATGTGATACACTTTATGATTTCCTTAATTTTAATACATGGCAATGTATTCTTTGTAGATTTGCTTTGTTCTATAATATTTTGTTTTTTACATATTTTTTATAAAAGTTTGCTTTAGTTTTGTACAAATTAAGACAAGCTCTTATACATTTTCTTTTGAAAATTCTTATGTTGTCAAATCCTGATGATTTTTTGTTGTTTCGTTTATTAAATATATTGTTTATTTGAGTGCCATTAATAAAGTAATCAATTTCTTTATCAGATTGTTTTGGAATATCCGATATGTTTTCTTTGAGAATGTTGCTATTGTAATATTTTATGTTTTATTACTTTTTAATTTTTCTTTTAATTTATTAGTTGCTTCCATAATTATATTGTTGATTCTCGCTTTACCAATTGTAGTGTTTTGTTTACGTACTTCAGAATAATGTAATCCTAGCAAATTGAGTTTGTCTTTAATGTTCGTTATTATATAGTTATTTTTTTTCTTTATTTGTATTTATTATATCTATTCTAGCTTGTCTTAGTATTGTGATATGATTATATAGTATGATTTTATTTTGTTCTTTTTCTTATAGCGGTTTGTGTTACATTCTTATTTATTTGAAGTAAATTATTATTTATTATTATTAGATTTTTTTAACGATTTATTATTAATTTCTATTACTGTCGCACTGATAATTTAGATTTTCATTTTTTTATTTATAAATTTTTATTTATTTCTATCAGGCATTATTTTAGATAAAATTATTGATTAATACACAATTTAGTTTTTTACTCATGTTAATTTCAATGTTATTTTTATAGTTACTTATACTGAATTAATGTTCTTTATTCCTTGAGAAGGCATATAGAGATTTAGTTGCGCTAATAATGTTTCGATGTTTAGAGTTCAATGGTCAGTAGTGGACTGACTGTTTATAAGATTTAAATGAGGTAAATGACTACAAAGTTATAATCATTTGTACAAAATTGATAAAAGTTATAATATATATATGTGTATAAAATATAAAATATTGTAAAATTATATTTATAAGAATCGTTAGATTCTTTCTTATCATGTAATAATTCTAAATTTATTTTGTATATTTGAAGTTGTTAGAAATAATTTATTGTTTTTATTCTTAATCAAAATTAAAAATGATATTAAAATGTATTACTGTATATAGAAAATTCCGATTATTTAGAATTTAATAATGGACATAAGGAATTATATTATAAATTCATATTATTACATCTTATTGATGATTTGAAGTGAACTAAGCAAATTTTATTTTTAAATTTATGGTGAATATAACTAAGATCGAAGTTTATTTAAATTTAAAATGATTTGTGACTTATAAGTTTCCATAGCAAAATAAATCTTGTAATTTAAAAAATATAAAATATTTAAAAAAATTTAATTTTTTTAGAAATTTCTGAAATTTTGACGCATTTGTATAGCATACTACAATAAAAATATTTCAATTTTTTAGACAAACATTCTTGATGAGATAAAGGGTGGAGAAGACGATTTAAACTTAGTCATTAAATTTACTGTGAATATGAGTTATGGTCTACAGTTTCTTTAATTTCCATCATTTTGAATGTTGTTATTAGATATGTTAATATTTTAAAAACCTAAATAAAATATACAAAATTCATCTTAGAAAGTATTTTAAGTTCAATAATTACTAGTATGATAATAATATATATTGTCAAATATTGCATATATTACATAATTATCATTTATATAGTTTTTTGATTTTTAATTTTTTAACTTACCTGATTATTAAGGATTATAACTTAAAATTATATTATTCTTAAAAAAAGAAATTTAATTATTTATTTAAAAAATTTTAAAATAACTTCTATTTGTTGACAAAAAGAATTTTTTACGTATGTTTTTAACAGAATCTATATTTCAATTAGCATTTAACAATAATTGATGTTGATAATAATTTTTCAGTCATAGTTATTGCTTATGCTTTGAATTCATATTTTAAAATGATTCTTTGTTAATGCATTTCAAAACAGTCACGAAAATAAAAATATACAATTATATGCCATGGTAGAATTGACAAAATCTTTTTTTATTCTAGCATTGCAATTTATAATTCATAATATTTATCAAACTTAGTAATTTTTCCTCTAAATTATTTTATTGCTAAACGCAATGTTAATAGTTTGTTAAATAATTCAAATGATATGTCCTGGCGCATTCTTGAATATATTTCAAACTCGCATAGTCCTTTCAAAAAATTACAAGGAAAAGGGAAGTTCCCCGTAATGATAATAAATATACTTTCAAATCAGAAGCTTTTTTGACTTTGTACTTGAAAAATAAGCATTCAAAGTATCAGTAACGAATCTACGATAAAAAGGCTAGAAACATTGATCCAGATATACAAGACCATGAGAGTAAATCAAAATAAAAAAGCAAGTAGAAAATAAACTAAATGGAGAAATATACGAGGTGAACACGATTTCCAACGAACCCAAGAGAAAGTTTTGGGGGCAGGAAATAATTCGCAGTTATTTTCCATACATAAGTGCTACACTACTAACTGAAGCGATGTGCACATATAACGCCGCATGTTTATTCATCGCGCACGCGTTCATTACTCACATGACAATATTGGATGATGGGAATTGCTTGTATCCCGTGACACGCACCATTTGATATGTGGGTCCCCCTTACCCCTTTCACGCTAGACCATATCACTCTACCTATATGCGCGCGATCGCTCTTTCGTGTCAAAATGCAGTTAACAAGGGTACGACTTTTTTATGCCACGTTCTCTACCCAGCCACGATATTTCCATTATGAATCCGTGATATTTAAAATTTCACCATCAGTATTTATTATGTACATTTCTCGAAATTTCAATGTTTGAAGATCCTTTCATCCTTTTATAGATCTGTAGTAAAAATTTATTTTTTAGATTATGTTTGATTAACAAATGCGAATCCATAGATTTTTATTACTCTTAAAAATATCCCAGGTTTTTATTAATGAAAGAAGCCTTTTTCATTTAAGTAAATTGAAATAGAAGCAAAGACATTTTTAGTAAATATTATTCTTTTTTAATTATTAACCAGAGGTGGACTAAAATTTTACTTTTTACTATTATTTTCATATTAAATACTATTAAAAGATTATAAAAATTTAATAAAAAATATCGATTCAGTTCAATAATGCTTAGTACTAATTATATTTGTACTTCTTAAAAGTTATTTTGGTCAACATTAAAATAAATGTATTAAAAAATTTATTTTTTTGCATAATTGGGTTCATTTTTTATTTTTTATGCTCCATATAATTTTTTCTAACGAGTAAAACATATTTGTAACATTTTAACTGATATAAAAATTTTACCGTGATATTTAATGTAATAATCTTCAGGTTTTTTGAGCGACGTCTTATACATTATCACTAAACTATGGTTTTTAACAATAAAAATGTACATATTTAATTTTAAAAGTAAAATGTGGAGCTTCCATATGTAAATAGTTCACGTAGAGAAATTTTAGGTCAAAAAAAATTCTAGACGCCATGCGAATCGCTATTTACTCGCCAAAGTTTTTGAAAATATGGTTATGTAACTGCTTAAAATGATGTAATTTTTTTACAATCGGAATTTCAAAACATTTATCAGAATCATAGTTCGTAGAGATTAATTTACCTCTACCATATATTTTAATGATTATATATATATTTTAATTTTTTAATATTTTATTCAAATTTGAGTAAATTTAAATATTGAACAATATATTTGTACTTCTTTAACTATATTTATATATCTTCGAATATATATTTCCAAGAAGCTAATTATATTCTATCTTTCCTTTTATTCCTCTGTTTTGAAAAAACAATTTTTTAAATATTATAATCATCTTATTTTTTATTTTCTATTTTTTGTTTTCATATCTATAATAGATATTATTAAAAATATTGCACAACAAAATTATTATAATTTGTACTGGTAATATAATAAATTTTGCTGGATTCTTATAATTTACTTTGATCAAGTGTTAAGTTAGAAATAATATAAATCTCAATTATGAGTCGATAAGAAAACATATAATTTATATTTTATTTTCTTACAATTTTATTAATGACAAATTTAAAATAAATTGATTTTGATGAATTAAAAATTTTTTTAATAAAAATAGTTTCGATTAATTAATGCTATTAAAATTTCTTTATAAAATAAACATGTATTTTAGTATTTTAGTAATAATAATGTATTTGAATGTTTCTAATTGTGTCTTAAATGAATTCTAAATTTATCAGAAGTTTAATATAAAGTTATAATAAATATAAAATATTAATATATGAGAAGCTTAATTTTAAATTCTTAAAAAAATATAAAAAAATTAAGAATTTTAAGTATTAAACTTTAAATTTAAGAAAAACGAGACTTTATAAATAGATTTCTACATTATGTTATGATTTAATTTCTTTTTTATATAAAAATAGGTCTGTAGTATTAAAATAGTTGTTTTATTATCACATAATATAAATTCTACCAATAATAATTAGTTACATTATTATCACATAAAATAAATTCTACCAATAATAATTAGTTACATCATTATATTATTAAACTAATATGGTGAAATAATTAACAAAAATTTACTTTTTTCGTATTTCTTACACAATATTTACACGTACATTAATTTATTTAATTTTTTAATTTTTTATTATTATTTATTTTGCTGTTTTTACTATGTTATGAAAATCTAGTCTATCTAGATCTATTCAATCTGTCTATATGTATAATTTAATGAAGTTTATTATGATAACTAAAATATTTTTTCGTCATCTCACAATTCTGTACTCACTATATTTTTCAAATATTTTTTATCTAATATACCTTGCATAATTTATTAATTTACAATAAATGTTATCTCATTATAATATATAACATTTTATTTTTATTCTAATAAATATATATATAAATATTTTAATTTATGTACTATTATTTATTATTAAAGTATTTTTATATAATTGATTAATAATTAAATTGAATTTTAATTTTAATTTTTTTAATATTTAATTTAATAGTTAAGAATTTCCATTCAGATTTCTTTACTGTATTTATAAAATCTATATAATCTAGTGTATTATTATTTTATTAGAATTGAAACTAAAACATAAATAAAATTTGATTCTTTTCTCTAAATTTAATTGTATTTTTAAAAACAAAATTGAATAGAAAAATACGGTAGTCTATTGTCCACTTTTGATCAATTCTGAATCTCGAATGGTTCTGGTAAATTTGTGTTCTACTTTAATTTTACTTTACAAGATATATATATATAAATTAAATAATCTTTTTTAGAGTTACGAGGTAAATCATAACTTAAAAAATTTTAATTATTTATTTTAAGTTGTTGTTAGATTTTTTAAATCACTATTTTCAGTTATCAATAATTTTTCATAAATATCTTTTTTCATTTAAGGATAAGAATCGGATTGATTTAAATTTATTCTTGTATTATAATTTAGATTCATAATTTTAATTATTATTCTGCAATTAAAATCGTTCTGATAATAGATACTGATAGCAATAAATTATGAAAAGTAATAAATTACATATCATTAACATAATTCGTATTATTTCTTCTATTATATACAAATATTAAAATGATCGTCTTTACTTTATTTAATGTTGTAAAATATTTATATATTAGATACTCGTGTAACTACTTTACTTGAACCAATTAATTTAGTAAATCACTAAGATTTATATTGTTAAATGATATAGTGAAATAAATTGATAGTATTTTTTCATTTCAATAGATTTAAATATTTTATATATCCAGGTTTATAAACAAAAATTTATATAAAATAATAAACTTTTAAAATAATAATATAATAATAAAATATTCATAAATATATTCTTTTTTTTATATTAAATATAGTATTATTAATTCAAATATTTACTATTTTCGTATTAAAAATTAAATATTATTAATATTAAATAGATTGTATCGTTTAATTTTAATAAAAAGAAACTAAGCAAAAATATTTTTTGGAGATAAAAGGATTGCTTTTAATTATTAATTTATCTATTTAAAGTACAAAGGATTTTAGTTTATATTTATATTTTATCTCTTTATATTTTATATGAATGTTTTATCATTCAATATGTTCTAATTATATAGTTTATATAGATATAATGTAAATATAATTAATTAATTATTACTATAACTCTTATATGATTTTATTTCAATAACACCAAAATATTGTTAAGAGTACCTTTAAATATATTCAATATTGTACAATAATTTATAATAAATTTGCATAATAAAATGTAATCATTTTTTAATTTTAATATATTCTAAACTATTGGTAGTATATAGTTGTTTCATTAAGTAACGTAATTCATTCCTTTATTTACTATATTGCTAATTGACATTAATGGATTGCTGAAATCAATATGAATTTACATTAAATTAACTCAATATTTTATTCCTGTATATATTCCAAATTTTTTACAAATTTTTCTTTCATATCTTAATTTTAAGATTTTACAGCTTTAAAGAATCTGAATTGCACTTTGAACAAAATTATTACGATATGATGATTATGAAAAATACATTATTACATGTTATGTCAAAAGTAAATATTCGTACAAAATCATTGAAAAACAACGAGTTCAATGATAAAATCAGTTAAATTTATAAAAATTAAACAAAAAATCTATAATATAAAGTTAAAAATATAATAATATATATTACTTATTCATAGAATAATTTGTATTCAATTGAAATAAATTAAAAGAAAATGTTTATTCGTGAATCATCATATATTGATAAATGATAATTGTTGTTTAAGTATAGAAATTTATGGAAAATTTGTATCACTAAGCAATTATATCATAATTTAGTAATTTATAAAAATATATCAAACAAATAAAATTTAAGAATTGTGCTTGACTTCAATAATATATTTCCTATAGTGGCGAAGTAGATTCCGAATGTCGTACATTAAGAGAAATCGAATAAAATTTCATCTCGATCGTACCTCTCCATTTCACTATACTAAAAAAGAAAAATGGAAAAGTAGCAAAATCTTAGAAATAAAAAAGTTAATACAATAAGTATCTCTAAAGAAATAAAAGTACATCATAAGTTACGCTTGCTTCGAAGTTTTAAAACAATGAACCACTCAGGATAAATTTTTTATCTATGAATGATTCAAGAAGTGCAAACACAACTTCGCACATGCGATGCAGAGCTCTTCGAGGCAGAGATATATGGAAAAATAGATAAATAGATAGAGAGAGAGAGAAATATTTAAGAGAGATAGCGAAATAAGAAAAGATAAGTATGCGAAGTAACGCGCTGACGACCGTATGATTTTTGGGATTTGCCCGGTGCATAGATATAGACTATGAATTTCCGACTCGTAAAATGATGGGACAGTTGGGAATTTCCGTGCCGTGTATAGTTGCTCATGCTTAGTAATATATTTATTTGAAGCACTCGCTTCTGGAAAGGGCTAAATGCGCAATGTCTCATTGTCACACTCTCGGTTGCATTGCAATCGATTAATTAACAAACAAAGTCAATGGTGTGATCGATTGTCAGTTTTCATTACTTACACCTGTCTAATTAAAAAAGATAAATTTTTACTGATGGTTTATTTATATAAATATAATTTAATATTCAATTAATCAATAATTTAAATCATACTTTTTCATCTTTAAATAATTATTTATATTTCTTACATTAGAAAATATAAATTATTTTCATAATATTGTTTAAAAAAATCATTTTTTTTAAATTTACTTATTCAATTATGAAATATACAAATTTATGTAACACGTATTGATAAATAAATCAAAAAGATTCAATAATATAAATTCTAAATTTCAATATACAAAATAAATACATGTATATAGAATAGTTACTTCTTGGATATACTATTAAATAAATTTTTAAGTAAACAATATATTTCATTATTTACATCTGTAATTAAATTTATAAAATCATAGAACATTATTAACTTTTTTTTTTTATCAAATAAATATTTGATATGATTTTTTTATTAATACAATTAATTATTTAAAAAGTAGTCATTATTTTGAAAACTATAAAGTATTACGATATACTATTATAATATTTAATAGAATAAATATTCTGTATTGCATTAAGATTTTTTTGTAGAAAATAAATATGTTAATTAATATGTCGCATAAAATACATTTAAAAGACAAATTAAATATTATTATCTAGATACATATATATATACAATATTTAAAAAATATGAACAAATTAATTAATTAATTTTTTTTCAATTTTGTATTTCGTTTCTGAAGAAAAATTAATTATTAAGCTAACTTTTATATTCACAATACTATAAACCTTTCTGTTTTTAAAATTTTTGTTTTAAAATATTCATGTAAAAATGATATATTTATACAAAAGGAGTCAAAATTATAATTACTTATTTAATTCTTTCGAGTTTTATAACTTTTAAATTACAATATTTAAAAAATTTTTTTTTAAAAAGAAAGAAAATGTTGGATTCTATCTGTATACTTCGTGTATATTTTTTTTACTCTGTATGCATGTGAATTAGGTCTTTGCATAATTTGGAAAACTATGGATCATGTAAGTGTTTATGTGAGATACATGGATATTATCTTTTAGAAATGAAAATATTTTATTCTTATATAAACAAGAATAAAAATTAATTAAGGATTTAAGGATTTTAGAACTAAAAATTGAAAATCAGATTATAAATTGAAAATTTAGTGTAATGAAAATGGTGATTTTGAACTCATTATTTGATATATATATATTAAATAGAAAATATTTATAATTTTATTAGAAAATAAAGATAAACTTATCAATATTTAAAAAAGAAAATATTTCTTAAAATATTTTGGCAATCCAAAAAATTATAGTTTTAATTTTAAAATCAATACTACAACAAAGACTTGATAGAGAATACTAAATCAAATTCCATGGTAAATTAATTATCATTTAATTATAATTTAATTAATCAAAATTTTATTATTTTATTTAAATAAATAACATTAGATTTATTTTGTAATATTTAAAATAATAAATATTCAAATTGTCATCTTAAAATTTTATCTTAATTTCATCAGATAAAATTTTAATTAGCATAATTTGAACTATTTTAAAATAAATAGAGTTTAATACAAACCTATTTTAATTTTTATTAACTAATATTATAAAAGTCTATGAAATATAAATTTAATTAAAGTTAATATTTAATAAAGAGGAAAATTTATTTTATAATTAGAAAACTAATACTATTATGTTGAACTATATATAAAATGAAGTTGAAATGATAATTAAAATTTGCGTTAAAAATAATTCTTATTAAATGCTTTTTAATAATTATACAACCTAATTACAAATATATTATAAAGAGAAAAATAATTTGCAGCCTTATATATGAAATCCATTGATCTTATTCTAGACATTGAAGTGCAAAAGTAAATATTATATAATTTTTGTGACATTTACAAAGTATTTTGTAAAATATATATATTTAAAGATAAAACATTGAGTTTATGAAAAAATTATATAGAAACTAAGTTTACATATTATTTATTTAATTTAAAGAAATATTTGAAGATGTTATTTCAATAAAATTATACGAAATAAAATGTAATCACTAATAATATTTATCGCTTAAACTATTAGAAATCAAATAAGTAAATTAAAAATTAATAATAAACTCTAAAATAAAATAATTGGTAGTATAATTAATGGTAATTTTAAAGGAATTAAAAATTTTTAAATTTTATTAATTTTATTTTAAAAATTTTTTATAAATACTATATAAGTCTTATTTTAAAAATTTTTGAATAATAAATGGTATTTACTGTAAAATATGATTATTGTTAATATTAATATGTATTACTAATAATAGTGTTATTATTAATTATAAGTTTTAAATACTATATTCTTATGATTAATAATTTTAAATAAAGATAAAAATTATATGATTATAATAAGAGTATATATCATTTAAAATTGCAAACTGAGAGACTACATTATATATAGCTAGTATTAAAAAAAATCATTTTAAATATTTTTTTTCAAAGAACATGAAACTTTTATTGCAGTAAACTAAAAGTTTATTAATTTTTATTTATTATTAGTATTGTTTTAAAAATATTAAAGAAAAAATAATTTTATTGTAAAATTGATACTCATTGAATAATTATAATTTTGCAATAATCTGATATTGAAATTTTATCATTAAAACAATAAGTCTCTGGGAATCTCATTTAATTACGTGATTATATTTAATAAAAATAGTTCTTAAATATTTATTATATTAAATTAAAGTTTTTATAAGAAAGAGTGCTTGGTTTCGATCATTTATAAAAAAAAAATTATAAAAGAATATTTTATGCTCATCTAGGTATTGTAAACATTCAAATGTATCTATATATTGTAGTGATTTTATTTTTGAATTTATCTTGCATTTTTTTAGCAAGAATAAAATAAGTTTTAAAAACTGTTGTTTTAAATTACTCATGAAAATCGTTATTTTTGTAACTCAAATAATGCTTATTTAGAAAATTTTTTCTACTACTACTATTCAAATTTATACAATAGGAAATACTATTGGTAATAAAATAAGTCGAGATAGATTTAAATTGTCGCTTAGGCTTTTATAGTATATTTTTAGCACATTTAAGATAGATTTTCAATTCATTAGTTCATTAATATATAATATAATTTTAATGAATTATGAGCAATACTTATATATATATATACAATTTTGAGCAAAAGCTCGTGTGCAAATTGTAAATGTTTTTCAATTGCATTAGACATACACTCTATATTTAGTTTATTCGACCAAATTATATAGACATCGCTACTGAGGTGCATTGCTGGCTGTCACTAGTCAGGCGTTCAGTAATACTTAGCGCCGTTCTCAAGGAGTATACGCGATTTCTTGATTATAGTCATTTATTCGCTTACGCGAGTAAAAGGTCAAAAATAATTTAAACCACTTAAAGACATATACTATTAAAGGAATTATGCTTTCCTTATTTTATTCGAACGTTTTCGAAATTATTCATCGTTATCATTTATAAGTGAATGTATTAGAAGTTACTCGTTTACACTTTGTCATAAAATAAGCATGAAGTAATTTTACAATGTACAAATTTTCGTGCTAAATGAGATTTGATAAGATGATTGTTTACAGTAAGCTCTCATATACGTTAATTGTTACTATAGGTAAGAATGAATTATTTGGTCAGACGGTGATACATTAAAATTATGAAAATTTTACATTTAAAATTTTTTTATAGTTTTATTATTACATAAATAATATTAAGAAATAGTTTATAATTAACACAAATCTTTTCTGTTAAAAATAATTAAATCTTTAGGAAAGTATTAAATAAATGATGAATTTTTTAATTTCTCTCAAATTACGCAAACATTCTTCAAGTATCATAACTTATAATGGTAAATATATAATATAATAGTAAATTAATATTTATGATTTCTTATGTATCTCTGAGTAATATATCTAATACCATTCTGAATCATTAGATAATAAACTTATACAATATAAAATTGTAAGTCTTAATACGCATACTAGTTGTTGGGGTTTAAAATAAATGTTCGCACTCTTATTTTTTATCACATATATATACAAGTATAGGCATAAGTATAAAAAGGCTAATATTTTATAAAATAATAATATCAATTCATAGTTTATATAAAAAGAAGCTAATCAAATCTCTAATCAAATGAAAAAAAAATCATAATTATCAAATTTATTAAAAATTATAATAAAATATTATCTTTTTTCACTTAGAAAAAATTTGTGTAGTGAGAATTTCAGTTTAAAGAATGAAAAAATTGATAGCATCAAGCTATATTAAATTAATTTATTAAACATTAGAAATTTTTAAAAAATTTATTCTTGAACTTATGAATTATCTATCATTGGTTATATAGAATAAAAAATTTTTTTTTTAATTAATGATAAACAATTGTCGATTAATATTTGTAATTGTAACAATTAAAATAACTGAATTTTTTTCATATTTATTTTATAGAATATTTTTTTTATTATATTTATGTATTAATATTTAATTAAGTTAGAAAGAAACAGTAAGTAAATTTGATTGATTCTATTAAATAAAAAAATTGTAATTATGTAATCTTTATTAGATATAAATTGTATAACGCTTACTTATCATTTTTAAAATTACAGTGGCTAATGAAGTATTATGTATAATCGATATGTAGGTTACGTATACATATTATATTCAAGACGCTGTCGACAGGTATATTTAATATCCGTGTACTAACTTGAATCGTTTAACATATGCATATATTTCAAATGTCAAGCATATAGGAATTAAATGTCTTTCGTTACATATTTTAATATAAAGATATCGAGTTATATTTTATCTATTTTCATGAATATATTGATATTTATTTAATTAATTTAAAACTTTATTATACTTTTATTTATTAAATAATTTATATTATATAAATTTTTTTATATTTATTTTAAATGAATGAATACTTTATTATTAAATTATGAATAAAAACTAATGAGAGAGTTATAATAAATCAAATTCATCACGATAGAAATTCATTGATTGATTTTAATATTTAATTGTTTATTCATATAAGTTCAAATAATAAATATTAAGAGTAATATATATATATATATAATAATAAATCCGAATTTAATTGGAAATATTTTTGAATTTATACATTTATATTCCAAGAAATATCTTATTAATATCTATTAAATTTCGTTTTCATTTACAAAATAATAAAAATTTATTAGATTATAAGAATAAGTATATTAAGTATATATTATAATAAATATAATTATAAGAAAAAAAAGTAACTGCTAGAGACTAGAGAGAAGAAACGTATTTATGAACGCGGACAAGTTAATTTCAATATCATTAGTGTGCTGGCACATTATTTGATACAACAAACTGTGCAGGAAATACATTATTAATCTCTGGAGACAATGCATCACATCGCTTAGTTAGTTCTCTATAGAATCATAGCATTATTTCTCAGATTTAGCATTAATACACGTACATTGTTTGAAAGTTTTTGTTGAGCTTTATTATGACTTAGATCATTCTTGTTATATTCATCATTCAATGAATATTTAGCTACTTTTTGAGTAACTAATTTTGAGCATATTTTTTTCATTTGAAATATTTTACTTGTAAATATTATTTTAAATACTTTTGTTGAAAGTATATATAAAAAATATTTCGATTTATCATTTTTAGTAAGACCTGAAATTAAAAATAAATTATATCAGGCGATTAATGTAGTATTTATGTATTAATCTAGTAATTAAGTAAGTATTTATATTCATTTTTTCTTAATATTAGATGGTTATATAAGCAAAATTTGGCGTTTAGATCAAGTATTAATATGATTCATAATTATTTTGACTAAAACCTTTCAAGCATATATATCATTATTGACACATTAATAAAAGAATACATAATTTTAATTGGATTTTTTTATTTTGCATCTAATATATTAGTTATAAATTTAATTGAAGATATATTGTTTTTTCAGTAAAAAAGTTACTATTGCGACTATTCTTCTGTATTTGTGCCTAAATAAAGAAAAATAAACAAAGAAAAAGCAATATTTATATAAATACATAAAAAGAGAGAGAGAGAAGAAGAAAGAAATACATTCAATGTAGAGAAGATACTCGAATTTGTTATTTTATTAATCATTTTAGATATAAAATAATGTGGTAAAAATGAACAAAATATAATTCATTAAATTGAAGCATTCATGATTTTAATAAAGAAGCAATAGTTTTACAATTTCAAATCAAATAAGAAATTTTATTTTTTAAACATATGTGCATATGTATAAACTTAATGTACTACAAAACATAAGTATTATTTTTATTAATATAATATTAAATATCATATATAACTTACAAGTTACTTATAAGTTAAGTATTAATAATTATATAATAAAATTATTGTTTACAAAATTTATCACAATATTGATTTGACCATAATCATATCAGATTATTTATTTCTTTTTAAATCGATTCCTTCTATTTTATTTACAAAATATACGAAATATTCATATTTTAAATTCAAGCCTATTTCTTCTTCTGATTTTCTTCTTTATTGCCTTTTAGTCTACCTTACTCATTTAGTCATGTACTCATTTGCAATCTTTATTCGCTATTTTGAGGATAAAAATATGCCTATTATTCTCAGAGTTCTTAGAGTTCTTATGACTAATAATCGAAGTACGTTGAATAGATTCTTTCTCTTCTTTTATTGTTAGGATCATGTGTAAGGCATAAATACGACTTGAACACTACTATTATCGAGGATTGATTCCCTTACATAATCTCTTACGCTTTTTTTCTTAAATCAGCGAAATAACAGGTACATCATATATTCGAAATAATATAATGAAATTATATAGGTATGATAGTCGTTTTTATATACAATACATTGTTTTAATCTCCTCTAAACTTAATACTCAAAATATTTAAAATACGAATAATAAAAGTATATGTGGTTTATGTTTTTGTAAAATAAAATTTAAAAAAATATAAAATAAGAAGGCTTACTTGTAACTCTTTTTTGACATTCTGTTCTTGGATAGATCAATACTTTTCGAAATAGAAGAAAATAAAATAGCGAAGATAATAAAAAAAGGGAGAGAGAAAACTAGAATATAGAAAAAAAGAGACCCAATGAAAAAGTGATTTAGTGAATTTAAGAATATATATCGAAAAAAGTTACATAATTTTACATTATTCCTATTAATATTTCATTAATGATAATTCTAAGGCATACATACATATACAATAGGCTGCAAAAATAAGAAATTATACTTCAACTGGTAACTATTAATTAACTTAATATCTTTAAAAAAATCTACACGATCAGATGTATAAAGTATTAGGCTAATAATTCAATAGTTAAATAAAAATATTTTTTATAAATAAAATAATTTATACAATTTATGTACAGTAAATATAAATAATTGATTATCAGAAGAATATTAATGTTTTTATATATATATTTTAGTTGACTTACTGTCAGACAAGTAATTTTAAAAATATACTGCAAAGACCACTGAAAACTACACATGATACTTATAGTATGAGATATCGAGAATATTTTAAACTAGACTTGGTTTTTATGGCTATTTTAAATTAAATCAAGCGTAAAATTATTTCATCAATAGACAATTACACCTTATAATCAAAGTACATCTTTTTTAAAGTTTTTTAAATATAATGTATATTAATTGCTAAAACGAACTTATATATAACTAAGTAATTTTTAACTATTTATTCTTAATAGTTTAACAATATTATTATTAACTATAATATTTTTTTATTATTCATATGTTTTTTTAAATTAATTAATTTATGTATATATATTTACTAACCATAAAGAGGATTCTTAATTAGAAACTTCAATAATTTACATTAATAATAAAATTGAAATTATTTGATTATATCTGAAAGTATCTAAAGTTATTTTAATATTAACTCGAAAGATTATTATTAATACTAAAAGTACTCACATAAAATATAAAATATAGAAACATCTTAATCAATGAGATATGTTTAAACTTACCATTTTTATCTTGGTTAAAATATAATTAATTTCAAATCTTACTTACAATCAGTTTTAAGCTTCTAATATGTAAAACAATTGAACTTGTTTGCAAGTAATAAAATGTATTATAAATAATAAAATGATATTTAATAAGAAGCTATAATTAAGTAACAGATTATTAGTTAGTAATTAGATAATATCAGGAGTACATTTTGAACTAATTTATGATTTGAAAAATGTTATTAATAAAATTAAATACGTTTATTGATTTTGATTTATATAATTATTACTATATTTAACATCATTTTTAGTTCTCAAATAATAGTCTGACAGAACACTGATATATACCACTGATAAATATTGATTTCTTATAACATGAACCATAATTTTATCAACAAGCAAGAGTAATATAAATTAAATTATATAATAAATAATCTTTAATTATTTTAAATAAAAAATTATAAGATTTTTTATTAAATTTTATATAAGAATTTTAAGTTTATTGTAATTTATAATATTATTTATTTATAATTTTATAAAATAACTTATAATAAAAGTTTATGAAATATTAAATATGAAATATGAAATATGAAATTTTATTTATTATGTATGAAATATATTCATATTTTTATTTTTTATTCACATAATTATATAATAGTTGAAAAGAAATAATTTAGTAACTATAAATAAATTGAAATAATATTCTTAATATTTATTAATAACAGAGTAAAATTATTCCAATAATTATTGTATTATTGAAAATATTTTTATATTTATAAAAGTTCATGTTGTATAGGTAATCAGGGAAGTTTAATTTTCATTTTAAAGTATATATAAATTTAATAATATGTTGAATAATATAAGCTTTCACTATACTTTCACAATACACGTTTTACATTAAAAGTCATTGTATTTTATTGGCAAGTTTATTATTCGATTTATTTAAGATATTTAAATTCTACAAATATTGACATATAGTCAAGTAAATTGGATCTAAAATATATATTTTTTATTTTTACAACAAATTCTAAAGTATCTAAATAGAGAAAACATTATAAGAAAATTGTTGAAATAAAATTATGAAAATTTTTTTCACATCTATTTTGTTGTTTATAATAATTTTATCAGCTTATAGCATTTAATAAATTTGAAATACATGCAATTCCATGTAATCATATCTACAATTTTAGATTATTATCGAATTAAAAATAAATATAAGAAATAATTCTGATTACATTTATACACAGACCCATGTACTAATATTTATATTTATAATATATATTTATTTTAAATAAAATTTTAATAAATACTTTAATGTATAATTTATTAATTATCACGTGTTTATTTGAATAATTTTTACGATAAATGGATATAGAAAGTGAATTATATGACCATCTTAAAATACGTAACATAAAAAAACAAAGAAGTTAAAGTTAAAAATGAACTTTTTTATTTTGTATATATTTATATAAGCTACCGTTTTAACGCATATTTATGTAAACTTAAACGCGAAGATACCTATGACTACTAATTGCATAAATACTCATTTACGTACGAAAAGTACTCAAGCGAACAATGTTCGCATAAAGAAATATAGGTATGCTTATATTACATAAGAGAACGCATAAGTAATGAAAAGAGAAAGTTCAATATTTAATGGAGTCGGAAACAAAAATAAAAGCACCAGAATAGTTAAAAGAAGATTACATTGTCAAATGTAATAAAATAATTCGAAGGGTAGTAAATTAAAAGCGAGTAAGATTCAAATCACTTACTTCTTCGCAGATCTTACTTCGTAATAAATTGCTGACTACCGATAGCAATTAGCACCACAGACGACAAATAGATGTACAGTATAATGTACAATGTCTTGGAAAAAACAACGAGATAGAAAATAATTGCATCATAAAAGAGGAATCATTAGAGAAACTAAAAATATGAAGTGCAATATGAGAGAACGCAGGAAATATTAGTTATATAAAATTAGTTATCTGTTTCGAAAAAAAGAAATTGTAAATAAAACTAAAATGTATTGATTAAAAATTAATAATTTTAATACATAGACTGTAAAATAATTGCATAAGTATATTATTGTTTAACTAGATTTAAAATATAAATTAAAAGCTTTTATTATAATATTTTTAGTTACTATAGGCAAAAACATTGAAATCGAATAAGAGAATAGCGAGGTAAAGTAAATTGTTTTGATCTGGTAAGACTAATTAGAATTGCATTTCCTATTGAAATAAGTTGGTAAAGAAGAACTATTATATATATTATTTAGGTGAGAAGAAGATAATACTGATTTTAAGCGATAAATTTCCTGTTATTATTCCTATGCAAGGTCGTCACCCGCAAACAAATTGGTCGAAATCTATTTTGTATATCTAATAACAATAAGATAAGCAGTTTCTTCAATGACTCAGAACTCATAAACAATGTTAAGGATACTTTGAGCAGAAATCACCGGAATCGACTGCGAATACTTTTACTGAATCATACAAGGAGGTTTTTACTTACTTTGCTCCAAAGTAACGCTCAACTTTATATACATTTCTATTTTGCCTTTGCCCTATTTTTTATCTCCATTTTTCTATAACTACATATGTTGTAAAACCTTTTTTGTCGGTTAAGGCAAAATGTAATAATATTTCGAATAAATTTAATTATTTTATAATTTCATGTTGATAGAAAAAAATTACTTTGATTTATTATATTATTTGCTTTAATACCTGGTATTCTGATAAGATAAGATGGATAATTCATTCCGATTTAGTCAAAATGCAAATATATAACTTGAAATTTGTTTTCTTGGATTTCCTTTTTAAGATAAGTCTTTTTATCTATATGAATTTGAGCTTTAAATTACTTACGGTTACATCATATTTCTTTTACCTCCTTTTTATTTAACGAAGAACAAAAAGCAGTAAATATTTGCTAATTATATTCTTTAAGTTTTTAGTCACATTTGTTTGTATCATCGTAGTAGTCAATTCTATTTTTTAATTTTCTCTGGATTTTAAAATCAAATTAAGTACGAATTACATTTTTAGTATTTTTAAAAATATATTCACTGAATTAAAGTAAATATTTGTAAAGAATATAAAACAGGTATTTATATCAATTATAAATGAATTTTCTGATAAATAAAATAAATAAGAATTTATTTACGGAAAATGAGAGAAATAAAAATTGAACGATGAGTGAAAGCAAATGATTTGGAAGAAAAATATATTTTCTTACAGATATTGTGAAAAATCAGTTATTTGCAAATCTTTTTAAATTCTAACTATATATTAATAAAACATATAATTACAAATGGTTAAAGTTTGAATGTACTCATGATTATAAAAATATATATTTATCTTCATAGCTTCAATATTTTAGATATATTTTTTTATAAATACGTTATACTAATAAATCATTCGTTGTTAATTATTAAAATTATATAAATTACATTTATTTTACACGAATTACTGTATTAGTCGTATAGAAAATAATTATTTAAGTTATCAAAAATATATTATATCTATGGAAGCTGTCATCACATTATATTTTTATAAATTTAATTTTGTATAAATTTTTAGAATATTACAATGGAAATCATTAAAATTGTAATTTATGGTTTAATTACAATCAATTCTTTCTTATTATGTCAAGAAAAGAAATTAATCTTCATAGTTTATAACAATACAACAAATATTTTTACTGTTTTATTTTTATTTACTGTTTAATTTGTTCGAATAGCACAATTATATGGTCAAGTTCCAAGTTGAATCGTAAAAAAAAATTCGCGATGAAAGACAAATATGTTTGGCATCACGTCAAGAAATAAAAGATAAAGATAAACAGATATACACAGATAAGGATGAAAAAATTCCGCCTACGTATTCAGACCAATAGTCTCTTTCAAATCTTACAATCGAGTGAACACGAACGCAAAAAATTATGCGCAGAGATGGAACTAATGGTAGGGATATAGTTAAATTCATTAAAGTGGAGCGCCGTGGTGATCTTCCTATTTATCGTGCTTCAAGCGACGTAAATATTCTAGCTAATGAGTTAAACGCAAGAGAACCGAGACTTTGTATATGGTCGCGAGGCCTCAGTTTAATTTCGTGTTCTTTTACTGAATGGCTCGTGCTACTGCCGAGTAATTATTGTATCCGCAAATAACTGATTCTTTTCTTTTAGTACTTATTTTTATAAAGGTGCGTAGTGAGTCGAGGTTTGTTGAAATAAAAATTTTATCACTCGAATTGTAAGTGTTTGCTATTTCGTTGTAGTTTCGAAAATGATAGTATATTTTGTTTTGTCCAAATTCTTTTTACGATATAATTATTTTCTATCATTTCAAGTGAACTTTTTTAATTGTTGATTTGGATATTTGTAGAACCGTGTGATGAGACTTATTAAGTCTTTTGTCTAATTGAATTTTCATTATTCTACGTTTAAAAAAGAAGTAATCGTAAATAAGTAGAAGGAATTTCTCATAATTAATTAGTTTAAAAAAAAATAATAAATTAATAACACTACAAAAATAAATATTTTATTTTTTTATGATTTAAAATAAAAAACTTATGTTACACACACACAAGTGCGCATCGATTTCTTTTTAAATTATATTTTTACAAATTTCACCTATTACTTTTACTAAGTATTCTAAAAATTATAGTATAATTTCAAATTTTAGAATTTTATTACTTATAATAAAAAATTATGAATAAATGAAAAATTTCAATTATTTGTTTTTATAAACAAAAATATTTTAAATTATTCCTTATTTTTGTAGGAAAGAAAGTTACTGATATATCAAATAGTAAGAAGCAAATTTAATATCCCGTTGAACTAAATCTATATTGATCAACATACTACATTGATTCCGTTAATCTATATACTATATTTTCACACGAATTAAATAAAATATATAGAAATGTGTAAAAAAAATATTTGTTATAGTTAATGATTTGTTCATTTCAAATATTATTTGTATTACCAAATAAATAAAGATTTATTAATATATATTTAAATATTACAAATATTATTGTATTTCAATGTTTCGATAAGATATTTTTTTACTGTATTGTATAAAATTTGTAAAATATAAATTTAAATAAAATACTGAGTACAGTATGCTAAAAAACAGATTTTAAGATAAATTATTTTCACTTGGAATCTCGATAACTTGCCGATATATAAGATTTCATAGTTTCATAATTAAACATTATATGATTCATATAATTTTTTATAAATTATTTATTATAGTAAAATATACTAGGTTAAATAAGATCATTATCGTATATATATTAACTTGATTTTGTAAATTGTTGGATAAAGATAAAAATTTTGAGTTGAATATATATGCTTTTTTCAAAAACTAATTTTAGTGAATAATCTTTATTCCGTGTGAACTAATTTATTTTCAGAAAGATTATAAATTATCATAAAAATTCATAAAAATATAGCAAGATTTGATTCATCCATTTTGTAACGGATTGTAAGAAATTAATAACATTTTATTTTTTTCATATTTCTTATAAATATTTTATATATTCATGTATTAAATATGAGTAATACTTAAAGATCATAAATACTGATTAAAGAGCAACAACTTTATCTCTTGTATTTACTTAACTTTTAATGTTCTAACTTAGTTATTTTATCGGATGAATTATATTAAATCAACAAAAATTGCCTATAGCAAGTTATTATAATAGTCGAGTATAGAAGGTTAATGGTTTGCATATAGTTTACAACTATATAAATATAAAATAGAATATAAAAACAAATTAATTAAATAATTTCTACATAAAATACTACATAAAATATTTTAAATTTTTAATGATATTTAAACTTTTTAATGATAATTAAACTTTTTATTAGTTAAAATAAGAATTTTATTAATAACGATGCTCTGAATTATCTTTATTAATCAATTCAATTTTTAAATATGAAAAAGTTTTAATAGATTTTATAAAAAAATAACATTATCAAATATTTATCAGAAAATTTATTACAAAAAGTTTATGACAAATAAACAAAAATATATATCTTATATTAATTGTGAACAAAAAATTTTTTTTAATTGTTAATTAGCAGGAATTTATTAAATCACAAATGCAAGGATTCGACGATTTGATCGAAGATTTTTTAATGGAATATAAATCCTATTTCATTTATAAAATTAAATAAATATGCTTTAATAGATTAATAAACGTTTCTCACAGTATCGTATGAAAACCAATACTCTCTAGTAAGGAAGTTCATCAAGTTTATATGTGAGTTCATTACTGCGACGCAATAGTATGAAGAGCAGAGCACCTTACATCTACCTAGTCTTCCTTTTGAGTGCGGTCGAGTGTGTCTTTACCAACCCGGAGGTTAATACAGTTTTTGGATCTGTACGCGGAATTTGGCAATGGACGGTGAAAGCCAATGACATCGCGAGCTTCTTGGGAATTCCTTACGCTAAGCCACCCGTCGGGGAATTAAGGTTCGAGGCGATGATCAATTTTAATATTCAAACTGACTATTTTTAATTTAGTATCCATTAATAAATGTGCAATAGATAACCTATGCTGTTACAATATTATTTTGATTTCTGTTTGTGCATATTAATTAATAATTATTTAAGGAATGATTTAAATAAATTAAAATATTTATGTATTATAGAATAAGATATTTATTGAAAATAAAAGATTTAATTAGTTATACAGAATCGTATAATTATATATTTTTTGCATATTTTCCACTATAGTATTTTTGTGTATAGTAATAATTTTATCAGAAATACGTAACATTATTAATTGAAACCTGCATTAACTAAAAATAAATTTCACTGGTTAATAGTAATAAAAATTAATATTATAAGTAAAATGAAATTTAAAGTATATTTTTTATTTTGTATGCGTTATTTTTTTTTAATTAACGTATATTATATAAAAAAATTCTAAATTTAAAAATATTTGAACAAATTATTTAAAATATAATTTTAAATCTTTACAAATTTGACTTCTAATATGAAGATACTGTAATGTATTTTTTTAAATTTTTCATAATTTTTATGATACTTTATAATTCTCTCAATTACTAAATCTAAATAAATTATTTTGTGTTCCTAAAGTATTTAAAGTAGATTACGACGTATTAATGATTATCGATTTAGATCTAGTAATAAGCATTTTAGTCGCATTAATTGTTTGTATGCATGTAAATTTTTGACCATAAATTGTAAAATATAAATTATATGAGTATTTATTAAATATATATTAAATACATAGTTTATTATAAACCATTGAGCCTGAGTTTAGATAGTTATTACTTGCATTAATGAAATAAATAATATGAAAATTTATTTTAGAGTTTATATTTCACAATAATTTGGTACTTTATATGTAAGACAATTAAATATTTTACAATTAAATCATATCTATTAACTATTTACAATCTTTTAAATACATAACTAACATATTTAAAATTCATTAATATTATTTTAAACGTTTGATTTTAATAAGATATTTAAAAATGTATGATAATACGAAAGTTTATATATAATACTTGATATAAAACTATATGGTTTAATAAAAAAGAATTCTTTTGAAATATTCATTGATACTCGAAAGAAACATGATTTTTAAATTAGTTATAAGAATTTTATGAATTAAAATATCTATAAGATAGTTAACTCTCATTTAGTTTTATTTTGATAATAATTTATAATTATTTCTTCAAATACGAAAAATAAAATTTTTTATTAAACTTTTTCTAGAATCCTTGACCCTGAACTACAAAATGGAATACTACTCGAAATGCAACGACTGATGGACCAATGTGGTCACAAAAAAGTGTTACAAACGATATCGTAGGGAATGAAGATTGTTTATATCTTAATATTTTTACATCATCGGTAAGTGTTGAATTTGGAAATATTTTTTTTAAATTATACTGTGCGATTTACTATTAAAAAATAAAAACAGTATTCATAATATATGTAGTATGAGCGAATGAAAATTTTTTGAAGTATTAAAGACAAATTTATAAATATACTGTACTTTTTCCATTCTTTATAGCTATTGAAATTAATATGGAAATCTACATATTGAATCAGTGTACTTATTTGAATATATAAATTTATAATTATTTGATTGTATATACTCAAAGTATTTATCCTCTAATATGTTGTCGCACAAGGTTCCAAGCTTTTAATAAATACTTACTATAAATTATTTAGCTTTCGTAAAGTTTGATGAAATTAATTAAATATTTGTTAATTAAAATTCGAATCGTTATTAATAACTGTTCAAATAATATTAAATAAATTAAAATGAATTTGGTATTTTTGCCTAATAAAAGTCTATCTTTAGTTTTAAATTAATATAAGGTCTAGAAAGTATAGTTGTTATTATGAGCAAAAGGTTTTCTCGTATAGGCACACGAAAGTGTATATCATATTTAAATACAAAAATTACTGGAATATTCAAGATGTCCTCAGCTAATAATTCATACACTACATTTGAGATCATGTAGGCATTTTACAGTAGGAAATATATACAATCTGCTCAAATAAAGAAACATGATCTCATGCGTTTGTCCGAAATTGAAACACGATTGTTTTACAAGATTTTTATTTCTTATTAATGTTTATTTATTTGTACTTAATAAATAAAATACAAATACAACATATTATTGTTTTCAATTATAATAAATAATGATTTTACATATAATAATTATTTATAACTAATATGCTGTTATATACAGCGATCGCAGTCTTACAGATTATTTATTTTGTTTTCTTTTTTATTAAAATATTTTTTTTGTGTGTGAGAATTTGTTATGGGAGAACAAATTTTTTAATAAAAAATTTTGCAGTTTTAATTATTTATAGAAAATGGGTAGAATTAAAAACGGTACATGTTTTACGAGGTTATTGCATATAAAGTGCTCAAGTCAAACTAGGTGAAAATTATCGCAAAAAATATATTTTGAGAGTGAACTTTTTTCAATTATTTAAATTTCTTCAGAATATTCAATATTGTGACAATATCAAATATAAAAAATTTAATTAGTTTTTCTTCTTTTTTAATAGATAGACACTTTCATTTATAGTGATGCTTATTTTAAAACTTATAAAATATATAAAATATAAACTTAGAAATTTTGCTCAATAGAAATAAAAGTTACAAAATAATATGTGAATGAAACTTTATAATTTACTATCTGATATTCAGCAAATAACTTTCATAAATAATGTTTATTAATTCTTGTAAACAAAATTTATAATATAAAAAATTTTATTTTATACATAGATTAAATATAGATTTTATATAAAATAAATACAATAGAGTTATATTTTCAGTATAAATGAGCCTCAAATCCAGGAAAATAAGTATTTCAATGTTTGAAATATTTTTTTAACATATATATATGTATATATTCATTTAAACGTTATAACTATTCTCCGAATTCGTTTAAATATATTTTAAAAGGTAATATATATTTAATAGTTTTTGATGCAAAATCAATTTGAAACGTTACAATATATTTGCTAAAAGATACTAGACGCTCTACTTATTTTTAGAATAAATTTTTTAAATTAACTTGTGAAATTTTTGAATTTTTTTAATTTGAATTGTGAAATTTTTGAAAAATATAAGTTTTTATATTAAAGTTATTTTATATTAAATTCATTTCCATTTAGAAAACATAAATCATTAAAAACGCTTATTATATATCTTTGAAAGTTGTGATTCAATATACACAATATGAAAAAATTAACAATAATAATAATTATCTTCATGAAAATCAATGAGAAGCATAAGATTAGTAAATAATTTAAAAGCTTTGTTTTTATATTTTAAAAATTATTTTTGCTAAACGTAAAAGTAACTAAACTATATATGTATAAAATGTACTCTGAAACGTACATTTTTTGTATTTTACAAGTTATTTTGCAATTTTTTAATTATACGTTTGTACTTCTCTGTAAAATATTTTATTTTTCACAAATTTTAATCATGTATAAAATAAAAGTAAAATAAATGTATAAAATTAAGAATGGAAATTATTTTTTTAAATATAATTAAGTTTAATTTTATTTACATCAGTCGAGTTTTATATTCGAAAAATTTTAATTTAAAAGTTAATTTAAAATCATATTTTCTTTGATTTTATTATTTATACAAGTTTAAATTAATTACAATATATTTATATAGATTTTCATAAATTTTATGTTATGCTCACGGGATGATATTTTTATTTATTAAAAAACATATTTATTTTAATATATCTATCATATCTATGTCTAATTGCATTAAGTTTAATACACATTTTTTAAATACAATATTTATACTAACTAATACAGTGTTGTACAATTCTTTTAAACAATAACTGTTTCAGATATCTAAAAATTAACTTGATAGACAACTAGAAAAACTAACAGTTTTAGTATTCATACACGATGGCGGATTTAAAATTGGAAGTAGCAATAGCAGTTTGTTTGCTCCTCTACATATTTACTGGATCACAACATCATCCTTGTTACTATGAACTATCGGCTTAATGTATTAGGTAAGTTGTGTATAGTAGTATATGGATAAAAATCGTACGAGGTTGGCTAAATATTATGTACATAAATTGATTGAAGTAATAAAAGATAAGTTGATTGTAAATATTTTATTTTAGTAAGTTTTTACATGAATGGAAATGAATGCTTCGTATTAATTATTCAATATGAAATATTTGTTTTTTAAATAATCAATAAATACTTTAGTTATTTATGTGGAATAAAAAGGTTCCAAATTAAATTTATTTACTAAGTTCTCTAGGAATTTTCTGATAATATTGAACTTAAATATTCTTAGCTCAGCATAACGAAACCAGTATGTTGAACATTTTATATTAATATGATCGTTACTTGTGTCCTTTTTCTATAAAGTTTAGTACATAGATCGATTATTTTAAGGGTTGGTATAAACAAGTTAATATAAACGTATTGTTGAGAATGGAAAGAGTCTAGAGAAAGAGTAAAGCGAAATGAAATTGAACTATTGCAAGGTAAGCTAAAAACAATTATAAACAAATGGATTAAATTACCCGGGCCCGGTCAAGAGACGGACAACAGGTCGCTTGTCTCTACTCATCAAATTACGTGGCGCAGGGACTCCCGCAGCATATAAAAAATCGTATAAACAAACTCAACTCTTGGAGCTTAGAGAGACGAGGAGTAATGAGATACCCTTGCAGGGCTCCGCCCGGGGCGAGGCGCAATGCTAGCCTAGTGCGTGTCGCCGCAGAAAGTCTTTCAAGGTATACACGAGCTACTGTGAAGTATCTTTCACGGAAGGCATGCACCGCTAGATGAACGTGGCAACGGAAAAATGTTACGCGAGGGATTATTTCGAGGAAATTGCGAGCGACTCGGAGTTACGTACAGCAAAGCAAGAATCAACACACATGGAGGACAATGAGGGATTTTCGGTCTATATACGGGCCCGCCATTGCGCTGAAAGGAGGAGGCGCAACCCCGAAGACGAAGGCATGTGGCTTGAAGGGGTTGAGATGCGGACACCTCCAGGCATGCTAGTAGGAGTCCGGGCTACCAAATAGCGCACCGAACGGATACATCAAAGAAGTGGGATAAACAACGGTATGACACACAGATAGGTCCGGGAAATTACACGATCAAAAATTACGCGACATATAGAACAAAGGGTGCCTTGTCAGGGTTCGATTCCTGGAAGACAGTAAAAAAATGAAGGCAGAGAGTCCGAAGGGGAAGCAAGTATATATAGAGAATGTGACCTAGCGACGTTAGACTTATAATTTATATACATATAGAAACATCGTCGAGAACGCAAATTATATTTTTGTTATCAAACTATTATACACGACAGTTACATACATATATTATTAGATATCATTATAATATGCGATCAAAGCAAGTTTGTTAAAATACTTGTAATAAATAGATAATTGGCAACAACATCAAGTGGAATACAAATCATTTCAACCCCAACACGTATATTATTAAGCCTTTTGTTTATAGAAAATATGAACTCATTTTATATCGATAAAATTTAGTAGGATATAAGTGGCTAAAATTTTTAGAGTAAATTAATTACAAATAATATTACAAGTACTTATAACGATCACGAAAAATAATTATAATGTAATCGTAGTACTTATTAAATTATACAGATTTAAAATACTAAGTAGAAAAAATTTTTATGTAAATTAACTCCATTTTAGTGAAAATCTTTAATATAGTAATTAATTGTTATATTTTACATTTACTATCAATTTATATTTGAATATGCAATAAAAAATAGAACAAGATATATTTCGTAAATTATTCTTTTAATAATAAGAAGTTAAAAGATTGATGAATTCGTATTTTCAAAATATTAAATATTAATAAGTATGTGAAATATAAGCTAAGTTTTTAAAACGGTTTTTTTTAAATAATGTCAAGCGACTTATATCAGAATTATTTAAGAGAAACTATCTTCGTTTTTTGTAGAAGCTAATATTTTAGATACAGCATTAAAATTAATTATATTTTGTGTTAATTATTATTTTATTAAAAAGAATTTCATTAAAATAATATAAAAATTACTGAATATTCTTTATTTATCTTATAATAATAAATTTTTATTTAATATATTACTACTATATTTTTATAAATATTTTATTATAATCATTATACATAAACTCAATATAACTTTATAAAAAACTTTTTCATTACATTTTTTTTTATTAACAGAATTATATTCAAAATTATCATGCAATCCATTATAATTTATGATAATCCAAAATTTTGTAAAATCTATTAGCGTAATACAAAAATAACTCTTAACACATCAGATGATACTTGAATATATTTTGATACTAAACTATGCTGTACCTTAGTTTCTAAATTTCTCACTACTATTGCAAAATTTTCAGATAAATTTGAATATGCTGATTATAAGATGAAAAATGTTGTATTTGCAATCTTTGGATACAAAAATTTTGTGCCATTAATTTTATAAAACTCATTTTGAAATAAAATTTCAAACTGTACTATCGTTAAGTTTTCTTGAAATATTTATAGAATATTTTTATATAATACAGGATATCAAGTATTTTTTTAAATTTATATAGTACATTACAGTTTTTTCATAGTAATAATTTCTAATATATTGAATCTTTGAATGCCATTAATTTATTGATACACTCGTTCATGTATTGAATGAAAAAGTGAAAAAGTATATTAATTAGAAAAAATATTTATAACTTAATAATAATTATCCATATAATAATAATCTATTCTATATCTGTTATATATTGAATTTATTAGAGCAAACCTCCAAAGAAGAATCGTTATATTTTTGTAATATTTCATTATATGATATGTTAACCTTTATAAAAAAACTCAGAGAATTTTTATGTAATTAAAATGTTTAGATTTTAAACTATTATAGAATTAATATAGTAGAACTATTTCAGTTATGCTTGAACAATAAATATAAAACAATTTATGTCAAATTCATAAATTATAAAATAAAAATAAATAGTTTGTATCTAATTTAAAGCAATAGTATTTTTATTAATTAAATTATATTTTTAATTATATTTTCACAAAATTCTTTAAAATATCGAAGAATTATTTTTATTTTTATTTGAATGAATTAAATAAAAATATAATATAAAAATTTCCTAAAACATTAACAAAGAGATTAAGACTGTGGAAATGAATTTTGACTAAATTTTAGCAAATACCAAAACATACCTTCTGAAGGCCGATTAAAATATGTTTCTTAGAAATTAAAATTTAATTTTGTACGAAAAATATATTATATACTTTGAACGCTAAAAACAAAATTTATCATAAATATCTGATTAGAAATATTAATTGTATATCATACAATTAGTTCATTTTTAAATAAGTGAATAAGTAGAGAAAATATAAAGTAGGACATAATATGATGAAAGCACTTTAATACTATTAAAGATTTGCATTTATCTATATTTTTAAATTATCTAATTATTAGAAGAAGAGACTAATAGAAAAATTAATAAAAGATATTCGTAATAAAATTCATAAATGAACCTAAATATGAAAAACTTCGATTCAAATAGATTCTTAAAATAGATCCATATACATTTATTTAAGTATTATGAAACTATAAGATGATACTACACTTTGATAATTCCATAAAAAAACTTTGAATTTATCTATAATTAATTTGAAAGATTATATAAGGTAATCAGAAAGCATTATCTTCATAAATAAATTTATTAATGAAATATTTATTAAATTGTTTACTAATGTTCAACATACTTCTTTATTGATGTTATATTAAAAATATAATTAAATAATATAATAAGCTATAATAATTAAATTGAAATCTATAATATTTAAATATCATATTCATCTCGATTTTTAAAATAATGTGCATAATTTTATAATACATTAAAATAATAAATATAAAAATACTTTATTTGATATTTTAAATAATATTAGTTTTCATACGTTATTTATTTTCATCTAAATTCTATAAAAAATATATGTATCAATAACTAATATAAATTATGATTTTCGTATTAATAAAAAAATTCTAATTTTTCAAACAATTCGTTCATCATTCATTCATTTATCACGAAACATTTACGTAAATATTTCGTTTTTAAATAATAAATAAAAGTATCATAAATAATTTTGTTTTAAAAAAAATACCCGTACAAACTATAATATATATGAATATTTATTATATAATAAATCTATCAATTTTTTGCATAAAAAGTTGTAATTATACTATAATTTATAAAATTTATCAAATTTATAATGAAATTTATATTAAATTTTATATTAAATTTCATAATTACTTATAAAAGAAACTAATCTTTTAGTAGATGCTTTAATTTATGTAACTAATTTTTTCATTGAATTTAAAAAAAGAATATTAGGATATATCTCTCTTTTACAGATATATATTTAACAAAAAAAATTTATTGAACTGCACAGAGAATGTTACTACAATTTAGATGATTTTAGTTTAGAATTTTTAGATTTCAACGAGTCAAAGTTTTTAAATTTAAAAGTCAAAAGGTAATTTTTAAACAAAAGTTTGAAATGTGTAAAAATAACAAAGTTGAAAAATAATGTAATATAATCGAAATATCGAAGTTTGATACAAGCAAGGATAAAAATAACAAAACTCATTGTTATTGCCATTTAAATTTGCAAACTAATTATAATTTAAAATATTGTCAAATTTTTGGTTTTTTGGTATAATAAATATGTATTTAAATATCATCATAATTAAAAAATTCTATAGAACATTGAGTAACAGTTGAAACATTACTAAAATTTATGAATTTTTTATTTTAAATAATACTATGTATTATTATTTACATAACCATATTTGTTAAATTTTTGATATTTAGATTTTTTTTTGTTATAATTCATTTCAACTTTTCCGAATTTTGAAATGTCGTTAATACTCATTCTTTGATTTTACCAATTCAAATCTTTGAATTACCAAAACTATTGACTTGACCTAACACTTGAGCTCTAAACTCTTAAAAAAAGCATAAGCATAGTATAAGTAGTCCATAATTTAAATTCACGTGACCGAAAATTCTGCGACACCCCATACCGACGCCATCAAAATTTTTGAGTTTGGGAGTTACGTCCGCTTGTTCATATCGGATTCGCTTTAACTTTCACTTGTGCAAGTCTACATCTAGCGATACACAGGGCTGATAAGCCGTAAATACTGAAAACGTTACAAGATGCTGATCAGAGTTTATCATGCGTGTCGACAGGTTTCTTCAGCACCGGAAACGAAGTCGCGCCCGGTAACTATGGCCTCAAGGACATTCCACTAGGGCTTGCCTGGGCACGCAATAATATTGAAGCTTTCGGAGGCGATACCAATTCTATTATACTTGCGGAACACAAAGCCGGTGCTGCAGCTGCTCAAATTATGGCGACTCGGGCCAGTGCGTCCGGTAGACTATTCCACAAGGTTTGCTCGTATTTTGGTCTTACTGTCAAGAGACATCTTTTATGAGTATGTTAATACAGAATTAGTTCCATATGTTTTTTTGATTGTGCAACGCTTAATTATCTAAAATAATTTATTCCAATCAAATATCTCGAATAAATAAATAAAATATTTTTAATTTAAGAAATAGAGATATAATTTAAAAGAAACTTTAAGCATTAATATTATTTGTCATGAGTAATTAGAAAAAGATAGAATTGATTATTATAAAAAAATGGTGTTTTTTCCAAGAAAATTCAGATACTCAAAATTTTTTAATTTAAATACTCCTTAATTTAATGTTTGTTGAAAGATATTTAAAATTCATAATAGGTTTTCTATCCAAATATGTGTCGATTAAAAATATATTCTAAATTGATTTATTAGTATAAAAATTAATTATACGTGTATTTATTATTAATATTATCTTATCAATACATGAACATAGTAAATGTTATAATTATACTCCTTTTATGAATTTACTATGTTTTCTCTTTTCTCATTGTAGGCTTTCACGTTAATATTGATTTATTATAATATAAATTACAAAGGTAAGTGCTTATTTTAAAAAATAGTCTTACATTTAAATTGATTAAAAAAATAAAATATTTCTTCGAAAATTCAAATTCAGTTCAATGAAAATAGTTTCATATATTCAACTTATATTGATTTATTATAATTGAAAAATCATTAAATTACATATTTGAATAAATTACTGTAAAATGTTCATTGCATAGTTAATTACAATGAGTGCAACAATGACATCTCACTGGGCTATATAAGCTAGAAGTAATATAAGAAACTCATCAATGCACGTAGCAATACTTGTGGGTTGTAAGGACGAAATCAATAATATCAATGATTTTAACAGTGGAGACAATGAAATGCAAATAGCAATATAAATCGAAGATGTTTTCAAAGTTTCTGATGGAAACATAATGACGTGCATGAAAAAAGTTGACGCAATGGATATTATTTATAAACAAGATGACGTAAGTATATTTTTTCTATATATTTAAGTATAATTATATAAAAAATCGAAATAAAATTATTGACTCAATAGAATTTATTAATTATGATTTTATTTATTCTATTCTAATTTTAATTTGACAAATCAGTTTTAAAATGTCTGAAAATAAAGCGAAATAGTTTAAAACAATTTTTAAATATAAAAATTTTAAACATATGCAATAATACCTCGCGAGCCATAAATTTTTGGGAAAATGCGTGTACTTCGATATTTTAATTGTGCCACTCAAGAACATTCAATTTTCAAGTCGTAGCGTCAAACACATCACAGCAAGCATCCAAGCTTATACGACTACAATATGCGCCCCTCGCTGAATTTCCTTTTGCACTCATTAGCGTTCCCCGTATCATTAACAATAATTGCATACGCTATTGACGAAGCATATCCTCTCGAATACGGTATGCGAGTACAAATCTGCTCTACACTGCAGTACGTGTGGGAGTGACATTCAATGATAATTTTCACCCCCAACTCAGGAGGCAGAAGCCGAGGGCGCGATCCTAACTGTGCATCCGGAACGGAGTCTCAGTGAGGGACTATTTAGGGACATGCCGTGGATAATCGGAATCACGGATGACGGGGGTCTGTGGAAGACGACCGGTAAATAATACATGGAATCATCACCTTCTTCTGGCTGTTCCTTTCACACTCAAAGAAATCTCGTCCTATTAGAATATTTCTACAATTTGTTTCTTGAGCTCGACCTTAATTCATTCAAGATCCAATCTATTAATTCTTACTTTTTTAATTCACATTACTATCGGTCTTCATTTAAAAATATCATTTATACTTAGTAGCATATTTTATCACATGAATCATCTTCTCTAAAAACTCACACTTTCTCCAATTATTTCTAAAAATTCACGCTTGTCCAATTATAATGAATTCAGTTTTTTTTAATCTTCCAAATTCAAATACATAACAACATTTTTTTATAACTATAGAATTTAGTCATTAATTCAGTGCAGTATATATTTTAATTAGTGAAGCTATTGCAATGTAATAATGACTTGAAATTATAATTCATTAAAAATAATAAAATCGGAGATTCTTTCTTTATTACGAAACACAATTTATACCAAAAAATCTAATGAATTTAAAATACGAACATTAATATTTTAATTAATTTTATATCCTGTAACAATACATATTTTAGTATAAAGTATATATTTAGCATAAGTACTATAAAGTTTATATTGGTAACTATAATAATACATAAATAATACATAAATAATACATAAATAATACATAAAGTTCAATAAAATAGTTTTTTTTTCATTTTTTATTTTTGTTCTTATTTTTGAAACTAACTATCAAGATTTAAAAAATACGAAAAACTACAATAAAATACAATATTGGTATATTTTTAATATTTCAAAAACTAAGTGCTGAATAGTCGGAAAAAATACTTCTAGAAAAGCATAAATAATATAAAAGATTGTAATATTAATAATGCTAAATATTTTTATGATTAATATTTTTAAATAGTTTTTAGATTCGTAAAATTTGCATATAATTCATATTCAAAACAATTTATCGATATTTTAATTTTTAAAGTTGTATTTTTAAAAATAATATATATATTCTTTTTATTTTTTTATAAATTTAAAAAAGCTTCTACTATACCTTATCACTTTTCCAAATTTAAAAAAAATATTATAGATGATCACTAATAATTACTTTCACATTTTATTAATTTTTTATATATATATATATATCAAATTTTTTAATATTTAAGATAAAAGTAATTGTTTATTCAATGATTCAAAATAGTATCTTGTAAATAAAATTATTAGCATATTATAATTAATTGTAATTGAATAAAAGTTGTACATGAAAAATTTAATTGAATATGCTGAAAAGTTGATTTTTACATAATTTATAAAAACTTAAAATTAGAAATTTTGGTTATAATGGAATATTCTTTTTCTATATTATTTACTTATTTTTCATTTTTACTGTTTTATTTTATTCATTATATTCATTATATTCAATCATTTATACTTGATAATATCAAGTGCTTTCTTTTTATATTTTCTTCTCAATGGAGATATTAGAGACGAACTCTTACAAGATTATGATAATCTTCTCGTCTCATATGTTTTGTAAATGAAGAATACAATAGATAACATCAAGGAAGCTATAGAAGCTATCAATAATTTCGAAGCAAATGTGACTCTGGTGAGTAAAAATAGGTATTTACATACATATATTTTGAGGATTATATGGAACATTATTTATTGAAATTTGTATTCAAAATTGTCTAGGAATATATAAAATTTAATTTAATTTTAATTTATGAAATTTAAATTATAAATTTGATACGTTCTATAAAATTATCAAAATACAAATTAAAATCATTGCCGAATTATAATTAACATTTTTAATTTTATAAATTTTAAATATTTAATTATTAATATTACAAAGAAAGTAAATATATTCATCAATATATATTTTTAAGATTTAAGTTTATTCTATATAAATTGTTAATTATTTGAACAAAATATTATCTGTCGATTATAATTATTTTTTAAAGAATAATAATACTACTTATCTTAACATGTATGGTTTCTATTAAGTAATTAAGGCTTTGTTAAAATAAATGACTGATTAGTTAAGAAAATTAACAACTTAATAAAATCGTAATAAGATATAATTAATAATAATAAAGTTTGATATTGATGTAGATTTTAAATTGCACTATTGCAATACTTATTTTAATATTTATTAATATTAAAGTGTTGAAATTCATGCATAAATTTTAATACAGAGTATATGTTATGTTATAGAAAGTTAGTGATGCACTCATAAAATGGTCAAGTTTTGATTTTTTACAAAAACTAGTAGCAAAAATGAAATCCAACATATACTTTTATGTATTTACTTACGAAGGCACGTTTGGTAATACTTTTCAATGGAGCATTCCATTTCGATTTGGTATATTTATTGATTATTGAAATCAATAATATTCATATAATTGTTTAATTTTAATAAAATTATTATATACGCGCTGTTCATGGTGATGATCTCAATTACGTATTTCCATATTTAAACGTAAAATATGCCGATTTAGAATTATTTAATACATTGGCTGATGGAGTAATAATTAATTATATGTGTGAAATATGGAACAATTTTATGAAAATAAGGTAAGTTTAATTTATATTCATAAATACTTAATCTGATGAATTTTATTCGAATTGTAAAGGATGCATTATATAAAATAACAAAGTACACGATACAAAAAATTTGGCTCATAAATTAAAATAATGAAATTAATATATTAAAAAATTTTTCCTACTATTATAATTAATAGTTAAATTTATTTCATAATATAACAAGAATTAAAATACATAATTTAATTTATTATTTATTTATTGTTTATTTTATCCTCAAAATTATGCCACCCCTTACGATTAAAATATTATAATTCTATGTTAGTAGATTCAAAATTAAAAAGTATACAAATTTTATTATATATATATTTTAAATATAATTTTAGATTATTTTTTAAAATTATTACCTTGAGTTTTAAAAAATCTTTTAATAGTAGATTTAGTTTTAACTAATATTTCAGTTAACTGCCATTCTGATTTGATAAATAAAAAATTATTATAGCTCTAAAAAAATATCTTTTTTACGCTTTCAATATGTTCCGAAATTTCAAACTGCTGCTATTATTAATAAAAAATAGAACTAAATTTAAAAATCATTAATTTTTATCTTCATATTACCTAATTCATATTCAGGGTTATTATATCAAACACTGCTAATCCTGATAATTTTATGCAAACGTGATAAACAATCACATAAATGCACATATATATATATATATATATATATAAAATTAATGAATGTATAAGCAATAATATATATATATCTGTACTTTCATTTTAAAATCATAATTATTAATTAAAGAACTCATTCCGTAACATTATTTAAGTTTGAACATTAATTTAAAAAAATAATAATTATAAAAAATAAATTTAAAACTAAAAACCACATCGTTATTTATTAACAAAAAATGGTGATAAAGAGGCGTATTTCGAATTTATGTTAATATAAATGTATCTTTAAAATAGATAAGATAAGTTTTCGATGATATTTCTTTTTCCATAATGGATAAGATTTATATTTTAAAATATTTTATAAAACTAGAAACTATTTTTTACTATATCCACCTATATATATTTTTATGTCAATTTTATAAAGTATTTTAATCGAATACAATTTTTAGAAGAAATATTTTGTGATACTATTTAAAATGTATAATAAATTATATTTAATTATATGTTGCAATTGTTACAATATGTGAAAACTATTTTTTAATTAAATATCAATTTCAATATTGTATAGAAACCTTTATGTCCATTTAAAAATTCCTGAATCATTAATAATTATAAGAATAATAGTATGAAAGTTTTATTTGAATTATATTATAAATATCTTAAATTAAATATATTGAATTCAAATTAAAACAAACATATTTGTCGTATTAAATTTTATAATATATCTAGTTTTTTAAATAAAAATAATTGTATTATTTAAATAACCATAATAAATTATTTTATCTTTGAAATCTCGTATTTAATATTAAATATCATTTATTAAAATATATTTTTATTAATGAAAAAGAATAAAAAAGTAATTAATCGAAGGATGTTCTAAATATTTAATATTTTATATTATACCATTTAATATTTTATGCACTTATTGTAGGTATTTCTTAACAAAAATTTAGAATATTATAAATAAATATTTTATATATTATGTAAGTAATTAGTTTTTTATTAAATCTTCATAAGTTGTATGAATTTTTATTAAAAAAAAATGTAAATATAATTTTTTTTTAAAGAACATTTTTTTCAAAAATACAAATATAGAATAAATTAAAATTTTATTTTAATTCTTCATTTGATCATCATTTTTTATGTTTATAATGTAAATTTAAACATTAGAATATTTTAAATTCGAATTATAAATTCTAATAAGTAATTGATAATTACACTTAATCTTCAATTTTTTTCATATTCTAAAATGTAAATTCTATCATGATACTTATGAAGCCATAGATATAAAATTGCCTATAAACTAATTTAAAAATTTAGAAATAATTAAATAAAACTTAGAGATAACTTAAAAATTTCGTATGTATTTAAAAAAAATATGTACCAATGCTGTTAAAAACTTTTGAAACTATTTGATATTAATAAAAGATATTTTTGATTATTTTATGCTTAGATTTGAATAGAGTAAATATAAAAACAACATAGAATAATGAAATTTTTGAATTTTCTTTTTATCGAACTACACCTTTACCCAATTGTACATATTTTCTAGCAGATTTTTATTGCATTATTATAAAGAATAATTTATAGTATTTTAAACGATTTAATTACTTTTTTCTATAAAGTCTTTTTATATTAAGAATAATAAAGATTCTTTCTAAATACTATTGATTTTAAAAACATCGTAAGTTCAGTGTTTCTAATAAGAAATATATATTTTTATAAATACACTCAAATGTTTATTTTTATTAAATACTTAACGATTAAATATTCTGTGATTCTAAACATCAATTTGCGTCAAAGGAGAGTTGTTTAATATCTGTACAATAGTAAAATTTATCTTTAAGTTTTTTATAGTGACCTATTCGAATTGACTATTTATTTCTGATTTGTTTTAGAAATTCCAAATATTTTTTTACATATATATCTGTAAAACAAATATATTTTTCTGAACAATTTTTCAGATATGATAAAATACTATCCAAATATAATTCTCTTAGCAAATGAAAATAATTTGAAGTAGATAATATTTTAAAAGCAAAAATTACATTCAATGTGCTAACTAACATTATAAGAATTAACATGAATAATTATATAAATTTATATTATTTAGTCGATTAACTATGAATTATTAAAAAATATCATCACTGCTAAAAATAATAATGATGTATAATTTAATAAAATTAATTACCATTATATCACTTATAACTTTTGAACATGAATTAAGTTCTAAATTTTTCTTTGAAATTTGTACTTTATTAATTCCGTAAATTCTTATACATGTAATGTTCAGAGTACCAAGCGTGAAGCTGACTCCCAAATGGGAGCCTTATGGGATGAATCATGGATTCATGCGATTCGGCAAAGGCCGCTTCATCAACAGAGAGAATCTTCCATGCCAATCGAAGAATACATTATCGGCGAGACCAGTGATCATGCGGCTTCTTATATTTAAAAAATCTTATATATATGTGTACCACTTCTTTGGATATATTTAAATGTATTGATTCGTGAAAATCGAGCGACTTTTGTAATCAGTTTAGTGTAATACTTCAGCCAATTAAAAAAAAATAGAATCATGTATTTATTTTTTAAAGTTCTTGAAGTAATTTGAATTGATTTATTTTAATTGATTTAATTTTTCATTATTTTAAACATCAATTTATTGTTTTTTATCATTTTTATCTTTTTGTGCTAATTAAATTATTCTAAAATTATTTTTTTGTAAAAAATTTTGGTTTTCAAATTATTTAATAAAATATAGTAACCTAATTTTATTGTCGTTGCAAGTTATTGAAATCCGATAATAAAATTTTCATTTTATTTTATTATTCATTTTATACGTTGACTTAAATATTTTTAAAAATAATTTTTTTTAACTAGAATGTTCATTAGTATAATATTAATACATATAAAATATAAAATATAAATACATAAATAAAATTTATATTTATCGATATTGAATTTGTTGACGCTATGAACCTGAATAGCGAATTACACAATGTATCAATATTATGGTTTACTGTAATGCCTAATTACACAACTGTTGATTTGTGAAATATCGAAGTATATCAAATAATGATACAATTCAGCTGTATTATGGAATGATATATTAGTATCCTTTATAATTCATCTCTATAAAATAAATTCTTACAAACAAAAAATGTGCTTTTCATTTACTTAAATTCATATTAATAAATTATTTTAGTTCTTCAATTTATTCGTTTCTTAATTTTTAGTTTATAAAATAGAATTATGTAGCATATTTTTGGAACAATAATGATATTATTATTAATTTCTACTGATTAAAAGTAATTATCTCAAATAGAACTTAATCTAAATAACAATTGTTTGATGACATAGTTGAAATTTCCGTTTCATTATTGGTAATCAATAATTCAGTTTAATCATCTTTATTGAGTATAGAAACAATATGTTTCCAATTAAATAACAAAATATTTCAATCATTATTAATTATGTTATGCAGTTTTATAATTATTCATTTAAAAATAGAAAATTTATAATATTAAATAATTAAATATTTAGAAACTCAAAATATTAGTGTTGATAACAAAAAATATTTACAATTTAATCATTGATTTAATTAATTATCAATATCAGCAAACACTTTTATTTTATAAAAATATATTTATTTTATATATCTAATTGACACGTAATCATAAAACACTAACCACAAACATTCGAATACAAGTTTTACGATATTTAGGAATGTTATTATGCAAATTTAGTATTTCTTAAAAAATATATATGCTCCTGTATATTTACAGTTATAAATACATATATACACATATGTACTTCATATGTATATATGTATAATATTCATATGTATATATATATATGAATTAATTGTGACCTATTAAATAACTTTTTTTTCATTATTTCCATGTAAACCGAGGTAGAAGCTATACATAAACGTAAACAACTCGATTAAAAAATGAATGCATAAATTTGAACAATTTGTGAAAAGTTTTATTTAGTATAGTATAAAATAAACATTAAAAATTTTTAAATATTTCTTGATCATAAAATTATTTTTTATTATATCTATATTTCTAAGAATAAAAGTAAAAAGACAGATTTTATTTTATATAAATAAATTTTTAATAATTAGTTTTTCATAAAAACTGCATCAACTGATTTAATTAGAAAGTATTAAATCATATTACATTATATCAAATTATAAAATCTGTTTACGAAAATAATTATAAAATGTTTTTTTAGGTTTCAATTGGAATCAAAAAAGATTATTTTTGAAAAAAAAATTTCTATGTACAATTTTATAAAAAATTCGATTAACCAAGAGTAACCAGGTCAATATAAGAAAAATTCACATTTGAAAGATAATTTCGTTCGTTAGTATTTTCTTTATTGATTCAAGATAAAAATTTATTTAAAAATTTGTACTAGCAATTAAAAAATAAATAAAAAAACGTCCGTTCGTATTTAAAGTCTCTTACATTTTTAGATGCAGAGAGAACACAAACAATTTCCCAACGCTGCCTTTCTCTCTCCTTTCTTTCACCTATATTTATCTCGTTCTGTTTGTGTTTCTCTTTCACATTCCATTGCAGTATATTAGCCTTTTTTGCTTGGTCTCTCGCCTTTTTTATATTTTATTAAGCAACATTTTTGCTAAACTAGAAAAAGTTCCCTGGTAGAAACGAAGAGAACACAGTTGCCACCAAAATAATGACATTTGCCATTTCGAGGGGTCCATTTGATCAAAGCCGGACCGAAAACAATTATTTGACTGCTTCACAAACACGCGCAAGCAGCATCAGAGCTAACTTATTTATCTATGCAAAACGCCAATCAACGAGAAGCTAAAGAATGAGGATAGAACTATTCCCACTATCTACATACATAGTTATAGCTATGAATATACGCAACGGTTATTTTATTCAATGCAAACATATGCACCAAAGAAAGTTAACTGATAAATATTCTTTTTCTTCCAATTAATGCCGCTTTTAATTCAATAAGCACTATTAGTGATAATTGCGTGAGCTTACTTTTATTATGTTAAAAAATGTGACATTTTATTTTATATTTTTGATACATATAAAAAACAGTTCTTTAAATTATCAAATACTAAGAATAAATTTTTTAGAAATTTATTTTTACATTTAAAACGCATTAACCCTTAATAGTACTAATTTACAACGTAAATATATAAAAATTATTCTCTTTCTTGTTATTTTTATGCTTCAACTTTTAATTCATGTTTAAAAAAATATTCTTAATATACAAAACATTTATATGTAAATTATAAACACACAAAAAATAGAAAAATGATTAACGTGTACAAATACTTTAATTACATTCATTTGCTTAATCGACTTTATTGTATATAAACGTACTATTTCACACAGAAATTGAAAATAATTGTTTTACATCCGTTGCCTTAGTGTCTCTGTTTTTTGTTTTAGTTTTATACACTAAAATTAAAGTGTGTTTGATTTTTTATACTGGCAATCGTAGTTCTATATGTGTTTCAGTTTTTTATTCCATAATGAAAAGCAAGAGAATGAGAAAAAAATAAATCGAAAAGGCTATTTTACGTGCAGAACTTGCAAACTGGACCACTTTTGTTTTTTAGATTTTCAAAAGATTTGCTTGAAAAAAGGTTATCAGCTTTAAACACTTTATAATTTAATTTTATAATGAAATAATTTTAATGGAAAATTTAACTATATAGATTCAATATTTATTAGAATAAAATTCTAATACTAATGAATAAAAATAAAATTAAAATAATCTTAAATCAATATTTTATAGATCATGTTAAGTATATAAATAATAAATATATTTATTTATATGTAATATTCGAATTTATTGGAATTTATTGATTATATATTGTTATAAAATGTTTTATTTTTATAGATTTTATATTATATATTATAAAATTATTGATTTAAAACAAAATCATTATAATTCATGATATATGTATAGTTTACAATGTTTAATGAGGTACTTAATATACGTATTAAAAATTAATTTATTTTCATTATTTATAATCTCTTTATTCGGATAGTTTTATATATTTTTTTAAGATATTTTATGCTTCTATAATTATACTTTTTTTTTAGAATTACTATAAAATATTGAATACTTAATATTTAATTAAGCATGAAAATGAGAATAATTTTTCTTTTTAAAGATGGCTGAATTATATTCAAAGCATAGAACTTTTTATGATATTTTCATCAATGAAATAAACACTAATTATAAATTAGATTACTATTTATTAAAATATTTATCCACATATATTAATTAATAATTAAATATATTAATTTTAATTATTATAAAAATTATGATATATTATAAAATATATTTTTTATTGTAATAATATAAGAGCATACTAAGCAACGAAAATATATCAATATAAAAGAAAATTTTAAATTAAATTAAATTCTTGACATATTATAATTTAAAATTGAAGTTGTATTATATTGTCTATGAAATGTACGTTTAATTTTCTTTTTATCGGAATAATCCTTCTTTACAGTTTTTTTTACAGATCCTACATCAATCATGCTGCTTATTAAATCTATGTACATATTAAATGCCGTTATATTATTAATCAATTTATTTAATATGAAACTTGGAGAAAAAGAAAATTTACGTAGATTTAATCTCATTCGATTCGGAATTATAAGAATTATAATTAAATTTACATTTGAACATCGACGATGCACCAAAAAATTCTGAAATAAAGAACAGCATATAATTCCGATGAATGAGCTTCGAAATAACCGAATTACAGAATACGGAAAATCATTTAGCATCCGAAGTAATAATATTACTAAGCTTAAAATACGTATTCATAATACAGGAATGTTCTTAATTAACCTAAAATCCTTAGGATGATTCAACCAAAAGTAAATAAAGTACCTAAACATTAGTTTGAATTTTGTAATTTAAGAAGTCATGCTTATCTCTTAATACTTATATTCGCTATACCTAAAATAAAAATTAAGGGTGAATTTTGTAAATGAAAGGAATGTATAGATCATTAAAATTTTTCCAGTCTGTCTGTTCAATATTACAGCATGCACTAACGAACTCACGTGAAAATAAACGTGGTAATAATGTCAGTACAGAGTACCAACAAAATGACGGGCAGAATTAGAGAACCTGTGTAACACGGAGACGAGTATACCTAAAATAAGCGAGTCACATGATAGCAGTTCCGGGCAGTAACAGTGGTACAGACAATACACTAATGCGACGTATTGTTCGGATACGTAAAAATTGCCGCTCGTTACGCAGTACAATAGAAAAGCGACGCGAAATCTTCGTTGCCGTGTAGTTGGCGACTCGGGCAATGCCTCGGTTAGAATAAAGCCACAGAAACGTGTATAATGGCGTCCGTATGCGTCTGCATTCGAAGTTTCTCTGGGAAAGATGCAACCTCGTGCCGGGGATAAGGGCACCTAACTTCGCTAGTTGATTCGCAACTGAGCTTAATATTACCTTACCTTATGTGAATAATCCGCTGCTTTACCAATGCATTACCCCCGGAATGAGTTTATGTACGAACATACGAGTATTGCTGAAAAGTCTATGAAAAAGTTTGTTGACTTACGTTACTTAGTTTGTTATCTTCGAATGATTCACCGGACAAGTGTCGAGTTGAAACTTCTTCGCTTTTCATCGCGTATCAGACTCCAATTTAGTGTCGATGCCATACTTCAAGTACGTTCACTGTATTCGAACTAGCAGGTATTCTGATATTAAATCAGAATTAGTTATATAAATTTCATCATTTATAAATTTATTCTTATATTTAATGATACTATTTTATTATTTATAAACCATAACAAGGGTATCATTTTAAGGAACCATAAATCAAGTCTATAACATTTACAATGCAAGAAAAGTTCCTCTCTAATAGACAAATTCTATTTCTTTCTAAACATTTTTTATACAAATACGAATATCTCGTTCCAGAATTGATAAAAAAAAACCAATAGAATAAAGTATAAAAAATATTCTGAAGTATTTTATATTGCATATATTAATTTTTTATACCCAGTATATGTTTCTATATAATTTTAACATCGAAAATACAAAGCAAGGTAAAACAGCATGTACGAAATAATTAACGGTCTAATATCATCTTCTGTTTTACATACATGTCACAAAGATAAAGAGATGAAATGAGAGAGAGACAGAGATAAAGATAGAAAGACAAGATCTGTGGAAGCTTACAATCAATCGATTAAACGTGAGCGTATGAAGCAACTCGAATAAAATTAATAAAAAGAAAAAAGTAAAGTAGATACTTTTTCAAAATAGAAATATCATTAAAAGCTCCCTTGGATTGAATCATCACGAAATTTTTTATTTTATTTTTAATTTACCTTGGATTCCTTTACATCATTGGCGTGATTTATTTTTTTTATTATTATTTTTATTTATAAAATAACTTGTTTTTTAATTATTTAGATTCTGTGATATATTTTTTATTATTATGTATATTATATATACATTTATTTATATTATATGTTTACTTTTATCGTTATATATAGAACTATACGTTACGCATGAATTATTGTGACCAATATTTTCAATATGATTAAAATAGTAATAACTAATATTAATATGCACGTATTTTTTATCTTTTAACATTAATAAAAAATACAATTTGATAACTTTAAATCAAATAAAGTTTCATTACTACTATTTAATATAAGCCAGTTATAATTAAGCATAATGAAATTAAAAACAGATAATTAATAGATTCTAGAGATACGAATGATTACAATTGAATAAATAAATACGAGGGATTAAATCTGATATTTAAATAAAAAAATATTTACTAATACATATTGTAATAAGAATTAAAGTTTGGAACACAAGTAAAATTTATTTCTTTATAAAGTTTCGTATATCCATTAAGCTCTTTAAAAAATGTTTAAGCGAAATACTGAATCTTCTATTGAACTCAATCAAAAATTAATTTAGAAGTTATTGAAAATTTAAATATAGATTTACTCATTAATAACGAGATAATATTAAAAATAAATCAGATTTGAATATTTACCTGAAACATAAAACAAGAATTTTTTATGATGAAGAATATAAAAAAAAATATTTTTAAATTAAATACATACTTGTCTACTACAGAAAAATTAATAAATAATTTACAATTATATATGTGTTTATATATATTCAGTATAATTAAAATTTTAATACTTTAAATACAGAGACATATATTGTTTAAATTGCAATAAAAACGTAATTAATTAGACAGCAGTTGTTAAATGGTTGATTAATATATTAATGAATAGTTATAATATAATATTATAATATAGTTTATGTTAATTATCTTTATTGAAACGTATAATTTCAATTAATAAAATGTCATATTATAATTTTGCAAATGAAACCTATTTTTTTAATAGATACATACCAAGATTTTTGTAAAAATCGTAGATTTAACATATACTATATAATTTATGATAGATTCTTAAAATAAATAAAATTTAATTTGTTGAAAATTTAAAATAATATAATATGAAATAATCATCACATTGATATTAAAAAACACAAATGATTAAATTAAAATTACATTTAGTTTATCATTCATTTAATATATCAAAATTTTTTATCAATATCAATATGCAAAATTTACAAATAATTATATTAAAAATAATCAATTGATCTTTATAAATTGAATATTGTTAATGAAGCGATATTTTGAGTAGCGCAGTTCAAGTTATAATAAAGTATTAAGGTAAAAGAAAATAAAAGTTTGTATAAAATTACATTCAATAATCATAAAAAAGAAATTATAAAAAAACTGTTTAAATATATACATTTTTTGCATAAATTTCGTGTATAAATGTATATAACAATGAAAAATTGGATCGAAATAATGTATTTAAATTTTTCTGAAATGATCTAAAATATTAATAAAGAGTTTTTTTAACATTCTACAATTGTCCATAAAATATTTGTTATAATAATTCAAAAGACAAAAATGCAAAAGAAAATATAAAGTCTAATAATAACTAAGTAAAGAAAATAAATAAACCTTCATACTTTCAAAAGTTGAGTAATTTATATTTTATTCTGTTCATAGTAAAGGATTTATTATTTGGAAAAATAAAAAAGTTAAAGAGAAAATATGCTACAATTTTTTAAAGCTAGAACAAAGCAATAAATAAATTTATTTATATTTGCTAAAAAAAACATTTTTTAGAACAGTAATATACGAGTACATCACTTTTCTATTGACACTATAAAAATACATGAATCTGTTTATTTATATACTTAATTGATACCCGAATTTAATAAAATAACATCGAATTAAAAGAAAATTATGTTAAATTTAATTATTTTAAGAAATCTTACTAATTACTTTAATGATTTAATACAAATTATTTTTTCTAAGTAATTAAAAATTTCAATTATCATTGAATATAATTAGGTTTAACTAAGAAAATAAAAATAGAAATGAATACATATTTATTTAAAAGAACAATATTTTTGTACACACCAGTCAGTTAATAAATAATCTTCGAAAATTTTCATAATATCATATTATCCACGCAGAGGAATTTAAATTTGAAATATAAATTATTTATAACCAAGAGGATATTTTCGAAGTCAATGCATTTAATTATCATAACAAATCATGCAAAATTAAAAAATTATGTTATACTTGCTTTTTTACAATTATTTTATATACAGCCAAATTTTCTAAATTTTATTATCATAACAAATCATGCAAAATTAAAAAATTATGTTATACTTGCTTTTTACAATTATTTTATATACAGCTAAATTTTCTAAATTTTATTATCATAAAAATAAAATTTACAACTAAATATTGCCGTAGAATAAGATAATTAATTATAAAATACTTATTATTATAATTATATAATATCAGATCTAGAGATAAAGAAAAAGAATGAGATGGATAAAGGCAGAAATAATTTTTGCAAATATGGTTCACTTGCTCAGTTAGTTGAAACTAACGTGCTTATATCTTGATAGAACATAAAAGCTTAACTAATCGATAATCGAGGAAAAATTTAGAAATAGTCATGTCATAAAAAGCTGAGGAATTAACAAATATTTATTATTGAATTTAATAATACCATCTTTACTTCTTTTACTCCTTTTAACATTAAATTTTAATACTAAGCCGAGGACTATAATTTATTAGACTTACTTTAGAGTATAATTAAAGCCATATATAATACTTAAAAAATAAAAATTAAAAAACATGTTATGAACAAAATTTTGATAATATTTATCATAAACTTATATATAAGTTTTTTAAATTTAAAAATTAAATTAAATGAAAAAAGCAATTCCAATTTTAGTTTAATATTTGAAAACATATAAACAGATATTCTGTCATTGATATAACGTAATTAATTTTAATATAATTTAATATCTAAAATTTTTTAATAGTCTTATCTATAATTATTTTCTGTACTGAATGCAAATTTATATGCTCTGTAGTATTGTATTATGTGAATGTTTTTAATGTTGTCTAGCCATTTATAAATATTATATGTCAGTGACTATATATAAATTCAAAAATATGTTACATATTTAAATGTGAAGCCTGTAATCCATATATAAAAAAATAGTTACATATTCTACTTACACACTTGTTATATCGAATAAAACTCGCGAGCGTGGGGCTTTATAATAGATATAGTATAATAATTTTTCATGATTCTTGTTTTTCGATCAATTAAAGTAAAAACAACATATATTTTAAATCAGAATTTTTAATATTTAAACGAAAATATTAATCATAAAAATATATTTTATAAATTTATGCGATTTCATTTATAATAAAACGTAAATAAATTATGTATTAAACTTTTTGAAAGTTTAATTCATAAAAATAAAATATCGAAAAATTACTTATTGAAAATTTTCTTTAATTTAAACAGTAAAAAATCGAATTTATTATTTTCATTGTATATTTATAAGCGTTACTACTTTAAAATATAAAATTTTCAAAAATTGTAATTTGAATTAATTATATTGTTTAGATAAATTTCGAATTAAACATTGTTATTATAATCACATATACTAGTATTTATATAAATATTTTACTGCGATAAAAAATCTTTTAAAAATATAAATAAATTTATACTAATAATGTATATATACTAATGCTATTATCGATAGTCTAAAATTAAGAAAAATTATGTTTTATGATATGAAGAAAACTTAAAAGGATTCTTAAATTAACTAGAATAGTACTGAAGAATCAGCGATTAAAAATTTTTTTTTAAACTACTAAATCGTTGCTTAAAAATGACTAAAGAATTATCGTCTTGCAACAAACGAACAATAGTCATGAAACGAATGGTAACCATCATCCATTGCAGCCGTATAACAGTAAAACTATAGCCAAGCATCGCATATGAAAAAAGCAAGAGTTTATCCCGAAAATTAGTAGCTTCGGTTATGTATGTGCTTGTATAGGTATCGATTTACCAATCGAGAGTAGATAATAAAATACAGGATTACATAAAAGATGTAAAGATTCAAGTTTGACATAAATAGCATTTTGAATAAGCAAGCGTCATTTCACATTAGTCAGCCATATTATTATTTTACTCATACGAAAATTTGATCAACGACGTCTCAGCGATAACGTATATCTGTCAAGCTACACTAACGAGTTAATAAGTATAAATCTTTGACAAATCTATTTTGTTCGGTTCCTGTATAATTTCACATTCAGATATATAATTATTCGGAAGCTTTGCGAGAAACTCTCAGAATTGAAAAGAAATTAGAGTTTTAAATGCTTATCAATTTATAAATACATGTAAAAAATTTAATATTTTCGTACATTCACTTTGAATTTTTTTTATTTGTTATGTTTTTATTTAACTATGTTTTCTTATTTAACTTACGTGGTATAATTATTATTATTTTCAATATTTATTGTATTTTCAACAATTAAATATTAATTTGTAAAAATATACAGTTGAAGGTTAAAATATCATATGAATATATATAAGTTAATGAATATTGTATTGAAGTTGAAATTATTCATATCATATTACTGAATGAGTCAATTCATTTAAAAAGAAATTATTCGATCATTAACTACTTCAAAATATTAAATATAAATAACTTTATTGTCGACTTCCAAATTGTATAAAAGATATCAAATAAAAGAACGATGAACGCGAAACAAAATAATAAAAGTCAATAAAAGACTAATAAATTGAAACCAAAAAAAAACACAAAAAAGGGTATATAGCAGCAAATTCGCCATTTGTTCAAAGTTTAAACATTTGAATAATTTTTTCAAATTAGAATCGTATTTAGTAAAATCAAATTTATAAAACTATGTATTCGCACGTACTTTTATTACATTTATTTCACTTGGCGACTCGTGTACAAGTTCGCAAGCATACAAATGAAGAAGTGTACGCGTATATATACATGCACAGTTTGGATATACCAATGGAGGTGCAAATGATATGGAAAACCACGACGTGTTCGCCCACGTGCGACAAAGTCAAATCCGTGGATATCGTGGCGCGGATCCCAGAGGATTATATTTGCGAGAGGATTCATCAGACTATCGTAGGATTTCCAAGACCATGAAAAAGAGTCAAGTAAATTTTGGTTAAGATATCTAGTATCGTTACTAGCGACTTCTAGCTTTTACTAATCATGTATTTGATTACATCTATTATTTGCCTAATAGACTATATTCGTATAGCGTATCTACTACCTTACATAGTTAAAAGCTCTACTCCTTTTCGATGACTGTTAATTTATTTTTCTAAAATAAAGTAAAATATTTGTCTATTATTACAAGATAAATTAGATAATTAAGGAGATTTGATTCAGTACATCATTGCTATGTATTTATCTTACATTAAGTAGCTAGAACTATTTAAATATAGTAAGATATGTATTAAAATTTCAAAAATGTATTTTTTAAGCATTTAATTACTAATTCTTTTATGAAAAATGAATATTTAATGTATTTATTATGTTATATTTTAAATCATAATGATCACTGTGTTTTAAAAATTTTCTTTTTTTATTATATTATGTAGCGAATTGAAATAATTATAGACAATATTTCACACACCGTTGTGTAATAAAGCATCATTTTCTTAGGTATAATAATTTTAGATAATATTATTATTTTTCCATTATATTTTATTGTTATTTAATATCTCTAATTGTGGCTAAAATATCCAAATTCTATTGCATAGAGAAAGAAAAATTAGAAAATAAAAAGAATATTATATTTATTATTTAATATTAATTTGCAAATAATTCATTTGGTATACTTGAACACTAAATTTTCATTACATTGATATAAAAAATTAAATATTTTGACATAATAGTTTGTGTGTTTTAAATATGAATATCATTTATATTCAGTTAAAAAGAAAGTGTTAATTATACTTTTGGTAACTATATTTAAATAATTATAAAAGTTAAATTAGAATTAAATACAAATAAATTTTACTTAATGTATATTATTTTAATGATAAAGTACTTCGTATATTAGTATATATTTATTTAATTATTAGTTTATTAGTTTCTTATATAAACAAAATTATTGTGATGTGCAGTAAATAGTAAATAAATATAAAGAGGATTAATTTTTTTTATATGTTAATTATTTATTTAAAAGAACTTACTTTACCTATTCTTACATTAGCGGAAATTCTTTAAAAATATTTTTTTAGAGACTTCAGAATATATATTATAAGTAAAAATTTTTTTTAATGTTTTTACTGTTTATATTTATACTTGTTTCTAAACTATTTTCTGTAAAAACTATACTAAAATTTCAACGAATTGGATCGTACATTAATTACAATCGAATTTATTGCCAACACTAAAGCTACCTTACCTATAATATTATTGGAAATAATATGATTATTTATAAAAAAAATATTTCAATTAAAAAAAAAATTAATTTCATGTAATAAAATTAATTATTTTTAAATGATTATTTTAAAAAAATTATACTTATTTAATAGAATTATTTGTTTTATATTAAATTTCAAAATTATTTGATTTTTTTTTAAAATATGAAATAGAATTAATGTATAAACATTTTAATTGTTTTATATATACTTAGATTATTGAATAAATTTTAGGATTTCAAAAATAAAATAAATTTCATTACTTAACCTAAGTTTTCCTAGCTTTTTATTCAATTGTAATTACAAATATTATTTAAGAATCAAATTTTTTGTATTATTTCCAAATACATCAAGTTATTACAATAATCTTTATGAAGTAAAACTTTTATTGTAATAAAAAATTGCACACAGCATTATATTAAACGTAAAAAATATATAATATAGAGACTTATGAGATTTTTAGTTGAAAATAATTACTTAAACGAAATATTTAGCGTTAACAAAATTATGTTAAAGCGAATGAAAAAGAAATTTTTGTTATTGAATAAGAAAATATGTAGAAGATAATTAGTAAATAATAATAATCAAATAATACTGTTTAATTGTAATAAAAAAGGAATGTATTTTTAGAAATTATTTTTTTTTGTTTCAAATATTATAGGAAGATTTTATTAAGAAAAATTTCGATATTCAGATTTAAAAACAGAAAAATCAGCGACAAAGATATTGTTGTATTTTAAGTTATCAAAATATTATAAATCAAACATGCAGTATTAAGAGTTCATTTATTCGTATGAATAGTGAATTACTCAAAATATAAAAATATGACAGATGTCAAATTAAAGACAGATAAAATATTTTTAAGTTAATAAAGAGAATTCTATATTAGTTTTTTAATTTTCTAAAAGAAATTTCATTTCATTATAATTAATTGTATATGTGAAACTTTTTTATATAGAAAGAAGAAAACTTTCTTAAAATACTGAGTATAGTACTTTATAGTACCTTATTTTATAGAAAAATAAATAAATTTCTAAAACTGTAAAAATCAAAAGAACTTTTAGCAATGCTATTTTAATAAATTATAATTTAACTGCTTAATTAAAAAGTATTTTAATAGATATTTTAATATACAATAGATAGTCGGGAGTTTGTACTAGCATAAATTGAAGTGCCTCAGGTGACATTTGTTAGATTATACATTTTCAAAGTTTCTCCATCCTCTTGCAAATTTTCAAGAAGATTGGGCGTCGCTTTACTTTAGCCCCTACATTTCTCCCTGCGGCTGTAGAAGTGTAGAAAGACAAGAAAAGCACCCCGACAATACATGGAATAATAACTCCGGTAGATCAGCCCGAGACAGACTCCAACTTTGTTCATTATTCTAACAATTAGGGGCTTCCAATGACACGAGCAGCTCCCCTCCTAGAAACGGTCGCTTATTTTTAGTTCTGCACATGTGTGTTTTCTTACTTGGTGTATCTCATAATTCTCGGTGGTCCAACTGTCTGTTTGCACGTCACAAATCCCAAGTTTTTCTTATTCTTAAGAAACAGCTGTTATTCTCTCGTTATCCATGTAATTATAGGTACTTTACTCTAATTATTATTAAGTTTTGGAGGATAGATACAAAGCGAGAAAAATTGGAACAACTTAGCGAAGAAATTAAAGTAAATTTGTTAAAATATCGATCAGATACTTTACAACCATTAATTTTTTTCTTTTGTATTTTTAAATATTTTATTTTAGTAAAATAATACAAAAAATAGATTTATTTAAACAAGATTAAGATGCCTAATAAAATATTGTTAACAAAAAATTAAATTAATATTTACTCGCTTTAAAATTTGTTTTTATGTAAATTATTTAAAGTATCTTCTAATATAATTTTTTTTTTAATCTCTATGATACGTTCAACATTTGAAATGGAAATTTATAACATTAATTCATGTAAGTGCAAAATTTATAAAGTGAAAAATCAAAGGTAGGATTAATAGCAACAGTTAAAGCAATTATCGATAATAATAAAATAATTTATTGATACATCTGAATATAAAATAAGTTGTTCATTGATATATATATATATATATATATCCAATTAAATGTACCGTAGACTCGTAAAATAAATTTCCTCATGCTGTGTCATAGACGAAACAAAAGATACATACCAAGGCCTACTCGTATTTATAATAATTGTATTTTTTAACGCTTTGAGATTCATATTTATATATTATTGGATAGTTTCTAAATTATTTAAATAAATGAAAATTTAATTAAATTTAACAAAGTATAATTATAATACAAATAACTACAGATAATACGTAAACAATTATCTACAACACCACCAACAGTATGAGTTAAAAAATTTTCGTTAGGAGTTTTGATGAAGTAAAAATCTTAATAGAAGCAGCGTAAGTATACATTCATGTTTTTGTAATGTACGTGAAATTGACAAGTACTACCATAACATGAAGCAGCAGGGAAACTACTGCCGAGAAACTATAAACCACCGAACAGATGGTAGCTTTGTCCGATGTTCGACCAACAAAGCTTAACGCTAATATTCTCTATGAGAAAGTTCGCTTGGCGTTAATACCAGTCATTGTCACTGTTGTTCGTTTCATCCGAAGAAGGAAAAATCAAGAGATCCAAAAAGTCGCGAAGTACTATTGAAAGTTATTTTACTCTTTTACCGTACTCTGCTTTATTTTTTATTTGAATTTTTGATTTATGTACTTGAAATTTTCGTATTGATACATATATTAAAAGTTTCTTTAAGTTGTATAAAAATTTTGTATCTCATCTGTAGAAATCATAAGAGTATACGCAGTACTGCAATTAAAAATAATTTTCAGTGATATATGTATTTTTAAATATTAGTTAATTTCATACAGTACCTTTCAAGTGCACTTTACGAGGTGAGTATTTTTGCACGTTTATGAAATGAATATGCATTCAATGATCAATTCCTATTACGTGCATCCATTGTTATAGATTAAGGTAAACAGTTACGAAAACGGCTCCACTATTGGATTTAAAAATCTAAATCAATCCTTAATTTTATTTTATAATTTATTTTAATTTATGTGGATCATTTACTATATTTAGTGAGTCAAAATAGCTCGATTATCAGAATAGATTTCGGAACAAAACTATTACAAGAAAGCTGCGGAAAAATTGAGACTTTGATAAACTGAAACAATAATACAACACAAACATTCGACATAATGTCGAAAAATCTTCCAAAGTTATGAAAGTACGGTACATAATTATCGACAGTTAAGTTAAGAGAAAATGAGCGTAAAGTGAGCTTAAAATTAAACGAATAATCACTGGAGATTGGTAAGCGACATGTGCCTTAGGTAGGGTAGCTTTGAGGAAGCGCGAGTGGCTGCACTCATTGCAGAAACAACAGCTCTGACGGTTGTTCGCGGCTTAACGGGCCATCGTTAAGCATCGGCTTCAAAGACTAGAGATGGCTGTTGATATGCTCGTCGGGGCTCGCGTTCTCAATCGTTATTAATCAACCCGAAACATAGGTTGCCTTAGTAACGGCTTCGCGCTCGCTCTTTCAACGATAGCATCCTCGATGCACCACGTTTACTTGGCTGACGATACTACAATTAGTACCCTCTTTATGAACTTAGATCGACACTGCTCTTGAATTTTTATTAATCGAGTGTGACGCGCGTTTCCTTTGGTCAACCAATTATTCTTCGCACTGAACACACGTCTATATTCATATTATAGTTTTTCTATCATTAATTTTTCATCTCATGGAATATTATATTTCAAAATAAGTGAATCCGATATCTCCATGATACTCTATTTATCTCGTATGCTTTTTTGATGTAAAGAATATGTATAAAATCACGTACATTTATTTTAATTCATTCGTTAATTTTATTAAATAATAATTTTTAATAACTTTTATTTTAATGTTATTTTATAATAAATATAATTTTTAATTTTATAACAATTGAGTAATAATTGAATAAATTAAACGTTTATCTTTATAAACAAAAGTACACAATTGGAAACTTGATTATAAGCTAATGCGATAGTAAAATATATAATTTGTTTTTCTTATAAGAATTAACACTGCATTTTACAGAAAATAATGTATGAATTGAAAGTAAATAAGCACATTTTGGTAAACGTCATTTATTTTATATGCGTTTCATTATCCTATGTATTTGATACTCTAAACAACAAAGTTCTAACTACGATTATTCGAATTCGTTTTTCTGCTGCAATGCCACACATACTTATGAGTACTGAGGATACTGTGCATAGATTGCCAAAATCGTTTTGATTACACTTTGAACAGCAGAAATTTACTTGCCCTTTGATAGGAAGTAATTATTTTTTTTAGAAGCGCTAGGATGAAAATCAATCGATTTACTATTTCTCACTTTAGATCGCGAATTTTTATTTTTTATGTGATTATACATATGCATATATGGTAAAAAAGATTTTATAAATTTATTAAATAGTTATTGTTAGCTGTTTGTACTAAATTTATTACATCGAAACTTCATTCGAGATATAAGCTGCTTTTATCTTCTGTAAATAATCATATCAAATTTTAATATGAGAATATTATTAAGCTTGATAATTGAATACCAAATGTAAATCCGTTTATAATTTAATATTTCATTATATAATATAACACATTAATAGAAAAAAACAAATATTGTTAAAGAAATAAGATTAAAAGTAAAAATCAAAAATATTTTTAATAAATTATATATTTATTAATTTGTTAAAGTAGATTCAACTTTAAAATAAATCGTAGTAAATATAATAAGTAATTTTAAGATAAAGGAAATTATTAATTTGTACTGTTAAAACTATTCACAGTCAACATTCCAATTATAAATAATTCACATTCAATTTTTAATATTATTATTCATTCTCAAAATAAAATATTTTAAATTAAATTTAGAATACATTAAATATTTTCTTTTATTTTCATATTACAGAGAATATTATAATTAAATATTAAATTATATTCATTTAAAAAATTCTTAAATATGTAGTAAATAAGTATGTAAATACTCAATATATATATTTTGTTATATAATATTAGATACATAATATTTAATGACTATTTTCAATAATTTAAAGATTAAGTAATAAATATAAGAAAGAATAATTTATATTTTTAGTAGGTAGTTTCATGTATATTTTTAGTTAAAATTATATATATACAGATATATTTAGAAAGATTTATAAATACATATTATAAACTCGTAACTTTTTTGTCAATCGATAGTATGAATAAAAAATAATATAACACTAAACATATTATTTACAAGCGATGTATATTTTTGCGTAAGAAAAGAAAATAAGCTGTGATACTTTTCTTTGTACAAGGTTAATAAGAATTAAAAGTTTCGACGAGTATTTACCTACTATTCAAAAAACAGCGTTGAAAATTATATTCCGACTAAAATCCTAGATCTTACTAGTCTATAAATTATCGATGAATGTTCGTTGTAAAAGCAAGTTTTTGATGAAAAGCCGCAACCACGGTAACTGAACAAACTTAGGAAAGTTTTCTTTATCATTATTTTTCTTTTCAGTATCTTTTTTAAATTTTTATAATATTTTCTATTTATTATAATTATTCTTTTTATTAGCTACTAAATGATATATATTTCATCAGTTGTATTTTGATTTGTTTGCACAACAGACTGTGGTTTTCTTAATATATTTATCATATATATTTATCATATATATTTAGAATAGTATTGTAATAAAAAAAGTAGTAATTATAATTAGGTGAATTATATTTTTTTAAATAAAATATTGAAATTGTATAAAAAATAAGAAAAATAAGATTACAATTAAAATTATGCATAATTGTACATATAATAACAAGATTATATAAAAGAAGTTTAATGTCTCGGGTAATTTTTACCATCAATTTTTTCTTTTAATATTAATTTATTTATAAACATTAGTTACTTATATATAATAATAAAATAATGGAATAAAATATATTACCATAAAATAATGATAATTTTACATTTATAATGTAGCTTATAAAATAAAACAATTATTGATACTATCAATACATGATAAAATTTTTAAGATTTTACATAATAGTAATACTGTATTAATTACGTCATAACAATATAATATTTAATTTATTACTGTAATCTTCGAAGAGGAAATATATATATATAAATTTATACAACTATAAGCAGTATGTGATATAATTTCTTCGATTTACTTTCTATAAAAATATAATTAGTATGAGATTATACCAGCTAACAAGCTCGATACATGTATAATATTATTAAATATGGAACGAGATATTTTCATTCATCCAAAGTTCATTATGCAGGTAATATATATTTGAACAAATTTATCTATATTTAATAATATCATATGCTTTAAATCTAATGTTTATTACGGTTAAAATTATAAACAATAAGTTTAATATAAAATAATATTTATTATTATAATTTCTACATTTAATGCTAAAATAATTATCTATAACTAATCTTACATTATTTCATTATAATATTTTCGAAATTCAATATAAAATTAAATTTCAGATTACCTATTTTATTAAGTTAAATATATTCACATTTTTTGGTTACAAAATTATAGTGTTAAACTGGTACGATTTGATTTTAATAATTTTAAAAAAAGAAAAGAATATTAAAAACAGAAGGCTAACTATAGCAGTATATTAAATAAAACATAATTTTTTATATCGTAAATTATATTTTTATTTTTATTTAATACAAAATCCGAATTTGTGACTTTTGAAAAAATTGATATCTATAAACAGTTATAAATTTAAAAAATCAGTAAAATTTTAATAATAAAAAATTCCTTCTATTTCATTCATATCCCATATGAATAATAACAATAATTACTACTATAATTAATCAATATTAAATTTAAACTGTATTATCCTTCACATTTTAATAAATTCATTTAAATAATTAATAATAAAAATTATTTCTAAAGAGTTTTATATGTAATAAATAATTATTTTACAATTTGAAATAATAATATATTGAATAATTAAAAAAATTAAATATAAAAAATTATGTAAAATTAGTCAGTTTAATATTAAAGAAAGATAAACATATTAGGTATGATTTCAATTATTCACAATTAGTGTAAAGCATTTCGAATTTAAATAGATATGTAATGCTGCTTCCAGCATATGATCTGCTTCCAGCTATATCAATCATACGTTTTTAAATATTTATAATTAATAACAATTCTATTGTGCTTGTAAAAAAATATACATCACTAGTTCTTAATAATTAAATAATCCATAATTTAACCGTATTTTTTAATTTATTAAGAAAGAAACGGTATTAACTTAACGATTAAAACTTGCTAATTAGAACAGGATAGTTATTACAATAATTACCTTATAATGATTTACATACAAACTTTAACTGTGGTAAATTTAATTTCTGTATTTTAAAATTTCCTTTAATATGAATAAACTTATTATCGTTTTATATAAACTTTATATTTAAAAAATGCTAAGAACGTTAATCAATTTTCCATCGGATCCTATTAAAATTAATTATGACCAAAAGTTTTGATTTTAGAATATAAATTTAAATTGAAAGAAATAATAAATTAATTGATAACGATTATTATTAATTTATTTACTTATAGAAATATGTAGAAAATACAATAATTATATAGATTTAATCCTAGAAATTTACATCAGTAAATTTTTACATTATCAAAATCTATAAAACAACAATATTAACATAACTAGATACATTTTTTAAAATTTGATACTATATTTTTTCTTTTCTCTTTCTTTCTCTTTCTATCGTATTTTATTCTCTATTTCTTATATTTGCATATATAAACCACTATTCACATGTGTTTAATCATGGAAACTAGGATCAGAAAAGTTACTGTGCAGCTATCGCCATTGCATCGCTATGGTCACAATATCACTAACAGTATGAAATACGAATTATAAAAATTCAATAGGATAATAGTGACTGGATTCGACATATCAACTATAAACTTTAGTTTAGTTATACAGAAGCTTGTTCAAATCCTAGTATTATTTCTTTGAGGTTCAATTTTGCGGTGTAATTGAGCAAAAGAGCAAATATGAGTAATTTTGAATTTTATTTTGGTCTCTTTTTCTTTGTAACTCAATTTCTTTTTTTACAAAATCCTCAATTACGAATTGATGTACTTGAAATAGAATATATATATATATATATGGAACTGAGTAAAACCATTTTCATATTATATATTTTCTGAATAAAATTTAGTAGGTATCTTATATCATATACCTAATAATTTTACCGTTGCTTTTAAATTCATTAATTTTATGACACTATACCATTAAAGAGTATTCAAATTTTTTATGTATGCATATATAAATTCAAAATCATGATACATATTATTCTATTAATAAATTAAAGAGTATTTAATAATATTATAAAATCGCACTATTATTAAAGACTTAAAGACTTTTTATTTTTTTAAAAAAATATCTATCTTTTTAATTGTTGAATATATTTTTTCGAGATTCCGGTAATTAGAGGTCAGTGAAACGATCGTGCACTTAAATTCCTTAGCACCAGTGCCTCATATGTAAAATCGCAATATTAGATCATAGGCATAAATACAAATTAATTTTTGCACTTTGCTCGAATTGCATATTTATTATTTTGTTCATTCATTTGTACATTAAGCCAATTTGCCATTGTTTTTTATTTATTGTTCTATTATCATTACAATTATTACAGTAATATTATAGGAATATAGAAAACATATTTTTGAAAATTAGGTTAAGTTTTAAATACATTCAATAAAACATGTTCTATTCAATCATATATATATATATATATATATAGACAATATTCATTTTTTCTTTAATATGTAAATTTTAATTAAAAAGTTCATTAACCTTTTGAACATATTAAATTTATAATAATTTTTAAAATTATAAAAATAATGAAAAATATGAAAATGGTTAAATTAATTTTTAATTGTATAATCCACTTTTATAATTTGGCGTCCATAATTTTTTTATTATTAATTTAATTATGAAAAACATTTATTTGAGCAGCAAGAAACATTATAGTTGAAAATAAAATTATTAATCTGAATATTTTTAATTTAATCAGAATTAATGATTATATTTTTTCAATTATTTAATAAAAGAAAATGATTTTGTGCATAAAATCGATAAAATTTAAAACATGTTCGATTAATAAACTTTTAACTTTATACCACTAATCAATTTTCTTATTTTTATGTTTAAAAATTATGTTATTTAGTAAGAAATATTGTTAAACGTTAAACTTGTTATAAAATTTACGTCACTATCATTACTATATTCTTGTGCTAACAAGAAGTAACAGTAGTAAGGGTCAATATTTGTCAGGCGCATTACATCACATGTAAATCAAACCATACTGTATAGTGTGCATCTCTAGTCCACTACAACGTTTATTAAAAGTAACTATCTATTACGTACGATCTCAAAATAATTTATTACCAAATAGTTGCTGAAAAAAATGTTAGTATATTTTAATATAATAAGTCTTTATAAAATTTTAGATAAGTAGTAAATTTTATTTATTAGGATTATGGATAAAAATTATTTTTTATTAGATTATACAATATCTGGTTAAAATACATTTTTTCGTAAATTATGTAGATGATTACTTATTTAAATATTTATAATTATTAAAATGTGCATTAATTTCATAGTCTTATAAAACATAATTATATGCATTTGATTTAAAATAGCTCTAAATTTTAAATAATATTTTTAAATTTATTCAAAATAAATAATCAAAAAACGAATTATATTTAAAAAGTTTAATAAAAGTGAAATATCTTAATATCAATCAGAATGTAATATAAAAATTGTATTTATTTCTCATAGTTTAATTCAATAAACATACAGTTTTTGTTTGGTATCACGACTATGTGATGTCAAAGATTAAAAGTTTCAATCTGACAACCGTAAAGTCGTACGCATCCTCTTTATATCTAATTATATCTAAGAAGAATTTCAATCATTATTTTATGTACAAGACTTCACTTTATCATTTATCGCTCGTGCATCAATATTTCAAGTGCTAACGTTACTTACGCGCATATACAAATATCACTCGAAAATTTATAGAAACTTGTTCTATACAAACAGATACTTCTAAAGTACTTTACACCCTAGTGAAATATTTTAGAAATATTTTAAGTTAGGATTTACCAATTCTAAGATATAAGAATATCATGTACACATATATCAATTATATACAAATATTAAAAAATAATGAAAGATATATTATTTCTATTCCTCTATTTTGCATTCAAATATCTAAAATAGTTATAATGATGAAATCTTAAGATTTTTTCTAGAAAATTTCTGAAAATTAATTTAAAAATTTGTTAAAATATTTTAATAACTATATGGAAAAAATTGATACATATTTTTTCATCTTTAATTTTTTTTGAATTTTGAATTTAATAATATTTATTAATTTACTTTAGATCAAACTTAAAAATAAATTACAAACTATATATTTGAATTTTTAGTACTGGTATGAAATTAAATAAAAATTTTAAGTTTTCATTATTAAGAAAAATTTCTATAAATTTTTTGTACAAAAATTTACTATTTAAAAAACAATTATATTTAAATTCATATTAAAATTATTTGATCATATAATTTAATAATAGATTAAATATAGAGAAATAAGTAGGAGTTACTTTATTACTAAAAATTTTTCATAATAAATATACACTCGATAAAAATAATTAACTAAAAAACAAAGCAAAAATACATTTTTATTAGATTTATTAAAAATTTTCTTATTTACCTAAAAAAATATTGTTGAATTATAAAAAATTAATTTATATTTTATAAAAGTTCTCTTCGCAAATGGTTTTTTTAATTTTATTCTTCTTCTAACTTTCTTTGTATAATAGTTTTGGAATTTTCAAATTTTTTTAAAAATTCAACATTAAAATTCGATAAATGTTAAATAAAATATAATATAAAAAATTTTCACTAAAAATACTCAAATGCAAATATTGAAATTTTTTTTCTTTGTATCGTTTTTCATATATTTACAGTACAATTTCGATTCTAAATTAAGCATTGTATTATATATATATATATATTTGTGTTATGAAATATTCATTTCTACGGATATAATAGAAAAATATAATCAACTACATTTTCAATATAATTATAATAAATAATTTCATAGCTTAATAATTTTTTATTTTGAATATTTATGTTTTGAAATTGTTACTTTAGTAACAAAAATAGCATATAGATACATATAATTCTAATACTATATATTATATAACCATTAGTAATAGCCACTTAATTAAATTTATTGATAAAAAAATTATTGAAAATGTTTTTGATATAAAGTTTATTAAATAATTGATAATAAAAAAGTATAAAAATAAAATATGGTAGTAAGTACACTAATTTGGACAATTCTCAAAAGTCATATAAATTTATATTAATAAATTTATTCATAGAGTTAAAAAAAAAATAAAGAAAAAGATAAAGATAACTAATTCAAATGGTTATTTGGTTTAATATTTTTGTATAAAAACTGTTAACGTAGTTATAAAATATAAGAAATGGAACAACTAAGTAAGACTAAGCTTGCATAATCCTATACCCAGATGTAAGTCAAGTTTTACAGGTATATAACGTATTCTTTATGAATAAAATTGCTAGTTCTCTAGGATATATATGAATGAATTTAATATAAGAGGATGCACAATGTGGCTTTTATTAATATTATTTTTTTGATAAAAACAAAAAGTTCATGCTTCACTACTGAGTATTCCATGTATGAATAATTTTAACGTGTTTAATGATTTTTTACGATATTTTACTATTAAGTATCAATTTTGTTTTTCTTTATAAGTTTAGATAAAAATGTTATTTACTATCGTTTGAATTTTATTATATACAGTGGTCATAAGCATTATTATGTTACTGTAACTCAATATCTTTTCAAAATTATTACGGATTAATTTATGTTATATGGAATGAAACTCAATAAAGTTTTATACACTAATTAGACGTAAAATAATTTTATTAAATACATATTGTTTTTATTTAATTTGTACTAAAAAATAAGTAAATTTCATCACTTCATATCATATAGATAGTTTTGATTATGATTAAGAAAATGATTCTACTTTTTTACCATTCAAAGTTTTTCACATTGACCAAGTTTACTATAATTATTTATTTTTTTTGTGCATAAAAAAATAATTCTATAAAGGTAGTATAGTTTCTTTTATTGAAAAACTGGTTGTTTTCTTATCATGTATTTTTACATACATGCAATTTAAATTGACGTACATGTATAAGTAAATTAGTGATATTATTTATATTTTAATAATTAATATTATTTAAATATTGAAAAAGTGTACTATATGTTGGATGTATAGATAACATAAAATAATATTTATTCATCTTCATTCGTTTAATTCAATTTTATTGAAATCAACTTGCAAAGTCGTAAGTTAAAAAAATTAATTATTATTAAATTCGAAAAATGTTAGACGCATTTAACTAAAATAACGAATAATAATTTATAAATTAAAATTCAAAAATATTTTAATATTATATGTATAATACTGATATTATATATAACATATTAGCTTTAACTTAGACATGGTGAGAAAAATGCAACCTATAATACTTTGGACTTACATTGAGCTAAATGTCAGAAAATAAACTTAGCAAAACATATTGTATTATTTAAATTAATAACGTATATACTCGTTATCAAATATAGGCTATAAGATTATTTAAATTATTTTTGAACACTATATTTATTAATTTTTATTATTTTATTTATCAATATTAAAATCAAAATTATTAATCAAGTCATGTTTCAGTTCCGTCTTCTAAAGAAAAAACTCCAAATCCATATGAATTATTCATTTATTATTATATAATAAATGAAATAAAATTATTTTAAAAACAATGTATGCCACTAAATCTATCGTTTTTTTTTACTTTCATTAAAAATTTTTTTAGACTGACATCAACCCCTTTAAAAACATATCTTAATTCCGATATAGAAAACTAGATCTGATGCTTAAGGTAAATTTTCAATCAGCCTACAGAACACAGAAAAAACTGGATAAAATTGATTAAAGATTATATTGATATTAATTTCCACTGGAATTTTAAAAAGAAACCTATAGTATTTTATTTGATAATCAATCCGTTTTTGAGAATTATTTATTTTTAATATAATTTTTTCAAGTTTGGCAGTTCAACAAATAATAAAAATGAAAATTTTATTACTGTAAGGTAATAAAACTGGAAATTAGATTTATTTTATAAATATATATATCTTTTATTTTAGATAAATATAAAATAAATTTTAAATTATATATATATACATACAATATATTATTAATTACATTCTTATTCATATTCATTGTTTTAACTGGATATTACCGCAATACTCATTCATATATTAAATAATACAATTTTTATTCTAATTCTTGTATAAAATATTAAAGTAATAATAAATTAAACATATTTCTCTCAATTGTTTCTTTAACGGGTAATTTTTCACCAGACTATTATATTCTACAAGTCAAACTTCATTTTCCAAGTCAGGTATAATTTTATGTCTTACTGTCCGCATATTACTCAAAGTTTAACCTGTGAATATACGGGCAATGTAAAAGAGAAAAAATGAGAAGAAATGAGTAAATAGAGAAGAATAGAATTGTCTTTTACTGAAAGAATAAATATTTCTTTCATTCTACTTATTTCAGTCTTCAGTCATTTTTTGTTTTGCTTTTTTTTCAAAATTTTCGTGCAAATTTGTAGAAATTTTTTACACTCATATTTTATAAATTATGCTGCTTGATATACGCTAAAAGCATTATAATTTATGAATATAGAAATTCTTGTGTATATGTATATATAAATTTTTTAATATTTATTGTGTTTGTAACTGTTGATATTTTTTATTTAAGTACAGATATAATCATAGATTTTATAGTATGAAGTAATATTTTATGATTTAAATTATTCTATGAAAAATATGCATCAATATAAAGGTTTATTTACGATCTAGAATATATTTAAAAATTATAAAATATTAAATGAAAAATTATATTTAAAAAAAATATTATATAATCAAAATATAGAACTATAATTGTAGCTTGAAATATTTTTTAATTTTTTTTCTTTAAATTTTTATCATTGAAAATTGAAATTATTTACAAAATATAAAAGATCAGTACAAGTTCCCATTTTACAGCTTAAAATTTCTAGTTTAATTATCAATAGTTTTTAAAAAAAATTTTAAATAAACCATTGAATTAAAAGAATTATAAAATTTATAACAGCTTCATTTTTAGTTATTATTCTAAATTGTTATGTACAAATTAAATGTTGTTATTAAATACTTCAATTTTTCATTTTTTATTTTCATGTAGAAAGTTTATAATGTTCTATTATATTTATAAATTTCAATTATATGATGTTAAAACAATGATTAAAATTTTAAACACGTTCTTTCATATTTATTGAAGAATGAAAATAATAAAGTGATTAAAATCGAAAAATTCTTATTTTTTTAATAAGGATTATACTTCAATAAGTTTATTATTCAAATATAATTAATCAAACTATCGACTAACATTTACATATTGTTTTTACTAAATATGCTACATTTTTATAAAAAAGGTTTTTATTCATATTAAAAATTCATGATTTAGATTTCTAATTAAATTAATTATATAGATTAATATAAATTATATTGGGCAGTAAAGATTTATGTAATAAAGAATATTCAAAAGATATTATTTAGAATAAATACCATAGAGTAGCTAATAAAAATTTTAATTTTTGAAGTATATAAATGAATATATTTTATTATTATTAAGTATACTCATAATAAAAAAATTTATGCAATATAGAAATTTTTATTATATTATTTTAGTTTAAATATTTACAACTTATTTTTTTTTATAAATATAAAATATGTCAAAAAAAATTTTTCAATTTCAAAGATAATACTTTGAAGTCTTTCTTTCTTGAAAATGTAATTATTTTTTTTATTCTATTTTATGACAATTATGTTATAGTAAGTCCTTTATTTTGTTATTAGAAAGAATATATGAATATTAATTTAGTATTTGAATCTTATTTAAATTATAATATATTTTTACCAAATTCTTCCAAATAAAATGGTCGGTTTTTTCACGAAAAAAAGAAAATTACAAAAAATATAAATAATGTTTTTGTTATTAAATAAAGATTCAGCTGTATAATTACAAAATTTATTCCATAAATTGAAAAAATGTTTTGAATTCATATTTTAAAAAGTATCAAGTTATGAAACATCAAATAATTATTTCATAATTTTAAAAGAATATTATCCTTTCAGATATTAAGTATATAATCTTCCTGCAACAAATTTCAATTATAATTTATACATAAAATACACATATTTCTAAAAAATGAAATTTAGTATTAAAAATAAACTAAATAGAGTTTTAGGATAAAGGAGAAAGAGAAAAGATATGTTAATAGAGGGGACTTACTTATCTTAATACTAAGATTTTGTCTATTAAGTTTTAACTGAAGTTAAAATTTAAACTAAAAATTTTAAATATCGTTAACGCTGTTTATTTGGAATATACAAATTCTCATTAGATAAGTAAATATACTACAAAGAAATCGCTTTTATACTCAACGACAATCCATGAATAACATAGTCGGAAGGGATGAACTTACGAAAAAGATGAATTTGAATATTACAATAAATTATAATTATACCCTTTTAAATGAAAGATTTAAGAAGCCAAATGAGAAATAGAAAGTGCTAAAATGATAAATAATAATAGAATTTTTTCAAGTACATAGTCTTGTGGATAATTTATATTTACTGAAATAGAAAAACACTTTATTTTTGTGAATAAGAAAGTAAAATATGTAGACATAAATTTTAGTTACTTTCTTAGATACTCTCATGTAAATGGTTTCTTTTTCTTTTTTGAAAATGTACGTATTTACATATTATTTACCCAAGATTTTTACGTGAAGTTTTTAAAATAAATGATTTATGCAAATTCAATAAAGAGAGACTCTAACTAAACTTTATCTAATATAAAAATTATATTTTTATAAGTTATAGGACTGAAATATATACTATCAACTACAAAAAAATATAACATTGAATTTATAAACGCATGCAACGTTTATTGAACTAGTATAATAAAATGAACGATTTAACTGAATATTAAAAAACAATAAAACTTTTCTATTCTTTGAATTTCTCTCTATATCTATCTATCTCTTATACAAAAGCAGGATATATATATATATATATATATATATATATAAGAGAGGCGTCAGATATATTCACGTCTCATAAAATGCAATCTCATCGTCATAATCAGTAAGCAATAACATTTGAGACGCCTTTGTGCAATGTTATGACAGACGTCCATCTTACAATTCATCTGCACAAGTGATCATTCTCATCATTGCTGTATATTCACGTCACTAATCATCATTGTTGATCATTTCAGTATTACACTGGCAGACACTAAATTGAAATTCAACATAATATATATATTGTAACATATTTTATGATTTCCTTCATAATGTTTCATACATTACGAAAAATATTGCTTTGATTTCTAGATAAATCTATTCTGTTATACGATAATACTTTATTCTAATGTACTAATATTCTTATTCTTATTATATAAAGGCCTTACAATATTGTCTTAACTTATTCCATCATCAACTGTTTATATGAAGATTCACAGATAATTATTCGTTTAAAATGTATCGTAAATTTTGTACATGTATGCACCTGATAATCCTTGCATGTAAATGTTAGATCTTCTCACTTTCTTAAATTCTTTCATTTGTGAAAACAGTACTAATATTACAACGATTCTTGGAAATTATACCTAAACTATAATACAATTCTGTAATATTCATCAAACATTCTACAGCTTTGAAACAAAAACAATCACTATTACACCACACCTATATCTATAATGACGAGCATGCATTTTGCGTTCACGTTTATGGATGAGTAAAGTCGAGTACAAATTCAAGAACAAGAAATCTTCCAGCAAGGGAAGAATATAAACTGAGTACCCATCGTGACCCCATTTCTATATCAAGCACATCAAGCTCGAAAATAGTTTATTTCTATGGTTCATGTAGACATATATCGATTAAGCTTCGTCATATGTTGGAAAAAATTGGACATTTATCCCTCTCTCTCTAGTTGCTTCTAATGAATAATCTTTCAATGAATTACGAAATACAATCAATTCTATAGAAAACTGATGTCAAAGCCTAAAACCTGTACTTTATAAATTTCTTTCACATTATTAATAGTGATGTTTTTTAAAATATTAAAAAATTTTCATTTTATTTGAAAAATATTATTGTTAAATAAAATAATTCTGTAGTATAAAATTAAAATAATATTAATTTTTAAATAATATTATATCAACATTTTTTATAATATTTGACACAAATTATTTATATTAAATAAATTGAATTAAACAATATTCATCATAAAATACTTATATTTATTTTCAAACCTTGAATGAATATTTAATAATTATTAAAAAATAAATTTATGTATTATTTTTCTAAGTACCTAAATGAAAAATATCATAGAATTTTTTTAAATATTGTAAGAAAATTAAGAAATTTTAGTGAGAGTAATTTATAAATACGTAATAATATTTTATGCAACGAATTTATATTTTTCACTGGTATACAATGGAGATATTTAAATTTAATTAGATTTTAAATTATCGGTAATTTTATTCTATTACCTAGGTTAATCTATTACGCATTTAACACTGACAATTTCAAATCTATCGATCAAATCGCTAAAAATATTTCACTAAAAATACTGTATCGCAGTTTCAGTCAATTGCTCCAGCATTTCATATTTATGTTAAATTTTATACGTTGCGATAAAACATTAAAAAAGTTTTTGTGTCTCTCGAATGCTTAAGCTCATCTAATTACTGATAACTCGAAACCTAAGTAAAAGGTGTACAGATATTCGTAGTGTAAGAAGCTTAATATTCACCGTCGCGTAGTCAAACGGTATCCCGTGCAGAAAATAGAAGGAATGCGAAAACGAAGGCGTTAACGATCCCTTGGCCGCACCTCCGTAGCCAAGGTTAAGCCTTCCCAAGCTCTTATATCCTGTTTTGATGTCTTTTCTTGAGATAAATTCCAAGCTCTTTTAAAAGGCCATCCCCAGCAGCAACATCGCTCTGCATATTTAATGCCACTCTGGTTTTCGTTTGCGTGACGCCTTGTCCGATCGCGTGTCACCGCACGAGAGAACATTTCAATTTGAATTTTAGATCTTTCAGTCTAGAAATCTTCCACAATCGGCTATATGCATGGGATGAATAAGACCCTTATCCTCTACTCTTTTTTCCGGTACGCTACTAGGTATACCGACACGAGTTGGCTGAGTCTCATGGACGAGCAACAGCGAACGGGATTATCGGGGCTTCCCCTGATTCGATACTCTGCATGCTTGTGAATCGCTTTTCCATGAAAACACTCGGGCGTTCCTAGAATCTTCTCTTTCTCTTATGTTTCAGGTAGAGACGCGATACTTGCTTGCTTATGATTAATAAGCGCCACGATTCTCGTAGTGAAAATTAATAAAATTAGACCTGGGGTTCGTTACGATCTCATATGGCCTACGTAATATTAATTTTAGACAATAGAAGTTCGAAAAATTATTAAAATAAAAAATTATTGGCTTAAATAGAGGTTAAATACGATCTAACTTCTTCAGTTTATGAAAGTATACAGGATGAGACGCAGGGCTGAAACATTTGAGAGCTAAAATATTTAAAAACTTGAATAGCTAAAGTTTTGGTCTTAATAGTCTTTTTAATTCATTTATTAATCATAAAAGTTACAGTTGTTGCATGAGAATTTAAAAGTTATTTATATATGTATGTATTTATTAATTTATATAGTACAATAAAACATTAAATTGTAAAAATAAATGCATTAACTAAAAATTTTTTCTACTTACGTGTAAAAAATAATTTATTAAGACGACAAGCAATGAGATGTAAAGCGATAAAATATTTTTATATTAATGGGTTAAACGATGATCGTTGACAGAGTGGCAACAATTAACGGCCCAAATAAAGCAGAAGGAAAAAAAAAGACAGAGATGGAAAAAAGGAAATATTTATATTTTCCACTATCCAGATAATCGTAAGAAAGCCGCACAGTGAAAAAAAGCTCTTCTATTTTCGTTTAAATAACAAAATCAATACGTAATGTTGATCCTAGTGCTACGAATGTAGCCACTCGCAATACAAAGCCAGCTCCTGAATAATTGAGTGAATATATCGTTTATCTTCTACATATTCTGTTCAATTCGTTTAATCAAAAAATGTAAAAATTTTTTTACATTTTATAAATTATAAAATACGTGCAAACTTAAATAATATGTAGTGAATAAGATGCATTCCTGTATAATTGAATTTTTTCTACGTGATAGTAACATAATAGTACAAAATAATTAAATTATAATACATTATATTGATAAATAATGAAAATTTGAATGGTTTCGAAGTTGTTAATCATTTTTTCATTATCTAATAAATATATTATTACCTACATGGATACAAAATTAATTTTACAAAAATTGAAATAAAAACTAAAAACTTTTAAAACATAAAAATGATCAAAATTTCTAAAGTTTATATATATACCTATTTTACATTAGAAAAAATTTTTTTTACTGATTATATTAAAAGATATACCTATCTATAATACTTATATTTTTTATTAAATAAAAACAAAATTTTAAATAAATACTATAATTCCTTAATCATAAAATGAAAAATTTATCTACTTAATAAATAATACGTAGAGTATTGAATATCTTTTGTTAGAGTATCATTAAATTTAATATACAATGATGTTTTCTTTAATAAATTCACAATAATTAAAATTCCTTTAAAAATTTATTCGAATTTTAATTGAAAATATATTGAAAAAGTATATATATTTATTATACAACTTTTTTAAAAATATATTTAACAACAATTGCTAAATATTTTATTATTTTATACCAATCAAAACTGTGAGTAATACTAATGAATATAGAATTCAATTTACAGGTAATAATAATAATAAAGACAATATTTAAAAAATACTGAGATTACAACCTAAAATAAAAGCAAGCTATATTTTACCTTATTTTATTATAGGAAAATAACTATTTCGATAGTAATAAAAAGAAAAAGAAGTCAAACTTCCAAAAATGAAAATATAATACAAAATGTGATACATTATTGTTCATACCTTATGTCCACTGTGTAGAGTTTCTCTGAAATAAACCAGAATAGAGAAGAATTAAAAAAATAATATAATTGTCACAGAAGTAAAAGAAATATGAACTATATGTATATAGTAAGTTAGAATGACAAATATTTTTATGTAATGTTTATGCAAGAGTGCAAAAATAGTTTGAAAAATTATTGTTTGATTAGTTGAGAGAAAATAGAGAAAGTATTTTGTGTGATACATTAAAACTTCTTTTTTTCGATGTTTTTCTACTCTCTACGTTTTTTAATTAGTTATAAATTTTCTCTTTCTTGAAAACTTTGCAAATCTAGGCGGTATTAATATGATATTACATCAATATAAAATAAAAAAAATTATAAAAATCCTACATTATTTAATTATTTAAAAGTCTTTAAATTTATTTTAATTATATAATATTATCATTATTTATCTTTAAATATAAAAAGATTGATCATTAAGTATTGTTTTTCATCGATGCTTATTGAAAATACTTATTAAATAAAATATGAATATAAAAGATATAAAAATAATGTTGGAAAATTTGAAAAAATATACATTTTTCATTAGAATCAATATTTCAACTCAAAAGCAGTCTTTAAAAAAACAAGATTATAGTACAGAAATTAATTCTTATTTCTTATTAAAAATTTATATAAAAGATACATTTATCCATTTGTTCACTTTTATATAATTTAAAATATATTTAGAATAATCTTATACATGGTTGAAAATATAAATGTTACTTTTATAACCAGGTTGAATATTGAACATTTAGATATATAGGTAACTTTTGCGATTTTAAATATTAAAGTGAAAATACTGAACTTATTAAAGTATCTAAAATAATAGAAAATAGTGATAATAATTAATATGTTTGAAAATTTTCTTAAATATTACTAATTGTTACATAAGCCAACTATTGCCTATTTTATACTCAGATATTGACGACATAAATTACTCGTGAACATCACTCGAAAAAAAAGACTTACTCGGTTATACAAAAAACAGTGAATCATATGAATAAGTGGAAGAAAAATTTAGGAGTACTTGATAAAATAAAAACGATAATTATGTATAGATGGGCTGATGTGCAGGTTCGAAAGATCGTTCAGTTGAGTTTCGCTCAGCACTGGATCACGAAAATCAAAAGATTTTCAATTAGTCAGCAATGACAGTGGAACTACTTTCAAACTTATCATCGCCCTATGATAACACAGCGACGTTAGTTGTTTCTTACGTCCAATGGTACAAAGATCGCATGGCTTCGAGTGGCACAGCGCAATACGAGCTTAACGAGGCTTCCCAGTTACGATATGCTTGACGTCTAAATGCAGGCAAACCGCATCGTTTCCTTTGCCCTCTTCGTTTTTTCACCCTCTTACACGAGCGATGTCAAGTTATCGTATTACATTAAACGTCAAACAATCTTCATAGTTCGAAAAATTAAATTCTCGAGATCGATCCCAGTATTTTTGTAAGTGTGGAGAAGTATGATGAAAAAAATCAGATAATGATTAACATTTTACGTGAACAAATAATTTTTCAGGATTCATAATTTTAAAAGATTCAACAAATATTTTCAAAAATATCTGAAATTTTATATTTTATTACAATTTATTTAATATTTTTTAAATAGTTTAAGAAATTTACAATCATTAAATAATTATTTAAAAATTAAAATCTTTATATATGAAAAAAATAATCTATAATGTAATAAGAATATTATATTTCTGACATTATATTTTTGATTGATAATAAAATTTAAGAAAAAATTAAAATAAAAATTCACTATTGTAAAAAAATATTACAAATAAATATGTTCCAGTAAACTATAACACAATATTATATAATATATTTTTAATAGAAATATATTTGTAATTATAAAAATTGTAAGAATTTACTTATTACTTTATGCTAGCGAAAAATAATATTATAAAGAATATAATAATTTTAACGAACACATTAATAGATATTTTACGAAAAAATTCAGAAATTTCATATTAAAATTAATATTGATTTCATATTTATTTATGTTTGACATGCAAACACTCGAAAAAAATTTCAGCAATAATATAAGTAATATCGAAATAGTGATAAAATGATGTTGCCTCATTTGCTTCGATCAATCTATCCATAAAAGCCGAATTTATGAAAATCCAAAAGAAAAAAGAGCGAATGGCCGCTTTCTTTGACGGGCGCACACTGCGGTAAAGTAATCGACTATCGTAGTGTTCGAAGCAAAGACTTGAGTCGCAAGTGGAATTCCTGTCAAGTTTTGTAACACCAGTATTATACACCTACATAGAACATTAAACCATTTAATTTATAGTAGGAGCCTTTGCCAGCTTCGCTCCGCAATAATCGTCCCTTCTCATGGCAGCTCGTTCTCGATGACTCGTGTGAATCTCGTTGAATGTATGCTAAGCTTTGATCAGACTTTTATAGCCTCTTCCCCTTACCTCATGACGCTGTTATTATCACTTTAATTACATCCTTTTTCGATGCTTCAGCCGCTACATGGTTTGTTTTTAGTAGTACAAACAGGAGTTACTTTTCCTGACCCTATGGGAGATTCCTTTACATGAAATCAGAGCTCGGGAATAAACGCTCCGAAGATTCTGTAACTTCAAATATATAACGTTTGTGACTTGAAAAACCGAATAGAGCTAAACGCAAATAAAAATGCAAAGAAAAATTCGACAATTTCTAAGGAATTTGCATCGCACTTTTATTTTTCAACTATTTTTATGGAGCTATAATCTTATTTATTTCAGTAATTCTAAATATTAATCCATTCCCTCAATGCGTTAATATTTAATTCCATTCCTTAAGATTTCTTATCATTCGTAAGAATTGAATTGCTTTTTATTTGTATTTGGTTAATGTTATAGACTTCGATGTTTCATCATTGGAATCGCAGTACTGTAAAAAGAGCTCATCACTTTTTGATAAGAAATATTCAAATGCCTTATTAATTTCTACAATAACATTCATATATTATTGACTTTACATTTATTGTAAGTAAAAGCAAAGCCTCTTTTGTATCTTGAACTTTTTTTTATCTGCAACATATATTTATAAGTTAAGAAGAACTCAGGGTAAGTATTTTAACGAGCATAATCTCCGTGTGTTTTCATTCATTATTTCCATTTTATCAAAGTATATCTTTTTTCGCACATATACCATAATAAAATCTACAATCAATATCTTATACGAATATTAAAATTTCTGTGAATCAATTTTTTAATACTTTAATAAATAAATTATAATAAATAAATAATAAAATTTTATAAAATCAAAAAGTTTTTATTAGATTAAAATATTCTTTCTACAGATGCGATTATAATTGTTAACTTTTTACGTGTAATAAATTAAAAAATGAAATATTTAAAGAAAATTACAATAAAGCTTTGTACATAAAATTAAACATTTTATTGATTAAAAAATTTTTTTTAACATATCTGATGTTTAAAGCAATGATGTTTAAATATAGAGCTTTTAAAAAGCCTCCGAAGATATCTACATATTTAATTTAATTCAAATTATAAAAGTGTTATTAGTTTTATTGTTAATTAAATTGTAATCAAATTGTTAAGTAATTAAAATAATTTCACTGCATTCATTATTATTTAAGTAAACTATTAATTCATCTGTCAGCTTAAGAATAGACAAAATAAACGTTCTAGACCAAATGGTAATAATAAAAAATAAAAAAATTCAAGATTAACGAAAGCGATAATAAAAATATAGGAATAAAGAATTATCGAATAAGAAAAATACCTTTGAAATATATATTTAAAAAACAGCTTAAATTATAGATAAAATGATAAACAATGTGTCACAAATAGAAAACAGGAGGATTTCTTATCTCATAAATAAGCTTGCAAAATAGCAACTAGAAAAGTTCCGCGTAGTCTTTCCCATAGTTATAATCATAACTCATTAAGATTAACAGTAGCCAATTGACAGTTTCCCAGTGGAAGTTCGGCTAGTCGTGACCTATGTCTATCGGCACAACCCTTCAAAATTAGCGGCTCGTGAGCATGAGGTATAAAGTACACCATCTTTCTCAGAGTGCATTATACTAATGGAATAGAGTAAAGAGCCGAAGACCCTCGAGTGCTCTGTATCGGTTTAACAGCATCATGAGTATCGCCAGACTTAAACCCTTGTGGCCGAGGAGCATCGCCGTTTGATTCGCCTTTTGGCGCGTTTTTTCAACTCGGATTACCACGTTCCTCGACCCTTGCGCTTTTCCATATTTTTATTTTAAAGATCGATTTCTAGACAGAAATTATCAACAACCACTTCTTCTAGAACGTCACGCTCTTGAGCTGTCGATTCGCAATGAACGGACTCGATTGTAAAGCAGCTTCAGAATCAATTTTTATCTCTTATGCAAGACACTTTATTACTTACAGGACTTACAGAGACCTTTTTATTTTCTAAAAAATCTTTTAAAATTTCAATTTAAATCTTCAAAATGGAATAGAAAATATTATTTTCATTATATACTTGATAGAAAAAATTATCTAATTAAGTTAATTCAACTAAAATAATTTAAGTAAAACAATAACTTTTTTCTAAACAAAACATTTTATTTGATTTTAAAATTATGGTTTCATGTAATTTTTTATAGTTCTGAAAAAAAAATTTTTTTTAGTAATTTGTATAACCTAGATTTTGAAATTAAAAATTAATTTTATATGGAATAATAAATATCATTTTTTTAAATATGAAAATCAAACAATGCATATTTGTACATTAAGATACTATAATCAACGTCATAAAAATAACGCAATTTCATATGTATTGTATAGAAAAAAATTTAGTATAAAAAATATTAAAATTATATATTATATACTATTAATTTAACATAAATTATCATGATTCAGAAATTAGCAAGTATTAAATTTTGTTTGTTTTCGAAGTTACGTTTTTCATTATATTTTTTCTACTTCAAAAATTATTAAAATAATTTCGATATATAATTTTTAAAGATTTTCTAAAGAATTATTACCATATTATTCTTTTAAAATCAAAGTAAGAGAAACAATTAAAAAATTCTTTTTAAATTTATATATTAAATGTATTATTACGAAATTTCCGAAAATCAACACTTTTTAATCTATTAAATATAAAGTCACATTATTATTATAAATTTTTTATTTTAATTTACTATTTATGAATATATATCTTAAATAAAGATACCTATAATTGTATTAAAATAATAGTTAATTTACGTTTTATGTTTTTTCTTTTTCCATAAAATTTTTGTGTTCATTAATTCTGTTTTAAAGGACATTTTCAGAAATTAAAAGAACTAAAAAACATGTATAGTGTAACATCTTGTTTATATTTTACAAAAAATATTATATTATTCACCATCATATTCTTTATTATTTATATTATATTGTACAATATTATATCATATTTTACAAGAATACAAAACAATACAAAATCTAATGCATTTATTTAAATAGCTAAAAGTTTGCTTTTATTAGCTTTTTCATATTCATAAAAATAATAAGCTTTCTTTATGAAATTATTCTTTTAAATTTTCCTACTTATATTCCAACAAATATTAAAAATATAATTAATTTACTATAAAATATTAATAATTAGCTTATTACTAATTAAAAAACATTAGTTAATTTAATAATATTTTCAAAAAAAACCTCATTGTTATATTAACGTTATATATACATAATATTATGATGTAAGAATATGTTTTTTTATTTTTACACAAAAAATAAGATAATAATAAAATATAATTAGATAATGTTTTGATCTATGTATGTATAAATCATATTTACAAATTATTGATATAGTGATAATTTTAGTATATGATTTATTATGTATATTTCAATAATTTATATAGCTTAAATTTTAATATTTAATTATTTAAAATATATACTCGAGTATTAGTTAAATATATTTTCTCTTGTGTATATGGATACATCAATTTTTTTTGTCGTTTCACAATGTAAAAATATAAATATTTATAATTGAATAACTCAATGATTAGAAAAAAAAATTAAAATAGACTGCAAAAATTAATTTATAAAAATTAATAAATTAATAAATTAATTTTAATTAAAAATTAATTAATTTATAAATTTAATTAATTAATTAAAAATGAATGGATTATATAGATAAATAATATATAGGCTATTATTTTTATTCATGAAAAGGAATTGTTATTCTCTACATTTTCTGAGAGATAAATATTTTATACAACCCTACTAAATATTTCGCAAAATCATTCAAAATGCATATGCATACGAATTTATACGTATTATTGAAATTTGTTTTGGAGTTTTAATTTTAATAATTTATTTATAAATCATTAGGATGAATATGTATATCTACGTAATTGTAGAATATTTTTATTGTAAAAATATATGTTTTTTGATAATAAAATAAAATTATATATGTTACTATAAAAGAATATTTATTAGATATGATTAAACAATTATTAAATATATAAATATAAAATATAAATTTATCAAACTAATCACAGATAATATTAAATTTTTTATCTACTTTTTTCTATCACAAATTTTTATTTCTGAATAAAATGTAATATTAAAATTATACCGTATCATTATATCGTTATTTCACGGTTATGTACATTTTATTTCTTGTACATTGATTTTACTAAGTAATTAAATATATTTGTTATTGCTATCATTATTAACTATATTTATATAAGATCTGGTTATTACTATTTTATAGAAAACGAAATAACTAGTAATATTATTACCTTTTTAATAATTTTAGTATTATCATTTAGAGTGCTACTTATAAGTTAATATATGTATTATAACACTAATTTTTTTACACTCACGTATTTTAATATGAACATAAAAAAATTGTTGAATGTATGAGTTAAAAGAGATAAAAAGACTCTTAAAAATTTTAATATTTGAACATCTTTCGAATGATTATATAATTATTTCTCTTGATCCAATTTATAATAATTTGTCAATTTAAAAATTTTTCGTGACTGTTAAAAACTTTTTTTTATTAAATTTTATTTCAATATATTTAAAAATTATATTTAATGCAGTACTAAGTAAAAAAAATATATTTTATTTCATACTCTGCAATATAATTTTTTGAAACCAAGCATATATATTTTTTGTAATGTATTAAGTCTTAAATAAAATTGATTTACAATTATTTGTATTAAAAATTTCATAGAAAAAATTGAAATATAAACTATTAATAAACATAGTACAGTATTAAATGCAAAATTTATAAATCTTTATTTTATTTTATATATAAAATCGAAAAAGAACTTCATTATTTAGAGTGAAGCTGGTTCATTTTTATATAATAATATTTATATTCCACTATTCTATTGTTTAAATTATAATTAAATTAATACTAAGTAATTAGCAATACAGAAATGTAGTATTTTTGAAAAAATGTATTTATTTATATATCCAACTGTTTGTAAAAAAAAGGAACTAATATATGAATTAGAGATTGTTTAAAGCTAAATATTATTTACTACTTATCATATAATAATATTACTATTATAATACAAAATAATAAATAAATTTATAAGAAAAATCATAACAATGTATAATTAATTCAGAAACTAATCTTTGCTGCATATGAATCAAAGAAATAATGTGATATACTGTAAAAAAAATATATTAGAAAATTCGAAAAAATACGGTGAATGACGCGTATTGACATCAAAGCTAAATAAAGTAAAAAAAAGTTGTTTATACGTTCTTACATAAAAAATTAATATTTAATAATGCTTTTAATTATATACTATGCAGTAAAAAATATGAATTATTAAATACATATTTGCGCATTCATTATAATATATATTATGATTCACATATAGATTAAATACGAAGATTGCTACAGAAGTAACATTTTATAAATTATTTCATTATTACACATTCATAATAGCATGTGAAATTTACACATCATTTAACCTAATAAGATTGTTTCGATTATCTAACGGGCGTTAATTAATAATTTAATAATTTGTTTGATATATTTTATATAAATTATTAAATATTTAAATCTTTCATTAAATTCATATAAGAGAAACTAAATATATAATAAACATTTAAATACGCTATATAATTCGATCATAATAAACCATTGTTTTACGTTTTGTTATTATATTTATACAATATCACAGTTAATAAGTAATCTTATTAACTGGGAATATGGATGCATATGGCTATGTATGTCTATTTATAATAGATCAGGTATAGATCTATGTTTTCAAACATTATTATTTTATTATTTTCCGTAAACAGAATTAAATAGTAATTCGTCATTTTTTAATTTTTTTTTTAATAAAATTTTAACAACGTTTCGATTTTCTATATATAGTTTATATTAAATTATATGTACTTTAATTATTTCACGATATCTACATTATGAAATAAAAATTGTAACTACACTTTTGAATAATGGGAATAGATTAAAAAATTTCAACCATATAATATAGCAGAATCATAATATTTACAAAACTTATGTATTCGCTTTATTTTTAAATTAGAATATTTCAATGATTGGATTTTGTCTTAGGAATAAACTTAACGATTCATATACTGTAGACTAAGAATATATTTTACTAGTAAATATTCTATGTTTTACATTAAATTTAATACTTAATATCATGCAATAAATACAAAATACAATTGTACTTATTGGAGAAATTACTTAAATAAAATGAATTTTACCTTGAATTTGTAATAACATCTTTTATTATCATGATTTATGCAGATGAAATTCAATATCTATTGCAATATTAGGTTATAAAAAGATAAAAATCTGAGTTAATATAATAAACTTATTATTACAAATACAAAAATAAAATATGTTTAAGCATAAAAATATTGCGAATTTTAGAATAGTAAATCTACGCCTTATTTATATATAATTAATTAAAAAGCAGAAAATTGTTTCAAAAAATATTAGCCAAACTCCTTTATTTAGTAATTAAAAATTATATATATATATATAATTTAGTAGTCATCAGATAAATTGGGAATTACAATGAAATCTAATAAAATGGAAACGAGAAAATGAAAAAAATTGTAGTGAACTTTGGAGAAATCTAAGCAAATGGTAAGGATATTAGATAAAGTTACTGATAACTTCCGAACAGTTCAATTAAGTGATTTTGAAACGGCGTTGCGTTGACAAGGTTACCTATGTACTTCATTGATCGGCTAATGAAAGCTTATATGCATAAGTTCGTTGACTGTGATATGTATACCCTTATGTTACCAATAGTAGTTAAAAAGCACACCGCATGACAAAATTTTGCCTTGACTGACCGACATGTTTCCAATGTTACGAAATTATACACTGTTTATCCATAAAAATAAAAAATTTATTTTGTGGTATATGAAAATATTCAAATTGCATCAAGGAACAGTACATTTTACAGATTAATTATAAAAATTAACAAATAAGTAAAAAAATTTCTTTATAAACCTATGATACTTTTTTAAGATTTATGAAAAAAGTTTTTTTAATATTTTTTAAGTTATTTTATGTAATTATTATTTATGAAATAAGTTATTTTATTAATAAAAATAATTTATTGCATGTAATACTTAAAATTTAAAATCAAATACGATTTTAACTGAAATCTTATTTATGAGAGAAATATGAAAAGAAATGTTTTCATAAATTTATAACTTTTTATTAACTGTATTTTATTATAGAAATATCTTATAATATTCAATAATTGATAAAATAAAAATTATTGTAATAGATTTTGTAAATTATTAGATATTTAAAAATAATAATATAAATATAAATATTTCTTTGAAATTAATTTCAAAATAACAGTCCGATTAACATATTTTTTAGAATTTATGACTTAATTAAATTATAATACTTTTTAGATTAAAAGAAGTATTTCAAATTTAAACATACACCACAAGGTATAATGAAATTGATGCTATTGAGACATCCAAACTGATGAGAAATTTATTATTAAAAAAGTAAAATTAAAAATTAAATTGCAATTCTTTTAATTCTATGCCTCATAAAATTGATTATAATAATTATTCATGATATTAATTATTTTGCTGTAATTCATGAACATAAAAACTTAAATTAAATTTTATAATTTATTTGCGTAAGGGTTTAAATATTAGAAACTTTTAAACTGAAAACTTTTTTAATGTAAAAACTTTTTATACGAAAATATTATTATTAGAACATATACATTTCTTATATATATTATATAAATATTATAAATATTTTTTTTCATTACATATAAATTTCCGTTTCAATTGGATGAAATAATATTAATATTAAATTGTTAATTTGTGTTTATATATTTTTCTTAAACTTTTTGAGTCTTAGAAGTGGTTAAAATTTAATATTTTGCTTCTACATAATATCATTAAATTAAAGAATAAAAAGAATTATGTTCGAACAAGCGTAGAAATTAATAATAGAAGATTGCGCTTATCGAATACGGTATAATTCAAAATTCAGATTTTATATATTAATACAGTTATTGCAGATTTTTATTGATGATCAAATTAGTATATTGTTATAATAGTAATTAGTTTGGGAATGAACAGCTAAACACGCTAAAACATTTCGAGTTTACTAGCTTGACCCATCGGTGCAACAGCTCATGTGTAATGTTTTGCAAGGATTACCAACAGCTAATGATCGTCAGTACATACGCACTATTTCGTTTAAAATCTGCAACCCTATATCTGTGTATATTTTATGGAAATGAACGTAAGTCCGTTGCTAGTAAATCGCGAAGTTTAGTTTAAAGCAAAAGTTTACCATACCACTACTAAATGTATATCACAGAAATTTTCAAAATTTAAATATTTCACTCGAATAAAGTTACTTTACATTTATTTTAAACAATATTTAGTTATTGCCATAGATTTTTCGATAATTACAATACCGTGTTATAGAAAGAATAGAATACACTTGATAGTCAGATGATAGTATTTTTCTTCGAAAAATGAATAAATAGCGTGTAAATCAATAATAAATTAGAATTCAGTGCCTAAAGATAAAATTTGAATTTCTATTACACTTCATTGTCATTGTTTTCGCCGAACTACAAGTTAAATTTTATTCATAGAAATTCAGAATTCTATTCAACATATTTGAATTTACACATTTATCGAAAGTATAAAATTAATTAAATAAAGTAAATTTTTCAGTTTCAATCAAACCTAAGCCAGCATTAAAATCTCAAAATATTTAGAGAATAGGAATATGATAATAATATCTCTGTACATTTCATGTGCTTGTATACATGGAGAAACATAGCGAAAAGCTCACTAAATCAGATTGTGAGCCTCAAAAAGACGAAAAACCGTTTAAACATTTGCTGGAGCAAAAAATTTTTAACAAGATGAAGGAAAAAAAGTGCGCACGTAGCAGCGAAAAGGCACTCGTTTCCCGCGAAGCAGTAGTAACACAAGCTCGTATCGTTTATAACTTTTCTATCCCGCTGAATTCGATTTGTCAATTTGAAAGTTCTAAATTGGATGGAGTGCGTAAGTCAAGGGATAATAGTCGCCTTCGAGGCGAACGCATACCAGTTTGTTGTTAATGAGTCGCGCAAAACTTTTCCGTTGATCTCGTACATGCAAATGATAAAGGGGGCACACACCTACGTCCGCCAATATGATTGGCCCAACGAAACCGAGAGGGATGCCAGACGTCTCTCTTCTATCTTCATCAGCTTCTGCGTTTCGAGTTATAACGTTAGCTGCATTAGTAGATGGCTTATGCAGTCTCGAATTATCTCATGAATTTACCCGCGGAGTGGTTCCACTGCTGATTATCTAAACATTTTTTTCTAATACTTTTCTTATAATAATTTAATAGAAACGTCGTGTAAATTTATGCGTAAAAACAAATGGATTCTCTTGGCTGATGAATAAAATTTTCCATGAGCTCTTTTAACATACTTTTAATATTAAAAACAAAATATTTTTTAGTATTTATTCTTCACATAATTGCATATTTTTCTGAAAATGAATAATGTATAATAACTAATAGATGGTAGTCGTAAACTTTAAATTACATAGTTAAATAAAAAGACGTTATCTTAAATCAAAATTAACTTTTTCTCAAAATGTATAAAGTCTTGAATTATATATATACAGGATTATAGCAAATAATGTAATTATTTTTCAAATGACATACTTAAAAAAAATATTTGATATACGAATAAAAAATAAATTTTTATTTGGATTTTTAATTTTAATATTATGCTTGGATCTACGTTTATATTTTTTAGTTAACGATATATTGTTAAACATTATATATTTAAAATATGTGTAATGTATAATATAAATAAAATATAAATCAACTTCGAACATATAAAATTTAAATATAGTAAATTGTTAATATAAAATAAATAACTAGGTAAATATTTAATTTTAATATTTATTTTATTAGTAAAACTACAATAAAATTTAAGTCTAATAAAATATTAAAATTAAAACAACTTCGATGTTATATTAATATATAATACATAATTAAATATAAATTTATACATTTAAGTTTTATTTAAGATATAATTCAATACTATGAATAATAATTATAGCAAATTTTAATCAGCAATATTTTGGATACTAATAACTTGAAAATTATTTCTCTTCATTTCAATCTTTAAAGAAATTTTATCATATAAACATTAATTTTGTTACGTACAAAAAATCCATAATGACCTTTTGTAATATATTAAGTAACACAATTTCTATATCTGAAAAAAGTTATATTTTTAGAAATTAATTTAGGTTTAAATGATATTAACTTATTCAACTATTTTTACTCCAGTATTAAATTAATTAATAGTATATTTACAGTCACAAGTATCCTTCGCTTGTGATTAAGTAAGCAAACAACATTAATTACTTAGTCAACAACCTTGTAATGAATATCAAACTGATATAAAGTATTTCATCAATTCTTATTTATACAGAAAGTAATACTATCTGAAGTCCTTCAAAAATTTCAAATGAAATTTATATAATAAATGGTTAAATATTTTATAATAATCTTAATTTACTTGGATTATCTAAATTAATTGCCTATTTCCTTAGGTTTTTAAGCAATTACGAGATGATACCTTAATTAAACCCATTTCATTTTTCAAAAATAAATACAAATTTGTATGTAGGTTAGCAGTGTCCTTACTTACTGAAAATACTATATCACGCGTCTAATACTAAATAAGACAAAGTAAGAGAAGTATTCTCTGATAAGGCTAAAATTCAAACAAATTTTTTAAATTAAAATAATAAAAATGAAATGAAATCTCGAGAATTTTAAAATTCAAAAAATATGATTCGAATAGATAGTGAAAAATATTATATAAATAAATATATGTAAAAAAAGAATAAAAAAAGTAAAAAAGGAAAAGAAAGAAAGAGGGGAGATTTTATAACGTCATATGCAGTGGCTAAGTCTGAGGAACCATAGTATTTGGAATTTCCCATTCGCCGATGAACTACTGACGGAAGCATATAATTATATGCTCACATTAACGTACATTATCGTATAAAGTATAGTCAGAAAGAAATAAATAATAACCGCAAGAGCGAGACGATGACGCGCGAAAATATACCTCTCGTATTTCCACGCACAGATACTTCACTATCTTCCTATCTCGGGAATGTAATTTTTTCCTCCGAAAACGTTTTATTTGTCTGTAAAACTGTTACTTCTTTATCATATCAATGATACTTATGTAACTTCTATACATTGGCTCTCAAGTACCCTTTGAAAAATGATATTTTTTGTTAATACTAAAATAAAACATACATCAATGTTCTATGTCCTTTTTATAAGATTCTTTCCTTTTCTACAATAAGAATATTTTATATAAAAAAATATTATATGCATCTTTATCGTTTATAGTGTTATATAATATTTTATAATAATAGAAAGTCATTAAATTTAATTGTTTCAGCAGTTATGCATTGAAATAAGTTCGTTCATAAAATTAAAAAAAGTGAAATTTAAAAATGCATTCAAATAATTAAAAAAATGTTTGCTTGGAAAACTTTTATAATTTAAACTTTATATATTATTTCAAAAATATATATTTCAGAAAAATATTTTTTTAATTGAAAATAAAAATATCTTACAAAGTTTCATTCACAATAATATTTTTTTAAAAATAAATTTAAATTGTTTATTTAACTTATGTTTCCATTGGCATTATATTAATTATTTTCTAATACAAAACTTATGTTCATGATTTTCTAATGAAACTATAAAAATATATCCATAATGGGATTAATATATGAATAAGCTTATTTATTTATTTAATGGTAACATAAGGATATAATCGTTGATCTAATGAATCGACAAATACTCGCCACTTTGAGGATCAAATGAAATGTAAGAGTAATCCGAATTATTGAAATTGACCCATGCGTTAATTACGTTTTCTCAAGCAGTATGTAAATTATGAACTACTGTCGAATCCTTACATCTTGTACAAGCACGTTAAACTATTCATTAGTCAATCTTTGATAAATAATTATAATTTCGAAATTACGTCCCATAGCGAACATTATTTGCGAATTTAAGGAAATAAATTTTTCCCATTTATTAAAATTAACAATATTTTTTTACTTTATAATATTTATGCATTTAAAAAAACTATAAAACTTCGTTTTATAATTTTTCTTTCTTTTGCAATCTTTGAACTTCCTTATATTATTAAAAATTTAATTTCAGTGGTAAGAAAATAGATGCAAATGTTAATATAATTCTTATTCCCTAATTGTACTATATATAAAAATTTATTATACAACGTAATAACTATGTAATAAAATAATAATGAAGCTTTCACTAAAATCGCTGAAAACTTCAGAAATCCATCTTCGTGAAAAATACATATTTTTTAAGCTCAAACTTAAAAAACTCACTCTTCCATCAATGCAAAGTAAAGTAAATGTTCTTTTAGTTTTTTAATTAAACTTTTAGCTGAAATGCAAGCTGATGAATATTAGAGAGGTTATCTTAAATCCATGGATTTCATAAAAAAAAGCTTGCAAAATGAATTTGTACTCGTTCGTATACTGTAAAAAGAATTCATTTTATTCTCTTTACTGCTGCTTCTAGTCAGAGAAGTCGTTTCATAAAAATGTTAAAATTACGTGCTGATCCAAAGCGCAAGCTTCCGAGGATTAGCGAGAACACCGCTTTTTCGATAATCTCTATCTTTTTCTCTACTTTTCTACGACTTTTATTCCATACGAATTTTTCTTATAATACCACTTAATAATGAAATGTTTGCCCCCGATGTACCGTACATGAGTTCTTTTTTCTCTGTTACCTTTACTTATTTACTTACTTACTCTTCTTTGCATTACCGAAGTGACAAAAAAGTGAATATACGCAGAGATTCATAGCGCCTTGATTCTGCTAAGAAGTCACGGTAACATTTTAACGAGCAAATACTATTATAATACTCTTGTTTTACACTCACCGTTGTTGTTTGTGCCTTTAGAATGCGTTTTCATCGATATGGGCTATAAGTACATATTTATTTTTCTTAAAACGTTTAAGTTCTGAACGATTTTATATTTATGTCATTTTCCAAGTACTTCTTACTATGATCGTTTCCGGCATTATTTAATGTAAATTTTAACAATTGAAATAGTACTTCGATTTCATAAAACGAATAAATAAGTTTCAAATAAACTAGTATCCGAATGATCTCTAGGTATTATAGAATAATTTTATTTCTTCAGAAATGCAAAATTCATACTTTAGTCAAATATATTTATCTGTCTAAGAACAAAATAAAAAAAAATGTTCGTAGTTCTCATAATTAGAATTAGATTATAAGAGCACAAAGATATTTTTAATTAAATATAATTATTTTTTACACGTATACTTTTTTATATAATTTCAAGTTCAAAATTATTTCCATATAATTAAAAATAATTTTTTACATATACTAATCTTTCATAATGGTTTAGAAATCATTTGTTTTTATATCAAAATATCATTTAACAAAATTGTATAGTTTTACGTATATTTTTAATTACATAAATTTAGTAAATAATCATTATTTTATTATCAGGGTAAAATATAAAAATGATGTAACTTTGCAGATTGCAATAATATCAAAACAGTTTGATACAAGCTTTAAAAAATTTTATTTTGAAAATATAATTTTATTAGTTTGAATATAATTATTTAAAACAAATAAAGTTCTTTTTGAAATAATACCAAATGTTTTAAATTAAAACAATTGATTTTAAATTAATATCTTCCAAACGATATTTATCTTACGATGTTATTTAATTATAAAAATTAATTTTATTGTTTAAAACTAATTATTTCTTGTTCTTATTTTAACGAAAATTAAAGTTATTATAAAATTTATTTATTTTTATCATTAAAAAATAAATTAATAGAATTTGTGTATTATTATAGTTTATATATTATACAAAAGTAAAATTTAATAAATTATTCGATTCTACAAAATTGTAGAATAAATAATTTTTGTATATTAAAAAAATAATTTTTGTATATTAAAATCAACTTAACAAAATGTAAAAAAGAATGTGATGAATAGATCTGACAAGACTTTGTGAAGTGTGCTTGAATTAAAATATTGTTTTTTAGTTAATTCTTCTTATTAATAAAGGAATTTGAATGTACTATAATTATAATTTTAAATATTTTCAATCAAATTATACAATCTACTATTTAGCGAGTATATTTTCATATAATCAATATTTATATGTTTACGCATAAATTTATATAGTAGTATAGTATAATTATAATTTATGAAAGAATTCATGTAGTGAGATTATTGATACTTTTTTTCATGCATTTAAATTTTCGAAGTTTAAACATGAATGATATATAATTAGACTGTGTAATCTATATCTTTGACATTTACAACTTTCCTTAGGAATCAAATTTGAATCAGTGTCAAATTTGTTTGCTCCAAAAGTTCATTACAGTGGCTTTTTTGTCCTTTCTTAATAGTTTAATCGGTTAATCTTCTAGCACTAATGAGCCTGGATTTGTAATTACAGACAGAGTTTGATGAAAAAACCTAAAATTTTATGTTTTCTGTTAAGAAGTTTTAAGATATTTCGGGCTTTACTTATTATTTATAAAAATTTCTAGTACCATATTTTTCATTTAATCAATTAATGTTTATAAAATTAATAATACTGAAAATTCTTGAATAACTACTATATATATATATCTTACTTTCAAATGTTCTCAATATTTTTTTAACAAAAAGTATTAATTATGCATATTATAAATATGATTCAGTAAAAAATATTTAAATAAAAATTATGAACTTGTATGTTTTAAAATAAGATAAATTTTTTAAACATAATTTAATATTATGATTATTGATAATTTTTTTAAAACATATAATAATTTGATTTTAATATAATAATGTTTTATATTAATTGAACTCCTTAAAATTTTCCTGAAATACAATTCCAAATATTAGAAAAATATAAATATGTTGAAAAAATATTTTATTTTAGTAGAATAATCAAATTTATGAAAATAATACTCAAATAAACATAAAAATACTTCTATTATTTTTGACTTTTTACAAATATTACAATATTTATAAGTACTCTATTTATAGTGGAAAATTTATTAAAGAGATATAGTCATAATCTATACTTAAATCGGAGAAATTATTTATCTCATTGTTTTAGATATGTAAGAAAATATTTATTTTTATTATACAGCTATTTAATTAAAAATTATGATTCCTTTAATTCATAATAAGTATAGAAATATTCAGATTAAAATTATTTTGATCCATATATTTTAAAAGAAAATTTGATAAAAGTGATAGTATGTACGAAACTCTTTATATTTGAAAGTAAATACCTCAAAAATTGGTTATAAAGTTTTAATTTTTATGCAAATTTACAATATATAAAATATATAGAAAGTTCTAAAAATAAAAGGCAATGAATAAAAGTAAACAGTATATTATAGTTATTAACAAGTCATAAAATATGTGTTTAAGTATTAAAAATAAATTAGTAAATCTCTTAGGATATATCTACAAGAAACTCATCATTTAAATAATTAATACTTTTTAAAACGCTATTTAACTATTTTTTCTTTTTTAGATATAAAAATAAAGAAAGAAAACCTTAAAGTATTCAAAGGCATATCAAGGGAATCATTGTTTGCTCGTGCGTGGAAATGAAAATCTAAAAAATAAATAGTGCGCGCGTGCATACCCAGAGTTTAATTTCCTTTTATGACACTATGACACGTGCAGCCATTTCTTTTAAAATTAATAAATATAAAAACGAAAACACTGTAACACTGTAATAACTGGACGATGAATTTATTTCGTAGATTTTAAAATAAAAAAATTTATTTATTTAAGTAGGTTGTGGCTTCGAAAACTTATGATGCTCCGCTCATGTGTGCGTTAAATTTTCTATATATATGTATAAGTAAATACAAGAAAAATTGCAACGATATAAGTAAGAATTTCTGTGATACTTCCCTGAAACATATATGTTTGTATTTTTGAGATAATACCAGAATCAAGCTTCTTTTTTATTTACCTATTTATTTATCTGTGTATCTATTTTTATCTCTGACTCTACATTTTTTCTTCATTTTACACTCTAAGTCATTTTTATATGAACCTTTATCTTAAAAGTTTGCATATGTACTTTAAAAATAAAATTTAATTCATGGTATTTCATTATATTCTATATATCGTAAGTGTATGCATATTGTAAAAAAAAATATTTTTATGTGTCCGTTACGTACTTACGTTCAATTGTCGTTTGAGCACTCCTTTATATAGTTTTATATAATATTTTAATGAAAATCTAAAAATGAAATAAATGAATTAAATAATACAAAAATACTAAAATGATCATTTAAAATAACTATTTTATGCAGTATTATTGAGAAAACTTAGTGAAAAATTATAAAATTAAATATACAATGAAAAGTATGTTTTCAAACATATAATACAAAGTTATCGTGACAGATAGATTACTAACATAAATATTTAAAAAAAAATACATTCATAATATTTTATATATTCGAAAAATTTAAAAAAATATATTTACAAGTTTATAAAAATAAATTACGTAAAGACACGTATTTTTTTATATTAAATATATTCAACAAAGAGAAAACTGAAGTTACTCCAATTACTTTTAAATTATTTATTATTACAAAAAATTCATCAAAATATTTATCTCAAAATTCATTATAATTCAATATTATATATTTATAATGCAATAATTTTTTACTATTATTTTAACAGTTTAATCAATTTAATGTTTATTATTGTGTGAATAATTATCATTACATAATGAATACACTATAAAAACTAGTTTTATATTTTGTTTTCGTTTTTTGAAAAACTAATGTAAGTAACAAGCTATAAAATATATTTTAAAAACATTAATGTTTTTAAACCTAATTATTTATAGACTAAAAAAGATTTTTACAATCATTTATTATATCGGTAAACGAATACTGAACTTAAAAAACATTACTCCAAGAGTAAATTCGACTACGTTAAGCTTATTTTTCTTTAAAGTTACAACATATAATTTTTTTTAGACGTGTCAGAGTAAATTTACGCAAATATATTATTTTAATTAATAAGTAAATAAGTTGAGTGGTAAATAGAATGTAGTGTAAATAGAGTAAGTATACAAACATTTTTATTTTATATTTAAACATAAAATATATATTTTGTATATATTGAAGGAAGAAAATATAAATATCAATTATTGCACACGTTTGTTGAGAGCATGAAACTGTTCTATTCAAGTATAACTTTTGCATTATAAATTGAGCTATGTTTATTACAAGTGAATGAAAAATGTACCGTTACAATTATTTTCAAAAAACAGTATCCTACAATTTCATAATTAAATTTTCAAAAATAATCATTCTATAATATTCTTGAAAGATTTAAAAATATTTTTAAATATAAAATTATTTATTAACTTAAGATATTAAATTAACAAAAATTCCATAATTTTTTTTAAAAATAAATTTGTGTAATACTATAATACTTTAAGAAATTAAATTTCACACGATTAACCACAAATATAAATTAAAAAATAAAAATCTTGCATATATTTTGATATGAAGAAAATTATTCATATTACTATAAAAAAATTCAATCAGATATAATATAAAAAAGATTTATATTTGTTCACAGTTAAACATACTAACTAATTGTATAATCGAAATATCGAAAAATGTATTGATAAGGAAATACAAATCTGCATTCTGATAAAACGTAAGCATACAATTATTACACGCCCTCGGCATTGTAAATTGTTTTAGAAAAATAAAAATTTTCGATCAATGAATGAACGCCGAAAGACAAAATTGGGGATTTCCTCGTGACTCGACCATCTATTTTAATTTACCCATTTTTTTCAGCCGCGCAAGGTAATAACTCCCATAGATTTGAAAACTCGTAATTTCCGCTTACCTTCGTTATACATTTTCTTCCTAATTCAGATGCGTTCTGGACGCAATTAAATATTAACGTCGCAATCTCAAGCTCGTCATCGCATCGGTTAATTAGAGTGTCAAGATTTGGGTCGGTAGCTAGAAGTGAAAATAATCTATTGTTTAGTCGATAAAAAAAGACGAATTTTACTTCTCCAGATTCCTCTCTCCTGTTAATTCTGATGACTAGATGAGTGTACCGATTGATTTCTATCCTTTTTTGCCGAGCGCATTTTTATATTCATATGTCAATGGAAAGGAAAACGGCCAGGGAATAAACCTGAATTATCCCGTTAACTTTATTTTTATCTTAAAAGACATTTATATTAGTAAGTAATTAATGAAATATTTTGAGATGAGATTATTTACTGAATACATCTTTTACATACAAGACTGTTATAAAAAATATTTCGATATGATCTACATTAAGGGCTATACCATTTTTTTACTTTAAAATAATTTGCATACTCGAATTTTTTCAAATTAACGTAGGTATTATAATATAAATTATAAAAAAAAAACTTTTTTGATAAATTTCAAAGCAATGGAGTACAAGTCTTTACAAAAATATTGAAAAAAAAATATAATATAATTTGTTATAACATAATATAACTTTTTTAAATATCGCAAAATATTAAAAAACATGGTTTTTGTAAAAGTAATACGCATTTAAAATAAAAATAATTTTTTAATTGAAAACTTATGTAAAAAGTTATGAATTATATTTAAATATCCTAAATTTTTCTACATTTAAAATTTGTCTATAGACATTATAATTTTCAATTCGTTTAATTTAAATTCTTTAATCTTTTGAAAACAATAAATTTAAAAATGTGAAATAGAATTTAGAAAAAATGCGTTATAATTTTAATATAAATATCTTAATTTTTTTAATTTTTAATATTTAAGTATAAAACTTAATGTTTCAAAAAAAATTTTTATTGACAATTTATCTTATGCGAATATGAAGGTCCAATGATTACATCAATCGTTTTTCTATTTTTAAGATAATCTATATAAAATATAATAATTATAATAATACAATACGATTCTAATATTTGCATTCATCACTATTCACTGTAAATTAATCGTCATTATGCGAACTACAATTTTAGAATCTTTGTTGAGAATCGTTTTACCATTTACAGAAATTTTACATAATCTGTTCTCTACTAACGGTTTGAAGTTTTTTTTATTTTTTTTTGGATATAAAATTACGAGTAACTATTAAGCATATAAATTATCATTCATTTAATCTATATCAAATAGATTTAGAAACGTTAATTAGCTTCAAAAAAATTTTCCTAGAAATGAGTATATTATTTAGTTTAGATATTATAATAATTATTACATATATTTTTTCACCAATTTTGCATGGTACTAAATTCTTGCCTAACATGAAATACAAAGAATAATTTGAGCTTTAAATACTAGTAATAAATATTTAAAATATTTCACTGCAAATTGTTCAGATTTCAACACTATTTCACTTTTTCTAAAAATTTAAGGAATACTATGACGATCATTATTTGTATTTTTGACTTTCTCGAAACTTTGAAATTATATACGAAATGTATATTATCATTAATATTTTCGAGTGCAAGGTGTTTGAAAAATATTTCAATAGTAAATGATTATCATTATTTACTAAGAAAATTCTACTAAATGATAGTGAAAAAAGGCTTAAATACTACTTATTTAGATAGCTAAATAGATGATTAGTAAAAGAATGATTGAGCAATAATAATAAAACAGTTTTAAAAAATCACACATTTATATTATTTTTCACCTAAAAGTTAAAGTGTTTATTTTGACTAATTAAATAGCGATACTCGATCATAATAAAGAAAAATTCAGTGAGTCTTCAATTAAATTTTGAATGAATAAATTATTTCCGAATTCACACTTTTCCCCACGATGCAATTCTATAGCAGTCGTCCATTTCCTAAGAAATGGAGCACTACCACTCGAAAAATAATTTTCCAAAATTTGAATCCGAATATCACGTATGCATTAATTCCTCGCACGAAATATAAAAAGTAAAAAATTTTCGCTCTAGTCGGCGCATATTCTCACCAGAAGGTATATTAAAAAATGACGGAAGCAGGTCATGGAGGAACGATTGGCAGAGACCGATTTATCTCCGAGATATATGCGGATAGTTGGCGGGATATCCAGTGAAGGCATTGGGGAAAGAGAAAAATTACATAGGAAATCAAGGAGTATTACCAAATTGCGGCTAAATATTTGATTTTTCGAAGATTAACGCATATATAGGTAAAATATAGGTGCATACGTGACGGAGAGTTAGTCAAGTCATGAAAGAGGTACAACCGTGTGCGCGATCGAGTTCATGTACATTTTTACACAGATTTTCTTTAGCTGATGCAATGCCGACGTAAATGTCTCGATTTTTAACGCCTTTCACGCATTTACATTTGCTTTTATTATTTAACCAAAGCAAACTCTTCCGAAAAGTGTAAGAAATTTGATTATTTTCTGCGGTTGTTTCGCTTATATAGATGTGCTTTCCTTTTCTTCCTTTTTCTTCCTCTTTCTTCAGTCATCCAAATGAAGATTCCATCAAAAAGATTATAATACTAAACAGTTATTGTTTATTTAAAAAATTATTTAAGGAATTAATTTTTGTATATTTACTTCCAAATATTCTCACATAACTGTTAATTCAAATGTTTGAACTATTTCATTTACAGCAGTAAGATAAATAATCTGTATTATAAACGAGTAATTAGTAAAAAATTAACGAATCAAAAACTGATTATTTATATTTTCCAAAAATTTTTCAAACCTACAACTTTAAATTTTCTTAACTAATAAAATTGAATATTATACTAAGTATATATAAGCAAAACTTAACAAATATTATATATAACTTGTACATATAATTTTGTTAATAAGTTACAAATTTTAATTTTAATTTAATTTATACTTTCTATTAGATAAAATTAAAATTAATGAATTAAAATTGAATACTTATTATTTATATTAAGATTGTTATATTTTATAAAATCTTTTGTCTTTTATTCGATAAAGATATTTATTATTAATAGCACTTCAGTTAAACTACTTCTATGAATTTTGAAATTTTTCAAAAAATCATTTTGTTTTAAAGCTATTATCTTTGTTAGCTAATTAATTTTGCATAAATTTGATTAAATATGAAAACAATTCAACTCACAAGTCCTGAAGAATTTTATTCAAAGAATTCGAGTTGAACAAATACAATGTAGAAATATAACTCAGATTATTTAATAAAATAATAAAATTTATTAAATATATTTAATAAAATAATTTTTTTCTCTTCTCACATATTTATTATATCAAGAAATTGAAAACATAATTATTCACAAAAATAACTTATAAAACGAAAACATAAATATCCTTGAGTCATAATTTTAGAAAGGTCGTAAAAACTAATTTCTGTAATAAAAGTATACGTTGAAGGATTTTAGATTTATAAAGATGAAGTACAGAATGAAATGATCAGTGGTAAAATGTAAAGGACAATTGCTTTAAATTCGGAATGAAAGTTTAATCTAACATTTATATTCAAGAATTTAAGATTCAAAGGTTGATAATCCAAGGGTAGGTATTTATAAAGATCAGTGCATTTAATTTTAGATTCAGGAAAACGAGGTAACCATCCAGAAAATATCGATGTTTAAATGAATTGCAGTTTTAAAAAATTTCAAAAATCAATCTCGTTCTGAATTCTCTCTATAATTTTATCAATAATGTAGCACTTTCGGAAAAAAATGTCGATAAAATCATTTGCAACTTCGATACTTTTAACACGAATTCATCCATATTTACAGCCTTTAGCATTTTCTATTGAAAAGTCTTAACGTTTTCAAAGTTCCTCAACTCACTATAGAAAGATAGTCTTGTCATAAATTCCTTGATCGAATTTTATAGTATCACCGGCTGTGCGTTTACTCTTTTTTCTCATTCGAAAAAGCCGTTTCCCCTATTGCGTTCTTCACCACGATGATCCCCGTTTTCCCCAACAAAAGAACGCTTGATTCAGTACGGTTACCTCTCGTATATTCGATCTCGAAACTCGCAGTGCGAAGTGCGCCTCAAGGATTCGCCGATCCGAAAGGCATACACATGACGTATATATGGACATGAACGAATAGTGTAAATGACAAATCGGTCTGCAAATAATAAATCTTTCTGCTGGTTCTACTATTATTGCCTTCATTCGTTCGCATATACGAATAGAAGTGGTAAGGAAAAGGACGTGTTTGCCAAAGGAATTTGTACACTATCGTCAAAGGATTCGTCAACAAATTTTACGTCGATATGTGTACAGTGAATACTGAAATTTCTCTTTCGGAAAAAATATTGTTATTTATACAGTTTTATTAAGTCAAGCTTTTAAAAATTGTGAAAGATTTACTTTCGAGATCTAATAAAATTTTTGGAATCGATTTGTTGTGGATAAATAAATTTATAAATAAATTACATTTTATTTTTAAATTTTTAGTCATAGAAAACTCTGCCCTCTACCAAGGAATTTAAATAAGTAATATGTCAATCATTGTCATATGTCATTGAATGTTATTTTACCCAAAACCTAATTCATTAATTTTTGTACAAAGAAATGCTTAATTATTAAAAATTGACTATACCACATTTAACATTCATAAAAATTTTTCTCTTTAATTAACTTTTATTTATTCGTTATCAAAAAAAAATATAGATCTCGTCGAAAAATTAATAATATTAGTTAGGTGAGATCACCTGCACTGGCGTGAATGATGTAATAATAACACCGTTATTGCAAATAACTAGACGTTTACTTTAAGTAACTTTGAAATATATTAAAATGTTAGATACATAATAATAATTGTCAACTATTGATTTAAATATTTAAGTTATTTACTCTTTACAAACGTAGTTTGAGATTATTTTAATGAATTTTATATGCTTTATGTAATACAATAAATACGCACAAAGTTACCCAGTATGTTTACAGAAATGATTAATGTGGATGCTGACAAAATGCATATTTCATAGGCCTGATTGAATACAATAACAACGTTCATTAAACTATGATATAATTGGATACAAGCAATTAATATGATAAATAAATGTATTAAAAACTACATGTAGTATGATCAAATGAAAATAGCAATTCTTATTATAAATTATGCGCATATAAAGATGAAAAATATGAATTAATATTTCAAAATCATACATAAAATTAATTATGATAAAAGAGATTTTTAAAATTATTTTTAATAAATTATTTTTATTTCTAATAGGAAAATGATTTAGTATGGTTATAAAATTTTTAATTTATATTAAGCATCTTGATAGTGAATTTAGCTATAAAAAATATTTTAACTTAGTTTTGATTTTAAAATGTATGTATATTAAGCAAAACTCATATTTATTCGTTAATTTAAATATGCACTAGCATATTTCATGGTAAATTAAACTTTATACATTCGAACGAAAGGGTTTTGTTTTATGGGTATTAATAAAATAATAAGATTTTAGGAGACGTAGTAAAGCTTGTGTGGATTTTAATGAATATAGTGTCACTCGATTTTGTATGATTTTAAAACATGATGAAACTTTACATTTTGTATCATTTATAAATATGAGTTACTATATAACTTAGAGTACTAAAAAATTTACTATCAAAAGCGCAGTAAAAATTTGTATACATATATTATATTTAAATTAATTTTCATATTATATATTAAAAATTCAAAGTAAGCTAATTTAAGACAATTTTGTTTTGCTTTCTTTCGATTCAATAATCAAAATAATTCGAAAACTATACATAATATTTTAATTCCATAAATTCTTTAATTTTATAATATTTAATATTGAAGGAGAAAGAAACAAAATAATATTTTACATAAATGTATAAATATATTTTCATAAATGACAAAATATTTAATTTGAATAAAACTATTAAAATTGAAATAACAAAATGCATTATAGAAAGTATGTAAACATGTCATAAGTATATTAAAATATTAATAAGAAACTTTTTATTCGTTAAAAGCTAAAAAATTATTGAATGTACATATATAACAACTTTTTTTAAATTTATGTTCTCAAATATTATTGTTATATCTTATATACAATAAATCTTCTGATATTGATAACATAATTCAAATAGAAAAACAAGCCTAAAATTATGATTTTTTATATTTAGTCATCTCTCTATATTTTATAATAGAATACGAAAGGATTTTAATTTGTAAAAAGTTTAGTTAAATACTATAATAAGTTAAAAATAAATATAAATATAAAAAATAAACAAAAATATAATAAAAGACTTTTATCGAATTAAATTTATTTAAATAACTAATATAAATTAAAACAAAGTAATACGTAAAAAATAAGTATTTTAAATAATAAATTTATTCAAAACGTTTGCCAGTCAATTACAGATAGCAATAATGTTGAAAGATAAAATCAGAGTTTTATCAAAAACTATTATAGTTTGATAAAATATTGAAAAAAATTAGAAAAAACATTGTAAATCATTAATATTGATATAACATTAAAATTTTATTAAAAAATTATTTTGAAAAAAATTGTAAATATTAAAAATAAAAATATCTTTATCATCATTAATTTAATATTTGTTGAATACATATTATTAGGGATTAAATTAAAATACTTCTTATTGTTTTTAAATATGATTTAATTCCTTTTTATTTTAATATAAAATGTATTTATATTAGCTTCGTATAATTATTCTTTGATGTTTGATTTACTTGCGTTCCGGTCGCGTACCATATTTTATCGATATTCAAGTTTACATGCGTTATGGTCGCGTACAATATTTGATTTTCTTATTTTCGAAAGTTTGATCGTATTATTCGGGAAGCTCTGCTCGGAAAAGATTTGCTCGTAAAGCTCTATTCAGGAAGCTGGAAGAATTCTGAGCTATTCCGCTCTCCTATATTTATACACTCGGTTTCTCTCCCCTTGTCTTGACCTTTTCTTTTGTTTTTTTAAATTTTTCTCCTCATTTTGTTTTTAAAGTGACCTTCGTTCAACACGCTTATTTACTATCGCAAATCTTCGTTCATTTATTTACACGTTTACAAATTTTTCGCGAACCTTTAGGATGTCGCGGGTTTACCCGCGACTCACATTATATTTCTTTTCGAAATGCATTAAGCTACAAAAAGATATTTATTAATTTTCGCATTAAAATTCCGAACTTTCTCGATCTTTCTCTGGTTCCATGTGCTTGCGAATCCCCTAACCTCTGCAGGTGAGTCCACTACCAGACACCCCGACGTATTCTCGTGTCTACGACTTCTATCGTCTTACAACTCCACGTATTAACTAGGCTGGCTGTTTTTCCCTTATCTGCTGACAGGAAGACCGTCCATCTACTCCATGGATTTAATGCAGCCACCGCCTCACTTATCCCAAACGAATAAGTCCTTCACTAATCAATCATACATCTATTTTAATTTATGACCTCTATTGTCATAGTAAGACGTTTACTGAGTTTAGGAGTATCTCTCTTATCCGTAGTTACGAACCATCTATGCGATCCATTGGTGATATTTCCCGCCCATTCGCAACCTACCTCGTACGTCGCCCACTAAGGCCGGCGGTACTTTATCTTATTACCGGTGGAAGTTGCTTCATGCATCGTGCCAACGGAGCCTATTCTATATAATCCGGAGTTGCTCGCGTCCAAACCTACCCCAACCATAATTATGATCATTCCAAAGGCGAGACTCGAAAAGTGGCCGATTTAGCAGAGGTAGATGTCGTTGCGGTCGAACCACGACTCCGAAAGAGCGCGCCATGAAACAGAACGAAGCCCTCGATGAGGAGGATAGCTATGGAGATCGGCCCTGCAGATCCTTGCCGGCAAACTGTTGATTCGACGACTACCACTTTTATTGTTCCCGAGGATACTCGAAGTTTAGCAGCTTCTCGACTCGCGTTAGATCATATCGGAATTGTCGCTCCTCGAGGCTCGAGTATAATAGCTGGGGCTTAGCCCATGTATCAATTTACTCTACGCTTGACCAAACTTTTCTGGCGAAATTCCGGACTGTAAATGCAAAAAGTATTCATAATAGCATTCAAAAATGGATGAGGATTTATGTTAAAGTGATTATCCATTAAGTTCAAACGATGAATAAAAGTTCCTATTCTGAAATTTCGATTTTATATCCGTTCAGACTTAATTTAACGCTCGACTTTTTATTTACTCATTTTGTCCGACTCGAAAACATTTACTAAAGTAATGATTGAAAGCTACATTATATATCTAACATTTATGAGTTCAAAGAATTATCTAATTTATGAGATATTTGATTGCATTTATTTAACATTTGATGTTTTATATTAAATTACCCGATTACAGTAATGTAATAATTAATTTCTTCTAATTAGAAAAGCATCGATTCGAGTCGAAATTCATTTGAGCATAAATAAGGCTTTCCTCGATAAAAAACTATAGAGAATAAAATTAAAAAACAAATATAAAAATGAGAGGGAATTGAAAAATTCTGAAATAAAAAAGCTGATGCTAAATATCGATGCCAACTTCCACAAAACACTAGAAGTTAGTAGGAAGAAATTTTCACTGAGAGTTCCTAACTTCGGATTGTAATTGACTATGAGAATATTTTATGGCATGCTATAAAAAACACAACGCAAGGAAATCGAATTTTAAATCTATAAAAATACTTATTGAATTAAAGTAATAAAATAAAATCTAATTGCAACTAGATATATTATTTATTTCATAAATAATTTATAAAATTAAGATATTTAAGAAAATTCATGTTAAAATAATTTATTAAATTATATTTGTTATGTTTAGAAAACTTCGCGGAAAAAATGAAGCTCGCAAGGGAAGTGTCGGTCGGCAATAAGGTGGAGAAAAATGACAATTGAAAAGATGTAATTGAAAATACCCAGACCGTGTCAATTTCCAAATCACCGGTTTACTTGCTATAGATCCACAGAACGCACAGGGCGCGGACACCCGTTATTCGTGTTTAATCGTAAGAGCAAACTCGCTTCTAGGAGCTCGGAAAGGGAAATGAAATAGAAAGACCTCTGCCGGGTTCTTCCAGAAGCGACGCACAATGCTAGCCTCATGCGCGTTATCAAGGAATATGCGTAAACTCTACAGAAGAGATAAAGTGAAGAAGTATCATGAAGAGGTGAAGTTTGTTGACCGGGGAAAGATGAAATTACACAAGTAACTCGGTATTATATGGAATGGGTTTGATTGGGCGATGTATGGAGCGGACTTCCACCGATGACGAGATAAAGTATCGCCGGATCTAAAGGTCGACGTATGAGCTATGTCGCGAATAGACGGAAAATATCACCAATGGGCTACCGAACGATTTCCCCTACCAGCAAAGAAAGGAATGACAGACTGTAAGGCGAAAGGATTCCGCTCGAGAGGACAGGGAGAAGTTGCGGATCCAGAAAAAAGTTAAGATGTCTGGCGACTAATATCTGGGATTTTAGCCATGGAAAGTAATAAACTCATTGTAACAGCACGATGTGCATGCATACGTACATTGTAAAAACAATACCCTCGGGAAGCTAATACGGTACGGATCGGGTTGCGCGGCAAATCTGGCATACACGTGTCACCAGATTTGTTTACAAGAGTTGTATTACGAAAATAAAACGGACCGGGATTATCGGACAATCTGGAAAAATATAATTTACACTTAGAAAATAATATTGGGAAAGTCCAGACGGCACGTAGAAAGAGGGCTTAAATAGGCAAGTAAAGATGAAGCGAAAGGATTCTCTGTCCGCTACTCCGCCGAAGCGGACGATACTTTAAAACAACCCGTAACTAAGTGAACACGTGTAAAGAAATCGAGACGCGAAGCGAAACAACTAATGTACTCGATTGGACTAGTAAAAAAATTTTTATCAAATAAGTTGGTTAAAAGAAAGAGAAACTGTGTATTTTTATCACCAATAATAATTGTATGAGATTGCAACAACTTTATTAATTCATTATAAAAAATTTTTATAAAAAATTTAAACATTCAACAAATAGTACCGAAAGAAAGTATCATTGTATATGAACAAATTATAAATTTTTCAGATTATATACATATATAGTTATATAAATATAAAATAAGTTATTACTTAATATTAATAAAAATAATTCATTTTATTTTTGAATTTTGTATTTTATTTAAAATAAAATTTAATAAATCTTTAAACTTATATTATACCAATATATATTTGTTTAATGAATAAAAATATTAATAATTTAATCCTTAAATAATTTATAAATTATACACTAAGGTAAATTATAAAATAATTAAAATTTAATTAATTTAATCATATTTATTCATAACTGTTATTTTTGATTCATAATATTTCTTGAATTTAAGTAAAACAATGTAAACTGTAAAACATAAAATCTATAAGATATTCTATACGTTAGCTTAAATTTATATTACAATTGCATAGTGTATTATTGTACTAATTATAAAATTTTATCACAAAACTATATTATTCCATAAAAAAACTAATATTACTCATTTTATAATGAATAAGATATTTAAAATTAGATTAATAATAATTTTTTAATAAGTAATTAAATATGATTATTTGAATATTTAAATAAGTATTATTTCTAATTCAATATAAATATTCTCAATTTCTTAAAATAATTAAAATTATAAATAAAACAAAAAATCAACGGTTAAATAAAATATCATAAATATGCACAAATAAGAATTTATACCTGTACAAATTGTTTAAATAAATATCTTTTATACAATTTTCTAGTCATAGAGACCTTTAAATAATAGTTACCAGATAAATACAAAGAAAAAATTATCGAAAAACAAGTAGTCTCAATTTTTAATATATGTAATACCGGATAAAAATTTCTAAAAACAGAAGAATATACTAAATTTTTATTTATAAGATAAAATTAAAATGGGATTGATATATTTCCTTTTTTTTATTTCTGATTTATAAATATATATTCTATAATATATATATATGAATTACATAATTATTAACTTGTTCAGACAATAATTAACAAATTTAAACGAAAATGTTGTTAATTTAAAAAATCTTAAGAAAATTAAAAATATTATATAAGAAAATCAGCTCTAATAATTAGTTAGTTTATGAACATAAACTTAAACGATGAAATTTATGTAATTATTTAAATTTTACAACTGAATATAGAAAAATTATTTCTTGAATTATTAATTCTTTATATCCAAATGTTATAATTTCTTCTATTTTTTAGTGCTAAGAAAAATAAAAGAATAAATATTTTTAACTAATTTCTTTTTCTTTTAAATTAACTTTCTGTATAATAAAAGCATATAAGTATACTTTTATTCTTAAATACTGCTATTAATTTTATATAACATATAAAATATATATGAAGTAATATAAATAAATATTTAACACTGCTACCCAATAACTTTACCAAATAATAAATTTTAACAATATCTGTGCTACATTTTATTAAAATAATATGTGTATATTTCTGAATTATGTTTAAAAAATTATATTTATAAAATTAGGTAATATAACTTTTTTATAACTTTTTTCATACTTGTTTGCAATAGTGCTTTATAAATTTAATATTTATTCTAATCATAACTTATAGAATAAACATGAAATATTATTTCTAATTTCTACGAAAATATACTACTTTACACCCACAAAAAATTTAGACGATATTTTTATAACCAATCTTAGACATTTTATATTTTCTATAAAACTATTTTAATAATTTTTAATATAAATTAGAAAAATAATAAATACGCTAATATAGTAAATTTATTTTATAAAAGAATATTTTATACTTTATGATAACATAGTATTTATCAACTTAATTATTGTATTGACAAAGTTTTATATTATGTAATTGAATTTTTATAACATATATGTATGTATGTATGTATATTATGTAATAAAAATTAGATAATATTTAAAACACAGTTATTTTTATAAATCGCTCGAATAAATAAAAAAAATTGTGTTTATGAAAACTGTTTTAAACAGAATCAATAAAGTTATTATTATATTATTATGGTATAGGTAGACAATTTTTTTTATTTTAAAAATATCATGGATAATTTTACTCTTGTAATTTTATATATATTCACCTTATACAAATAAATAATATATTGAAATAGATTTCCATATTATGATAAATGAAATGTTACTAAAAAAATACTAAGTTAATGACTTCTTTTTTCATTTAAAATATAAACTTTAAGTATCAAAATTTTCTCTTCTAAAGTATATAATAACTTTAAATATGTGATATATGATATTAGTTTTTATACAGAGTTTATTAATCTGAAGAATTATTCTTGATTGATATTTATATTTCTCTTGGATGTTTTATAATTTTTCATAGAAAAGTAATTATGTAACTCAATCATTATTAAACCATTGATATTTTTAATTGTTTTACATTAAAAACTAGTAATTAAAATGAATTTATTTATTTCTATTTGTAGCTTAATACGATATATTTTCTTTTTCAGTACAAAAAAATGTTCAAATTATCCAATAATTATAATTTTAATAAATACATAGGAGTTTTAAATTTTTTTTTTTAAATTATGTTTTGAAGGATTTGATCAATAAAATTCACCTTCAATTAAAAATTTTTAATTAGATATATAAATATAAATATTTAACTAATTTTTAATAATTGACGTAAAATAAAATTTAACATAATTATATTTTTAGACTCGTATTTTTTAGCACAAATTTTGAAATATTTAATAGAAGAATTTTGTACATTTATTCGTTAATTTTATCAAAACTCATATAACAGAATATATACTGAAGCATAACATTTAAGAAAATCAACCTAAAATATTATTTACAATGATAATATTTAAAATTAAAATGATTAATATTGTTATCAGTAAAAATCCGTTATTCAATTAAAGCAATGATATTAACAAATAATTACAAAAAATATTTTTAACAATCTTAAAAATATCATTAATAATCGAATAATTCTTAAAAGTTAGTAGATTCGTTTTATATGTTTAATAATTAGCCTTTAAATATATTAATTCCAAAACTCTTTTAATTATAATTTTTTGATTGTGTAGTCTGAATAAACTATTTAAATAAATTTTACAGTATTCTGTGACAAAAAAAGTTGTTTAAACTTATAAATACATTTTGTTAACATATTTTTTTCTTTTTTAATTTATAACTCTACGAATAAAAGAAATATAATCTGAAAAATCTTTAAATGCTTCATTTTTATTTAAGATTGACTTAATAAATATTACATTTTTCACACCTGAATTTCAAATATATGTATGTGTATTGTCATTAAAGAATTTTATCGAAAATCGATAAAAACGCTATCTTTTGCACGCTGGTGGGCTATGAAAAATATTTAAGTTCACATAAAAAAACGTAAATTTAATATTCATTTTTAAGAGCTAAAAAATTTTAAAGTTTTTAAATTCAATGATTAAATTATTTAATAATTTAATAATATTTAAAAAATATGCAAGAATTAATTTTAAGCAATATTATGATGAAGAATGAAGAATGTTCATGCTTTTATTTTTATAAAAATTCATTTATACTAATTCATTTTCAAATTTTCTTGTATTATTACTATCATTTTTTTCTAATATAACTCCAATTTCTAACAAAAAATTTGACTGGTTTTCGATAAAGTGGTAAGATATAAATGGTTGAATATTTCTAGAAAATAGATGGACCATTAAACTATTTATGATATTGAATAGATTTAACGAAAAGAGGGCACAAAAATATCATTTATAATCGAATCCAAAAAAGAGGACGAAAATTCCAAAATCTAAGTTCTAAAGCAGAAAAACAGCGCCTTAAACTGAGACGCGATCAAAAAGGTATCAAGCCAAAAGAATATAAGTTATATCCACATTTAATAGTTCCGCAAATGCTCGTTTATCCTCAATCTGGCTTAGTTATGACGACTGATTTTCCACTATGTGGATTAAGAAATAACGAGTAATAATAGTCTAGAGTATTGGAAGTTGTAGAACCATATATTAAAAGTACTTAAAAACTTACAACTACTGTACTGCTGATGTACTTTCCTAAAATTTTTCAAGGTACACTAGTATTTTTTTGAGTTCCAAAATACACATAAGAAACTCTCTTCAATGTTAAGGTATTTTATAATATATTCTTACGTTCAATGAATTTCATTTTCACTAGTAGTTCTTGTCTTTTATAATTTAATTTTCATTCTATGAAAATGTTATTTCAAAAATAGCACTTTTAAGCATTCATTTAACAAGTATTGTCAAATGGCTATGAATCTTTTACATAATAATTTACAATGATTAATTTACTGAATAATTGCCAAAAATAAGCATAATACTTATTTTAATTAATAATAATTAATAATAATTAATAATTACTTTATATGAAAATGTACAAAATCTTACCAGCTTAAATTTTTATTCATTATATTACACATAAGTGTATAATAACAAATCTAATTCATATGCCATTCTTGAATTAAAAAATTTATTTTATAAATTTTATTTTTCTTTTAATTTGGATTGCATTCTGATCTATAATTATTTATATTTATAAATTATTCAGAAGATATAAATCAATATGATTTCAGTACTTATACATATTCATAATAAAATATAAAAAGTTAGATAAAGAAATGTTAAATATATTAAAATCTTTATATTCCGTTCTGAAACAATTTTTTTAATATTTAATGGTAATTAACTTTTAGAAAAAAAAAGAAATTGTTTTTATATATTATAAAAATTTAGATAAAATATAATCGATGAGTGTTTTTAAATAATTGACTTTTTTCAATATGAAGTATTTAAATATTTTATTTAAAGAAAACTATATATATTTAAATAATTTAAAGTTATTTAAAACATTTTATTTAAACTTAACGTAAAAAAAATTTCTTTTACTTTATTATTAATAATTTCAATCACTTGTGGAAGCAATGTTCTTCATATAAAAGTCCTTTACAGTTAAATGATACGCATAAAAATTGTAACTAATTTCATCATAATCCTCTTCTACTCGCTTTTTTCTTCGTATCACTCTTCGTCAATTTAGAATGAACAAAACTCAACTTTTTAAAAATCTGAACTTAATCGTCAAATATTGTAGCGTAAATGTTCATGTTTTTAGAACCGCAAATATAATATACGCAAAGTATATGTTATATTATACATATTGTTTATTTTTGTATAACATTCCTCTTACTAACAGTCACTATTTCTTATTCTCTCTAACTCGTATGATCTCGAAACTACATTGTTTTTCTTAACCCTTATAGTATTTATATACCTTTAACGTTCACTAATTAATACATACATATATATATATATGCCATAATTACCACTCCTTATTTTTCTTATTCTGTTTTTTACACTTTCAGACTAATTATTTCATTATGATATTCACTACATAGAATATGTTTCCATTCTTTAAATTTCAACATCTCAGTTTGTCGATAATGTAACCAACGAAAATCAAAGAATACGCGAACCAAACAATGTGCATTAATTCTTTAGTGAAACATATCAATATGCTCCTAAATATATATTAAATACAAAAGTATGCGAAAGCATATTCTAAAAACTTCAATCATATAATTTGAACATTTTTTATTATTGTAACAAATTTTAAAAATTTTAAATTATTATATAGAAAAACTGCAATAATCGAAAATGAATGTTTACCTTCTACAGATGAAAATTATTAATAGCAACTATAAATTTGTTCATTTAAAATAATTGCAATTTTCTTAAAATAAGACGTTCAAATTAGATGACAACTTTTTATGAATGAGTATAAAAAAAATAGTAATTCAAAAATACAATTTGTTTGTAAAAAAAAAAGCAAATCTAATTAAAGGAAAAAAAATTTATCACATCAATAGTAATAAAAATATATAATTTAAACGTAAAAAATGAATATCAAATATTTGAAAATCTGTTAAATATTTATTACCTACTTTGCTTGTAAATTGTAAATTTTAATTTTTAAATTGAACTTAATAATATACAGTAAGAATTAATATTTTGTTGTATTTAAAAATTTAATTTTTTAAATTAATATATTATATTTAAGTTTCATATCTTTCGTAAATATATGAAATAACGTCGATTAATATTTGTTTGAACTAAATATTTTTTTTTAAATTTAAATACCATTATTTTGATAATTTTATACTATTGCATACTTTAGTGATTAAATAAATTTAAATTGAATATTTATTACTTTTTATTAATAAACATCTTTTTTGCTTCCACTAAAATATATATTTTCTTTATTACAAACGTTATTACATTTTTATTACATTATTATACTTATATCTAATCCTTTTGACAATTATATTTCGATAAAAATTCTCTAACATTATTTTTCTTCTAGCTTAAATACAAAATTATTTTCTATAAATTTTGCTGTAATTAAAGTTCTCTCTTTTTCTTTCTTCGATTATTTTTCTCAACTACTCTTCAATGATTTCTTCGTCGGTGTACATGATACAAACTTTAAACTCAAATAAAACAATAATATTATTTTATCATAATTTGCTTGAATAAAGAAAGCTACGAGAAGAGAACTGATGTTCATGAACGATGGCGACGCATTAGAGTAGAAAATAACAAAAGTAAATCATAAAATGCACTTTCTGTCTTTTTTCTTCAAAAAGACTGAAATGAAGAAATTTTATGATTTTAAATTGTTTTAAAGATACTATAGTATTACATTTATTTAAGTTAATATTATATAATGAACTATCTTGTACATAGATGTATTATTTTTAAACCTTAGAGATGATAGGACATTTTAATTTTCTTATTTATTAAGTACTAATAAAATGAACATTTTATTTAGATATTTAATAACATATTTCAAAATCTTGTCTACAAAATAAAATTGGATAAATACTTTAAAATGTACAAATATATCCTTTAATTCTAAATTTATTTTGATACACACACGTGCGCGCGCGCAGACATATTTATTCACACATTAATACATACACACAGAAATTAGCGAATCTTAATTTTTGTTTAAATATTTGATAATTAATACTGCAAATAAATAAAATTTTCTAAATAATTATTGAATTTAATATTTTTAATATAAAATTAAAATATTAAAACTTTTATCGTATGTAATAAAAATATTTATATTATTCCTAAATTTAGTTTTTTCCTAATTATATTATTATTTTCTTGTATTTAAATACAAGAGTGATATAAATTTATTGTATAATTTAAAATAATAATACGTATTATTTAATGCTCCTTTGCGTAAATATATATTTCTTATTATCTGTATTTTTAAAATTAAATGACCGGTATAATTAAAAAAATATGGTGCATTGTATAATACATCATGTAAAATTATAAAAAAAACTAGATCATGTTTTCTCTTAAAAAAAGATACATTAAAATTTTATATTATAGAATTATATTATTCTATAATCGACATATACAAGCAAGCAAAGCTTAAAAATATATTTTCATGGCATTGACAAGATTATGCATTCAATACGTCTATCTGTTATAATTATTTCATTATTGTTTTGTAAATTGATGACGAATCATTCCTGCATCGATGCATTCATTCGCAGACGGTTACATATACCTTCTCATCCAGATTTGTAGCTTTCATATTCATTTTCCATTAGCAGGACCTCTACGTTTAAAAAATATAGATAAATCAAAATGAGGCCTCTGACAGTCGAGTAATACCCGCATATACATGCGGATACACACATGTAAATAGATAGAGAAATGAAGCGAGCGTCAATGTATCATCGACTGACATCGACGTCGATTTTAATTAGCATTTTCTCACGGTTAACGCCATTAAACATTGATATAAAAGCTTTTCACCCTAGGCTCCGTTTCTTTCTTTTTTCCTCTTTGCCTTTATTGTTCTCTGCCTTTCTCAAAAGCTTCTCTTTCCATCGACTTTTGCTTTATCACTCTTTTCCTGTCTTTTTCCTATTTAAAGGTATCTTCTAAAATAAAAAACTTTAATATAAGCAAATATTTTAAAAGTAAATATGTTTCAAAAACATCTTTTGACAGTTCAAGAATGATATTTTTTAATTAAATTCAGATATGGGTTTTTACTTATCTACGCACATCTGTAATAACACGGAGAAATTATTATTGCTGATGCACTTCGAATGAAATCCCGTACTATACATATAATAATAAAACTAAAATCTCAAACTACAATAGTAAATCAAAAACATAATTGATAATCTAGGGAAACATTATAATTTGTAATTTAATTTTGTTTTCAAGAGAAACTCAAAGAAAATATATATATAAGCTTCTGAATTCCGCTGTAACATCTGCAAAGTCTTTGCCTTAGTTTTTTTAAGTTTAAATTTTATTTTGCTATATTTTGCTATGTAAATAGACTCGCATGAAATGGCATATAGCTAATGTTAGAATAAATAAATGAGGATACAGTGTATTCATACACTTAAGGAGACATTGTCGTACCGACAATCTCTCAATTATTTTGATTTATATAATGTGGAGTTGCTTGTCTATAAATTATTAATAAATCAAATACATCAAGTAAAAATATAATTATAAATAAAAATTCTATAAATTTCAATAATATTATTATAATTATTAATAATAAAATGAATATAACATAACTCATGATTAAAATTTATCAATGAATAGATCCCCACGTAAAGAAAGTCTTTCATGATAAAGGTAATAGTCTACGTTTCAGAAGCGTTGGTCTTTTGAAAAAGCCGAAAACTTATAGCATAATTTAAAGAGATTCATAACCTTATTGTTTTTTCTAATAGGTACTTTATACTCTATAGTGTGAACGTGAGTTATATATTTTTTATTCTATAATTTAATAAAACCTACATAAAATAGTACTGTAAAAAATAATAATAAATTTATATGCTAAGATATCGAGTATTTCTAATTAACTGCTATAAAATAATTAATTAAAAATTATGTACGCATAAAATATAAACTCAATATTATTTTGCAGAAATTCTAAAATTATAAGATTCCAAATTTAAACTTATTATTTTCAAATTAGTAAAATTACTAAACTTACATGAAAGAAATAACTTTATATTGTAGAATTAAATAATCACAAAGACTAAAAACTTACAACCCTTTTTGAGAGTTTCAATTTTGGTTATTTAATAAATAATATTAATAATTAATAGCTGTTCAAATACAATGTTAAATAATGTAGTACATTTGATAGTATAGTAAGATATTTAGAACATTAATGAAATTCTACACAATTTTAAAAATAATCATGATAGAAATATAATTACTTCTCTGTCTCTTTCTTTATATCTTTCTCGCTATATATTTCTATATCTATTTATTATATTCTACTATCTATATAATATTTATTCATTTTTTCTCGTATACATTATCTTTCATAAAAATTTCGGACATTTGAATAAAAAGAAACTATTTCGACATCTAAATTTTTACTATCAGATGTAATACATAAAATCATATGTATAGATTACTGCTGTATAATTTAATTTTCTAGTATTATAAAAAAAGAATTTACAATTTAATAATGAAATACAATTTATTCATTATAAGAAAACTTACTTTTCCATAAATGTACATAAAATATGTTTTATCAAAGCTAAGTAAAAAGAATTACGAAACACAATTTGATATCAATACATGTTTTATTGTAACATTCAATTATTTAAAGAAATAAAAATTTATGTAATATTATTATTTAACATAAAGTTACAGATATATATATATATATATATATATATATATGTATCAATAAAAAGAAAATCGTAAATATTAATTTAAATTATTCTCTCTGAAAATTTTAATCCTTTTATGTTACTGTTTATTTGACATATATAAGAACTATATAAATCAAACAACGGCATTTCATGAATAAAAAGTTTTTAAAAGACTGTTTAATATACTTCTCTAGAAGTTGTTTACTGTTACTACGTACTTATATTCAACATAAAATTCCTTAAAAATCCTTTTAAATCATTTTACATTTTGAAAATAGAATTATAAGTATCCTAACGTAAAAATTACAAAATATATATTAATTTAAAATAAGTATCTATTTTATACAATGATTTAAATAAATAAATAACAAAAATTTTATTGAGATGAAAAAAGATCGTTATTTATATAAAATCATCATTGTTCAATCTCTTGTAAATCGTCATTGAATAAGTCATTATTATACATTTATTTTTAAATTATAAATATAATCAACCTAAAGGTCTATATATAGATATATATATATATATATATATATATATATATATATATAAAGTAGAAAGCTACAATAAATGATTTTCAAAAAATTAATTTGATAATTTAATTCTCTTAACGAATTTACATTTATAAATTAGACTATACAACAAAACTAAAATAATACAATTAAGAACATAACACACATTGTACATTAAATATATTATTGATGGAATATTTCTGTCACTAAGAGATTAAAAACCTTTAAATCATAATATGACTTAAAATTAAATAATTAAATTGTCAACTTTTATTTAGTTTTATAGAATTTTTCTAAAGAAATAATCTTACTATAAAATTAATAATGAATTAAATATTAAATAAAATAACTAAAACGTGCGATTTTTTACAATACCAATCCGAATCTTAAAACACCATTACCTAATAATATTTTGACCAATAATGCATACAGTATTAATTAGTATTTTAAATTCAATTATTTACTTTTAATAATATTTTTAAAATTAACCTAATCATTATTCAATAACATCATTTAGATTATTCCAGTCGATAAAAAACTTAAATTAAAAATTTTTTTTCAGAACTGTGAAGAATTCTTGATTTTTATTTACGCCCATGTAATTCTTGAAGCTCAATAATTCACGTTCTTAAAATACCATTCTCTTTCCACAACTTTTCAAACTTCTCATTGCCATAGGTCGATACTCGTTGTCAATGTGATTCAAATGCGAGTAATGACTTTCATAAATTACATGTATTTAAGTGCTGGAAAAGATAATTGAATGATTGGAATATGTTTGCAATTAAAAATAAATGACATGTATTGAATAAAAAAATGCATGATATTTACTTATACTTTGAGATTTTAATAGTGGTTTTAATTTATTACTTTTAGAAGAAATCATAAAATATAAGATATAATTGTAGTTCCCTATATTAAACTAGACTAGGTTATAATAACGTTTATTGAATTGCGCGTTTGTGAGTTGCTAATTTATGATAAACTGAAATATGAATCAATATTTCATGCTGACAACATTTTTCGACATTCTTACAAAATTTAATTATTCATGATAATGAGTAAGTAAAATTAAAGATTAGTATAAAATTAATGGATTTAATTATTTTGAACTTAATCTTAAATTTACTAGATATATATAGATATAATAACCAAATTAAATATAAAGTTTTTTATATAACATATTTTGATTTTTCAAATTAATTATTCAACATTTAAGACTACGTGCAACGGTCGACGTTCCTAAATAAATAAATTGAGTGATTTAGAGTTACAATCTTTGCTAAACAAGGATGTATATATTTCACAATAAGTACGAATGATTGAATTCTGACAAAGTGATTACTTCAATCGCAAAAATGAATAGAATTAACAATCACGAAAAATTGAAGCAAAGAAAAAAAATCATGAAAAAATAAAATATCCCTTACACGCTTAAAATGCACCTAGTAATGCAATGAATGATAACCCGCATCATGCACATATTATAAATCGCAGAGCGTTTCGTCTAATGTACGATCTTACTGGAAATATTTCAAAACGAAAATAGAGACAAAACAGAAACGATTATCGCGTGCACGCATCGATGGCACCGACGACGAGAGGCACATGCGGGCAATAGAATCTGTATTGTTTTGTTGAAGTTCACCTTCAGCAAATTCGATGCGTAAGCGTTTCACGGTAGAGATGAAAAATTACGTGCCGCGTCTTTTCCGAGGATGGCTTATTTTTCTTTTTTTTATTATCAATGACTTAATTATATTAATATCATGATTTTGGCGTGACATTACAATTCATATGAAACCAAAAACTTTGTTAAATACAGCTCTATTATTTTAACAGCTTAATGTGAGGACACTAACATCTAAAACTAGACTAGATTTTATATTTTCTTATTTCTGCAAAACATAATTAAATATTCCGAAAGTTTCAAATTTAATATCAAATTCTTTGTTATATAGAACTACCAATATTTTTATGAATATCAAAACGTATAAAAATTTTATTTTTTTTCTTCTTTTCTTTCTGTCGTTGTACTTCTTTAAAATTTTCATCAAATTATTTACTATATTATAAAAGCATTTCATATTTTTAATCTTAAAACATTACAAAATAAATAAAACAAATAAATAAAATAATATTTTTAAATTATACTTATTGATTCTATATTTGCATTAATAATTTACAATTCAAAAAATTGAAACAAAATACATAATTTTTTAATTTTAATTTACTGTATAATATTTATGAATCATTTTGATAATTGTATATTTTATAAGATATAAAATATATACTTTTAAAAATTATTGATAATAATATTGAAAAAACTTGCATGCGTATTAAACACAAGTAAAATAAAAGTATATCGTACTTTTTATTTCATGATTTGATTACAGTGAATTTCGAATACATATTTAATAAATTTAAATTCAAAATTTATAGCTAAAATTTTACTTTTTTTTTAAAAAAAAATTTATACATTGTCAAAAATAATTAATAGGATTTCTTTATTTTTACTTTAAAAATTTCCTTAAATGTCTATAAGTATTCAAATTTAAATTTGTATGTATTTTATATATTTCTAATAATGTATAGAAACTAATTAAAGAATAAAATATGTTCAAACAAAATAAACAAATCTAATAATTAACTCAAATATCGGTAACATTGACTATATTTAATAATAAATATATACATAATTGCAATTCCAAAAGAATATTTTATTTTAATTTAAGATTTATTTTATTAAAAATTAGCTTATATATCCAAGTATTTATTTAATTTAACTTTTAAATACTTATTGACTTTTATTTATATTTAATTGAAATTAAAAATTCAAATTTTTTTAATTCAAAATTTTTTTAGATATGACTACAAGATTCATTGATGATAGTATAAAATAGTATGAATACGTATCTGACAGAAATTAGTAGATCCCTGTCAAAAGGAAAAAAAATTTAATTCATATATACTCATTTTGATTTAAAAAAAAGTAATTGAATTTCAATCATCTAATTAAATGTGTCTAATAAAATTTTCTTATAATAAAAACTTAATGTTATAACCATTATGCTTTTATCCATAAGATAAATCATCAATATTTTTATTACAATTTCAGAAATAAAATTAAAGATTATTGTTATAGTTAAATATTACTATATATTAGTATAACTATTTTACTACAATATATTTCATCTACAATACATTAATGTAAAAAAAATTTTATTTATGTATAACACATAAGGATTATATTAAAATATAATATCTACAAATAAATAATTTTTTTTCTACTCAAGAAAATACTTAAACTTATAATAAATATAAGAAACATTTTGTTTGATAAAAAATCTTGTTCTTTAGAATGTACTATTGATAATATATCATAATTATTTATTAAATACTTGATAGAAAATCCTATTTACTTTTATAGACAATATTTTAAAACTGATGAAATTTCAAACCTATATCGATAGTTCAAATTCAAACTAATTTACCGGTCAATCAAAAATAATAAGTTCAATAGATCTATTTCCATAATTTATACATCACAAAAACTTATAAAAAGAAAATGATAAATTTCATTCAATGTAAATTTACTTTCTAAATTTTTTTGTACAAAATTGCTTACATTTTTATGTATGTTATTCATTAAAAAGAAATATATTTATTCTTTTCCATAATTAACATAAAAAGTAAAATAAACGTCACAATCTGAATAATAAATTTTTTATTTAGTAGAAAGTAAACTTGACATCGAACAAATACAAATTTTAATTTTTAATAGCAAATTCCTATAGCTTTTTTTTTAAAATTTTATTTTCAAAAATTGAAATAATTTTTAAATTCTAAAGATATTTCCACATTGTGCATTGTGCATCGTCGACAATGTCTTGACAGAGATAAATCCCTGCATGGGTTGGTCATTAGGATGATCTTAAGCCAGGCAACCTTCTGCAGGATAATCTTCTGCACGCCTCCGGGATGTCTTCAAAAGATCCATCTCATTATTATGATCGACTTCTGACAACTAACTAAAATAAGGATCGCGATCTGTTATCGTCAAGAGCAAGTCGTTAAAACATGAGCAGAATCTCATGAAACTCTGTTGGATTGAATATATTAATGTTGGGGTTCGCGGAAGGTCGACCTGGAAAAACCGACCTGGACTACCCGACTTGAACAACCCGACCTAGAAAAGGCGACCTTTCCTTATTTGGTTCCATTTCCAACCCGTGTTTCCATCAAGTCTTTCGTACATGTCAATAGTTGATTTTTCTTTTCTAACTTACCTCCAATGAACTTTTCAAATATGTACCTAGACATTATTTTGTTAAAACACATTAAAGACATTTTAGAACAAAAATTTTTACTATGAGAAATTTTTCAAACTCTTTACTAACTCGATCCATTGAATGTTTTTGAAGATGTTATTTCTATTAAACTTTAAATTTTTATATGATATTTCATACGATATATAAATTTTCCTTTGCAAATAATTTTATTCTACATTTTGACTCAAACTTTTATTTTTAAGTTTTTTAACAAATTTGTATAATTATCCAATTATAGAAATTCAGTATTTATCGTACAAGAATTAAACTTCACATTTATTTTTTATTATTATTTATCTATTTGTCAAATAATTTTTAATATATTATCAATTTAAAAATTATTACTAATATAATGTATGATTCTAATACCGTCTTAACTTCATTTAATTAGTGTTAAATATAAATAATGATTCTAAACAATAAATATTAAGTAATCAATAAAATTCTAAATAATATTTAAAACAATAAAATAAATTCAAAAAAAGTATTTTAATATAGATTTATATAGAATATAGAACTTAAAAATATTTAATATAGAACTACTAATATAGATTAAAATAAAAGTTTTATTCATATGTTGTTATTCATTGGACTGAAAAATTAAATTATAATCTGTAAGTTATGTTTTAAAAATAAACCTGATATATATGTAAATATGAATATTTAAATAATTTGCGATATTATAAATATTAGTTACTACAAAATTTACATCTATTTTTGCAAGATTAGAAATAGTATTAGAAATATATATACATATTAAAAAAGAAAAATTTATATATCCCTGAAAAATAATAGAAGATATCTTTAGTAAATAAATATAATATGACAATAATAAATAAAATAATTATAATAATATAAAATAAAAATAAATATAAATGAATAACTATGATGTTTCCTAGAAAACTGAACATTTAAAATATTAACCTAAAATATTACAAATAACATAAAATGTTAAAATTTTAAGAAACAATTCTCATGTTTTATACATAGTAATCAAAGAAATATAAAATTATATTAAATAAAATGACACATTAAATTTACGTTTAAGGTTTACGTTTGATTAAATGACATTTCTAGTTATTCTCAATGTGCGTAAGTATACTCGCATATATATCATTGATCATATTATACTGCCCTATATTAAATGTACTTATCATAATATTTCAAAAATAAACATTTAAAATTTTTATCTATATAATAGTTTAATGTTTTATTTTGCTCGCAATAATATTGATTTTGGAAATTCACTTTCTTAGAAAAAATGAGTTATTATTACTAAAAATAGTAATATATAATATATAATAAATTATAATATATAGTCTTTGAGAAATTACTTACATAAGTACCCGTAAAAATATATTCAGTCCCTATACAATTCAACAGTTTGCTAAATTTGCATCATTTTTTTTAAATTTGACTTTTTATTTGCAAAATTTTATTTAAAAAAATTATTTTTGAATAATTAATGAGTATAAATATATATTAATTAAATTGTAAAATTACGCATAAATTGTTTAAAAGTCATTCGTTGGATATGTATCGAATACTTCCATCTATTTATTAATATTCTATAAAAATCGAATTACTCTAGGTTTAATATCTTCAATAATTTCAAGAGTTCACAGCTTAATGATAATCATATAGTTGATAATAAAATATATACATCATAATTTTAATTTAATTATTGTAATTTTTTATTATTTTAATTTTTTTATTACTATAATTTTTACATTGAAATTCATTATTTGTCTCGTGTCTAGTTGAATAATATTTTTAATCTTTATTTATTCAATCTAATATTTTTGGTTTTTTAATTACAAATCAAATTTTTTAATTTAATTTTAATTTAAAAATCAAACTTAATGTAAAATTTTGTTTAATATAATTTTTTTCTAAAGTGTCCTTTTCCTATATCTTTATTACATATAAATATTTAATCGAAATTATATTTTCTTAGATTTTTTTACAAAATATTTGTCAATATAATGTAATACTATAATATTTATAGTATTAGTTTTAGTGATGTAAATATTGAAATGATGAAATATATTGTTAATATTTATATTTATAATTTTTTTATATTTCTATATAAATTCAAAAGTCTCCATAAAACTGATAATTAAATTGCATTAATCAGATTTAAATTTACTTTATTTTTAATATATTTAATAAAACTAAAATTTCTAAAAAATAAAATAATGTCTAACATTTGTGTAAATTATTTTATAGTTAAGAAATAAATTGTAATATTATAAAACTTTATGTATTGATTTAATTAGTCATTAAAAAATATTTACTTATTATATATGTTTTTTAAAACTATATTTAGTAAATAAATAATATTAATTATTTTAATAATTTATGTTAATTTATTAATCATAATAAAAACATAAATAGAAACTTCTTCTACACCTAAAATATAGCATGAAAGTTAAAAAATAAAGCTTGCGTACAAAGAGCAAACTAAAAGAGAAAAATAACGAATAGGAACAATTAGGTGTACTAATCAGTAAAAGCCGCTATGTTCTCCAAAAAAAAGTTACACGCAGAATAAACTTACTTGTACCTTCAGTTCGAATCTAAATTAGTATCTCCTGATTAAGGTACGCATAAAATATAAAGCTTGTCTACAGAGGAATGAAAAGGAAAGAAGAAAAGCGCGAATGAATGAGAGATAGAGTAGAAGAAAGCAAAATAGAGAGAGACTAGAAAGGTTTTGTAGTAAAAGCAACTTTGACAAAGGATCCATGACTTCAATCAAACCCTGTCACTGAAGCACTACATAGAACTTAGCCCTCATTCTCTATTCTTCTTCCAGCCTGAGAATATTGCACTGTTACCAAAATATTCATCAGACCTGTGCAGTTTAAGTCGACCATATGGGTTATAGGTACAAAACATTGACCCTTATAAGTTTCGCTTAAATATTTAAATAATTTAACGTAAGTGAGCTCGAGAGCGACTAAGTTATTGAAACTTTTCTTTTTGTATAGAACCTTGAAAATTACAATCATATCACTGATATTCTGTTTTTTAGCCCCATCAAAATATCTCTGTTAATTTATCTCTATTTTATATAATTTGAATTGATACTGATAAAATGATACGAGAAAACGTATTGTTGTTGATTGTTAAGTTCTAAATACAGAAAAAATTCTATATAATATTTTCATAAAAGAATAATGAAAAATATTACTGATTTAGTAAATTTATATTTTTCAAACACGATAAAATATTTTATCTTGAAAATAATTAAATACTTACTATTTTTAACCTTTTGTGAAAAATGTTTAAAAATATTATACTTTCAACTAAATACATTTAATAGTTTCTTTTATTTTCTGTTCCTCTTCAAATATATTTTTATGATGTATTTATATGGACTACATAATTATTACAGAATCTATTATAACTAAAAACCTCTTTATTTCTTATCATATCTCAAATACTACATTATTACTTTATAATTCTAGTAATATTTATAATTATCCAAAAAATCTAAATATGAAATTTTAAATCATTTTTATAATTAAATCTTACCAAAAAATTAATTTTTTTTATTGATAAATGATTTCATATTAAAACAGAAATAATATAATAATTAATTCCAATCTTTATGAAAACAATACAAATTTTTTATTAATTAAATACAAATTTATAATTAAAATTTCTTTTATAGATATTAAATAGAAATAATTTTAGACTATAAATAAATTTTCACTTATCAATATAAAATTTTTCATAAAACTAATTTATGATATATGTTAATTTTAATGTCTTCGACAATAAAGTATTCAGTATAAAATAATTTTCTTTTTAATTCTAAATAATTTTCAAAATTTAAAATACTTAAATAATATAGCAAATTTATACTCTGAGGACATATTCATAAAATTACATTATAAAAAATATATACAACACTATTTATAGTATATTTATTAAATAAATATAAATAATAACTAGTAGATCAAAAAGTTTAATCATGCAATTTAAAATACTATTTAAAAAATTTCTTTTGAGCAATTATACGAAATAAATATAAATATATTATATTTGTATAATATTTTTTACACGCACATATTTATTGTTATTAAAAAGTATGTATTATTAAAAAGTACTCTTAAAATCATTATTTAAATTAATTTTTAATAATTCAATATATTTTTAGTAACTTCATTTTTGTATTTATCAAAAAATATAAATTAAAATTTAGTAAATCTAAATATTTTACTTCACATTATTTTTAGTTCAACTTAATACAAAACTGTAATCATAAAGAACAAAATTTATCGTAAACAATTCTCTGCAAACTTGTGAAAATATATATCAATAATTTTTTTAGCATTATATTCATGCTTAAAATATGAAACCACCGTGTCAACTTTAATTTTAAATGATTATTTTAAGAGATTAAATTTAAAATAATATGTATTGTTAAGCAAATTATCGTTCAATATTAATTTTTATTATAATTTATAAAAAATTAAAAATATAAAATATATTTATTTTGTTACCGAATGATCTTTTCTTATATCCATTTTAAAAAGAATATCTCAGCAAAGAGAAAAATTATATTTTTCTCTTTGAACGTATGTAAGCATGATATTATAATAAAATATAAAAACACAAAAAATAAATTAAAAACTGAAATGATTTTAGAATGTCACATATATGAAAAATTTCAAATATATTATTTAAACATTATATTTAGGAAAATTTTATGACTTAGAATATAAAATTTTAAATATAGTTATTCAAAAATTAAAAAATTAATTTTATTAGAAATATTGTAAAGAACAGATAATAAAATTTAAAATTGATGTAAACTAATTTATTTTACATGTTTTTTTTTAATAATCATTCTACAACTTCTTCAGACATGGTTTTTGAACATATCAAAATATATAATAAGAGTTTAATTTGCTAAAAAACATCGATACTTCTTTTATTGAAGAATTAAACAAAAAATATATTTTCTTTATATTTTCATATTATTTGGAATGATAGGGTTTTTTAAAATTTACTCAAAAGGTAAAAGAATTTCATAAATATTTTTCTTTTTAAATGTCGGTAATTACAAATTTTCGAAATACATAATTAATTTTACTTACTTGAATAGCTAAGCATAATTTTTTAACAATTTTGAGCTTAAATTGGTAAGAATAATTTAAAATGATTTTAGCAGTACACTTGGAAAACTTTACTATTCAGGCGTTTGGAAGCCTAAAAATCACTTAAAAAGTCCTGTACATATTTGAGAACGCACTACTCGTGAAAATATTGCTGGGAATGCGTCTCACCCATTTTCATACCTCGAACTTCCGTTATACACTTTTCAATCCACAATTTACAGAGGGAAAAAATTCGCGGAAATGCTAAAGGGTTGGTAAACATAAAAGACTCCTCACCCTGGTGGAAAAAGGAAAAACGATCGAGCTTAATTTACATATTAATGCAATAAACCTCTGGCTCTCGAAAATTAATTAAATATCTCCAAAATAGAAACAATGGATGGACAAGGCATAGCTACAAGTGGAAGGCCTCCGTGCGCGCGCGCGCGTAATCAAAGTTTCTCTGTCTTCCTTCCACCTTCTTTCTGTCTCCCTCGTATGGAACTTGCGCCTCCAGCGCAAGAACGAGGCAAAGAGGTGAATACATTTTCGCAATGGCCGAGTGCACGTTCCGATATAATCAAGCATGAATCTCGCCGGGCATCATTATGATTTTGGGATAGTTCGCAAACTGCTCGCAGTCAAACTGAGTATGAATGTTTCTGTAATTGCTACGACTGGGATCCTGCGTCTCTTTTCAATTCACAGAGCAAGTTTTCCAAACACGATCTACCTCCCGCCATCGCCGCATCCGTGACTTCTTTTCGAGTGTCGTACCTACCACTAACTACTGCTCAGAGACAAAACCAAAGTCAAGCTCCCTCCTTCTCTACTTCTGAACGAGCTTTAAGTTTTACAAATTAGCTTCACTTTCGATTAAATTTTCAAAAAACCGGATTTTTACTAATTTCTTTTTTTTTCTCTTTTTACGTTTCTATATTACATTATATACTAGTTTTGACAGTAACTGACAGATCTCCATTAACCGAAATTTAATAAATTTTCTAATATCAATATAAAAATGTATTATTTTAATTACTTATGAATTTTTCCTTGTAAGTAAAAAACAATCAAGATAAATTTCAAATACTTTTTTGAATTTTATGGTAGTAATTGATTCAAATATTGAACGATATACAATGTATATAAAAAGTAATAATGGGATAATTAACAAGATTAATAGATCAATTATTATCTTAGTTTTTAATGTTTAACATCAAAAAGATATGTTAAATACTTAAATCTTTTTCCTAACTATAATATAAAAATACCTAATTATGGAATAAAATGATCTAAGATTTTTTTATCAAAGAGTTCTTAAAAAAAAATCAAGTCAAAAACAAAGAATAAAAGATTAATTTTTTTAAACTTGTATATTCTTTTGAAAAACAATTTTGCATCGTTTAGTAGCATGTTAATTGTTTCCAAATAATTTTACCTTTCTATACTTTTGAAATCTTTCATATCTCCCTACATTAATCAAATTATCTGCAGCAATATTCCATGCCATTGTAAAGAGTAATACAATTCATACAGATTATATAAGTCATTACCATTAAAAACAAATCAACGTTGCATTTCACCAAGGGAAAATGTTTCTAATACTTTTCTCTACCCATGCAATTTAAATTCATAACGGTATAGTAGTTTTAAACTTTCAACCCAGCAAATTCCTTATGAACCTCCTACGGAACTACGCGTCAACTCCGTCTCCTATCACTTGTTGGGACTGCTCGTTGTAACGAGAAAATAACTTAGGACGAGTGTCCTGCAACTAAGCACGTATCAGGTGAAACAGGACAATTATACATATATACTACGCTCCATTAGCAGCATGCTTTTTTTACTTTCGTTTCTTCCTCTTTCTCCTCCTCTTGACACATAAGTGATCCATTCGTTTCGCCTCGACAAATCGCGTGCATTCTTTTTTGGATATTCGTTTTCACACCTAGCAATCGCACCGACTATAGATCTATAATGGATGAAAGTATTCGTCGAATCCGTTGCTCGCTTTTCAACTTCATCTACAATTCTGGAAACTTAAACCTAATAAATACCTACGTACCCCGAAAGCAAATTATAGAGCGATTTTATTGTTCGTTTCTTTTCTTTTTGAAGGTAGTGATTACATTATTTATTTTACTCATATCGATCAACTAAGGTGATTACGAAAGTGAAGCAATTAAGGAACTATTTTATTTGTCATTGAAACTCGTTAAATAGCATTTATACTTAGTTTTCTAATGAAATCCTAAACAAATTAATCAAATATTCCTTGCATTTATTAAAAAATTGTATTTGTTTAGAAGCAATGTTCTTTCATTGATAATTCACTTCATGTACCAATAATTATGGGTAATTACCATGTGATTATATGTTACAGTTGTATATTCTACGCAAAAGCGTAGAAATTTTATTACAAAAATTATTAAAGAAGAAAATAATTCAATTTTTAATTAAAAATTTTATTTCATTTGCATAATATTTACTTTGAATCGCATCAAATAAAATTATTCTCACATTCAAGTGGTGTATTTGTAACAAAAACGTCAAGATTATTGAAGTGACACTTGTGAGTATTTTCGTTTGAAATGCACTTAAATAAAAATGCGTTTTAAACGGTATATTTATTCCAAAATGGTATTTGCAATGAATACTCTGTTTTAACAAAGATATTCGATTTACATATCTAAAATCAGTTATATTAATTTTTTATGTTTTTTTTACAATTAAATGTAACGAATGAATACTAAAAAAATATCTATTTTCAAAATTAATGAGAAAGTTCTGTTTAATATCTACTTAGTTCATTATTAAAAACTTTTCACTTAAATAATTTAAAATTTCATAGAATTTTCAATGAAATAAATTACTTTTAAATTAAGGAAACATTTTTTCTTGAAATGACAATTTTAGAATCCACTATCAATTAATAAGTTTCTAAATTTTTCAGCATAGATATAAGTTGTTTAAAATTTATAAGAAAATATCAAAGAAATACTTCTATGATTATTTAAATAGTATAAAAAAATTATGTTTTTTTTTCTAAATATAAGATATCAAATCATTTTGAGACGTGGATATATACATTCGATAAATATTTCATACTTAATCATTCGTTATTTATCTCTAAAATTCTTGTACATAACTACTTTTAAATTTTTTTTAATTTGATGTATTGAAATAGAATTATAAAAATATAAAAGCTTATTGCCAATAAAAATAACAAAATAATATGAGGGCCTGTATATTCGAATATACTCTTGTAATTTCAGAGCAGATATTAGGCCAATATTGAGTAACGTAACTTTAGACGTATCAATTAAAGAACACCATAAATGTAAACACTATTATCAGAACAATGCAGTCGCAGTGAAGGGAATGGAATCCCCACGCGCAATGACGCCGCGAAGGCCAGGACTGCCGGGTCAATAAATTGCATTGTGGTGAACGTATTCCCGACAACGTCGCGATTACGGCTTCTATTAAATTCGCAAGATACGCTGTTATGGTGGACCGCAGAACAGACCGACAAAAGTACATAGCAGAATCTCTGAATTGCCTCGCGAGTAGCCTAAAATATGGTTGTATTTTAAGGCGAAAATCTTACCTCGCGGTCCAAATGAATAATACTAATAGCGTGATGCCTTTTTATTTATTACTTATAACCAAATTCTTGAACGCTCAAATTACGGCACTTAGAACAAGAAATATTATCACAAACGCTAAAATATATTTTTCTTGATGCAGAGAAAAAAAGTGTTACAATATCCATAATTAACAATGATAATATCACTTATAAAGAAATATGAAAAGAACTATCAATGGATATTGCGTAAATATTTCAATGATCTCTAATTATAAGAATTTGTATATATATACACATATAATTAGTATTAAAGAGAATAAAATTAGTAAATATATTAAAAAATTTTAATAGAAGGGTAAGCATTTTAAATAAATAAAAATTTGGTTTATAAATTAATTACTCAATAAGACCTATTGCTAAACGAGTTTATTTCTTTCTGAACCAACAGACAAAAATAAACAATTGAAATACTGTATGTAATATATTTCGCGTTATATAATTATGATTTACCCACTGCATAATCTACTTAAAAATAGAACATAAAAATATTTATTTACTAATAAATAATTTAAATTAATTTAACACATTATATCATGCATGTAATCGTGATTGTTAATTAACTTTTATTTAATGATTCATTTTCGAGTAATTATTTTAAAAATTATAAAAAAACTGAATATGTGAAAATTACTTATCACTTATATTAAATACTGAATTGGTTTTTAAATATACATAAAAAAGTAACATTCATTTTTAAGTTTTTACACATTAATTAATATTTTATATTGATTTATTTTTATACTAGAATCACCGAATGTAATATTTTTTAAATCTACTAATAATACTTGCAATGTTACATGTATTAACTAATAATATATTTTATTTTATAATCTATTATTGAGAAATTAAATTATAAAATTTTACGGTAAATTTTTTCAATAAATATGAATATTTTTGATATTAAAATGAAAATTAGTAAATTTTATAAAAGTTTTTTACTCCACGGATGAGCGACTTAAATCATATACTATTATAAAACAAAGTTATTATAAATTTAACTTATGAATTTAAACATTATTCAATGATAAATTTAATTAAACTAATAAATTAAAATAATAGCATACAATTATTACATTCGATACAATTCATTTAATTGCAAATAATTTACATGCTATATTTTATCTTTGCAGATAACAAATAAAATAACAGTTTGATTAGGTAAATTATAATTGAATAAAATCACGAACATTTTATCTTATAATGTTAGATGATGTTGGGCAAACAAAAACGCTAAAAAATAATTTATGTCAACTTCAAATTGAAAAAATTGTTTATCAATTATATTATTTTATTTAAAAAATATATAAATTGTATTTTTCATTTATAAAAAACTATAAAAACGCGTGACTGAAAATAAATTTAACGGACCATTTTATGAGCGATAAAGATATGATAATACATTTTATATATAAAGCCAAGGCAGAAAAATATTATAGGATCTTTGATAATTGAATTGAATATATCGTAATTGAACAAAATCGTAATTTTGAAAAATGATTGTGGAAGCGAACCTCGAATTTTACATATTAAACAAATCATAAGCAAATTTCTAGCACTTTTCAATACAAATTAACTTTTCCATTGTTATCGAGGTTTCGTAATCTGTGCATAGGTGGCACGTGCAGTCATATCTCTAGGCAACAAATATTACTCCGACCGAAGAACTGGCATAACCGTTTGTTGATAACGGTGGAGCTTTTGAGCAGCGCGCTTGTGTCAAAAAAAATCTTTACCGATCTTGTCGGAACCTTTGATGTTTACACCTACCGACGGAATATCGAGGCTTCGATTGAAATAAACATAGTTACTGCCATCGAATACTTTAAAAGACACCGAAAGAAAATCTATAATCTCACTTCTTCCTTCAGGATTTACTTTTGCGTCATAAATGTCGTTAGCTGCCAAGGCAATAACAATCTCCTCTATGTAAGGTTGCACGTATTTACGCGATAAGTGTCGTGAGAAATAGGAAACAAGGTGCAAGGTACAATTTGTCATATGTATCCTATCGACATTGATTCGCACGCACAGAAACTGTATTGATTTTCCTCAATCTGTTTGATTGTCTTACTCACCTCGCATCGGCTTCTTTCCTTTGGCCACTCAGCAACAAGACAGCTAAATTAACGGAGTAATGACCATCTTAATTTAGATTCGCATGAGTGTTCAAATAAAGAAAAAAGTCTAAAAAATGAAGCATTCCTTTCACTGCTCGCAGTCGTCGGACGAGTAACTTCAATATGAGAATATACATTCATCGTATAAGAAAAGCTCCAATGTTGGAAGCTCGGAATTTCTTCCTCCCCGCTATAAAATAACGTTAAGGGGTATGGATGTTGAGAATGTTGAGGATATCAAATCACTGATATCATCGACGCAACTGAGGACTTCCCGTCGGAACGATAAGCGAGAGCTCGAAGCCGCTACCAATTTGTGGTCGCAGAAAAGTCGCAAATCAGAGAAAAAGAAAATCAAGAGAATGAGAGAAATACATCGTAGTAGCGGCAAATAACCCTGAGGCGGTTCGGAAATTTTTCGATAACTCTCCCGGGCAGAAACTCGTTATTGGAAAATCGTTGATGGAATGTGCGCATTTTAAGGCTCGTGACCACAACGCTTCTAGACTTTTCGTGCCTTCTATTTTTACATCTAGTCGTTGACAGTCATGCGGAAGAATCAACATTTCCATTATCGCTCTTGGGCCATTCTCAAAATCTTTTACGAATCGATTTTTCTTAACAAAGTTTATCTCGCGTTTATTATTTTTATCTAGAGGCGAACACGTTATTTTCAATACTGTTTTGAATGCATGTATCAGAACATTTCAAAGTATATTTTACTATAACTTCCTAGAGACTCAAAAACATAATTAAACAATTTCAAGATTTAACAAATTTTTTTATTAATTATAGACAACTATACTTTTTCAATATACTAATAACGTTCCAAATCCGATTGTTTTCTTTTTTAAAAAACTTAAATAATACTAATAGTACTTTTGTGATATAATAATGATTTATAATATAGAAACGATAACCTTTAATCTTTTAATATTAAAGAATTTTTTATAACTTTTAATTGTAAATATTCTAACATTCAATTTTATTTAAAAAAATTTTTGTATTACATTTTATAATACTTTAGTTTAATACTATATAAGTATTAACTTTAATTTACTTTCATGAAACAAAAAAAACCTTAAATTAAATATATGTGATAAAAAAAGAGATTATGAACTATAAAACATTTCTCGGGTATTTACAAACTACTGAAAAAACAAAACTAATGTAAATACATAACTTTTTTATAATTTGACACGTATAATAATTTGAAGCTTGCATAACAAATTTTTTCTCACTTCATTTCTCTTTATCTATCTAAACTTGTATTAAAAGCATAATTTGAATAATAAATGATTGAAGCAAATAACTTCATGAAGTAATACATTAATATAATTGTGAAAACTTCGATATTCTAATATAATATAATACATTTCATTCTATAAATAATGTGAATTTGAATATATTAAATTTATTTTACATGATTGTTACGAAAAATTTAATTAACGAATATTATTCTGTAAAATTGATACGTATTTAAAAATCGTAATCAAATTAATTTATATTTTAAATTCTAATATTCATATTTTCCATAGATGTTGAAATGAAATTAAAACTATTTTGTAATTATATAAACTTTATAAATAGTAATAATTGTATAAATTAATGTTAATAATTTTTAGAAAATTAAATTGTTAAAAATGAATTATAATCATGTTTCAAGACTGTTTTAAAATTATCATACTTATAGAAAAAAACGAGACAAATACAAAAATAATGATAATAATACATATAAAATTATGTCAATCAATAATCATAAATACTATTTAAGTTAATATGATTACCAATAATAATCCTCTTAAAATTAAATTAAAGCTTTTAGTTTTTTAATATATATTATATTCAAATTATTTATTAAAACATCAATTATTTTGTAAGTAGTAATTTTTCTGTTTCAGATTTCTTTTTCTTTTTTTTTCAAGAAAATCTATTGAACAAAGTTTACAATACTATTAATATGATTGTTTAATATTGATCGATCTTCATTAAACAGATGTACAGACATAAAGTAATCAATAAGTACCAACAAGATTTTTCTTAGTTTCTCGATAACTTGTTTGTAAAAGATTACTCCATTTTTTCTAAACTAGCATTTTTCGAAAAAATTACTTTCTTTTTGTATGAAAAGTGTGTACTATTAGCTATAAAATTGTTTCGAGATAAAAAAATATAAAAAATATAACTCAAAAGAAAATTCTGAACACTAGAGAAAAAAACTAAAATCCTAAAAAATACATCCTAATGCAAAGACATTTTTGTGAAAGACTACGTAATTGCGATTTTAGAAGTACTGATGATACCTTCTGTATATTGTCTTCGGTCGGTTGTATTCTTGTTCCTTTGACCTTTAGAATTGCGGACTTAGTAAATTCTTGAAACCTCGTGTATGAATTTGACTATACCAGTAATATAAGGAAAAATATCCACACATATAGAATTTCCAATCTCGAGAGATAACCTATACATAACTTGAGCACCCACAATGCCAAAAACTTAAAGCCGCATTCAACGATGTAGTACTTATAAAATCATATTCATATTTAAACTGCTACTTAATATTGATGCTAAATACTCTATATAATTTTGTTTGCTTATAATTTTATTTATATGAAATGAATGTCTAAAAATGTTACATCAGTTATAACATAACTTGTAAGTTTAATATAAAGAATTTTTTTTAAGGAATGAAATATTTGTAGATTCAAATTAAATTTTGAATAAAATATTTAAAAAACCATAGTATATATAATATGTACTTAGTATATATTATACTACTGTATGTATCATATTAAAAAATATAATATATACGAATATATTATACATATTTAAAAATATAATATATACGAATATATTATACATATTTAAAAATATAATATATACGAATATATTATACATATTTAAAAATATATACATTTTACTACAATTAATCCTATCTACTTAATAAATATAAATTAACTTAACAATTTAAAAATGAAAATTTGTTTCACTTCAGTCTTAATTATGTATGTTGGTCCTGCACTAATTATTGACCTAGTTTATCCAATTTTAACTTAACACAAAAAAATTAAAATAATAATATATGAAATTATAATATAGGTAAAAATTACAAATATTAAAAATTTTTTTAATATTATTGATTTCATTAATTTTATTTGAAATATAAGAATAATGTGTAATCATTCTAATCTATTAAATTTTATTATTGATTTTGTTAAATATTATTCTAAAATTTAATGGTTAAAAAATCCAAATGAAAGTACATATTCTATTTAAGATATATACAATATTTTTAAAGTAGCACATATTAAGTTTATATTTAAAATTAATTTCTAATAATATTAAACGTATAAGTTTTTTTAAAAAATTAAAAACCATAATTTTTAAAAATTAAAGTTTGAAAGTACATATTCGACTAATATTTGGAGGTAAAATACACGTATAATATCTCTTAGAAGTTAAAGAAAAAAATTGGCACTGGCTTACCATACTACTGCCATTCAAATATAAACTAAACATTTTACTTAAAAAAAAGCAATTATTATTATTATTAAAAAGTTTTAAAAAGTTGATATTAAAAAAAAATTCTTGATTTGTTTGAAAAAAATAAACATATCATATACGAGTATAATAATTTTGCTAGGCTTAGATCAACTTTAATTTTTTCCCATTATATAACGATTGAAAAATAAAAATTAATTGTGCACGATTGATATAAATAAAATTTTATTTTATACCTAGATAAAGAAAAAAAGTTTTTTTAAAAATTTTGTTCCATTTAAAGTCATTTTAGTTTAATTTTTTAAACTCTTTCAAATAAATATCGTTCAAAATCAATAAAATATCTTTCGATTTATCATTAAAAAACAAATTGCTGATAGATATCGTTTCCAAATATAAAAACTATAAAAATTTATTTCAAATTGTAAAAGATTTTCTATTGAAATAATATCTAAATGCACACTATTTTTAAATAAATATAAATTTTTAACGTAATTTTAGTTTTTTTAAGTCAAATCATATATCAATTATATATTATATTCATACTCGAATAATACATTATTATCAAAAGCAATAGGTAACACAGTTTATATAACAAGTAAGAAAATCTAAAATTTTATTTAATTTTAAATCAGAATATATTTGAGATTCGAAGCAGAAACGAAATTAGATAAATACAGATATGATTTGAAAAAGAAGAAAGCATACTTATCTATTAAATAATTAAGTAAATAAGGTTTATAAATAGTTGAAACGGCTCGAAGAGAGAGAAAATCGCCGAGGGAGAAACAAACGCTCAATAACCCAAAAGGAGCAAGAGATGTATGCTCAAAAAGCGGATTGAGTAAGGTAGCGAAGGTCAAGGGTAAACAGCGAAGATCGAAATAGCGAAGACGAGATTTGGGTAGGCGAAACAGAAAAGCTGCGAAAAAACATATACTTTCAACGGCATCATAAACACCGCCCGAGAGTAGTTGGGTCGACTCCGAGCTCGAAAAGCGCGCGCAGCTCCCGACCAACATCAAAGGAAAATTCGAGTGCACCGCAATGACGAATAAATCTCCCTTATTATCCATGAGCGCGTTCTTTCTCTACCTCGGCACCAGGTGCTCTCCACTCCCGCGACCTCGAGTGCTCGCTCACACATCGACGTCTTCCCCTCTCGTGGGTTTCCCCTACACCGGCGTCGACTCGCGGCGGTGGTGCCCGGTACGAGTCGCGCATCGTTCGGCCGCCGTCGATTGATTCAACAACTCCGGAACGAGCCAACGTCGACCCTCGTTCCTGAGAGCCGACGCCGCTGTGGACGACTCACCCGTTCATCCTCGATGGCGGCGGCTCCGGCTCCCTCCCGCCTCCTCGGCTGATCGTCACCCGCGCGGCCAAGCACTTGGCGCAGAGTCGGAGTCAGAGCGTGAGGAGACGCGCGCGCACCTTTACCGCGACAGTTGTCCGGAATGGGTTAGGTCGCACTGGCCGTCCTCCCTGCACTTCGAGGCTCGCGCGCTGATAAGAGCGGCAACGAGTAACCCGACACGGGAAGCGACGAATATGGCGGAGGCACGATGCGAAAAGACCGCAAAGATGGGTCGTTGGGCGCGTGGACTCAGACAGCGGGGCCCGGACGAGCTCTCGACGGGGGCGCGAAGACTCGTCCGCAACGGCAGAATCGTGGACCGCGGAACCGTTGCAGGAGTCCTTGACGGAATGCAGACGGCGACACCTGGCGGCCCTAGGTGCCCGGTCGACCGACAACGCAGCCCTCCGACCTTGCCGACGAACTCGTAACAAGCTTACAGGCTCGCGAACTTCGATTTTCCCTTCGAAAGGTTTGGGGAAGTTTCGATAACCTCCAGGAACCTCCGATTGCACCCGAAAAGAGAGAAAGAGACCTGCGACCTTTCGCTTCCGACTCGTCACTTTCTTCGACCGATGAGTAATTTTGTAAAATTATTTTGAGACTTCGCGTGTTCGAATTCAACATTAGTAAGTGCCTTCCCTTGCGAATAGAAAAAAAAACATTGAAATGACAAAACTAATCAATGTTTCTTATTTTTATTATATGAAATATATTTTAATAATAGTATTACAATTTTACAAAAAATGTCTTTCATTCGGTAAAACAATTTTTTTAATTATATTCAATTATCATAAATTTAAACTTAACTAATATATATTCATAATTAATAATATTTGTTTGTTTTATTATGTATTCATTCATGTGATGATCATCATCATATAATAATTACGCTATATCGATTATGTGTTCGTATTTATATACTCAAAATGCAAGATATATAATATATAGATTTTTTAAAATAATATTTTTATAGTTAATTTTCATTATTTTGTATTCAAAGTTGAAAATATTATTTTCATAGATAGTATATGTGAACATATATATACGTCTAATATTATATTATACATAATAATATTAATAGATTATAGGAAAAGGCTCATCTTGATTTAATTTATTACATTCTATTAGCGGTCAAAAAACTTACCAATTTTTCAAGGTACAAGACAATTTAATGGTAACCATTTCACAACAACTATTTCCATCCTTCGCATTAAATTTATTGCAACGTGAATATTATTATTTGCAAATATTAAATAGATTTTAATATTCTTTTATTTGTATAGAATATCTAACGTTTTTTACTACTGCATAAATAAATCTATACATTGTAAATAATTTGAAACTCTAAAATAATAAAATATCAATATCCACAATCTATATAAATATATTTTACTGATAGTCATATTTAAAACGTTTCGATGCCTTATGGTCCAATGCCAATTTTTTATTATGAGTATCCTCAGATTAACTTTCTCTTTCTTTATCTCATGTTTGAATAGCTTTACGAATTTATCAGTGCTTTTGTTAATTATATATCAATACCTCTAAAATGCATTCAAGTTTGCAAATACATGTGTTTTACTAAAAATTTTGTCAAACTCACCATTCTAATTCTAATTCTCAAAATTCCACACTGATATATCTAAAAGATTATATAAAATTTCTACGTATTAAAATTGTATTCGGGTATAATTTATATATTCATTATTCAATCAATTGATAAATAAATGACTTATACACTATTTAAAATACTCTCTATTTACTTGATATAGATAGAAAGTAATTGTACAATAACTTTTACTCTTCAAATTGTAATAATCTGTACAAAAAATAGAAATTTTCCTTTATATTGGTCAATCTTCTATTCATATCTATATTACTAAAATAATCCATACATTTATTTCTCTCTCTCTCTCTCTCTCTCTCTCTCTCTCTCTCTCTCTCTCTCTCTCTCTCTCTCTCTCTCTCTCTCACTCGTGTCGTTTAGAGTCGGTTATATATTGTAAATAAATCATATATGATAATAACAAAACATTATTTTTAACTCATACTAATTATGGAAATAATTAACAATATTTTAATTCATAAATCAAAAACTAGCTAAATCTTATATATTTATTTCATTTTTGTTTGTATATTTTATGAGAAGATTCGAATAATTTATATTACTATATGAAAAAAATATTTTATATTTTATTATATTTATATATGAATATTTTATTACATAATTTTAAATATATACATTAATTATATAGTAACCTCAAATATGTCAATTAATTACCAAGAAAATAAAGTCTACGTACTAATTATTTAAATTTTTCTTTATTCGACTGCATGTATTATTACATTTTTTCTTAAGAAAACATTTTTAGAAAATGCTTCACAATTTATAAAATTAGACGAGTGGACCACTTAGTCATAATGCTTAAAAATAAAGGTATTGTTTAAAAATAAGTCAAGCGTGGAACTGAAAATTAAGACTAACAAAACTAACTTCTAAAAACGTATTGCTTTATTGGTTAGTATTGTAAATTATCTTGCAAATAGTACAATCACTCTAAAGCTACTATTGATTAATTTATAAAATAATTTTATCATAAAATATACTATTTGAAATTCTAGTATTACTTTTAAAGGTTCAAAAATCTAAATCAATGATGGAATTATATGTAATACAATATGATATTTCATTCAAGCTATTTTATTTATATAAAGTAATTCTATTCTGTTTATCGCCTTTTTCGGTTAACCTAATAAAATACATACACAGTTGTCTATTTCAGTATTATTTATAAAACAATGTTTCTGTTAATCTATGTAATTATCGTCATTGTATTTCTATTATTATGCTCAGTATCTGTAATTCAAATCTAAAACTTAATAAAGTTATCGACATAGTTACCCTTTATCAGAATTAATGTTTAATTATTCCTTAATGCTTAAGTCTTTAGTCTTTACAAATAAAACTTAATAGACGTATTTTATTTACAAAACTTATAATCTAAAAATTTTTCTACTAGTTACTTTTTACTAATAGTTATTTTTTAAATTATTTACATGTAAATTAAAATGATTACCGCAAACAAATTTTATAAAAATAATATAATTTTGTATTATCTGGTTTTTTATTTTCAATTGATGAATTATTGATGTGAAAAATTTTGATAAGTTAATGATGCATTTAAGGATGATTCATCATATTTAATTCAAAATTGAACTGATATACATAATCTAAAGCATATTTAAAAATGTATATTCTTTTATTCATTATACTTTAAAATAATGTGATTATTATTTTTTCACCCTCAAATTTTATTTTAACAAATCTATCTTTTACCTTTATAACAATTTATTTTTCATACTTGCTATCAATTGTGTATATATGTATGATATCAAATAAATTGTTTTTATTATTATTAATAAAAACTAATATAAAATTTTTACATATCACATAAAACTTAGTTATCTATTTTACATTTATATAATTAATATAATAATCATTTTGAGTTTTAAATAGTATTGTTTTTCAAAAAAGTAATACAATATTATTCATATATTTACATTTATTTTTAGAGTTTTTTATTCTATTTTCTTAGTTATCTTACTCATCAAGAAAATATGAAATACTTAAATTTCTATATATTATAAAAATACATTTCATTAAGTATTTAATTATTAAATATATACATAATATCTAGGTAAGTTAACAATCACTTTTTTAAAGTAATTTTTCGTTTAGTTTATTAACGTTTAATTAGACCCAATAAATACAATATTTTTACAATAGGTTGTTTTTTTAATCATAATAATCAATGATTTTATATATGATAATTACTTATGACTAATATGATGTTATATATACAATGATTGCAGTCTTACAAATTATTTATTTTGTATTTTTTTCAGTTAAGAATTTTTGTGTGAGAGAATTTATTACGGGAAAACGAATTTTTTTATAACATTTTTTGCGGTTTTATTTATATACAGAAAACTGGTAGTATAAAAACTGTAAATTCCATTAAAGTTTTTTAAAGTAAATCTAATGTTAAATAGTATTGTAATTTTTTACTCGTGTAAACTAAGAACAACAAAATTAATATTTCATTAATTATTAATAATATGTGTATTTCTATAAATTTTAAATATTTTAAATTAAAACTCTTTCATTGTTTAATTTTTTAATGTATTTATAAGTTTAATAATGTAATGATTATTTTATTTCGTTTATATACATCATATATATTAAGAACTAGTATTTTGTTGTGTTTTCTATTTTCGATTAACAGTATAACAGAACATAACTATAGAATATATAATAATAAAGTGTGGATTCTCTTCTTATACTTAGTCTAGCTATTCTCATTTTAAAAAATAACAATTTATTATCATAAATTTATAGTGTTTAAATTCAAAAATGTTTTATAATTTTAGTATTAAAAATACTAAAACTTACTTTTATAACTTAAAAACGCTATAATTATTTCTATTAAACTATTATAGTTCTTAATTTTAATCGTCAATGTAACTTTTTATCAATATAATTTGCTTCGATATTTTAATGTAATTCAATATTTTTCAATTATTTTTTAAGATATACAAATCTTAAATTTAATAGATATAAATAATTTAAAAAAATTTTTTTATGAATAATTTATTTTAAATTTTTTAATATTTCCTGAAAATAACCTACATAATTAATCATAAATTATAATATTTGTAAAATCAAACTTTATTGAAATTACGAATAATTGTAGAAAGAAATATTCAGAAGAAACTTTTGAATTAGGTGCAGAATAAAATTTTAAAATACAATATACGAAATTTTGATAATAAATCTAGAAAACGATAAATATATAATACTATTATATAAAAATAATATACACACTATTATAGAAATAATATTATTTTATACAATATATTTAAGTTAAAAAAAAAATTAAAGAATAATAAAAACTTGTATTTTAAAAAATACTTTATTTATTATAATATAATTATAAACTATTATTTATAAATAAAAAAAGTTATATTACTAGTAACAAAATTAAATCATATATATTGTACATTATTCAAAATTTTTTTAAAAATTTAAGTAAAAAAAAATTTGACATATATTCAACAAGAATAAAGACGCAGAATACAATTTACAAGATTGTATATTTTGATTCTTCTTATTTTATTGTTTTATTATGAAAACATATTCCAAATTTAAATATCTATATTAGTTAAAAATGCAAAGTCATAAAAAAAATAACAATGCTTTTTGAGATCTACACATTATTTTAAATATTTTTAAACTATTCGCAAAAATTAAAATTCAGTTTACTTTGCTTATTAGTAATAAGCGTTATGTATGAATAAATAACTTTTCACATGAATTATTGCACTATTCTTAAAACTAATTGGAATTTTTCTAAAATGTAATTTTAATACTAATAAAAATATTTCTGCAATTTTTTAATTTATCCCATGAAAATTGATTTGGCAAAATTATTTAAAAATAAAATGTTACATTCTAAAAGTTTTACTTGAACATTAACAATATAAAAAATTAATCGATAAAAATCATTGAATATCTTAAAAATAATGAAAATATCAAATTAATGTTTAGAGTATTTTGTTTATAAATAGTTTTGTAATCTTTAAAAATTCATTTTCAATTATCAACTTTTTTATTAATTTTTTATATAATGCTTACATAAAGTAAAAAATGATATAATAACGATATATAAATTGTATCTTAACGACGATTATAATCTAGTACAATAAACTAACTATATATACTGTGTGAGGATACAATCTAAGGATGCAATATGAGTTTTTTCAAGGCATTGAAGCAATTCAATCGAATTCAAATTTTATAAGACAATAAAATTTCGATTCGCCTATTTTCAATTTTTCAATGTAACGTTAATTTTCATAGAAATATATTTAAGAATAATTACCTGAAGCTGAATATAATAATAATAATAATAATAAAATTTAAAAGTAACTAATTTATAATAAATATCAATGTATTATAAAAAAATGTGCACGAAATATTTATAAATTTATAAATAAGAGATAATACAAAGATAATACAATATTCTGTAAATATTTATTGAAAATATTCTACGTTTATTTCATTTTCTGACACAATAAATATAAAATATATACTGAAATTACAAAAAAATTTATATTTTATTCTCAACTACTTCATTTAAATAGTATTCATGATTTCATGACTTTAAAATTAAAAAAAATACAATATATATTTGTAAAAAATTTAATATAAAACATGAATTTTATATATTTTATTAAATTTATTTTAGATGTAAAAAATATTCTCCTGGAATATGATAGATATGATGCTATTTCTTCAATGAGAATACAGATGTCGCTAGCTATATCTTTATTCGATTTATATATTTAATCGCTAATATAGATAAAATAAAATAAATTAATAAGCAAATTTGATTTTTCTTATATGCGGAAGCAAAAGTTCTTTAAACAAAATTTCTGATTTCTAATACTTTAATGAAAAATTATTGTTCTTTTATGACCTAAACATTCATATTACAAATATTTTATTTTTAAGTATTACTTTATAATTAATATTTTTTTTCTTTTTTGAAAATTCACTCAAAAATAATTTTTAGCAAATAATTTTATATTAAACATATCATTTCGAATTAAAAATCTTATTTATTTTATAATATAATTTGTTATGTTTAATATTTTAAATTCAAGAATCTTGTTTACATAAAACTGACCTAATCACGAAAAATATCAAAGTAGACATCTCACTACTTTTAAATTTTTTCTCATTTAAAAACTCAAATGATATGTCAAGTAAATAGTCTTAAAAGTTATTCAAGATTTAAACATCTTCACTTGATAATCATCTTCACTTCAATTGATATATTACTGATAAAATCAATTTCTATTAATAACATTTATTAAAGCTTAAGCGTTTTTATTAAAATTAAATGCTTTAAATGAAATTCACAATTATATGCTAAAAATTATTAATTTAAATCTTTAATATACTATAATATAAAATTCTTTATTAATCAATAATATTGTATAATAATATATAACAATAACAACATAGAAATTAAATATATCGTTTGTAATTCCTTAACAACTTTTATAAACATGTCTAATTTTAAATACGATTTAAATTTAAGTTAATTCTGTAGTGAATTTTTTTATACTTGGAATTCATTCTTTTTTTAATTTTCAAATTATATTGTAAAATATTTTTCTAACTTAAAACGGTAACGAATACTGTAATTAAATAGCAAATTTATGTGAAATTGAACTCCTTAACTATCATATTCCGTCAAATCTATCTCGTAATTAATTTATGTACTTAAAATTTAATGTATATTCTATTTAGTGATTAATATATATATTAAAGTTAATTATATATATTAAATTATAATTTTACTTCAATTAAACTGGAATAATATAAAAAGGTATAATGTAGTAAAACGATTATAAATATTTTTTACTTTTGTACGGTTAAATTTCAATTGAATGAATAAAATACATTTTTTATATACTTAACTTACATACAAAAAAATGCCAGTAGTATTTTAATACTTGTATCATACTGTGTTTCTATAATACATTCTATAACATATTATAATTAATAATATCAATATCGGTATTTACAACTAAATATGATTCGTATTAGAAATATTATTATCTTTTATTTTATCTTACATTGTATTATTGTAATATTAATTAATTAATACCTCGTATTATATTTTCGATTATCTTTAAAAAGTATAAAAATATATAAAGAATTAATTTGAATAATTTATAACATATTATTACTAACAATTTACTGATCTAAGTAATTTTGAGGTAGTGGGTGATATATTGAATTTCGATACCATACTTCCACTTTGAATAATTATCAAATATCAGTAGTTATTAACCACAAAATAATAAAAGATATTACAAACACTCAGAATATCGATATAAAATTCAGATCTTTTATTACACAAGCTTTATAAATAATTTTTCAATATAAATTTACTTCAATAATTCAAGTATAATAAACGTAAGTTATATAATAAAATTACGTATGTTTATACAGTAAAAATAACATGTACAAATAAACAAATAATTTGTTTGATATAAAATTAATATCGATATTATCGTTTAATATGTAGCTACAATATAAGATTTGGTAATTTACTTATTAAATTAAAGAGCATTAGTACGGTATAAATAAGTATGCAATGTTAAAAATTGTGTGTAAACAAAGTAAACAACTCATTATATTTACAAGACACATTTTTTCAATAATAATTCATTCAATAAACAAATGAAATTAAATTAAAGTAGTCTAAAATTTTCTAATTAAAATCTAATCTATCAATCGTGAAAAAATATCATAACCGGAAAATAAAATATCACGTTCGATCGAAATCTTTTTAAAGAAATGAGCATATTAATGAAGTTTCACTTCTACATAAAAATTACATTTCCGAATTTTTAATAGGCAACTCATTTTTATATGAATATTCCTAATGCTTTAGTTTATTACAAACGTTATTTTACAAAAGATTTATACGCAAATTAACATTAAAAACTGTTTTTGATGTCCAGAGTAATAAAATAAACTATTTGAAGCGTTCGGATAACAGGTGATAAAACATTCTCAACAAAGATAGACTACACGGACAATATGAAATAGCCTAAGCGATAAAGTTACTGCAGGGTAAAATAGCCTAAGAGGTAAAGAACGAGGCTGAAGCTAAAATCTGTTGTAAGGAGAACAAGTCAGGATCTATATTGAAGGTTCAAAGTGAGGCACCAAAAGAGAAAAAGGCAGAGACATTTGAATCGCCGAGACATGTCCGTCCGACAGTCGACGCGACGTTTGCTTTCTTTCGACTCCCATAAGTATTTGAGACGATGCACGACATACATTCTTATCTCTCTGATCTACACGACAGCTTATATATATTTGTGTATATACATGTGCATCTAATTCGCGACGCAACTTGCGCCTTATCATGTTCTCCCGATCAAGTGAGGCTCGGCGAGAGTCGTCCGAACGTAAAGAGACCGAAAGACTTCCGATTCGTTCTTCTCTCTCCTCTCCTTTTGCCGGGAATCCGTGCGACCCGCGATCACGGCTTTTTTCTTATATAATCCTAGTCGTGAGGCGGTGAGCTTCGCGTTTCTACGTGCTTCTCACGCATATCGAACGCGTTATCTTCTCCCCCATAGTGAATCGCGAGAAATGGAGCACAACCAAGTATAAATATTCTTGAGCTCTCTCTCTCTCTCTCTCTCTCTCTCTCTCTCTCTCTCTTTCTTTCTCGCTATACGTCTCTATCCGAAAGCATTATAATGTCTACGTAAAAATTGTTAGTTCTGATCTATTTATATGACAATATGTACCATATACCGATATCGAGCTTTTGTCACAACAAACTCGATATCAAAATTGAACTACCGAATTGAAATGTGATGAGAGAAATATTCGATCAAAATGTCTGGATGTTCGAATGCAATGAAACGGCCGTTACCAACGACTATCAAATCTTATTCCATGACTATAGAGAAATTAAATCGGAAGTAATCTTAAATTTATATACTTCTTTATACTTCTCTGATATTAGCTATTAAATATGAACTAAAAACATAATCTTGAAACCTTTCGACCTATAAACGAATGAATTTCAAAATAAGATCATAACTTCAAAAATGAGTGAAATCATTCATCGTATCTTCTTGAACGATTACCTAAAAAGTTGGAATATAATTTTATTTATATTTAAAATATTCTATGAAAAAATTGCTAATTTTCATAAGTTTTTATATATATTTTTTATAAGTGAAAAATTTTTTTGTTTCATCATTGTTTTTTCAATAATTTTATATAGTGTAGTTAATTCAATTTAACCTCGTAAAATACTATTACATAATTTAAGTGCAATTATATTTAATTGTTTATTTTCATTCCTTTCTTAAAATTCTAATATACAACATTCCTATTTTTTCAATATATATTTATATATAAAATTTTTACATTTTTTATACTTTAACTAATTATGTAGATATTATTATTTTTTTAAATATTCTGCTGTAAAATTTATGTTTTGAAGTTTTTTTCTTTTAAACGGTATCGAATTAATAGTACCTAAAATTACCTAAACTTAAGAAATCGTAATTCTTATGTTAAGTTATTTCACATTAATAAATAAAAAAAGATCATTAATAATGTTCAGAATATTATATTATGTAAAAACTCAGCCTTTACTTAAAAATAATCTTCATGTACATGAGTGTAATTTGTAAATATAAAATTTAATATTATTTTGAATCGTTATACTATTTTTATTCTTTATATGTATGTAATACTAAATAACTGCAATCAAAATATTACATTAATATATATTTATTATTTGTATATTCAACATTTTAGAAGTATTTAGATTTTTTCAAATTATTATGAATTATTAAACTAAAAAGTATGTTTAAATAAACATTTATACACTGTCATTTTTTACCATTAATTCTAGATATACCATATGTATCATCTATTTAATAATTTATTATTAAAAAAATTTTAATATTTACGTCATTATTACATATTTATTATTTTTACGATAGAGTTTAGACAATAATTTTTTTTTATAACAGATATATTATATCAAAAAAGATTGTATCAGTAAATTATAATTTATAAAAGAATATATAAAAATATATATTTTCAATTTTACACTATTAAATTTTTATTGTAAATCGTTAATATTTTTTCAAAATTAAGAATCATTTAAAACTAGAAATTTATTTTAAAAATTATTAATAGTTTTTTTCACTATTATTAATTTTATTATTGTTTTACTTTTAAAAAACAAATCATAAAAAATTAATAATTTTATAAATATAAAAATAAACAGAAATATGTAAAATAAAACTTTTTGTACATAATTGATGGAGCGTGTAAAATATACATTTGAAATTAAAAAAAATGAAGAAAGTGAAATTTTATACTGATATGTCATGTATTAATTGATTATACATTAGAAATTATTAATTATTAAAAATTTCAAACTTTTCCTCTTTTTAAATAAGTGTTCTAATTTCTTTTTATAACCAAACTATTATTAATAAAAAGTAAATATTTAAATATTTTTAATTTAAAAATCGATCTTACAATTTAGGTATTTCATTTATTTAGAAACTTCGTAATAGTTATTATTAATATATAACGAAAAAAATATAGTTAAAACAACCAAAAATATACATATCCACTCTATTAAATGTGAAAATTTTTCTATTTTGTCTAAAAATATAGATTAACATGAAAATTTATCTAATATAAAATCCTTGCGTGCAATTTAACATAGTATATAAAGTATAATTATTGTAACACTAAAATATTAATAATGAATATCAAATTGATGTAACTAAATTTTTAATTTTTAATTAAATTTTTTAATATTATATTGCTATTAATAATAAATATTCCGCTGTTAATAATAATATCTATTGGAATTACTACATCAACTGTAGATAAGAATTCAACCATTAAATTATGCTTAATAATATATTTTAGATCACTTAGTTAATTATTAGCGAATTGTATGGAAAATTAAATCATTAACGAATATTATCGGTTAAAAACGAATAAGAAACATTTCTTAATTTATCGGGTAGATAGCCTACATATATATTTTGAATTTTAGAAAAATATCAAACTAAGATTATTATATATTATTATATTATTATATAAGAATAAGATACCTACAATTTATAACATATTTTTACACAATAAAATTATTTTAATTACAAAACAAATTTGCATAAATAGATAGTATATCACTGTAATTATTTTTCGTTTTATAGTTCTACATATTTTTTATTTCTTAAATAACATAAAGATAACTATCGATTAATATTAAAATTCTTCTAATCATAACCAACTTTTGAAATAATATTTTTCAGACTTTAAATAATCATATTTGCTTTTATAAAAAAAGTTTTTGTAAAATTTATTTGCACTACCTTTAATTACAATATATTAATAATATTCAAATGTATGTAAAAAATTTTGTCAAAAAAATTGAAAAATGCTCAAAAATATATTTTTGATTATCAATTGTAAGAAAGAAGAATTAATACAACTTCCCTTTTAAAACTCAATAATATTAAAAACCTAAAATTTTATGTTAAAAAGAATAAGATAGTTGTTCTGTATATAACATTAAAAGAAGGGATATGAAATCTTCAAATCAACAAATGATAAAATTGAAACTGAATTAATTCATAAGATATACACAAGTGTATTAATAAAAATGTCAATAATGCCAATTAACCATGCCAATTATCTTTGATATTTTAGTAAATTGTTGATCTACTTAATTAACATGCCATTGATTTATTTATTGGCCTTATAAATACAAGTAATCACTATACGTTAATAAAAACGCTCCAAAAATCAATCGCATCATAATCATGTTTTTCTAAAATAGCATTAAATTGAATATTGATATTTAATACCACAATTTTTAATAATTGAAAGAAATGTACCGCAATTTAAAAGATGCGAAAGATGTACGAAGAGGTCGAAGAGAGTGCACGAATTTAAAAGAACCTCAACGAATAGTCAACTCAGAATGCGACCTCGGTGAGTTTAATGGCAATGGTGCCCCCACCAGTTGGTCAAACGATCCCGTGCCGAAGTCCAAGGGCCTTGCTCCCGTGCGAAAACATCGTGTAGGAACGTGCCCAAAGCAGTGAGGGAATGAGACGGAGTGGCTCATGGTGTTTTGCTTATGACGCCCTAATCGCCGATGGGTTCAATTCCATTTCTTCCTTCGCGCGTCCGCGAACGGACGGAGGAGAGAGAGTCGCGAAGAACCGCTACGGCCCCGAAGCAAAGAGGAAAGAGGAAAAGGGTGCGAGGTCAGCTTCGCGGAGCTCATGTTACCCTCGTAAAGCAGGACAAGAACCGTTCGAACCTGCTGAAGCGTGACTGATACGTCTCGTCGTCGTCGGAGACGTCCTCGGGGTCTTCGTCGAGGTCGTCGTCAGGGTCGTCGCCGCGGTTCCCTTTGCCATCGCCCGACCGTCGTCTCATCGCAGCCTCCAGGAACATGATCCCCTAGTGCCGATCCCTCTCAGTTTGGTATGAAATGGCTGCCAAGGAGCCGCACTCCGGACTCTCTTGCTCTCTCGACTCACTGGGCCGAAAATGCGAGGGCGCGCAGGAGAGGGACACCCTCCTGGAAGGCTTGCGCTCCTGGTCACGCGATCGTTCAAGTTTCTCTCGAAAGCACTGAAGCGGCAAATCTTTTTACCCTCCGGGGGATTAACGAAGGGCGGCTGATTAGGCACTCATGAGGGACCCCTGACTTCGGAGCCCACACCCATGCACTCCCAATCCCTGCGGGAGCGGTGACGCCGACGTCGACGTCGAGCCGTCCCCCGGAGGACCGGAGGGCTCTGGAGCAGGCCCCGATATGCTTCCCTGATCGAAAGTGTATCGCATTACACGTGAGCGCGGCCCGAGCTTTTCTCCCATAGCGAAGCGCGTCGCCCTTGAGGGTAGCTCACGCGCGTGAAACCCCCCACGCTATAGCTAAATTAGCATATTAATAAGAAAGCCGGCGACAAGAGCCAGGGTAGCAGAATTGGTCCGCAGAAAAGTGGCATACACGCACGCACCGGGAGCGGGACAAGGATCGTATGAGAGAGCGAGCGAGATGGGGTGGCAAAACCGAGAGGGCTGAGGATGCTCCTGCGCTTCGCTGAAATCCTAATCTCCGAATCTCCGCATTTAGAACTCGATGGAGCGAAACTAATTACACTCATTATTTTAGTGTTTAATTTAATGGAGCGGCAAAGAGAGGCAGTGCAGTTGAGCCACACCGGGAGTCTAAACCTTCTATTGTGATATGCATTTGCGTCATGCGCTTACAACTCCTGGACGACGAATGACTTTTCCGATTGCTCGATCTGCCGAACATCGGATTATCTATCTATGATCTCTTATCGAAAAACTTGTAGTGAATCCCTCCTATATCATACATATAACTTTTGACTTTAATTGACTTTCTTAATTACCTTGCACTCCTTTTATTTACCTTCTTGATTATCTTTAAAAATCAATATGAATAAATGGATTGTATTATTATTTATCACCTTTGTTTTTCTTCTATCGTCTGTTTATACAATAAACACTGAAATTAACGAAAAAGAAAATTTTTTAATGCATATTCTTAGCCCAAAAAGTAAATATATTTAAGTTTTAGAATTTACGCATACATCCTTCTATTACATTTGACTCATAATATCAATGACATCTCTTAATTATAAAACTTTAATAGCGCCTTTGAGTCATGCCGTCGATTCCAATATCATATTTTCTTTTATCATTTTTAAATGTGTCACCTATTTTATAACTTTAATAGCTTTAAATGGAATTTTTTATCTTAAATGAAATAATTTTCGAATTAATTTTTACTAACCAACACGCCAATAAAAAATTCATAAATTTAACAATGCAAATTAGAAAAGAAAAGTTGATACTTCTATTGATGAATATTAAAAACATTAAAAACATTTATTGATTTTAATAATGTTGTTCAAAATTAATTGGTTAGAAAATAATAATTGATACATATTTTACTTAAAACTTGTATAAAATTTGTGAAACCTGGAAATAATATTACAATTCTCTCTTTTTCACCGTTTTTCTAGTCGGTATAAATTATCATAAGCACTTTATTAAGTTAGTAAACATATTTAAAGAATATTTGTAACTAAAATTTTTTTTGGTCGTCTTAAAATAAATACAGTTACACACGTATAAGTCGTACGTAATTAAATAATTAGAATATAGATTTTGAAATTAATTTATATATATAAAAAATATTTGGAATACAGTAAAAATTAAATTACAGTTTTTATAAATAAATTTTCAATATAAAAAAAAACATTATAAATTGAATTAAGTTGACAATTAAATTAAGTTGAAAATTGAATAAAGTTAAAAGTTAATTATTAAAAGTTACTGTTTAAAATTATTATTATTTCATTATTATTTTCTATTATTAATATAAAATAATCACAAATAAATGATTAATTTTTATTTCTTAATTTTTCATTGTAGTTCGTAAATTATTCAATTTATTAATTTACAAGTATGAAATTATACTAATGAGACCACATATTTATAAAGCACACATAAATTTTTGTTTTTTAAACACATCTACAAAGATTATTAAATATATACACATATGTATACCATCGAGTATATTATAAAAAATAGCCGTAAAAGTAGTCTTTTAATTATTTAATTGTCAAGATCAAGATATAAGTATTTTTATCAGTAATAATTATATTTTACATATATTTATTAAAAATTCTGATTTTTTTTTAATGATTATGAAAATTATTTTAAAAATATAATTTTGCATTATATTTAATTTACAAAATCCAGATAAATGGATTGATTTTCTCTCTAATTATTCAATTATTCTATATCCGAATGTTATACATTCATAATTCTGATTATAATAGTATTCTAGGTATTATTAATTAAGAAACATTATTTTTAAACATTTATTTATCAAACATTATTTTTTAAATTCAGAATTTCCTACAATCTGTAATAAAATTGTATGATTTTGAGATAAAAAGTCTACGATAATATTAAAAAAATTAATTATAATTAAAATAATATTATTTTGCGTATTTTAACAGTTCAAAATATGCATAAATTATTGAATTTTTATTAATATAAAAACCAATCTTCACGAATGTTCTTCTAATGAGGAAAGCCTTATTGGATATTTTAATTAACTTTGTTTATGTGATTTGTAAGATACTAGTAGAAAATTAGCATATCAATTTCTGAAAAGGCATAAAAAAGGTTATTGAAACAAATAAAATTTATTCGAATAACATAAAAATAAGCTTATTTGCCTCAAGTATATAATAAAGCTCTAGCACTAAGTAAAATATGTTTCCGCTTCCACTTGTCATAATGGTACTGTTACTTTATTTGCATAAATTATATTTGAATAATAAATTAAATTTTTAGCTACTTTACTTTATTCACGTATGTAGAAGAAAAATATCAGAGTGAATTTTATAGAATCTATTTACTTATCTTACACATACTCTATTGGACCTTGAATGTATTTCTTAAGTAAATAAACAGATCTTACTCAAGTTTAAATTATCATTATATCCAAAAGTTGCTTAAATTTTTTATTTTATCAAAATTTAGTTGCATCGATATACTTAGATTTATTTAGAACTTGCATGCATAAGAGAAGCTGAATTTTTTCTCATTTTCGGTAATGAATGTTTTCTTTTATCTTAAGCCTCTATTCAGAGAAGGTCGAGTGTCGATATACCTGTCCGAAAGGTCGTAAATGGCGTGGGGCGGTTCGTTCCACAATGAAATCAAACTCACCTTTGATGTGCGGCCAATTTCGGAAAGCCGTCCAAGGCGGACCACCACCTTCTGGAGAAAGGCAAATACCAAAGAACGTAGCGACTTTTCCCCTCTTCAGCCCCTCACCGTTGTAGCGTCACGTTTCAAGTCTTGCATGTTCTCCTGTTAGCGTAGATATTACTTTTCATTTTTTCATATCTGAAATCTCTCGAAAATACGTGGTAAGAGGTTCGTTTACAAGGCGTCGTTGGAGAGGGTATAAACCAAGATTCCAAATTCGTAACTCTTTAGCGATCTTCCGTGTTGCTCGAGAATAAGCGTCGTGCTAAACATTTTCCCGAAGCAATAACTACGGTTGATTGGGTGAGTATCTCATGCTTGTATACGGTGATGAAAACATTTTCTTTATTTTAACTGACTGAAAATAAATCGATTAATTTTTTTTAAATAATTAGCATTAATACTTTTATAATGAAATAATTTTTCTATGCAATCTAATGTTTAAATTTTTGATTTAATAAGTAAAGTTTATTATTGAAGTTTGCTCATCATATTTGAATCTTCAAATCTATGTTTATTTTTAAAACTGTTCTTATAATAGAAACAATTTAACTTTTTTCTAAAAAGAATATATTGAACAAAAATATGAATATTGTTTTTGTGCAAGTAAAATGAAATAAAAAGAATTTTAATTTATTTTAAAAAAATAGCTCTACATTTCTGTTTAAGAGAAATATTGTTGTTTATAATTCTTATGTTATTAATTCTTTTGATTATTTCCTTGTCTTTGCGACGTACTACATATTATTACGATTAATCACGCAAAAGTGGTTCATGTTCTATACTAATAATAATAATTAATAAGTAGTTAATTACGAATGCTATCTTTGCGCTTTACTTTGGAATAAAGAATTCACATGACGCGTGGAAGGGTAGAGAGATTTCAGTGTGCATGGAACACCATCTTATACCGCGATCTGCTACCCTGATAGAACTTGTATCTCGATTCAGCAAATGACCCTTCTCCTAAACCACCACTTTAAATGCCACGTTCGAGAAAAAACGAGTGTCTAAAGCAAATAAAAGACGACGCGGTGGGGGAAAGAAAGATAAGAACCTGTGAATCTCTTATCCGAGTTGGAACTCTTCGGCCCCACATGAAACCCTAATATTAGGTATATCATGAACGGCTCAACTCTTTCGTTACAACGGGGATGGAAATATATGCGTCCAGAAGCGACTAGGGCTGTAGGCGATATTCTTATTTATATGCATCCGCAACCTCCAATCCTTTATCTAATCGTTTGCTTCCTTCGTTACAATAAATACTTATTTCATTATATCATGATATTAATACCCAAATACAGTGTTTAAATTTTTAATGAAGCTTATGAATTTGTTTACACAAATTTTGAATTTGTAGATGCACCTATGAATATTATTCAATATGAAATCAATATTTTTTAATATTATTCTTTCAAAACTTTCATTTTCCTTATTTTATAAATACAAAAATACTTTTTTAAAAGCAATTTTAAATATCATAAGTAAATTAATTGAAGTCATTTATATTTCTTGATAAAAATGAAGCAAACTTTATGTGGTTTTCGCGTCTATAAAATATATACGTACAACTTAAATAAAATATATTTTAAATATGAAGCAACCGAATGAATATCAAAATATATGTAATACTTTTATAATAACAATAATATATCAAAAAAAATTGAAAATTTGAAGAAAATATTTTATAATTTAATTTCAAAAGTTTTTAGTTGAAATTTTTATTTCCAACTTTATATGATGTATTTGTATTTTCGCCATTGTAATGAAAATGATACATATTTTTTTATTCATACGTACATATATTAATACAAACAATGAAATTTGAAAATTCAATTTGTGCAATAGAATGGTAATAAAATCAAAATTAAAAATTAAAATATATAAAAAAAATGTCTTTATCCTTAGTAAGTTGATGACTAATAATATTCAAAAAGATCGCATACAAAATTTTATTTCTTCAAATTTATTATTACCACAAATTATAAATGGTAAAACTCAAGATTATATGATTTTTAATATTTTGAACTATTTTCTAAAAATAATTTAATAATATAGTATTTAAGTAACAAATAAATATTCTCTTTACTTACATTGTCTTTTATGTAAATATGTACATTATATTTTCTATTTAGTATTTTACAGTATATGCGTAAACACTACAGATCAGCAATTTTTCAACTGCTATAGCTATATTTAGACTAGATTATTAATATTTCAAATAGTAACTATTTCCTCTATAATATAATATTTTTAATATTAACGTTTCGATAATTATAATTTGAAAAGAAAATATTATTGTTATAAAAATTATTCCATGCACTTCTGAATCAATTTATTATCGTAAACATGTAACAATGTTTTTTTGCAGAAGGATAATTTATGTTAACTTAAACGATGTTAATATCGATATATTTTTACTTATTTCACAAGAAATATATCGAACATAATTAAAACGTGTTGAAATATACACGAAAAAATGTGAGAACGTGGAAAGTTTAAAAAGATTTTGTTTGTTAAATGTCACCACACAACAAGAATAGTGCGATTTTCTACGTCAAGTTTATTGTTCCCTGATTCCAGCTGCATCGTGTAATTCTGGAAGCCGGCTGCGTAATGCGAATGTGTACTCGTAAGACACCTCGCTCTTATGCTTCGATCCTGACACTGTGCGCAATGCCACACCGTTAAATGTTCGCTGTTGCGCAAAGGCTTAACTTTAAGAAGCTTAAGTATCTTATAATGCACTGCTATTCATCAATTTTCCGTGCCGTTTATAATTTATATTACAATGTTAGTATACAATGATAAAATTTAACTTATTACTTCTTAAAGTATACTAGGAGATTTTAAAATACTCATATAATTTATCCTCCAGAGGAGGAATCAACCCATTATTAGATTTAATTACTTGTTATAAGCCTATTCACTTATACAGTAAAGCATGCGTATAGTTTAATAACATAGCAATCATATGCCCTTTTATTAGTCAATTACATGCCCTTTTATAATTAAAAGTATGCAATTTATTTATATTTGTTATTTTATTCGAGTTTTTTACACGAAAATTAAAACTATAATTACGTATATAATGTACGTTATCGGTACAAAATTATATTGAACATATTTTAAATTTAAATATGTCAAATTTCTAGTTTTACCAAATTTATTAATGTTAATTCGGAATTCCAAAATTTAAAGTAATTTTTAAATTCTACTTCTTATTCTGAATACGTATGCAAATTGATTACAAATGATATATTAATATATGAAATAAATAAAAACTTTAAAACGTATTTATAAGAATTTTAATGTGGAATATTAAATTTATAAATATTATTTTATTAAATGAATAATATTGATGAAATAATAAATAAAATATTAATTAAATTTTTTATAAAATATTGAACATTTATAATGTATATGGAGACAAAAAATTGTTTTAAATGTCCTAAAATTAACCATTACGTTTTACTACAATCTCAATTCCAATTTTTAAGAAATATGTTAAAATGTTCATAATTAGCGTTTAAATTTCTTTACTTGTATTAAATTATGCATATAAGTATCAGAAATCTATTTTTGCAAAAATCTTATATGCTCTCAAATTTATAATATTTATTCAACAGTATTTACAATTTTTTAATATTTAATGAATATTAAACTTGTAAAAATATTTTGTTATATGAAATATAGGTATGATATATTCATAAATTTAAAAACCGTAATCTATTACTCAAATACAAAAAATTTCTTACATAAAATTATGAATATTAAATATAGAAAACATTTGGTAAACATAAAGATATGACTTTCAATATAATTATTTCAGATATACTATTTTAATCTGCTCTAATTCCTTTTATATTCTAACCCTTCCATAGAAAATACAGTCAGGGAATCATGAATGAGGGAAATTGTTTACGAATGAGGAAGGAGCAATTTTCTCATTCTTCCTTTTCTCTCTTTACAATCCTATAATGATTTATAAGTACTAAAAAAAATAAACTTGATGACAAAAAGGAAAACATTTTTACATCTATTTCTCGTTTCAATCCAAACTATATTGTAAAGAGTAGTATTGTACTTAAAAAAATAAAGAGAAAAAGATAAATTTGAAATAGTAAATTTAAAAAAGTCAATGAACAACTCGTATTTGTACGTATAAATTTTCTTTTTTTCCTTAAACAATAAATTGCATACTCTTTTGGCTTATTTTATATTAATAGTACAAGTAATAATTTTGAAATGTATATAAATTTATATTCGATAATTTATGATAAAATAAAATATTAAATGTATTGTAATACCATTTTAATTTTAATTTTTGAAGAAAAAGTATGGTAACTTATTAACACTAACTAACATTCTAATCGGTCAAATAAAAATTTATCTTTTCAAAAAGATTTTATAAAATACATACACACAGATATATTATACATCAAATAAATAGTTCTTCCAAAAATAAAATTATGAAATTATTATAAAAATTTTTGAAAACGTACCATTTACACTCAGAAATGATTACTGTCAATGGAAATTTTTAATAAAAATCGTTTATTAAAAATTGTAAGTTATCAATTTCATTTATTTAAAAATTTAATAAATTTGCAGAAATATAATTTTTATTTTATAAAAAATGAAAAGCTACACAAGGTTCAAAATCTATTCTTTTAATTATTCTATATAGACTAAAACAAAAAAAGGAATAAAACTGATGTAAATACACTTATATCCTGTTACTATTAAACTAATTTTGTTAAACAAAGTTACATTTTTTAATTTGTTCATTTAGCCAAAAAACTTTATATTGGAATATTAATTAATAAATATAAGTATACATAGATAATATATAAATAATATATAATATAATAAATAAAACAGATGATATCTTAAAAAATATTTATTAAAAAATCATCGAAATATTTTAAATTTCTAATTTTATAAAATAAAAAAAAATTTAATTTAGAATTAAATGTTGCAAATAATTAAGCAAAAGTATATATAAAACAGAAAAAAATAAATTGTAAGAATGCTTTTATCGTTCTCGAAATAAAATATAATGTTGTTAACAAAAGTTGCTATGAGTATGCTAAAGTGCGGTTGACTTGATCGCAAAGTAAATTTAACGAAAACTCAGGCAAAAAACGCAAAACAAGGCACTTATAATTTTCGGTAAATCACTCGGATTGTAAAACGAAGTCGATGATTCCTCAAATTCGGAAGCGACCGGAAGTTGAAGCCTCTACGTCTCCCGAGCTCTCAAAATTCAGTAAAACTCCGAAAGAACAAGGGTGAGGCGAGTGAGGAGCCCTTGGAGGGTAATGGCCACCCTCGGTCTTCGCTCCCCGCCACTTCTTGACCGTACCTGTTCCCTTATTATCATTGTTTACTCTTTGCTAAGTTATTGCATGCCCCGTTGGCCCGGACAATCATCTTCGTCGATCCAGACTCGTAATCGCGGATAATCCGCTCACGACGAGTTCTACTCCGAGTTGTCCGCAAACGCTCGACACTCCTGGTGTCCTGATCGGCGCCGATCGAATCGATAAAACGGCCGATAGTCCTCCTCTCGATAGTCGTTGCGCGCGCTCTTGTCCTTACACACCCCACCCAAGTGCGACTTACAGCACTGGTCGGCTTGTAAGTGTTGATGGCGATGTAACGGAGTTGGGTGCGGCGGCCAAGAAGACATACTTGCGAAGGTTACATGGGGGGGGGGGGGGGGTAACGAGAACCGTTATATTACATGCGCAGTGTAAACAACTCCGTTACATCGAGGTAGTAGGAGAATAAGAGTGTCGAAGAGCTCCCAGCGCGGGAAACTTTACGAACCAGAGTCGCATATTGCTAACAGAGGAGGTGGAACTTTCTCTTTCGCTTGCGTTTCACTCAAACTCTCTTCTGCCTACGTTCATTCTCCCTGCCTCAATCTCGTGCAACGCTTTGGAACATAATATTACTCTGGACTTTCACCAGTGGAGTGGCCTCGAGAGACTAACTCCCCTCTTGCGTTTCAGAAACTAATTACTACTTATACTACTTACAGCGTTGCACCGCCAACACTTTATTCAACACTCGCGTAATTCCCTCCTTCGATTAATAATTTAGACATTTCTAATGGTGCTCGTTCCCTCGGTTCAAATATTATTTCGCTTTAATTGAAAATCTAATGTCGCTATTAAGTTTAAGGGAAGCATGAAGAAATTTTTTTATTACACGATGCACAAATTCATACTTACAATTTTATTTAATTTTACTTTCCTATGTACTTTCTACATAATTAGTAATAATAAGCAAACCTATATAATTTAAATACTTAAAATGTTACGTAAACCTGGAGTGAATCTTTTAGTAATTTTAAATATATCTATTGCATTATTCGCTATTTGAGTAATCGACTAATCAATAAATAAAGAAAATAAAAAAGTTTTTATCAATTTGTAGAAAGAAAATTCTTTATAATCCATCGGAGAGTAAGTAAGTAGGTATTTGCTTCGCATTTCCTGATAAACGTTATTTCGTATTTAATAAAAAATTTTTCAGTCAATCCTCCGACTTATCGGTGTCTATTGTTAGCGCCGGATTTTCCAGTGATGCAAAACGTCTAATAAAAAGCCCATCATAGCTTTATACTTCTCCCGATCGAATTTGCACGAGTTAATCGAATACGGCGTGGAAGGGCGAGAGCGCTGGCGATAGATACGAGCGTGCCGATTCATATCTTCCAAAGGAAGGAAAATAGGAAAACAGAAGTTGTAGGAGTTACAGATTATGTTCACATGTCCATCGTACTTCCCGGGAGGCATCTTCTGCGACGAGAACCCAAACTATGCCCCCGCGCCTATCCCGGATTAGAACGACACCGACAATTCGAAACGGGTTCCTGCATGCGTCATTCGCTTGGATCCCCGGAGTAGACACCCGAACAGACCTGCTTCGATTAACCGAATAAGTCAAATCTCCGTTTTCGCCTTGAAAAGACCACGTGTAATTCAAATTCTTCATCGAAATATATCAAAGTTCTTCCACTTGTTTTATTAAAAAAAGGCTTACAAAATATAATTTAATTAATGACATAAATTTCATAAATATAAATATTGCCAATACAATGTAATCATATTCCTACGCAACAATAACTACTTAATACGATATTTTTTTAATTGCAGGGCATTACGATTTTTTTTAATGTACCTATTTTTTTCATTTTCTCATATATGCTTTTTCGAACTTTCCAAGGGTTGTATCAAATAGTGACGGTACTGCGTTCACATGACCCTCGTGGTAAGCTTTTGATGACTGCTGAACTCCTGTTACTAATGCGTGGATAGGTTCCTATGTCAATTTATGAGTATATCGTTTCGGCTCATGATTTCACTATATCATCGAAGCCTACTATTACAGGAATTGGACAAATTTCTCATAAAACATAAATGAAAATTTTAATCTTCAACTAATCACAAAAGTTATTAAGAATATGAACGCGTTTTTTACAAATGCAAAAAAACCTTTAAAATATTTAACATAATTAATATAAAATTTCGTGTATTTATTTTTCACCGTTAAATATATTAATGCTAATAATCTCTCATTTTTAATTTCTAATGTAAAAATTGGAAACTTAAATTTAATTTTAATTTCATCAATAATTATTTTAATCTAAAGTTATTTCTTCATATATTTTAGATAAAACGTTCGATACAATTACACTAAAAAGTTATAAACATAATAAATAATAATTAAGAATTATTAAATTAAAATCAATAAAAGATTTATTTATTAGTATTTACTTTCAAAATCATACTTTTAATTCAATCTTAAAATTAATACAAAAATATAAATTATATAATACGTTTATTATAATTTGCAAATGCACAAAATGTAATATATTTACAAACATTATTCATGTATATTCTGATAGAGTTACGTTTACATTATATTACGTTAAATTACATTGTGATCAACCATAGTTATGTTATGAATGACATATTTAGTCATTACGAGGTTGAAAAAAGTTTTATTTTTAAATTATATTTTTCGAAAATTACAAAAAGTAAATTCTACAAAGAAAAATATGATGCCGAAACTGTAATAAATATTTAAGTTGAGGATATTAAGCGTGAATATTTTTAAATAGGGTAGGATTAACAATTATCGTTGTATTTGCGTATTTGAAAGTATCGAATGCGTAAAATTCAGAAGATCTATTATGGTTTGATCGACAGACCAGAGCTACGACGTAGCAGATCGATAGTCAGTTTGGACCATCAGAGCCCAAAACTCGCGAAGCCACAGACAAAACATGATTCACAGGCAGGCAATAATGGAAAGTAGCAAATCACGATCACCAATGACACAAAGCTCCTCCATAAGTTTACACCCGCTCACTTAGATGTAAAAGTGACTTAAGAATGTGCGACCTTTCACGGAAAAAGCTCGCGGCCGTATTTCTGCGCGACAAGCAAGACGTCGTCGGACTCGAACCTCGGCATCGGCGATCGGGAGCAACACCGCCCGCCTTCCAAAACCCGTTTCTCCCCGCCCTCTTGGAGAGTCGCGGCCCCCTGGGTCTCTGAGGGAATTGTCGCCACAAGGAAAGGAGATCCTTCTTCGGTCCTTGTTATCTTCCTCTCTCTCGTGGAGGAGAGCGGCCAAGCACGCGCGTGCCTAGAGGGAAGCCGGTGCTCCTGTGCACTCCTGCGCTCCTACTGAAAATGCGTGGGCGCGGTCTCCCCGAGGGCTGGTGAGCGCGCGAGAGCGCACCCTTTCGCCGTGGCAAACGTTGCCCTTCTGTGCGGGCGGTCCACTTCCCGAAGGAGGAGACTGGGGCTGCCCGAGCCCGCTAGAAACCCATGGACCGCCAAACGGGTGATGGAGGCGGGCTCGCGACTGGATAATTGGCGGCTCCGGGTCTACGTAGCGGTCTGTGAGCTTTCGACTCGGAAAACTCGATTTTGGGCTCAATTCTGTAACTGGAAAAAAGAGAACGATCAAAAACTACTGCGCATAAATCGAGACATATGACGAAATCTAATGAATTGTGTGAATAGACTCATAACTCAATACAAAAGGGATGTGCATTTGTTTCCGTTTGCAGGCACGCTGTGTTCTCACCCCCGGATGTTGCTAATGCTGGCCAGGAGAGAAGACACCTTTCTGAAACACGCGATTGCTAGCTAAGTGCATAGTTACGTGCCGATAGTTAATAATTATTTCACCTATTCTTCTATATAACTTTTCTTATTTATTCCGTTTGAATAGCATAAAATGATAATAGTCTGATATTCTTTTATATCAAAATTGTTCTCTTCTTTAAGACATAATATATTACGCATACTGTTGGCCAAAAAACAAAAATTATTCAAATTATTCTCAAATTATAACCAAAACTCTTGAAACAAATATATTCAAATATATTAATAACGTGATTATATTCAATTTTACATCCCTGCATAAAAGTTTTCTTATTGCATAAGTTTTATTTTATTTATAAAAAAAATATAAGCAATTAAATATTAAAATTAATTTTCAATACATAGTCTAATTCAAAATTACATCGTTGATTTGAAATTGATTATAAATTAATTTTAAATAATGATGTGAATCAAAGATAAATTATCATATTACATTATTAAATTATTCATTTAACATTTATTATCTATTACATTTAATAACAAATACAAATGTTTAAAAAGTTTTAAATTCATTTTTTTCATAATTGAACCCATTATATAATAATTCTTTTAAGTTTTTAAACTATAATTCGTATTGGTTTTATAAATCACTTATTCTTAATTTATTGCATGACTAATATTATACTTTGTTATAAAATATTTTTTATATTTTATTATAGATTATGATAGAATTACAAATAATAATATATAAAATATGTACCATTTAGTTAATTTTAAAATTCAAATATTTTTTCAATATACTTTTAAAGTTTGTAACAATAACATGTGTATTCATTTGAGTAATAATTAATTGTGTACAAATTTAGGGATTCGTGTCAAGCTCGATAACAAAATTCAAATAGCCTCGGATTAAATTTTAAAATTCGTCGCTTGTAACATTAAAAGTATTCACCGTTGTAAATTACGTTGGTTAACAACCGCGAAAAAACATTACATCCACAACAATGTAAATAAGTAATTTGAAAAAAAGGGTTTTTAGGAGCAGCGCTTTCTGCATTTGCGAAAATTATAAGAAAAATCTCTCTTTCTCTGTTTCCGAATGAATGGTCGCCGCGAAGAATTCCTTCCGATTCCTGAGTTCCTGCTCGAAGAGCGGGGGCGGCTCCCGCGGAGGGCAGGCCGTCAAACTCGCGGGGCGTAACCCTGGTGCGAAGAGGCGGTACACGGAACATCGGCGCCGCGGACTCCGCGTTAACTTGTGGTCTCTTTTTAAATTTTCGCGCGCTCTACTTTTAACGGAGAAAGTGGTTCCCTCCTACCTCGTCTCGGTCCCAAGGGACCGTCGAACTACTGCACCAAGAAAAACTAAGGGTAGGTAGGCCAAAGTTTACTTGTTCATCTCGACGCACGTACCTTTGATATTAAACGGAAACGCCCAGCGTTCCTCTCGCGAGATTTCGCTCCATGAACTATACACGCCCTGACAACGAGAAAACCAAGAGAGAGACCTCAAGAGAGATAAGTTCATTATAGTCGATATATTCATTACTCAATATTATGATCCCGACGATGAGTCGCGCGTCGTTTACTATATTTTGATAGTACTGCAAGATCGATCTATAGTCGCTATTGCCTATTCGAGTGTACTTAATACTTATCGCATGTATAGGTTTATTCGATAATATCAGTTATCCTCGAGAGCTTTATCCATTATATTAAGCTATCTCGCCCTTGGCACAAACTTTTTTATACATAAAATAAGTATACATAGCTCTAATGGTCAAATTTACATTTTCTTCAAAACGAATTATTCACTAAAATTCCGAAAAAAACCCTTACAATTAATTAAAAATCAATTGGTACTCTGTTGTGTAAATTCAACATCGTTTTCAGCAAAAGATAAGATGAATTTGAAGCGAGCTCCTACGTAGCATAATATTTGAATCGTCAGTAACGAATATTAGGATGGTACGAGTATATACGAGTATACGAAACGTAACTAAATTCTCAAGATGGGCTATCGGTTACGATATGCTAAATCTTCGTGGAAGAGCGAAGCGCATCTCTGCATCAATGAAGAAGCAGAAGCGAGTACTCGCAAGCATCCAAACCGTTGTATATCTAGAATGCCGAAAGAGCTCGTGAATATCCTTGTCAAAGCAACCGCGCTTGCTAAAAAGAAGGACTTCAGAGGAAGAGCCACGACCAGGTAAAGGCAAGATCAGTCTACCATATAAATGTTGAATCATTAACGCGATGAACCGACTCCGGAATTTTTGGGGTGTGGAGTCTGTCAGCGCGCATCTTCTTACCTGCTTTTCCAGTCTCTTTCTATCTGCCTCGCTCTTAAACAAGAATCCCTCGATTTTGCAGGAATTCATAGGAATAAGATGACAGATGAGCGCGACCTCCCGGCCCACTATGTCCACCTGTTCTCGTTGTTTACCCTTGTATTGTCTGAACCATTCCTCCTTGCCGAATGCTAAATGATGCACGCGCGCACTCGAGTTATGCAGATATGAAGACCGGGTCTTAACAAACCTCGATATTGACAGAGATACGAGGGCGGACAAGCGAGAGTCAAGGACGTGAAAGAGAACATCATCCCAAGAGAACGATGCATCCGACCATCGATAACGCAACGAATTTATGCTTCCCTACCACTTTTGTATGTCATCCAATAATCGCATCGTTTTGGGCTTTGCATGTTTCTGCGATCCTGTTATCCACGGGGCTGCCTTTGGGTTCAAAGGGTTTTAATTTCACCTCGAAGGTTAGCTCTTCTACGGTCCTAAAATAAAGATCTAATAGTACGTGCAAATGAATCGATATGAAGAAGATTACTCAAACAGCTTAATTTTTCGACAGATAGTGTTTATATTCTGGAATGTTGCAAAAATCGATAAATTAGAATTCGTGAGATATACTATCTCGCGTTTATTATACTGTTATATATATGCCGTTTGCTGTGCCATTTCGTGAAAAATAAGATAGTTTTCTTCTTTCGAAGTTTTTTTTCATTATTCGATGGATATTTATTTATTTCATAAATTTGAATAATTATATATCCTGTTTTTAATGTTTAATTTACAATAAGGTTCTTTTTTCCGTATTCCGTACCACAAGAGAAATAAAAAAATGAATATAAATCTTACATTTTATATTTTACAATATAAGAGGCTGTAGTACCTAATCATAGATATATTCCATTTATTATAATAATAATATTACACTTTTTATTATAATAAATGAGAAAGTTTTCAAACTCATATGCCAATTTTGAGTTATTTATTTTATATTTATATTTAAAAACTCATCTTCTTCATTCTTAATCCAAAATTTTTTAATTTCTAACTAAAATTATATTTTTTTAAATCCATAACATCTTGAACATTTATTTTTTTCCTTATGATAAAACTTCAAATTTTGTTATTATATGCATAAAAATTAATTTTTAGCCGATAAATTTCATTTATTATAATATATTATTTGAATCATTATTTATACTTATTTATTTAACCTTGTAAATAAACTTTTAATATATTACTATTTATAAACACTATTGTTATAATAGCAGCAAGTCAGTTTCATAAAAGTCATTCATCTCTTATTGATTATATCAGAATAGGTTATTACATATCAAAATTAATTTAAAACTAAAAAATGATATTGCTACCCATTTGTTTCTAAAATAAGTACTAAATTAATTAATAAATATAAAAAATGTAAATATTATTTAGCTAAAATTATATTTATTTTCTTTTTTTATTTAAATAAAAAAAAGATAATATAATACAATTATTGATAATTAATAATTAATAATTAATAATTAATAAATAAAATAATTATTTTGTATGAAACTGCGTAAAATATAATATTACTTCTAATTCAAATTTTGTAAATTAATAGCGTTTGTAGAAAGAAGAATGCCAAAGTGAAAAATATCTTTGCTAAAAAATATAATAAAAAATTAGATAAAACATTATTCAGTCTTGATATAAAGCATGTTTGTAAATTAATAACTAATTAAAAATGATTTAAGAATTAATGTAATCTACATAGCTTTCATATACTATCTGATTGAAGTAAGCTATCTGTCTCTCTTTCTCTATCTCACCGGCACTTACACTTTCTATATTTTTCTCTTTCAGTTATTATATCTAACATTAATTATGTTGTATATTTATTTAATTAAATAAAGAATAATTAGCATATATATCTGTCTCCTGTAAACCATTTATAATGTAATGTAACATAACGATTATTATGATGAACTTTTATTAAATTATTTAATAATCTTTGACTCATCTTCAAACGTAATTTATTTATCGAGCTACTTTTTAGTGATTGTAAAAAATACACAAAAAGTTATCTGATCTATTTATATTTATATATTAGAATAAAATTAAGAAATTTTTCCCTTTAAAGTTTAATTCAAAAGCTCAACTATAATATATTAGCAGCATATTATTTATCTTGTAAACAGTGTTTATTAAACAGATTAATACTAATTTAATCGTAAGAGTATCGGAGCATAATAATTACTCTAAAATTAAAAATCACTATACTGGAAATGAAATAAGGAAAGGAAAAAGATAGGATAGGAGTGTTGGATATCAATAAAGGGTAGAATTAAAATCGAAATTTTTTGAGACTGGCGAATGAAAACCAAAGTGCAGAACAATTCTGTAAATCGGAAAACGAAGCTCTTTCGAAGATCCATGAAATCCATGAAGATTTCCCTCGGGAGTTGTTTTAAATTTCACCTCCTAAGCCCCTGATCGGACGCAACCTGCAGTCATCTCTTGCATATTGCGTTCGCAGCTCCTTCGTTGCCTCTCCTTTGCTTTTCTCTGAGATGTTCACAGGTATCCGTGCACTCATGACGCCAGATCATATCCACGACGCAACCGCACGTACGTATGAATATTAATTACACCGTGGGTGACAATAAGCAGGGACGCATTAAATGTCAAGAGGTCGCACAGGACCTCAACCAAATACAAATAAACCTACCTTGGTCTCGCGCCCTTTAATCCCTTGTCTCGCTGTTTCTCTTTCTACCTCTCTCTTTCCTCTCACTTTCCTGTTTCTTTCCTCACAACCTTAACTTTGTCTCTTGTTTCTCCCCACTTCGTTCATTTTCCCTCTCCTTCACGTAGCTCCTTCCCCACCCGACGTCAACGATCAATGTACTATTAATCCCAAAACCGAATAGCATCCGTTCTAGTCTTACTGATTAAATCAAGAAAATGAAGAAAACTCCCATTAAATGAGTTGTTCTACCAAGTATCTAAAATTATAGATAGATGTTTTTTTCTTTTTAAAATTATTCGATTGCACTATACTCTATATTGTACACCTTGTTTATATATTACATTAATTATGATTGAAAGTTATGACAATGAAAGAAAATCATTTTGTATTCATTACCTTACTAATATATAGAATAAATGTATTTATTTTTAGACAATTTATGGAGAATATTACTAGCCTCAATTTTTTTTGCTTGGATAGATCAAAGGTTTTACTTATAAGTATCATAGTAATTGGTATACTAAACGTTAACTAATATTCTACAAATTTTTTAATAAATATCATATTTATAGTCTTAAATATATTATATAAAATAAGCATTTCATATTTCTATCGATATGAATTTAAAAGAAAACAAAACATTTCGAATTATTTTTACAATTACTTAATTTATAATATAAAATATCACTTTTCTTTATTATCAATTAAATTAAAAAAATTTGATTTAATTTATTAGTTTAATATAAATAATACCGACACAATTTATTTTATATCATAAGAAATATTAGCAAATTTCTAAAAAATGTTTACTGGTAATCATATACCAAAAAAAAATTCTAATAATTTCTCAATCACTTGATAGATCTAAATCGATAAAAATATTACTTATTCAGTAAGAATCTTAAACAATTTCGATTTCTACATACAAAAATAAAACTACAAATGAGTGATCAAATTTCCCTCTAATGTAAATGTGCTTTATTATTCTTTTTTTACTTATTCTCTGTATTTATTTATTTTTACTATGCAATGAATAATAATATAATAATACTATATATTATTAATATGGTTTGTAAGTAAATTTTTTAAATAAAAATACTTTATATAATTGGATTATTATAATAATAATGTATAACTATAAGAAAGAATATATTTTAGTCTGAAGCTAATATTTATAGCTTAAAAGAAGATTATTAAAGTCAAGGAAACACAATAGAGTCAACAGAGTAGTAATACGAAAATGACAGACTATCGTATCAAACTTTAAAATGTAATTAAATTTACTCATACCAATATAAAAAAAATATTAAAAATTGAATATTCTGATTGATTAAAAACAATAGAAGAAGAAATATCATAAATATCACAGGCTAATTTCTAAAAATAATTCATTTTATATGATTATAAATATTATCGTAAAAAATATAGAATAAATTTATTTTTTATTATGAATAAAAGCAATTATTTACTAACACAAAATCAAGCATTGAAGCGAATAGTATTATACAGTATTGAACCATTTCTTATAAAATCATAACAATTCGCTATCTTAAAACAAAGTGCAAAAATACAAATTATGTACAATCTTACCATACGTATGTGAGGAGCATTGAGTTAAAAAATTTTTCGATTAATTGTACAGGATAAATGATTAAACTATTCTGCTAGATGATAAAAATAATCTTTGTAATTTTTTTAATTCTCAGAATGCTCGAGATTTTCGCAAACGACTTTATTTTAATTAGTGTTTCGAAGCAAAAAAACTATTGTAGGAAAGCAAACTGCGGTAATTGGCTCAGAACGTGCACACACACCTAAAGAAGGAAGCGCGAAGGTGTATTAGCAAGGAACTGGAAGAGTCGAGCCAAAGTTAATGGCCCTCCCACGGGACTCAGTTCGATTCTTCCACGGCGATGCTCGCCTGTGAAAAAAGCGTGGGTGCAATCCCAAAGAGAAGAAGCTCCGGCACCGGATTCGCTCGTGCACGTAGCAGCGGCGATTCTTCGGGAAAGTTGGACACTGATGTCCAAATGTTGTGCCCGTGCGTAAAGGTCGTTCCGCTAGTGAAGGATAATTTCTGAGGAGTAAGCGCACGAACCAGAAGAACATGAACTTCCGTTGGATGCTACTACAACTCAATTCACTCATCCTTTTAACATCCCGATTTGTAGCTGATTTATCTTTGGTAAACAGTACCACAGTACGAAGAGGAGCCAATAAACCACCTGCTCTTAATGTTACCTTCGCTATATTGTATCTTTAACTATGATACTTGGCACGTTATCAACCATATTTATCTTTTCCTTATTCTTATTTTTTCTTCTCTCACCAAAATCACATTAAAGATCCATCATTTTATCTCTTTCAATTGAATCGTCGCGAGCTACTACTTTTTAAAAATATAAAAATTGATTATAATATTTACGGAGCAATTGCTAATTTGCTTAAAAATTATTTCTTTGACACTGTTATACCTAAATAACTTAGAAATGATAAATATAATATTTCATATACAGACATGCTAATAAATTTAATTGTTTACAACAACGTTCATATTAATCTCAATAGGCATTCAATTTTTTGTTTTATTAAACAAAATAACAATTTTAGTATGACTATTGATTACTGTAATATTAACCATAAGCGTTCTTTATTTAATTATAAAATCATTTTTTAAACAACTGAACGAGGAATAAATTTTTTAAATTATTTAAAATCATTGCCATTATAGTATAGATGTTTTTTAAATTGATATAACTTAAAAAGGCGTAAAAAATACTAATTTTTTAAACAGAAAGTTTATGTTTAGTAGTTATCAAAGATGAAATCAATATAATTTTTATTGTTGCTATTAATGATACAACAGTTACAACAAAAATAAATAAATAAATAAAATGTAAATTGCAATGACATGGGACTTTTGAAACGTTTCCAGGAAATATAGAATACTGAATAATATACAAAAGATTTAAGACGGATGTATCGATGATCGAGTGCAGAAAATTATGAGCAGAAAATGAAAAATACCAGATTGTTCGAAAAAATTTGAAAAATCATCGTATCCATGCGACGAGTATTCTTGTCACGAATACAAGGAAATACATGTACCGCATTCCTTTATAAGAGCATTTCTTGAAAAAGAGGGTAGACATAAGATGAGAAGCAAAAAAAAAGAGGCGAAGGTTTGAATTTAGCGCGGCACGACGCTACAGCACGAACGCTGGCCATATCCGTGAGAAACTTTAAGGCGGGTTTATGAACTAGCGGTCATAGTCCCTCCTCTCTTCCCCGCCACGGATCGCATAGCTCTGCTACCCGTACCCAGTCTCATTTGCTCATTCGCTCACTATCTCTCTCTTTCTCTCTCTAACTCAAAACTGCGTCGACGCAACGACGACCTTCTCTGGTTGGATGATACCCTGCTTCGAATATGTGAATATATTTTATTCAACCCTTTCCCTCAAGCACGCGATTAAATTATTCTTAGTCTTCGGAGAAAGCATTAAATAGATAGACACCATACCAGGTCGTGCCACGCCATATTGCGCTATGCCAGATCCCGCGAAATCTAAAACCAAATATGAGATGTCGAATAGACACAGAGACCGATACTTTTACTCTGCCTGCTGCGAACAGACAATATATATAGGTTTAACCAAGAGGTGAACTCGTAAACTTTATTCATCATGTAGGTGAGATTACAAAGAATTAACAAAAAGATAGTTTTTATCCAACTTTTTTTTAATGGAAAATGAAAGTAACGTTAAAAGCTTTGAAACTTTTAAAATATATAATCTTTATCGCTTTCACAATCAGAAAATATTATAACTTGCTGAATGAAAATAAATGAGATTGATTATGAACCTGTCATATAATTTTCATAATATTTATTTAATCATTTCGAACAATGTATTAACAAATACCATCCTAATTCGTTTATTTTTCAAACTTTATGATTGTTTTAACTTTTCAAAAATACATTATAAAAATAATATAAATTTGAAATATTAAACATTGGAAAAAAATAACCATGAATTAAATATATTTTTGAGCTGAACATTCCCTAGTTTTCCATATTTCATAAATTGTAAATTATAGTTAATTTTTTCTCGTGAATTACTCGTATCTTTTTTCTTAATTCTTTATATCTTTTCTCGCATCTTCGGAAAAAAATATTCGTGAAAAAATATTATGTAATATGTTTATAATATACAACAATCTTATAATTCATAACAAATTACTAAAAAATTATAAAAGTAAAGTTGAATTGCAATAATTATCATTGTATCTCTATTAATAAAATGAAGAAAATCTGTAACAACGAATATAGAAAGCTATAATATAACATAGTATAACAATAATAATGTTAGAAATCAGCTTAAGTTAATATATCTCCAAGAATTGATTTTTTTCTACACACATTTCTAAACACTCTTAACGTTCCTTTTATTATATAAATTTTACATTTCGAAGATATTAAATAGAAATGATTATGTAAATACATAACTGGCGGTGCTTAGATACATAGCAAATATTAGCATTACATGAAAAAGATGACTTAAATTTTTCAAAAGGTCATTTACCGCAACTTGTAATTTTTGCTGAAGACTTATCTAGAGACATGTTTGTATTTTCGCTTGACACGGGGGATGCACATGCCGAGAACAGCATAAAAGAGAGTGAGAGGGAAGCGTTCACCCCCGTAAGGAAGGGATCCTCGAGAGGCGCGCGCACGCACAACTTTTCGTAGCGACTACCCGACTCTTTCTGCTACCCTGGCAGCGGGGGATCAAACCAATAGACTGCCAATAGCCCTTCGAATTATCGGTGAATTATTGGAGGCGGTCTGATCTGTCCTATGCCTCTCTCTCTCTTATTCGAGCTGTTTATGACGTTTGCGCGCGAGGCTACGTGTTTTCACATAACTACCGCCCGTTTATCATAATTAGATACGTCTTCATTGAGTCTACGTGTACAATTTCAAAATTGTTCATGCAATTAACGATGTAACATGACTAACAGCGAACGAACTATATATAAATAACCCCGAGACGAATTTTGCACTTTACGAAGAACCCCGATTTTCCATATTAAGTACGATGTATATGTATGCATACGTGCCTGACGCTTTATTTTCAAAGGCTCGACGCTGCCTAATGGAAAAAATCAAAATGGGCATAAAGGCAGATCAAACGGACGAAAGTGATGGATACTCACACGGAAAGAATCGTTGCCGAAGTTTACGCCCATTCCTGATTGCTTTCGCTTTTTTAAATTTTCGGTTTTTATATTTGGGAAGCAGGAGTCACAAGCAGACGAGAGCAATATTATTTAGATTGTGACTTCCTGATTTGGATTCTTCCCTGATGTACCGTTGTACTGCAATGCCATCGATCTGAAGTAGACAATTCTGACAGATGTGGCTATTTTAATGGCACTTAACTTCACCGAGCTTTTTTTCTCCTTTCAACCGCTCCTCGTCTTCTTTTATTTTCTTCGTTTTAATTTCAATTTAAAAAATTTAAATGACTGAATTAATACATAAACTATAAATTAAGTTGATTAATAGTGTAAAAATATTTAATTATAGTGTAAACAATATTCTTTAAAAACAGAACCTTACTTAACAACGGATTAGGTTTTTATCAATATTAATGTATTTACGATTCTTGTACAATAGTGTACTTTAATCTAAAATCGATTTTTAAATAAAAGAGAATTATTTCTTTCACAGGACATACATAATACATTCAAATTTTACCAATACTTACAGTATAATTCGTTTAATACATTTTATTTAAACCAATACTGATGATTTTATTATTTTCTCAATAGTGTACAAGTTCCTTGGCTTTTGCTAATTATTTTACTTATCTACACCTTTTCTTTTACACTATTATTTAAGAAGCAACGAGTTTAAAATACCTTTAAATTAGCTTTTGTTGTTCTTCGTTATACCATTCGGACGATGTTTTTACCTTTAACGTTTTTATCCTTTCAACTCTACCGAATAATATTCTCGTATGAGTATTTTAGATAATGTTTATCTAAAATATTTAAATTTCATAATCAACCAATTTTCCCTGGTAGGTTTATAGATCAAATTGATAATTGTGGGTTGTATAACATGAATAAAGCATTTCTATTTCTGTTATAATTTAAAATCATCGGAACGAAAAACTTACTAAGCACTTCAGAGTACGTTCATCTGTATATTCCTCTCGCTGGGGAGCGTTCGCTTTGCTCGAACCCACGGGATATATTCAGTTGTAGGTAGAAAGAGAACAGGACGGTCGTTGAGAGTCGGGTCAAAGAACCTCGAGCCACGAATATTGCTCAGGAGGGAGAGAGGCTGGCAACTCGGGGTTCGACCTTCTACCCACTCATGAGGCCCCTGTCCCAATGTGTGGCTCGAAGCACTTGAACGACTAACCCTTTCCTTCTGAGAGTTCTACACTGTGTTGCTCATGTGGGGCAACGCGCCTCCAAGACAGCAACCAGCGCTTCCTCGTTGACATGTCCTTCCTTACATCAACCGCACCGTATCAGGAGCGGCGACTCGATTGGGCAGACGCTCGAATTTTTTTACTGCCATCTCTATTTTTTCCGTTCGACTTTTTGAACCCTATCCTCTCAGTCCGCTAAACCATTGCAAGCCAAATCTACCGATAGAAAAGTTCGGTTTTCCCGTACGACTCATGTTACTCTGGTAGGGCCGGAAGGGGCCGATTGATTGGAAACGTCCGGAGAACGGTTTGGTGGTGGATCGTGGCGCCGCACCATCATATGAAGCCCTGATAACAAAAAAAAACCGAGGAAAGTTTTTTCACAATCCGCGTAATCTTTGCGTGCCAAGGTATTATTAATTAAGCTTGCTTTCTTTTTTCTTTAAGCGAGAAGCGAGAAATCGCGAGGTTGAAGATTTAAAAGGAACAATCGCTATCATAACGGCAAGTAAAGGAGAAGCTGATCATTCATTACTTTGTGAACCCCCGTGATTCCCCTTGATTACGTGGTTAAAATCCTTGGTTATCGCTTTAAAAACTAGGAAATTATAGAATTTTATTCATTTTATAGACTTATATAATTTTCCTATCCAAAAGCAATTTCTACACAACCAATGTACGACTTTTAATAATATTATCAATGTCAAAGCTTCACTAGCTAAAAAAAGTCGCTTGTTTAAAATATTGCAATATTAGATTCAGAATTTCAATGCGTAATTGTATTTCCTAATTTATAAAGTAAAATAATAATTTAAAAAATGAAAACATTAGTTTCTTTTATAGATGTAATAAAATGTTGCTTCTTAGCTCCAGAGACATTTTCATTCAATAATATATAGTAAGAATAAACTTAAAGTTTTGCTATAAATACTTTAGACAGGTTTGTTAATAATTGATATAGTTTTAACAAAAATAAAGAATAATAAAAAAAATTAAATACTTTTTCGTAGTAACATTATTAATTTCTGTAGTATTTGAACAGAATAAATTTAAAGATAATAAAGAGTTTTCTTTATCGAAATATTTTATTGCAAAAATTTTGACATAAACAAACATACGATTTTTAAATTAATTTGTTTTAAATTTAAAAAAAAACGTAAAAACCGATGAATAAAAAACACAAATTATTTGAAACTATTTTATAAACAACAAGCTAATAAAATTGCACGATTAATCGACTCATCGATGAATTATTATTTAAATTAGTTTATAAAAAATGGCTTACAATACTTATATAAAATTTAAATGAATTATAGAGTAAAATATTCAAAAATAAACTTGGCAGTGTTGATGGATATCAACATTTACGATGATTCCACGCCAATAAGCGGATTGATACCCTGAAATAAAATAAAAGTTAAATAAAAATCAATAGAAAATTTAGCATGTTTATTAATTGAAAATCCGGGAGAATTGGAATTTATTTTGATGGAAGTGAAAGTATGCATGATACGTTATGACAAAGAGGCAGCTGAAGGCCTGGGCGCGTCTTCTGTTTCCCTGAGATTCCGTTTACCCTATCAATAATCCTCCTTTGTCCGCTAACGACCAGCCACGGCCACCGCCGTGACCGAAGGCGTCGCCACAGCGTAATTGCCCGTAATGATAATCTTACGAACAAAGGAAACGCGTGGAAAATGCTAGGGTTGCATAATACACCAGATGGTAGTACTTTGACTTGACTATTACTCTCTTCGTTCCTCCCACCCTCTGTGCATCTCCACCTCGCCGCCTTCTCCCCTATCGATGTATCTTTCACTTGCTCTACTCGGCCGATTCACCCGACAAAGGCAAGATTTGCTTGTTTGTTTGTTTGCTTGTTTGCTTGCTTACACTTTAACGTTCAACTCAGTTTAAAAGGGAAAACGTTTATAAGGATGAAAATTTTTTGTCTGAGCAATTGTAGATTATGTTGAAATCACTGAAAATTCTTATTGCAATTTATTCTTTTCATTCCAAGATTATTGATTCTTTCGTAACATTTAATATGCTGTTCTTAAATATATTCATCGCTAATCAATGCTATTGAAAAAATGAGATAAATTTCATTAAAGTGTAATATTGATTCGATCAAAGAAGATATTGATATGCCTTTTAGCATTGTAATAATTATTGATTAATTTCGTAGAACTTGATATTAATAGAAAGAAATTTGCTATATGCTTGGGTATTCATAAACAATAATACTGAATTGAATAATTCTTGATTAAAGGTTAACGTATTAAAATATATTAGTATAATACATGTGCATACTTTATATATAATCATAAAATATTTCAAGTAATTAATTTTTATGTAGCAATCATTATATGTATATAGAACTAGTCATATTTGTACGTATGTAGAACTCCATGAAACTTTTGATAAAATGCTAATTTGAATACGTAGACGGGTACAATTATGAAATGTTTTCTATGACATCTATGTGTACATGTAAATCACAAAACCTTATAAATTTCTAATAAAAGCAGAGGCGTTAATACTGTTAGACATTCAATATACCTTTACAGTATTAAAGTTTTACATTTACAATGTAACATCTACATTGCAACTTATGCTTTCCTTGTACAAGTTACATTGACAGTAGTCTTGTTGCGAATGTTATATATACAAACCAGACGATATATACTTTTCTATTATTAAGGTACATTTACAAAAAGTTCTTATTTGTTCAGTCAAGATTTTAAATTGAAAATATTTTCTCAGAGTACCTAAATACTACAATGATTTCCGCAAACTGTATTAAAATTATGTTTTTAATAAAATTTTATTTAATAAAAAATCTGTTTTTATAAAATGGATTTTTAGTTTGTATTAAAACAGTGTCCATTTTTCAGAGAGAGTTAGCTTTTACGTTTAAGATGATGAAAGATACTTTGCATTTGCGAAACAAATATTCCAGGATAGAGTGAATTTCTGTGAAGATTATTATTATAGAAGGTAAGTGATTGAAAATAAAACGACACTAAATCAGTCGGTTCATGAAAAGCAGTCAAGAGACAGGGAACGATGAAAATAATGAGAATGAAAAAGAGAAAGATCGGAAACTTAGCAATAAGAGTCGTGGAGCGACTGCACCCGACGAAAAGGAATAGAAATGCAATACGGGGGTGTGGGCAGAGTTTCTTTCTTTCCCGTACTTCTTCAAGCTTTATGGCTTGGCTTGGAAAGAACCAGTGAATAAGGGAGAGGAAGAGAAAAAGAAAGAACATGGCGGCGTCAGGGACGAGACATTTGTAAAGGGGAGCGAAATGCCGATTGAACTCCTGTCTCGTCTGCTGGCCGGATAGAGTTTCTATGACTGTTCCGTCGCCGCCCACAACCCTTTTGACGCCCCATCTTTTTTGTCACTTGTCTACGATTCTCGAATTTTCCAACTCCCTTTGTGATCTATATGTCTAGAGAGACAAAGCGAGAGCAAAATAAAAAGAAAAATCGAGAGAGAGGGAGACTCATACGCAAATTCCTTAGGGCTGCTGCGTGCACGAGAGCGAGGGGATCACGACTACTGGAAGGCCTCGAAGACACTCTCGGTCGCATCATAGCCTCCTGGTGAATGTCAGCGCGTTCCTTTTATGCGAGACCACTCATGCGTATCCGCAAAGCGCTCGTGCATTATCTATCGACTCCGTGAAACGCGCCCACTACGTTTCTTACCAGAGATTGTTTTCGTTCACTCGCGTTTTCGGCTACGGTGCAAATGAGCTTTGGAGAAATGATAACCAAGAGTAATTTCTGACTAACACCTACGCTATCCTTTACTATCTACGTGTAACCGAGACTCATAGCTTTTATAAACAAAAGACGAGGAAGTTCATCCCCAATCTTCATTTTTCTAATTTTCTTGAAAATTAATACTTATCTCAATACAATTAAAAACATATTTACCACAATTTAATTTATTTTTTGTTTAATTTTTTATTTGATTATGTTATACAATAATTAACATATTTTATGTTTTAACGCGAAAAAATTTATTAATATTCAATCATACTTCTAAAAATATATTTATCAGCAACAAACTGCCGTTGTCAAATCATACTTGTTATAATAAATGATCTTTATGTGAACATTATATTAAATAAAATTGCAGATTAAAATTCCTATTCTTTTATCTTATTTTAGATAACTATTATTTTATTTGTACATCATTGATGATATAACTGGAGTTAATTTAACATCGAGGATGTATTATTGCAAATTAAAAAGTATGTGTATGTGTATAATATAAGCATCACTACAAAATTTTAAGTAAATTATTAGAAACATTATTCTCCGTAAAAAATAAATTTTCTATTAATTTATCAAATCGTAGTTTTGTCGTTTACCAGAACGTACAACAATCATTTTTTATTGTGAAAATTCTTCGATTTTGCATATCTAACCCATATATATCAGAAAATTTGACATGAAGTATCAATTTTATCTCTATTATTAAGTACTAGGTAATTATATTATTGTATTGTAAAAAATTTATGTATAATTTGTATAAAATTATATTAATTAACCAAACATATTGAAGTTAAACTAGTCTTTCAACTATTGATGATTGCATTGTGCATAATTGTAATACACATGGGAAAATAAAAATGTAAGCCCATTATTGAACATTATTTGAGTTTATTTTTAAGTGTACTATTCAATATATCTCTTTAAAATTTTTAATTAACATAGTTTTATAAAATAAACTTTATACATTAAAATCCATTGTCTATCGATAATATGAATAACAATATTATATGAAATGTTGCTATAATTAATTTAAAAATGTAGCTATAACAAATTTCAATATTCATTCGAGATATATTAGTGCTATAAATTTTGATAAAGTAAAGTATATTTGTTGATTTGAATTTAATTCTAATATTTAATTACTACCGTGTGTTTATATCAAAATATAATTTGGACAAATTAATATTCACTGTATCGTTTACGATACGCGTCATTGTTGATTCATATCCTATAATAAATAATTAAAAATAATAGTTCTGAAATGCCACAAAAATCAGTATTTATATAATCGTTTAAATATTTTTTTCTTGTTTCTACAACAAGAAATTTATCGAAAATATGTAAGATGAATAAGTTATTATAATAAATTTATAATAAACTATTATAATAAACTTTTTTATGTGAAAAATAAGTAAGTAGAGGTAAATGTTACAAGATAATATTATATTTAAATAAACAAATAGTAAAGTCAAAGAAATATTATTCAGGTGTACAAAATATAAACGTACGGAATTTATACAAAATAAGGTACTTGTTACGTGATAAATATTTGATTTTAAAGAAATTATTAGTTATAAAAACTCATATATTAACTAATTGAAATTTTTAAACATAATTATTCTTACTTTATGTACTTATAATATCCAATTCTTCTCGTGCAAATTTATATTAGATAAGCAAATTGCAATCTGTTTGCAGAATAAGTTAATTTTCTATAATTTTTATACTTGATTTGAGTAAAAGTCATTATTTAAAAATTAAGAAGACATCGCAAAAGCTTATAACACCTAGTTAGTCCAACACAAAATTTACCGTGGCCGATAAAATAAATTTGGATAATAAAATAGTAAAATGATAAAAAAACTTATAAAATATAAAAGTTGATTTTTACGTAGATTGTATTCGTACGTCTGCGAATCATATTCGAAAGCTAAGCTTGCAAGTGATAACTAAATGCGCATATTGCATCCTGAGGGATTCGAAAGGGTAAGGAACGTCGATGAAAAGGCAGAAAGTTGATGTGAACTTTTAATCGTTTGGAAAAGCTTTCGTTCACTCGGTCCAAAAATAAGTGGAGAAGAGGATCGTGGTATATATGGATCACTGTCTTCGCGGGATACTTGCTGTTGCCCTGTTACGGCACCCCAAGATTCTTTTGTTCTCTAGACCGGAGAGCATAGCCTTTCCTCGAGGCTCATATTACCCTGTGATACGGAGGAGTTACTCCATTGTCCTCGATTTTCTTGCCGCGCCTCAAAACGCTCCGTCTTTCTCACTCTCCCTTCTCTCTTTTTCTCTTCATGTATCTAAAAGCTCAGCTATACCGAAACTTGTGCTCAAGAGATAGAGTGAAGACAATCAGTCTCGCTCTTCCTTTTATTCTGACTTTCTTCCTGTACGTGTTTGTGCTCATTTACGTTAATAAGCTAAGAACGATCTGCTGCCTGAGGCGGTGAAAAAAATTGTAGATATACTTCTTCCAAACGTTTAGAGCCTTACAAAATTGCAAGGCGCTTCAAATTTATATGATTATTAACTTCTAGTTAGAACGCGACTTACCTATTGATGTTACGTAATGATTGGTCACACATTAACAAATTCAAGAGCATTCGTCTTCCATCATTGGCAATGCGTATATTAAATTTTGCCTGAATTAAAAATGTTTAAAGCTTAGAACCGAATGCGATTTACTTGATTTAAGCTAATATTAAAATTGAATGGAATCTCAAATGCAGATTCAAATTATATTCATGGATTTAATTCAAATTATATCCATCTATTTAATGTAATTTTAATTACGAATTTTGATGCAGAAGATGACGTTTAAAATTGATATTATCAAAATTACGAGAGACTTAGAATTTTAAAGAGTTTTTTAACCCTTGTTTTGTATTTATAGAGAGTTGGTAAATAGCCATGTTGATCATTCTTTCGTATTTTATTTTTTCTTCTATTAAAATCATAGAGAAGCTCGTTAATTTGATGTTTGTTATTGACATTTGTATAAAACTTTCTTGTTATTTTCAATTTTGCATAATTTATAAAATGAAATGAAATAAATTTTAATATATTTAAAAAATATATTTGATCTTCTATGCAATTTTGCTTGAAATAAAATTCAGCTTTGTTGAATCAGTCGAAACATACTAAAGCATGCTCTGATAATTTCCAAAAATATTGTATACCTACCTACTCAGAAATATTCGTGCACAAAGCAACGCGGTAGATTATCATTATCTTACTGAAAAATATTCTTAATTTTCTAGAATGTTTCAAAAGTTTCCATAATATTACAACTTATGAAAATTTATAAAATGTTTCAAAATGTTTATTAACTCTCTCTCTCTTCCTCTATCTGTCTTAATTTTTTTATTTGCTCTTTTATACTCTCTATTCTTTTCCCTTCACAACTGGCTCTCACTCTCACCCTTCAACTAAAAGTTAACTCCACTACCATTATTGGCTCCTTGCATGCGCTTTCTGCAAATTGCTCTTAGCTCATAACTCCCTGATGGCCCATGCGACGACCTGTCGATGATGATCAGATATACGCCTTCAAGTGTGCAGAAATTAAAATACGTTGTACTCTGCGACTGTACCTATAAGTATTCCACCTGTAGGATTGTAGTTCTAATTATGTCCCAGATTAGGGTGGGACTTCCACTCTTCACTAACTGCTGGACACGTTCGAGTACGGCACTCAAGCTTCTTTCTCATAGTTCTTGAAAACTCTTTTGTACGCCGGAAGTTAGTTACGTAGTATACAATATTAGAAGAGTATGTGAACAAGAGGTAGTGACTGAATTTTTATTTCACTTTAAGTTTTACAATTAAATACGAACGTAAAACGTGATATCGAATATGCATTTGTTATTATTCTTTATTTATAAATTTAAAATACATTAAAAAATTTATTTGAATTCAAAATTTTATTTATACTAATAACACCGTTTAATAGCTTACTATTTTATATGTAAAATATGAAAATTTATTTATATAGTATTTATCTATTTGTTATTTACTTTTATTTCCGATTAAAAAAATTGATAATTATTACAATTTTCATTGCATATAAAATATAAAATATTATTATCTTTCAATAATTATTTTTATATTCTTTTCGGCAAAAGATACTCATACAAATAGTACGTATTTCGAAAATAAAAGAATAAAAAAGAAAGATTAAATCAACAAAATAATAAAACATAAATAATATAAATATTTTTCTTGAATTTTTTCTTTAAAAATGCCAGAAACTTGTAAAATTGTTTTCATATATTACTTATCGTTATGTTCAAGAGTGCAAATATCATATTTAAATAGTTTTTTTTCAACTGTGTATAAAATTATTCATATTAATTATTTATAAAGTTATATTTATTATAGAAGATAAAATCCAATTTTTAAAGCAAAATTGCTAATAATTTTGAAGGAACTTGCTTAAAAATATCTATTTGTAATTTCTATAATCGTGGACAAAATATCCTTTTCACTGTTTTGAATAAGTAAACATTAAATTAATTTTAAATTTCTTATCTTAATGCAAGATTCCGTTAATAAATTCTAGTATACAAAATAGGAATTGAAAGCAAACGCCAGTATTATTTATAAATTGTAGTAGGAAAGTAATTAACGAATATTTATCGGTCGGTGTTGATTGCAAAAATAAAGTAGGATAAAGCGACTACATAATAAAATATTAATTAGACTGTTATGAAGGAAAATAATTTTAGCCATCGGGAAATTGTTGTGTATGCGAAACGTGTTTTTCGCATTTTAGGCAAGTCGAATCTGAGGAAAACAAAAAAAAGTACATTTCAATGCGGAACTAAATTAGAGGATATAAACGGCTCCTCCTCGACAATGTGTGATCCTGGTAACGCTGACATCTATGCGATTTATCTTACTTTAGTTGCGACAAATTGAATTCGTCAGACACGCACAAAGTTAACTACTATAGAACCGGTCGAAAGAACGACTCATGACGCACCCTTTCTATAAATCATTAGCGGCAAACACCTGCAAGTTGTGGCTTAACTGTTTTTCTTTTATTATTCCGCTTTACAGTTCCATCCGAATAGAGTTGTAGATGATACTAACTTTCCGATACGTTTAACAAAATTATTAAATATTTATGAAGTTTGCGGACTTTTACAAAAGAGGACTCTTTTCGTAACTCTTTTGTATATATCAAAAATCAACTCAAGACTTCAAGTTAGAAAGATTTAAAAATATCACGTATTTTCTTATTATTACGTTATCGAATAATCTGTTATATATATATTACTTAAAATAAATAAAAGAATATATTGAAAAGCATCGGTACACGTTGTTCAAATAGTCGAAGATAAAATATCAAGATAAAGTATTTCTGTACGCACATGTTACGTGGATAACTTGTGTTTCTCTTAGAAAGTTATATACACATAATAGTAGTAGCAAGTGAAATAAAAATATATTTTGGTCGTGAAGTTTCAAAAGATACATATTTTTCCTTTTCAGAAATCCAAGAAATTGAATATCGAATTTTAACGAATAACAATATTGAGATTTTTATAAAAAAAAGCAGTTTTTTAATTCCCTGCCTAAATTGCATATTTTTAAATTTCATTATTGTAAGAAATTATCATACATATTGTATACAATATTTTTTACATAAAAAATAATTTAAAAAAAATGTTCTTATGAAAAAATGTCTATTTTACTTGAATTTTACCTTTTTATAATCAAAAGTAATTTTCAAAAAATAATAAAATACTTTAAACATATTTCCTAGGCATGAATGTTATTGAAAAATATGATTTTATATGATGAAATATCGTAAATCATTAAAATATTAAAATTAAAAGTAAAAGAATTCTAATAGTGCGTAAAAATTAGATTTTTCGAATAGCGTATTACAAAGAGATAAATTTCTATGAGAATTAGTTTTAAAGAATACGATAGTAAATGTTGTTTCTTTAGAAAAGGATAAAAATTAAAAGAGGACGTTTGAAACAAAAATACAAATAGATACATACCGTGATTTAAAAACACCGGTGGATTTATCAAGGATTAGGCGTCCAAGCAGGCAGGAGTTGACCGAAGAGGGTGGTCAACCGCCTCCGATAACCCTTAGAGGCTCCGTGAGAAACGGAGGCATGTACAGACGCATATCGACAGGAGACAGTATAACGGACAACGCGTGGACTTTCCTGCTTTCCTGATTGTGCGTGCGGTTGTTTCATGAAAAAAAAATCGTCGAATGGGAGGAGCGTGCGTCACCGCTACGACGCATATGCAGCCTTGGAAAAGCGGCTCCTGGCATGTTGCCCTACTACCGATCACTTCTGCGAATCTTCGAAGTGTCTTTGGCGCGGCGGCGCCACGAAGGCGAGCGTCCGCGACGCTGACACTCGAAGCGCGACGTTTTTTGTTTCTCCGTTTTAGTCGCACCGATTGGGAGCGTATAAAAACGGCGTATCGAACGCCATCCACCCCCGCCACCACACGCCGCTAACCACCGCTACGTTCCGCTACCCACTAACGCCCGTTAACACCATCGCCACCCGCCGCCACTCGCCCCACTTACTGCCCGTGATCGTAACTCTAGTTGCACACGTTTTACGTTAATCCTTACATTTTACCTGTTCGGCTTTGTTAGCCCAATTTATGATTTCTTCAAATAGACGCTTTCAATTAAAATCCATACTTCCTCTTATTATTCATTGACAATTTCATCATCTTTTCCATAAAATCAAAGACGTTCTAAAACATTAGAAGCTCGTATCTTTAATTCCAGCAATAGAATTATTTTTAATTTGTGGTTCTGTAAGCTTTAAAAAATATATTCGTATCTTTATAATTTTATATTTTGATGTCTGAATACATAGACTTAAGTATTAATAGGTTTAAAACTTTAATCAGATTTTATTTATTACAAAAATATTTCCGTAATTAGTTTTTAATTTTTTTAAATACTCAAATTACCAAACTTTCAAACCAATTATTACTTTTTGCTTGAAAAACAGTTGACATTTATAGCAACTTTTATTAATTACATTTACTAACATCATCAATCATTGACCTCGTATATTTTTTATAATTTTTCCCTTTGTTATTGAACACTATTAAACAAATTTGTAAATATGTTTTTGCGAGTACGATATTTTTTTTAACTTTTAATTAATTTCATGTTTTAATTTGTAATCTGTACAAAGTACTATTGTAATAAATACTAAAAATATTAAATTTTGTTGTTCTACTTAAAATAATCATAAATAATATTATATGTAAATTGCATTTTAATTAATTCTTATTGAAATAGTAAATGTATTAGTAACAGGTAATATTAGCTAATATTAACAACATAAACTCGATAATATTGGCGCGAACGAATTTGCAAAAGTGTATTAAAAGTCGATCAACTGCACTTACTATTTCGCGTTCCACTGTGATTCCATTTCTTAGACAAGGATACCGAGGCAATTGGTTCGCGACTTAAAAATCTTTTGAAGTACCGAAGATGAAAAAATGTAACCCACTTTTGAAAACTTTGGAAGCTTCCTCTAGTGTATAGTGCCCTGATATAGTTGACATCCAAGCGATTTATCTTTTTTCACACCTACTGCAATTCGCCAAGAGTAAATTATTTACGCTTTTACGATTAAGCTTTGTGTTATTTCCTCCAGTCGTGTTCGAACCTATGTAGACGCGATGCTCGCGCGCGCAGAACTTGACGTTGAGCGATCCATGATCTTCCATAGTTTCCTGATTTCTCACGGATGACAGTTCAAAAAAAAAAGTACGAAAGCAATTATTTACATACTTCACAACTTCTTTTGAGAAACTGTCTCAATTTCTTAGTTACTGTTATCGCTCTTTTTTCCCTTATTCATCTCTATTGATCTTCCCATCCTTTACATACCTAATTATATTTTTCATCACATTCGATCTAAATTTAGTTTTTATACTTCTTGGTTAATACTATTTATCTATTCACTTTGTTAAATACTTATTGTCAAACTAATTAATCTGTTAAAACATCTGATCACATAAACATGAGAATAAACAAAAAATATAAAATAATAAAATCAATTAATGATTAATATTTCTTTTTTTAAGTATCAACATTTTTAATTCTTTTGCTAAAACTACCACAATAAGTCATATGATTATATTTTCAAACTATTGATTCAAATTAAATTTTGAATAAAAAAAAATTAAAAAGATGGAAAGAAGTCATTTTGTAGCAGAAATTATTATTACAATTAAAAAATTCTTTTTTACATGTATAACGTCGAAAATAAAAAGGAAATAAGGGCTCCCACGTTCAAACTTCAAAGAGAGAGAGAGAGAGAGAGAGAGAATCAGCTGTTGTCTTTTCTTTTTGTTTTCTTCTTGACTGAAAATTATACGCGCTGATTGTACAGATTGCTGAGATACGCTCATGAAGAATGCATTACGCTAAACTCGATTCTTACTGACTTTTTTTCTACACAAGTAAATAAATCCTATTTGTGATCTCTCACTGGATTGCCTTAGTTGTTCAAACGTATTCTTCTGTAATAAAATGACTTTTTAGAATAAACGTACACTTTAGGAAATTATTGGATTTGGGAAATAATAAAATTAAAGAATTAGAAGTAGATTTAAGCCTATGCTATAGAAAATTATTGCATACTAATAAAATATTTATGATTTCTAATTAAGAAGTTCAATTTTAGCTTAATACTTTCTTAGTTTATAACAGAATCCGTTTAATAATTCATTTAAGAGTATTCGTTTTCAAAATTTATTAATTAATTTATTATGAAAGTAATTTTCTAAAAGCAATTTATCTTTAATTTGTTTAAAATTATTGATAAATTAAATCATTATCCACGTATTTGTATAAATTATATTGCATTGACATTACATCCTTTTTAATTTATATAAAAATAATGTATATTATTGTCCTAAGTAGTTGTTTTTCCAACTTTCGGAAATATTAATCTATAAATATTACAAATTAACGTTTATTAATTTATCGTTATTATTTACATAGTTCTAGTATACAATGATTACGTAGAAATTTTAGTTACGTGTGTGATAAAATTTTTTATATTAATGCACTAGTAAATGTTAAATTCAAACACTATAATACTAATGCACAGAAAAATATTTTATTAATTGTATTTGTATAAATAAATTCATAAAATATCTTATTATTCATAATATATTTAATTATGTAGCTTATAATTAGTTAAAATATGACTAAACAGTAACATTAACTTATTATATTTAGATTTAATATCATATTAGTATGAATTTTATAATTATAAAGATTTTATAAATCATTTTCTTAATAGTTATATTTAGAAATACATTGGGTATTATAAATATTATATATATTTTCTTTTTTACGTTTTCAGAAGTAGACATGGATTATAATCCTGCACAATTACTTAATTTATCTTTAAGATTAAAAATGTATATGGTTTTTTTCTTAAAAATTTCTTTTATTTTACTTTCTCTTATTATTTTTTATGGCTTTATGTATATGAAATGTCATTATGTAATTTAACTTTGTACATGCAATATCTATTTTCAGTCTGAAATCGAAAGTGCTTTCGAATTCTTCATTCTAAATACCATTCTCTTTTGAGTCGATAGAATTTAGTATTTTGTCAAATGTACCTTATGTCATAAAAAATATTTATTTTCTAAGTTTAAACATATTTACTTTTGTAGAATGATGTACGAGTGTAAAAAGGAAAAAGTAAAAAATACTAAAACATCAAAATATAAAGCAAAATATAGTTAAATACAAAATAAAGTCAATCATTTATTTAAAAAACTGATATTAATGGTTCTATAATGAAAAAAATTGGTAATTAAAAATGATTCAAAAGATATTATTATACATTAAGTTTAAAAAGAAAGAGGTCGATAATTGTTAAAATTAAACAAAAAATTTCAAATTACTTTGAGAATAAATGTGAAAAAAAGTGAGTCGTGGTCTGGACCTCGTGAGTATAATATTATAGTTCGCAATCGAATGGTCGTTAATCGAAGCAAAAAATGAGAAAATGCCATGGATGTAGAAAGGCTTAAAGGGCTCGGAACATCAGTGGAAGGGGAAACTCGGAGGAAAGTCCCGTTTTGTGGGGCGACGATGCGATCGGGTACAAGAGCGAAAAATATACAGGTAGGGTCGTAAAGATGCGAGTGCACTAGTTTACGATCCTTTGATGGAGAGCCATCGAAATGGGAGAATGCCACCGAGGTACTCATGCTCTCATCCCTAAAGGGCGCACGCCTACGCACTTTTACTAGGGAATCATGAAACTCGAAGTGGTCCGCCGACTTTAAGCAGCCCTTGGAGGGCCCCTTCGTTTCCTTTTACCGGCGCATGATTGCGGACCACTAAGTCCATCCTTCTCGCTCTTACTTCTCCTTCTTACTTTTCTTTCTGTAACATCGTAACGGGGCTAACGAGGAGGGGGCACCTCGGAGAGACTGATGCTACCCACGACGACGAAGAGACGAAATCCTGAGGGATGGACGGACGCGCCGACGGACCGGAACTGTATGAGCGAATACAGGGAGTTGCCAAGGGCTGGGAGAAGTGAAAGTCAAATTGAAGACTAAAATGAACAGGGACGCAGGAAGTGCCGCACGTGAATAATTTTTCGAGTTTGTTTTCTTAGGTAGGCCGCGCTTTTTGAGGCTAGCTGCTTAGCCTCGAAATCGTTATCGAGATTTTGGGCTACCAGAGGAAGCGTAACCGCTCTTTTGTACATTGACAGGCTTCTTTTTTCTTCCTGTCGCTTAAGAGTTTTCTACTTTTACATCTAATACTGCACTATAATTTTTGCCACTATAGGTTTATTCGAAAAAGAGCATTTGTAGGGCTCTTTTCCACATCGCGACCTTTTTCTAAACTATTGGTTAAAAGAAGCCTTTCACAAGGTATATCTGCAAATTCTCCATGTCTAATACTTGAGTTTCAATACACGGATTTTAAAAATAATATGTTATTTGTAACGTTAAAATTAATCTTTACGTATTATTCATTAAATTGTAAATATTCTGCTTCATTTTGTAAATTAAGATTTTGAAAATAGTTGATATTGCGAGAGTTAATTTAAAGGTAAAATAACGATATTTCGTATTTTAGGTAACAAGTACACGATTCTTAGTGGTTTTTTAATTGTTTACCTTGCAAATTTGCTGGTTTGGGAGAAAGTTCCATGTTGGTGGTTTATTATTTCTTTAAAATAGATGAGTCAGACTGGAAAGGTAAGGAAGGCTTTGCAAGGCTCTTTGGAGTCTTATTAGCCAAAAGCACTGCAATTGTTAGCGTCCCCTCGCGAGGTTGGCTCAGTAAGGAGCGCGTGAACCGCATACCGAAGCGACCCTCGAAAAAAAGAAAGAGTAGCGAACCCCTTTTCTCTCTCTTCGTTTTTCGGGAGTCACGGTATTCGACGCATCCCTTCGCTTCTTTGAGAGCGGCTCTCCTTAGGGGAGTTCACACGCACTTTGCTCGCCTGCGCACGCATGAAATTGTTCGCTCCCGTCCCTAAAACCACTTGCTTGCCAGGCATAGAGTCCTGGCAAGACTGCCCTTATCGGGAAGTTGACGAAGGGCGTCGATTGCCAGCGTTCAGGCGCGGGAGGTAAGTCAGCGATCGCGCGCTCACATGGGCTCGAGGATTCAAGTACGCGGTGCGTGCACACTTGGTACGATGAGAAACGCGAGTTGGGACATAGATTAGGAGCGCATGTTTCAAGACGTTATCGTATTTCGAGCGTTTCTGCTCCGCCCGTGCGTCTCCCGCACTCACGCGATCTCTCTCTCTCATTCACACTCTCTCGCTCTCTCTCACTCTCTCTCGGTGGAAACAGCGATGTCTATTGCTAAACTGGCCGCTATTCTGTTTCCATATGCTGGCTTGTTTTTCCTTGTTTTTTTTTCTAATTTTTTATAATTTTTCGAAGCACATTGATGCAAGGACGTTTAACTCTCTGTTTTAGGATAGATGCTTATCAAAACATTATTGAATTCATACTCAAACTGTAAAATTTGCAGCACCCAAATTTATGTAATATCTACGAAATTCTAATTTTAAGATTGACTACGTAACTTGTATTCGATCTATCAAAGATAAATTAATTTTTTAATAGTTTATATATATATATATATATATATACACACATATATATATATATATATATATACATATATATGTGTATAATGGTTATATATAATATTTTTCTTATTAAAGTCAATAATATTGTTGCTTTCAAATATAATAATTAAATGTATGTATGCATAAAAAATTCTATTTTAAAAGTTTTATTTATATTTTTAATATTTTCTTTAAAAGTGTAAATTTTTCATGCGATTTTAAATGAAATTATTAAAGACTAATCAAAAAAATATAGTTTAATGTGTAAAAAATATTTAAATTTATTACTTCGAATACTTTCATCTTACACACACATATATAATATAAATAGAGAATGATGGAATACGCATAACAATACAATGGTAATACTTTAATGGTTATAACATGTTTAAAAAATTTTGATGCAAAAATTACTTACAACCTATATTACATGATTGATTGAGCACAATTATAATTAATACATTTATTTTAATAAATGATAATTAATTCATAAATTAATTTATATATTTAAAAACAAAAAAGAATAACATTTGAAGTATACTGTTTATCAAAATAAATTGTTTATTACAAAATAAAAATCAATGAATTTATAGATTTAAATCATGCATCTTCAAAACATTTATCCATTTGTTGTGTTTAAACGCTAAGTTTACCATTTCTAATTCCGTGTCTAGTCTAAACACAAATTCAATTGAGCTTATAAAGTCAACAATAAAAAACCTCCCTAAAGTACAAATAAATTACCCAATGACTAATAGTAATGAAATAATAAAATTTTCCATATAATTAAAAAAATTTTACTAGCTTTTGACTTTTGTGTAAGCATATTAACAATAATATATTTTTAAATAACATAATCATTTTATCGTAATAATTTTTATATTTAATTTGAGTTTGACGTAACAAAGAATTATAGTTTCTAATATAAGAAAGTTTAATTGTTAAATACCATTAATAAAAATCTAAACAAAAATTCCGTACATAAAAAATACATAATCTTAAATATTACTTTCCTTTTTTTTAAATATTATGCTTACTTATATAGCATAAATACTATTTTTAATCTTGTTTATATTTTTCATATTGATGAAAAATCTATAAAAAAATATTTAAGTAATATATTTAATTTATTTGCAGATCTTATGTTATGATAAAAAAAGTGAATTTATTTTTAGAAAAAATTTGATATATATTATAATGTTGATAAGTGTAGGCTCTCAAATCTTGAAAATGATGCGTTTTGATTGCAATAAATTATATTTGTTTATTGATTCTGTCTAATTTTCCTTCTATATTGTAAATTCAACACGATTTGTATTAAAATATGATTCTCAATTTTCTTTTATAAATTTAATTTACTTGCATGTTTATAACAATATTCGTTAAACTATATAATATTTTATATATAAAAACTATATAATAAACTATATAATATTTTATATATAAAAACTATATAATAAACTATATAATATTTTATATATAAAAACTATATAATAAACTATATAATATTTTATATATAAAAACTATATAATAAACTATATAATATTTTATATATAAAAACTATATAATAAACTATATAATATTTTATTCAAATACTGGTACTTTAATATATTAGATACAATTGCACAAATTAGTCAAGGTAATTAAAACATTTTATTAAAAAATATTTAGTTTTTAAATTTGTAATACTGTGTGAAAATTTTACTTACTAAGTAATAATAAAATGCCAGTAATATATAATTCGATGACATACATATTATATTTTAATCCATACATCGAAATTTACATAAATTCGGAAATTTTTTTTCAAGAAATGTAAATATTTGGAATTACTAAAATCTAAATGAATATTTTCAACATTTGTGATATAATTTGCATATGATTTTAGTTGGATTATTAGAACTTTATGAATTTTTGTTACAATCTTTGAATGTTTCATTAGAAAATTTATAATTGTATTTGTTCAAGAATCTGTTGTTAATTAAGATATTAATTTTAGATTATTTGAAAGTAAACTACCTTTTTCCTAAAAAATATTTAGAATTTCATAATAACAGAATATAATAAAAGCTTAATTATTATCTGTTTGAAAATAAGTCGATTTTAAAATTATAAAATTTATCTAGAATTTACTCGTATGTTTTGTATTTCGTAAGATTTGTATATCATAATGTTGTGTAAAAGAAAACAAAAATATTTTGATTCAAATAATAATACAATTTAAAAAATTTTTAAGTACGTAGAAATGGAATTATTTTTAAATTGTGGTATTGAACAAGATTTCGAAAATCATAAAGGAAAATCGAATAAGGAGGTTTTGTAAAAGGATGAGAAGTTCAAAACAGTAAACTAAAGCATTATTATTGGTTCAAAAGGAAAGTAAATCAAATTTGAAGCAGACAGAAAAGTCGTTAAAATACGAGTTTGATTCGTCACTCAATAGAAGTTGCAAAAAGCATTTGTTACGATATTCTCCTTACTTTTCACATCATTTGCTCTCGAAGAAAAGGAAATAAAAAAGTGCATCAGATATCTTTAGATCAAGTAGCGGCTTGCAGGGGAGTACGTGAAACGAGAATACAGCATCTGTCTTTCTCGGTGCGTTAGCGTCGGAAGTGCGTACACGGACAGACGGAAGCTTACTTTGACCCGACATCGAAGATCGGAGTGTGCACGTAGCAACGCTCTAACAAATTCATGTTTTCCTGATGAAAAAATCAAGTTTGTTTTGTACTTTTTTTTTATTTTCATTTTTTTTCTCGTCTTCTCCGTACACTCGTAAATATACGAAAATGGAAGAACAGATCGATTCTCATTGGAGATTGCACAAGAGCCTTTTGGTCTAACATTAACGATACGTTAGATGTTCTTTGTATCTGTCAAATGATGAAACGAAAGGGTTGAGTTTGCAGACGGACACGTGTCAGTCCGATGATCAGGGATACATGAAGAGGGACGAAGTCGAGGACGTTGGCAGTCGGTAATTTCTTCTCGAGGTTAGGAGGTGTTTTATAACATTGTCGGCCCGATCGGAGAAGTACCTCCTCATCAACGAGCTCCGCGTTGATGGTGCTTTTTCTAAGAGAGCTGACTGAAAAGAAGTGGAACACGACTAGACTTTAGTAAGTTTTCTCCATCTTCCAATTCAGTTAAGTCCAAGGTTTAGTATATTATAATGGTGCTATCCCAAAAATATATTTTTCTTTTCGTATTTTCTTTCAACTCAACTTTTAGAGCTTAGCTACGATTACTTATTTTTCATACATCCTGATTAAATTTTAATATAATTCAGTATTAACATTTCGTATTCATATTTTATAATGTAATAATTAACAATCTATTTTAAATTCGTTGCATTTCCTGCATTCGTTTGTACAGAAAAGTAAGTCGTATCTAATAGGAGCTTAATAATAAGAAATTAATAATTAGGAAAAAATTTAGTAATACAATAAAATCTTTGCACAATAGCAATACATGTATTTATTATATATTTACTAATCAAAATACTTTGATATGTAACCTTCGTAACTTACATAATTTATAAGTATGTAAGGAAACTTATTCTTCTACACGTTAATTTTAAATAAGTCATATTCGATATAGTTTTTCATATGTCGATTATTTAATTATATTTTCAATTCAAGTATTTAAAAAGATTTCATAAAATTGTATTCGATTAAATTAGTTGTTTTTATTTTGTATGAACAATTGAAAGTCGATTCGGAAAATTAATTTTTTTTTACTTTTACTGTAACATTACTTCTTTGATGTTTCATTTATAAAACAATTTTATTTGTTAATGTATATTTATAGATATCATGTATATTTATCGATGTGATTTAACTTTTTATTATAATAAACCAAACAATTAAAAGTTGATTAGGAAAATTAATTTTTTTTTACTTTTACTGAATATTACTTCTCTGATGTATCATTTATGAAATAATTTTATTTTTTAATGTAAATTTATAGATATCATGTATATTTATAAATGTGATTTAAATTTTTATTATAATAAACCAAACAATTCTCGTTAATATGATTGTATTGAAAGGCAATATACTAGTGTTAAGTTTAATAAATAAATCATAATTATAATTGATTAATATAATCTACTTGAGTAAAGAATATATAGTATTTATGTCAACTCTAAACAAAAAATATAATATTTATATAAAATTTACATTTTACAATATTAAAATTATTTAAATTATAGATAATTGATTATTAAATTAATCATATCTAGTTTAATTTTTTTCATTAAATAATTATATTTATATAATAATAATATATTTTTTGTTTAATTATTTAATTAATTCAAGTTCTAATTGTCTTAAATACAAAAAATTTTTTAATTTAATAAGATCTTATTAGACAAATTTCAAAGAACAAAATGTTATCACTAAAATAATTCATAAATCATATTAAAATGTATATTAAAATAAAATTGTTAAAGTATTCGTTTTAAAGAATATAATTATAAATTCATAGTTGGATATGTAGCTTATCAATTATGATAGCAAATTGCTTCATCGATTAAAATATAATAGAAAATCCTTTTTATGATGATAAAATAAAAATTGATTAAAAACGCAATGATTTTAAATATCAAGTAAATAATAAATAAAGTTGTCAAATATTTATTCATATTAAACAATATGAATTGAAAAATAATGTTATTTTAAATTATTAATAGAGATTACTAATTAAGCCACTGAAACATTACTTTTTACAATGGAAAAATTTCAATCTCAATAAATATATTTGAAAAAAATTCTGTCATATAATATAAAAATTTTATATATAATATAAGTACATATTTCTATACTCTTAAAATCGATATTTTCAATAGAATTTATTATTTTATATTTCAAGTAATTTATACATGTTGATACAATTGTGGGTATTTTGAAACGTAAAAATTTCATTAATAAAACATAAACCATTTTTATGATAATTTTGAAATTTATCGCTTGTATATGGGTTATACAAATTTTTTCCAATTCATTTAAATTTAGTATAATTTCAATATGTATTAATGTGAAAATTTTTTATGGTGCTCTGTAATAATTTAACTTTATATCGTGATCATTATGAAAATTTCTATTTTTTCAAATTCTTATAGCTACTTCTAACAGTAAATATGTAGAAATTATGAAATTAATTAACACAACGAATTGTTCAAATATTTCTCTAAATTAAATCTTACAATTATTTCATCCTAAATATTTGTAAATTTCATTAACAGGAGTATAATTTTTAATTATATTATATTAATATACATCATATAAGTACCTAGATATTAATATTTTTTTTTGTATTATCGATTTATCTTGAACAAAATCGATGTACATTATTAATTTTATTAAAATTTGTGAACTTTTAATTTCAAATATTTTTTACTATTTTTTCTATTATATGTTTGACAGATAGCAATCATTGAAAGTATTTAAAAAGGTGAAAAATAGATATTTCAATAAATATATATATCCAGAAAGCATGTATGTTATTTATATTAGCTTTAGATCAGCAAAAGATCCTTAAAAAACAATTTTTTTTCTTGAACCATCTTTTTAATAATATTGATAAATGTATTAAAAAAATGCGTAAATAAAATATGCTATTATAGATAAAAACGGCGATTGTATATACTTAAGAAACGAGTGAGTTTAAATAACATCCTTATATAAGCTTTAAATTTATATTTTGCTGCGATATGTTTTTTAAATTTAAAAAATTTTAAATATTATAAATTTTTGCACATTTGTTAATTAATTATTCGAGAAAATAATTTTTGCTGATTAAAAATTATTCCAAAGACATTTTACAAGAGTCCAAATTTTTATGAAATTGTGAAATTTACTCGGATAAAAAACGTATCGCACATTGAACTTGAATACTTTCGTAATATAATATAATACATCCTTTAATAAAATATAAGAATGCGAGTAAGACTCCTTTACAAAAACGAATAAAGTCGTTTATTTTCCGAAAGTAAAGAATGGGTAAAATTCATTGATATTTTTATTTTCAAAAAGTTTCTGAGTCCGAGAGTTGGCGCAACAAAGGTAGTTCCTTCCCTGCAGATCGTGAATGTTGTTTGTTAAGGCTTTCATATGCTGGAGCAAACGAGATAAAGGAAAAGAAAAGATGTACTTGGGCAAGCCAAGGAGCCAAACGTCGAGGTCCTGAACACAAGGGAACGAAAGCGCGAACTGGACGTTTGGGAATGAAAATCAAGGCGAGCTTCTCCGGTTCACGGTCGAGAAAAGGACAGCCCGTAGACATAAAACGAATGGGGATTTGATAGGGCACTGTAACAGGTATGTACGTAATCGTAGGAGGCCTCCGAGGGTCTGTCTCCGGGCCCCTTTCGAGTCCCCTCGAAGTTTTACCCGAGGTCCGACCTTGGCACTAACCACGAAAACGACATAGCCGAGGAGCCACCTACCCAGCCTCCAGGAGGTCGGAAGAGTTTCTTGGGGACAGCCTCTGCGAGTTTCGATGCACAGTGTCCGGGGCACACTAGGCGAATCTTAGGGGTGCGATGTATTAGGCTCGTATAGACCAAACGGAGGCGACATGGATCGACGGCGAGGGTGGGTGCGCGGCTCGCCCCCTCCGTCGAAAATCCTGGGGTTGATTGGCCCCTGGACGGCGAGGTGTGCAGCTGTGTCCGTTTCATCGCGACGCCCCTCTTTTTTTCCCTCGCTATGTCCCCCTGCGGTGTGTAAAGAGAAGGAAATGTGGCAAGGCCGATCGGGGCTTTTCGAGGGATCGATATATTGTTTGGCGTGTGCGTGTGCGTTGTACGCACGCTGATCTATTGTACGCATTGATCGACACTATATACCGTATCCAAAGAGATCACAATGGCTGATATTCATCGGTTAGATGTTGGAGGTTCTTTAAGTAAGTATACGTAAACCACGTGGAAGCTCGATTGCATTATACGCTCGTCGCTCCATCCCGACTGTTTCTCGATATAATTTACTTCTCTGAGCTATTTTGCCTTTTCCTCATTTTATACCTGTTACGTCAAATATAACCAAGAGAAAATGTAAAAACTACCGTGATCGAGGATTTTTGGTCGTTTTATTCGAACTACCTTGCCGATACTATTGCATTTGCTTGCTCAGTTTTCCCTAAACTTTATATTTTTCGATAATCTCGAATCAAGCTTAAGATTTTTTTGAACATATAGTCTTCCAATTTTTATATTCAATCTACGAGATACATACTTTATCAGCTAATATCATGAAATATATTTTATTTCTTTTTCTTTTTTTCTATGTTTAATAATTATTTTCATAATATAACCTTTATTGTAGTTTCTCTTTTTTACTTTTTATTTTAAGAATTATGTAAAGAATTTAGTTATTAAAATTAATTTATTTTAAAAATGATTCTACCAAAAATTTATAAATTTTACTATAATAAAACCATTATTATTATCGGGAATATATTACTTTTGTATTTCAAAATATTTCTTTATTGTACTAATATTCAATAAAAAAATTATACCAATTTTACTACTTGAGTTATTAGTTAAATTTAAAGTAATTATCAATTGAATATTATTATTAAAAAACATTACAATGATAAATGTTTATCCTGTAACGAAACAAAAATATTAATGTTGTGTATTATTAAAGAAAAAAAACTTTAAATGAATATAATAGATTTTTACATTAAAATTAAATTTATTTAAATGATATAATTTTTAAATCTAAACAATAGAGTTTTATTTACATCACCTAACTTTTTAATTATATTTTCGTAAAGGAAATCGTTTTTTTTTAGTGAAATAGTTTACAGTAACATACACAGTAACGCGTACGTTTGCACGCATGCAAGTTTGCACATGTATATAATGAATATAAGTATATAATTATATATAATTTAAAACAAATTTTTTCGAACAAAAACTATTCAATATTACAACAGAATTGATATTAAGCTATGTTCATAATATACAATACACAATTTCCCATATTAAATTAATATTATCTTATAATAACATATTTTCATGATCATACTAAAATGTAAATAATAACAAATGAAAAAACTTTTTTTTACATATTAAAAGTAGTTAGTGGTTATATGGAAATTTTTGCTTGATGTGAAATAAAGTGCGAAGACGATCTTACATACTTGTATTTAAAAGTTGTTTCTAATCCACACAGATTTATAATTTCAGCAAATTTTAAATATAATGAAACTGTAAATATTTTAATATTTACAATTTATTCTATGAATACTTTTATTATATATAGTAAAGATTTATTTTTCGAATAAATTCTTGATATTAAAATAATTAGCTGTACTAATTGATATGATGTTAAAATTCCATTACAATTAACAAATCAACCTTGTGAAAATTTATATTTTACAAACTTTTTTCATATTTTTCGTATTAATGTTATATTTTTCTTCGAATTGCTTGTTACTCTTTTGAAATCTAGAACAAGAATTTCGTATTCATAAAAGACGATCGATGCATGCTTGAAAAATTTATAAGGTATATACGGCAATCGGTAGAATTAATAATTACGTTTGGTTTTTTTTAATTTAGCTAATTTTCTGTTAAACAAAATTTTTTTTTTATCAATGTGTTATGCTATAAGTTTTGCTTATATTCGTTAGGTGTTTAATTGACACACTTATCCGTTTTTTCTCACAATCTTGGAAATTACGTCGATACATTCATGTCCTCTTATCTAATTTATTGGGTATTTTTAACAACTATTTATGTCTATCTTATTCATTAGTCTTAGTTTTTATCGCTCTTATTACATTTTCTCATTTTTCTTTTTAGCATCATATCGTCCATTCTTTTATATTTACTAGTCAATATATTTATAAACCAATTGATTTTTCTTTAATTTTTGTAAATATAAAATATAAAATTGTAAAATAATTATAAAATAAATATAAATTACGAAATATAAATTCATCTATTTTATTATAAGCACTAATGTATGACTGAATATATTAGAATAGTATAATTATAGAGTAGAATTTAAATGATTATTTATGAAAACTGATAAGCAAGTACTCATAAAATTTGATTTTACTTTCAATAAGAAGTATAACAACAAGAGTTAATTTAAAAAAATACGTAAAACATTTTAAATTAAATTTTTTTGTTACAATCAATAGAAATTTCTCGAGTTTATTAATAAATTATAACAATATTATTTTAATCGGAGACAAATACTAAATTATCAAAATCAATAACTCATAATATATTATAAAATTATCGAATTATTTATATTTAAATCAATTTACTACTTGAATTTTATTAACGAAATTTACATAATATTGAAATTTTAAATTGATTAGTCAATGACTGATAACTTTATTTTATACTAATTGAATTAGTATAAATTGAGTATTTTTAAATAAAAATTTTATTTAAAAAACGAGAAAACTGAAAAATGTATGTAATCATTTTGTTTTAATTATATTTATTGTAATATTGCTTCACAATAATTAGACCAGTATTAACATTGAACTTTTATGAACATATATTATAAATTATTAGATTATTCGTAGAAACATTTTATTAAAGAAACATGTATTTTTCTTTTATTTCAATATAAGAATTTTCATTCAATTTTCATTTAGTCTAAGTTATAATTAAAGACAAAGGTCATTTTATTTATCATACTTTATTAGATAAAATACTACTTTAGATATTGGTTTGACATTTCTAAGATATCAAATAATTTAATATTCCATGACAGTTAAAATCGAGGTCAAAATATTTATAAATTTTAATTCTAAGAAATATAAATATTTATTATACTAAATTTTGATATTAAATATATTTTATGAAATTTATTATTTTATTATTATAATAGATTTGCAGTTAAAATTGACAGATTAACAATAAACAATATATTAGAAAAATGAACGATTTAACAATAATGTTTTTTATTTTTAAAACTATAAACTTGTAGATAAACGGATGAATATTTATATAATGGATTTTGAAATATTTTCCTTAAAATTTATGAATTTAATATATTAGTTTCATATATATATAAATAATTTATATAACTTTTTTTATGAAGAATATAATTAGTTATTTTTGAACTTATTAAATTAAAATTATGTAGCATGGTTTGGAATACCCATTAAAACAAACCAGTTGACGATTAAAAATTTTCATTTTATGTCGATAATTTTATAAACGATTTTTTTTTCCTTCTTATTCATGATAAATAATACAGTATAAAAAAATTTAAATCTATACATTAAAAAATTGAAAAGATTTCCTAGTAAGCTATATCAGATCCATTATTACAAAATTGTCTATAGTATTCGTAATCAACGCCTGCGAAAAGTCTTGAGTTCTAGAACCTAGGAGTTGAATGAAAATAAAAAAGTGTATGCTCAAAATAGCATGAAACGAGATAAGCAGACAAAAATGCCAGCCTCGATGTTGCTTGTACGATTCTAAAGAAGCCAAGTTTGCGTAACGACAGTGTTCGTTATTTCCACGACCAATCACTTACACAATTTTTGTCAGTTCCTGATAATTCATTCTCACGCCCTTTGAGAGCCACTGACCTCTGCCCAGAGGCCACCGGGTCCAGATCTGGTCCAGTTTGCTGGATTAAAAAAGACTTCTTAACAAAACCAGAACGCGGAATAAGCCAGTGTCAGTCGGCCTTGAACTTGTGCACATTGCGGTGCATTTTCTTCGAGCCTCTAAGATTTGGGCGCCTGCAGATCGAGCTATCTCATAGCTCCTTATCTCGATGTGACAGCTGCATGCGTTTCGTAATTCGTCCTCCCCTCCCGGGTCACGACTGTTTTTCGCGCTGCCGTTATCGGGACGCGCGGTTTTCCCGCAAACCAGCCGCGGATCCAAGGCGGCGCGAGACGTTGGCCGCTTTTGTATGTAAACGTACTGGATCGTTAGAAATGTGATCGCGCACGCGGCCACTGCTCATCGCTCGAAACAGCTGACGCGGAACACGGACATCTCGAGGCATTGTAGCTTGAAAGGTCCGTTGACGCAAGACGAAGTACGTGTGGCTCCGCGAAGTTCAAGTGCCTTACGATTCCGAGATGATGCTTAACGAGACGCTGCTCGTGCTCATCTACACGGCCAACCTTGTAGCAAGTCCCGAGGTTAGAGGCGTTAGGCGTTTACACCGTAACTCTCACATGGCTACAACCGTGACTACGTCGACGACGATAGCGGCGACGACGAAGCCACTGATGACGACGATGATGACGTCGGTGACACAATCCGAGGAGAACAAGTTCGAGTACGACGAAGGTAGGAACTCGAAGAAGTGAAACGCAGGAGGAACAAGCAAGCGATTTTATTCGCGAAACTTATATTTATATGTAATAGTGCCTTCAGTTGACTCTTGTATCCTAACACGTATCTTCGTGAATGTTGGAGTTACTGCAACCATTACGTATTTCACATTGAAAATATTTTCGTTTTGAAAATAATAAATATTTTTTATTCCTGTTCGTTGAGTTTTTAAACTGTTTTAACTTTGAATATGCTATGTTATTTCATCTATGAAAACAATAGTACTTTTAAAGTAATAGCCCTTACATGATATTATCTCAAAATAATGCACCCTAATTTTTTTTAAAACAGCTACATTTTTTAAAAATTGATTATATCATTCGATTATTTGTAAAATTTTATTATTAACTTTTTTCTTTACTATTGTATAAATAATATAATAATTTTAAATGTACTTGTAAGTATAGGTTATTAAAACTTTACAAGGGATGAAACAATCGTAAAATAATTTAGAGAAAAATAATAGATACAAAAAATAAAAAAAAAGTTAAATCTACAATAAAATAAAGTAAACTGACTTTTCTGTGGATAAATAATAATATTAAATGAATAGAAATATTAAAGATTAAAGAATCATTCTATATCTATATATATTAAAATGTCATAGTTTTATAATATAAGGATAATATTTATAATATTTATAAGATTAATATTCATAATATTTGCATTAAAGATCTAAAAAAACAAAATAAAAAACGGACCCAACTACGAATTATTAATCATAAGATGTAGGAAAATTGTAAAATGAATAATATTTCGTTTATTAAACATCTATATTAAAAATTTAATATTCTATTTTAATTGTGTATATACATCTTAATAAAATTTTAAATCGACAAAATTAATTTTTTAATTCACTCTACCTATAATTCTTTTTATAGTTTCTAAATAGTAATACATACTATTATACACATACTATAAAATAGGGTAAATATTATGTTGTGCACGTGCGATTAAAATAATCTTTTTTTTTCTTACTTTTCGAGTATCTCTTTTCTTCCTCGTTTAAAACTTCAAAAGCAAAAAGTGTTATAATCTATACGTAATACTTATATTTGAGTATATCCACTATATTTTTAAAAATATTATTAGATTATTTTAAAAAACTTAATTAATTATATAGTTAATTTAATATAATATTTTTATCATAATTTGAAAGTTAGTGTTTAAATTAAAAATTTATCAATGTACACAGGTATTTAAATGCAAATAGATTAAATATTTCAGTTGAATAAATCAAGGTAAAAAGAGTTCATAAATTTTTATTATATATAATATTTCATGTTAAAAAATAATTAGTTAAGTAACTTACTACATTAATATTTTGAAAATGAAGTGATTATAAGTTTTAATTGAATTATTTTTCATTAATTATTACCTATTTTTATCATAATAATTAGTTATTCATAATTACTTAGCATAGTAAACTTTATTAATGCACATATTTACACATATAATAACCTTAAATTATATGCGAAAGGTATAAGGTATTTATTTAACTTATTTGAATTTTCGTTAAACAAAATTTTGACTTTCATTAAAATTCATTTTTTAGATGTTTTATGATCAATAATTTAAAGGAATTAATCCGCAGATAATTAAATTTTGATAATATTATCTTTTTATTCACTAACATTATTTTTTTTTGTACTATTCCTGCTATTCGGATATTAAAATTTGTTAAAATTTCTTATTTGAAAGCTACAAGATACTTAATTGTATTAATTAATTGTAAATTATTTTATATCAGATTAACTTTATAAAATTTCTTTTCATTCTTAAAATTTTAGGTAATATACAAATCGTAAATATTTCTATATTATACATCTTTTTTTATTATACTCAAAGGATAAATGTTGTTCATATTTAATCTTATAAAATTTGAGTAATTTTTTTGGTAATAGTAAATAATCTGAGATACATTATTTTATATAGGGTTATTTTCGACATCTAAACAACATGAATTTATATTTTTCTTTTAAAATATATATTAAATTCAACATATTTTAACCTTAATTAAAAAATAGATGATAAACTATTTTGTTAATAAAAGATAAATTCTGATTATAAACATTTATATAATTAGGTGTGAAATAATAATTTATATTCAAGTATAGATTTCAACGTAAATATTAAAATATTATTTACTTAAGATAAAATGAACTTCTGGTAGTTCTTATGTGAAAATGTAAAACATGCACTTATTTTGTATCGAGCATATTTTCATTTGATCGTATTTAGATAGCACGATTAATCAATGTGAAAAAAATAGAAACGAATCGATAATTTGTGAATTAAGAAAGCGCGCGGAAAAGATTGAATACGTTTTAGCGTAGCCGACAAATCACTTGCAGTTGCTGGTCAATACCATTATTAATCTGCCACTTAACTTGAAGACATAACATGTCCGTACTTTCAAGGAATTGATAGCACGACCGATAAATTAAAAAAAGAAGACTTCCTTAGCGCTATCCCCTAGTGCCTCGATAACCTCGAGCGACAGAGAAAAAAATGGAGAAAAAACAAACCACATACGAATGATGATCAACGATGAATCGTATAATATATTTGTGAAATAACCAATTGTATTATTATACCTTTAAATACATACTTATGTTATTAAATTCAATTTTTATTGACGAAGAGCTTTGTAAATTACACTGAATCTATATTCAAGATACCTAATATATAAACCTTATACCTTTTGGAAATAAATATTGGTATTTCCAGAATTGAATATTGAAATATCTCTATATACAATTACAAAAATAGTAACATTTTTTAATATATTTTTCATCATTTAATGCTTTGAAAATTTTTTATTTCTTGAATATTATTTTTAACTGTATTAATTAATTTTATTTTAATTAACAATTTAAGAACTATTTTAATGTGAGTACATTAAATTGATTTTTTAAAAAAAGGTTTTTAATATTGTGTCATAGTAAAATTAATTAAATATTTTTAAATTGTTTAATTTTTCAAATTTATCCTAATGAATAGTATAAATTTTATATATTTTAATTTACATTATATTTTAATTATTACTTATTTCGAAGGAACCTTTAAATATAATATATTGATAAAATCATCTACAAACAAAAATATTTATATTTATATAATTTTAATAATACTAAATGTATTATAGAATATAAATTATTAAGCTTAGTATTCATTAAATTATATATATTAAAAAATTTTTATAATTTGAATTTGAATAATAAAATTTATCGTATAATCTTAATGTAATAATTTTTATAAAAAAATTAATTCATAGCATTTAAATATATTCTATCATATAACTAAAATAAATATAAAAATAATACAACAATAAATTCCGTTATTTATCTTACAAAATTAACTTACATTAACAGTTGTTAAGAATAAAATTATTTGTTATTCATAACGCGAAATTCATATAAGAACACTTTAATAAGTAACTTTAGTTTTAAAATATCAACAAGGTTATATTATAAATAACAACAGTATTAATTTAGATATATAAATCTTGAAAGCTTAATAGATTATTACACTCACTTTATAAAAAAATTGTCATTGAAATTAAATACTTTCTTCTTCTCTAATAAGTAATTTTTGAATTAATTCATTTTTTATATTTTCGTTGATATGCATTATAAATTTATCCAGAATTAATACATAAGAAAATAATTTTTACAATTACAAATATAATTAATATAAAATAAATCATTAAAAAATTTATTTAATATTGAAAATTTTAGATAAGTAATTGAACTTAATTAATAGAAATTTATATATTTCATAAATTCTTAGAAATATTTGTAAAGGAATGTATTGATAGAAGAATATTTTATAATATAATAATGTACACATGGTTTTAAAGATGTCAGATTTTTTATGGCTATTTCTCATATTGACGCATTTCGGGTAATAAACGGATGTTACACCAGTTTTTAAAAATATGACACTAAATTTATTACGAATAATTGTATAACGCATGCGTATCTTCGTGTGAATTTTACTTTGAGTTTCTTTTCTTGACTATTTCTCTTTTCTAATCGAATTACGTTTATCAATGAATGGAAATAAGTTGAATTACTGTAGATAAGTGTCATATCGTTTTCTTTTTTAGTTAAAAATAGCATCGTATGATGTTTATTTAGGATGATACCAATATTTATTTAAAGTCATGTGACACGGAATTTTATTTATTCATTTATTTAAAATTAAAAAAAAAATCATTAAAGAAGAAACATGTATACATTAATAAATTTTTATTTAATTATTTTCATTTTTTAAATTTATTGGATGTTTATTACTTGTTTTTAACTTGAAACTAATTATTTAAAATCATTTTTTATATTTATATTATATTCTAAAAACAATTAAATTTTTTTTCTTAAATTGGGTATGTAACATTAAATATTAAAATTATAAAAACAAAATAAATTTAAAAAACATGTATCACCTCAAGTAAATTTATTCGAACATTAAAAAAATATAGCACCAATAAATAAAAATCAAATAACAAATAAGGAAGATTTGTTATTGATAAATCAATAATATTTGTCAGTTAAAAGTGAGACTATAATGGTTATATCCATAAGGAATGCAGGGTACTTTATACGTTGATTGATATAACTAGTTAATCAATGTGGGTCAAAATTTAGGTCATTTTAAATTATAAAATATTTATAGTGATATTTAAAATATCTGTAAGGAATTTTTCGTATATACGATGCTAACTCCAAGCTATTCCTTTACGTGTTGTGTTAGGAAATCAATAATGTCTACATATTTCAGGCTTATCAAACGATGAATGATTCTTTACTATAAATATTTTCTTCAAATTTCAAAGAATACTAAGCAATAAAATACAATGACGCACTAAGTGTTATTGCTATTTTGGGTCGATTATCTCTGCAGGTCAAGATGCAAACCGATGCTGCTTGAACTTTAGCAGACACTGCGTCAAACGTTAATTTATTAAAAGTTTATGTGCGTGGGTAATTATCAAAATCCATTTATTATTTGTGATGTTGCTGTTAAATAACAATTTGTTTGACATAATTACTTCCAATATGTGGCATTGTCTCTACGCAAAAGAAATAAAATAAATGAGTTCACAAACGATGTGTTGAAAGCGAATGAAGTGTGAAAATCATACCTTTAAAAATTGAAATATTTCACAAATCGATTAATAAATAAATCCTGAATTATTTAAAACTTATTTACAGAACAACTAACAATAGTTACTACAAACTTTATATAACGATAGATTATAGTCATACAGAGGATATATTATTTATTGATTTATGCAAAATCAAACTCTTATTGTAATTTTCTATTCAGAATCCCGTACATAAAGATCCTAAGAGTGAAATAAAATGTATATCCATTTAAACATATTTATAATAATAATTAGTATTTAATAACATATCGTTGCATATACAAATACATTACTAGAAATATTTAAAGAAGATTGAATTAATCTATTAATCAATCTTTTAATAATCATTAAATATTAGTTTCAATAATGTACATATATTTAAAAAAATTATAAATTATTATTAATTTAATAAAATTAATTTTGTAAAAGTCAATAAACTTGATTTTTATTTTCGAATATTACTTTTTAATATTGAAAGGAAATCTATTGTGTAATATAAATATGTATGACCTTTAGTTTTTATGTATATATTGATACTATATTTTTAGTTTTTTACATTATTTTTATTTATAATATATACAGCTAAATATTATTTCTAAACTTTATAATATAAATTTTTATATAATATTTTATTTCGATTAAAAAATAGTATATTGATTTACGCCTGTACAATACAACCACAAAATCAAATTGTATAAGAGGGAAATCATTTTACAGGAATATTAATTTTCTTTTTTTTTAATTTACTTAAATTCGTAACTTTAATAAATTATTTGTAAAAGATTTTCATTTATTATTTATTCAAATTACAATGTTTTAATAGAATTTTAACTGAGAAAACTAACACTTATATTTAATATTAATCTGTTTAATATAAACGATTCTATATTAAGTTTGTGTATAATTTAATATTAATTTTAAATAATTTATAATAAATTTTTATGAATTAATTCTTATTTTTAAATCTTTACTTTTGTTATATTTATGATTTTTAGATTATTTTCAATTAATTATTGTTATATTTAAATATATGTAACTTACATAAAGAATTAAGTTAAGTAATTTGAAGAGATTAATAAATTAGTATCCAAGTATTATTTTTATATTTCAAATATCTGACAAGATAAAAAGTTCGACAAGAAATTATATTAAAAATAAATTAAATCTTAATATTCCTGTACTAAATACGAATGTATTTTTTTATGATTATAAAAACTTAATATTTACTTATAATTCATCTTGAAATTTTTTAATACTTTAATATTAATTTAAGTAATTTTTCATAAATTTCATAACTTAATTTCTTTCTATTAAAATATTTTGATTTTTTTTTTACTTTTTATTTTATCTCGTTTTGACTCATTTATATTTTCTAAGCATGGATTATTTATATCAAAAGTTTTTTTTGAAAATTTCATCATCTTAAATGATATTTTACTAATGTATACATTTTTATAAATATAATAGCAATACATTATTATACTTAAAAAATTATTACATTAAAAAATTGTTCGTTTATTGAAATGACACACACACATATATATAAATATTAGAAAATTAAACGAATATTATTCTTTCTTTCAGAATGGTACATGTGGAGATGTTACCAGCCTTTTGGTTGTTTTTATATTGGATCTCCATGGTCTGGTGGTAGCAGACCAGTATCTACGTTTCCTGTTCGACCTGACAGTATTAATCCACTTTTTATGCTGTATACTCGTCAACGTATTGATGACCCACACCGATTGGTTATCGATAATTTGAGTACCATTAAAAATTCACCTCTTCGGAAACACGAGAATTTATACTTTATCGTTCACGGTTATTTAGACAACGGGAACAAAACATGGGTTTTGGTAAGCTGCAAAATTATGTATTATAATTAAGTATATGTAATTTAAATGCATATTCGTAGAAACGCTTTTGGACGAAATCAATTTATATTTTACGTTGACTCAGTATTTTTATTTAATCATATTTATCTTTCGCAACTGTAATATAAATTAAGGTAATATTAGAAATAAAATGTAAATTATTTTAATTAAAAATCGAATAATAATACTTCAAATTTTATAATAAATATCAACAATATTATGTATAAATAATATAATTATTAGTTCGACGTGCTGATTACAATTGTGATTTTCTTTTTAGATAGACTTTATAAATTGATTTTTATAAATGTCATCGATAATAAGCAAATATCATTTTATTTGAACAATTAAAATATGATCGTAAACAAGAATACATGAGAATTTAAGATAGTATTATAATTTGTATTAAATAAATTTTATAAAGTAATATCGTCAAAATACGACTATTATTTTCAATAAAATTTCTATCAGAAAATTTATTTTGGTAATATAAATAATATCGTGCACTGAGAATATGATCTTAGTTTCCAGAGTGCTATTTAAAAGAACATATTTCATTTGAAAAATTCTGCGATGCTACGATTTGCACATTAAATAGTCCACGTGGAATTTAATGTATCACTATATTCGATGACAGTTAGTTAGATTTTAAAAAATTGCACATTTACAGAGAATGATGCGTGAGCTGCTGCAGCGGGAAGACGCCAACGTGGTGGTGGTTAATTGGATCGGTGGCGCCGGTCCACCTTACACTCAAGCTGTAGCTAACACGAGACTGGTTGGGGCGATGACGGGTAGGTTGGCATCACAGCTCATTCAAAAAGGAAACATACTACCCTTGCGACTACATTGCATCGGTCATAGTTTAGGTGCTCATACTTGTGGGTACATTGGTTACAATTTGCGTGTACAGTACGGCTACAAGCTCAACAGAATATCAGGTATGAGATTTCATTACTTTGTCTCTCTGCCTTTACGTGCTCATTGATCCGAAACTAAATAAAATTAATCGTCTATTTTTTCTCTTTTTTTTACGATTGAACGTAATTCATGGATAAATGTGATCCGTAGATGTATACATTAAAATAAAATATAATACAATTCTCGGCTAAGGAAATAAATATAATGAAATTTTTTTTGTAATCGCTAAATAGATTTTACTGCTAAATGGATAAGAAAGCACTTGCATGATATATAAATAAAGAGATCTCGCTGGAATATGTTTATCTATTTTAAATTTGATATTCATAAAAATATTATATAGAACTTTATTATAGTTTGATTACTTATCTAAAAAAATTAATTATGCAATGGACCACGTATACGTAGATAAATTTTATTTTAAGCTAATACCGAAGTACAGCTAATGTAAATACGCTTAAATAACTTGTTCTTATATAATATTTAATTCTTTTGGAATTTAATTTTAATTAAGTTATATACTTTTATGAATCATTTTGTATCTAGTATTACATATTCTTCTTTAAAGTACTTAGTTTCCATAATTTATGAATAGTTTTTTTGTTTTGAAACTGCAAAATAAATTAACACTTAGTTTTGAGTATTTTCTACCTAAAATATTAGAATTCAACTTCAATATTTGCTTACACATATAATTACTACAATAGTGTCGACATATTATCGCAATAGTCCTAACTAAAAGAAATAAATCAGGCTAATAGGAAAGAAAAATAAGATAAAAAATATTAACGTTTACAAAAAAATATATTTTTTTAATTAGAAAACATTTTTTTCAATTATTAATGTATATTTATTCTTCAAAAAATTAAATCAAATAAATTAAGTTTGTGTAAGTTCTATTTATTGATTATTTAGTAAAATTTTAAAACAAATTATTATCAATAAAACAGTTATTTAAAAACGTGTTTATTTAATATATTCTTGAAATATTGAGACTTTTATTATATTGTTACAAACAAATGTAAGACCATAAAATTTTTTGGTGTTTAATTTTTAAGGTAAGATCATAATCTGAAACATTTAAAAATTCAGTTACATTAGGAAGTATATTTTCTCTTTTAACACTACTTATGAAATTACAAATATTGAGTTTCAATAGTTCGATTTTTGTACCTTTACAATTTCAATATTTTATTAGTTCATTATATGTTTAATCTATATATTCCATACATATTTAATACAGATATTTTTTACAATTACATGTATATTGTAGTTAGCAATATAAGTTATCGATGTACTATATGTTTATTAAAGATTTACAAATAAGTAGAAGCAGTTAAAAATTCAATAAAATATAGTTTTAGTTATTCAATTTTATAATTATCTATAAATATTTTCGAGTATAGAATAGAACGAACTAGCACGAGGTATTGAAAATATACATACTAACGAACGCTTAATCAATAAATGTAGATATAAAATATAAGAATCAATGTTTTAAGATAATAAAGAGCATTATTTGATGTGATTGGTAAATGCCAGGATTTACGTTCATTTTATAACGAAACATTAAAATTCGAAAGACGAGTGACCGATTTTGAAATTCCGTCCAGAAAGAAGTTTGTTTTACGGTAATACTTACAAAAGTCAGCATCTAACGCGTTTGGCAACGATTGTTTCTCAAAGACGACACTTCGATCATTTTCCGCGAGGTGAAAAAGAATAGCGAATGTTATCGGATCGTAATTGAGATGGCCATTTTCATGAGACACCGAAAACGCACGAATATTTGCGCAAACAAACGAACGAAAGACGATCGATCAAGGTATCACGCTTGCGAGGAGTTGATCGTGTAACGAAGTTAACGCGATTAGGAAAACGAGTAGCCGAAAGTCAGAAAACGACGGAGTAAAAAATTATTGGTAATGAGGGCCCGGAGAAAGTTGCATATACATTCGAAAGAAAAGGCCATCGGGTAATTAGGGACATGAGACCGAGTTCTGAAAATAACGACAGAAGGTCGGCGTTTGGAGTTGTGATATAAATAATGCTCGGGAGCAGGAGGAATCTGTTTAATCAATGGATTTGATTGGCTAAGAAGCGGCGGAGCGCGCGAGTCGTTACGTAAGCTATCGATCTCATTGGGAACTACCAGGGCAGCAGAGATGCTCTGGGTGTGGTCATGAGGACAGGAGGCTTGCTGCCGGAAAAGCAGCGGGGACGGTCAGGAAGCCGGGCGTGCGGAACTTGGATAGCCGACTTAAAGGAGCTTTGCTCGGTTTTATAGATCAGCCCGAAGACAGAAACGAAGTAAACAGCGGTAGTAAGAGAGCACAAGTGCACAAGAAGTGGCAGGACGAATCTGGGAAGAATCTTTTTTAAATTCAAAAGGATACAGCTTTCAATTACTCGGAGCACGGTTATGTACTAATAACATGGCTACTGTTTTCTTCTTTTCTTTTTTGCAAATTATTTTGAAAAATTATATTTTTCTCAGGTTACTTGGGATTTTGTCTTTTCGTTGTGAACTACCAATACGAATCTTGACTATTTCTGCACATTTTCGTTGAATTTGTATCTATGTCTCCTGATTGATTATTTGTTCATTTTCGGGATGACAAACCAACTATTTGATCCTTTACACCTTGTTGATTATGAAAACCAACAAAATGACGCAATTTTCTTCTTTTAATTTATTTGTTATTATACTAGTGTTTATTATTTATTTTAAAACAATCATTTATAAAAGATCACTCGAATTTTTCAAATTTCTTATTTAAATTGGTCGTATCGATTTGCGAATTATCTACGTATTCATTTTATTATCTTAAAATGTTTAAAAAATATATTATATTTACTGACTGATGGATTCAAATCGCGTATTAAATCTATACATTAATATTCGATTATTTAAAACTTAATCCATTTAAATTAAAAATATTTCTCTCAATAAGTGTAGTAGATATACAATTTCCACCAACCGTCTGATTTCTTAGTTTATCCGGTAACTATTTAATTCGATTAAATTTTAATTATATAAATTTACAGCATTGAGTAAATCTTCTTAAATATATTTGTACATTTTATGAATTACGATTAATGAACTTTATTTTATATATATATATATAATTTTTAATAAATAATTATTGTAATAATAATATTTTTACAATAATAATTTTTTTATACTTCGATGTATTGAAAAATAAAAAATGAATCTGACTTTAATTTTATTTCATTCAAATTATCTAAATAAATTAAATTTATTTATTCTTTGTAAATATTATGCTTATTTGCTAGGAATTCTCGTTTATTATTTTCCATATATAAATTCTCTTGTAGTACATTCATATTTCAACGTTTCGTAACTACGAATTACCATTTTATGCTAGTTAAAGTAGTCATCACTCTTTTTTATTATTTTAAATAATAACTAGGTGTGAAAATTTTTAGATGCTTTTTAACCATATACTTTGTGTTCTTTCAATTAAACTCATGAATAATTTATAAATATAACTTCCTACGTAATTAAATTATATCTAATATTTTTTACGAATCGTTAGCTTAGGTTAAAAAATAATTGCTTCTTTCAATATCTATTGACAAAATTCCAAATGTAACTCAAAAATTAAGAAAAATATAATTTAAAAAAATTAAAATTGATTAATTTTATAATTTTTTAAATATTCTATGACATATAATTTAATAAATATTAAATAAATTGTTCAACATTCAATAATATCAGTTTTATAATAATTTTCAATTATTTTCGCGTAAATACATTTTTCTTGATATAAAATTATTGGTTAATACAAACAAATTTTCAATTTTTTAAAAAATACTGGTTTATAGAGTAAAAAATAAATTATCGATTACTAAATTCATAAATAAAAAATACCCTAAATAGCGTATAATTTAATTTTCTAAAATAAATAATAAATATTAAATAAAGTATTTCACAAGAATTTAAAAATAAAAATTGAATAATAAATAAAAATATCTTTAGTGATTAGTTTTTTGCCTTTTTGATAATTAATTATCTTTATTGAAGATAAATAAATTAGACTAATTATAAACTTTTAACTTTTTCGTTTTGTTTATAATTGCACGATTAAATCAATAGAGTTCAATAATGTATATGAGAAGCACAATTTTTTATTTATATAAAATGATAAAGTTAATATAAAACATTATTTTAAAATGTTTATATAATTTTATGAATAAAATAAAAATTAATCGATTGATATATAACACAATAATTATTTTTATTAAATAATCTTTAAATGTATATAAATAATGATCGAGGTATATTAATCTTTGTAGTTAAATTTGTACTTTATAAAAATAGAAAATTTGTTTCCATCTATCAAATCAGACGAAATTTTTATTAAATACTATTACATTTAGTTTAGTAGCTTTTCGATTTTAGAATAAAAACCTTTGTAAAACTTAATTAAAGTGTATGTAATATTTAACATCTTATCCAGAAGTAACAATTAAACTAAACACCATTCATTTTAGGTCTCGATCCAGCTGAACCTCATTTTAGTAATACATCGCCAATAGTACGATTAGATCCAACAGATGCTGATTTTGTTATCGCGATTCATACGGACTGTAGTCCATTTATTAGTGGCGGACTCGGCATTAGTCAACCGGTGGCTCATATCGATTTCTACCCGAATGGCGGAAGAAATCAACCTGGATGCAACGAGGGCGTCTTTAATTCCATTACCCTCGAGAAGGGTAGTTTATTTCGAGGTAAAAAATTAGTACGTTAGTAAAGCGTATAAAGTTTGAAATTAAAAAATTTGTCAAAATTGATTCATTAATTTTAATCGGTAAATTTTACAGTTTATAATATTGAATAAAAACATAAAGTCAAGAAAAATATTTGATAGATACATTTTTGATAAACAAGGGTTTTACAAAAACATAGATCTGTAATATATATAAATGAAATTTAATTTCTTGGCTTAATTTTTCATTTGTTATATTAAAGAGTTTTTATATATTTCGTAAAATTCAATTAAAAATAAGAATCGTTTTCAATAATTTCATTTGCTTAAATACAAGCAATAATCGATGGATTTGCTATAACGAAATAGTACTTTACAGGAATTAAACGATTTCTTGGATGTAATCACATAAGAAGTTACGAATATTTCATAGAAAGTATAAATACAGTGTGTCCATTCCTGTCGGTACCTTGTACTTCGTGGGAGAAATTTCAAAACGGTAGCTGCTTTGATTGCGTCGAACAACATTGCCCCAGATTCGGATTCCATGCCCAGTCAGGAAATTATCATGCTTCCACCTATCTGATGACAGGAAAGGAAAAGTCATTTTGTAGTGCGTATATTTTATAAATGCTCGATTCTACTTAATACATTTATTCAATCAACTTTTTAATAAAATAAGTTTTCATGCTATTTGTTATAATTATTTAAATTGTAGCATAATGAATTTGATGAATGAATAATCATTCAAGTGAGAACATTATTGGATCGGTAACAAATATTTATATGTAATATTTTGAAGAAAATTTCTAATAAAACCATATTAATAATTTACAAATATTATTATCTTTCAAAATTTAATATAAATATTACTATAAATAATGTTGGTATCATTAATTTAGAAATGATTATAATAAAGCAAAAATTTCTGATAAAATATTGATATTTTATCGAATTTATACAAATATGAAATTCATGCATATAAAAGTTAAATTGATTCAAACACCTATTATAATACTATTGGTACAAGCACTCGGTAGAATATTAAAGAAATTGATAGATAAACATTAAATTAATAATTATCTTCACACCCATATAAATTATCACAAATTGATTTAAATTAAAAAATAATTTTCTTAATCAACTATAAATAGTATCGAAATAATTATTCTGATCGAGTAATAATCACAAAAAAATATTTACGATTATCATTTAAAGTTTTTAACATTTACATCATATCTTCCCGTAAACTTAATATATTCAAAAATTATGCAATTTGTATGTTCTTAATTCCACTTTATTAAATTAGTTGATAATATCAAATTAATATCCTAAGTTTGATTTAAAGAATCGATTGGACAGCTTTTCTGTATAAATAGTTATAAATACGAATATAATTCATGGAATAAACTATCGATCTAATAATATTCCTAAATCGTTACGTTTAACTTCAATATTTTATCAATTATCAAGCTTCCTTCTTCAATACCATCATTCTTACACTCCTCCTCTCCATCCCTTTGCCAATCGCCATTATAATATAATAAATATACTTAAAACTTTCATATTGCATGCTTTACGTAATGATAATACGAATCCCTGGAAAAACAGGCTCGATCATGTTCGTATCCAGGGCCTTTTATTGCATTCGAATGCATATGCGAGTGCGTAGTTTTTCTCAAAACCTACAATCACTCATTTGAGCCTGCATAACTTTCTCGAAATTATTCAGCGCTTACAAGTACATATATATGCTCATTATTTATGGTGTTTGTGTACAGAGGGTCACTACCGTGTGACAATAATCATCTCGAAGACGAACGAGAGTTTGAGCTACGGCGGCGAGGTCGGGATGTTTGTCATACGAGCGATTGGTTCCAATGGTAAGACAACCGAACGACTAGCCCTTAGCGAGCACTCCAAGTACTATGAACCTGGGTCCAAGCACACCGTAGTTATACCAGGTGACGTTGTTGGTAAGGTCGAGGCTATCGAAATAATTTGGGATTATCAGACCTCCATGTTTAATCCGCTCACGTGGAGGCTCCTGCATAAACCCAAAGCCTACATAGACTCCCTCACTATCAAGAGCCTCGAATTTCACAATGAGTGAGTATTCCGAACCATTTTCTTCGATTCACGCAGATGCGAATACATAGCAGATGTGCAAAACGAATAACTTTGTATTCTTATTGATTTAGTTTATCGGTTAAAATCTATTGAATATCTTATCTTATTATCAAGAAACATAAATAAATTTAATAAAAACTGAAAATGAAAAAATTAAATTAATTTTTAAATGAAATATTTTGCAATAAAATGAATATTTTAATTCTTAAAAGTAAAATTTACACTAAAATTATTTTCGCAACAGCTTAATGCATTAGCTTGTAATCGAGTGAATCAATTATTTTGAAATAATTTTTAATTTGTAGATATATGAATAAAATATTATTTATAACCTATAATTAATTATTTTTATCAATCATATATACATTTCTGTAAAATTCTAGCAATAGATGAAATATTGATATGTATATAAGTAATAAATATTACTTACTAGCACTTGGAGTATTGACTGATTAATTATGTTTGTTCTTTGATTTGTTTTTTAAATCAAATTTTGAGGTTTCCGAATTATAAATTTATTCATTAATTAGAAATACTAGTTTTACTTTATCTTATTATTTATGTTAAATTATTTTCATTTTGATTTATCTTTCGTGTTTTATATTTACAATTTATTATGTACTTATACTTGCGTTTAATGACTGTAAAAGTTTGCATATATAAAAAGAATGTTTATATAATATCAAACTAAAAATAATATTTGAAAAATTTGCTTACTAAGTTTTTAAACTAAATAAAATATTATATATTTATACTGTATATTTATATAAATATATAAAATACAAACACGTTCAAAAATTCTTAAACAGTGTAGTAATTAAATTTAAATATGTTTTGTAAATAATAAAATATGATGAGATGAACAATACATAAAATTTTTTATAATAATAATAATACTAGTAGTATTAGTAATAATAGCGATAATAATATTAATAAATCAATAAAAATTTAAAGTAACAAATATACAAAATAAAACAGTTTTATGTTTGACTCTCTGCACAACTTAATATTTAGTTAATCACATGATTTATTTACAAATATACAAGAAGCTGTTAAAAAGAGTTTTACCTTATATAACAGCAATGCAATCTTCCCCAAATCAGGGTCAGTTAAACAAACGAATAAGGCTTTGATTTATTAAATTTCAGAATAACAGTCTGCCCAGCGAATACTAAAACACTAATAGCAAACGAACCACAAACGTTGAAAGTCGAAAATTGTCGATACAGTGAAGTAAATTTCGTCGCGACATGAACCGAGCACAGTACATCATCACCGAGAAGGATCGTCATTGGATCGCCGTGTAATATTTCAACACGACCGCGAGGATCAAAGACTATCGATGCAAAGAAGTTATCGTTGGCAAATCCTAAAAACTTAATTTATTGGTATCGAAAATCTCGGCGGCCTTGAAACAGCGTGTCGAGAGAACAAGAGACTAGTTATAAAGATAGCTTGTCAACCCTTAGGCACTTAGAAATATTCTATAATTTATCCACGCTCTGATATAACTTCGTGGTAAGGACTTCCTGATTTGAAGTCGATTTCTGATCAATAAAGCGAGTTTTTACTCGACTATAAGCATTTGTTAGAACAATTTCCTATAAATGTTATATTATAAAAAAAAAGAAAAAAGAAAAAAAACAATGTAAAGAAATACCGAATTTGATTTCCAAAAGCTTATGTTTCTCTAGATTACAACCCTAGTTTTTGTATAATATTCTTTATGGTAAGCATGTAATTAAAGCATGATAATGTAACTTTCACTCGTAGAAACTAAAATTGACAGTATTATTGGGAATCTGCTTTCAATTTTATAACTTTTAAGAAAAAATTACTGAAGAGCAATTAATATCTTTTTTGGATTACTTTCAGTTATTATTATATTATATTCGTAAAAATGAATGTTATCTTTCCATTAATAATTTTAAAACTTAGTCTAAAAAACCTTAAAATATTGAAAAATCCTTTTTTAATAAAAGATTGTATTATTTCAAAACTATTTCTTTTCATAGTTAATTATTTTTTTCTTTTTATTTTATATGGATTTTTTTAAATTTATGTTTTTCATTTGTTATAAAAATAATATACAATCATTTATTTCCAAATTAATTTTTAATAATTGATACTGGAGCTAGTGTAAATGATGAAATGTAATTTAAAATTTTCTTTCGTATTCCCAGTTTTATATCTAATTTAACGCAAAAAATGATGAATTTAGCGAAAAATGCGGCATTAAATACGATATTGAAATTTTTAAAGAATACGCGCGAGTCATTTATTTTTAGTAGAAATTACCAATTAGAAGGTAAAACTACGGTTCAGATTAAAAGCGTAGTTTTACTATATTTATCAACTTTTTGTTTTAGATATAATCCATAATGCGAGTTCACATACTTTGCTCAAGACTGTAAAAAACAAAAAATAATCTGCAATACTTTTTATATAAGGATAAATAAAGCTAAGTAAAATGAAGAAAAGAGTTTTCAGTCTTAAGGCTATTTCATAATTTAAACGCTCTAATATTCGTTCGCTCGAGTATTATCGGCACCCGAACAGCCATTAGAACGAAGTTGCTTAGTTCGAAAAAGTCGAAGAGCACGCGCAGGTCAGTAAAAAGTCGACGTGTCCTTTCACTATCAGATGTTGACGAGGGACCACTGACGCACAACTCTTCTTCTCTTTCACTTGGCACTCACTTTCAAGCCTCTGACTACAAGTCATCGGTCCCTGTCCCCGTCGCAATTTACGCTGGCATGCGCGAGGCGAACAATACAGATCCAATAATACAAACTCCGAGGAGGAAAAGCAGATCTTCTCTTACCCTCCACACGAATCTCCCCAAATCTATTCACTCGCCGTCATTTCACGTAGATAGTTATTATCGATTTACGATTGGATTATTTTTATTTACCCAGTTGTAAACGTCGTAAATTTAAAGCAACCCCAATCGTAACCAAATCGATGAATGTGCGACAAATAAAGAAAGTAAATAAATAAATTCCAGATGATCATTGTACCGCTAGTAATTTTGAAGAGTCATTTACTTTATTTGATAAATATTTACGTTTATCAATTACAAAGATCATGTATATTAAAAAAATCCATTTTTTTAATGAAATACTTGAAAATTTTAATCGAATATTTAATGTTTTCTAAATATCTTATACTCATACTTTTTGATAAATAATGTACCTATATAATTTATGAAGAATTAGAAAAGATAATTACTCATGCAAAAAATTTTATCTAGTATATTTGATAATAATAATAAACTGAAAAAAGTATAATCTAGAGACAAATGTTAAAAATATATTTTTAATATGTCTGTTTATATAATTTTACTTAAAATTGTGATTTTTTTCAACTTTGAAAATAAATTGAATTTAATTTTTTACAATTAAAATAAAAATCTTTTCATTTCTAAAAATTTTTGTTTTTAATTAATCAACTGTAGAAATTCTTAGTATATTCTGTAAGTGTTTGATTGATTTTAAAAATTTTTAAATTCATATCGTATAAATAAAATTTTTTTGTATTTTGCAAATATATTTAAACAAATTTATAAAATTATTTAAAAATTTGAAATAGTTAAACAGATTTTATTTAATTTATCCATTATTTTTCCTTTTTAATATTATTTGTTATTTTATATGGATAGATATTAAAAATAATGCAGCATTTTCTAGCGTAAAAGTGTTGTAAAGGAAAAGCATAAAAATTTAATTTAAAGAAAAAAGTTTAAAATGATGCATGTTTGACTGTAAAAACTAACATTTCTTAATTCAACTTTAAATAATTAAAATTGCTCCCTTCCTCTCTCTTGACTCAATTATTTATTCAATTGATGAAATTTATAGCTTGTATTTAAATATTGATTATAATATACTCGAATAATTTTTAATATTTGTAGCTTGTAATCTGCCTGGCTTTAATATAATAATTCTATTATTTTTATTCTCAATAAAACCTGTTTTATGATTATTTATATATAAATATATTAAAAACTTCATATTTTAAAAGAATTTGTTATTAAAATATTCGTCAAATAGTTAAATAAAAATAATTTTTACATTAAATTCAAAAACTTTGATAATTCTTAATTTTGAAAACTTATAGTACGATTTTTAATATACAAACAATATTTCTAAATAGGGTTTATTTAATTTATTCTGAATATATGTATTAAAATAATTGATTAAGTATATTTTCAAATATTCAAATTTTTTATAATTTTATTAATTATTATTTTAAGATTAAAAAAAAATTATTACTAATAAGTATCTTATAAGATTAACATATTTATTTTGAATCTGAAGTGTCTAATTCATATTTAAGAATAATAAAAATAATAATAATAGTTCATAGGTTCAAAAAAGCTTCTTCATTTTTAAAATATGCATTGTATGTTTTACTTAATTAGGTTATACACGAGAATTTTTATGTAATATTTTGTTACGTCATATGAAGTAAACACAAGAAATTTTACAAGTTTTAATTTGGTCTATATAGTGAAAGTAAGTGATCGTCGAAATTTTTTATCAAATGCATTTGCAAATGCATGATCATTTACTATTATGTATATATTTTCCAATTGTAATTACCAATTGGAAAAGGTATTCGTGTAAAAAAAAAGTAGTTTTAAAAAACTGCAGTTTATATAATGTCAAATTTTAATAAAAAATTAATTCTATGATTTAAATATTTATAAATTTATATTAAATTGAGTGTAGAACAATCATATTTTCATACATACGACATATTAATAATAAAATGAACTTATTTGCCTATAAAATAAAAATTTTAATTAATTATATTTTTTTATTACTAATAGTTATAAATTTTTTATAACTTTTTAAATCTTTAAATAAGCAAACTACAATATTTTACGTCTAAAAATTCTTTATTAATTTCTATTTCTATTCAGTTTTATTTTTTTAGTTGTATAAAATTAAAATATGAATTAGTAATGTAGTTTAATATGTTCGGGTTATAAATACTTTGCTAGAAAATACAATCTTTAAATGTTACTCAATCTAAGATAAATTTAAGAGTAAATTATTTGTAGTTAATTCGAATAATTGATTGTAATAGTTTTCGAAATAATGCAAATATAACTTTCAAATAATTTTGTAATATTTCCATTATTTAAATTTAGTACGGGATAAGATAAACAATGGAGAAATGCATTAAAAAGTTGTAAATTTTAAATATACACAATTAAATAAATATATCAATGTTTTTTGCATAACTTTACAATATTTCAGTTCTTTCATAGATATATTCGTATTTATATTTTGGCCCGGAAATCAATAACTATTTCCTACTTTCTGATCAATTTGTCTAAAACTTAGAGAGATGGACTTTATTCGCTCGTAACAACCAAAATTCACTATCCCGTATATAAAAAGCCATTTTATAGTAATCGAGGTATTTGATTAGTCTAATTATTATTATCTTTCCGCGTAGAAAGTTCATAAACACGTCATTAAATCTATTTTTAACAACAGCGCGGATTCCAAGTATAAAGCTGAATAACTCAAGCATGCAACATCACCCCGACATGCGCTTCGACTTTTCAAAGTTATTTACATCCTCACGCACTTCCTGATCTAACTTTCACGGAAATTTTTAAGGCGCGACTATCAATTTTATTAGATAAAAACGGTAATAATGTCAATAAGTATATATAATAAGCCTATGTCGATTTGACATGATTATTTGTCGAAATACTTGCGAAATTGAAAAGACAAAAACTTACTTATTCTAGTGGAACCAAGATGCGATGCTTTATTCGATGCCCCGCGATGAAAAATTTAGCATCTTTTTGGTTGTCTAACTCAGTAATTTCGAAAGTAATTTATTGGATTGTATCGAATGCATGAAAAAAATGAAAAAAAGACTTCCATTTGTGGCTCAAACTGGTAGTTAAAGTAACGTTTTTGATTTGAACTTTTTACAGTAAAATTATTTGTGCACTGTGACAAAATTTAACGTGGATCTGACTCGTAAAATTCTTTGTGTAAGGTATATATAAAAGCCTAATTTCTCGCACATATCTTTGTGATATTCAATTTTGTCTTACATTCAAAACAATTTTTCTTCGAAAATAAAATTCGTGCATGAAAGAATATCATTAAATTTTTATACCTTAGTATAAAATCATATAAATGTAAGATATACGATCTTAAATTTTATTTTAAGAATAATTTTTTTTACTAAATTTGAACCATTTAAAAAAAATACTTTTTACTAAATTAAAACTTTTTCCCAAGCAAATACTTATTCAACAACTTTTAATTTTAATAACTATGTTTGTTCCTATTATTTATATTAAATATCATTGATTAAATATCATTATAATTAAAAACAAACAAATATAAATTATAATTACGTAATAACTCTCTTTTAAACAGTTATAAGTCTGATTTTTAAATTTTGTACGGTTTATTTTGAAAATTAATTAGAAGGTAAAAATAAGATTATTTTTGAACCACTGTCATATAGGATTGAATATAAATAAATGTATACATATTTTGGGAATTTGAGCTGATAAAGTTAAACATAAATTACTTTTAATCACTATTGTATTTCTCATTATAAATTTCTCTTATTGAATAAATTCATGGCAAACTATCAGAAATTATTCTTTTTTATGATAATAAAGATAATATTTAGAAGTATATCACAAATATATTATTTGTATCTATATAATATAATCTAAATTTTTTCTAAGTTTATTTTTTTTTAATTATGCTACATTAATTATAAACCATTTAATAACTAATAAGTTTTCATTGTTTAATAAAGTTTAATAATGTTGATTTTTGGTTAAATATTTTGAAATTATTTATAAAAAAATTTTTAAAAGGGCAAAGGATAGATAATAAATTGCATCTTCAGAAAAGTAATTCATAAGATGGTTAAATCAAATTATTGTGCGTAATGATATTTAAAAATGATGTATTATACTCAGTATTATCAATTAATATTTCATGAAATTTCATTTATGTGTTTTTAATTTTTCCCTAAATTTATTTATAAACATATTAATGTAAAAAGACGAAGTAGATGAGAGAATGCTTTTACAGTTAACATTGTTAGTGGTAACAAAATATTCTATAACGTACATAATATCTTATAGTGTACAGTCGTACACTGATAATAGAGAAATCCATAGAAACAAACATATACTTTGACAAGATGGCACAAAGCTCGGGCACATTGTCGTCTTCGTTGGGTACAACATTGCTAACGTGCCAACGTCGTTGTAAAAAATCGAATCCTTGGTATGAAACGAAGTTTAGGAATGTGGCAAGTTAGTTTAACTGAGGAGCCGGTTACAAGTGGCTCAAAGGCTAGAGTCGCGCTTCCTCTCGCTTCCGCGGTCGGACGCGCTCTCGCCGCGCGTAGCCGCCGCCGTTGCCATCGCCTTGTGTAGCGGACCAAGGCTCCCCGGCACATCTGCGTACGCTCATGTTGCCCAGGACGCGAGTGGACTCCCAGCACGCGCCAGTCGGGCACCGGCCTCTCATCGCTGAACGCTTGCTTTCGGTGCAGTGCTCGCTGCGGCGCAGCTCCGACCGAATACCCAGGGTTGCGACCCCGGACCTCCCCTGCAGAGGGATGAGCCACCGTTAGAAGGACTACCAAAAAAGTAAGTAAGCTCTCGATGATTATCTTTGTGCAACTAGTTCTGATACTTACTGAGGAGCGCCAAGAGGACTAAAGCTCCTTATCCGCGGAAATTAGAAATGGAGAAAAAGAAAGTCTCAGCTGCGTAACTGCGTGGCTATCTGAATTCGATAAAACAATCGACCACAGCATCTACCTTAATTTTATCTTCGTTTTAATAACGAATGTTATTAACTAACCTATAAATTACTAAACGTTCTTAATTAGCATAACTCTTCTTTGATCGAACGCAGGGCATATATACATAACTACCAGTCCAAGCTCCAGCATTTCTTCGGTGCTTTTTATCGTCGAGCCGCCAAAATATTATCGAAATTCCAAGAGTATTGATTGCTTCCGAAAAGAATATTTATTATTAAAAAAATCGCGGATAAGGTAAGTTACGAGTGGTAATCTTGCACTTCCTACGGAGTAAAAGTTAAATTTTTAAAATTATCGTACGGCTGTTGTTATCGTGAGTACGACAATATGCTACCTCGGCGCTAGGTTGAGATAAACTTAGGGAAATTTCATGGAGAACTTGAGAAAGCTAGTTCGAGAGAACCGTAGTTTGGGTAATTGTGAAATTCTGGTATTAAACAACGGTGTGAGAGTGGAATTATTAGAAGGAAAAAGTACAAGAATGCACCCAAAACGGATAAGGCCTGAGCAAATCGAAAATGCTTTTCCGCGGGTGCAAGGCCGGAAATATTTTTTTCATTGGAAGTCTACTTTTGAGTCACCCAGTAGAGGCGGACACATTGCCAGTGCACACGCACGTAGACCGGAGCGCTTTCTCCGCTCGCCTCTGCGAGCCGATGTAGGTGTACAGCGGCAGCGGCTTGCGGCTGCGCTTCGAATCCACGTTCGCTTCCGGAATGTCAGATATTTTTCAACGAGTCAAGAGAAGCGTCAGGAAGCTCGTAGTCCCGATGTTTTTCCGGCAAAAGGCTTTCCGCCCCGAGAGAGCTTCCGGCGATTCTTTTCCAATTAATTGAGAAAACCGTCACTAACCGATCGAAATTCCTGTCTAGCTACGGCGAGCAACAGATTGACAAGTTAAGCCCCTAGCTATGCATTCTGTAATAATTTCTTATCTTATTCTTTCGTTTGCTAATTAGTATGGAATATTTAAAGTTATTGTTTCTGTTTGTGTTTCTTGATAAAATCACTACTTTTGCATTTATTGCTTAGCGATAAAAATACGTAATATTTGGTTTTAGCGTATTCTTGCTTGAATCGTATATATTAATAACAGATTATAAATAATATTTCTTTAGATATCCTAAGTAGATCAATGATTTATTAAAAAAACTATTTAAAGCTAATATATTTCATAACATATAGTGTGAAAATGTACTATAAATATTAAATAAAACTAATTAAAAAATTCTTGTTATTTTTGTGACACATAATAAAGCTCAAAAAAAACAAGATTTGCATATTGAGAGCATCTTTCAAATCATTTGACTGTAAATTTCAAAAGAAAATTATATAATTCTAGTACAAATTAATAAGAAGCGTTTAAATATTTTGTAAATTTTTTTTATTATTTTAGATAAATTTTTAATAGCTCTTTATCGTGAATCCATATTCCATGAATCGAGACGTTTTCTTATTTTTTAATTTTTATGTTATTTGAAATACCTTGTTATTTTAAAAATTAGCCAATTATCTGTTAAATCTGCTGAGTATTTTTGCAATATTTAATTTCCTAGGTAGACGATTTTCTAATTTTTCTTAACGCTTCAATCCATTAGTTATATAATTTAAAGTCTTAATTAAAAGTGCGAAGTGAATTAGAAAAAGACCGAAAAAAACTGGATATTAGTTATAGAGAAATCAGGACATCAGTTGTAGAATCTCGCACTTATCTATCACAATCCGCGTTTGTAAATTATGATTGAAGGAAAGTCACAAAATCGCGACAGCAAGAGTTCGGCTTGACCTATGGCAATTTAGATTTGGTAGTTCGATATCGTTTCGCATTTCAATCCCACATTAAATAAGACGAATAAAATTCGGCGAGACTGCGTGAGCGCGTGTTTTATGTTATCACTGGTTATTCGCTCTAATTTTAAACCTTCATGAAAAAGTTTGTTTACGTGAAAATAGTAATTAGACAATTAAATCGAATTATTTATTCAAAGTGTGGAAATTGAATTGTTATGTTTTTAAAAAATCAGCTATTATGCATTGAACATTTTTTTTTCATCTGTTCAAGGGCACTTGCTACTTGGTTACAAGACTTAGTTATTCTGTAAGTGTTCTTTTTTCTAAGTTATCGAAGTCAATGGCTTTTATCTGACTTTAAGTGATAATTTAAATATTTTTTTAACGTACTTGTATTAATTACTCATGATACGAATAATTCTTTAAGTTTTTCGTGTACTTTAAAGTACTTGTATAAATTTTTCGTGTTACTGAGGACTTGTTTCTATTATGTATTCTATAGGTCGTTTTAAGGAGCATTTTTGAATTAATATACAATTTTTGAAATGTTTACATATAAGTGTAAACAATGTTATTCTAAGGTATTTTTTTAGAAATCGTTAACATTTGTGATAATTTTTATGGTAGATTTTGTGATAAAATTAGTATGAAATTTTCAATATATATATTATTGAATAATATCAATGTATAATTAATAGTATATTGTTATACTTACTATTTCAAATGTTGTATTTATATGATTATAATACCAAAACTTTATTGTATATTTGACTATCATTAATTATATCATAAAATACAAAATAATATTTCAAAATTTCTTAAGAATTATACATCTTTAATTTAATAAAAGATATATAATGTTTGATTAGCAAGTCTTAATAATGTGAATGTATTATTAAATATTTATTTTTTTATTTTGAAATATTCTAAATGAGTTTATATCACTTAAATAATATTTTTTGTATCTATATTTTAATTTTCAAAAATTAAAACGAAAATATTATAAATAATAATATTGCAAGAATATTTACAAAATATAGTTTGAAAATAAATAAATTTTTATTTATTTGCAAATTATTTAAGATTTCATTAAATTATGTATTATACTATTTTGAATTACAATTCGGACATTGATGTTTATATTTAAATTAATCTAAAAGTTTTACTATTTTATCTTTTAAAGTGATTATTTTTAGATATATTTTATTTATAATAAATTTTGAAACATTCTAAAAATATTATAATCCATAATAAGTTACGAATACACCAATTTTCAATTTTGACGAATAATTTATATTTTTTATAATGTAATATGTATAACAATAAAAAATTAGTTTTTAAAGCAGAAAAATTTTCTATAATAATATAAACAGTTACATTAATTTAATTATTTTTATTCAGTAATAAATTTATAAGAATTTAAGATACAAAAATTATATATTAAATTTAATATTTATGCATAATTATTCACTAATGTATGATAAAAAATTTGTTCTATTTATTATTTTCTTTTGTTGGAAGAGCATGCAGAATAATATATAAACAATAAATAAGAGTTTTCAATTTCATTTATGATAATTATACATTTATTATTTTTAAAGTATTTATTTGATAATCATTATGAAAGAATAACATATCAGATAGCTTAGACTTAAAGAAATGTTTTATAAGATGCTTTTTATAATTTACTATTTAATTAACTACATTTCACATTAATGACCAAATAACTTACTTTTATACATAAAAATTCTTTTCGTAAATATTTATAATGATTAATTTTTAAAAGCGCATTACATTTTTAATTTAAATTATCTAAATTTATATCAATAATTAATCATCGTGCACATGTCAGATTCTTAGATATACAAAGATTTATTATCGACATATATTTGTTCATCTTCAATTTAATTACAACTTATATCAGAAATAATTAATATTAATAAAGCACTTTTTATAATATATTATAATATATTTTTATATTATCATTACTATTTTATCAAAATAAAGAATTGATGCTCTTACAGTGAAATGTACCTTCGCTAAAGCTCAATTATAACCTGAATAAAAACATTGTATTTTAAATAATTGAAGAAGCTTTTTTAATATTTATGTCTTTAAAAGAGTATTTACCCAATAAATAATTTTTTTCTATCATTTAACACTACTATAAATAATATTAATATTTTAATTTATTAGTACTATGACCGTCATTATTTAAATTTTCTAATTATTTATTTATTATTTTCAATAATTTAATAAGACTATTAAAAGAGTCAATTCGCAGCATTATATGTATTAAAACTATAATTTGTGGAAGTAGAAAGTTTAAATTATGAGAAACGGTTATTTTATTTGTAATAATTTAGTTATTTTATTTACAATAAAGTAAATCTACCTTAATTTATGTATAATCAATTTTCTATCATTAATATTTGAATTTTTTTATAAACGCAAATTACTTTTCTTAAGTGCTTTAATAATTTTCATATTTTTAAAGTGCAGATATAGTCTTTTTTCATCTCGCCTAAATATCGTTAATGTCTAATTTAGTAATCCAAAAAATTTAAAATGATTGTATCATTTATCTAAATTCTGTTAAATACTATACAGTAACAATCCAAAATTTTGAAAAATATATCTTTAAAAATAACAATTCGTAAAAATGTAGAAAATAAGTAAAATATTTGTAGCTTATCTTGCTAGAAATTAATTTCATTACAAATAGTTGATTCTTTTGTAAAGTTCGACTGAAAAATTAATTTAGTATTTAGGTTATGAATGTATTGTGTTATTATTATATACGATATAAGAAATAAATATATTTTATGCATCTTAAAATTATAAATAATTTATTCGTACTTCATTTTTAGATTCAGTATTAAATATTATTTAATATTTAAAGTAATAAATCAAATTTTTCTTGTATTGCAACTTTAATCTACATCAGAAATCATTAACAACATTGTAAAGTAACGTCGCGCTTTTTCTAATTTATAAATACTAGTAATTTGAAATTTTGAATCAATCTCAAACACTTATAAATTATTAATGTTGTAAAAGCAATGTGATATAAAGTAATAAAAGTAAAGGTTTAAAATAAGCGGATATTAGAAAAATTTTAAAGGATATCTGATGAATGATATATACATTTTAATATAACTAAAATTTTATAAACTAGTTACCAAAAATTTTATAACATATTTTTCTGATTCCAAGAATCTTGTAAATCATTATATTTGAATAAATTTTATACAAAATAAAGTGTTATCATATTTAGAATTCGAATCCGATAATTTAAATATGTAAATATTAAAATTTAATGTCTGATTATAAAGAAAATTTTTAATTAAGATTAATTTATTTTGCCATAAACTTAAAAAGATGTAGTATACTAAAATTTTGATAAAAATTCTATACCTTAAATATATTACTGTTTCTTAAAACATAAGATTTACATTAATATTTAAGTAAAATTTGGATGGGTTGAAACAAGAAAGGTAAAAAAGATGAGCGCTTGTCTTTAAAGCTATGTTTGTAATAGAGTCGAAATAAACGAAATAAAAGAGTATTTTGTAGATAATTTAATAAATAAATTAATGGAAAAACGTAACTTAATTGGCCGAAAAATTATTTCAATTAAACCTGTGTCTATATAGATTTTTTTAAATACATTTTTATAAGAAATATATATTATAAGAGTCTGCATCTTATAAATATTTTTATTATTATAAAAAAAAACTACACTTATTTTTTAAATTTTAATTATTTTTATTTTTTTGATGAACAGAATAAAAATAAAAATAATATTATTATTTTAGATAAAGTATAAATAAATATAATTTGAATTGTTTAAAATCATTTTGAAAGATGTCACGAATAAGAAAATACTTTATTATACAACTAAAATTACTTAAATATGTAAATTTTCAATTTTAAATATGCAGCATTCTGTAAAATAGCATTTTTATGTAATATTTTTTATTTTAATAATTATATCATTATTAGTGGATTAAGAAATATTTCTTACAGCAAAAGTAAAAAACAATGAATATCGTTGTGTTGAATATTATTTAGAATGGAATAAAACTACAACTAGTGGCTTAAAATGATATATTAAATTCGAAAATCTAATTTCTTAGTCTTTCTCCCTAAAAGTTACATGTTTAATTGCTCTTCATTATATAGACTCGCTCTAGATGTTCCCGATCCAATTAAAGCAATATATTTGTGGAAAAGACGTTCTACTGTGGTAAAAAAAAAGATGCAAACCGGAAGTCTTGTGACATTAATCCAATAATCGTTTCGGTACAATCTAATCAGTTTATTTATTCGTTCGACGTGGCTGCAATTTTCACTCCAGTAGTGGGTAGCATAGCTTTCCAACTTAGCTTTTCCCCCTTTATGGGTAAGTCTTCTCTCTCTTTCTGTATGTCTTTCATTTTCTGGATTTATACTTGTCTATATTCATTACATCAAAGTTGACGCTACTACCATACGTTTATACTTTCCTGTGGCAGCTGTTGACTCAAGGATCTAAGTTGTATATAGAGCTTAGATAAGAGATATTTCAATTTGAGACATTATTCAAGAATCAGTTTTACTATATTTTTATAAAATAATTGTATTTACTCAATGATGTATTGGTTATCAGTGATAAATTTAAGGCAATAATATTATTCCTTGAATAATAATAAATATAATTTAAAAATGATAGATTTGAAGATAAGTTAGCTATCAAAGAGAAAGCTTAGTAATGAGTAACTTGCTGGAAGTTAATATTGATTTTATTTAGCTGACAGTTTGGAATGCATGATTGTAAAAGCGAATTATTGCTACACTAAGGTATCATCAAAATTATATTTTCATGAACTTTAATTTCTATTTTCTTTTTCTCTTTTCTTACATACTCTTAACTATTACTTTTAATTTTATATTTAAATCTATTTTCAAATATAATTATAATTTTTAATTACAATTTATTTGAATATTTTTTACACGACAAGATATTAACAAAAAATTTAATTCTGACAATGCAATATTTTCAATTTTTGATATAACGAGAAAATTATTTCTTACATTTATAAAATCTGTAATAATTGCACTGCTTACTGTATTGTGCGTAACATAAGTATTTAAAATAATTTAGAAATTATTTATCGATAAGTAATAATTTTGTAATGATTCGCGTAACAACAGCAACAACAACAACATAATGTTAAAACTAATAAAAATAGTAGAAAACATTCTTATGGTAAGCAAATTTTAAATGCTGCCACTTAATAGATTTTATTATGAATGACATACAATGATTTTTAAAAATTATAAAATTGTTTTGTGAAGTATCGATAACTATGATTAATTGATGAATATAAATTTTAGTCTTACATGGAGAAAAAGCATCCATTTTTATTGATAATGCTCTTTCGTCATTCTCCATTATATTATATTAATTTTTTGATATTGTAATAATATCCTGTGATATTATTTATAATATCTACTTACTCAACTCATTTTGTGCACAAAAATGGATGCTTTTTCAAAGAGAAAGCCCGCGATAAAATAAAATGCTGAAGTTAAATTCCTTTCACTGCAAAACAGTTTCTCTTATTTTAAATATACATACTTAAATATAACTTATTAAAAAGTATTTCCAGGTTTTATTGAAATAAATTTTTGTGACTAATAAATAAAAATTATAAAATTTTTGAAATGATCATAAATTTGATAGAAAAATTAATTTTATAATTCACATATTGATATTACTTATTAGTTATTATTTAATACTAATATTACTATTAATAGTTTTTAAACTGTCAATAAAATAAATTTATAATTAAAATTTCAACTATTATAAAGCATATATATATATATATATATATATATATATATATCATAACAAAGTGATTAAATTTGAAATAAAATTTACATTAAAAAACAAAAGTAAAAAGAATTTGGAATAAATATGTAAATTAAAATTTGAAGGAATTGATTTGATAAAATTCTAATAATATAAATATTTATTCTGATTTTAAATATATAAGATAAAATTTATATTATTTCAATTGCTAATTTGAATTATTATATTTATACTCAACTTAGAGTATTAATTTAATGTGATTTATATGAAAATATTATCTGACTGATAAAAAACTGCAATAGTTCTTATAAAATCTATAAACTTGAAATGTCAAAATCAAAAGAAATATTTTCTTTTTAGATATTTAAAATTCATTCATCAAAGATCTATACGATACTTAAATACTTTGTCAATATAAACTCATCTATGAAATTTGGTAAAAAAGGTATTAAAAAAATATATTATTACCCTAATGTTAAAATGATTTATATTGATAAGTACAAGTTTACAAATTCTTTTTAATAACTTTTTAACTTTTTTGATTTTAAAAAGATTTTTTATTTAAAAAAATTGAAAAGATTTCTTTACTATATATTCTATACTATAATTTTAATATTTGATGTTTTATTATACCATAATAAAATATTTTTACTAAGTAAATTTTGATATAAATTATGATTTCAGTTTAGTAATCCATAAATTTTTTTTAATATCTTAGATATTATTTGTATTAAAAAATGCAAAGTCTTGAATTATTATTTTATGAATTTATTTATTACTTAAAATTTACAGTAAAATAGTTTTAAAGAAGTAATACTAATTTTTTTTGGGAAATATTAAATATTCTTACGGTTAAATAACTATAAACTTTTTATATGTTTAAGTGATAAAAATACTTTTAATATGTATGTTAAAAATTTATTTAAGTTTTATTCTTATTGAACACTAGATAAAATTTTTATTTTTGTATTCAAAACTAATATTATATATATATATTACTAAGCTATAAAAATTTTTTATGAATAAATAATCTAAAAACTTACAATTCAAAATAAAAATTAAAAAAATTTTTATATTTGAATACGAAATTGTATATTTTTATTTTTTTATTTAATTAAAAAATTGTAATATATATAATATCAAATAAAACTTTTATTAAAAAATGTAATTTAGCATAAATAAAAATTAATAAAAGTCTAATTTTGTGAAAAAATTTCAAGAATATAAAATTTTACTATCAATTATTTTATTAATCTTATTCTATATATACAGAATGTGTTTTGAGGCCATGATCAGTTAATTAATTTATAGTACCATGAAGTTATTGACTAGTACAAAGAATTAAAGAAATTTTTAAAATATTATTAAAAAATTATTTGAAATTGTTGATTTATGTAATAATTTAAATCTATATATACGGTTTCCTTAAATAAGATTAAACTACGTCAGAGTTTTCGTTGTAATGTTTGAACGGAAATAAATTACCCGAATTAAATATTTTACAGTACTATAATGCAATAAATTATTCGATTTTATACAATAAGAATTAATGCTTAATAAAACATTCACTATAATTCAGTGAAATATGTTAATTGTCTTGATTAATAAATTCATAAGCATTTATAAATGAAAATTTATTATCTTCATCTTTAACACTTCATTAAATAAAAAAAATTTACTACTTCCATAATTCTATTTTAATTTCATATAAAATATATATTTTCTAGTCATTTATTAAATAGTATGAGCTAGTTTTAACTAGACTATGATTCAATATATTTATGAATCTTAATATTTTTACAACATACTTTCTAATAGATCATTTACAGATCTAGAAACGCTTCAGAATTTATGTTTCATAATAATTTATTTTAATACAAAAAGCTGTTCTATTTGTTTACTGATATGATTATTCCGGGAAAAAATCATGAAAAGTATATAATATATAGAAAATACTGATCTTTAATTTTATTTTAAATTATTAAAGTTAATAAAAGAAAGTATGATTTCGAAATATTGAAGTATTATTTCCAATTAGATTAAGGAATCCTTGAATTTAAATAAATGGAAAACGTAATAGAAGTGCATAATCTGTTTTTCAAATAATCATAACAGAGGAAATCAGAATTCGTTGTTCACTAATGATTTCACCAATTAGAGATTGTACACAAAGCAGTCTACTTTTCCAATATGAAAAATATAAGAATAAAAATTATGTGAGTCTTTGATATAAAAATTAATACGTTTATTCGTTATTGAAGTTTACCCTTACTTTTTTCCCTGTTAACTTTGCTTCACGGTAGTTGCTTATTTACATTTTTGCCGCGATTTAATAGTTAGTTAAGCTTACGTAATTGAATTATTAATTGATTAAATTATAAACTTTTTTTCCTATATCCGTTCTTACTTCCGTAAGAAAGTCAAATCTTATTATAAGAAAGATGATAGATAGATAGATAGATAAATAAAGAGAGAAAGTGAGAGAGTGACAGAGTGTGAGTGAGAGAAAGAAAATACGAATGACGATTAAAATACGCAAACTTATTACTAAAATTGAGCTACAAAATCCAACTAATGAATAAGAAATGTAATTATTTATTACGATGTGCCAAATGTATCTCCGATTATAATTCATTTATTTAATTATTCATTTTAAAGAAATTTCGATAGTAAAAATTAACAAGAAATAGAATAAATCATTTTTTCATAACTTAAACTATAACATATAATCTATTTATGAATTCGCATTTAAATTTACATGAATTTTAATTAAGCTCCCTTCGTTACTTGTTAAAGTAATTGCAAGGTTCGAGTAATGCATTTTTAAAGCATTGAAGAAGATAATTGCTAATTAAGACTAATATATTATCCTTGAATATATTGATCGTTAATCATGAATTATAATTTGATAATAATAGATAATGGGAATTACAGTAATATTATATTTACGGTGATTCATTCTAACTGCTTATGCAACAAAATTTTTTCATGTGCAATGAATAAAAAAGTTGAGTGCAGCACTTGAGTGTAATCAGAGAAAAGTTAATTTGTATCATTAGCCTTTTTATTAATATTTCTTGACTACAAAGACAAGTTATATTTCAAAATAAAAAAATTGTTTAATGCAAAACATATATTTTTTTAAACGCTAAAAAATATTAATTTCTCTACAATAACAATAATTATTATTATTTACTTAAATGTCACCGTCCCTGTGCATTCATACATTAGTTTCTGGGCGTTTTATTTTTGTTTAAAAATATTTACAAATTTTTTACTTTACGTCTCTAGAATAATTATTGAAATTATACTGAATTACATCTAAAAATTGTAAGTAAACATATGATCCGTAATTGATAATTTTAACTTAATAAATTTTAATGATAAAATATGTCTTTCTGTTGTTAAAAGATATATATATATATATATATTTGTATGAATTACATAATGAAACAACATTTTCATATTAACACCTCAAAATTATGAAGTTACTTTTACTATTATGATACATAATAACCATTATACATATAAAATTGAATATATAAAAATTTATTCCTTTTTTTATCGGTAGTTAAGAATTTTAAACTTATATATTTTTCTTAATTTATTTATTGATGATATATTTATCTGTTGCAACTTAACTAAAATGTATATTTTCTTTTAATATTTAAAATCTGTGTCTTAATTTTTCATGTTATTATATATAATAAATAACTATAAATTTTGAATAAAATTAAGAATTATAGTAAATATAAATAAAAATCAAATATATAACAAAATTATTTGTTTAATATACATTTGTCGCAGATTATTTAATAGATTTTATCTTATTTTAATAAAAATTAAAATAAATAAAATTTAAATAAACTAGTAAAGAATTTTTATTTAATATTTAAACAAAAAAAATATTGAAATTAATCTTTTATTTAAATATAAGTATTTAAAAAATGTTTTTACTAAAATTATAATGCAACTATTTGAATGCAATTATAAGAGATTCCTAAATATAATAATTGAAAAGCCAATGTATTATATATCTGCATTGTTTCACTTTCAGTATATTCATCTTATACAATTAGTTTTAGTAGTATTTAAATAAAAACAAGGCTTATTGTAATTGTACAGCAAAGATAATACTTTACATAAAATTGAGAACGAAATAGTAATACTATATTTTTCACAATACGAATTGATCAAATTTATGAAATTTGAAGAATAAATTATAATACTATCGATAGAAAATAATTATTTTAAAGTATATAATATCTTAAAATTAAAACACCTACAAATAATTCAATATTTTTTAATTTGTGATTACTTTAATTTTTATGATTGATTAAAATAGTTACATCACACAAAGTCTGTTAAAAGACTTGATAGAACATCTCCATAATTTAAAATAAAATATTACATAAATATATTCAAACATTTAAACTTCGTATAATTTTATTGTTTAAGTTGAGAAAATTATGCAGTTAATCTGTAGTTAACATACATTCAAATGTCAAGAATGCCAGTCGATTTTTTAAAGAAATTACATAAAATATTTTATTATAGACCAATACTATAAAAAGTATACATACAAATCATAAAATACAATTTTTAATAGTAATTTTTTAGACTATAGTAATTAAATTTTGTTCCATTCAACTGAACAGTAAAATTTTGTAAATAAAAGACAAAATGAAAAATTTAATCATGTACAATTTTAAAATAAATTTCAAACGTATTTATTATAATATTGATTATATATTAAAATGTAAATATTATTTAAAAAATTTAAAATTTTTATCTAATGTAAATTAATGAATAATGATTTTTAAAAATTTTTTAGAAATATTTTTCAACCAATAAAATTATAATTTTTGCATAATATATAACAGATTGAATATTATCCTAATGACACAGAAAATGACATTTTATAATTATCGATACGATATCGAAAAATTGGCTTAAATTATTGATTCAGACGCTTAATCATTTTGTATCAAATTTACTTGAGTATTATTATTTTAAAATTTTGAATTATCAGATCATAATTTCTTTCATTTATTATGACTCTTACGCGTATGAGATGGAGCAGTTCGTTTGACTCTAATTAAAGGAAGTGAACAGTTGAAAGCGTTTATCAACTGCGTTCGATCGAAAGTTCGAGGCTTCCAAGGCATCACTTGGCGTAAGCTCATCGCCTTCGAGCGAACACGAGGAGTTGGTGCATCGCCTCAGCTCCCCGCTCCCGTATTAGTGGTATTTGGGTCAGTGTAAAGGCCGCGAATGCGCTTCAACGGTTTTGGAAAGCCGCTGGTGCACGTGACGAAAGTTTGCACAAACACGGTCGCTACCTCGCAACATCCATTCGTGTATCGTCGACGAAAGATTGCGTAAACACGGCCACTTGTTTTACTTTTCTTCGCTAGAAGCTGGCGCTGACCGTTCGACTCGAAGAAAGTCGCGCTGCTTCCAGCGATCGCGAGAATGCGGAAGGAATTTACATGTACGGAGGCATACATTTTCTTTATGATGCTGGATTGAAATGACTTTTATCATACTTACGTAGTTTTATAGCTGTGTTATGTAAGGAGTAGCTTTAAGCTTTTGTTATATTTATACTTCCTACCTTGTGAGCCACTCCTAAATGTATGATCAGCGCCGCGCATTTTTATTCAAAGTTATGTTATATTCTGTTAATATTAATAGCAGTGGAAGCATATCTCCCGCTTTGGTTATTTTAATTTTCGTGCCGGAACAAATTATTTTTATATTCTGAAACTATAATTAGCGATTCTATATTATAAAAAACTATATTTGGACCATATTTTACGAAATAATTATACTTTGTTTTACAACATAAATAATTTGCGCGAATTCATTTAATTGTAGAGAATATATTGAATTTTGTACGAATCCTTATTTAAATCTCGTCTTAAGGTATTCACCATTTTTCTTTGCTTTGCCCAATGTAAAATAATAATTTTTTTGATATTACTCTTTTTTCTGATTGCAGTTTCAATTTAATTTTTATGCGGATTGTATTAACAAACCTATCGTTAAACAAACAAAATGTAAAAATTTTTCGGAAAAACAAAAGTAAGAGAGAATAAGAACTTTAAATTTAATAACGCGTAATTAATGCTTAATTGAATTAAAAGAATTTTTTTAATTAAGCTATCCTCTTTATAATATCAATAAAAATATACATATTTAACAAGTTCATATGTACGAAAACTTAATAAAATTAATGATATAACTTAAAAATTTCAAAAATATAATCAATAAATAAAACATGTAAAATTTTTAAATTTTAGAAAATATAAGACTTTGAATCTTCCGTGGTTAAACATTTCTAATATTATTTTATGCAATATAAATATTTTGAATATTTATAATGCAAATAACAGAAAGTTTTAGAAAAGAAAATTAATACTCGTTTATTGTAATAAAACTTTATGTATCAATAAAATCTCTTATTTAGAATTGAAAAATATATACATTATTTACTACATAATTTATAAAAAAATGATATACCGATTTTACTTGTTTTACTAATTCATTTTAAAATTTTTAAAAACAATAGTAATAAGAGTACAAAAATATTAAATCGAATGAAAATTTTTATGTGATATATTTATTTGAATTTTATAAAAATATTTATTTAATAATAAGTTGTAATATAACAAAAATTTGTATTTATATAAATATACACTCATATGTTGTGTTATATCTATTTAAACAATATATAATGATTTTAATTTATTCAATCCGTAAAATTATAAATTTTATAAATATTTATTTGATAGAAGTTATATAAACGTTCTTGTATATTAATTAAAAAATAATGTTAAAAAATATTAACTATTCTAAAGTTCTAAATAATACATATTTTATTTTTTTTATTGTATTTTCAATGATTAATTAATATTAATTTTCATTAAAAATAGAATTTAAAAATAATTTTTAAATATTTTAGGGTTTTTAATTTATTATGATTACACTTGTAATGTATACATAATATATATATATGTATAATAGTTATAAGTTTGCGTTATGGTAATCTTAACATAAAAGGACATATTTATGAGATATCATAAATTTATAAAATTTTTATACATAATTTAGCTTACAATTAATATTATATATTTATTTTGTTTTAATAAAAAATGAAAAAATTGAACAATATGGTTTATTAATTTCATAATGCAATGAACTTAAAACAAAAAACATTAGTGCAAAATAGAGTGTGATTGCAGATACTAAATGAATATGAGAAGGAACTTAGATAGAAAACACTGCTCATAAATTTTTTTTTGTAGCGGCATAACTACATTAAATGTTATGTACATAAAAGTGCAAGGAAAAGTTCATACAATTCAGTTCAATAGAATGAATCTTCACTACTTGTTTACATAATTATAATCGATGGCGATATAATGAATATCTTACGCAAATCTTACACAATTAACTTAAAAACACTAGAACGAAAAACATAAAAAAGAAAAGAAAGAAATTTGTTAAGAGATTTCACGAAAAAAGAGATCATATAAATACGAAAGTACATATTATTAAAAGTGAATACTAACAATCTATTTTCACAAATTCTTGTAGATTTACTGTGTACGTTTATTATTAATTCTATAATGTATTATTATTTACGTTTATCGTATCTACATATTTATATTTTTCATGGTTTGAGCATATTCACGATACTTTTCTTTGTAATAAGAACTGAGTTCTAGATCTCAAATAAATTGAAAATAAAATGTCTAAGTTCAAAATACTTAAAATATTCTGTATGTTGGATTTTCTTTCATCAGGTTTTAAATTTAATTTTAAATTTAATCTTAAAGAATTTATATAAAATAAATATAAAACTTTCATTAATGATTCAATAAACAATTAATTAATTAATTAAAATTCTAATGCATTTGAAAAAACTTCCAAATTACTATATTTATATATGATATAATTATTATAAAAACAAAATTAAAACTAATCGTTTATAGTATTGATTATGGACTATTTAGAAATAAGTAAGGAAAGTATAAAGTGTATAATAAATGTTCTAATATTTGCATAATTGAATGATTTATAAATGTACAAATGTTAATATAGAAATAGCATTATTTTCTTCGCTCTTATTTCCAAGAAATTAATTTTTTTCAAAAATATTCCATTATTTTTTCGAAAGCTTATGTAACTGCTATTATGCTTATTGAATGTATTCTGTGATTATTACAAACTTTGAAACTATTTAATATAATAATCTATTCATTTAAATATCATATATATTTAAATAATAAGATCGCGACTATTAAAGAAATTTAATGATGTAAATTTATAAAGTAATAAATATATACTTGTAATCATTTAATATTTAATTAAACTAAAACAAAATTAAAAGTTCAAACTGTAGATTTTAATTATTTTGTTATACCTCGTCTGTACTTATTTAAGCTTAAAGACAAATATTAGAATTAGAAATTAGGAAAAACATTAGTATCTTATATTAATGTATAAATAAAACAAAGAGTATACTTTTTTTAATTAAAATGTGTAAGAAAAAGTTACTTATTACTAAAAAATATTATACCATATTATTATTGTTAAATCAAGAATAAAATTAAAAAATTTTACAGCGTGATTTGTATTTCTGAATACATATTTTATTCTAGCTCATAAAGTCTATTAAAGTTCGTAAATACTTTCAGTACATCAAATTCTTCGAAGGACTTAAAAAAAAATTATTTTTATGTTCAATGAATATTTCATGACAAAAAAGGTGTAATGTGCATATAATAAAAAAAAAAACAAATGAAAAACCGTAAATGTAATGTACCAAATGTTTTTAGATTTTTTAATAGGAGTTATAAAAATGATCTTTAATCGATAAGAAGAAATAAATTTTAATTTATTGTACTTAAATAAAAATTAATGTATTGTTAGTATATCATTTTTTATAAAAACTTTTCAATTTTAATTCATTATGTAATAAAAATATCTATGAAACAGAATTTCATAACATATATATTTATAATATAATTTATTAAGTAAACATTTTACAGAAAATAATAAAAATTTTATAAATTATAAAAATAATATTTAAGAAAAAATTGTAATAAAAAAATAATTCTGATGGAACTAAAATTTTGGTTAAAAACATTATTTCTTTAATAAACTCTTATATAATAAAGAGTTGTCTATTATTTTTTATTGAATTAAAATATAAGTTATTTTGATACTTTGATTTTGAATATATACAGAATTACTTTATATAATTTAATTAAGTTTAAGTACATTTAATTTAAGTAATATATTTAAGTACATTTAATTTAAGTAATATATTTAAGTACATAAAAATTCATAAACTAAAATATTTATAAGATTTTAAAAGCATGCGTATTTGCATACATAAATTCTATTAATATAAATTTATTTATTTAAGTTTAATAAATAACAATCTTTTATGCAAATTTTTATTTATTTTTAGGATAATTGGTTTATTATTTGTTTGTACTTTAGCTTAAAAAAAATTTTGTTTTCTTAGTAAATACATGGTGAATACTTAGTAAATTCATTTTTTGATTTCTACTATTGAAAATATTGAGATTTCTATAATGAATTATATATATTATAAATATAAACATGTATGTAAAATCAAATTATGTGTATTTTGTTTACTAATATATTGTTTAAACTATGTATTCGTAGAATATATCAAATTTAAACTGTAAATCCTATATTTTTTATGAAATAAATTTTCGTTTTGATTTTTTCAATTTTAGCTTTTTTATAAATTTATTTTTTAAATTTAACTTTAAAATAAAAATGCTTCTTTAAAAGATTTAACATTATTTATTTATTTTTATCTGTATTTAAATTTAAATTTTATAGTTTGTTTTAACTTCTAAATAAAATTGAACTTACAATGCATGTAATTTTCATAAATTTATCAAGCCAGTCTAATGAAAAAACTTTAAAAGGAAATGATATATTGTTTAAAAAAATGTAATAATTATACTTCTGTAATATTATTTTTAAAAATAAAATTTTATGTGTATACATTATAAAAATATTTATATTTATATAAATATTGAATTATATTATGTTATATAAATAAATATAATAATAATATATATTTTATAGTAGCAACAAATTTTAATAGAGAAAATAAATAATTTATAATTTTTGATAAATTTGATAAATATATTTTAATTAATTAAATAAATGTTATTTCCTAATCCTTAATTATAAATTATTGCAGCTATAATATTTAAATAAATAAATAAATATATATATAATCAAGTACATAAATATATAAATTTTATAATTATGAAAATCATTTTTTTAATTATATTTATACTTATAAAAACCTCTAAAAAAATTTTATGTTTCATTATGTAAATTAAGATTTATTTTTAATAGAAAAAACTAATTCTATTTTTTCCTGCTTTAAAAATTAAGATTGATAAATCATTTGGTAAATAACACGCTATAAAATCTTGATGCTGTAATTATGAAATTATTGAATTAAAAATAAGATTAAAAGAATCGAATTCGATATAATATTAAGTGTTTCAAATTTGAAATATTATATTCATAAGATATTGTCCAAATAAATTTGAATTTTAAGATTCCATTTTTTACCGTATACAAGAGTATTCTCTCATTAAAACTGTATAAATACAATCTAGAATATTAAAATAACTAAATAAATTCGTTATTCTACATTTAAATAGTTTATAAGTCAAAATAAATTCACGATAGTTTGTTAACGACTAGGAAGTAAAAGGTCAATGCTTCCAAGTAAATAAACAAGTGTTTTTCCTTCCTAAGATGTTTCGCCGTTAGCCTTAGATAAAATAACCAAGGACGTGCATTGGTCTCGACCTCCAGGAGGCGGAAGTTGGAAAATTTTGCAAATTGTTACTCTCGTTGATCGCGTAACAATGTGTCTCCTCCATTTATTGTTTTTCCCTTTTAAATATATGAAAAACCCAAAGCGAAAGAGAGAAGAGAGAAAGGAATCTGTGATTACGTCACTATAAATAAAAAACTGCAGACAGAGTTGAAACACCTGGTAAGACTCATTTCTCCTTCTACGTTATGACTTTTTACCTCTTTTACTCTCACTCCTTGTTTCTTTCCCACCTCTTTATACGTCTTCACACTCTCTATCCTTATCTTTCTTTACATCTTCTAGAATTGTACGCAGAATCTGAAATTCAATCAAAATAATGACTCGGCCATACACCGTTATTTTTTATTGTTTTTCTCTATTAAGACTCACAATATTATGAATCTTTTTTATACTTTGATTTATCATGCCTTTATTCGAGTACTCCGTTACTTAGAACAGTTTTCTAAATGATCAGCATCCTAAAAGAATCTTTCGTTTATACATTTTAACGCTTCTTCTTCATTTTTTCTTTTTATATACTGTTTTAAAGAGGACGTCGGATATCCGCATGCTACGTTTTAATTTGACTTTCCAATTTCCAGTTTTACATATTTTTTAAAATTTTCGACAATTGTCAACAAAATAAAGTTTTCTAAATAAAATGAATGAACTGATGGAAGAACAATAACATAAGTTAATAATAAATTTTAGTATCGATAATAGCTTATTATTTATGTTATAAAGATTTTGATTTTATAACGTATATCAAGTTTATTTAAGTGGGTATTGACAAAATAGTACTTTTATTACTGCTAACAAGATAAAATTTTAACTATTATGAAATATTAATGAGATTGTTATATTTTTATTTAAAAATTTATACATTGAAAATTTTATAACGAAAAATTTATGTTAATAATTTTTCCTAACTAACTTAAACATAATCTATTGGAAAAAGGAGTTATATATTAAAAATTTTTTAAAAAATGTAAATTTATAACTTAATTAAAATTTACGTTGATTAAAATTTAATTAATTATAAATAATTATAATATTTTATTATCTAATGAGTTTATTAAAAACGTATTTCAATCATATAAAATTAATTTAAGATTGTTTAAACTTGCTCTAATATTACTTAAAAAATTAAATTTTGAAATTTATAAAAATGTAAGATTTTTTTATGGTGTTAAAAATATAACATCGCGATAATCACCATCTTGTCGTATAATGTCTTTGATTAGGTTGTACTAAAAAAATTGAAAATATATTCACAAACTAAAATGAATTATTATACAATAAAGTAATATTTTACTTAAGATTAATTTAATAATAAAAATTGTATATCATTACAAATTAATAAAAAGTAAATAAAATATTAGCTATTTGTGATAAATTAATTTTCAAATTTTCAGCCGTGGGTAATAATTATTAATTATTTATGAAAAGTATAAAGCTACAGAGAATTTTTTATTATTATTTTTATTACTTATGTACCAATTTTATATACACGAATGAAGTTTAACAAAATACTCCTTTATTTATGACAATAACATGTACAATAGCAGGCTCTCATAAAATAATACTTTAATGCGAATTATGATTTACTTTTGAACTATAATACATTAATGCATCGTCGTGAAAAATTTAAACTTTTTCAAATTTTGAAAATAATGAGCAGAATTTAAAATCTATCTACAATAAGTAATAAATACACCATATTCAAAATATCTTAAAACTTTGTATAACATTCTATATTCATTTTATAAATATTGACTCTGGATTGCAGAACACATCAGTAATAAGTCAAATTTTTTTTTGATCTTTGTACAAAAAACTACTTATATCAAGCTTTTTAACAGAATACATAAAATTATGTTGTTGCTCCACGGTGGTGTAATTAGTACACGTTAAAAAAATAACGCGGTAAGCGTTTGAATAAAGATGCGATCAAGCGTGAATTTAAAGTCACCAGTCTCAAAGCTTTATTATCTTAGCTCGCGGACTGTAATAAAAACCATAATTAAGGAAATTACGGCATGTGTTATCTACAGTACCGGGGAAATTTAAAATCCAGTATCGGTGTGCCGCTTAAGGAAACACGCGTTCGCTTTCCAACAGAAAAAATGGAAAATAAAGGCAAAAAAGAGTCTGCGTAGAGTTATCTTTATCAGAGTCTATAAAATTAAAAACTTTTAATTCTACGTCAAAAATATCGTCAAAAAGTGTGATATCTATAGGCTCGAAAAATGTATTTCCTCAACTTCCGTTGCAATTAAACCCATCGTTGGTGCGTTACAAAACTAATTGAAGTCACGTTTATTATAAGACCTCGTTTCAAATATCGCGCATTGTTTATATTTATTTTGTCCAAGAAAATTAATTTAATGAAATATTTATAAAAAATGAAAATCAAGAGAATCACTGCTATTTTAAAAGAAATAATGATTGTGCAAAATGATGAATCGTAGACGGAAAAATTTAACGATAAGATTAAAATTTTTAAATTTCTAAGTCTTTAAAACATGAATCACTATAAATATTATAAAATACTTTGATAATATTTTTTTTTTATTATACAAGAATAAATAAATTAAAGAAGTAACAATTCAATATAAATTTTTAGGTGCATTGACATATGAACACCAGGAAGTAAAGCGGAATATTCATGTAGTTTATCATTTGCGCTTTCAACGAAGTATTATAGAAAGTATTTTATTCAAAATTTAATTACCATAAATTTTTTAAACAAAAACTTTCTTAAAAAGTTTTTTTGAAAAGCGTTTTGGTTTGATTTAAGAACTCATTCAACCTTCCGCACAATTGTTCGATGTCCGCATAAATTTAAAAACAAGCATGTTGAGTAATCACAAGGTGTAGTAAGAGACAAACAGAGGAACGCGATACCACTCGTTAGAAGAAATGCGCTCATGTAATTTACAGTATCTGGAAATTTGAATTTTGCAAATAAAACTTTATCTTGATAAGTGGTAACAATGACAACGAAAAAATAACAATTTAAATTGTTCGTTTCACGGCTTAATTCTAAATTAAGTAAATTAATAATGAATGAGATATTTTAAATATTTGTATTATTTATTAAAACTAAAGTAAAAGGCATTTTTCTCTTTTGATTTCATTTAGAGTCATTTTTTTCTTATACCGCACTAAAAAGGGCGCGTATCCATATTTATAGGAAAGTTGCGAGTGGCAATCACTTGTTTGCATCATCGGGTTTGATCGGCATTCAATTATAGGATATGAGTTTTACCCTATTTACTTTTGCCATCGATTCATTGGGATGACTTTCTCCGAATCTCTTGCGCATTCTCACGTTTGAGCAGAAGAAGAAACATTAATTGTATGACATTGGTTGAATTACGAAAATCGGAAAATTTAATAGTAATAAGAGCATTACTTTGTATTGTTAGACAATATTATATAAAATATAGAGGCATTTTGGCTCGTTTATCACGTATAAGTACAACGAGTCGCCGATTAATTTAACTATCGATGTGTATAAAAATTTATATATTGGTAACTGTAACATTTTTTTATTGAGTATAGCGTTATGTAAAATTCAATATAAGTATAAAACATGTAATTTATTCATAATTTAGTTCACAGTAATCTCATTTACATGCCGTTTATATTAGTATGTAGGATAATAACAATAATTTATCGAAAATACTAAAATTTTATAATATGTTATATGCAAAACATAATTTCCTTAAAAGAATTCGAGGCGATATTGCGGTTTTGTTATAAAAAAAATATAAATTACGCGCATTTATATGAATATTAATATTAATACATGTTTACATTAATACTATATGTTAACGTAATTAATAAATGATAATATTTTAATTATATAAGCGTTATTAGAAATAAATAATCTAGATTTATCGTAGGAATTAAATAAAATTTCTAGTATATAAATAAGTCAAGGTATTAAGATTTTGAAAGTTATTTGATGGAATGAATTCTAGGTTAATTTTATTAGTTTTCTGCAATGGAAAGACGCATCGAAGAAAACTTAACGAATCGTTTGCCTTACATTTTTAGAACAATTGTTAATGCAGTGTATTTTAAAGATTTAATTACTAGATAGTAATTATATAAAAAATTAAGTAACAAATTAACTAACAAAATTCATCTAAGCTATCTTGAATAAAATTATTCTTGTTACATTTAAGTTCGTGTTATTTCCTACTTAAAAAGTTTACTGGTGAATGCAGAATTATTCCTACTATCACTTAAAATATATTTAATATTTATTATTGTATCGGACTGATTATAATCGTATGGCTGGTTACTATTCGACTAGCGCGGTATTATTATATGGTATAATTGGTCTACTTATTATGTAAATGATTAAGAAAAAGATAAGGTAAAGAGCGATTGAAAAAAAAGGCGAAGGTAAAAACGACAAAAGTGAATAAAAAGAAAGCTCATAAGAGTAGGTGAAATAAAGAGTGTATATAGCAAATGTTTGCACGCCATGTTGGTTTCTACCACTTTCATGCGTGCGTGTTCGTGTATGTATGTTAAGTGCTTATAAGCGGTGCAACATTGTCGGGGGGAAAAACGTCGAATCTGAGCCATAATGACTTCAGTCGCATTTTCTTTTTTTCTTTCTTATACTTCTTTCCTTCTTTTTGATACTCTCCCTTTCGAAATAATAATTATTTAATAGTCTGTCGAAGACAAGAATTTTATTCTTCTTTATTTTTTTCTTTGTCTGTCTGTCTCTCTCTCTCTCTCTCTCTCTCTCTCTCTCTCTCTCTCTCTCTTTAATTAATATTGTAAACTTCGTTTTTTATGCTTGTTTCATTCGTATCTATCTTAGCTTTTCATTCTGTGGTTTAACTGAATCTGTAATTTAAATTAATCAATATTGATTCATGTCTTTTATTCTCATTTTTATTAGATTTCTTTCAAATGGCATGTATTTGTCATTTTGTAAAAAATTTTTTAGATTTCTATTTATTGTAATTCAAACAAATAATACAAAATCAATTTTTTATCAATCACAAAAATTTATTAATAAAATAAAAATTAATAAATTTATTGATATAATATGTGAAACGCACATTAAAAATAACGATAATTTACTATCTAACATATTATACATAACCCCTGATCGATAAATAATAGTCATTTATTCGGAACAAATTAGTATTATATGTAATGTAAATAGCTATAAATATAAAGAACATAAATACATATAATTATTATAAATTATAATATTAAATTTTTTAAATGAAATTTAGAATTTATACAAATTTATTTAGTCGCATTAAATTAAAGAATTAAAAATATTATTTCCATAAAATTTGTTTATGATTTTGATAATGTCACTTTAAATTTCTTCGCTTTTTTAAATAATAAATATACGTTATAACTTAATTATTTTTAACGTATATTATTTTATACGATATATTAATAAATTAAGAAAAAATAAAATAGTAAAATCATAAAAGCTACTATTGCAATATTTTTTATATAAAAATTAATTTTATTATAAATTAAAATACTATCAACAATTACATGAATTAAAAATATACACATTATATTATTTAATATCAGAAAGTAAAAGTATACAATACAAATTTTATTAAATTAATTTACATTAATTTATGATAAGATTGACAAACTAAAAATAAATTTCATTAATATTTTAACATTCAGATCTTTGCAATATTGTATCATTATATAGTTTTTGATATTTCACATTTATTATGACATTATTATGACATTATTATGATCGATTTTTAATGTAACTTTTATAAATTTTCTTTATTCTGTAAGTAATATTTGAAATATAGAAATTAATAAAAATTAACAAACTAGTAATGCAAAATTAAATGGGCATTATTTTACACTTTTTACCAGTAGATTATAAAAAAAAATAAAAGTATTTTTAGGCTACAAAATTTTAATCAATATGAAATAAATAACAAATATAGCATCTAGTTGTAGCTTTCAAAGTACGATATTTTAACTTTAAGAGATTACAACATTTTCATAATACTGTGAATAAAATTTTTGAATCGTAGATATATTACATATATTCGCTTATAATCATTTACAACATAATAACTTTAGTTTATGTATCAATGTTAATTGATATATTAGAAAAGTATTTACTGGATATAAGAAAAACAAAAATTAAAAATCGTTCTAAAAGATTCTTTTAAGTTTGAAAATATGGAATTTATAGATTCTTCTAAATAAATCAGTAAGCAGATTTAGGTATGATGAATAAAATCAATTATCAATATAACAGTATGAATTAAAAAGAATACGAGATATTTTTAAAGTGTAATTTATAATATATTTTTTTTTCAATAAAAAATCATCAACATATTTGAAAGATTTAAAACGCTATGCAGATAAGCAAACATGATTTGTTAAGCGCTTCGAGAACTATCTTTCCATCAAAATGGAGATTCAACTTTCAACAAAGTTTTTTTGCAATTAAGTTCGTATATGCGTCTTACTTTTTAACCATGAATTTTTTCAAGGAGCTCTATGAAAAGCCATGAATTCCTTTTGCAGAGTTAGTCAACATTATGTACATAGAGAAAGATCGGCAGTAATTAATTCCACGTTACATGCGATATTTCATCATTATTCATCTTTCTCTAGTTTTCTTTCATGCTGCGTTCTCGATTGCAATTTTTTGATATTTTTTCTCGTTCGTGCAGACACTATAGGTGTTAGTGTATACAAGAGTCGCTTTCGCGTGTTGGCGCCAGTCAACGGATCTGTATAAATATACAATATATGTACAGAGAAATTTTCGAGGTGTGCGTGTATGCGTCGGTGTAAATAGATGTAAGAACTACTTATAAAGTGACTTGCGTTAATGCTATCGTTTCTCGACGTCTCAAAAAGGTAAAACGACGAAAACGACCATGGTTTCGGTTACAGCTATTACTGAGGTTGCCAGAATTGCCTCTTCTTTATTCTATTTCAGTTCCTAAATCCGATTCCGTATATGAAACAAGATATTTTGATTATTTTCATTTATTTGCTAGCCAGGCTGTTATTTTAGTTATGTGATAAATCAATGCTAGGCATCAGAAATTTTTCGGAAATCAAATTCTTCTAGAATTTATGTGAGCGAGAGAGTTACTTCAAAGTCGAAGGAAAGTTTGAAGACTTGAGTAATTGTAAATTATATTCCATGCTACGTTGGAATGTGCTACAGGTTTTATTTTAAAAAATTTTTATTTTTAATCAAGAAAGCTTAAACTTGTAAGTCTACTTTTTAATATCCCTATCATTTTTAAAAGAAAATTGAAAATTCATTGTAATATTTGAAAATTCTGTTATAGGTGTACCTTAAAATTCGTTTAAATATCGCAATTTATTATTATTTTCTGTAACATATTTTTAGTGGAATATTTTATGATTAAAAATAAATTCATAAAATCGATTCAATCGTTTATCTTGTTATTTTATTAATTTCAAAGAAGCTAATCCTTTGAATACATTTAGTTATGTATTTAAAAATTCTAATAAGTTTTACCGCTGCAATTGAAAACAAAAAATTATCTATTATTTTGAGGAACTATAGTTCATGTAAGATATTTAAACCTTAAATTAATAAATATATTTATTACGTAAGCAAAATTTAACTAATGATTACACATAAAAATTTGTCCTTCTTTTTTAATTTTAATAAGAGCATTATTAATTTTTTTTTAAACAGAATATTCAATTTATTTAAAAATATAATATTTTAAATATATTTTGTAATTTTTATATGGTTAAAAAACATTTTGCAAAACATTTTTTAAAAAATTCTTAATAACCCTACGTTATTTCTGAAAATATTAACTTTCCTTAAAAAAAATTGATTATCCAAAAATTATAAATTTTATGTTTCAATGCCTAAAATATTTAAAATATATTTTTTGATCCTCAATGATGATCTTTCTCAAATAGTATAGCATGTATTTAGAATTTTTTTCTATACATTTATAAATTTACCAACAATTTCTTATTTATATAATTATTGCAAATTACTTACATTTCCTATTAACTTATTGTGAATATATAAAAAGTACCATTAATACGATACATTTGAGTAGTGCTACCAACAATACATCGATTGCTTTACAGTGTATCACAGATTACTTTATATACTAATTATCCGTTTGGAAGATATATGCATAATTAATTAATTATCATCTACTTGGTCCATTTAATCATGGTATTATTTCAATTACATGTTTACGTGAAATAGCACTATTAATTTTACTATTATTTAAAACATGAAATTAGTAGTAAGTGTACATTTAATCGCATAAATATTCTTTTTTTGAAATTATAAATGATTTAATTATGTTAAATTTTTTTATTATTTTTAGAATGCTAATAATGCATTTTCTATTTAAAAAATGATTTAAAAAGAATATTATTATAAATTAAAGAACCTAAAACAATTAAGAAAATATTATTAAAAAAAAAATATCGTATCAAGATTTTTTATGTTGAAAATACTTAAAGACTTAATTTTATTATAAAATTGATACAATCTATAAATTATTATTAAATAAAAATGTCTACATAATATATATATTTAAATAACATTGACTGTTTATTCTTTTCAAAATATTATTTCTCTTATCTCATCTTACTCTCTTCTCTTTAATTGTACTTGATGATCTTTATTAAATTAAGAAATATTTTTTATATGCATAAAGAATCAATATACAAAATGTATTAATACCAGCGAAGAAAGTTAAATAATGAAGTTGTGAAAGTCGTTAACGAAAGAGTTTGAGATTAAAAAATTATGGTTTTATTAGATATTTAATTCTATGATGTTATTTATTTTGATGCAGTTAATTATAAATATAGAGATTATGAAAGCATTAATTATAAATGTTTATTTATTTGGTAAGATTTCAGAAAGTAAACTCATAGATTATATAAGTATTAAAAATAATTATATATTATTAAACATAAGTTAAATTTATAAATAAATTTATTAAAGAAAAGAGCGCACAAATTAAGAAAATATGACAGATTGTAATAAAAGCAGTTCCTCATTTCTAAATGCTTCTTACAATTTAAAATCGCGGGTTCGAGTAAAAGAAAATCTGAAACATCAGTATCTTATAGATCAAAATCTTGAATTATAAAAATAGTTCTGGTTATGTTAATTTTGCTGTAAATCAATAGTAAGCGCTTTCATTAACGATTTCTATAAATTGTCTTACTTTAAATAATCTTCCTACTTTAAATAGAAATTAATAACAAACTACGAATTCCTAAGTAGTTATTGAAATTAGTTGTACGGGTATGCAAAAGGAAAAACTAGGAGGAATCCAATACTGAATTTTGGAGATGAACAAAATACTTAGTGTGATTGTTATTTTTTATAAACGGTGATCGATTACTTTTTCGTTAGTTTTTACCAGTGGTCCAGGCGTTTTATTTGATTTTCACATAATGAGAAAACTTCAACACACTTAAGACGGTGGTAAGTAACTTTTTGTCTAAAAAATAATATTACTACATTACTATTAAAGAGTGTTGCATGTACAAATATTGTATCTTTAGAGTGTTTAGGATTCTAATTTTTCCCGGTCTGTCATAACGAAATGAAGAAATTCGATTTCATAAAGCGAGAGTTGACAGACCTACAATTATCATTTCAATTTAAGAATTTCATTATATTTATCAGTCTCAGTCTTCGGACTTCCAGAGATACTTCGATCACACTGTCTAGACTTTTAGTTGCCACAGATGACTGTAGTAGCAAATCTAAAACATATATCGGCTTATAAAAATCATAATTATCTTACTTTGAGTTATATACACGAATACCGGAATACTATTATTTCGATTTTATCTCATACTTAGTTTCATAATTTCTTCAATAAATTAATAAATATATTTACGTTTTGAAAAGTAAAGTTGTAATTTTACAATATTTTTCTAGATTATTTTTGCAAAACTCATTAAAAATCTTTAAACTACTATTAATACACATAATGAGTTTGAATCCTTTATGGAAATTATTCTTGAAAGTTCATCACATTAAAAATACACTGATATCATTCTTTTTTATTTCATGTTTTTTTTCTATTTCCAAGTTAAAAAACTTATTAAATAAAATTAAATTTTATTGTTGAAGTAGTCCATCTTGAATTATCTGTATCACTGATGTTGCCTACATTAATAATTTAAACAAAGTATGATTTTCTGTCATTGATTCCAGTAAAATTTGAATATTATTTTAGGTATCATAATGAATCAACACAAAAAATATCATTATGTTTAATGTTTTCAGTTTTATAAATAAATCCTACATTAGTAATATATATGTATATATAATCAATATCGTTTTATTTTTAAATTACTATTGTAAAATTATTACTATAAAAATCAAAATTTAAAAATATTATTTTAAAAATAAAAACTTATAAAAAAAGTTCTAAACTTATAAATTTAATTATTATCAAAATTTGCTCAAAAACAAAAAAGATATATAAAAGTTTCAGTACATAAATATTTGAATTTTTTATTATACCACTTTTAAGTAAATTTTGAGTTATAATTAAAAATTGCAAACCTACATTAAAAGTAAATCTTAAGTTTAGATTTTTTAAATATGTGCACTTATATTCTAATCATTAATAAGTAGAAATGTTATTTGATGTATTACTATTTTATTTTGTTATTATTATTTTTTTATGCCTTACGAAAGATTCATTAAGAATATCTAAAAATTGATGGTTATAATCTACTTAAGTAAATTATTTACACAGATGAAAGTTATTCAAGTTATGCAAATAAATTGATGAAGTTATGATAAATTAATTTTATGCAAAATTATGAAATCACACTTATTATATCTTAAAAAAATATCATAATTGATCGTATAATAATATTCTTCACTTTCCTCTATATTTATAATTATGAGAGTATAATACAATATTATTTTCTTTAATAGTTTATTTTGATACTTAAAGGTATATTTATGACTTTAAAGCTTCTAATTTTTTGATTTAAAATAATTAATAATTTTTATTAATATCACAATTGTATATTGCTTATTATACATTTCACTTTTTATGTTGTATCAAAAATTTTTATAAAAACTGTTATAAAAAAATAATAATATAATGTATTTATATAATTATAAATAAATCATTAAAAAATATTGTTTGATACATTTTTTATTTTAATTTCTTAATGTTAATTATGAAAAATTCATGAAAATAATTTGATTTAATAAAGTCAGTATTATATGGTATTCAATATTATTATTTTGATCAAGATGATTTAATTTTTCTTTTCATTGAAATTTGTTTAGTATAAATTACATACAAATTTTTTTATCACATAATTATTTAATATAAAAACTATTAATTTATGTCATTTTTATAAAACTTCCAAAATATCATTAAAAAAATTATTTTAAATATTAGTTAAAAAAAATTTGTTTAAAAGTATTTTAATTAATATATTTAATTATTTTTATTTATTCTTTAGATCATGATATTCGTCATTGCAACTTTTTAAATTTAAATATATTGTTAATAAATTATGCTTAGCTTAAATAAAATTTTTATTCGAAACTGATTAGACAAATTACAATTCGCATAATGAAAGAAATTCATAGTATCTTAATTTTAATATTAAAAAAATTCATTTAATATTTCTTCTTCTTAATATATTACTTTAAAGTATTATAAAATAAAAAATAAAAGAAAAATGATCGGTATTTATTATATATACATACTTTACATATTTTCAAATCTACATTACAAATCGATAACACAATTTGTAGATATTTCTAATCAATTTCTTAATAATAAAATAGATTGATTGAGAAACGAATTTAAAGAAAATTAGATAGAAATTATTTTCAACAAGATCAATGCAACACATAATTCATAGTTTCGTTATGATATGAATTGTGAGGTTCGCGATATAAACCAAACGAGGAGAAGCGCCAATGTTAATTAATGTCCTGAGAGCGACAATCATATCCAGGGGCGATCCTCGAGCAATGATTGATAACGAAGGACGCGCTCAGATAACCGCAATGTTTTGGCTTGGAGAATCACAAAAGCGAAACGCACGAGTCAAGGATCAATATATTAGCGAAATCGGAGCGTGAAACGAGCGTCACGTACATCACTTCGCGCGCGACATAAGCCGCGGGGACTCGTAGAGCTAAGCACGTTTTCACGTGCGATGGCCTCGCGTGCGCGTGTCATAATGACCACACTCGCCACGAAGATCCATTGCATAATTAAGTAGAGCTGGAATGTTCCACGGGTTCTTCACGCTTCGCCCCTCCGATCACCGTGCGTATCCTTGGTCAGAGCGCATGTTTTCTCTGGAAAAATGACTGGCTTCGCTTTTCCGGGACTAGCGCGTTCGCTAAGTGACCAGTTCACTTTCATTAAATCTATAATTTTGGACTTATCCGCAATATTTTCACGTGAGAAAGTTGACTGATAGTTTTCTGGCTTACGTCAGCTAGGGGAGCTATTTTTAACGAGCTAATGTTTGCACGATCATGGAACGGATAATTGATGCTTATGAAAGACAGCTTCGATCGTATTGATCTAAAATCAAAATTTGTTAGCACCGGCACCGATATGGGCCTATCTCTACGAAATAGTCATTCTTATGTCAACCTACTCTGTAAAAATTTGCAGAGTAAAATCGCTTTTATATTTATGGAACTGATTTTCTACGTGTGTAATAATTTCTCTTAAACCGAGGAAGCTTTCTTTCCTCCCTTGGTAACAAACTGACAGCCTATTTTACTCAAATTCGATAATTATTTCTTACATTTCTATAATCCATACCGATTTCTTTCATTGTTAAAAGAATTTTTTAATTCTTTTGAATTTGAAGTATAAAATCAATTTACAAGTTAATTATTTTTATATAAATTTTCCATTTCATAATAAATTTATTGATTATACAAAAATAAATTAAAAAGTTTTATGAAAGTTAAGAATAAGAATCATCGTAAAACTCATGAAAGCTTTACTTATATAATTTTTCTTTTTAAATTATTCCCTTGTTCCGCAAACATTTTAAATAAGGATCTTCGGCATTTTAATTAATTTCTACTATCATTTCAAAATATGATAAAGTAATAGGCTTTTTTAAAAATACCATTATTTCTTAAATATTTACAATATTATTTGATAATGAAATTCTAATAATCTTCTTTATAATAAAAAATCTTTAAACATTATTATCTTTGCGGCGAATTTTCATCCTAATTTTAAATGGATACTGCGAAATTTCCGAAAAGATCTTCATTGCCATCAATGTCAATTTTTGGCTATGATAAAGTGCATCGAATCAGAAATGCTTTAATGAATATTAAATCTGTATAATTCAGAAAATAGTACAAAAAATTGAAACTTTTCTTGTTTAAAAATGCAGTTGTATATCATTAGAATTATTTTCTATAATTTTTATATATTTACAACAAAACACTCAATATTTATATAAGTGATGAATAAACTATGTAAATTATAAAAAATATACTTATATTTTCCACTATTTTCAAATATAATTATCACTGTATTTCAAAAATGCTTTTAAAAATATTTTCAAGCAAATCAAATTAAATCAATCAAATTTATTAAAAATAATACAAGAAAATATTATTTAAATTATATGTTTGAAAATGAAATTGAAATTATTTTTTTAGGTAATTGTTTAAATATTTTATTAAAAAAATATTCGATATTAATGGTGGGTCATCAAAATGTATGTAAGTAGACCTTAAATAATTGTAAAAAAAATAATCAGGAAAAATAAATATTTCGTTTGGATGAAGCGAAATTACGCTTTTAATTTAAAAACCATGGATAACAAAAATAAGCAGAATCAAATAAAACACCACTATTTACTTAATTATTTTCTATATTTTACCGCAGGCAATACATATTGCTTTTTTATTTCGGTACAAAACTAAATTGAAATATAAGAAATAATAGAAGCCCGGAAATGTTTGATCGAGTGGAATTCGTCGAATTTCTCAAAGCACTTAGAGCGTTACACAAATCGTCGTCCTCTGGAGGAATAAAAACAAAAAAGTGATTAACAAAAATAGTGCCGTATCCTGACAAACATCATTCAACGGTCCTCGAAACATAGGCAATTTACGCATGCCGTACAAGTTGAACCCATCGCAAATACAAAACGCGATGAATCAGCGTCGCTCGACCGTCGCTTAACGTCGATCGTAACGGCACGTAAGAGTCCCGTACAAACTACAAAATTATGCTAATCCAAGTGCGGCCCAACTAAAGAATGTTACGAGCGTGAAAATCGTAATCGGCGTAATCTGGCCGGTGCTCGCTGCACTTCTGGGACGCAAGATGGACGGCGTTCTCCAACGAAGAAAGGGAATCGGCTTCGGCAACCATATTTTTCTCTTCCTTGCCAAAAGAGAAAGTGAGAAATAGTCATTGGAATTCATCGCTTGCCTTTTCATTCGATTTTACACTGTGTTTCGTGAGCAGAAGGGCGCAAGTACTTCAACGCGTCGCTAAATCCTCCTACGTGGGATCCCTTGCTTCACTGAAAGAGTTTCGTTTCAAGATTTACTTTTTTAATGATGAAAAAGTAGCTTTTAAAAGTGGAAAACATTTTCGAGTTATTTCTAAACTCAATTTAACAATTTTGATTAAAAACTATTAATATTAACTTTAAAACTTAAACTGTACATTCTGAAAATTAGACTTTAATTTATTTAAAGTTAAGGGTAAAAAAATTAAAATTAAGTAAATTAAATAGTTTTCATTTAAATATTATTCTATCAGAAATGATTATTTACAAGTAGAGTATCAAATATTTGGTGAATAAATTTTAATGTAACGTGAGAAACGAAAATGAATTTTTCATGATTAATCAAGATTAATGTTTAATTCGTTCATTGAGTTAATTCGAAATAACAAACTGATATTAATTGCTATAAAAAAAGGTTTCAAGGTTTCATTTAAAATATTTATTCTGCTTATTTGTATTAAGTAAATTAAGTAGGTAAAAAACTTTAAATAAATAATCAATTTCGATTTTTTAATAACAATATACTCCATACATCTAGAAAAGAGATTTCTTCGACAAATATTCCATGAGTATTTAACTATTCGTGCAATATTTTAAAAAATCTATGTTTTCTTGAAACGTATTTCGTTTTAGCTTATTTTCAAAATTTTAATAGTCAATGCTAATTCTTCAAGGCAATACAAATCACTTTGTTAAAACAATGTCTTTGATCTAGTACATAAAATAATCACTTTTTTATTTAAAAAAAAAAAGAAATTACAATTACAAAAAAAATATATACCTACTAAATTATAAATATTTATCTTTTATTCACATTAAAAATAAATAATTTAATAATTTAGCACACAAAGTATTTTTTATTTGAAATTGCTATAAATAAATTACAATTAAAAGTAAATTCGATTTTTTAAATTAATTTTTCTTTATAATATATTTTGTATATATAATTTGGTAAATTAAAGAAAAAATTTACTTATCTCGTTATTTAACAGTACAAGATCTTAATGTTATATTTTATCAAATATTACATTTTATATCACATCCAGAAATTAAAAAATGAATTATGAACACAAATATAACTTAGATCAGAAAAAATTATGTTTGTTTTAAAAAAAGCAAGAATAATTAATTGTAAATATAAGAATTAAATATTAATAATTAAGTTTAATGGTATATTTAACTCAGAAATTTAATAAGTATTAAAAAACCCATCGTTTGGTAATTTCTCCAATTATATAAGTATGAATATTTTCAAAAGATTGTTAAAAAGATGCAAGTAGATTCGATTTCGCTTTCATGTCACTCTCGATGTACATGAGAATATTTTTGAAAAGAAAAGGATGGAAAGTATTGTTTTTCTAGTATAGTTTACGGAATTACCCAAACTCGTAGCAAATCAATTACTTCTGGTCACATTCAACTTTTAATGTATAACATTGTATGAAAATGTATAAAAGTATAATTTTACTATCGAAAATTTTCTTGAATAAATTTAAAACTTTACATCAAATCAGAAGGATGGGAGATCAAAATGGAAAATAATATATTTCTTGTTGATAATCAGAATTATTGTAAGACTTTGCGAACAAGTTAAACAATTTGGTACGTTTTAAGAAACAAATTATTCATATTGGATAGTGCACTTTTTGCCGTAAGCGAGAGCAACCAATTGTCCAATCGATCGACAAATGTATGGGCGGCTCACTCATTTGAAAGCCATGTATGCTACATTCGCGATTAACAACAGCTTCGGCTCTTACGTATAACTACAATCTATCGAATTCGGCCTACAAATTTGAAGCTCTGTTAACGTACTTGTATGTATGTTTGCGAAGAATTTCCTATTCACATATTATAATATTAATGATCAGTTATTGGAAGTATAAAGTAAATTTACTCAGCTATGTATCCGATTATTTTATTTTTAATGATAAATTTCTTTCTTATCTATATATAATATAAATACCTGAGGACTACTAATTAAATCCGTAGATTCATAAAATTATTAAAAATTAAATGGTTAAAAGTATTGAAAAAAGAAAATTAAAGGAAAAAATTTAAAAAATGGATTTGAAAAGAAATAAACAATATAAACACTTACCTTGATGTAAAAGAAATATGAAACATTTAAATGATCGACATTTAAAATTATTTATCGAAAAAATTAATTTTCTATCAGTATTTTTCAAAATCATTTATTATGATATTAGAAAATACAATTAAAAATAAAAAATTAGAAATTTTTTAAATGAAATTTTTTAATTATTTACGTAACGATTAATGAAAATCATATGATTTATAATAATATATTTATATAAAATAAAAAATTATTTGATTTTCTTAAATGTTTCTTAGAAATTATCAGTGGAAAAAATTTTATTGAGTAATTTTCTCAATTTAATTTTTGGAGGAGAATTAAAACATCATTGGAAATTTTCCATTTTATATAATTATCTTTATGCGTTTCAAATATGAAAGAAAATGAATAAGTACCCGCTTTTAAAAAACATACATTAATTTAGAATGGAAGTACATAATGTAATTTCAAAAAATGTTTGAACATAAAATTATTATGAAATTATTCTCATTAACTTGCAAGTTGCTTTAAATTATATTATAGAATTCAAGTTTTTGTATAATTCAAAAGTGGTACTATTGGTATTTTCTTTAGTTAACTTATAAACGAGAAAAAATTCGTTATATTTATTTTCAAATAAAATATATTACATATAATAATAATTATTATAATTATATATAAATTTTTTATAACTCTGTACTTATTTTTTACTTATCGATAAAGGAAATACTTTCTTCTCTCGTGTATCTCAGTAAGGAAAAACTGAATGAGGAACAAAAAATAATACATGTTAGAAATAGTAATAAATATAATAAAAAAACCATTAAAATATACAATAATATCAATTATTGCACAAGTTAGACAAACCAAATTAGAATTATAGGAGACAACTTGTGAACATAAAATTTGTATGTTAACATTTATACAGATTTACTAGTTGTTACAATTTTTTTAATGTGAATAATTCTTATGAAATTATAAAAAATGCGAATAATTTGAGGCAGTTTTTCAAAATATATGTTTTAGCTAAATGTATTGAATGTTTAAAAAAATAAACTACTTCATATCTTTAATTTATGTATTATAACACTTATGGATTAGGTAAATAAAACTTTTTATTAAATATTTTATTCAAGATAGTTAAATATATTTTTAGTTTATTTTTAAATATATATTTATTAATGAAAAAATATAATTAAATAGAAATTAGTCTTAATAATTTATTACATTTTTTATTATATGTTAATTGTCATATATTATATAATATTTGTAAATTGCTTCATAAGTTCAGATGGAAGTCTCTTGTAATTTCATAACTATTTTATCTATAGAAGTAAGGAATAACTTTGCTAATCCATATATACACTTCATTAACTATATAATTATTGAAATTTTAAGTTTTTCTAATAAAGCATAATAATAATTTTCACGCTGTTGGATAAATTTAGATATCTATTGTACAATACTCTATTCTACAGCGTAATTTTAAATATACAAAGTCTATGTAATTATGTAACTTTCTAATAAATACTACAGCTATTTTATTTGAATTACTCTTACTCACTGACAAGCAGCAATGTCGTTTTTATATACCAACTTTCATTATTTTAAATGAAATTCGAAATGTTTAACCTACTTTATTAGCGTATATGAATGTTATGTCGTGTATGTGCGTACAATCTAGCATCTGTGCGTTCGCACAACTTTTCTTATACTCACCTAGAGCAGGGAGATTTTAATAATTTTTGATTGACGCATTGTTCACAATTTTTGTAAATTGGTTAGTGTTTTGGAAATTTTTAAATTAAATTTTTGAAAATTAATTTTTGGATATATAATTTGTTTTTGAGAAATTTTTTTAATATTACCATATTTTTTACGTAAAAAATTATAGTAGTAGATACATTTACTAAATGTGCGCATGTACACACATCAAAGAAACAGATAAAAAATATTATATGAACTATCGTTGAAAATACGAAAAACAATCGTTGTTTTACTTAAGAGGAAACAATAATCGTAAAAATAAGAGATTATAAATTCGTTTATCGTTTGAAACGTGGATTTTTTTATTCTATATTTATGTCTCTAATAATTAGTTGAACTATGCAAAAATTTTAATTCAGCTATTCTATATTCTTACTCAGTAACTTACATATCGCAGACATACTAGATTAACGTATACGTATATGACTGTAAATTCTGAATATGATAACAGTTCATATGCATTTTTAAAAAAAGTCTGAGGTTTGATTTAAAGTATGTCATGTGAAGATCAATCGAATATAGAATTCTTATTACTTTCGTAATCTTAAAGTATTTTAAATATCACTTTTTGCATTCATATATTTGTTGTATTTCTCTCTTTATCTAAAATAAAGAAAATTTGCTATTAAAATAATTAGAAATATACAAAAATTGCATTTTTAATATACTTTACCAAAGATTCATTTTAAATTTTTTTGCCAACAACTATCCAACTATCTACTATTCTAAAATAAAAGTACTTCATTTTTCAACCATTTTTTATACACACTTAATAAATTGCTAGATTATTATTATTGTTGTTGTTTTAATAAATATCTAAATTATTCAAGTAAAGTTAAAAAAATTTTGTTCTATAAGGCTTATTACATATTTCATTTTTCCGTAAACAAATTTTATAAACTTGCTTTAAAAAGAGTCAAACGAATAAAAATTTACACAACAATCTCCACAATGATCCCTCATGAATCTCGATTTAGAAATTTTACTATATAAAAAGTGTGTTTATAACCACTGTGCATATGTATAAATTTATTGGCATACGAATACTTTTTTTCCACGAAGAAAAACCATAAAAATGACAAAAAATTTTTCATTTATTCAATATTCTATATTTTTATTTCAATAAATAGTACATAAATATTTTTAATTTGTCCTTAAAATAAGCACAAAACTTTCATAAAGAATAAAAATATTTAAAAAATTTTCAATAATTAAATATTTGTAGAAAATTATACAATAAATAAATAGTAAATATAATTATAATTATAAGTGTTATATTAAACGAGTTTAAACTATTAGCAGTTCTATACATTTATATGTGAATCAAAGTGAAACCTTATGATTTACCAATAAATACTAAATAAATAATAACGACAAATATCATAATAAATATATTATTTAATCATTCAAAAAATGATATATTTTTAATAAAATATATTATAACTAAATATGCATGTGTGTATGTGTGCACGCGCATTTGTATGCGTTTGTTTATTTTTTTGTTTGTAAATATACGAAAGTATTGAGTTTATTTGAAAAAATATTTTTCTTTAATCTATAAATATATTTTTGAAAAATAGTATAGTATTTTTATTATTTAATTACATATTATAAAAGTTTTAATATTGTTTTACTTCTAAAATCAACAAGTTAAAATAAATAACATTACCCCAATTAATAATGAAAATTATCCATAATAGCCTAAAGCCATGTTTGTATGTATTTAAGTTTGGTAAGTAGAAGTTTTCTCAAGAAAAATACCTCTATTTCATACACATAGTAATAAATGATTGTTGTAACGCACACTTGGATAATAAATTAGACAAATAATAAAGAAGAATTTGGCATTGTGCATCATTTTATAGATCGTTTTAGTTGTATAAAGAAAATAAAAAAATTATCGATATACGTAAGTAAATATAATAAATTATTAAATTTGAGGTTTATTATTGACAAATCGAAGCGCAACATTGGCGAAAGATAGAGGCTTAAAATAATCAGTTACGATCCAAATGAACGAGTTTAAAACTTTTTCCGAACAGAAAATTTATCCGAGAAGTGTATCAACAATTGCAGTCGAGATGCTTTGCATAAAAATAATTTTTCATTTATAGTTTAAACGATTTGAGTAGCATGGGCGTATTTAACATTTTTTTCGAAAATAATTACAAATTGTAGTATATGTTATATAAATAGATAGTTTAGGTCCTAAATAATTTTTGAAGATAAGTATATAGTAACTTATGCTTATGGATGAATCTGTGTAAAAATATATTCACCACTGAGCTTAGATTGTTTTTGTCGTCATCGGAAGAAGCTCGAAACTCGATTCCTCGGTTTCCTCGATCACTTGGGCTCCCTCAGCATTCTGGGCTTCCTTTACAGAAGCTCCGGGCACGTTTTCTGTCTCGGACGGCTTGGCGGGAGAGCTGGGCGAAGGTCGCCACTGATTATTATACAATAGCGGGCCCCACTCCGGTCGTCCGCGTGCCTGACCCGCTCTAAAATTCAGTTCCAGACTCACACGCGAGAAACTCGCGCACGCGTTCGCTCCTCCTTGCCCGCTCCTTGGTGGTAAGTCTACGCTGCTTGCGCCCTTCGACGATGTCAAACTGAATCCCGCTTCCCAGTGGTCAGTGCGTGCTGCCGAATATTCGTTTATAATACAAGCGAGAAGAATGCCGATCTAGTCTTAATGCAACCCAGGTACGCTTTTACTTATTGGTTCTTTTTTCTATTTTTACTCCGTACGGAATATTATTTTCCTTACTGATTCTTCTTTTGGTGAAAGTTATTGTTGTTATTTTTGTTTTTGTTTTTGTATTTGTTGCTATTTTGTTTTCAACAGAAACTCAACATTTGTTTATTATAAATACCTCGATGTTGACCAAAGATTTATTGAAGTTTTGGAACCTGTTTTCTTGCGCCCCTTGATGTAAACTATCATTCGTACTTTGATTTCATAGGCCTTAAATATCAGGATATACATTATCGTATCAAAAATGTTTTATAGCTTGTAATAAACGGTAAAGTAAAAGACTATAAATAAAGTATTGTAATTTCCGTTTTTTCAACATTCTTTATCATCGAAACTCATTGTTTAAAATTTTCAAACCATCTTTCATTTAATTTTAAACTTGACATGCCATTGTATATACACTTTATGACAAATCATCCTTTTGATATTCAAAAAATATTAGATTTTAATCAACTTACTTGGATATTTATTTTATTTTTTTCGAAAAACAATACCGTGTTAATTGCCGATTAATAACTAACGATAGATATATTGAATTTTACGGTTTAATTCTTGTTATTTCTATAACCTATGCCTCTTGCTCTACAATCTATAAGATTTAATTATAACTACTAAATTTTATTTTCATTACGCGCTAAGAAAATATTTTTTTAAATCCAATTATAATTCGTTTCAAAAGTAATATTTATACTTCTTTGGTATGGGTAATTTATGGGTGACACCTTCCTAGTCACGTATATTTGTAACTATTATATTTTTCATTTATTTTTTTTAAAAGCAAGAATTCTGTATTATAATGATCTTTTCAAATGATTTGCTTTCAATCTATATTTACTTCGTACTATACTTACAGAAATAAATTGAAATTAACCAATTAAAATAAATAGAAAATATTTTAAAGAATAATATTTTATTTCAAAAGTTTTATGTAATTTAATTATTTTAATCTTTTAATATCTTTATAATTTAATATATAATATTTAAAATTATTTATAAATAAATATATATAAATTTAAGTGAATTTACTAACTGTAATAGCAATAAATATTTGATTAAAATAAAGTATAATTTTTTATTTTAAAGTATGTTTTGTTAAAAATATTTTCTATATTAATCTAATTCAAACTCAAAACATTACCTAAAAGTATATGACTGTTTTTTAATTATTATATTTTTAGTTACAATTTTACTAAGCCATAATACTAATTTGTGATATATTAATTAATAATAGTTCTATATCAATCAAAAGATTAATGATGAATATAATGAATAATATAAAATATAAAAATGATTATCTAATATTAGACAAATTCAGTAATTTCTTGTATTAAATATATTTATATTATTTAAATTTTTAAATTTGTTTGCTCCATTTTGATATTATTTGTATAGATTTTAATTGAAATCACACATAGTTTTATTCTTAAAAAATTTACTTTTCAACGAGAAAAACTGGAAATTAGTTGTTAATGAAAAATTTATCTTTACAAAAAAGTGAAAATAGTAATCATAAGAAGAAATTTGTATTTACAATTTCGATTAGATTTTTAACACAAAAATAATAATAAAACATATAATTTTGTTTGGTATTAGACAATGATTTAATACTTTTAAATACTCTAACTAACGATTTAAAATAGATATATATATATTTATATATTAATGTTTATTTATTTAAACCCAATAAATACAATATATTGTTTTTTGATAATCATAATAAACCACTAATTTATATAACATATTGTTAAAATAGATAGACTATCAGCTAAAATGATTTGAAATAATCATTAAATAAGAATTTGCGGTTGATGAAAAATAAATTTACGTAATAACAGAGACTTGAGCAATAATTTCTAAAGGATTCCTTTATAGATAAAGTGGAAATGAATATTGTACGAGCTCTGATAATAAGTATTATTTAAGTGCATCTAAGTCTTTAATATATTTATATTTCATTGCTTTTCAATTAATAAGTAAGAGAATTCCTAAATAAAAAAAAAACGAAATTTGATTTTGTTACATGACAATCCTTCGTCATGTTGATTTTATTACTTAGTAATGAATTTATAATTTTAACCTAGAAGTGTTTTTTATTTTAGACACATGTAGATGTTTTATTAGATGATTTATGTAATGATTAATATTCGAAAAATAATATTTATTATTATTAATGATATCTGTTATTGCCTTTTAAATGTGGTTAAAATATATTTGTTAAATTAACAACCATCAATGAACAGCTGATATTTTTCACATCAAATCCTAAAATTTACTTAATAAATTAAAAAGCTTGTATAATTTAAAAAACATAAGCATCGATCGTTGAATTTCCTTTTATTTAAAATATTACTTATTAAATCTAAATTTATAATAATCTAATTATAATAAAATTAAATCCAAAACTCATCTTTTTAATACTGAAACTTGTAGTAGTTCAATTATAAATAAAAAACTTTACGTAAATTTTATTAAAATTTTATAAAAATAATACTTAAAAAAATAATCTTACTTTGAATATTACTTTTTAACAAAATATATTTCTGAATTAAGTTATATACGTAATTGGTAGTTACAATATAAACGGATAATTATTTAGATTATATTATTAAAATTTTTATAGTATAAAAATAGTTACTAAAAATACATTTATAAACATAAAAAACATAAAATATTTTTACACATATATAATTTTACGCATATATAATTTTAGTATCTATTTTTTAAACGATAATAAAATATTTTATATATTATAACTATCACAACAATTTTTCTATATCAAAATGAGGGTATATGCAAAATTAAATTTGTTTTTGATAGAAAATACGTTTTTTTTACATGTGTAGTATTTATTAATTAATTATTACAAATAATTTTGAAAAGTTTTAAATGATGTATTTTTTATTTATTTTATAATTTATAAAAATTAATTAAAGCAATTTTCTACCAAACTTTTTAGAGTATTTAAAAAAAAAGACTAGACAATAAGTTGAGTATTTCAGTAAAATAATTCTTAAATGTTTTCATATACTACTAAATCTACATTTGAATTTTTACTTTTTTTCTCAAAATTTGAATAATTTTAACAATTATCATTATGTTATCTGTACTTTTAAAATATAAAATACTGCTGTATCTTTTGAAATTTTTTTACTTATAAAAAGTTTAATTGTAATTTTTTGTAATTTATGATATGCTTTTATCGACATTTCATAGTACCAAAATAATATTTGTGATAATATTTAATCACATATATAATGAAAATTCATCGAGAGTTCATTATCAAATAGTAATCATTAAGTTATAATAATTTTTAAACTAATACAGCTGTAATAAATATTAAAATTTATTTGATAAAACTGAGATTTAGGCTTTGATTTCTAAAAATTATAGTAAAACAGATACTTAAAAACTGATAATTTATAAATTGAATACATGTTAAATAAAGTAAGCTATAAAAAAGATTCGAATTTATTTGATTAAGAAGTTCTAGAAAACAATATAAAAAACTCAAAAGTTTTTCAATTATATAAATCACATTACGTTTGCTTGAGAATAAAACTTTAATATATAGATTAAAAAATTTAATAAAACAGAATACATAAATAAATCAAAATCAAGCATAATTTTCTTTTTAAGTGCAGAATGAGGAGGAGAAGTGTGAGAAAACAAGGAAACTTGGAGAGCAAAGGAGCTATAGTTTTGCTCCTGGTAGCATTAACTCCTGTTATTTGCTCCGCCGGAATCCTGGATCCGTGGCAATGGGCGAGAAGTGACCGAATAGAAGTCAATATTCCCTGGCTTCCGTGTAAGTCATGATTCACAATAACCACTTTACAGATTTTAAAATTATGAATAATTTATAAAATTATGAATTTATTGATTTTTACAATTGTAATTTACTTTCAATTACAAAATCTGAACTCATTTTATTAAATTTGTTTCATATAAATGATCTAATCTTATTAGTTACATTAATATTAAAGTATATTTTCAAAACTTAATATTTTAACATTTTCTTAATTTGAAAATGTATAGTTTATCATCAAATAACTAGTGTAAATATTATATTAAAAATGATAATTTATGTAATGTTTGATAACAGAATAATTTTAATTAGAAAATATATTTTAAAACTCTATAAAAATTAATATGCTAGAATTAAATCAACATAATTATATTAAATTATCAATATTGAGCTTTAATTAAATGTGTATTGCTTATATTGTTAGATAATATTTCAAATTATATTATAAAAAACAATATTACGTTTACAAACTTTTGTTTAAATTAGTTCATAAAAAATAATAGGTTCTTTTAATAAAAATTTTTTAAATTATTATGATTTTTTTTTTAATGCTAAAGTTTTATATGTAATATATTATAATAAAATGTAATATATTAAAATAATCTATTTACAACAGAAAAAACGCTGAAAATTGAAGTAGTTTTTTTAATTACACACTTTTAAATATAATTGTTATATTTTCAAGTTGTTCTTATATTGTACAACATAAGGGTATGTAGGAGCAAGCTTATGGAATTTCGTGTAAGGCTAAAAAATATTGTTAAATAAAATATCTTGTATTCTTACGAAAACGAAAACTTTCAGTGAATATTTATAGAGAATATTTTTGAAAATTTTTAGTCGAAAACGAGACGCGCTGCTACGATGAACTTGGATGTTTAAACATCACTCGCAGCTGGTATCATCTTATCCATCGACCTCTCAACGTTTTTCCTCTACCTCGAGAAATCATAAATACACGATTTATTCTTTATACTATTGACAATCCTACTGAAGTAAGTTATTATTGAACATACAATGCACAAAAAGTAGAAGTCTTACTAATTATTTTACATCTTAATCGCTTTCCTATATAGATTTTTTTACTTTTTTATTCGATTATTTTCTTAATTTACCAATACATAAAATGCAATAAGTGATAAATTAATAAAAATTAGATTTTGTATATTAAGTAATTTAATATGAATTTGTTTCAATTAAGTACAACAACTATTCTCAATTGTTAATTAAATATTTATACGAATATTTCTCAAAATATTTAAAAAAAGTAATAATCAATTATAAAGTTACAATATGAACATATCACAAAGAAATAAACAAGAGAAACACTAAAAAAAATACGAAAAAATATTGATGACTAACATAATTATATAATAATAATGATATAAAAAATTTTCCTGAGTAAATAGACATATAAACAGACAACAATTAATATATAATTATAAAAAAAACACATAAAATTAAACTACTATCTAAGTAATCCGTAAAATCGTTAAAATTTTAATGATTGAATATATTCATGTATAAATAAATATAAGAGAAATACAAGAATCATAAAGAAATCGAATGTACAATTTTTTTATATTATCCATTTTTCGTAAAAATAAAAAATACAAAAAACGTTATAAAAAAATTTGTTCTCCCGTAATAAATTCTTATACACAAAAAAATCATAATTAAAACACAAAAAAACAAATAATATAAGACGGTGATTACTCTATATAACAGCATATTAGTTACAAGTTTATTATATGTACAATTATTGTTTATTATGATTGTAAAAAAAACAACATATTGTATAAATATTGTATAAATATTTATCGGATTCAAATAAATAAGCATTTGTAAAGACAAAATAAAATCGTATTTAAATTATCACATTCGTATTTGATTAGTAATTAAGTTTAATTTACGAATAGAAAGTTTTATGTAGACATAATTTAATTTTTTGATGCTGTTGTTGCATATGTCAGTTTTCAAATTTTTTAGTTTTGACTAAACTCTGATATATTATTGAAAATAGAATGGTTTTTTGTCAAAAACATTTGACTATGTATTATACATTTTTCCATAATTTTATATCAATATGATAAAATTTTGTACTAATTACTAATTATTATAAAAACTTAAATAAAAATATAAAATTTCATAATTAACTTTTCATATTAATGTTTTATGAAAACTTATCGTTCACAAAATTTATATTCACAAGTCATAATTAATGATTGTTGATTAAAATTTATTTTAAATTTAAATAAAATTAGCAGATTTATTAATCATTTTAAATCGTATTATTTTAGTTATTTTTTCGAATTACTTTAAACAAATTATTGATGAAATAGTAGTTTATAAAGCTTTCGATATTTTAGATAATTTGAATATCCACATAATTTTAAATAACTCAACTAAATTATAAAAAAATTTTTAAAATCGCATCCAACTTTATTTTATCAAAATTTTCTAAAAAAATTAAAAAATAAAAACATCTCTAATTTAAATAATAATTTATAAATAATAATAATAGAAAAGCAGTATAAGCTTTTTAAATAAACTATTCGAACATGCTTTATTGAACAATGATATTTATATCTATTAAAAAATAATTAAATTTAAAAAAGAAAAAATTTTATATCGAAATTATGTTTATACATTTATTCTTCAATATTACGTAGCAACTGATGAAGTACATACAAACGCACTATTATTGTCAATTCTCATTGCATTGATATTTGCTAAGCTTCATTCTTTTTACTCTTCAAAACTTTATTTGAATTATTCAAAATATAATTTTAATCAAGACTTATGGATATGATTAAAATATAAATATAAATATTAAATTATATTATTAAATTGTGGGGTACAAAGTATTTATCTTTTTATGTATGTAATAATAATCAAACATTAAAATTATCAAAGAATTAAAGTACTTAATATATAAAGAATTCTTAATTTATTCTAAATGAAAAGCTTTTCGCTATTTTAAATTATAATATGTAATATAACAATAAATAAATCATTAATTTAATTAATTTTGTAAGCACAGTGTTTGTACGAATTATAAATATATTAAACCCTTGGATTTTTTGCAGGGCCAAGTTTTAATTGTAGGAAAGGATAAATCCATTAAACGTTCAAATTTCAGCCCGAAGCGAAAAACTAAGTTCATTATACATGGTTTTATAGATACGCCGCTTAGCAACTGGGTGAAGGTGAGCCATTCATTTTAATTATGCAATCGCCACAAAAGTGATGGATACGTTAAATATTTCCTCACTGTGTTTACCCTATAACAAAAAATTTCAATATTTACACAGTGCAAAAATTATATTTTCAACGTGTTTTCTAAAAAATTCATAATATTTTTTAATTATAATGGAAAAATCATCGATTGTTTTAATACTGGTCTAGAATGAAAATAATTATATTACAGTGTGCAATTTCATTTTATTCAATTTTTATATCAATAATAAAAATTATTAAAAAATAATTATTGGTTACTATAATAAATTTGTTATAATGCTATTTGAAATTTGACTTTTTCTCTTATTATTGCATGAACTATAATTAAAACATTTCTCATATTGAATTTTTTTAAATATTGCCGAATATTATTAGATTAAACATTTCTTTAAAAAATATCCGTATAATCTACTTTTATCATTTAAATTGTATATAAATAATTTTTATAAATTTTAACCTTCAAGAAATATTTATATATTATGTATATAGTTTTCAAAATAATATCTTTAAATCATAATTAAAAAATAAATTAAATGACATAAAAATAGAGTTTATGAATAAATTATATACCTTTAATCCAATTATACCTACTAATCCAAAGTCAATTCATTGTCTACTTATTATATATGTAAGTAAAATAGGCTATTTTTATATATAATGAAAGATAAATAAAAATTTTTTATAAATATATGTTTTCTACTAACGCAAATATTTTTCATGATATAGGCTTTTGTGATTTAATAAATTTTCTAAAAAAGAAATAAAATTATTTTTTTTAATTTTAATGTTAATATATATTATTTTAGTTTGAATAGAAATAATCGAATATACTTTCTTTAAAAGATAATTAATAAATGATTTCACTCCTTCATACATTTTTAATTTATTTTAATGATTACTTCGAATATATATTTTTAGTTAATACATTTGCTTGGTTTGAAAACGCATCTTAGCAATCATACAGAAAATTATTTTGATTTTAACTCTCTTCTATTTAGAGATTAAGAACAAATCTCTGTCCATTACAGCTTAAGATCTGATTTATTTTCTAGCTCTTCTATTTCAAGAGCATAAACAATATAGTATTAATGTCTCGACTTCCATTATTTAGAATAATAAGAGTTTGAATGATACTAACGACAAAACAAATCAAAAATATTTTTTAATATGATTCAATGAAATATTATAGTGAAAGAAAAAACCGTAAATATATTCAATTATTGTTATAAACATACAAAAGAAATTAATTATGGTGGATACTGGAGTTCTCACTCGACAGCGCTATGAAGGAAAACGAGGTTGAACCGGACCCGGTTGCAGAATAAAAGGTCGCTGAACAAATACACGAGATACTGCTTTTCCTAGTCATCACACATTCTATTCTGATATCCGGGCTTTTTCCGCTCGAGTGTTTTTCCGTTATCGAACTTGCGTCATGAACCGTTTATATTCGCGAGAGACTCGTGCAGGAAATTCGGTGTGTCCAGACATCAATGTCTTGCGCATATGAAGTGAAATCTGCCACGACGATTAAGGTCGTCGTTTTAATATAACGAAAGATATAGTTATTATTTAAAGAAAATTTTATATAATTTTTACATTATAAATCAGTTATTTTTTCTTCAAAAGATGTTCAAAAAATTTTTCTTCGAAAAATAATGATATATCAGTATAAGCGCACTATTTGTATATAAATTTGTGTATAAATTTGTGTATAAATTTGTGTATAAATTTGTGTATAAATTTGTGTATAAATTTGTGTATAAATTTGTGTATAAATTTGGGTATAAATTTGTGTATAAATTTGTTTATAAACAAATACAAATTAACTTCCTCTAAAATACATGTTTCAAAATTTTCTTTTTGATTTAATATCTTACTAATTTTTTTTATAATGTTGTATAATAACAGTATTTATTTAATAAAATGTAAGTCCGATCTAGGATTATGTAGAATATATATTTTATCTTATTTTTTGTATAAATATTTACCTATTTAAAACCTAAAAATCGTAAATAAAATTAAAATTTTAATTTTTTAGAAATTCAGAAACTTAAATTTCAAGTTATCATTTTTAGAAAAAAATAAACTATTTCTTAAGTTAAATTCAATAACATATTGATTGAACAAAAGTGAAAATTAAAAAAATAGTCTATCACATTTTAAACTTATATATTCAGCAATAAATCAGAATTTTTTAAAAATGATATAAAGAGGTCATGTTTTACATTTATTTAAGCAAAGTAAATCCTATTATCTGATTGAGTTATTTAGAAACATAAGATTTTCGAAAATAAAGAAAAAAATAAACGATAAAAAATGTAATCCGTTTATTTGTAGGAAATGAAGAATGAGTTGTTGAAGCACGGTGACTATAATGTAATAATCGTGGATTGGGCCGGGGGTAGTTTGCCTCTATACACACAGGCTACTGCTAACACTAGACTCGTTGGACTCGAGATCGCGCATCTCGTAAAGCATCTTCAGGTGATTATCAATTTTATTCTACAATGAATACTACTTTTGGCTATTTTATATATTGTATCGAATATTACGACTTTTACAAAGTTTTAATTATATCAATAACATCTCATACAGTATAGAATGATTTATAAATTTTAAACCCGTTTTACGCTTATAAACAATAATAAACTATGTATTCTATACGATTTTCAAATCACGATTTATTTGAGAAATGACAACTATTCTTTCAAAAATTGAACATTTTTTTATCTAAAATGAAAAAATATAAATAAATTTTCAATCCATAAATTAATATAAATTTTGTTCTATAAAATAACATTTTTTTATAATTTTAGACCGTTAAATTAATTCATTATAAGTCAAAAGGATTTATATTTTTTTATTATTTCATTTAAAATTGAAAACAATAGTTGTTTGTTAAAATTTAAAAATCAATATTTAATATAATAGTTTAGTTTTATGTTTATACAGTATAAGAATCTCTATTTAATGAAAGCAGTAATTTTTATCTAATTTCTAGAAAAATGCATAATGAATCACTAATAAAAAAAAATTAACCTAAACTAAATACTAATCAATCAGTAACAATTTTTATACTGTTTTGCTAATTTACTAATTTATTAAATTTTTTTACTGATGTGATTTATAAATTGGTTTATAATTAGCAAAAATATAGAAAGAAAAGTTAGATGATGAAAATTAAAAGAATCTTATTCATAGCATCCAAGACTATATAGTGTTTGTAAAATGATTTGAAAATATTGAAATAAAAAATTTTCAACGTAATCTTATCTTCTTATATAAATTTTATTCTTGATGTTTAATAAATAATATCTATATAATTTTTTTGTTTTTATACAAAATTATTATAGATTGAAAATTTTACTGAAATCAATATAATATAATTTATAAAATGATACTTTTATGTGACTACCATTTATTATAAATTAAATTTTACTGAATTTCTGAACGAGTAACTTTATTAATTATCGAAAATCAATCAAATAAATATGTATAAAAAAGATATTTGTAATAAAAAAAAACTATTTGGGACAAATAAAAACTATTTTAGAATAATTATGGGGTGAACCTGAGCGACGTCCACTTGATCGGTCATAGTTTAGGAGCCCACACGGCAGGTTACGCTGGTGAGAAATTAAACGGCAACATAGGCCGTATCACCGGACTTGATCCAGCAGAGCCTTATTTCCAAGGGATGCCCAGTCATCTACGACTCGATTACACTGACGCTCAACTCGTTGACGTCATTCACACGGATGGCAAGAGCATTTTCTTTTTAGGTAATTTGAATTTTTAGACTCGAGTATTGTTTCGAATATAATTACGACGACAAGTACTATTTTTATAGATTAACGCAAAATAAAATTTTCTGGAAAGATATTTCGTGAATATTTATTCGATTTATTCAACTAATTATGACATTGATTAAAAAGTGAAAAAACAGAAAACAAATTTTACCATTAAAAGAAGATCCTTCTTTGAAACTAATGTTTTTCTTACGTCAATACAGTATTTACATTTAAAAGCTAAGACTGATTAACGAAAACAGAAACCGTTTTCCGATAATGTCTTGTTTTCCAACTGCTATATGTACCTAAACAGAATACATATAATTTATAAGAATTTTGGTACCATATTTTCGTTTTATTTATGTATTTATTAATTTTAAGACTTCAAATACGATGATCAAAGTAGCTAATAAATTTCAGTAACCAAAAGCTCACTTTACTATGTAGAATTTTATTAAATTAATTTAACGATTTAAACTTTCATTACGCGATTCGAAAATATTATATTTAAGTATTTATTGAGGAGTAATGATTTTGATAGAAAAAATGTGTCAGTTTCCAAAATATGAAATATTAATGACTGTTTTTTTATAGAAAATCAATTGTAAGTAAAATACTGTTTCATCGTTAAAGCACTTATAACGGAAATGATCAAATATTTAAAATAAAATACAGTACGGAAGAAATATGTGTCCAATTTTCGATATTTACAACACGATTAAAAAATTAAAATGGGATAAAAATAATTGGATAGAAAAAGAGTACAATCGCTAAGAGTCAACTATATTTATATGTGCTCAAGATAACCACAGTTGAAGAGTGCACGATTAAAGAATGGGATTATTTTAACCGCGAATCAATTAGGCGAAATAAAGTATTCTGGTCACACACGTCCGGAACAAAGGGGAGCGCTTATGAAGATTAGTTTTGATTGTAGCCTGAGCTATAAAGTACGACTAAGGTCTTCCAGGCTACGGCATGAGCCAACCTTGTGGACATCTCGATTTCTACCCGAACAACGGCAAGGAACAACCCGGGTGTACAGACCTCAGCGAGACGACTCCCTCGCTACCGCTGACACTGATCCGAGAGGGCCTCGAGGAAGCCTCGCGTGTCCTCGTCGCCTGTAACCACGTACGCGCCATCAAGCTCTTCATCGAGAGCATAAACGGCAAGTGCCAATACGTCGCTCATGAATGCGGTAGCTATGCAAGCTTTTTAAGGGGCGAGTGCTTTTCTTGTAAGAGCAACAACAGCCTTAGCTGTGGCATCATGGGATACCACGCCGACAGCAGTCCCGCGCTCGTCAGAAGGCAACAGATGGGCCAGGATATGTCTGCTCTTCTTGGATCTAAATTTTTCTTCTCGACCGGCAAGGATGACCCCTACTGCAGTAAGTATAATCATCTCTCTCTTATGCCTATTGAAAAGATATTTATTGCCAAGCTAGCGAATGACTTATAAATTGGAACAACTAGTAGTTATTTTGAGTGACTCAGACCCTAAGCCTTAGAGCTACTAATTTATAATTGTTTTTGAGACAAAAACTTAGAAAATAGAACGAGTTTGACTCTGTTTTTGAGTAAATTAAAGTATTACAAAAGTCATAGTATCAATATTTCAATCATTTATTTATACAATTTTTAGAAGTAAGGTTTTCAAACAAGTTTTCAATTTTCAAATTTCATATATTTAAATTGATATTCCTAATTTCTATTATTTTTTGCTTTAATTAAAATATAAAGTTTTAATTATTATATAATATTATTTTTATATAATATTATTTTTATATAATATTTGTTATTGATTTATTTATTTTTTATTTATTTATATTTCAAACATTAAATGTAAATATTTTACTTGAATTTTAGAAACTGTTTTCTTTTTTTCTTTGATAATATCCCGATTATTAATATTTTTTTGTTTTATCAAAAATATAGCATAGCTTTTCAGCATAATTTTATATAATTTAAATAATAATTGAAAAAACCAATGCAAAATTATTGATACGCATTCTTCTTAAACAAATGATTAAAAAAATAATAATTGTAAGCATTAAGATAATCATTACATTTCGTATCATCCATCCTTCGGCTGTAATTCTTTAAAAAAATTAAAAATCATCAGATTTATAATACTTTAAATGTACAATAAAATGTTCTTAAATTTAATTAATTAGGCTTATTATTTAATAAATAAATATTTTAAAAAATTATTTTTTAATATCATTGTGATCAGATAATAAAATTAGGCTGTGATTAATTTAATGTGTCGTAATGAAAATATAGTTTATTAATATAATGATTGTGTATTGTATATGCATCACAAAACTAATTAATATAAATTATACTTATGAAATATCAATTTATGAATCTATTCCATATATGAATAATGAAATTACTTTTCTTTAACTCTTTTAAAGGAAAAGAAATATTAAAACTATTAGTGAACACTGTTCCTTCACGAATACAATATGAAAATTTGTCAAATAGTTCAATTAAATCATGGAGTATGATATTATTATTAAATTATTGATAGTTTTATTTATAAAATTTGAATTAAGCAGTTACTTATAGTGTTTACAATTCTTTTCTATTGCTGTAAAATAAAAATACTTATTAATATATTTACCTTTTAGAGCGAAATTCAGGTATAAGTATTTCGCAAAAATCAGAAAAGAAAATGTGATTGAGTAATCACATACAATGTGAGCATAGATTATTCGTAATTCTATTGAACTTATTAGGGGTTTTTGAAATATCGGCTCTTTTTTTCTAGGACGACACTACAGAATAACAATCAATTTGGCTAGGCCCCCTACTGCTGAAAGTTGGGTGCAAGGATACATGAAAGTCACGCTCCATGCAGACAATGGTGTAATTCGCAATATGGATTTAACTCCAAGGTAAATAATATTTATACTTATTATAAGATTAATTTTTACCGCTGTTTATCTCCACATTCTCTAAAAAAAGAAATATACATTAATTTAGTTAATTTTTCTTAATGTTTTCAAGTGGAAGCATTCGTATAATTCACTTCATAATCATCAATCAATATTTTGTTTTTTTTTTTAATTTACTTTTAGTCTTGTATTATTTTCTATTGTTTAAAATTTTTTACTATTGTTATATATGATTTCTTTATTATTTCTTTATTTTTATTAATTTAAGATCATATATATGTAATTGAAATTGCGATATATTATTAAAAATAGTTTTTGAAATTCTCTTATATGTATTTGAAAAGTAAATTGAATCGAGAAAGTGCTCATTGACTTATAAAATCGAGGATTCCGTTGCTTATTTCCTACTCTTCGTCGTCGATGCTATATATACTGTTTTTTTTATAGAATTGTATATATATATATATATATAATTAAGCTATAAGAATTACTATTTTTTTTCAAATAGAACATTGAGATCAAGTCGACACATAGGAAATTTTATAAAAGTGTATATTAACTGTATGTCAGTTTCTCTTTTGTAAGCTCTTGGTTTACTCGTGGTGTAGGTTTGTAGCTTAAATGAATTAATTTTTCAGTGGGTACATGAAGTTGGAGCACGGTACGACTACGCGCATGGTAGTCGCGCACCCGGGCGGCTCGACCGGTGAAATCGGCAAGGTGCGACGAGTAGAACTGTTCTGGGCATACGACATGGATGTCTTACAACCACGCTCTCTGTGCTTCTTCTGGTGCAATGACCGACTTTACGTCAACAGCGTAATTGTTGATGTAATGGAACTGCCGGGGAGAGGGTGAGCTACGCTAGAAATTACCAGGACTCGTTGAATGTTTTTGGACTAGAGTGACGCTGAAAATCGCGTTTCTTTCAGGAAACGCGAGGCCGATTTCTCAAGCAAGCTGTGCTCTGCGAGCAGGCAGGAATACGCAGAGATAGCAAGTGGCTCCACGACCTCCTTTCTCGATAATTGCTGAACAGGTCAACGACGAGCGTTGCGACGAACGCGAAGCTCGCGCGCCCGATTCTCTGTAAATCTTGTAAATAACCCCCGCGTGCATCGTTCAAAGATCGCTTGTCGCATATGCGAAAGCTCTGAATTCCTTGGAGGTTTCTGTACATTTCGAATCATTTATTTAAAATACGATGATATTGCATTTGCGCTTTTCTTTATTTTATTTCCGAGCGTCTTAATTTCTCTTATAGAGAACGAGTTGGAACGTATCGATTTCCAGTCAAGTAAAGTCTTTTTATAGTATCTTGGGGATATTTATGCTTTTTAAATTTCCTTGAGTATTCCTTTGTAAAAGAATCTAATTCTGGAACTTCCCATAACTACCTCCATGTGTTCAAATAATAATTCGATTAACATAAACTAAATTAAGAAAAGCCATTGCCTTTACAGAATTTGCTCTGAATTTTTCGTATAATGTTTAATTTACATGATTTTTATTTATTACTAAATGTAATTGTAGAAAACATTGTTTTCATCTCATATACAATAATTTCTCATGATTTTAATTATAATATAAGTAAATAGATTTTTTTGATTAAGCAATTTATCTCTAAGAAATTCAGAGAGTAGTGTATCTTTTTTACGATGTTTATGAGTATTTTACTTATCATAAAATGATTCATATCGATTTGTAAAAATAAAATACTTTACTTGATGTTTTCGCAAAACTTTAAATTTTCTTTAAATTTTTATTTATACTTAGTCAAGCAGGTAGAGCTGGGTACCATATAATGTTCAGACTTTTGTTTAGACAATTTAATATACAAATGCTTAAGATGTTATAATATATAAATAAATTAATATACTGATTTAAACTCGAAATTTATTGCAATAGAAACAATTAGCTTATAATCAACTAATTACTTACAGTATTACAACAAATTTATGATTTTTTCAAAATAATAATCTAATAATTTTCAATACATGTGTAAATCATTAGTCGACTAAAAGTTTTATTAGTAAAAATAAATGAAATATGTTAAAGTTAAAATAAAAAGTGTATATATTAAGAAATATGTATATTAATATATATACATATTAATTAATAAATTTTGTCCTTTTATTGATCATTACAAAATAAGTTAAAATTGATTTACTGTGCGTTTGAATAAGTGGCATGAATTAATATTTATAAATTGTTTTCATTTGATTGCAAACAAATACTTTGGATTGTAATTATTATTCTACAATGTTCAATACATATTTAGCAATTACTTTAAATGATTATATTAGGTGTTATTTATAAAATTCATTACCTACTCTTAATTTTGAAAACCATTATTTACGAAACATTCGTACTTCATAATATTATATGATAAAATTTACTTCTTATTTAATCAAATTATTACTAACATTGTACAGTTTAATAATGTCTGAAATAAAATATGATATTATATGCGTTATTTTTACATACTTTTTTAATGTAACTTATCAATAATATAAGTCATACAGATATCGCAGATTTTGTACTATAGCTCTGCACGTTCAATTTCCAATTACATTTAACAAGTCTTTCATAGTCTTAAAACATTAGGATTTGTGATATATTGTAATAATTTAAAATACTTAGGTTAGATACATTTTGTATTTTTTCTTCCTGTATGTAGTACATTCCTTTTTCTATAAAAAATACTACAGATATAATTATTTTTAAGTGTTTTGTTTATTATTTACAAAAACGTTATTGACAAGGAAAATATGGTATTTTTTGCAAGTGTTAATAAAAAATAAAAATACTTTAATAGAGTAATATTTTAAATCCTACAACATAAAATTTTCTTTAAAACAATTATACAATAAAAAATAATATTAGATTAAGTTTTAAATTAAACTTTAAAGCATACTACTTCTAACTTTAAATAAATTTTTTTTATTATGTTACTTATATACAATAGATGAATACATAATAAAAAAAAAATTTTTTTTAAATTCCAACATAAAATAATTACAATGTTTAAAGAAAATTTATTTGAAATGTTTAACGAACTTACTCGACTAAATTTTACTAAAATTAGAATTAAATAATAAATCTTTTCTTATAAAATGAAGAAAACTTTGTATAATGTATTATTATAAATAGTTAATCTAATTAAAATATTCTTGTTTGAATAAATCTTAATTTAAAACCTAGTAGTAAGTAATAATAATTTCAACTTTTTATATATTCATAATAATTAAATATTTTTATATATTTGTATAAATACAAGTTTATTTATGAAATAATGTATTGAAATAAATTATATTATAGAAAAAAATTTTATATAGAAAGTTATATTCTTATTTGTGTAAAACTTTTTATTATTACAGATTATTATGATATATAGAAATAAATCTATTTGAATTTTTTAATCTGTGTATTTTTTTTAAAGGAAATATTAAATTCGTATCTTCTTATAAAATCACTATATACTTCAGTTTAACTGAAATCATTAAAACTATATGTATATAGAATTGATTGTTGTTAAACTTTAATATTATATATATATATATATATATATTCATTACATAAATAATTCTAATTATAAAAAAATTTCAGTTTATATAAAATTTAAATGCAAAAATAAAAAAATTAACCTTAAAATTTCTTCTCTACATAATTTTTTATCTTGTAATATTCATAATAAAGTTCGAGTAATGAGATAAGAAATTCAGTATAAAGTATTAATCATAAAAGAATTTATCTAATATCTACTCTGAAGTTGCATATTCATATAAAATTTGTGTAATTATTATTTTTGAAATATTTATTTTTTTAATTTTTTAAATTTTATCACATTTATGCATACATACTATATTATTTAGATATTGTAAATGATTGATTTATTGTTTAAATTTATATTATCTAAATTTTTATTTTTTTCTAATAAAATTAATCAATACTTTAGTTAATATAAATAATAAAATTTAGTGATTTAGTTAAATAAAATCAAGAACTTATATTAAAATTTCATTCAAATTTTATTTTATTGTGAACATAATATAAATAAAAAATTTAATTAAAAATCAACATAATTTAAAAATTTTTTAAATTAGTTACTAAAAAATGGAATCACTAGAATACATTTAAATTTAATTTTTTTCTTAATTCTATTCTGTTTTGTATTCTAAAATATATTGTCTATTTACAAATTCGACTTTATAAATTTTAATACAACCATGTTTATAATAAACATGTTCTAACAAATGTGAGTACCAATGTATAATATTTAGATTGGGATAATATTTAATTTTTTTATATTTGTGTATAATTTCATGATAGTAAATAGGGATTGACAAGTTTTAATAACTTGTGAAAAACAATGTACAAAATAATTATTGCATTTTTATTCAAAGGTCTCCTAGTTACTACTCAACAATAAGATATTGCAGTTAAATAGTACAATTTAGGAACAATTTTCCAACATCTGTAATAGTCATATTTCACTTGTTATTAAAATAAAATTCATTTGTTTTGATAATGTATGCATTTATATAAATTTATTTAATTAATCTATTGTATCTAAATTTCTTATGTTTGGTAAAGTTTCAGATTCTATTTTTCATTTGTGTACAAATTTACTTATAAAAGAAATATTTTATAATAGATAATTTCACAGAAGTTTTTTAATACAAGCATGAAATTGAACAGAACGTAAATATTTTTTTTTCGTCAAAAATTTTATTTCTATTTCTTATTATCTTTAAATAGTGATAAATATTTTTTATTAATTATTCTGAGTTTTCACAATAATATATGGATAAATAAGAATTTGAATAAATGTCAATTTTTGTTTATCTTGCTATAGAAGCTGGACATCCAGAACAATATTTCATGCCCAAATATACTTTTAACAAATTTTTTAGTTTTTATTATGGTAGATTCTAACCTTTAAATATTGTAAATAATACGACTAAGTCATACAAATAGAAACAAAAATTTAGCTATAAGCGAGCTGCTTTGATAATCATAAAAAATATTTTACAATTTTGCATACATGTTATTTAAATAATAATCCTATTTGGTATTAATATATTTGTACAAGATATAAATGTAATGTATATACACCTTTAAAAAATTTCACTGATTACAAAGGTGTCGATAAAATTGAAATTTCTAAGAGATTTTTGAAAATTTTCAAGAATTTTAAATACAATACAATTTAATTATCAGAGAAATATGATTGGTTGAAAAATTTTCTTGGAAAATAAATTTATACTATTTACAACTACATATTAGTTCAATAATATGATAAAATAAAAATGATTCAAAATTTTTATTAATAGAAATTCAGTTGAAATAACTAATCAAAATTTATAAAATAAGTATGGATAACATTGAAAAATTAAATAGTTTTGAAATATATTTGATATTTGAAATGCACATATTTGATTTATATCTTTTACGCATGACTTGTAGAAGGTAAAAATTTCTCAAATATGATGAATAAAATATATTGTTTTATTCAATAATGTATGAAACTGTAAACGATAAATTAATGTTACAATTTTTTTTATTTAAATGGAAAAATGATTAGTAAGAATTTCATTGAAAAAAATAGTAAGTTAAATCTGCTTGTTATCGCATGTTAATTAATATATACTTCATTAAACAAATATTTAAATAAACATTTCAAATATCTTTGGAATTTCCTTTCATCGCAAATATAAACAAACACTAATTCTTACTTGCATATCTCACATAATTATTTTTCTTCATACATCTCTATACAGCTCAAATAAAAGGCTTTTTTCCTTAATAGATAGCATGGTAAGCAATATTTGTCGTGTATTTCCTAAATCTTAATATACGTCTTAGATGAATTTCTTTTATATGATTACGTACGTTTCATATAATTATATTTTAACAAGTCTTTCATAGTAATGAAATTTTAGCATTTTAATACATTATTGTAGTTAATAAATTTATACATCGCCAAAATAAGATACTTCTCTTATAGTTTCGTTTATCCACAATTATGTACAAATATTTTATCTTTCTTTTTTTACAAAAGGCAGATTGCAATGCTGTTAAGTGAATGAAATTAACATTAAAAAGAATTAACATATTATCGTGTAAAAAGAGATTTTTTTTCTTTGGAAAAAATAACGTGGGATAATTTTTACAGAATAGAATAATTAAGCAAAAATGAAAAAACACATCGAATATGGCTTGCTAATCTTTCAGTGTTTACTTCATATCTTATTCACGTTACCTCATTGCTTAAATACAAAAGGTTCTCGTAGAATGCGGCTATACACGGTAACGTATCATTTTATGTTACATGAGATTCAACAATTGATTTGAGTAAAAAAGCCATATCTGCTCTCTAACGTGTGTACGGTAACAAAAGGTGTTAATGGTGTGTGTGTGTGATATTTATACACATATATATATATATATATATATATATATTTATAAATGCGTGTATATTATACACATATGCTTATATGTATATATATACGCTATATAGCAATGTACATAATAAAAATTTAATAATCTTTAGTATACAACATAGAATTTTCACATATAAATAATAAACAGGAAAGTAATAGAACGATGAATCGAGAATTAATTAGCCTCGCTTTGCGACAATTTTTTTCTTCCTTTTAGAGTTATTAACATTTTTTATATGTATAATTTACAAAATGTTTGAAAGTAAAAATTTGTCATGTAGCGAGAATGATTCGAGTAAATTTCTCTTCTTATTTTCCAAAATAAATATAAATTATTAATGCACATAAAAATTATGTCATAATTACAAGAAGCAAACTTACTCAAACTCTGGAAACGTTACTTTTTATTTCTTGTGTTAATTTCATAAAAATATATATGTAAATATTCTGTTAAGTGTGAACAAGGAATGCGTTAAATACAAAAAAAATAAAAAAGGAAAGATTTTGGTGCATCAAAAATACTTTTCTCTTTTATGTAATTTAATCAAGCAAGGAACATGTATGATCTCAATCATAATTATCAGTATAACTAAAAGTTTTCTATAAGCTATATATGGAGCAAAATTGTCTTCAGCTTTTCGTTGTTTTACTAAATAATCATACACATTAGTAGTACTGAAAACTTTACAAATTACATATTGTTATCATTGCTCCTATCTTTACAAAATTTGTACAAGGTTTATTTATCAGCTGATATAATTTTCATTTTTTTTCTTTCCTCGTCGTAATTATAATAAAATTTTTTGCCTTTAATCAAAACAAAGAGAGAAAAAAACTTATATAGCAAAATAGCCTTCAATAAACAATAATTGCGATGATAATCATAAGTAATAAATAATGAATATACAGTGAATTCATTTGGCATAATGATTCAAAATGTTTTCCTAGAGCTAAAATGTAGGTCAGTGCAGATCTTCTACCCAGGCGGTCTCTAAAGTTTCAATCATCGTGCGAACAAAGGCCATTTCTTTACGAGCATTTTCTAGAATAACGCGGGGATCTTGCGAGGTGCACCTCAAAATATTTGGAGCCATCACCATCGCTAGGTTACTTGCATCCATTTTTGTTCGCGCTACGACATCTGTTCTGGCAAATATCTGAAATGAACGTAAATTAATTAACATATTAATATTATTATTTAACTTTTTAAAATAAATAAGAAAATTTGCTGTTATTTGAGTTATTTATTAGAAATATCATTTTAAAATTAAGTTTAGAAATAGTTTATTATAAATATTAAAAAATATTTTTTTTATATTTTTATAATTTTTATGCAATATAAAGAATTATTGTTTAAACACATTTAAATAAGGTAATTGAGAATAAATTAGTGCAATGGATAAATTTTTTTATTTTATAAAAAATGAATTTGAAATTATATGGATTGATATCAAAATTAAAATAATTAAAATGATTAACTGAACTAAAGCATTCGATATAAGATACAGCCTTCTAATTTAATTGTATTATGATTATATACTGCTTTATCATAAATAATTTTTTACTCGAATTTATTATTATAACGTATATTATTAATTTTGCAACTATTGATGTTTTATTTTAAATTAATTAAACGATTGTAATAATATAAAAGTGATAATATAATTTAAATTTGATCTATGAATATATATAAAATTTTTTAATAATAATAATAAATATATAGAATATTTAAAAACATCTCGGTTTTAGAGTTGTTGTTACAATGCCTAAATTACGAACAAGAGGCTTTCCAACCTGTAAAAAGTGAATGAGATGGCAAAGCACTTTTCGATTGAGCTCGGGTAGACGTTCGATGAGCGCGACGACATTCGCCGCTGAGGTATCAGCGTCTTCGTGCCTCATATCGACACACTCGGTATATAAAGAGTCCGGTATCAATGGCTCATACAGTTCCCGTACCCAAAGTTTAAGCAACGAGGCTGGCGCATGTGCATCCTGTGATGCAGCGAGTATCGCTCCGTCCTCAAATTTGTCGAGTCTGGCTTTGAGAACGTTAACTTCATCAGCATCGGCAGAAACGCGGAAAATGCCCTCGGTCATTGTGCCGCCCCGTATCAGTACTTGGCGCGTCAGAGTCGTTTGGATCCACGGTAGCTCACGCTGCGGAAAACGGTCACGCTGAAGGGCCATCACCTCCGATAATGTTGCTCCAAACATGGAAGCTCGGAAAATTTGAAGCTATGAAAAAGAAAACAAAATCATCTCACCGCCTTTTTAAAAAAAATATAGGCAATTTCCGATGCACTTCGAGATCGAATTAAATGAGATCGAAGAAATTAGTCATTCACACTCCTGGTTTAAGCAAAGGTTAATATTTTCTCTTAGTTTTATAGTTGTGAAATATATGAATTTCTGTATTAATAATTTTTTATGATATTATTGTAGAAAGTAACGAAAGTAACGATAAGATACATTTTATATGTAATATTATAACTTAAATTTCCCATCACCTAAGTATTATTAACTAAGTATTGCTAAATACGAGAATTACCAATATAATAAAAGATATAAGAATTCAAAAAATAAAAATAAAATGTAATCACTATCACTGAAAATTTATAAAAAAATAATTATGCCCACCCTTGCTTGGTCGATATCTTCCACGGTTGCTTTTCTCGGTTGCCTTTTTCCATGGGCACCGATTCTCTGCAACCTCCTACAGGCAACCGTCGCATAGTGACTGACTTGCACGTGAATTGGCCACTTGGCGACCTCAGGAAACTGAAAGTTTGGATCGCGGTGCCTATTCATATAGCCCTCGAGATACGGTTCGAAAGTCGCACTTGGCGACACAAAAGCTAAACACACGGCCATGAGCTCCCAACCACGACGAAGGCTCTCTTTGCGCGGATTTTCAGTTGTCTGTCGGCAGATCTGCACGTAAAGCTCATCGCGAAGCGGTGGCTTCGAATAAGCGGTGTTTACGATTTCCATCGCTACGCCATCCAACGTCATACCTACATTGGCCTTACGATCGCCCATGTATACCTAAGAGTAACCATAGGAATCCATATTATTAGTTTTTACACAAAAAATAACTTTTTTAGTAAGCTTTCTGTTTTTTAGGCATTAATATTATTATAATACTTATATATAATTTTGCTATTAGCGATATATTCATAACGTAATAAAAATATTGGATAGTCTAAATTTTTAATTAATAATAAATATTAATAATGAAGGATTTGTGTTTCTTAAATTTAACTTGTACTTTCCAAAACACAAACCTGAACAAGACGAAAGAGATTGCAAGCTTCGCGTTTCAATAATTTTTCTCCATCGACAACGACCAGCATCGGCTGTGGTATTGGATCTTTGCTCCAACTTAGTATATCCCTCACACTAAATTTTTTGCGAAAGAGAAGTCTTAGCCCCTTCGGTCTACCGCAATTCAAATTAAGATTGTCCTGAGCGTATTTTTCGATATCTCCGCTTCCACCACCGCTGCCATCATCCTTGCGCGCTTCGTCGTAATCTGTCATATTTACGCGGATGCTGCCAAGACCACTGAGTCCAAAACCGCCAAGGCCTCCATCACAACGACCAGTTATCACTGTTGGTGTTGGTAAAGATATAGTCCTCGTCGCTAGGTTTTCGCGCGCCTCTGCTTGCGAAACGATATTTGGTGGAGAAGGTGGGGTAGCTTGAGGTCTGTTAAGGGTATCCGCTGTATTGTAGTAAGTAGCTAAACCTGCCGTATCATAGTTTCCAAGATCTGTAAAATAATTTTTTATATAGCTAGTTTTTATTTAAACGTATATAAGATTCAAGATTTTTAGACTAATATTCGCTTAGTTAATGTATTCAATGAGTAAACATCCTTATGTTTTCTGATATATGTTTTTATTTTTTATTATTGAAAATATAAATAAAACTAAGAATCTAAATGTCGATCTTGTTTACTTTATTTTTTTCGAAAAAATGATAAGAAATATTCTTGTTATATTATAAATAATATATAAAAAAAGGTGTAATTGTAAAATTTTATCAAAATAAAATTTCCAAATGATATGAAAAATATTATAACTTAATAAAAAAACAATTTTAAATCACCGTAATATCTTATAGTTTCAAAATTAATTATTTATAGGATCGGTTTTAATGTATTAAATTTATGTTTTAATGTACAGAATTTATTAATATGTTAATTTTTTTATTTACAACAAGAAATTCAAAGAAAATTATTGATTAATAGAATTGTAGAAAAAAAACTAACCTGCATAATGATCTTCAAGGTATTCTTGACTCGATGAATCTTCTTGATTGCTAGCTGCCTCATCATCTGCAAACTGATCATCAGAGTCGTCATCTGCTCTTCCATGTAGTTCAGCACCTCTTCCGCCTTCCTCGTCTAGAGAATCATCACCTTCCTCTGGCATAAGCGGATCACCAAATTTATAACAACCTATTTAAAAAGAATTAAACCTATTTAAAAAAAATGTATAAAATATAAATTAAATATCGGCATTAAAAGTTCGTACCTAATATATCGAGCATTGAGGTAAATAAATATCTGTTTGAAAATATAAGAAAATATCAGGAATCGTGCTAAGACTAAAGTCTTTAATGTTAATATTCTACAAAAATCTTTATAATGCAAAATATCAAAATAAAAATAAAGAAATATTTTAAAAAGGAATAGTAAAAATATATGCACCAGAGAGTTTTGCTTGTTGAAGTATGTAATGTTGAAAGGGTAGCAGGTGATCGGCGTCAACCAAGAGGTTGCCGTAAAAGGGTGAAGAAGGCGGGCTAACATTGCCATTGCTGCGTTTCTTTTTTTCTTCGTCAACACCACTGAGCTCGTCGATATCGTCTCCCTCATTGGCACTATTACTGCCGCTGCTGTCGCTGCCGTGACTGTCATTGCTAGTACTACTATAACTACTGAGTCGTCTCTGAGACTGGTTGAGTTCCTGAGCTATTAAGTAGCGTTCGTGCATGGAATCATCGTCTCGGTTGCAATGCTGCGATGATTGCTTGCAATTTTTTTGTAGCTGCTTTTGTTGTTGTACGAAACTATAACTGCGGGCCATTGGTTGTTGCATATCTAAGACAGAAATCAATAAAGAGAACAGAATGAGTACTCGTCGATATTTTAGTAAAAATTATAATTGAATACGAAATAATTATATAATATAATTAATAAACTTAATTCATTAATTTTTTTCCAAGTATATAAGAATTAGTGTGTTTATAAGAATTAAGTGTTTTTTTAATTTCTTACATACGCACATATTTATAGAATTTATACTAGGAAAAATATATAAGAAGTAACCAGCTTAAATTTTTATGAAGAATCTATATTATCATCTGCTAATAGATAATAATGATAATGTATATGTTTTACTATAATATTATTTTTATAACTTTATATTATATAAATTTATTTTTACTTTATAATTGTACATATAGAAAGAGAGAGAGAGTAAGTTTTTGATTCTTTTTAAGCTTGATATAAAAACAATTTTTTAAGTGTTTTGTATAGTTTTTTTATCATAAATATGATGATTAACTTAAAGAATTTGAGGCTAGGATTTTAAGAATTAGCTCTGAACGTATTTAAACACTTTCTACAACTAGGAAACATTTTATGTACGAAGATATTTTTAATTTAATACTGCTAAGGCATCCTTTTGATACATTTAAATTTATGTATATGATGCTTTTAACGTAAATATAATATAAATTTTATTGAAACTCTATATCATTAAAAACAAATTTGTTTCTGTATAAGTTGATAAAAGAATTCTTTTGGGTTAAAATAATGAAATTAATTTATAGCTGTATAAAGATAAAAATAAAAAAATTCTTTGAAAAAAATACCGATAACCTTTACGTTTATGTATATATATATTCCAATAATTTTGACAAAAAGAAGAATATAGACGCGTAAAATTAGAAGAAAAAAGACATGTAAAAATGAGTTCTGAATAACTATAACTCTCAAGTATTACACTAAAAAACCTAATTCACGAACGTAAGGTACATATTGCGAATAGAGCCTAAAAATAAAAACTCGATTTAAAAATGTAAGAAAAGCTCGTAGTTGGAGACAATGATACTCACTGTCAGCGGAGTTATTACAGGGCATGGGCCTTCTCAAGTCTTCCTCCCTTTCAGCAACGACGTCGAAGCTGCGTTGCTTAGCAACGGGAGGTGGTGGTACGGATTGAGCAGTTTTCGATATGCGGGCCTTGGCCGGGTCGTTGCGATCGGTCATCATCGCCCCGTACATTTCTCGCACGTTCACCTCTGAAAAGGAGACAGAGCAGCCATGGTGACGCCTTCCGATGCTTCCGGTGCCCTCAGCGCTCGACTGCTTAGGAGTACCGCGCGGGTGCGCCACTCCCCCGTAGTAGACCGAGCACGTCTTGTCGAGACTGTTGACGCGTTCGCGCTGATACCGAGCATGTCCTGACTCCAGAAGCACTCGGTACTTTTCTCCCTGAGCCTTGTAGCTGTAGTTCTGCTGCTGTGCCTCCTGCTGTCCATATGAGCCCCTTCCGTTGTTGTCGCGACCTGCGTAACCAACGTTCGTTGTTATCACAGTGCGAGCGAATCGCGGGCTTTTGCATCCGCTGAAGTGCTTCCTATGTGTCGCGTTGATCTCCGTGAGTAACGATCCTTTGATCCCCGGTATAGGTTTAGTGACCAAGACTCATGCCTACGAGTGCTCGTTTAAAATTGCATTTAAATCATCGCTTGGGAAACACTTTTCTGTAAAACACGTCTTCGTTGTTTTTATTATTCAATATTTGATGATTTTTACTATTTTCTTTGCAATCAAAATTTAAATTAACCAGATTTCTTCAATATTTTAAATTGAGAAAATTATATAATTATTTAATTAAAAATAAATTTTACCCGATTTTACATCTTATAAAAAACCACACGAATAGAAAATATAAAAACTGAACAAAAACCGAAAAATATGATAAATATAAGTTTCTATTTAATTTTAAACATAATTTAAAATTATTTTTTTATTCTTTTAATCTATTTTTGTACATTTTTTTAAAAGCCAAATTTTGCAATACATTAAAATGTATACTCATTATGATGATAAAATAAACTCGTCCAAAAATCTTGCACAAAATGAAAACAAAATATTTTACATAAATTTGAAATAAACGTATTAGAGAATATACATTTAGAATAATACAAAATTATTTATACGAAGAATTATTTATCACGATAAAATAAACAAAAATTCAAAAAATACAAAAAGTTTATTAGGCTGTATAAAAAATTTAAATATTTATTTGTTTATTTTAAATTTAGTTTAAAAATATAATTTTTTGCATTAAATTATTTTTATCATACAAATATTTATAAGTCGGTACGTTACAAATTTAAAACACCCATCATTCCTATCCTTTTAAACTACTGCACCGAAAAATTATACAAAATTAAATTCGCTGAACTATACCAACTTGTAAGTAATGTCATGATAACAAATTCTTGTAAAAATTTTCTTTTCATATTCATTACGGAAAAATGTTTCTTAAACTTGTATTAAAAATTAATAATGAAAAACCCGATTAGATATGTCTATTTCTACTTAATGTAGATTATATGTGCTTTACTAATTTTAAAATAAATAAATTTATAGTTTATATAATAATAATTTTTTGAAAATAGAAAAAATATACATTAAAACATTAAAGTAAAATTTTAGACATTAAAAGATGAATGAATATGTAAAATTCTTGATGAAATGGAACATGCTGTTTTCATAAACAATTGTAACAATAATAAACCAATAAATTAGTGACATTTTATCCAAGTAATTATAAATAAATATAATATTCTTACTAATTTGAAAAATTTATAAAGTTTATAATTAATTTTATAAAATAATATAATTATATGAAAAAAATTTTGCAATATAGTTACGGCTATTTCATAATTTTACTATATCTTATAGTATTTATATAATTACGAATACCGCACTTTCCTCTCAGTGCAGCCTCTAATATCTCGCGAAATTCTGAATTCCGGATTCCTGACAAGGTTTAGAAAGAAAGTAGTTTATAAAATAAAATAAAAACGTAAACATTGATATTCATTATATGGAATAATTCAAATAGAAAACTTGATTAATGATATGATCAGAGTCGAGTTTACAAACAATGTAATGGAATCTTTATTCAAAATAACAACTTATATAATAAATTTGTTCCCTCGGATACGTTAAATTTAGTAATATTTTCTACAAATATATACTTATTTAACTGATTTTAGATTAATATAATTTTTTATTAGCATTCACCGCATACAAAAGTTATTTTTATTGTATATTTAATTAAAATAAATATAAAAATATTTTTAAATATTAATAATAGTACTGTAAGATTTTAATTAATTAAAAATAATTGTACTTATGTAGACTTATTTGAAAAAAATAACTGAAATAAACACAAAAACTTGAAAAATTTGGGTCATTAAATGACTTTATTTAATTTTTTTTTATCTTACTAATATGGCTTATAATTTTTATTTTCAAAGATTTTAAAAATTTCTTTTGACTAATACAAATAATAATGTTTGTTAGTTTATATGTAGTTTTGATGATAAATTTATCAATATTATAATATAAAAGATCACAGTGTTATAAATAATTGATGATTTTTAGGTATCTTAAATTACTTTTGTTTCAATGTAACGGAATAGTTCACACACAATGGTACTGCCCAAAATGCTCTTAAATATATTCTACAATTTTATAAAATCTATTATACTGTTTGATGTATCTCTTTTATCTTTTTTCATATTTCATGTGACAAACAAATAAATTAGTTTTTGAACTGTATTTTTTTATTATTTGCAAACATTATAAATAAAAAAATCAATAGATTATTACGAAAAAATTTTGCTTTTATCTAACTTAATATTACATAAATTCTTAAATTGATAATTTTATCTCCATTCGAAATAATAATATACTTATTTTTTAAATAATTCCGTTGCCTACAAAAAGTATAAAAAATAAACTTTGAACTAAAAATATCAAAAAGTTTTAAAAAAATAATATACAGCTTGAAAATGATTACTGGAATAAAATAAAAATACATTACTAATCTATATTAAGTATTTGTATTTTTTTTAATTTTGAGATAAAATCTTAATCTTATATTAAATTAAACGATCAATTTTTGTTAAACATATTTTTGTTTATAAAAATGTGCTCTTTTAAGCTCTTTTAAGATGTGGAAAAATTATCATTTAAAAATAAAAATATTATAAAGTAAATTCTTGAAATACTTATAGATTAATTAAAAAATGGAAACATAAGTTATTATCTTGTGTTGTAACATTGTGTTGCCACTTACCATTTTTACTTTTTTCAAAATCCATACTGACGTCTTTTCTCGAGTCTCTTTGTGGTTCGGTATACGTCTTCTTTTTGAAAAGCGGTGTACTAGTAGACATAGACAAACCTAAAGACAGTGGTGTTTCGCTATTAGATAGACTTGTTTGGTTCTTGATAGTCTCAAGAGTACCACACTTGTTGTAACACCTCATCTCTAAAATGCTATCTATGCCGAACGACTGATGTCTGTGCTGCTGCTGATGATGCTGCTGATGCTGATGCTGATGTTGAGAGCTGATAGGTGGCGGCGGTGGTTGATTTGGAGAGCGGTGGTGATGTCTGTGAGGCGAGTCCAGGAGGCGATAGCTGCCGGACTCGAGGGACGTGCGGCTATGTGAAACAGAGCTGTCGCTCGAACGGCCCGAGTCTTGGGAGTGGTTGTGATGCCGACGGGTCGCTACCTGCTGAAGCGATTGAGGCTGCTGTTGCTGCGTTGATTGCAATTCATTGTACCTATGATGGTGTTTGTTGTTGTGATGGTGGTGATGGTGATGATGATGGCGACGGGACGACGGATTTGGGGACGGCGGTGACGTTTGCAGTTCAACTACTGTGCCTGGACTGTGTGGCTTACACGCTCCAATTTGCTAGTAATATTCAAATTTGGTTTTATGCTATTATTTATTGTATATTTCTATTATGTTAATTTAAAATTTTTATTCTGTTTAATAAAACTTTATTGTAAAAAATAATATATAAAAATATTATTCTATATTTTTTATTTAGCGTGTATAAAATAATTTTCATTAATTGTTGATCTTTATAAATACTTACTACAATTTTCATAAAAATATACATATGTCTATAAAAGAAAAAAAATATGAAAAAAATCCTTTATTTAGAAATTTATTATTTAATTATTATAACTCATGAAATATTTTTTATTAATAAATAGATAAACTAATTTGTAGTTTTTGTACCTTATATATTCTGCTTTAATATATAATTTCATAATAACTATAAATATTTATAATTTTTATTCTAATAAATTCATCAATAAATTAAAATCCAACTGAATTAAAAATATAAAATATAAATAAAATTTTAATAAACAATTAAAAAAAATTTATATGACCAATTAATTTTATTGCACGATATTGTTCTTTTATTTGGAATATAAAAAATATTATTTAGTTATGTTAACATATTCAATCAATATTGATTATATATAGAAATTATTCAAGGTTTTATATATAAAAATAATTTTTATAAATTGTTATTTATAATACGTTATTTACACGTGTTTTAAATTTAGTTTTAAACAAACCTTCTTTTAATCACGTAAGACAATATGTTATTCCCAATCGATAAATAGAATGTTTACTAATAGAATTATAAAACATAGTATTAAATTATAAAATTATAATCTTTTATTGTATCGATTTATCTATTACGCATTTAAACAAAACGATGCTGATTTAGCGAGTAAATATAAATTAATTCATAAAATATATATTTCTCTATAAAATAATTTTCTTAACGTGATACACCAAACTTAAATAAGATATATTTACGGCTACGAGAGAAATACTGTATAAAAAGAAATTTATATATTTTATTGTAAATTTTATTATTATATTTTTATAAATAAGTACATTATTTTTTTCGTGAATACTAAGTCATGCAAATAAAAAGTCATAATTTGATTGGCAACTTTATGATTTACAGTCAATTATTTGTCTTTTCTGTTTTCCAAATATTTATATAAATATAAAAGATAATAAATTATCAATGCTTGATACACGAAAAAATATTATTAGAGTAAGGCATAATTATAATTCATATTCTTAAAAGTTCATAACAATGATATTTTTTTTTCTAATAATTATTATTGCAATTTATAATTAAAATTTTAAAGTAATTATTTTTAAGTAAAATTACTAAAATATATTTATATTATTAATAATCTATTGTAATGAATAATTTAATATTTTTTATTTAAAATAAATATATAATAAAAATCTCACAATATAGTGAAAAATGCTTACATCTTTCTTAAATCGATAGTATTTGATCACTTTAAATATAAGCATTATAAGTAATTGTAATAATAATACAAACAAAAATATAGAAAAAGTGAAATTAACAATTAAATAAATTTAAGAACAAATATAAAAAAATAAACTGTGCATAATTAATTGACATTATATTTAGATACTTACAAAATAAAATAACGAAGTAAAAAGAAATATAAAGAAAACTAAAAAATTACCAAAGTAATAGCTAGACTAGGGTTTTCTTGGTGATTAAAATGTCCTGATCGACCAACCATAGGAGTTTGTGTCTGTGTAGAAACAGTCTCCTTTCTCCTAAGCTCAGCACACTTCATACTATCCATCTCTCCACCATTGTTGGCTGGTTCCGTATTTTGTTTGAGCGTCTAAAATGTAATATTTAAAAATGATTAATGAAATTGTATTATTTAGAATTTCATTCTACATGATATATTATTACAATTTACCAATGATAACGTTTTTCAATAAAATAAATAAAATTTGTATATTTTAAATACTTAATCTTGATTCGGAATTCATTAAAGAGAACACTGTAATAACACTTTTCGAAGAACTATATCCTATTTCATACACCGTGTACGATAGACATAAGTGTAATACTCCTTTTTCAAATGTAAAATATTTTTAAATCGACCTAATTTCTAATAATAGTTATAAACAATATTAACTATATTGTTTTATAAGGTTAATTAAATCGAATTAACTAAAAAAAATTTATTATTATATAATAAATACATATTGCAATTTGTATTAGTTTCAATAATTCGACATATTTATTTAAAATACAATATTTTTGAATAATTTTTTTGAACTAAATATTTTATAAATTTATAAATTTTTATTTTAATAATTTTATTAATAATCATTATTTAATATATCAAATAATTAATATATTCTAAATATTCTATAAGATACTAATCTCAAATTATAATTAAACTATAATGCTGTATTTTGTATTGAAATAAATTAGCTTGATAAATGAATTAACTTAATAAAAAAGAAAGGAATCTTTTGATTAATTATTTTAGATTCGAATAAGAAATGATAATAAGATCAATGTAAAAACAATTATAAATAATAGTACTGGATAAAAAAATTTCTTATACACTATTTGGTGTAACACAAAACCATTTTTTTTAAATTAGTAATTTGTTTAAGTACAGTGAAAAATATTTCTCACAAAGAATTTATGAATGAACGCTGAGATAAGCAGCTTTAACTTAATAAAAACTGAAATGTTTTTATCTTCTTGAGAAAATTAAATCAAATTATTTAACAACTAAAATAAATTCTTTTATATAGAACTAAAATACTCCAGACAGTATTTGAGTAATTTATGTTCAAGGTTCGATTTCCATTAAAATGGCTTATTTGACAACGTTAAAAGCTTCATATGCACAGAAGAATTAAAAATTAATTCCGACAACTTTATTCACAATTATTAAATATTTATTACTACTAACTGAATATTAGCGGCAGTTGACAGTAAAATAAATTTTTATCTTTCGATTTTTTCGGAACTCCTTATAAAGACATACTCAAAAAGTAAAATATTTTACTAGACTTTATCAAGAATGATAAATCAAGAAACTCATCTGTCACAGTCGACATAGAAAACAAGCTCTATCAACAAACGGGTTCATACAGTAAGATAATCAATAAAAAATGATTACAGATAGAGACTTCGTTTCGCGAGAGAAGATTTCGCCGACGTTATTCCTAACGATAGGTGCATTAAAACTAGAAATCTAAATATAAACAAATAAATTCCAGCGTCATGCGAGGTTTGTAACGTCTTTGATTAGATTCTAAGTACTTTGGGAATGTCGCGACCGGCCAGTTTTGGGCCCGGAAAAAGCCTAAATCGCAAGCGCGAGTATAAGGAAAAGATGCAGGTGGCGCACCTAATGCCTCCTTCTCGACTTCACAACAACATCTGACGTTTTTCAGTACTCTACGGCATTTGGTATGCGGAGATACGCTGACATACGGTCTGCGATATAAAACAGTTTTTCTTTCAGTCCAGCCTCTATTTATAGCGAAGTCACTCTTCCTCGTCATCATACGATCGAGGGCGGGAATGGAAGACGGCATCCCGATACGTTAAACTTTCAAGCATAATCGGTATTTATAAAGTATCCAGGGCAAGATCATCACGAAGATCCTGTTTAATAAGGCCTAATGCATAAATACACTAGCACGCTTGAAGAGTTATTAAAAGAGTTTACGAATTCGGCGGAATGTAAATGGGAAGTTTTACTTGAACGAAGCGTCCGTTCTTTGACCGTATGCTTTTCGTTTATTTGGTTGCTTGAGAACTTGACAAAAGATAGGCGAACTCTTTCGCAAACCAATACTACCAATACAGATCAATACAACAATTTTATATTTGATTCCATTGCATTTATCATTAGCAATAAAATTTTCTAGATAAATAATTGGCCTGCTCGAAATGGTTGTAGCTGCTTGTTTCGTTTATCTTACAAAATTTAACGAACGTTTTGTCTACCTGATATTATTACTACTCGAAAATGAAAGCGAGCCTCGTAAATATAAACATTAACAGTGTTCGTTAGAATTATCAACTTTCTTGACCGAGTTCACCAAGTTTAAATATGTAATAAATTATAACAATTTTATTTTTGCATCTCATATAATGACTCCCTTAATAGTAATAAATTAAAATCTCACTTGTAATTTTGCCAGTGGAATAATGTCGCAATCGGTGGGTCGATGCCATACGGTCTTCTGTGATGTTGCATTGTAGTAATAAAACCGAGATGTGCTCTGATCAAACAATTCCCACCACTGATTATTATCAGTTTTCTTTCTGAAAATAAAAAATTCGTATAACAATAAGGTTTCTTATGATATAATATTTTCATATAATTGTAATTTAAAGTAGAGGAATATATATATGAGAGAAGCAAAATGTATTATTAATAAGCAACAATTATATATACAATTATATATAATATACAAATCTTGTATAGAATATGTAGTAGTAGATATGTCAAATGATAAATGTTATTAATAAAACATTACATTTGAAATTATAATTACTGATAAATCTTTAAAAAAAACTACGTTTGAACGAAACGTATTATATTATTTAAATTTTTTTCTACTTGGTAATATTCAAATTATATCAGTAATAAAATTCTTATAAATATATTGAAATTAAAATTATTAGATTGAATATGTATGATATTTATTATCAACTTATTATTCAATTATAAATTATAACAAATTTTTCAATTTATGTTATTTATACATTAATTTTAAAAATATGAAAAACGGTATAATATCTAATAACAACATTATATCTATACAAAATCAGTAGAACTTTATTAAATAAGAAATATATTAAATATTTAAATAATGAAATTATTATTAGAATATAATTACAAAGAAATTTGTTATATAATTTCATTTCAAATAATTATAGTTTAATAATATATTAGGATAATATATTAATTATTTAAATTTAAATGAAGAACCAATAGTTTCATTTTTTCCAAGTTTATAAAGATTTTTGAAGGAAATATATTAATATTTACTCACCCTTTAAACATTAAAATGAATTAAATGCATAACTTTAATTGAATTAAATTTATTATCTAACTGATAACTCTTTTAAAGTTCATTTAAAGATAATTTTGATAATATTATTATTTTATATGTATTAATATTATATATATATATTTCTACACAAAAATTATCAAAGATATGATCATTTTAATTTTCACTATCAATTTATTCATATAATAAATAATTAATTGTTTTCATACGCGATAAATATAATTTAAAAAATTTTAATAAATATTTTTCAATTGAAGTTACAGTATTTTAAAAGTTATGAAACAGATTAAAATAATAATAATAATATTGATATTAAAATTTACATTGCTACATTATAATTTTGTGATTATATACTAATGTTTTGAAAAAATAAACGTTTTGAATGTGTCACAATAACGATAATAAGAAATTAAAATATCATCAAAACATAATTAATGAATAAAACAATATCTTGTATTTTTTTAAACTAAATATTTTCCAATTAAAACATACGTTTAGTTACCAAAATTCAAATAATTTATAAATAGAAATTAAAAAGAAAAAAATATATCAATATAGCAATTTGCAATGAGATTTATGTCTGAGTTCAAGCAACATGTGTCTTACTTTTAAAAAATAAGTAGTTTTCTAGCAAGCAAGTAACACATTTTCCAAGAAAAAAAAACAGAGCATAAATGCAAGATATTCCCAATATCTAATTCATAAAAAATAGTAATCCATAAAAATGGCTATTATTCTTATGTAATTGAACTCTATAGTTTTTTGTCTTTATAAAATAGCAAAGATAGGATACAGAATCAAATGAAAAATGTAATATCATCTTAACCACGAGACTAATTAAAAGCTCGTGTGCACACGACAAGAAAATTCGTGTCCTCTTATATGGATAATTGAGATCACGAGATCGGCAACTGTCAATGACGACTTTCTCTAATCTAAATAGATTGCCCCCAGAGACACAAGCATTATCGAGTTTAACAGGAATGTCTTAAGATTAACGTTAACTTTCATTTTGAACTTTTATTAAAAAAATTTATTATTAACGGGGTGAAACAGAGCGCCTGGGCTAAAAATTTTATTTGAAGAAATTTAATATTCGCAAAATATAAAAAAAATAAATAATAAACCTTTTATTAATTTCTTAAAAAAAATTTACCCTAATTACACAAGGAACGTTTATTTTTTAAAATAAATTAACTTACATAAAAAAAATTATCTTTTAAAATACGTAATTATACATTATTGTATCAGTTATATAGCATCAAATTAAACAATGCAAAATTTTTTGTTTCTAGAAACATAAAATTTACATAAAGTTTGTAAATTTTACCGAATAATGTTCGGTAAAAAATTACATGATTAGAGCAATAGCACAGAAAGTTTAGTAAGTTTATTAATATTTTTAAACGAGTGGTGAATATACAAAGTTTACTTATAAAATTCAAAATCTATCTTAAATAATAAAATTGAGGAAAGGATTATAAGTAGCGAGATATAAAGTAAGGTTATACAGGAAGTAAAACTTACACAGGTACACCAGGTGGAGGGTCCCAAACGCATTCGCCGGTCGTCAGATTGGCATACATGTGCTCTTTTGTTCTCGGCTCGATGATCTCCACCCACTCCATTCTGTAAGCAAAGACAAAACAAAATCTTAAAAAATTTTGTTAAAAAACTCTTATCATTAATTTGTTCGGCGTACGTACAACTCAAGTCATTGAGTATAAATCAATAAAAAATGAAACGAACATCGAGCATTAAAAAAAGGAATGCCTGTACTTCAAAAACAGCCAGATGAATCAATGATAGAAACAAAAACAGCTGACACAGTGTCATATTGTCACGATGTTCTATTCCATTGTACGGCATGGTTTATTTCTTGTCACACTCTGAATATTTTGCACTATTCGTAATTAAAAGCAATTAAACGATACGATGAATCTGTATTATCCAACATATTTTATTTTATTTTTTAATACAAGAATTTCTGAATAAAAATAAAACAACAATTTCAAGGTTTTTTTAATGACTGCACATAATTACCTTTGTAATAAAATTAATTTTTTTGCAAATATTAAGGTAATCAAATACTTTATCAAAAAATACGCGATCCAAATATTATAATGCATCATGATATGAATCATCTATGATTAAATGAGAGAAATAAATCATTATATCATTTTATCAGATCACATAATCGATTAAAATAAAATGCATTCCACATTAATGGTCACATATTGAGAATAAATTAAGCAAATTTATCATTCACAATCTAACAAAAACATAAGTATTATTCTTTTCTAAAAATAAATCTCTATTTAAAATTTATCTACTGACATTCATCAATAGTATTTAAATTATATGTTCAAGTTAAATATTTCATTTTATAATTAAAATTTAAACTTATCGTATTAATATAAAATAATTTATAATTTATTAATATATATCTTGAATTAATTTTTATTTTTTGTAAAATAATACTCTTAACAATATTATTTAAATGTTTTAATAATATAAATTTAAGTTCATTAATAATTGAAAATTCTTTGAAAATATGATTTTCCAAGCAAAGAAGAATATAATATATAGTTAGAATGCATAATATTGATGACTTAATGGGAAAAAATACCTTGCGTACTAGATTTATGATGTTATAGCTTCATAGGTCCATTAATATATTTTACAAGAATTTTAATACATTATTAAAACAATCTTTTACTTGAAGCATTTGCTCTAAAAGAAATATATATTATCAATCAATAATTTTTAAATAAAGCAGGTAGAAATTAAGTGTTTAATATAAAAGAAAAAATAATGCAATAATATAAATTAATTTATTTGATGAGAATTTAATAATGTTAGAAAATGTAGTAGATTGAAATTCTAATTAAATGCGTTACTAAGAAACTATCTTGATATACTGTTAATCAATAATTTTATCGTAATGTGATATTTGTGAAAAAAATTATTATGAATTTTATATTAGAAATTATTCAAATTAAAATTTATATAATCATTAATACAAACTTACACTGTAAACTAAATATAAACAGAAAGTTTAATTGTAGTATTATTATAATTTAGTAAGTAAAGAATTTCGCACACGTATTACCAATTAAATTTATGTACAGTTTATCCTTTTATTATTCAATAAATATTTTGCCTCAGGTTTTATCAATGCAAAAAATATTGAAATAATAATTATTAATTATAATTTAATCAAATATTAGAAACAAATTATAAATTATAACTCAAGGACATTAAATCGGAAATAACTTTGAAAATTTATAATTTAAAAATTTCACAGACGTTCGAAATTTTTCACAATGAAACAAACGCTTTGCCAAATAAGAAGCACTTTAAGAATTCAATTCAAAGAGAAAGAGTAAGGTTCTTACTGTGCAATTCTAGAGAAAGCATAAAAGAAAAAATACCAAAAAAACCCGTTTTGGCCTACACTCGATACTTTATCGAATTTAAAATCAAGTTCTATCGCTTGAGGATAAGCGGAGCTGATATAGAAGGTAACCGGTTGAATAAGTAAAATTGAATATAGCAATTCGCCAACTCAAGAATTTTAAACCTAATCCTTATATAAGTTACACATGTTGCATCTCAAACAATATATCAGTTAAGTGAAAATGATGGCACGAGTACAAACAACGGGCGAATAAAATGCAAAGGCTGTGCAATGAATACTCCTATGTGGGTGAGTGAAAATAAGGACAAACAGCCGCGTGGAAATCAAATGTGCTTGAACTGCGATTATAAAACAAAATTACCACTTAAAATCAAGTAGGTCAGAATAGATTTTGTATTTGAATTATCTCGTAATATAAACTGATCTCCAACGAAGATGAATACAACGATGAGAAAGAGAAACTTTTTTTCTATTATTATTCTTTGACACAATTTCTCAATAAATTGAGATTTTCAAGAAATTCGAAAAAATTACGTAAAAATATTAATTTAATTGTTGATCTTGGCATTGACTTAAATGAATTTTAATTTATGTGGAGATAATAATTAATAATTATTGTTAGTAGTAACATTAATGGTAAAAAAGCTAATTTAAAAAAATTCAAGTAAAAACATCTTATTTATTAGTCTCTTATTTATGGAATAACAAAATAAACTGTAGCATACTTGAAAAATACTACGTATTTATTTGAGAAGAAAATGTTTAACAAGTTGAAAAGTTTTATAATTAATGACCACGAGTTTTAGTAGTATTACTTTTTTATAGCACTAACTTTCAATTTATGTATTTAAAAAAAATGATCATCTAGTTTCTAAATTAATAATACAATGCAAAATAATATACAAAAACTATGCTAATAATTTACTTTAAATCTACTTTATAAATATTTGAAATTTTCAAAATATTTGTATTATATTATTTAAATAAGACAAATGCAACATTCTCACGTGTTTGAGTTTTTGACTATTAAATCAAATTATTAAATACAATAGCTATATTGTAAATTATTCATTTTAGTATTTAAAAAATGATAAGGAATGAAAACTAAAAATAATTGTAAGCTTGAAATTTAGTCGGAGTGATCTTTGGCTTTATCAAAAAAGTATCTTTCTATTATACAATTATTTTCTAATTTTAGATACGTATTAGTATCCTAAAGTCGAGGATTCTCAGTGCGTTTAACGTTAGTTAAAATTCATAAGGATGAGAATTTGATTTTTATGTACGAATACCTTAAGATTCAATACAACTTTATTCAAGCAATTGAAAAATATTAAAACTAGACAGTTGAAAGAAAACGAATAAGTTGCAATTGTTCTCTCGATAAGAAGGTGTCAGATTCTTTAAAGCTTCATCTCCTAAAGAATCACACTTTGGAATTTGATTTCTCGTTATTTATAATACGGCTTAATAATCTCGTTTTGTCGACAATTATGAACGAGCGAGGATCAATCATCTAACCCGGTTTCTACGAATAAAAAGACCATTGAAAAAGACAACCGGCTGATGAGATAAGCTCGTCTGCCGGCGCCATGAATCGACTCCGTCGCTACATAGTTCATACGTATGTGTCTTCTCGGGAACTCGTTATTAACGACTCTCTTAAATCAAATAACACGCAATAGACTCCATGCAGAAGAAACAAACGCGATTCTCTTACACGAGGACGCTTTAACTACCGTGATCCACCGTCACTGTCCCTTTTTGCAACAATTGACTCGGTCACTATCTATCTTCGTGAGAATCATCACCAATTCTAAATTTTCAAAATTTCTCGAATGTATAACACGAATGCTTAAAAATTATGCTCCGATGCAAACAAGCTACTTCCACTAGCACTCTGAAAGAAGCCCGACACTAAAGAATCTCATCGATTAAAACTTATATTCAAATATAGAATACGAAATTTCCTATCAGGCTACGGTTCATTAAACTAACAAAGAGCATGTTAAATAATTGAAAAATACTTTGTAACATTGCTTAAGGAGTACTATCGAGTCTACGAGTAGAAAATATAATAAAAACTCTAAAATCATTATAGTATTCTATTTACAGGATATAATATTTACATTAATTATTTATAAGTAATACCATCAATTACATTGCAAATATGCTTAAAGATTTTTATTGTTAATATAAAATAAAAATATATTAATTTTAACCAAAAAAAATAAAAAAGTTACTTTTTATTATCACTGTTTTTCAAATTTACTTGACACTGGTAGTATTTTAAATAAAATTATAGTTATTCTTTAAATTTCAAATACCAATTAAAGCTTACATTCGATATTTCTGATACACTTTATAAACTTTGAGAAATTAAAATTTACAAAATTTTTATTTTTTTTATCCTAAAGAATGTGTAAATAAATTAAAATATAAAATCTGGCTTTAATTAATTCTTTGCAACTCTTCGTCAACCAATCGGATGAAGTATTTATTGATGAGCTTCATCATACAGATATTTGAGTAAGAAAAAACAATGTGCAATAGTCAATTGTAAATCGTCTAAAACAATATAATAGGAGTTAAAAATCAATTAATGGTATTTATAAAAAAAAATCAACTGAATGCAGCTTTTTCTACGTAAACATTAAGGCAGTATTTTGTAAAATTATATTAAAAATAGCATTTAATAATTTTTTGCTATTTCGTTTGTACACTTTACCAATTTCTTTTGATGTTTGATTTATGTAGTTCTTAATGAGACATCAACGTGTAAATATAAAAATAAGAAATTTAATTGAAATGTATTAATTAATTATATATAAATAACTCTTTTGAACATAAAAATGAAATAAGAACACTTATAGAAAGTAAAAGATTCTTAAAAAAGGCAAATATAAATGCTGACCTACCATTTGTAATTGTACTATTTTTTCATGGATTTATTGTACCATAAATTTAAATGAACAAATACCTTTTATCAAAGCAATGGTAATTTATAGCATATTGAAAACAGAGAGAGAGAGAGAGAGAGAGAGAGAGAGAGAGAGAAGTAATGTAAATTACATCGCGCTAGAAATACTGTTTTATTTATTCTAATTTAAAAAATCAATGTTTTTTATACTTAAACAAAGTTATTTATCTATAAATTCTTTTATTTTTTTCTTAAAACTGTAAAATTCGATAAAGTGCTTTTAGATTTAGAAGATACGAATATTTCGGAACATCACAATTTAGGAGAGTCGTGGTTATAGTTAATAAATCAACTGAGTTTAAAAGTACAAGACATAACAAACATTTTTTAAAGCAAAAGGTATGCTTTGCATATATTTATTTTTATATTATTGATAATCGTACATTTGTTGCAGCATTCAAAATTTAAAAGAATAATAAGATAAAAAAATAAAACAAGTTTGCTTTATAATCAATATGCTGATTTGAATTTCAATAGAAAATTCTATGGGAAGGAGTAAAAGAAATTAGGACTAATCCCGATTGACATTCTTAAACAAAAATAAAGAAAGTAGGTCGCAATTCTGAGTATTACAAATTCATTCGAATAATACTCGTATAAGCATTAAAGTTGTAGGAAAAATTGACACAGCAAAACTAGCACCGGTAGAAAAATAAAGCAGAAAAGAAAAAGAGATGAACATGATCGGTATACACATCGTAGCAAGTTCTTCTTTTACTATAGGTTCATAGCCTCTCTTTTCGTTGCGATGCCACATACAAACATATGAGAGACAAGACACCGTGGATACGGTGGGGGAGCAAAAGGAAATGATTCATCAACGAACTTGCCAGTGAACTGAAAATCAGTAGAGCTAAAACGAAGCCAAAAATGGTCTGCTGTTGCTGTTGTTACTCGCTATTTCTCCTTTATCGGACACAGATTTGATGACTATTTAATACAACATTGCCAAGGCAACGATGACAAGAGCCACGCGTTGCTTTTTATTAAGCTTTTACACGCAATATCAATTGCATCACTTTCCTTTCTTTTTCTTACGTCTCATAACGTATTTAACGATAATACTTTCTCATTCTAAGTCGGGAATAATTTAAACTTTTTAAAGGCATTTCATAAGCTGTAAACTTTATACAATCATTTTTTAATGAGTTGTGAAAAAAATTTTTAATTTTATAAAAATTTAATATTTTATGTAACGAAAGTTTTATTATATTTTTTATTGACAAAATAAAATTTTTTATATCAGAGCCTTAAGCATGAGAAAATATATATAAGATCATATGCAAAAAGAATGTAAAAAAACAAAGTGATGAAACCTAGAAAGTTTCTTAAAAATAAAAATATCAATAAGATGCATATATTTTATATTTTTTTAACATAACAAGATTTCTTGGAAAAAAGCTATTTTATACGTAATTTATAGCATATATATTATATAACATAATGCTTAATATAAAAATAAATCAAGAACATTAAAAATTATAACATTAACTTGTTTTACTTTTTTAAGAGAGCTATTAATTTTGTTCCATTATATCTGCATATATTACAATGAAAAAAAAGAAACAATAATAATTACTCTTTAGTCGTACGATTTTACATTAAAAAAAGTGAAAGAAAAAAGAAAAAATTTGAAGTCAGGTAAAACATTTATATCATATGAAAAAGGTTTCAAGAAGGTGCTTCCATTGTATTAAATAGAATATCGAATTCATTGCCTATTTTTAAAAATACATTTAAAAAAAAAAATTTTTTTTTTTAAAATAAAGTATATTTTAATTTTTATTGTGTATTTAAATATTTGGAAATCAACTATTAACAAAATAAAAATCATTTAATAGTACTTTAATATGCGGTTGTTAAGACGACTTCTATTAGCAAACGAATTTATTTTAATTTTTTTCAATGTGCTTCGTGAATGATAATAAAATTTTTCATTACCAAAGTTTTGAAGATTGATATGCAAATTGATATTATTTGGTATATTTTTTTATTTTCTATTCATATTTTAAATCATACGAAATTGGAAAATATTTTATTATAGTACAATACAAAAAATTAAACAGACAATTTAAATCGAAGAAAAAATATATAACATAATTTTAAACTATAAATCAAGACTAAATTAAAAATATAATGTGGTTTTCATATAATTTATTTAAAAACATAAAAAGAAAAAAACACTGTCAAAATTAAACACACTATTTTTGACCATTACATATTTAATAAATGAATAAATATTCGTAAAATTAAATTATTTAAAGTTTATGTATCTTTAAAATTTTTAAATTAATCATTGATCAAAATAAAATATTGTAAAATACATTGACAGAAATGTAAAAATTTAAAAAATATTAAATAAAGAGGTATGTAATAGATTATTTTTTAGGTGTACGTGTGTATGTATATGTGTGTATTATATAACTTAAATATATCATTGCGTTTTATAATATATTAATTTTCTTTTGTATGAGCAATTGAGATAAATAATGAAAATTAAAGATTATACGGATTAAAAAAAAATTGCCTGCGATAATTAAGTAAAAATTCTTATTAACTTATATTATAATATTAATGTCTAAAATAAAGTTAATTAATTTGCGTTAATGCACTTCTAAATCAAACTGCATCATCAACGGAAAGTAGAGACGTTAAAATAAATTTATTCTATTCCAGAGCTCAACTAATGCAGTACACCAACAAAATCGTTAAAGCCAACAAATCTTTCTCGAGATCAATACCTATTAAATGGTACGACACACACGCATTGTCAATTTTTTTATCAACCTTCAAGATTTGTTCATCATCAAACTTAGTCCAACGTAAGAAAAGATTTGAGCATCGATCCCTAGAAACACTCGTAAATAGCCGGAGACGCCGTTATCGTTTACGCCATCGCGGAGCCGTTATATCGATGGAATCGAGGTCGCTTCCCCCGGACATAGGCTCTTGTTATGCAAGCGTGATCTTTCAAATGTTCGTAGATTACTCCTCTACGACGAGGGCCAGGATCGCATATCGTTTTCGTTCCGGTTTAATGCGCCTCGGATGGAACGCTTCGAAGCTTATTTTACAAAACTTGCCTTTGCAAACGATCAAGATTACTTCACGCCAACTATCCTAAGTGGTTCATCCTCCTCCTTTTCCCCTTCTAATTTAAGACTCTACGAAGGTACGGCAGAAAGGTTTACAATATTTCGAATTCCTCGTGATTTTAAGGAATTCATATTTCATGAAGATTTAATTTCCGACTGAAAATTTAAAAACCAATGAAGACGATTAACATAATTGCGTAATTAGTGTAATTAAAAAGAATTTTTCCTTTTGCGACAGCACAATTAAATCATAGTGCTGAAATTTACTTAGCAGTATAGGCAAATATTTTAATGAAGAAAATTTCTAATAAAATAAAAGTGCATATCTGAAGTATCTGAAGCCATAGTCAAGATTCTTGACAATTAAAAAGATTAATTAGTGTAAGATTATTAAAAGAATTAGAATTTCTGAAATAACAATGAGAACAAAACTTAAATCAGCTAACTCATGTGAATTTCGTTTCCTCTTCTAAATCGAAAGTTACGATAATAAACGCCAATGCATGATTAAAAAATAAAAGAAGACACTGGCGCGTTAGATCAGATTTCACGTAGTTGACGTTCACGAGTCGCACGATAAAGTTCATGCAAAAATCAAAATAACTGACGGGCATTGCTACGGATGAGCGGCCCATTTTTCAATAAATCGTCAATTAATTTCGACCTATGAATTAAAGTTTTATTGCCTATTTGCAGGCAACTTCACTTTACTTGCGGGAACGTCTCACATGTTTGCGTCACACGGCATGGCTGATAAATTTTAATGAATACGCGTCGAGCGAAAGCTGGAGAATAGATATATATATATAGAGAAGGAGGGAGGAAAATAAATAGATAAATAAAGAGGGAGGAGTTGGAGGAGGAGGTGACGTCACTTACGAAACGCGGATTTAATTCACTAAATAGGCCTTACATAAATCTGCATACGTGGATCGAAAGCGCGCGAAAGGGAAATGAAACACATCCATACCTCTTTGCCCCTCTCGTAGCTTTTCATTTCCCTTTTAATATATTTTTTTATGTAACTTGCAACTTTGGAGTCCGTACTTGGGCCAGCGACAATAAAACCTAAGCATTTTGCATAATCTTGAAAAGATTATTTAGATATATTCTACAAAATGCTTGTTATTGTTAAAATACATTTACAACCCTTCGTATCTAATCCAGAACTTTAACAATATATCGGTTTGGCTTTTCAATTTCTTACTTTATTTTGTAATCCTGAAACACATTTCAAATGTCCGACTGTGTCCGACTCGGTTATTTAGTATTTTATAAGAATACGAATGAAGATATATTCTTGAATTAATTTAATTTATTTATTCATACAACGACTGCTTACGAATTTTAAATTTTGAAAAAATGAAAATTCAATATACTTATCACATATAATATTCTAATCGTATATAATAAAATCTAAAAATAAACTTGTTATGTATCTTTGAGATTTGTATCCCAAACATTAATTAGTACATAAGTCTCTCATCTAATAAAGATCAAAAATAATAAATAGTGATATTTAGAATAAGTTATTAATATAATTGATTTGACCAAGACAAATATTACTTCTTCCTCTTTCAAATATTTAAAATTAAATACTAGACATCTTGGTTTTTGTTTTTATATGCAGTTAAATTCTAGATCTAAATCTAATGATTATACACCTATAAATGAAAATTTTCCAACTAAAACATTGATAAAATTGTAAAATATTTTAAATGGTAATTAATAAATAATATAATATTATATTAGAAATAATTTATATTGTATTAATATCAAATTATAGGTAACATAAGTAAACAAAGCAAATTCTGAAAAACTAACATAAAGTTTTGTTAGAATTCGACATTAAATGCATTCTGTATCCCGTAATATAGTAGACTATACGAACTGTGACGGTAACTGACTGCCTCCTATTTTTTTCATTTTAGTTAAATGTAAAAATTTTCATTGTTGTACACACAGTAGTTATCTAAATATTTTAGTTTCTTGTAATATAAACCTAGTTCAAAGAATATTAAGTATATTTGTTAATAAAATACCAAAACATCACAAACAAAATTCTATTTTATTCAGTTTTACTATAAAAAATTAATATCAATACCAACATAAATGTAACAAATAATTTTATAATAACTTACATTAATCGAAATATTATTTTATATCCTATATATCGCTTATTTATAATGAATAACGATGGCTATTGAGATTGTTTTAATATTAAATGGGCGTTGATAGAAGACTTAGTTCCGAATCTCATTATTTATGTAATTGTATACTCAAAAATAATCGTCTTATAGCTTGATCCCTTCTTTTCATGTCATCTCCTCCCATCAATTTATTAATTGTTTCGATCAAATTTAAAAGAAATTCTATTTCTTTTCTTTTTTGCGAGATCACTAAAAGGTGAACGACTGAATTATTCTATCTAAACGTATAAATAATTGGACTATTAAACAAAAGTCTAGAACAAATAAATTCGATTATTTATATATTTTTCGGAGGGTCAAAAAATTATCACTTGAAACGAGCGCATAGAAACGAAGCCTGAGTCATCCAAAAAAAGTAACTATAGACAAGTTATGGAACATAAATTGAAAAATGAGACAACAGGTGAGAGGGGGAGAGAGAACGAGAAGAGACAGTGGAGCGCAATGTAGCAAATACGAGAGAGAAATTGCACCGTAGAAGCGAAATACACAAAAGACGGAAATAAAGCTAAGGACAAAGAGAAGAAAGAAATAGGAGTAGCTACTACTTTTATGTGATACACTAGTAAAAAAATGAGTGAAAAACATGAGACGAAGACAAAGAGGATGGTAATCCGCCAGAAGTCTTGTCATTATCAACATGTAAGAGGTATATTTTAGTATTGGAAGTGTGAGAAGAAAATGTTTCGTAGAAAAAAAAGCGAATGGTTTACACAAATGAAAAACACGAATAATTATAAAAAATATCAAAATCGTAGATTGATAATTTGACACAGTTTATTGTGCCTTAATTTTTATAAACTTGATCGATTTTTTCTCTTTAAAAAAGTCTATATGACTTTAAAATAAGTTATTAATTTTAAAAAATTTCGTAAGTATATCTATTTTATTTTCTCTATACATGTATTTAATTTGTAAATAAAACAGTATTACTTAATTTATAGAAATAAATAAATAATGGATATCTATACTGGTTAAAAAGGATGATTTATTGAATGATAGTTTTCTAAAAATAAAAGAAGCATTGTAATTATTGCAATGATTTCATTATTGATATGCATTACAAAAAATAATTATCATATATGGAATGCGATTTTCACAGTAACATAATTTATCTTATCTGCCCGTACAGAGAACTGTAATCATATAATATAGTAACTTTAATATAATCTTTAATTTAGTTATTTATAAAAATAATAATATCCAGTATGTAATAATTTTTAAACAATGTATAATAAAAAATCATAATATATAAAAACAGTTCTTCTTAACATTTGTTCCACGTGTATTTTATTCGCATCTTTGAGTAATATTTATCCTGAGAAATCTGTGGTAGAAGAAAGAACGAATTAAGAAACGATGGAATGAGCTTGATAAGGTATCCAGAGACTTTGTGTATAAAACCAAGAAAGACAATAAAATACGGCTTAAAATAAAAATAAAAAAGTAGTATGCAGCGTCGAGGAAAAAGCATTGTTCCCGAGTCAACATCAAAACAACACCGAGCTGGAATCCGATAAAGGACAGTCGATCAGATTTTTTAATTCTGTAGACGCACACGGGCACCGGGGAGCAGGCAGACAGAAAAGGAGTAGCTTGCACCTATACGCGAGATAAAAGTGAGGATGCAAGAAACGAGGGAACGAGGAAACGAGGGGAGGAGGAAGGATGTCGGAGCGTGTAAGTATAGTCCCACCCAAAGGCCACATATTCACACAAGTGAAATAAAAACGTGTACATCTACATGAACGAGACGTCGAGTGGAAAAAACATTTTCGGGGACCCTTTTGAACTGTCCAGATGACACCTCGTTAAAATATTAACCGGTGCGCATAAGTCTACCCATTTACCCACCTTTCGATACACTTGCTTTTTTCGCTTAATTGCCCGATCTCTTTTTTTTCCGCTTCTTCTTACCAACCACCTATTTTTTCTTCTTTTTTCTTTCTTTTACGGAGCTTTGACGTATGCTCGCCAAGAGGTTCTCAACGGTATCGTTTTGTTTGACTTTTCTGGTATCTCTTTGGATGTCCTCAATTGCGGATGCGTTGGATTCTGCACACTAACAAAATAATTAACGCAAGAATATCTAAATGCTGTATAATTATCTCGGGGGAGACACAAGCTTCTGACCAAATGGATCTTTTCTGCTTTATTTTGCGCTTTGATGCGATGTCAAAAGAATGCGCGTTATTCTTCAAACTAATGTGCTTTTTTGCGTAGTCAGTCGTCAAGTTTTATAACTTACTTTCCTGTAAAAAAGAATTACTCGCACCTTCCCTTTGTTTTTTAATCACATCACCGTTTTTCAATAATATGAATCTTGGAAGTTTATTAAAAAAATACACAAAAATTTAAGAATACATTTTTTCTTGTACCTTTTCAAATTTTCTGATTATTAATGTATAACTTCATTGTATAATTGGTGATTACTAAACATATATTATACATTTTATTATAAAAATAAAAAATATTACTTAATATGTTATAACTCGCTTTATACTTAAAAAAAAAATTTCAGAAAATTACAAATTTAATGAATTACTATAATTTTTAGTACTCGTAATATTATTTTTAAAATATTCAAATTGCATGAAATTTTTAATAATAAATAATTTAATAATGTATTTATCAAATTTTATATATCGACACTACATTTTTTAATTTTGAACGTTCTTTTTATTTCATTTAAATAAATAAGGCACTATTCATAGAATATTTATTTGTAATTTTTTATTATAAATAATAGAATTAAAAATACGATTTTTTACAATAAATAGAATTTTTAAATTCTCTATTTTTATTAAGTCACTAAAGAAATATTTCTTTGAAGAATAAAGAGGAGATGACGAATAACTATAACGCTAAAATTTATAGAACTGTAAAAGGCACTTAACTGTTATAAAATAAAATTTTAATACATATAACTAATAAATAAATGCAAAATAAATAAATGAATAAAATAAACAATAATTTTTACACTTGGGATTTGAATTATATCAATGGATTTACTGACATAGCTTTTATAAACTTAGTATATATAATTGATCGAAAATGAATGACTTTTTTATCGAATATAAAAGAAACTGAAAATTTTCAAAGTATTTAAATACTTGTAAAACCATAATTAACAATCTGATTCATGGTAAGAATGTTGATCCATAAAAAAACTAGATTAAAATTTGAAACGATCTTAATACTGAATTATGGTTCGTGGTTTAGAATACATATTAGTTTTCAAATAAACATCGATTACATCGACTTTTATAAAATGTATTTGTATCATAATAAAAATGCTAATAATGTAATATTTATATTTACGCTATTTTAACTTTAAAAACTGATTATCTGAATGATATTTTAGGAAATTAAGATTAATTAATAATAATATTTTTTTTTTTAATTTGTTTATAATTTTTAAAAGAATTATAATGTTTTGATATTTGAATTGATGTATGGAAAATCTGAAAAATTTTCACATGAAATATCATAATTGTATAAAGGAAACATTCTAATATAAAAGATAGGCTATGGGGAATATTTTAAAACTTAAAATATAACCTTTCGAATAATAATGTTTGTCCATCGCATATAACACTCGTAATGAAAAATATTTATCTCCGTTTATCGTACAAATTTCAAATGGATGGTGAAGATGAGCAAGGAAAACTTTGTTCATCGCAATATATTGGTACCGAAAGAATCATCGACAAAAATATGTGTCTTAAAGTACGTCCAACCCTCGCTTAAAAAAAACCGTATGTAAACGAAGTATTATAAAAGTATAAAATAAGGAGCTTAAACTTAGTATCGCAGTTGCCACAATACTGTTTCCCAATTTACCGCAATGAAATCTCGAGCCACAGCCACGGTAAAAATGCACGAGCCAAAGGTTCGCTTGTCCCTCCAGCCATCGGTTACGTCAATCCCCATTCGTGTGCTTACATATGGAGAGGTACTGCGAAATATGTCAGTCCTGGAATTACCCCATATCGCACATCTCGATACAAAAACTATCCCCAGATTAAAGGCAACTGCGACATTATGAAACCCCTACTCGGACGGTAATAATGTATTTTCGTAATCTCTTACAATTTTTTCTCTTTTCATAATAAAAGTATACTCTCGATCAAACCCTTTAAGTATCTTTCTCTGTCTCTGTATAGATACTTGTGTGTCTCTGTCTCTCTCTTTCTCTCTCTCCCCGTTACTCAACGTTTATAAAAACTTAAATTTCAATTTAATCCCTTAACGAGTTTATTTACTAAATTAACCAATTTTACACAAATAAGTCGCTAAACTATTTCAATGTGTATTTATCATTCCCAAATTTTTTTTTTATTTGTTTAATAATTTTTTTCACAATCACCGTTTTAACGAGTTAACATTTTCTCCAGTAAGTGTAACAAAAATTTTATATTTAGTGATATGATTATTTGGAATTCAATTGTCAATTTGAGCCACATTTTTTAACAATTATATTACTTACATCGATAAAATAACAAACTCGAATACATTTTACTTAATATTTTTCATATTTAATATTTTGAATGTAGTATTTCGAGCCTCCTATAATAATACTTGTCAAGAAATCGATTTCTATGAAATGAAAATATATTATGTATTATCTTAACAATGAGAATTTGGATCAGAAAGACAATATGAGTAAAAATAATTTTTAATAATGTTAAAGTCTATCAATATAATTATAATATTTTCCCCATTATTCCATGAATAGATATTATTTGCATATTAAATTTGCATTATACCAAACAATAATAAATTTAATTTATCACGTATATCGATCTTGATACAAAAGTAATATTTTATAAAAATAAATTCATATTATTTAATAGTAATAATTCACTTTCAAATTTTCAAATTATTTTACAAAATTATGCACCATTTATTTTAAGTTATATCATAACATTAACGAATAACCACATTTTTTTTATTATTGTTAATTACTAAAAGTAATTTATGTTTCAATAAATTATAGAAAAATAAAAGGTTAAAACAATTAAAAGTTAAAAATCAAAGATTTAATAATAAAAACATTAATTAAATGCATAGTTATTGAATTCTATAATCAATATTATAATTTTATAAGTAATTAAATAACTTTTTTTCTTATATTGCATCGAATATCTAAGACAAATTTTATTCTGCCTTTTTCAATAAAAGGAAATAACCAAAGTATTGGATAAATATATGGTTGTAAGTCTGTAACTTTAAATAATACAAAAAAAAATTTTCGGTTAAAGAAATAATATTCTAAAAATGTTTAGTTTGTATTACATTGTAAAACTCGGTTGAATTCTACGTAAAAAAAAAAAGAACACTAAGATATGATAAAGAACTCAAAATCAAAATTTTCTAAAAATCTCAAATTGACGTTTTGTTCGTTCAAATAAAGCAAGCAATTAAAAAAAATAACGATAAAAGACAAGAAATCTTAATACGTTACATTAGTTATTTTTATCAATTACTAAATAAATAAAATTACTTTTATAATATTCTTTATCAAAATATCCTTTTCAACACAATATTTATCTGTTTATATAAATTATTCTACTCAAATAACTTATTTTCGTCAAATACATTATAAAAAAATGTTAATAAACGATCGGTAAAATTTTTTAGTAACATTTTTAAAAATATTCTTATAAATTCGGAAAAAGTAACAAAAAAAGAATATTCTATCATTTGTAAAATTTTTGGATGCTACAAAAGATGACAGAAAATTGGAACTTAAATTGAAAAAAACAAATAGAAATACACAAGTGCAAAACATGCAAATACAAAAGTAGACGCTTATTTACAGAATCAATTTTGAGTAAATAATTGAACGTAAAGGTACATGTCGAAAAAAGTAGAGTAAAAAAAAGAGTAACAAATAAGTTGGAACATCTTTGGTTTTTGGAAAAATTAACATCTCAGATAACTAAGGAAAAAACCTCTGTTTGGTTCAAAGACTCGCGAGTAGTCAGAAAATGAAAATCTGGCGTAATAATTCGAAAAAGGGGGAACCTTTTTTTGGGAAGAAGTTGGGGAGAGGGAATAACCCCTAAATAAAACGAGTCGGAGCTACAAGGATGTAGAAACGCGGTTTATACATTCATAAGTAGAAAAAAGGGAGCGGAAGCATAAAAAGAAAAAAAGAAAAGGAAAGACAAATAGTAGCCGTGTTTAACTAAAAACATTAATCTAGCATGTAAAAGAAAAAGGAACGGTCAAGAATATTCTCTTTAAAGTCGAATGTCTGCGAACTTGCGTCTAGACTGCGACCGAAAACGAGTGGCAATGAGTTACAAGCGCGATCTAACTCTCCCGAAGTGAAAGAGAAAAAAATGCAGCGAGAGGATAGATAGATAAATAGATAGAAAGAAAAAATACGGTACGGTAGTACAAAAGGGAAAATTACGCTATATCGATTCACGGACCGCATCGGGTCGTGTCGAGGTCGTGTCACACCGGTCGCACCGCCGTTGTTGCCAAATTTCAACGCTGTTGACCCTCCTACGCTACTTTACCCGCTGCATTCTCGACCCACGACGATACTATTTCACGCTCAACGCTCCTTTGAAAAGTCAGGCGCGCGCGCACGCACGTATGCATGCACACATTCGCAACAAGCGCAATTCCTTCGTACCTTTCTGATGCCATATTTCCTGCTCTTTTCTCCGCGTGGCCAACCGCTCCCTGAAGCGCGCTACCGAGGCGCTGACGTTCCTTGGCTCTCAGCCGACTCCTCGTGGATCCGTCGAGCGCCTCTTCCTCGAACCCTGCGTTCTAGCCAGCCACTCTTCTTTTTATCAAACAACACAAGGATGTCCTCTTGGTAGGCCAAGAGTCGTCGTGTTCGTCAGCACTCGCGCGTCCTCGGCGGCGATGCCGAACTGCTCTGCCATTTTCCGCGCACCAGCACACAGCCCGCACACGCGCACTCCAGATCCCGTTCTGTTGCTCGCAGCTCCTTTCAATAACAGAAAAAAGAGACGGAGAGAGAGCAAGCGAACCAAAACTGCTGCTACTCTACCGCTGCTCTATTACTTTTGCTACTGCTACTGATGCTGGGACTCTTTTCTCTAGTAAAGCCCCTTCGCTATTGCTGTCATCGCTACTGCTCCCAAAGCTCTGCCATCCTCGCCGCCATTTTCCCTCAAGTCGCGCAGCACTACTGTCTATTCGAACGTGAGCAATACAAACTGAAAGAGAGAGACAGTCGCTTTTTACAGCCTTCGGTTCGCTTCCTTTTTATAACCTCCCTGGAATATTTAGATTTTTTCGAATTTTTATCAGCGACTTCTACTCGAGAATCGCATCGATCTGGATTTTAAAAGGATTCTTCAGGAGAGGTTGATCAGTATTTTCGGTCTCTTTATGTCACTGTAACAGAGATGGAAACACCTTTTGATTTTTTTAAATTTCGCGCTCTGACCTGCTGACGGGGATAGATCCGTTATTTTGTTTCTTTTTCCTTCAATTCTGGAGGTACTGCCGTTGTTTCTTATGATTTACTCATTATCATGTCGTACATTATCGTTTGTTAACGCTAATTGCGTCAATTATAAACACAACTCCTTGTACATCCCTCCTTATTCTATACTTCAATTTATCCAATATATAAGACCCGCGAAACATTACTTCAATTTATATCTTTTTTTGTTTAATCGATTAGCTTTTTGATCGCGCAATCCTATAACGCTGATAATTTTTTGCCGCAAAAGATAATAAAATTCTCGTAGATGTACTTTATCGAACGAATAATATTTTTTAAACATTTCAAATATTTCTAATAACGAATGCTTATCTCATTGACAACTGCCCCGTTCTTACACAATTAGTACGATATTATTTTCACTTTTAGCTATGATCCGATTCTTCTCGATCAATAATGTTTCGAATGCAGTTTAATCTCTGTTTGTTAAGAACTAACGTGCAAAGACAATGAAACGCGAGTAGCAAACTCTTGTAATAATAAAAACTAAACAGTTGAATTAATTTACACTTGTATATTACATCAAGAATACATCTTGTAACGTAGTTTGATCTTTCACCTGAAGCTTGAAACGAAAAAATAGATAAAGAGTAGTATGCGTTCTGATCGCCATATTTCTTGTTATTCCCGAGCGAGCTTTTATTGGAAGTTTAAAAGAACGTTTCTCCGAAGCAAAGAACTAGGAGTTGTTATCCGCGCGTCGGGGCCGCTCTCGAGGCTATCGCGGGGATAAGATCGAAAGGAACGTTACTCCTCTGTGGCATTGTAGCACAGCTGGAAATGAGAAGCATAAATCGCGACATCTGCCGTCGCTCCTATATTTTTCTTCGATTCTTCTCCGGCGAATAATTCAAAGAACTCTTGCCTCGCTCTCGGCTTCACCATCAACGAACCTATATTTTACTGCATTTTACGACACTCTAAAAGTAAAAAATGAAAGATACATGCTTTTTTGGGTGTGAATTGTTTTCTTTCCTTCTTTTCTTCTATTGTTTATGAATTGTCTCAAACGTGCGTTAAAACGAAGTCCAAAGACAAATTGTTTTCTACTAATGTATTATGTATATTTTCGAGATAATTATTCTTGTTTTATATTATACAAAGTGAATACCTACAAACCTATATCTTTTGTTAAACAAATTTATTTGATTCAATTTTTATTTCGCAAACTTTATCGTAAAGTCGTTAATTATTAATATTACTTTTATCTTTAAAAAGTTGGTATTATGATCTGATACATATTTTAAAGATTTATTCTCCGTTTCTGATTTTAAAGTTAACAATATATCTACGCAGTGAAATTATACATCGTTTAAATAAGAATAAATACATAATAATATGAAGTATAAAAATATTTTAAGATTTAATAATTTTTAATGACTAATTGTTTGAAAATTGTTAAAGATAAATTATTTTGCTCAAATACATATAAAAATGACTGTAAATGTTGAAAATGCTTGTACTTAACAAATGCAATAATTATTATATTAATATATCGTTTTTAACATTCTTTAAAATTTTTTATCTTAATATTATAACATTAATAATATTGTATAAAAAATTTAACAATCTCTTAAATTAATTGTAATATTAAACACATTTTTTTTCATAACTAAGAAAATTTTTCAAATTATTTATATTTTAAAAAACATTATTTTAAACTTTTACTAAATTGATTAAAAAATAGCAAATACTAAATTGAATATTCACGCTCATTCAAAAGACAGTATATTTCCATAATGCAATATATGCTTATGCATATTTTTCAATATTATATCACATACTAAGTAGTGACATGGAATTGTAATATGTATAAATTACGATAATGGGAATATTATATGAAAATTTGATTGCGATTATTTTATATATTGATTTATAAATTATATATATTTTATATATTATATATTTCTAACTACATTTTCATTCCTTCGTTAAAAAAAATGTTTCGAATATACAGTTTTATAACAAAATTAAGATTTAAAATACTTATATATTATACTTGAACCTTTTTAAATTAAAATTAACAAAATTATTTTATTTCTTTTTAATTATATATATATATATATATGAGACTATATTTTCAAAAGTAATAATTTCTTAAATTTTATTTTCTCTTAAAATCTGCCAAATAAATAATTTTTAAGTACTTTTTCATACTCCTATATGTGATATATTCTGTATAAAAATATTTCTATATCACATCACATAACAGCATAATCATTTCTTTAAAATTACAAAACCTTTTTATCGATTTTATAATAAACTTATGCCTACTTCTTCTATTCGAATAAAGTTCGATCGAATATGTAAGATAAATGCTATAAATAGAATTATAAGAAATTCAATTAATCTGGCATTTTATTCAAAATAAAAATTAAAAATTATATAGTTAAACCGTAAAATTCAGCATTTAAGAAAAAATATACATTAATCAATAATAGTTCTAATTCAATCATTTTTAAAATAAATCTATAATCGTAGTGTAAAAGATATAATAGTAAAAGTAATTAATGCGGAAGTACTATTATTTAAAATATCTGAATGCGCATTTTCAAAAGAAATAACACCTTCGCTTAGATAGCTATAATTCATGTACACAAGCGAAAAATAAATAATAATGTAAAATAAATTGGGGGTATTAATAATTTATTCATGATTCATAATAAATTATTAATAAATTATTAATAAATTATTCATAAATATTCTTTTTATTATTTCAATTTTCTTTTACCAAATCAACAACTTATACAATTTTCAACTTTTTTCAAATATTTTATATTTAAAAAAATCGTACGAATTAAAATATAAAATGAGTAGTCTATATAAAATTTATATAAATTACCATGCTTTTAATTTAAATAAAAATTTGTATCGCTTATTATGAAATTTTTTTAAAAATAATAAATATTATTGTAAACTGATTAATTAAATTCTTGAAAAAAAGGGCATAAGTAACTTATGTATATTGTAGAAAATTAAAAATTTGAATTAAAATATAATATTTTTAATTCTAAATATCAATAAATTGGATAAAATTTATAAAATTATGTCATAATTCTAATTACAACACTGTGAAAATATGAAATAAAGACTTAGAACCCTTATGGATAAATAATAATTTAAAACATGGCAATGTAATGACACCTTCTATATTCAACATTTAGATTACATTACAAAATCTATATATGAGAATAAAAATTAATTTTATAAATTATACGATCAAGTTTTTATTCTATCTTTGTACTTAGCGAGATAGTAAGATGATAAAGATATCACGATTATAATACAGAAATTTTTTATGATCACTGATATCTAATTGTATTAATTTAGAATTTTTTAATACTTTATAATTTAAAGCGGTTATTTTTATTTCATTAATTATAATAAGTTTATATTTATGTATGGATGAAAAAACTTATATTTTGTTAAAAATATAAGTATTTTTAAAAATAATTTTAAATTATAATATTATAGTATTTTTTAAAAAAATAATTTTAAATATATATTATTTTAATAATACAAAATTAAGAAAGTTTCAAACACATTATCAAGACAAAAAACTTTTTAATACGATATTTTAAAGAAAATTAAATTATGCAAATGAAAATGGATTCATCTTAAGCATCACAAAAAAATAAAAAACACAATACTTACAAGAAAAGAAATAAGCTATGATTGATAAGTAATATTGTTATGAAAAAAAATAATGTTATTACATTGATAAGGTAATAAATCTTTGAATTTTTCAAACTTTTTAATAATAATTTTGTAATTATATGTTTAATTATAATACAATAGTATATATGTGATTTGAATTTAAATAAAAGAAATATTTATTTTTATTTCATAAAACTTTAAACAAGAAGCCACCAATATCGTATAAAATAATATTTAATAATATTTTATACATACAAATAATTCAGTATTTACTTTTTCAGATTAATAATTACATTTTATTTAAATTTTCTAATGTAATAATAAATTTGAAAAATGTTCATAATAAGGCTTTCTAATACTACAAATATATTTATATTATACAGTATAATCGATTTTAAACAATTTTAATCAATAATTTTTCAGTAAGGTTATCGTGAACCACGAAAAGATTGTCTCTTTTTTATATTCAAATAAATTCTTTTACATTTATGAAGTTGATATTTTATACTTGCATCATACACTTTTTCGTAAATATTGTACTTCAATAAATTTATACTGATAATAAAGTTTTTACTTAATACACGCTAGAAAATAATTTACGTTTAGTTTTCATTTCTAAAACTTATGCAATTTCCAAGTATTTTTGAAATCGGAAAATGAAAATTTTATTTAATCTCCTTGTTCTAGTGTACATAATTAATTATTTATTTTTCTGTATCATCTTTTTTCTATAATTTACAATATTTTTTAAAATTATTTAATTTATTGAGAGTTTTTTAATTATTTATGTAAAACATGACTGATTTAAATTTGAACAAATCTATTTGTATACAAGATCTAATTTATTTCAGATACGTAGATTCTAATCCTTGATAAAATCCTATATAAATAATACCAGTGTTGATATCTTTAAAATTTTGAAGTTTTAGTTTCAAATTTAATACGTATATGGTATTTCCATTTTTCTTTAGTTTTCTAAAATATTTGAGTGTACATCTACCTTTTTTCATTAAAAAAATTATCTAAATTCGCAATTCATAATCTGAGTGAATTTTTATCTTTAAAAAACATAAATTCATATATTTTACAATTCAAAATTTTTTTAAGAATAACGATGATTTTCAAAGTGTAATATCTGAAAAATGATAAACTATATAAGAAAATGAATTTATTTGCATTTTATTCAATAAAATCAAATTGATCAAATTGATCGATTGATGTGTTTTTCAATACGATTAAATAAAGAATCTCGTGAAAATATTTGCTTTAAAAAATTGAGCGATTTATTCATGAGTTTTATGAAATATTTTTAATAACTATGCTTACACCGAAATGTATATACACACTGTATACCGAACATATTTTTCTATGGATCAAAAACGTATATTACGAAAATAATATCCATAAAAATTTGTAGCACATTATAATTTTGATCATTAAACAATTATAATAAAAATTAATGAACACTTAATTTCATAAGTGTGATCTGAATAAGAAAGGAGTTTAAAGGAATAAACTAAGAAGTAAAATATAATCTTCAGAAAGTACTGTAAATTTTAAAGTGAGGTTGTGTGCAGCACGCAATTCGATGTGCAATATCTTAATGTTCCCGTAATAATTGTATACACCATTAGATTAGAAACATCAGTAAATTTTGTAAGTAAATATTCGATATCTCATATTTTTCTATGGTATAATTTTTTTCTTCTAACTTAGAATTTATAAATTTTTGTTAACGTTCTTGAATAATTTGTATAGATATCTAACTGTGTACTTTTCTTAAAATATAATGTATATTTACTTGAAATATTTCAATGATTCGAATATTTTATTTTAAATTTTTACAGATTACATATTAGATAAATATCGAAATCTTTTTATAATATAATTACTAAGGTAAACAACTTAACAGTTTATAAAAATGACTCGTGGAGTAAGAAGAAAAGAAGCAGGTAAGCAATGTCTGCCTGTTGGCACAAACTAACGGTTATAGCACTTAGTGAGACAATGGCGTATAAGTTTATAATCTCACCAAGAATTCATCAAATCGACTCCAAAAATAATATTCTTACGATGTATGTTTATTTGAAAAACTATATTTTGGAAAAACGGTTTTTTTAAATTTTGACTTAATTTTACATTTCGTAATTGTGAATTAATTTCCAACATAGGCATTTTAACATTGTATAATAAACTCTTAACAAATTATTATTTTATTATATTAATAAAATTTAATAACATTTTTACAGAAATTAAAAATATTTTATCTAATTTTTATATTTGATATCATGTGTTATAAATAAATCTGATATTCCCTGGATAATTTTAAAATTATAAACATTTTATTTATGAATTTACGTTTTCGTGTTTACTAAGTTCGCCCTGAAAACATTTACGATAAAAAGTATTTTCGAATTTACACTAGATTTGAATTTTTACCTTTACAAATTTTCACTTTTTTAGGTATTTTTGTGTTGGAATAACTAATCTTCCATTGTAAAACCGTTTGAAGCGCCATCTAATTAATTCAATGAATAATCTCAAAAAGTGGATCTGCCATACGAAGTATTATATATAATTAAGGGTGACGCACCGATTAATACATTACTTTCCTTTTTTATCAAACACAATTTCGTATTTAACGTGTATAAAAATTGTGTTTAAATTACCCAAGATAGTAAAAAGAAATTATAAATTGTTTATAAAAAAATATTTTGCAAGATTTTATTCTAAAGGTATTGTTTTTTTTTCATTCATTGAGACAATTGTTGACTCGCAAAACATCGTCGTTTTCGTTCTCGTCGTTTTCTCAAGGTCACTATGGATCAAGACGACGTTTTGTCAATATTAAAAATTCTTATGATAGGCGAAACAAACGTAGGCAAATCCAGGTACGTTGAATAATTAATGTTAGCTACTTTTTCATTTTTCTTCGTATTAAATGAAAAAAATACTCAATGTTTTTTTTTATTCTTTTGCCTTAATAATTTAAGGTTATTTTAAAGATTTATAAATATTGTGTACCATGTGCTTTAATAAATTTACCGATATATAGATAATTGATTTTAATATATTCAATAACTTTTTTTGCAGTATTTTATTGAGATTCACAGAAGATGAATTTTATGATAACATGCAAAATACAGTTGGAATGGATTATAAATCCAAAAAAATTACAATTGATTGTAACACAGTTAAATTAGCCATTTGGGTATGTTTTAATTTATAATTGTCTTATGATAAAACTACACTTTTTTTAAAATATAAAAAATTTAATTTTTAATTTCTATTCTTCGATATACTTTTTTCCAAAATTTATTTAATTTATTTCAAAAATATTATATTAGTTTTATAGTAAGTTCTATTTTTATATTTTAATATTGTACAAAACAATAATTTTTATTCATTTAAAATTTTAAAATTTAAATAAATTTATAAAAATTTAATTTATAAAGTAATGTATTAATTATATATATTTTTAGGATACTGCTGGTCAAGAACGTTTTCGTACGTTAACTCCTAATTACTATCGAGATGGTCAAGGAGCTATTTTAGTATACGATGTTACAGATAGAAGTACATTTACAAAGTTGGAAATATGGCTCAATGAATTATATACATATTGTAACAAAACTGATATTGTTAAAATGGTAGTCGGTAACAAAATTGATCTTCCAGATAGACAAGTTACCATAGAAGAAGGTCTACAATTTGCAAGACGACATCAAACACTTTATATTGAGAGTAGTGCAAAAACTGCAGATGGTGTGAAATGTTGCTTCGAAGAGCTTGTACAAAAGGTATATAAATTAATAAAAGAAATATTTACATAAATTGATTATATTTTATATAATTTTTGGGTAATTCACAACTTATATCAAAATCATTTCACTTTATCTTGTATTTATATATAAATAAATATGATATTTTTCAGTAACATTTATTTGATTTACTAATATATACATATAAAACCAATAGATGCATGCAAAATTAACTCTATTGTAAGCACATATTTTTATTTATAAAATATATTTAATATATATGATCACTGTTTAGATTATTCAAACACCAGGTTTATGGGATTCCTACTCTTACAAATCTTATAACAATATAAATGGTATAATTGGACCAAGGAAACGTGTGGGAAGAAGAGGAATACAATTGACAGATGATTATGAACCAGATAATAGTTATTCGAGTTGTTACTGTAGTTTGTTTTAATTTATTTAAAACAAATATTCAAATCCTGCTACCTAAAATAATACCAATAATTTGTTACATTTTTTGAAATGAACATAACTTTAACACACACATATATATATATATATATATATATATATATATATATCTACTGAGAATACATAAACCATGTGCTTAAATATTTATTTAAATTTAGTCAGTGTTGATAATAAAACTAATATTGAGTTTAATTAAAATATAAAGTTGGTTTTTAAATTTTATAAATTTTCTCAAACAAAAATATACTTATCAAAAGATTTAAACATAAAATAAGTCATAAATATATTACAATTTAAATAATCAATTACTGAAAATTTCAGTAAATACAATAATTGTTATGCTTTAAAACTCATTTTAACATATTTTACATTTACAATCCTTAAGTAAAATTGTAAGATTTGTTATTTAAAAAATTTTTGTAGCTTTTCTAAGTTCTAAATATTGCAAAAATATCTATTTAATTATAAAAAATTTGCACTGCAGCATTCATATAACATTAGATGATTCACTGTATAAAAACATATTAACATTAATATGTAGGCATAGTAAGTAATAAATTTACAATTTTTATGTATCCTGTGATTATGAATTCATAAACATTTCAAAGAAACAAGTTTATATTAAGACTGGTAAACACAGTGATTTTTATGTACAAAAACATTGTAAAATATTTATTTGTAAATAAAGTATTCTTTACATTTATTAAAATTGTTGTGCATAATTTTTTTTTTATTTCAGTTAAATTATGTTTCAGATATTGATTTAAAATAATTTATAATTTATGATTGATTTAAATATGTTAATTAGAAGATTTATTTTATGAGTAATCTTTATTACATTTTTTCGTATATTGAAACGAATTATTAAAACCAAAAGTTTTAAATAAATTTATATTATACATTATATTAATTTTATATAACTTCAGAAAAGTACCAAAAATAAAAGCCATTTGTGTTATTTTAAATAGCTAATTTTAAGTCATTAAATTTTAATTTTACGAGTATTAATTATTTTTTAATAAATCAAAACAAAAAACTTGTTGAATTGAAAAAATGAAAAAAAAGTAATATATTAAGTTAATGTTTTATATGTATTAAAATATATCCTTAAAAATACTTTTTATGGTACTTCACAAGTTGTATACTACTTTATCTTAGGATGCAAACAATAATAATACTAAATATTCTGAAAAATAAAACGTTATAAAAATATTTATGGCACTTTTATCCCATAGTATTATAATACTTGTTAATAATGTGGTAATATGTCAATATAATGAATTCATACTAACTAATTCATTATTAAAAATTAAAAATAATAGGATAAATAATAAGGGAAGACTAATAAAAGTATCTAAACAAAGAAAAAATTTTGGTTAAATTTTTTTATTATATTTTATTTTATATAGTTACATTAGATTAATTAATTGTTCTAAAAAAACTATAACTATAAAGTATTAGAGCGAAATCAAATAAAAATGATTATATTTGAACACTCAAAATAAAATTTATTGCCTCAAAAAGATGTACTTGTAATGTAAAGATTGCATAAATTAAATAATTGTTTAGTAACCAATGTATTTAATTTCACTCATTTGATTTGGTACTTTTCAACTTTTCCTTGTTTTCGCATCTAAAAAATAATTGTTAATTTTAACTTACTTTCTTTTTGCAACAATCAAATTTTTTATTTTCATAAATTCATTTTTTTTAAAAAAACTAAATTTTAAAACTTTAATAAAATTTTTCCAAAAATCTAACGGCTTGTAAGTTTACAAAAAATTCAAATAATGGATTTTTTTTTCCAGAGGTTACTATTGCATATATTATATACTAATTCGATTGCCTTTAGCAGGTTCGTACAAAAATAATTTTTTTAAATAAAGATTACCATAAATTATACATACTATAATTAAATATTTATCCAAATTATTATTAAAATATTTTACTAAATGTACTAGATAAAATCTAATCAATATCTGTTCATATACAGTTTCATATAGTAACAAATACTTTTCTTGCTTACAAAAAAAATGAGTTATTACCATAACAGTTTTCAAACTTTAATATTAAAAACCGGTAAAAGATATAGGTTCAAACTAATTTATTTATATTCTTCAATCTTATTTTTGAATTTATAGACGTTGTAATCAAAAAAACATTATAAATGAATATATAAAAAAATTTTTTGATCGGATAGATTCTGCACTTATATTATTTATAATAAAATAGCATGTATAACATTAAAAAGGAAAAGTAGAAAAATTCTTATTGATAATTCGTATTTGTAGATCAATCTACCTATTAAAGTTAAGCTATATCATTGAGATGAAAATCCTTTCCACTTTTGGGCATTAATTGTAGTTTCTCGAAAATTTTCATTCGTAACCAATTTGATGCCAATACTATTTATATAAACTTATGTAAAATTAAGTTTTATTAAATCAATAACGATTCTATAACATTAGTTGATTAATTTGAACAAGATAATTTACCAATCTAATATTATACAAACAGATTTTATAAGTTAAAACTAAAACTGATTCCGTTATATCGAATAGTATATATTTTTTTAATTAAATATATTTAACGATACTTTTTAAATGTTTATAAAAAAGAACTTATGACGTTTTGTTTTAAATCAAAAGTAAAATAAAATATTAATTTTATAAGTTGTCATGAGTTATGATAAAACTATTAACTTATAAAAAGATAAAGTTATGGTTAGTTGAATTATTTAATTTTTTTTACTTTATAAAAGAATTCAAACAATTCTTTGAAATGGATAATTTATTAAATTGTAATTCAATAAATTTTATTGACGGTACTGCTAATTAATTGATTTTGTGCACATAGAATAACGTGAATTCAATAAAAATAAATGAATTATTTTATTTTATTGATTATATTATTATTCCCAGACATTACATTATATACATTTTTTTATTTTGTTTATATAGTAATTTATATATAAATCAGCGTTTTATTGTTAAAAAATTTTAAATATAAAACACGGTTAAGGTAATAAAAACTTTTTGTGTAAAGTACAATAATTTGTAGAAAATTCTTTTTATTCCATTAATAATGAGTCTCGTACATTTGTTAGATATTCATTGGAAATATTCCGAGCGCACTAATCGCACTCAATATGAGCAGATATTAGAATAAACAAATGTAAGGACATCACAATGTACAAGACAGAATCGTAACGCGTCTCAACAGTAAGAATATGTTAAGGTCAGATTTTCATAAAATATTTAGCCACAAAAATAAAAAAACATTAATTCTTTACAAAATAGTATGTCGATGATTATTCAAGTCGTTATAACTCGAACAAGGTTACCACATTTTCAAAATCGCATTGAATACTACACATATATATTGACCACAAAGTTAAGATAGCACAGGGAGCTTTGGTCTTTTTTAAACCACTTTCAGACTCTATGTTTCTCTAAAGTATATTAATTTGTAACTGCCTTATATAATATTATAATAGGCAACAATGTATAATATTCATTGAAACTTTACGAAATGTAATAATGTAATATCTATTTAAAGAAAAACGTTATGTACTATTATTAATTGCAAGGTACGATCAAGCTATGCTGGATTTTACATTAGATATTAACAAGTCTTATAAACTGTAAATATAAATTGACTTATTTTAATAATTATAATCATGGTAAATCTATATTACCAATCGAGTGAAATTTTATCATCACAGGAAAATTACATTTGAGAATTCTATCATATATATACATTTCATGATTGAAAAATTACTACAATATTTACATTAATATTTTGACTAGTGATTAGTTGTAAATTATCTATTCACTTGTCAAAATAACATTATAAATACATTAGATATTTTTCTTTTTTAAATGTATATTTACACAATAAATGTATAATTTCTATTTTAAGCTTAAATATGAAAAATAAAAATACCTTTGTAATAATCAAAATTAGAATGAAATTGACTGAATCATAGCTTATAATAATATATAATATACAAATCTGTTTACTAAAAGTAACAAATGTAAAATACAAATTAAATAGCAGCCAGCATATTTTGCCATACTCTTGTCTGGTACAAAGTTGCATTAAACCTTAATAAAATAGTAAAGTATCAAAATATATGTTTTGTATCTATCTGTTTGGTTTATATTCTGAGCTACTAACAGAATAATGGATTTTCTAATAATCAATGTTTCTCCGTGTATTTTTAAGTATATAAAGTGGAAGTACAAGTGGAGAAGTAAGAAAGTCCATGGACGTTTTACAAGATGTTATCACTAAATTAATCAAATAAATCAAACACCATTGATGATTTTAATATCGCCTAAGAACTTAAATTACAATAATAATAAAATGATAGTGAGAACTAAAGATGATCATCTTAATTATCCAATTTAAATGATTAAAAGTAGTTATGCAATGCCAAACTAAATGTAAGAAAATGAGAATATATGAATATTTAATCAATTCTAAAAATTCTTCAAAGTAGTGAATTAGGCATTAATAAGATATCTAATTCAATTTTACGAAGTGAAGGTACATTTTAGACTACTTTTTACAAAGCCGCGGTGATTTAGTCGGTAGTCTTAAATTATGAATTTGATCTTTACAAAGATAATATATTATCTCAATTCTTGGTTTCATCTAACCCCCTGGCACTTTTGAACATATCAAATAAATTATTCAGTATTATATGAGTGTTTTACACCGCGACTCTAAAAGTTTTGAACTTACTAAACATTGTTGTCTCAATCGCAAAATTACGCCATTTAATAAAATTGAAAAGCATTACTTATAGTAAAATTAAAAAGAACTATTTTTCATAACAGATTATAAAAAAATCCAAACTCATATTCATTAATTCCCTTTAACAGTGCAAAAACTTAGAGAATATAATTACTTCAGAAAAAAAAGTTTTCATTGTTTTCTTATATTAAACCGAATATGATTGGAGCTTTTCAATCTTTGTTTTTTCTTCTTCTGATTCATCTCGACAAATCATCAAAGTGTGAGAAAGTCCACATGTTACTGCTGTAATATACAAGCCTTCTAGAGCTTTCACTTCCATTGGAACTGTTGAAGATTTTCGCATTTCGCCAAAACCCTGTTAAATTTTATTTCATTATTAAAAATATTTTATTATATATAAAATACATGAAGCTTTGAAGTACAATAAAATATAATTATTATCTTTATTAAAATACATAAACTTACCAATTCACCAAATGTTGGGCTACATCCCCAAGCAATAACAGAATCATCTGCTGCTACAACAACACTAGTCTGAGAACATGCAACACATCTGATATCCCAACCTGACAGATCTTGAATAGGTTTCGGATACATATTAGCTTCCCCAGTACGCTTTGATTGACCAAATAACAAAACGCTTCCGTGTATGTTTAATACAAGGCTAAAGGTACTACCGCAAAATACTGCCTTAACTCCACGATTAGGTGGTTCTAAAAATTTGATAAGCCTAGGTACAAGTTCGTCGCGTTGTTCGTTATGGCCAAGACGACCAAAACCACCAAAGCCCCATGAGAAAGCACGATTTTTGCTATCAATGGCCACTGTGTGATGGTATCCACAACTGAAGTCCGTTATTTCGACTCCATCTAGTGGCGTTATATGACCATCCTTGGTTCTTTCAACATAGATAACAATTCGCTTTGGAGCCTTTTCAAAATGAAAGGCTAACTTTGTACTAGTTATAAAATATTTGCCATCTGTGTTATGACCTAAAGCACCATACTCTGGACTTCCAAAAGAATGTAAGCCACCTACGAAATTTATTTTAAATTATATATTGAGCTAATTGACGTATTTTAGGTTTTGATTTATAAATTTTATAATAATAAATATTATGATGAATAAAAAATGTTTTCATGAATATAATGTATTATAAAACTTGTAATTATTCAAATTAAATCAGAATATTTAATTAATATTGACAAGAGCAGTAATAATAAAATCTTACTATTTGTATTACCTTTAACATCTAAAATCATGGAAAATTCAGCTCCACAACCAACTTTTACAATAGGAGCACCAGCATATTTTACTTTACTTGCTGTGAGGATCATAGCATCAGATTTTCCAACTCCACATTGACCCAATTTATTATCACCAGCACCATAGACAATGCCACGACTAGTGAGAAATAGGGTATGACCGCGTCCACAAGCTGCTGCTATAACCGTATGACCTTTCAATGCTTCAACTTCTGTTGGTTCATCGCGACGTTTTGTATCACCTACTCCTAACTGTCCTGTAAATGAAAACAACAAAATATAAATGATTTCTTTTTGGAACTTGATTTTTAGGATTAATTTAATATTGATAAATATTTGTATTTGAATTAAGATAAAGTTAATTTTATTTTTTTTTTACCTTTATCATTTCTACCAAATACTAAGCATCTATTATCATCAGTAACAATTACACTATGTGAGGCAGCGGGTCCAGAAGCAACTAATCGTACTTTAGTCCCATTCAAGTTCTTGAAAGTATGGGGAGTCCATAAACTACGACCAATATTTACCTTTGTACCTTTTGGAGGTGCTTTACGTCCAGCTATGTCCCAATTGGTAAGTCCACACATGAGTAAAATTCCTAGCTTACCCCATCCTCCCTAAACAATACTCAAAGTTATTTTCATAGTCAATCTATAGAATATTTTTTTAGAATAATATCAAATTCACGATGAAATTATTTATATTTTTAAAAAGTATCGATGAATTTGGTTATTGATAAATTATATATATAATGCATCATACCTAATAAGGTTTCTCAATAAAATAAAAAAAAATTAAGCTTATTTGAATATTATTTCTAAATTAAATATTTTGATATAAACAATATATATATACATATACATTTAAGATACAAAATTAAAAATTAGAAATTAAATAAATTAAAAAATTGTAAGGGGTTTTAAAAATAATTTAAACAAATATAGTGATAAAAAAGTATTAAATATTATTAATATATTTGTATATTAACAATAGTGTGTAATACAAAATTTTTAAATTGTTTAAAGCACAATCAGATTTAAATAATTGACAAACATGCTTTTGTTCTAAAATAATTACACTTGAATAAAATAAGGAAAGAATAAGCTAAGCAAGTAAACGAAAAAAATAAAAAATACAATGAAAATAAATATAAAAAGCGTGAGAAGAAGTGGGTAGAAGCAAACAATTGCATAATTTCATCAAATTTTTCAGACGTTTGTATCTGATTGAACCCGAGAACGAAAAATAACCGCCGAAATAATTAGATTAGTTCGAATTTCAAAAACGTAACCTTCAAAATAGCTGCTATAATTAGCTTGGCCGTGAACAAAGAGATAAAATCAAGTAAATAAGACAGATTAAAAAAAAACTTTTGGAAAACGCGAATAAATGCTAAGGCGAAGAGGAAGATACTCGGGATTAAAGAGCGGGGAAGAAGCGTGCGTACCTCGGGAGCGGGAAGCTCAGGAATGCTCGCAAGATCGGCTAACTCCTCATCTGCAGCGTCCTCGCCGTCGACGTTCTCCTGTTGCTGCTCGTCTTCAACGTCGGAGTCCTGCTCGCTCGATATATCCTCGTCGTCATATTCGACCTTTCGGGTTTTATTCTTGGCTTTGTTCTTAGTTGCGGCGATTTTCCTCTTGGACGACATTGTTCGGACAGAACTGGGAGTTTCCGGAGAAGCCGGAGATGTGCAGTAATGCTACCAAACTTTTCGACTTTACTTAAGCTTCTTGATCCAGAACCGGTGGAATCACTGCGAGGACAAATACAGAACTCCTTTCGCAGAGACGCGTCGCCCTGCTTCTCCAGAGCGATCGCCTCAATGGTGTGCGGCGCGTGGTGGCGCCGTCCGGTGGCTTTTTATTTTAAGCCGACTTTACAACGGTGCCTCGGTTATCCCTCAGCACTCTCGCCTTTTTAAGTCGATTCTACAATTAAAATTCTTTAGTTATTCTTACCTCTTTCGTGCCTCTAATTTTATCCGTAACATTTCAACTCTTAGTCTATCGTAGCTTGATCCTCGAATTAATTGATTCCATACATCGACGTTTTTGCCAATATTATCTAAAATCTATTTACTGGACTTAAATTAATAATTTGAATCACGGTAAAAAATAAAGGGTCATTGATATTTAATATTATGAATTATTAAGAATTCTAATTATTAAGATACTCATGAAATACAAATTTCAGTTAAAAAAACAATGTTAAATTTCATGTTAGCTTGTAACTTTGTTAAAAATTAATTTTTTTTAAATATATTTCTACAAAATTATAAAAACTATAATAAATCAAGATAGAATTAAATTATTGTATAACGCGATCCCTTCTAACAACCGTACATAAAGTAATTTCGTAATTTCGTAATTTTTCTTTTAACTTCAATTGTAAAACATATTCAATATAATAAAGTGTTTTTATGAATATAACTGATAAATTTAAATAATATTTAATAAAATTATAATTACAAGAAAACCTTTGCATATAAACTCCAAGAAGGTACAAAATAAATATGAAGTATATGCAAATTATACCTACACGTTTATTGTATTCTACTCATTTAATAATATATTTTTTTTATATTCAATCAATTATGATTATAATTATTAATTTTTTTCAGATATATATATATTGATATTTTTTTTGATTCGTCGAGCACTCGAATTTTACGCCTTGAGTATACGTACATGCTTTAATAATTTTAATATATATTATTAAAGTATAAATTGATTTACAACCGTAATTAATATTTTAGAAATTACAGTAATTTTATTTTTTTAATATAAAAAAATTAATTGTAACGATCTATATAATTGCCTTATAATTATCATTTGATCAAAACCTCGGTAGTAATAAACAATGATAGCTTATGTAAATATAATTCATTTTACTGGGTTTCTGATATTCATAATAATGACAAAATTATATCGATAAATTTCTTGAAAAGAAATCTCAATTTTTAATACCCATGAAAAAGTATTCGATATAAATTAAAAATTTGAGAATGTATATTAAATCATAAAAAATGAAATGATTTAGATTAATTTGATGAGGAATATAATCTTAATCATAAAAAATTTAAATAAAATAAAAAAATTGATATTTTAAAATTAAAAAAACAATATATATTAATATATAAATAATCTGACTTTAATATTTGAATTAAGTAATAAAGATTAGTGAAAACACACAATAAATAATTAAAAATTTTTTTTCAAATTTAACATCTTTTGCAAAGAAACGAATAATTAATAATTAATAAATTATGATTACTTGGTCTTTTAAAGCGTAAGTCTTTTATGTAAATTATAATATAACGAATTGATTTAATATTTATATAATTAATTAATTAAAAATATAAAAAATGTACGAGTACCAGGTTTTTTTAAGGTAACCTCTTCGGTTACAAAATAAACATGTAATTTTTGCTTTTAAGCTATAATTTGGAGCGCATTCCGCTTTCTCCACATTGATCTCATTTTTCGCTGCAATTGTATGTACCATTACTCCCATTTTATTCGTATTATAAGATTTTCTTAATATTACGTAAAATATATCAATCCAAGATTAATATAGCAGGAATGATTGTACAATATATTAATATCGCATACAAGGTGATATCGAATTTTATTTAGAAAAACCATCAAAGTAATACAGAATTTATATAGACTCATGTCAACTGCATAAACAGTAGACATATATTATTATTATTTTTAAAAATATATTAAATTAAAAAATTTTTTCTTATTGAAATAAAATATATATTACACGAAAATATTTATTAATGCATATAGTATTTATTAATTATAATAAACTGCCTTTATTATTAGTATTTATGAATTATAATAAATTCTATTATTCTCTTGGTATTTATATATAATATTATACAAATTTTTTAAAAATATTTGAAATTGTAACCCTATTATTATTATAATTATTAAAATCATAAAATAGAATGTTGAACTTAAAATCTTAGGAAATATGATTAATTATGGTAAAAAGCGTGTATAAATGAAACTAATGTTATAAAAATATATTATTTACAATAAAAAATATGTAATATTTTAATTACATAAAAAATGTAATATTATTAGTGTTAATTTTTATTACAATTTAATACGTTTTGTAACTTTTAAATTATGTATATTGATATATTAAATTGCAAATGCATAATTCATAAAGTTTTAACTTATTTTTTAACGAAATTTTCATTTTTTATTAATAACTGTAAGAGAAGATATATATTAAAAAAAACAATTTTTAAAACTAAACAATGAATTAAAAAAATTTATTAAGTGAATTTAAATTCAATATTATGGGCTTATAAGTATCTTGTATACCAAAAATGTTACATTTATATTTACAAGGAAATTGTATACATATTAATTTTATACAATTGTATACAGTTACTTAAATGGAAAACATATGTGCATGCAAATATTATTTATATTTGTGATTTAATTCAATAAGATATTACAGATTACAATATCTTTTTACGTTGTTGTGTCAAAAAATAGAGGAACAAATCAGTCAAATTAAAATTTAATAAGTCTGCGTATTAGAAATAATTAAAAATGGATATTATCACTTTTCAATTAATATAAACAGATAATATAACTTTTAATGTATATGTCGTGATTGTAACTTAAACTTTTCTCTGTCTCCTAATCCTTTATTTTATTTTCATGTGTACCATTTAATTAATAAAATAACGATTGCAAAGAAATTTTGAAATATAATTTCAAGTATCAATTTGATTTCTTTAAGTATTTAACATGGAATAAAGATGGTCGTGCATCCGAATCGTATATATGTAAGGCTGAAATGTTAAGTGTGCAAAAAGACTGAATGCAGGTGCGAAAAATAAAAAAATAAATAAAAATCAGGTGAGTGGGATGGAGAGAAGAATATTTTATCTTGAAAAGAAATTTATTTTATCAGAAAGTGACGAATGCTACAACTGTATAATTGTTCACCTGTCATTACGGTAGTAGCATTAGAGCGACAACGAAACCATAGCGAAACCATTTAAGTTGAAGCACAGCCTCGAGAACAATTTTGGGGTATAAAATATTGCGTTTTCTAGCTGTAGCGCCATGCCAATAAGAAATATAACGATAACAAAAACAACAACAATAACAACAAGGAGATACAGTGGAACATTAATCGTTACAATGGCGCTAAGACAAGCAGGAGCTACTCATTGATTTTGTCTGGCCACCTGGCGCTAAAAATCATAATAAAAATATCGGACGCTCAAGAGATAAATGTAATAAGCATTCATAAAACGCTTCCTCCCGCTCCTGCCTAACTTATATAGGCGCGGTGCTCATCGCTACCGTCCTATGCTCTTCTCTTCGTTTTCCCACTTCCTTGCGATCGATAAACCGTAATGAGAAACAACTTTTATATATATAAAAAAACAACGTTTGCTCATTTAAGTAAACGCCAATGTGGAATTTTTACTCGAATTTTACTAACGATTTAGCTACTCTTCTAAGCAAAAATTACAATGCTCTTTTTTTATTAATTACTCATACTCGATCGTGTGGTAATTAAATAGTAAAATCGATAACTATTACGATATTTATTTTCAATAGAAAATAATAGTTTTGCGGTTTATATGTACATACTTAATTATGAGTTTATAAGATTATAAATTATCTGCAAATTATTACAAAGATCATTTTTCTTTAATTAACTAAGTTATTTTTGTTATTAAAAACTTTTTTATGGATAGTTCTTTTCGTACTTATAATTTACATAAAATATAAAAAAAATTAAAGTAAACGTATTTAAAATAGAAGTTTTTTATACATTATTTGTAATAAATAAGCGGTGATTAAGTCAAAAGTACAATTTAATTTAATTTATCTTATTATACATTTCATCACATTATCGATGATCACTTTTATTTATCTAATGTAAAATAAATTATAAAGAAGGTAATTATAGTATATACAGTTATTTCCAAAAAGTTTGATAAGCTAGTTCTATAAATAAGTTATTGCCTAAATCGCATTAACTTGAAATTTTAGTGGTTAAAGTTATCAACGTATATTATAATCATGTTTGGTATGCAAGAATAATAAATTAACAAATTTTAATAAATTTAAAAATAAACCATTTATTATTAATATATGACGAATATTTTAAGTTTTGAAATACGTGGCAAAAATATTCTTAAGTTTTTAATATTTAAACTTATTTATTGTTGATAATAAAAAAGAAAACAAAGAAAAAATTATTATCGAAGAATCAAACTTTAATATTTGCTTTTTTTAATTTTATAATCATGGATTTGATAAAGTAATTTCTAAAATGTAATAAACTATTAAAATACCCGAAGTACTCAATAGAATTAGTTAGTTTAAAATTATTTGATTTTATTATAAATACTTTATTAAATTCGTGGTGGATTAAATTAAAATTATTATTAAAAATTATTAATAATACATTATATATTATAATTATAAATTTTATGATTAAGCTGGCAATAAAAGATCGATCTAAGATTTTACATAATCAACCAAATTTCTAAATAAATTTCGAGTTTCTTAAATTTAATTAAAAAGTTTAAATTACGAGCCAGAAGTATTATATAAAATTTATTATTATTTATTATTTAATACTTAACAGTAATCAATGAAAAATTTTAATATTAAAAAAACTGATATCTTTGAAAATAAATTTTAATATTAAAATATGATATAAAAAAGTAATTCTAAAACTTAATTTATTTTTCCATTTTTTTCATCATTATAGCAATAATAAATTAAATTACAAAATATTGTAAATAATAAATTTATTATTATATAATTAGAATATGTATTATTTTAATTAATTAATTTATTATTTTTTATTTTTTATTATTTCCTTAAAATTCTACGTTTAATTTAAAAATATATTAAACATTAACCATGATAGAGTTATAGAAATAATTATAACACTATTATTTCAAATATATATAAAATACTACATTTGTTAATTTTGTAATTAATAGCTGTCAATAAATGTACACTTCAAATCTAAGTAATGCATTCAAAATTAGTCAAGATACATATGAATGCGTATACAGTACAAAGATAAATTAAGATTTAATTTTCTGTTTTGTTGGCTAATGATTAAAATTTTATCATATCAAAAATTGTTTCAGATAAAATATATATTACCAATAAGAATAAAATTAGAAAAATTTTTTTTTAAATTCATTCCTTATATTTAATAATATTAAAATTTAATAATTTACGTTGGATATATTTGTATATATTTGACAATCTAATCCAACGTGCACTTATTTACATGTATATTTTTTATGTATAGATTTCTTTTATTTTACATTTAATATTTAATTTTAGAGAAAATACTGAAAGAATAATAATTATTTTTAAATATATAAGAGAATTATTATAATATAAAATAAATAGTATATACTTATTAAAAATTTGAAATATTTATCTTTAATTTTTTTATAAGTTTAAGAAATTCTAATTATTATATAGTATGTGAAATTTAATTCATTTTTTAAATCATTCAAAATTTTTTTAGACATAATACTAAAAAATGCTTAAAAAATAATATAATGCTTTGAAAATTATTTTGATAATTGATAATATCTGTATATAAAAAAAAATTGGAATATAACCAACTGTTATTAGAAATAAAATTTAAATACTCACAAAATACAGGTCAAATGGATGCCTGGTTAAATACGATTGCTTTATACCACGTGAAAAATAATAACATATCACTGAAATATACAATATAATAAATTTAAAACTAATTTTATATATAATTAGTAGTTTACATATTTCATTTTTTGGCAAGCTATGTTAGTTACACATAAGATGTATACACCCACATATCTTACACATATACATAATATTAATAATTATTTTATAAAAGAAAAATTAAGTAATCTGGAACACATATATTTTTTTATTTAATTATCTCTTTTTTATTAGATACTTATACTATTGGTTAATATTAAATAATAAATAATTAGTTTTAAATATTCACAATTTTAAGATTATTAATTTTGTAATTAATGATAAAAGTCTCTTTTAAAAACGAACTTGGCAATAATACAAAAACCGATTTCACAAAAGTTTTGTTTATAATTATTTTTAACAAAAAAATACTATGTCTAAAAGTGTTTGTGATAGATTAAGTATATAATATAAATTATTATAATTACAAAAAAAATATTTAAAATTTTCAAGAGATAATAAAATTTGTTATTCTATCCATATTTATAAATTATATTATTAATTATATATATATATATATATATATATATATATATATATGCATTAATATTTATACTTGTACTTATATCATATATTATATTATTGTTAAATTAAGATAAAATCGAATTAAGTTCATTATATTTTTTCCTAAAACTCAAGTGAAATCTAAAAATATTTCATGAATATCTTTTTTATATATGCATATAATTCTTATTATTAATTTTTAATTAAATGAAGGCATTTTAAAAGTTATATAACTCTTATGTAATTATAATTAAAAATATTAATTCCTCATAGTTTATAAAGTAAGATAATATTTTACAATGAAAATCAGTTTTTAAATAAATTAATTTTTAAAATAAGCTGAGTATGTTATAGCATTCAGTGACGAATAACCACCAATAATTTATATATTTTAATTTATATGTATCATCAATCTATCAACAAATAAAATCAATTATTATAAATTTTACTAGCTGTATATTATTATATTGATTTAAAAACAATGATTCACAAAAAATAATGAGTCTTTTAGTGCAAATATTACGGTAGTAATATTTCTTCTTAAAGAAGACCAGATATCGTACTATAATACATGTTAATAAATTAATTTGAAATTTTAGTCAGGTATTTAAAACAGTCTGTTCGAACAATTTTTTTATGCGACTTACCGTTAATTTTATGACAAATTTTCTGTGAAATTTTGATTAAAAATGAGTTGTTTCTTCAAAAGTATACTTTTGTTACAAATTTTTTTTGTTCTTTTATAAATATTCACACAAATTCTTCAGCTTATTTTAGAGGTGTTAGATTAATATTATATATCACAATTTAAGTTTATTATTTTTTAAATTACATTGAAAAAGATACATGTTATAATTTTTATATTTCTTATTAATGTACTGTTTTTAAAAAGTAAATTAACATTAAACAAAACAATCTAAAAATACAAAGACTATATAAATTAACTACATATATTTTTAATTATTTATTTGGTCAATATTTGTTTTAATAAAGAAATATTTTAAAAAAAATAGATTTTTTAATTATACTGATATTTTGAAAAACTTTATTAGATATATTTAAAACGTTGATAGAGATACAAAAATAAATTTTGTATAAAAAAGTTGAGACTTATTATTGTAGTAATATAATAACAAGAAAGTAACATAACCATATAAAAAATTTAATAATGATGGCATACAGACTGTACCAGTATTAAATTATAAATTTTTTAATAATCTTTTTATGTAACGGAATAAATTTGTTGCAAATGTAAAACGATTATATGCATCTACGTTTATTTGTGAAAATTAAAAAGAATATTTTTCGTAATTTTTAACATTTAATATTATAAATTTTAAGTAAAATTAATTTACAGCCCATTAAAAAATATTTTCTATTATTTTACAGTGTAATAGTTAATATAAAATATATATATATATTCGAAACGAGTGTTTTTTTCTTCTTCCATATGTAGCGTATCATTACAGTTAATAATGATAAACGAGAATGTCCAAATTTATTGTATTCATTTAATTCAATATTAAACAATATTTATAATTTTTGTACGCTTATAATATAAGTTTATTTATATTATTAATGAAAGTTATGCATATTTAAATACAAGTCATTTGTGTATCTATATTTAATTAAATATACTTTATTTTTACTTATTACATATATTTCTTTTAAATTTTTTAACATGAACTTAGATTGAATGTATTTAACATGTACATTAATACGCGATTACTATAAAGTTAAAATATAAATGCATATTATATAAAAAAATCTTAAAATTCTTAATCGTGTCCGTAAAAGTTATTCAAAATGAGACCAATTGTTTTAATTATTGTAAATTATGTATTTTATTTTACAATTATAATGATAATAGTAATAAAACTCTAAATTTCTTTTTAAAAAAATTTTTTGAAAATAGACATACCAAAAATATGTATGTTGTTGTTGTTTATAATAATTTAATCATTAAGAATAAATTAATCGTAAATAAGTTAAAGAATGATAACGATCCATCATTATATACTAATGAAAATCATAAATAAGACAAAAAGAATTATAAAGATAAAGAAGATTATTGATAAAAGAATGTATAAGAAATATTAATGTTTAAGAAATTAGAACGTTCTAGATTTTGTAATCTAATAACAAAAACAAATTAATTCGATTGTCGATTAAACATAATTTCTTATAAATTGACAAATAATATAAAACAATTCCGAAAAGTCTCGTCATAAGTCAGTTATTCACTGAATCTCATTATAACAGTCCAACAGAGTTTGTTAATGTTTTTGAAATGCATCTTGTTGATAGATACTATAGCGATTTTGAAAGCGGGTACTGCGCGTGTCCAAACGTATAGTCGTGGCCTAAAAAAAGATGGATCCGTATGAGCGAACGCTGTACGCCGAAAATCTATTTTATACCGTCGTCGATTCCGTGCACGAACCTTTTGTATCAATGAGAACCATTAGACCGATTATGTGAATTTCCTATCTAATATTCTTGAGGTTTTCCCAGGTAGAACTAACAAAGTGAATGTCGCGTCTTTCGTTAATGTCGATTTAACAACAACATCCAGTCGATGAAGACATTTGTACTGTGCAAACGGTATATCAATGATCAAGCCAGACTTATATATTTATATATATTTGTGCTTTATTTATATTAGTGTGTACTCGTGTTTACACTTTGGCGTCTGACTGGCATTACGTCGCGGGGAATTTTATAATTGAGCCTGTCATCGAACGTCAAACACGACTTTACCATGTTTAAACTTGAAAAAATGAAAACATACACTTGGGCTTCTTTATTTTTTTTCGTGCCAATTTAAGCAATTTTGATGATTTGGCAGTTAATTTTTTGAGCCTAATCATTCAAAACTTCAGTCATATTCCATACTATTATCATTATTATTATTATTTTATCCTCTTAAACTAACACTTTCACTTTTTATCGAATAAAAATATTCAATTTATACCAATTTATTAATTTTTCATTTTTATTAAAAAATACTTATAGTCCGAGAAATAATGTGATGTTTTTTATTTTGCATAACGGCATGTAACTTTTATCGCTTAAATAAACCAAATTAAAAACGGATTCTGATTTTTAATTCATACGTTATAATAAGTAAGCAATTATGACGTAAAAAAACTTACCTTTTTAAAAAAAAACTCTTTTAATTCAAACCTTTTAACATTGATCAGAACTATTTCAGTATTCAATAAAAACTGCGATAAGTCATATCTATTTATGTTTCTGTACAACTAATAAGTTTATTATTATTGATTATTTACTAGTAATTATTGTAAGAAAATAATTAACAAAGTATGAATAATAATAATAATAATAATAATAAATGAGAGATAAATTAGTAAACATTTGCAGTCTATCAAATAACAGCATTTTCTTATTTATAAAGCTTAGAAAGTTAGGATTAGGCATTGTTTTTAAGATTCTATTAGGAGTCTATAAAACTGCAAACAAAATCATAAAAATAGCCCCTTGGCTTGTTATCGAAATGGCTCGGAATCTTTTGCAAATAAGAACAGGACAAAAAGGTAAATGTGCATGGATGCGCGAGAGATGTGAAGGCATCGTTTCGAAAAAATTAAATCTTTTTTATTACTCTCTGATAAAAGGTATGAATACAGTTATGCGACGTGCAGCTTGTATTTGTTAGCGCCGTGCGATGAGCGCACAATGTATTCCTTGTTTGTTAATCACGTGTCCGTACCAATACCACGGCTCATCTCTATCACCAAGGCACTCTTAATTAGATTTTTCGACATCCCAGCCATGGTGAAAACTCTAAAGGAATTCCTTCGTACGTACGAGATCATCTTTGAATTTTCTTCCGATAGCTCTCTCTTTTTCTCTGCCTCTTTCTACCCATCGTCGAGGAATATACGATCTATACTCTGAACTCTCACCGTTTTCCATTTTCGATCGAAATTCTTTCGTAATTCAGTGACAGGGTGCGTCCTGCAATATCACAATCAATCCATTTAACATACTTTGTTTCACTGTATTTTCATAATTGCGCTTATCAATGTTTTCATTGGCTTATTAAGCGGCGTCGTTCATATCTAACTGCTCACGAGCAGTTAGCAAAAACTAAGATTTCATTTTACAAAAGCTTTCCTTTTAATAATATATATTTAAGAAAGAATAAATTAATTTATCGATAAATTGATTAGCAAAATACATTATTCTTTTAATTATTTTACATATTATGTAAGCTTGATCATTATATTAAACTATAAATTGATTTTTTTTATTTAAGTTTGAGTTATTTTTGAGTTATACAACATTATTTTATCTAAATCAAAAACTTATGAAAATTAGATTCTTATTAGTAGTCAAATATTGGTTTCTTCAACTATTTCTTTAGTCTAATAAAATACATTCTTATAAACTAAAAAATATTGTATTATAAAATTTGTTTTTTTATTATTACAAATGATTTTTATTACGCAATACATTATAATTTTTTAATTTAAGAGCAATAAGAAATATAATTAAGAATATTTTATTCGTTTTGCTTATATTTCGATAAATCTTTTAACTGTGTATGCGTACGCGCATGCGCATAAATTAAAAATTCAATTTATATCACAATCGAATTAATTATATATTGAAATATCTAAGAATTAAATGTATATATTATGATTCATTTAAAGTAATTATGTTTTTTGATAATAAATAATATTCAGAATGTTTTTTTATTTTAATTTTTATAATTCATCAATAAAAATTATTTATCATAGCTGGATCTGGATCATGCAAATAACGATATTATAAATATAAAAAATTATTATAAACAGTATTATGAGTTTTAAATATTTTTAATTTTCTCATAGATTAATAAAAAAATGATTTCTTCTTTTAAACTTACATATTTCATGTATGATAAAAACATATCATAAATCATAGTCATGAAATTAATGTATATCACTCGATATCGAATGGGAACAACAAGAAAATTAAAAAATTGTGTTGGTGGCCAAAACATGCAATCTACCTGTAAATAAAAAGATGTTTTTTAGCCATATTTATATTTTTTGAAAATATTATTAATTACTTAGTTTGTATATTACGTATGCAACCTTAAATTATATTATAACGATAATTTTGAAATAAATCTTTCAAAATAATAAAAAATTTATTATTCTCATATTTTATTATATTCTCCGTAGTGAATTTATTGAGGTTCAAAATATTACAAGATAATAATAGAAAGAATAATAGGTAACTCTGAGTTTCTAATTATTTTTATTTAGATGAATACTTTAAGCGGTTTTGAATTATCACTTGAACGACAATTAGGTGATAAAAATTGCATTTTCGTTTACACATAGGAGTTTAACGTTAAATATCGCCTTCATTATTATTATTATTATTATTATTATTATTATTATTATATGTTCAAATCAATCAGAAAAAGTGTAAGCGGTACCTTCCATGTGTTCATGAGCTTGAGCTTGACTTCGCAGTTAATATCGTGAAGGTTTCTCCGTTCGAGAAATCCAAGACCAAAGAAGAATATGCCGAGACAAGTGGGACTGGCTATGGTTTGATCAAGCACGGTCTTCTTAAAGATGCTACCAGTACTCTTACCCGGTAGATATTTTTCCAGGAGCCCGTAGAAGTAGTGATGGAAAGGACCTTGGATGAGGCCTACGACGGTCATGTTACGCGTACGCACAAAGTCATAGCTTTCAGACGTTGGTTCACCATCAGACTCATCCTCGAGGTGACCGACGTTTGCTTCCACCCCGGGGGTTGTTCGGTTATTCATTTGTTGTTTGTTCGATTTTATCATATGCTTCTTCAGGAAATCGCTACGCTGCTGCATTACATCACCTGCACCCATCATCAGGCCACAGCTCATCGTGTTTGTCACCAGTAGATATTTACCTGCCCGCAAAATGTACGTAGTTGGTTTTATTTTAGCTCTCGTGCTAAGGCGAATAGTTTTACTATAGGAACGTCTTTATAAAAGATGACTACAAAATTCTGTTTGTCGGTCAACATTACAAATAAAATAATTGATCAATGAATACAGAATTATTTTTATCAAGTTTATATCTTTTTATTCATTCTTTTTACAAAGCATAAGGTATATAGAAATTTATTATGTTATACAATTATAGTAAAAACCTGAATAATCAGAATTTCATTGTCTAAAGATTTTTTAATTCTTATATTAGAATTACTTCGTGTTTGTTTAGAAAGAAATTCCTGATCTAGCATCAAAATACTTTTCACCACACGAGCATAGTATTCCAAGTGCAATAACTTGATTTTTTTCTAATTTACATAATTTCTCATCTCTCTGTACGTTAAAATTAATTTTGTTATATCAAATGATTCTTTTTATATAAAATATACACAAAAAATAATCCTTATATTATTAAAAAAATATACTTTTAACAGACAGTTGAGTTAAAAAAGATAATCTGCATACAATAACTGCATGAAATTATTATATTAGAAGGATTTAGGAATGAATATGAAAAAGATTAATCATTTGAAAAAAATTTATTTTAAAGAAAATTCATTTTATAATTTAACTAATTTTATATGAATACATAGGGTAAAACAATAGTTTTTTAAACAACAAAAATATGTTTAGAAATAATTTTACGAATGGGCTCAAAAGTCACGTACGTTACGTACGTTAATGATATGGAATATAATAAAAAATAAATAATTATTATAAAAAAGATGTCAACATGATTTATAAGTAATATACAGAACGAATATCTATTAACTAATTTTAATTTAATATCTTTTTATGTAGAATTTATATATACATATATGTATATATTATATTATATTTTAATTAGTTATGATATTTTATTTATTTAAAAATTTACCAAATAGAAACCACCAAATCAGAAAATACAATTTTTATACTTATAGTAATGTATTAAATAAAACATTTCTTAATTGTTACCTAATTCTAATGTAACCCATTGAGTTGTGCCACTTTCTTGAAGAAGCTTAAAAAAAGATACAATATAATAATTATATTTTAAAGGTAAAGTTATTATTATACTATAAATCACATAAACATTAAATATGTTTAGATTTATATTATAGAACTTTATGTTACTTGATTTCAACATTTACAGAATAATTTTAAAAAATTCTGCAAATAAAAAACTAAAAAAACTTTATTCTAATAAAGTTATAATAATATTTATCATGGAATTTTATTTATTTAATACGCCCTATAGTAATTATTTTTTCCAATTAAATAAAAATTAGTTATTCAAACAAAGCTTTTTAATTTATAAAGAAGTTAAGAATAATAATATAATTATTTTGTATTTTTAACTTTTAAAAATTAATGTTAAAAAAATAATTTTTTTTATTTTATCTTTTATTATAGTTTCTTATAAATATCACGTAGAAGAAATAACTTACTTTTTTATATGTTATTATTATACATTTTATACATTAATTTTACCATTATTTCGCGAACATTGGCATACTATATAACACAAATATTTTATAATGACATTAAATTCTTTTTAGATCATATTCAAATTTCAATTAAAAATGATAATCAACTATATAAAAATATTAAATAATATTAAATATTATTGAAATTGTTAAATTGATAAATATTATACATCGAGGTTTTAATGAACTTGAATGTAAGCAAATCATCATTTTACACATGAGTATAGAAACGATGTATGATTTAGTAAAATGATTACTTCACTCTACTCTTAAGTATAAATAATATTTTTTTTAATATATATCAATTCGTTGATTCATTTACTCTCATTATAATATTTATTATTATATTTATATTATTATAAAAGTGTAAAAGCATCAGAAAATGGATGGAACTCTTACTAAAAATTAAATCTTATTTATGTAACATCAAATTTTTTTTCAATTACATAATGAAATATATTTTTCATGTAATATAATATATTTAAATATGCATTTTAATAATTTCATGATTATATTTTAAGAGTACTTAAGAAAAAATATTTTGAGATAAATTTCAATTCTAAATTATTATGTAAATATAATTAGAAATACATTTTTATCTAATAAATAACACCGTAATCTATTTTTCTTATGAAATTATCTTATATCTTATGAAAAAATCAAGTGTGTTAATATTATAAAAACTATATCTATAAGTATTAATACGTATTAGTTTAATAGTTTCTAATCAATATAACTTGAAAATTCAATATTTCTATGGAAAAGAACGAAGAATATTAAATTGTGAAATCAGCGACAAATACATTAAAGAAAAAAATATTAACATTTACACACGTAGATAATGAATTTTTATAACTTTGTTGCAACATGTGCAATACTATATATATATATATATATATATATATATATATATATACATATATACACACATTTGAAATCCGTATAATTAATTATAACTTAAGTATTAAAATTATACGTTTTTCAGAAAATCATATTATTTATTTAACTAAAGACAATATTTTTACTAGATAATATAAAATGTTTTTATTTTATTGTTAAAATAAAAAATTTTGAATTTAATATTGTTGAATAAAAATGAGCAAAAAATAATATAATTACATTGGTTAATGATGTAATGATATTTTATATTATTTTTCTTTCTATAAACATATAATAAATTATATTCACAATTTTAATATTTTATATTTAATTATATAATAAATATTAGAATTATTTGAATTGTAATAAAAATAACTTTGTGAAAGATAATTTACAGAAAATTCTTTTACTAATTTAAGTTAAGATTTAAAATTTGTTATCGTAGAATAAATACATTTGTCTTCTATAATTTGATAAATAATTAAATTTTTTATTTTATCTAGAATTGTGTTAAACACGAATATTGATTATTGTTATGAAAACATTTAATAAATTTTAAATTAAACGATGCTTTCATTGTATCATAAATATGCAGATTTAAATATACGTAAAGCAAGCAATATTATTCAAGAAATTATTTGTGATTGGATAATTATTAGTAAATATTTATCAATCAAAAATTCAAGCAATTAATAATTCTATTGATATAGCTGTCAAAAAATTATTTGCAAGATTTTTTATACGTATTAATACATATACGTATTAATGTATAATACAATTTAAAAATCTTGTTGAATTTGTACATATGATTAATGCATAATATTGTAATATATTGTGATTTATTTTCTTTTCATAATATAATTTATGAGTATGCGAAGAATTATAGTAAAATTTAAAAAAAGACAATGTATATACTTGATTGTAATACACAAGAGATATAAACGATAAGATTCTTTTAATCTTTTAATCTCTAAATATATAAATAATTTTAATGTGTAATAGTTTTTCTATTTTAACTTAATATTAAATAATTCATATATTTTTTATATAATCTTTATGGTACTAATTTCTCAATAGTGTATGCTTAAAAGTAGTGAAGCTTTTGATAAAGTCAGACATGAAACATGTAATTTTAAACACATCTATTTATGTACAGTTAATCATGAGTACTTATAATGATTTGCTTGTGCACAAATTGTCACTTTTCCATAAAAAATTTGATTATTTATCAAATTAGCTGTTTTTGCGTTTTAAAAAATCATACATATTTTTAAATCATACATGTTTTATTTTCAGAACAAACTACATTTACTGACTTTTGGACACATCATCTTTTAACGTGCCAAATGTAAAATTAGTTATTATATATACCATTAGATTTCGCATTTTGATTTTGCAGACTTTTTATTTTTACCTTTTACGATAAGTTTTTCGAGAAAATTAAAGTAAGGATCTATTGATAATAGAGTTCTTTTCGTTAAAAAAATGAAACTGAATGAACAAGTTATAAAATGTATCGGAAGAAGTTTTTTTTAATTTTTTAATAAGAATTAATCTTTAAAAAAGACGCGTCATACGTAACTATGAGCATCTGAATAAAAGGTTCCTCCGCGCGCACTTACCAAACATTTTGCTAAGAACGCCCATTCCTCTATTTTTCTCGCTTTCTCTCTCTCTCTCTGCGACCAATCTTCAGTACAGAAGTTCTGTGCCTAGAAGAATCGATCGACAGCTGCAAGCTAAAGCACCGTCGGATAATTCCACCTCGTTCACCCACGACGGCTTTTACCCTCATTGGCTGAGATTTTTCAGTTTCTTAATTCTCTGGCGTTTGTGCAGACGAAAGATCGGCCGAAACTCAAGAAGCATAACTCTTCGCAATTGCGCGAGAAACGTTAGCGTCAAGGGTCTTTATCCGAATCTACGACCGCTTACGATCTATGCAGGAGCGTGAGATAGCGAGTCTTCGTCTTCCTCGTAGTTTCTCTATATCTCGGAGATTTAACTGACAATTGCCGGCATGACTCACGCTTTAAATAACTTGGCGCGCCCGACAGACGTCAGTTTGCTTGACATGACTGCGCGTGCGTATGACTTCTAAACTTCCCAACCCAGCGAAAATTTTTTTTAATAAATAATATCAAGCTACTTTGAGTCTATCATTCAATACTTCTAAGGATTTTACCAGATTATCGTTTTTAGTTGCATTTTCGATTCTGAAACGCATAATTGGTAAATTATTTCCGATATTATTTTAAATTTTATAGATTCTAGCTTATATTTATTTATTTTCTAATAAAGTCAAATAAAATTTTAAAAATCAAATGTTTTTATTAAAATTTTAGTTTTTTTTTTTACAGCATAATTTATTTTATATATTTATAACACGTATAAAAAGCTATATTAAAAATATGTCAAACTATAAAATATAAAAGAAAAATATTCTTGTTATTAATAAATTTCAAAAATTACTTATTTTAAACTGGTAATCATTTAAAACATGTGAGATTAGACGTTATACTTTTTTTTTGTTTAATAATCGTTATTGTATTTAAAGATATGAGTAATATAACTATAATAATTAATAGTTTCTATCAATTTTTTTTTAATAATAATTACTTATAATGATCAACCATGATTAAATTAACAAAAACAAAAGTATATATATGTGTATGTATATATAAATCACTTATGCTATGATTCAGAATTTTTAATTATATGAGTTACATATTTCCAAATGTTGGTTCAAAATTAATTCTTTTAATGAATCTTAATCTCATATTATCTTCAATAACATTAAAATTATTTAATAAAATAAACTTTACAGTTATTTTTGATATATTTTATTCAAGAAATAACTGATTCTATTTATATCAAATTAATATTTACATTAATATTTTTTTGATCTCACAAATTATTTCTTATAGCTATAAATTTGATATCTTAATAAAATTGTATAACTGTCAATTATTTAAAACTTTATAATAAATATATCATTTTAATAGAAATTATAATAACTTCATATTTTAAATGACTGCTGAATACAAAAACAATTTTCAAACATCAGCTATAATTTATAATTTGAAATACATTATTTAATAGAACATTATTTTTTGATATATTTACATGAATATTACTAAAAAATAAAGAAGTTGAAATAATGGTAATTGAAATTTGAGGCTTGTTAAATTTATTAAGTTTTAATAATAAATTTTTATTTACAATTGACAATAATAAAATTATTGTTAATTTTGTCTAATAAAAAGGAATGTATATATATATTTTAAAAATTATTATGTTAATTTATTTAATTCTTAGTTAATTAATTTATGTAATTTTAGTAAATAGTTTTAGATTAATACAGAATAAAATTATTTTTGACCCTCAAAAATCAAGTTTAATGTGTATTTCTTCTTTTTTCATAAATTATGAAGCGTATATATCAAAAATTAATATAAATACTTTATTACAATTAATTTTTATTTATCTTAATTTAGATTTTTTAAAATAATTTCTAGCATTTGTATGTAATTATATGTAATTATAATATGTAATTATAAATTATTAATTTAATGTGCTTTTTATATCAATTGAACAATCAATATTATAATACTCAAAATACATTATTTTCATCTTAATTTAGGAAATACTTGTTTTTTTGAAACGCAATTGAAATTAATATTCATGGGTCATCTTATAATTTAGTATTTCTATTTTACATGTCAATAAGACAATGTTTAAGTTATAAAAATATCGTTAATTATAAAATATGTAATTGTTTTGAAGTAAAACAAGGATAGATATTAAAAATAAGCAGATATTTTTTAGTAGAACAGATTTTTTATTGTGTACATACTGATGTATTTAAAAATCTGTACAAAGTCCAATAAAATTATTTGGGAACAACAGCTTTAGGCTTCGGTAGGCCTTCCCTGAATCCATTCCTAAAAGATTTTTGGATATAAACATATAATTAAAGACTAACTTTATATTAAAATTTCAATTTTAATTAAATGATTCACGAAAAAAATAAATTTTAAAAACTTTAATTATTACATTTTTTAAAATAATTACTTGAAAATTAAGTTAAGTGAATTAAGCACTTTAGATAACTAATTATGGTAATTATTCACTTTAAAAATTTGACATTTTGATTAGTAAAAATACAATTTTTTATTGATATAAAATAAGGAACCAAAAATATTAATATTAATTCCGAAATTTTAAAAAATCAATTAAATAGGTGTACAATTAACATTCTTGTTTTATTAATAAATGTAAATATTTTAAACATAAAATTATATTATTTTGTAAAAATTTATAGTAAAAATGAATTTTTTTTTATAGATTATTAATTTATATAATTTTTTCTACTAAATAGTAAATTATAGAAATTTACATACACTCAATAAACTTTAGAATATACTTAACAAGTAAAATATAAATTTATAAATTTATAAATTTTAAATTTTAAATAATTTGTTAACATACCTGAATCTACGGCGTACAATTTTTAAATGTCGCATGCGCCCTGTGCCAGTAGTCTTCCTCCTTTTTGCTTTAATAGACCAATTATCTGAAAAAATAAACATAAATAATATTACAATGTTATTTATTTAAAATAAATTTCTTTATACAAAACTTCAAATTAAAATAACAAGCCCTGTTAATACAATTAATTAAATTTTCCATTACACATTTTAAACTTTTCACAACTTTTTTCTAAGAATAAAAGGTTAGAGTATTTTTCGTATATCAAAATATATATAGAAAATAATATAAAATTTTTTAAAATTAAACATTTGGCTATGAATTATAAAATATATATTTTTATATATACTACAGATACATTCATAAAATAAATAAATTCAATTAGATATAATAGTTTAGTATTTATACAATACTTCTAATTGAAATATTTTAATAATATAATTTATATAAAGCTATAAATTTTAATATTTAATTTAATAAATTATACATGACATATCAGTGATAAAACCAAATTTCATTAACTTTTAAACACAATATAAAATATCAAGTACTTCATCTTATTTATTATGATTTTAATATTATATACGTGTAATAATATGCTATTGATTAATCTTTAGTTTTTATTATTTAAAACAATCATTTTAATAGTTAATAAAAAAATAATTTATTAAAGTATATTTAAGATGAAAATACCATTATTAAACAGAACTGTTTATTAATGTCTATTAAAATTTAAAACCCATATATAATTTAAATATTCTTTGTTATTCAATTAAATTAAATATTAAATATAATTTTTTGAATTTTAGATCTTTCATTAAAAATGAACATTACAAATTATTCTATTTGATAAATACAAAAATTAATAGCTATTTATTATTTTATACAAGAATATTTTTTACTTACAAGAACGCATTTTCTTTCTGGGATAGCCACATTGTGCACATTGTGACTTCTGAATGTGATATGAACTGCGACCACATCGCCTACATAGCGTATGTGTCTTATTACGTCGTTTACCAAAACTTGATGTACCCTTGGTCTGTAAATCAATGTATTTATTTTTTAATATATCAAATAATTTTTTGCATTTACGAATTCAATTTAATTCAAATATTTGTGTTTAATATAAATGATCAATGTAAAAATGATCGATAAAAATTATATCTCGGGTGTAATATTTATTATAAAGAACAGTATATTATGAAATAATATAATTATAGATAAAGTATGATGTTAACGGCAATAATAATTTTTTGATATTAATAAATAAAAGTGTACATAAACATCATTCGTTTCTTAACCTCTTAAAAGACTATAAATGCTACATTGTAAATAAATTTTAATATAATTAAAAATATAGATAAAATAAAATATTATGAATATTTAGAAATTATTTAATAATATGTAATTATTAAATTTCATTCGGATTACAATATATCAATTAGATTTTATTTACTAAAATTTAATCTTACCATTTTCTACGAAATGAAACAAGACAAAAGAAACTTAAAAATGAACCATAGAAAGTTTGATAATTATGAATTATGAATTCAACGAACCGGAAATATATATTTTTTATGTTCAAGTTAGGTTAATAATTAAGTGCCAAAATTTTAAATATAATCAGAAAAGTTTTAGTTAATATATAATTAATAAAATTACTTTTATTTTTGTACAATATTTTTTTATGTAATAAATTTGGATAATTAAATAAGGAATTATTTACAAAAACTTCATTGATACAATTTTTTTTTAATTTTTAGTACAAAAAATAATTTTTATTAAATTTCCATTAATCTATCAATATCTGTTAAAACTTCACGATTATAAAGACTTCCAGATGCTACAATATGATTTGCTCCAACTAAACAATCTTTTAATTCAGTTTCTTCTTCAATAACACAATCATTACAAATAATGCAATTATCAATTATGCATCTATAAGAAAATATAAACATTATAAATAAAAATAAAAATATTAATTTATAAAAATTTAGTTATGTAAGACTTACTTTTCCTTAATAATTACATTACTCATGATAATGCTATTTAATATTCTTGTTTTTGGTTCAACAATAACGTTATTACTAATATACGTTTGTTTTAAAAATGTTTTTTCACTAATCAATGAATTTTCATCAATTCTACAATTTTGTAATTGTGTACATTTCACATTAGCATTTGAAGAAATGCTGGAATTAGATATTTCACCTTCTTGTTTTAATTCAAACCAATCATTCACCTGTAATTAAAAATAAAAATAATGTATAATTTAAAAAAATATGAAATAACTAAAATAATTATTTTTTTAAACATATTTTGATATTTATTTGCAAAATAAGAATCTAAAGAATTTACTTACTAATGTATTAGCTAAACTATACATTTGTAATGTGTTAGCTCGCACACCACATTTTCCATTTATTATATGAGCATAACATCGAATTACATCACCATGATATGCACCATCTAAATCTGTATCATGATCATTAAATGATGACATATTACGAATTAAATTATCGAGTGGTTTTTCTATAGCAAATTGGAAAATATCTTTTTTTGTATTTATTTGTACAACAGATATATTTTTGTCATCTGGTAAAATTTTTGGCTTATCCAATTGTTTTTTAACTATATAAGGCAATAATTCTCCCTTTAAAGTATTAAAGTTCCTAAAGTATAAATAAAATATATATTTTATTTTTCTATAAATTATCTGTATAATATGTATACATACTTGTGATAAACTAAGAACTTCAAAACCCACTTATTAATTACATATAAATGTGCATCTAATAATTTTGAATGAATAATAAAATCAGCATGTTTTTTAAGAAGTTTTCTAGGCATATTTATTGTTTCTTCAAAATCTGAAGCAGATGCTAAAAAGACAATACGGCTTGTTTGGTTATCAATTCCAATTAAATCTCTTTCTGGTGTGTGTTTACTTTTGGGTCCAGGTGGTATAAAATCTTCAGGAGTTTTAGGTGTTTGGAGAAATAATGCTATTATACTTGCATTATGTTTTCGATACAAATTTAAAGTCTCTGATATATCAATATTTGTAATTAAATCAGAAGATATAACTACAAAATCAGAATGAATTTTTTCATGAATATATCTAATAGAATCAGCTGTACCAATATCTTCTGCATCAGGTATTCCAACTATTTCTGATTTGATGGTTAAATTTAATTTATCGATTGCTGTGGTCACATCTGCTTTAGTAGAATCTGATACAATTACAATTGTATCTATAAAACCAGATTGTTCCAGAAGTTTTAGTGGATACCAAATCATTGGTATATTTGCTATAGGAAGTAAACATTTTGGCTTTCCTGCAGTAAGTTCAGTCATACGAGAACCTTTACCACCAGCTAGTACTACAGCTTGAAAATCAGTTTGACGAACCATTGTTAATCTGTAAATTAAGTTAATTTTTTAAAAACATTTTTTATGAGCTGATAAATAAGAAAAATAAAAATATTAATGAATATATAAAAAATGATTCTATATATAAATTTCAATACATATTAATAAATCATTTTATTTTTTAATATGAAAATATAATCAATTCAGTAGTTAATAATAAGATTTATTATTAATATAATGACCATGCAATACGTCGATATTTAAATAAATTGTACAATCCACTAGGATTTGATATGTATAAGTTTTAAGATTCTTCATGAAATGCAATGTAATATTTAATTTGTTTACGAACGTATGTTATGTACGAAAAGCAATATTTAATTTGATTCTTGGGAAGTCAGGTTAGATCAACGTCACGTAAAACAATAACTACACGCGTATTATAACGTAAGTATAGCGGCAAATATAAAATATTAACTTCTGAAACAATTTTAAAAAATGTATATTTGAAAATTATAAGTTTTTAAAGGGTGATGAAAAATATAATTATATGATATTTTTATTTCTTCTAATTAACATATGATATCTGACCCTTGTTTCAAAATATCAAGAGAAGTGATACCATTGTTGTTTCTCTTTCTAGGAAAATTAGCTCAAATTTAAATACATTAAATTAAAATTCTAATAAATTAATATACATAAAAAATTTATTAAACATTGCTAATCAACATAATCTTAAAACATGTCAATTTTTTACTATGTCATTTTATATATCTTTAAAAAATGCTAAATAATAAAGTTGAGCCAACAAAATAAAGGAAATTAAAATAAATTAAATTTATGATATGGTATTAAATTTTTTATTCAAATTAATTTTACCAAAAAAATAAATGAATTAAAATATTTATAATATATCGTAACATTATATTCTAAACTTTAACAATTGCTTTGCCAATATTGTCACCTTTCAACATTTCCTTGAAAGCTTTAAACATATTTTCGAAACCTTCGGTTACAGTTTCTCTATAAACAAGTTTTCCTTCCTGAATCCAAGTTAAATTCTTCTCGATTCCTTCCATCCAACGATTTATCCAACGATAAACAATAAAGCCTTCCATTTTCAATTGGTTAAATACTAATGCATGCTGAAGAACTAATGCTCTTGGTAAAGTATTGTTATTCCATTCCATATCAGAATTATAACAAGAAATACTCCCAGATACTGAAATTCTACCATGTTCTTTCATTTGATAAATCACGATGCTGGAAATTTCTCCACCTACCTGCAATTAAAATTCAAGAACAACATAATTATATTATAATTATATACATAATATTTAATATTATTAAATTAAAGTTAATCTAATTACATTATCAAAATAACAGTCAATTCCTTCAGGTGCAGCTTTTTTCAATGCAGAATAAACATTTTCGGTCTTATAATTTATCGCATGATCCAATCCTAATTCATCGACGATCCATTTACATTTGGCTGCAGAACCTACGATTCCAATAACTTTCATATCAAATATTTTTTTAGCTATCTGTGCAACGTGAGATCCAATTGCTCCAGCTGCAGCACTCACTACGACAGTTTCACCAGATTTTGGTTTGCACAATTCCAGGAATCCAAAATATGCCGTATTGCTATATTAAAATACACATCTATCTATTTTAAATACATAAGACTAATTTCGTAATTTTTAATATGAATCGTAAAGAACGTTATAATAGATGTTTGTATTTTTCTTGAGTTTCTTGAAATGAAAAAACTATCATTTTAATGGGAATGAAATTGCTTTTCTTTATTAAAAACAAGTAAAATGTTAATACTTAAAAAAAATACTTTAAAAAAATTAAGAGGGTAAAAATATAAAATTCAGATTAAAAAATATTATATACATCATTTGTTCACGCATAAAAATAAAAATAAACATCTTTAAGAACATTTATACATATGTAAGTGTTTTCAAAAACTTATACTTTAAATATTATAAATTCTTTATTAAATATGTTTTACGTACCCTGGCATGCCCAGCATTCCTAAATTAAGAGAAAGTGGCAAATTATTAAAGTCTGGTACAATATAAGTATGCAATTTCATTAAGTCGTTAGACATTTCATCGGGATTATACACCGTATGAGTTGCCCAGCCAGTATACGATACGATTTTTTTACCTACAGGCCAATTCGAATTTTTAGACTCAATAATCTTTGCTACTTGAGAGCCAATCATTAATTCACCTGGAGAGAGTTTATGACTGTAAATTCGCATGTAAGGATCCACAGAGAGATATTCTGCTTGAATTAGAATCTCTAAAAATAAATAAAAGATATTTTCTTCTATTTAAATTATCGGTATTCTATTATTTTAAATATTAAATATCTGGATATTAAAAAAATTTAAATAAAAAGTTTTAATTTTCATTTGATTGAACGAAGAAATTAAAAAATTAGAATAATATTATTCATAAAATCTTTCATATAATTATAATTCATTCAATAATTTATTAAGAAATCGGATTAACCAATTATTTGTGCATATATTATAAAAAATAATGCTTTAGGTGTACACATGGAGCGAGAGTGTACCATATACAATCTACATTTTTTGAGACAGTTTCTATAAGTATCACGAAAACTTATATAATTACATTTGTAGTAAATAAACCAGAAAAACTTAAATTTATTTAAAATAAAAAAATATTTTTTGGTTTTTGACAAATAAAAAAAGAGAAACCTTCGTAAATGTAAGGGTATGCAACATCTGTTTTTAGAAACTTTCATTTAAATAGATTTTTCAATAAATTTTGCGATTAAAGACTGTATCTTATAATAATATTATTATTGGATATTTAAAAATAAACTAAATATTTGATAAAATCTATAAAATAATAAAAATTTTATCTTAATTTTGTTTTTTATATTATATATATATTTATATAATCATTAAACAAAAAAAATTGCAACTAAACAATCAACTTTACTTAAGTATAAAACGCCAAGAAAAAAAATTGTATATCGTAGTATAAACAACAAATAACACTTTTAGTTATAAATAAATTGACATCATAAGGACCTTCTACATAAGCAAATTAAATCAAAAACAAATTCATTCACAATTTATAATACAATGATACAAAATAAGTCTATTTGCCAAAAAACCGAAACTGTTAAAGAAATAATTAATTTTAGAAATAAAACTATTATGATGTAAAAACATTTGTTCACAAGTGTTTTAAATTTATTTTATAAATATTTTTCAGTTAATAAATATTTTTTATATTAATTTTAACAGATAATATTATTTTATAAATGAATTTATTAAAACATCTAAAAACTTGGACTATTTGTGATAAATACAAAAATATTATAATAAAATTATGAAATTGAACTTATTAAATCATTGTGAACACTGTCAATATAAGTAAACAAAATCATATAATAGCAAAATAATATAAATAAATTATGTTAAGACTATCCATATGTTTTAATAGCATATTTACTTTTGTACTATAATTTAATTCATTTTGAACAATACATAACATTGTAATTTTTATTATTTTTTGATATTAAACTTCGTCAGAATTATCATAAAAATTTGATTAAAATAGAAGAGAATTAAAAAATAGAGTTTTTAAAAAGAAATTACAATTGTAGCCTATGATTGTAACAATTATATTATATTATCTTTATTGAATTAAATTTTTAATGCTACGTATATACACTAGATTGTGTGATTAAGATATTTTATAATTTACTTTGATTCTGATAAAGTACTATACCACAGTGTTTATTTTCTATGATACCAATTTTAATATCATAGGATTATTTGCATCAATACATTAAAAAGTCATAAAAAGAATAGAGATTAATTAGAATATATGATTTAGTATTTAAGAAAATTTCTCAATGGTATCATTTATAAATTTATTTTGTATCTATTTATTATAATTAATAAATATAATTCATTGCAGTTATCAATCATTATCTGTGGATTATGGTATTTCTCAAAATTTGCAATGATTTTAATCTGTTATTTTTTTATATTTCTTTTAAATGTTAAGAATAAAACAAGTTTCAAGTGATTAAATATGATAAATTCTTTAAGTATAAATTTATTACTCTATTGTTTTTAATTAAAATATCGATTATTAAATAAAAGTAATTGTTATATATATAAATTTTTTTATCTTTATATAATACTTTTCAGCTATATAATGAAAATAAACTTTTCTTTATGAATGATAATTATATAATAATACCTTTCATCAATTCCAGACATTTTTATAAATAATTCTACAATAATCATATTATTTTTTATTAAATAATATAATCAAATCAACATTTTTTAAGAAAACACTATTAAACTTTATAATAGTTTAATATTCAATTATTTCATCATACTAAAAGCATTTATTTACTTAAAAATAGAATTTAGTATAACTTGTAAATATTTATAATAAATATAGAGGTTGTATAACATGATTTCTGTATCAATATTATTTATATATTAGATATTATATAATTTTATTAAAATCAAAATCAGTGCAACTTAATAATACAGATGGTCATATTTTTAGCTTATGTACCTTTTCTAATTATTAAGAAATCAATTTACGTAATGAATAACTTTTTTATACAATAAAAAATTATATTATCATTAGTTACTGGAAGATATAATGTTGATTATTAGTATGTATATAAAATCATTTTCCATATCTTATCTAATCCATTTATCTTACATCTATTACTTTTATACTCAATCAACATAAAATTTTCAATGAATGTAACAACTTTGATGATATTAATTATATACTGTTAAACAATTATTTAAAAATTATAACTGTATTGATTTAATTAATAAGAAATAAAATTCAAACATGTGTATATAATACAATTGTACTTATTCTTATTTTATTATTAGATAAGATAGCTTTAAAATTATTTGTAAATAAAAGTTAAAAATAAATTTTTTATAAGTTATGTAAATAATCTAAGCTATATTATTATATAAATAATTTCATATATGTTTGAATTTTATTTAAATATAGATGAAGTACTATTTTATATCTAATTTAAAAATGGTTTTTATAAATTTTATTATTGAAATTTATTTAAAAATTTTTTTATAATAATATATTTGGAGTAATATTTTGGTCATTATTTGCATTAATAAAATAATTTATTTATGAGAATACAAATTTTGAATTACTTGAAAATAACATTTAACACAATGTTAAGTCTAAACATATTATATAAAATAAAAGTGCTATCGAATATAATGTCAATAATTTATTGATATAGATTTTATTAATTTAATCTCACCTCCATTCTTAACAGGTGGTATATCAAATTCAACTAAAGTCAAATCACCTTCCTTCGGTTCACCATTAAAATTCTTGGAAAGTATAAATTTTTTACCAACAGCCATACCAAATAATATTGCTAATTACTTATTAATTAGAATATTTAAATATTTAAAATTTATACTACTAATTTGGAAAATATACACCTTACTGAACTATAAATATTTCGAATTTTTACAAACGTATTATTACGAACAGATTATATGTATGTGAACTAGTGAAACTGAAATAATCAAAATTATCTCGGAGAGATAACTCCACTTGTAGAATATTAAGAATACTTAAAATGATGGTAGCAATTATCTTATCTTATATTGTTAAATACACCAACTTTTACGGAAAAAATTAAATTGATATATATTTCAGCCTATTTCTTTTATTCTACCATCAGGTTGCGTGTATAGCGTATAGTTTTATTGTCGTGTAAATACGCTTAGATCATTTAATTGGATTCGTTAATTTTTTATTTTTAAAATGGTAATAAAATTTATTACACTAATAGAAGATGTGAATTCTAATACGAACAAATATTAAATATATCAAATACAATAATATTGTGGTGTACAACATATTATAATAGAAAAAGCTCATCGAGTTGGAAACAAATTGAAGAAAAAGAAATGAATACATTTTTTGTCGTTAGAAATATTTTCAATAACCCCCGAATCTAAGGTTGAATTAGATAGTATGGATATACGAGAATGTATTATTACATTACAATTCAGAACCACTACTTAGAACAATAGTAATAACCATGAAGACTATTTTAATATCAATTGTGTAAATGATAATAAAAAGAAATATATTTAAACATTCTTATTTATGATGATAGGAATAAGGATATAAAGGAAATTAAAATTTTTTTAAATGTATTAATAAAACATAATTATTGGATCAAAAAGAAATTATATCAGAAAAATAATCTTAACTTCTAAAAAAAAATAGGTCGACTCGTTTAAAATAAATAAATAAGACGATTTAGTTGCATTGTTGCATATACTTATTAAGAATGAAAGAAAATGATTTAATACTTACAAGAACAATTATAAAATATCATTTTATATATATTTTATTTAAATACATATATTTGATTAAAAACTAGTATGAATGTTTACAAAATTTCATGAAAATACAAAAAAATTTGCATAGAAATATTTAATGAGTTTTAGAACAAGGCATATTTTCCATTAGGTTTAAATAAACTTTGTCTAAATTTTTAATGATAATATTAATAATGGTATCTCCCGTTTTTACCGAAAGTAATAAATGTTGATTCAAATTTTTAATAATAAAAACTGTATAAGTAATTTAATTTTTCTAAATTAAATTTTATTATAATGTTTGCAAATCTAAAAAGAAACGTTATAAAATAATTGATTTAAGTAATCAATTTATGAAAAATTTTTGGAAAAATCTGTGTAAAAATTATTAAAGCCAATAAACTTATTTAAAACTATGGTTATTTGATTTTTAATAACTAAAAATATGTATTATTATCGACAAGAAATATCTTTAAATTTATATCAAGTTAAATAAATTTTATTTTGTTCTCTTTTCTTTTTTTACAAAAGAAGTTTTAATGTTTGCTTATATTTTTTAATCATTAGAAATTTCAGATATTCAATTTCTCTTTCAATAATAAATTTAGCAGTCACTTTTTTGTTTTAGTATTGTAATATTCATAATCAATGCATATTAACGCCTTAACAACAATAATTACAACGTTAGTGATTAAATTAAACTCGATTGCAGTAAAAATTGGTGTTTTCTTAATTATATTTTTATTTAAATTAAGTTTTGACAAATTAAATTCATCATTTTAAATTTAATATTACATATGTATTTTAAAAATCAAATGTAATATGTGTACCATAATATACTTATATGATAGATAGTAAAGTTTTGTAAAGCGATTTAAAAAAAATTAAATCTACAATTTTTTTAAATACAAATTATTTTTTAATTTTATGGATAGCTAATAATTGAAGAAAGATTTATTTTAAAAAAGTTATAAAAACTGTAAATTTTAGATTTACATAATAATCAATTAATATTTATTATACGAATTGATAAGTTTAAAAAATGTAAAATGTATGAGATATATATGGATAAAATGGATAATATATATATATTATTTTATCTTATAAAAATACTATAATTGTATTATTTATGTGCATAATAAGTATAAAAATAATAGATTACATAAAAATAACAATATTGCAGCAGTGATTTATTTATTTTTATTTTACATTTACATTGGCCTATTCATTTATATATAAAATATGTACAGAATTAAAAAATTCAAACGAAACAATTAGTCAAGATTAATGGCAGTACCCGTTGCCTTCAACATTTTATCGGAACTTTTAGAGATTCGAATTTTTTCCTCGGGCTTTAGAATCTCTGCTATGATTTTCTCATCGCTAAGGCGTTGCTCCGTCAGCAAACGCAGGCCACTGGACGGCTTTTGAGACTTGATGATCACGATACCCGTCGAATCAGCCAACGTCATCGAACTTTCTTCTGTTACCATCGACAATTGTTCGAGTTGTGATTCTGAAGACATCGCAAGCCTTCCATTAATTTTTGCCTCAGAATTCCTTGATGGCTTCTGCAACGGACTCACGATGTCCGTTGCTTTCGTTATAGGAACTTGCAGTAATTGCCTATCCTCAATTGTATTTATAGTCATTTTAAGAATTGCTGTAGGTTCCTCGTAAAGCTGAAAATGTATTATTTTTTAAATTATTTTATTCAATATGTAAATTTAGTGCGTTAAATTATTTAAATGTACATTCAATTGTATACATTTTATTTTAAAGATGTAAATTTTATATATTGCAATTTCAAAAATTATTTTTTAAAGTATGCAAAGTTTAAATTTATACTATATTGAAATGTATAAGGGACTATTTCGTAAATATTTATAAATAATAATAAATTTTTCATACGATAAATTTTATTGTAATCTAAAATTGTTAATGATGTATTTTTTAAAGAGATTATGTTAATACAGAATAATAAAATATAACAGGTCAAGAAATTTTTATTTTATCACAATATTATTTGGATTAATGCAACTTAGCATTATATGATTTTAATATTGGATATATGTTCAGAATAAACATTTTACAGTCGGTTCACAAAAATATTTATTCAAATAATTTGAATTATTAAAAAATGTCACAAAAAACTAACTTTATCTAATTTTTAATTTTAACTTCGCTTTTAATTAAAATTTACTTGAAGTTATAATTATATAAGAAAAAATTTGTTATTACTAGTAAATATTTAAAACATTTTTTAAAATAAAACTTTCATGTTTAAAATATAAGTTATATTTATTAATACTTACTACATCAAAAGAAGAATCTAAAAATAATTCTTGAAGAAAACGCCTTGCTTGAATTCTATAGGTATTGTTTGCCAAATGAGCAGCAACCTCGGAGTATATACATACGTCCTATAATAAAATAAAATTCATTAAGATTATAAGACTATTCATTACATATATATAAAGTATGTATTTACTTGAAAAGTATTGGGATATTGCTGTCTTAATCTGAGGAGCGTCTGTCGACTATGTCTATAAAAAACAGGATTAGCTAATCTCTGCGTATGTCTTAAAATCTCTCTGTAAAAATAAATAAAATAATACAATTTTTAATTTTCAACTTTCAAATAACAATGTATATCAATATAAAACATTATATACAGAGGAAATATAATATTTTTTCCATGATGATTTAAATATTTAAAGTATTATAATGATTCTTGATTAGAGATATGTCATATATAAAAATTGAAAATTTTATCAAGTTTAAAATTTTTTACAGTACTATTTACATTCACTTGACTTCAAATTAATTGATCTAATATAATATTAAGAATATCTAATAATTTGGTTTATTTTAATAATATTAATAAATAAAAAAATATTTTTTAATCTTTACGATTAGAATATTTATAATTCAAATTAAAAAAAATCTTGAATAAAATTTTATTAAAACAGCTTATGCTATATTTTCGATCTCTTTTAAAAATTGTAAAGAAAAACTCATTCTCACTTTCGAGTTTTATCTACAGGTCGACGAAAGTCAAGTTCGGGGACGACGGAATCATTGGATACGCTTCTTTCGCGAAAGCAAACTAGACACAATCGCGAATGATCACTCGTTGTCTCGTACTCAGAACTGGACTCTTCGTCCATGTCACTTGCATTTTGTCTAGTTGTTGAAATCGTTTGTTGCTTTGGTTTGTCTTCCGGTAGCATAAGGTGAATGCTGGCGCTAGGACATTCCGAATCACTTTCGTTGGTACTCAGCCTATTGGTCGGTGTAATATTATCGATGGTCGTTTTCACCCGGCTCTCGAATACAATTGCAGGAATAGGCGATAAATGTTCCGAGTCACTTTCATTCGGATTTTGCTGATGTTTTTCAGTTCGAAAATGGATTACTGGTTTCGCATCTTCTTGTAATATCGACGATTCACTTGCGCTGACATTCTTTAACAAAAACATAAGAAGAATACAATAAATAATAAGTAAATAATAAATAATTATGAAATAATAATATAGTGTAATATTTTATTAAATATAAATTCAATGTATGCCTGTTTAAATTTTAATTACTCAAGTGTTAAGAACGAATTTTCATTCTTATAAAATCTAGTAGTAAATAAACAAATATGTATTATTTCTAGCGGTAAGAATTATTTCTTACCATCCATTAATTATAAATTTACGTCATTAGATTTTTAAAGATTGTAAAACTCATGAAATCTTTATATAGAAAAATAAATCATTACATTACATATATTTTAAATTTTCGCATGATTTTATAAAGCTATTCTTACATGTGGTCTTCTAGGCTCATAATCAGGTCGGCATTTGTTAGTCCTTTCAAGCACATGCGGTGATGTCATATCGGGAAATATCGTACTGAGTTTTCGCGGAAGACTGATGCCCATGTAGCGTGGATTGTTGTTTATTATCTGACTATTACCCACGGACGTCGGCTGTGCTAGTGATTGTTCTGTTGGAGGAGTCTCCGGTGCAAGAACTGTCTCCGCAATCCAGCTGCGGGAAGACTCGAATTCTGACAGACTTTGTAAGGAAAGTCTTCCATCTAAACTGTACATCTGTTTAGACAAGAAAAATTTTTTTTACCAGTGCGTCAACTGTCTACGGAATATCGATCGAAATAATTATATTTTGAAAATCTTTCATATGATTGGTAGTGGGTACGTTATTCAAGAGATGATATTGTTTTGAAATTAAGAAAATTTTTCATTATAACTTCATTATAATTGTTATTAGATTTAAGTAATATTAAAATCTTAATAATGATAATATGAAAAAGGATAGTGCAAGAAACAATATATAGAATTAGATACATAGATACGATATGATTTAAAATAAATTAGATGGAATCTTTTTTAAGTTTCCTATCGAGGCTTATTCGAAAAGGTGAGGATTACGAGCACGCACCTCAAGGCTGCTGTGAGAGTAGCTCGGTCTACGATGTCGCTGCAAACTCCTTAATTTGGCATATCCGTCCGCGTCCTGTTGACTGAGTCGTTGCACACTTGATAAAGGACTGGGTGTTTCCCCTCTTTCTGGCAGAGCGTATTTTTTTGACTCGATGTCGATCGTGGCGCTCTCGGATCTGTTTCTTTGACGCCTCACCACAGTCTCCGGCAATTCAGTCTTTCCATCACTGAGACTGCGATGATGCCGGTGTATTGGTGATGGAAGCGGAGACTGCTGGATCCGATTATTGCTAGATGGCTGGACGATGGGACATTGATCGCCGCGCTTGTAGCGTACACATGGCCAATTGAAACTAATGAGGACATCCGCGCCAGCACGGCTACTACTTACGAGACTGAGAGCGTACATGGCGGTGGCGCGAACCGAGTAGTAGACACACGTCTCAGCTATAGAAATCAGTAGCTCGACCATTCCTAAGTTGCTCAGTTGTTCAACACCCGCGTACGAGGTACCCGCGTGTCCTAACGCCCACAGCGCTGACTTTACTTTTATTATTCGACCTGAAAATGGCTTTGCGTTAATTATTCATATTCTTATCCATATCTTAAAACATTCGTATGCTTCTTATACTTCTAAAAATACATTTTTTAAACTATACAACTGTAATACTTTAATAGTAATTTACAAGTACGTTAACATTGTATTATATAAATTATACCGCAACTATCGTTATTTAAACAAATACATAAAATTAAATACAGAATATAATATTAAAATAGTACATTTTATAAAAAAAGTAGTTTATTTTTTCAATTTTTCCCAATTTTTATTTTTTTAAAGTAATAACTACTGTTGTATGAAATATTTTGATCTCAAAATATCAAAATACAATAAGTTAAGTTTTTCATCAAATAATTGATTTATTAAAATAAATCATGTAGTTCGAATGTTTTAAAGAAATGAATTTTAATTTTTATTACTTTTAATACATCTAATGTGAAGTATTTTAGTATGTGAAGCTTTTATGTGAAGTAGTTTTAGTTTTATTTCATGTTTTGACTTTTCCTAAAGAGCTACTCTATTTATGAATTATATATATACAAATACATGCACAATTGCAACGAGATAATGAGACAAAAGTAAAAACTAATCAAAGTAAAAAATAATGATAAATAAAATCAAAATTACCTTCCAGACCATAGGTATTCTCCTCTCTCGAGTCAAGTTCGCTTCTCCAACTTCTCTCCGGTGTTGTCCTTCTCGAATCATCTTGACTTAGTTTCCTTCTGATCTCGACTAACGGTTCAGACTTCTGCGATGTACAGATTTCTGGTTTGTCGATGACTTCGTAATCCATGATGGTCTCCAATCTGCTGCATTCGACGTCGCTCTTCTTTTCGTCACCCCTGCCATCATCCTTTACGCTCCCTGACTCTTTACCTTGAACAGAGCTTCTATGGCCACCATTGTTGCACTCTATCCTAAACCGCTGAACTATCCTCGCAAACCTCTGTAACACGTTCCGTCTAAGTAAAAGCTGCAGTCCGAATTCGTGCTGAACCAGCTGACCAACGAGATGTGGTGGCACAAAGACGTCTTTGGGAAGGACGCTGTTGCCGTTAGTGCGCCGTAAGTAGCTGCCATTTTCACCACGCTGCCTGCGCGTCAGCGAATCGTGGATTTCCCGCTCTACGAGCCCAGCGTAACGCTCTGCAAGACCCCCAGATTTCATCCATTTTTCGAGTTCCTCAGCTGGAGAGGGCAACGAAGCAAACACCGAACGGAGCGAGTATAAACGAATTTTTAATAGGTAACCACGGTCTCCTAGATTGCGCAACCAGTCATTCCAGTGTTCCGTGCACTTTTCCTATTAAAGAATTTTCGTATTAATAAGCACATGAGCTGACTAGTCCACTCGAGGTACAGTATGATATAATATAAAATATAATTTAAAGACAATTTAAATTTGTATACATATCTAGACTTTTCGAAAATATAGAAAACTATATAACATATACAAAGCTTTATTTGATAAAGTATCGAATTTCCAATGAAGTTATTTTTTTATCAGGAACAAAAATAAATCTTCATTGAACATTTATATTTTTTTAAACAAATAAAAATAAATGTTTTTTTTAAATGATCGTCTCACCTCGGATTTCTGAAGTAAGATTTCAAGATATTCCGGCTCTTCGCAAGCTTCGTGAAGTGCATCGAGCGCAGCGAAAGCAACTACTCTACTACTATCATTCAACCTATTTAACAGCAATCTAATAGCCCACTGATGAGCACCCATCATTCTGATCCTTAATATAATTCTAAGAAACTGCGTAGCATATATTCTAGTGCTCTCGAGCGATGCCTCTTGTATAATCTTGGTCATAACTTTTCTATTGGGACCTTCTCTCGTATAATCTAAACTCGAAATGATAAGCTTGACGTAACAATCATGTTTCGTAGCCATAGCCAAATCTTGAAGATCTTCGAGTAGGTTAAAACGTCGAAGGACATCTGTACCGCGGACCGAGTGACTCAACTGACCGATGAATAGGAAATACTTTTGGCAACAGCTGGTGGAGACGTGGCGAGGTGAAAACAGACAGTCATGCGCGGATTGAGCCACTCGAATTGACATTATTTGCTCGGCCACGTCACCAATAAGTTCATTCAAATACCGAGTGCCATCCGGCTCATGAAGCTCGAGAAGTAGGTTAATCAAGTCGCAGCCGGCAAGGGTCGCTTCACGTGCCATTATAGCGTACATAGCTAACTCGATTCGGCTGTATTGATTCGACGAAGGTTTGAAGTACCTACAATTTGTTCATTGTTCAATCTCACTTATCAATTATTATTCATAATCATTAGATAAACTTTCGATCTTATGAATATGTGAGATCGAATATAGTACCCAATATAAACCAATATGGTTTATTTTATTGAAATTTATAATTTTTCTCGTACTCGAACACATCATTTATAATTAAAAATTATTAAAAGTTAAAAAAGAAAATAGATATTCTAATGAAATATTATTAATATATTATTATTAAAGTGGTGTACTATTCAAATAGTTCGTTTACTTACTTTAATCGGTTGATTAAATATATAAAATAATATTAAAGTATAAATTAAAAAAAAATGTTTTTGAAATATCTTAATCAACGATAACTAACAAAAAATATTGAATACTATCAAATTAAGGCAAAAAGGCTTAAAGATGATGCTACTTTTAATCATTTTTAAAATAATTATTTACCAATTTGTGTGAAGTATTTAAAAATTATGACTTTATATTAGTAAGGACTAGAGAGTAGTAAACAAATAACAAATAAGTTTGTACCGGACGAGCTTCTTAATGAAGATCCGATGCTCAGAGTCATGTAACAACCTAAAAGCGTTGTCTCTAGACCTAAGTATTGATCGTACAGCGGACCAATTCCAAGCGAGAGCGTCTTTCGAGCTGAGCACCTGGGAGTCCTTAAACATTTGCGACAGGGGCGATTCGCGACGTAACCAGTGTCGAATGGAGGACTGTCGGCGAAGACTGCGAGGTAACCCGGGCCTCAGCCAAGCTCCCGCCTGCAGGAGCCGGTCCATAAATAGGCTGGCTGGCGTTGGCCGTCGACGCATCATCGCGTGCATGCGTCCCAAGATGGCTACCGCTGCGAGGGCCTGATGCCGTCCGGCACTCGCATGTTCCAGTAAATTGGGTAGTGGTGGCGTGAGGTCGCAGACCTGCCCAGTAATTAGAAAAATACGTCAGATGTTTCAACCGAATATTACATTCTCGTTATTTACGTTATTCCACGTTTTTGTTCATGTTGGTACTTTTTTAATCATTTTTATTTTAAAATTATTTATAACAGCATTGATATTTTACTTCCTTTTATATTTTCTTTTCAGTTCTAAATATATTCAATTATTACTTTCTGTTAAAATGTAATGTTTTTCGATACAAAATACTTTTTTACTAACCCAATTACTTTACATTTACTTACAGAAAAATATCGGAATCTACTTCGAAATTTTATATATGTAGTCTTTAAAAAATCATGAAATTATAATTTATTAATTTAAATTGCTTATTTTTACCTCTGGGGGAAGGAGTGAATGTGCCAAGTGTAGCAGAGCACCGAGAAGAACTGCTGCTCTTACAGAAATGAATGTATCAGAGGAGAGAATAGTTTCAGCTAATGCTCTATGTAACCCACACTCTAATAAAATATACACTAATAAAGCTAAATGTAATTCCGTAATATTTGGACAATGCGACGTTAAAGAAGGTAAAATAGTCCTTCCTTCGGCTGCAATAAATCCTTCGGATATTTTCCACGAATTTCTAAAACGACTTGGATCAACAGCTGCAAGTGCTACATCAGGTTCATCAGTCCACGTTGGTAAAGGTAGTCCTAATAATTCGTAAAGAAGTTCTAAAACGGCCCCTCTTACCTAAAATAAATTAATTTTAATTAAATATATTTTTAATCTTATTTATTAATTTTATATTCAGCTCACCACTTGAAAATTCATAAGAACAAAAATCTAAGACAAAATAGGATAGATGTGTTTTTTTTTTATTTGAAAAGACATCGATTTCTATTTTAATGCTTAAATATATCAAGGTTAAAAATATATATGTATATATCTTTAAAAATCCTCTTTAATCATCAATTTCTGAAATAAAATAGATGGTTTATACATATGTAACCAATCTAGAATGCAGTTAAAGTTTAAGAAAATGCAAAAAAATTTGTAAATTAGATAATGAGAAAAATGTAAAGTACAAATAAATAATTGTAAAAATATAGTAAAAAGTTAAAATTTATTATACAAATTGTTAAAACAATATTTTTACTGAAAAATAAAATATATATATGTATAGATAAATATAGATATAATACAAAATCTTAATTTTTAAATAACAATATCAAATAATGATATAGAATAATATCAAATAATATATGTAGAATTTGCATAATAGTGAACTTTTTTTATTTTTAATATAAAAAAAACTTTAAACAAAACATTCATTTATACGTATTTGTAAGTAAAACTAAAAAGTTGTAAAAAATATTTTGGTAATAACTGGATAAAAAGAGAAATTTTAAAAGAATTGAACCAAAAATGAGGTATCAACAAATCAATTTAGTTCTAAGTCATTTATTTATTTTGATATCAGTTCCAAGAGAGAGCCGATAAAATATTATTGAATTTAAGGACTATTTATATACTATATATACCTCTAGCTGTTCGACATAAAGAATATCAGAAATAGCCTTGAGACCCGAGTTCTCGTTTGGATGGCAAAAGTGCAATAATCCAGAATACGATCTGAGCACACTGAGCAACGCATGCTTGCTGCTAGCGAACCTTTGATCCCATTCTTTCTTGGAGCGCTCGAGATTTACGGATTCGAGCTCACAGTAAGGTGCAGCCAGACATAGAAGCGAAACGCTGCTCCTCGTCTCCGGATTAGCGAGTAACCGCAGAAGAACTCCGACTACCGCTTCGGTGATTGCAGGACTCTGGCCGGTTGTGGTAGCACGAGCTAATGCACCAACACCACCACAACTTATGAGAACGGTTGAATTTAGTACACCCAGCTCACAAAGTACGGCTAGGAACACGCGAAAGGCTCGATCTTTTTCCTCCACACCTGTAAAAATCTACGTTTTATTTACTTGCTAATGGCGGGATAATTAAAAATATCTTCTAAGAAAAGTATATGAGTTATAATTGAATCATAAGAAACAACAAACAATTTAATAAATATCAATATTATAAATTCTTTCAAAAATTTTTTTAAAAATTTAGTAAGCAAATAAAATTATTATAATCGACCTACACAATAAGTAAATTTAAATATATTAATGTAATTTTATAATCTTTAGTTTTTAAGATAAAAATAAACTTTATATTTTATACAAATTTTTTAATATTAAATAAACTATTGACTTATTTAATTATATAAAATAACATTTTAATTGTATTTTCTTTTTATTAAATAAATAAGTTAATACCTCCACTAGTAATACTAATAAGCGATCGAGCTAATGCTGGACTAAAATGCTTTGGAGCTAGAACAAGGATTCTCCGAATAAGTCTTAAAGCTTGTATCCTCTCCATTTCATTGCGTATATTGACATCCATACTGCGAGCAATAAAGTAAGGATATTGTAGTCTATTGATTGCTATAACATCTTGTTCCTTTCTAAGCATGTACCGTACTGCTCTAAGAGCAGCTGCTCTGACTTGTGTCGCTTCATGAATCAACCCCACACGTAAACTACAAATAAATATAAAAAACAAATATTAATATTTAGATATAAACATTGTTTTTAATTATTTAAAAATTAATTAAAAATGATTATATATCTGTATTACAAAAAAATTAAAAATTAAATTTTAAAAACATATAAAAATTATTTATAAAAAATACTTTAATCATAATAAAAAAAGAATGAATTTTTGTAAAATTTTATATTACACAATACAATTTTTTTATTAATCTTTTTGTATTTAATTTTTTGTATTTTTATCTTGAATATTTATAGTAAATTTGATCTTAACATTAAAATAATGTGCATATTAACTATTTTGTTTTAAAAATTTTCATTTGATATCTCACCAACAAAATAATTCATCTGCACTATATCCATAATCTGGAGCATCAGTTTCACTAACAAGCTTAGCAATTGCATTGAGATATGCCAATTTTTTTGCATCAGGCATACCATTTTGTTGACATAAATTCACCAGAGTTTCTGTTATGTTATCCTTTAAATCTAAGCATAAACGGAATAAAATTGTTATAATCCTAAAATAATATAAGTACGTAATTTATAGATTATTCATTTAACGTACTTAAAAATATTTTTAAGTATAAAATAAATCATTTTTTGAAACATAAGATAGCTTAATAAAAAATTAGTATCAAGACTTCATAAAATGTTTTAAAAATAAATAAAACTTAATGACTCAATTTGTACCATTTATATCGTACGTAAAGATTATTTTCCATTTTATTATTAAAATAAATAATTTTCTTTTAATATTTTATTTTATTTTTTATTTTTATTAAATTTTTTTTTATTGATAGATGCATCTTTATTTTTATATTATTATTAAATAATTTTATTATAATCACTTAATAATGTATTTACTTATATTCAATTTAAGAAAAACCTATTAAATTTTTATTAAAATAGAAGTATTATCGGCTTAAAAGAATTTGTAAATTAAAAACAGTAATATTATTTTAGTTTATATAGAATTTATATAATTTATATATAGTTTATATAGTTTATATATTTAGTTTATATAAAATAACTGTTAATACAAGCAAAATATATATTTAAATACAATGAATTTGTATTAATTATAAAAAATGATTATTAAAATTTATTTAATTTTTCAAATACAATCATTCATATAATTTTAATTTTTACTATAACTAAAAATCTTTGAAGCAAATTTTATTTAAGTAGCATAATAACAGTAACTATTGAATTTCCTTGTATAGAAATTATTTTTAAAAAATTATGGTTAATAATTCAAAACAAAAATAAAAAATACAACATAAGCCCTTCAAAATGTTTAATATAAAAATGCCATGAAAATACTCTGATTTGGCCCAATTCAAGTAAATTCAGGGACATGTAAACACTTAGAATGCCAAAGAACGTCTTGAAGTAGATCTCATAAACATAATTCCTTGAAGAAGCTAAAGTGATTTGTATAACCGGAGAAATAATAAAACTGCTATAAGTGTGAGGTTAGAATCTTAACCTTTTGACAGGTCGAGCTCCACGCAATTGTCCTCCTGATCGTGTCTACTTGCTACTAAATGAATGTAAAAATGAAACATTAGTTTGAATGAAAGAAAAGTGTAGTTTTTAGTCAAAGCATTAGAAAAACGTACGTCTTTGAGGCCTTCTCGAACGAAGTCTCCGATTCCAAATCATCCAGCTCGAGATGGCCATAACTGTACTCGATGCCGGTACTAGCAAGAGCGACGACAAAAACGATGTTTACTCGTGTTACCGAAGCTTGTCCCGTTGGTTTTTGTTAGTCGACGCTTCCAATCCTCCTCCACTTCCTCGCCGCCGACGATGACGCTGATGGAAGATGACCTAACGAGGCTGACGTTATCGAACATCCTCTCCTCTTTTCGCGAATATTCTCCCTTATTACGCGCGCAAAACGCACTCCGCTGCTTAAGCGCGCGAACTCCGTGAAATACTATCAATGTTCCGTTGCACCTTCGAAGCAAAACGAGACGAGATGCACACTATATTCACATGCATACTACTATTGATAAGTCAAATTTCAATTTTAAGAATATATATGTGCGTATATATATATATATTTACTGTACCAAGAAGATACAACCAATTAAGTTGCATGTGTAGTGCAAACTGCAGCCTAATACCTACTTTAGTTGAGCTTGAACAGCTTGAATATTGTCTCTCTTTCTCCTTCTTTCTCTTTCGAATACAAATATTGGTTTGTTCTACTGTAAATATATAGGTCTGTTCTCAGCACTAACCATTTTTATTCGATTTTATTTCGCTTTTATTATTTTAGTATTATCGATTTTTGTACTCATTTAAAAAATATTTTAAAAAATAAAATTTTTTAAATTATATTTTTTATCCTGACTAGTACAAATTTATTTATTGATTTTTTAAAATAGTCATTTATAATTGAAGAAACTAAAAAATATGCTATAAATACCAATATTGTTAAATAATTATGAAAATAAATTCATTATATAGTAAAAAAATCAATTTAAACATTGCTTTTTAATTAAAAATATTTTTATTAAATAAAAACAATAATTTCAGAAATAAAGCATTTATTTTTGTACACATTTTTACAAACTTATCTATGAAAATTTATTTCAGTGTTTTTTAAAGTTTATTTACAATCATATGCGTGTGTGTTTGAATGCGCATACATACACGTACATATACTTAAAAATAAAAAATATCACTTCTAAGCATTTATAAGTAACACTTGCTTTTCTTATATATGAATATTACAAAGTAGTTATTTATTTACTCTTCTTTACAGGAGTTATTATTTCTATCATTGATAAAATAAATATTATTTTAAACATTCAAATTTTGTAGCTGCCAAAAATTGATATTTGGAACTTAAAAATGAAAATGAAAAAGAAAATTTGTGTTTATAAAGATTAAGGTATTGGTATATTTCTTGCTGTACACCATCTAGAAATTGTTCTAATTGAAGGAAGTGGCATATTCTGATTCAATAATTCTTCGTAACCTCGAGTTCCACATTCTTCTTTTAATTTTAATGCCTTCATCATTGTTTTATGAGACCAAGCTGTTATAGATTTTGGATTAGTGTGCCTTAATTCAAGAGCTCTTATTTGATCTTCGGTAAAAACATCTGTTAAAAATGCTTTATAATTGCTGTTTTGTTCTTTCATCAATTGTTGTATTTTATTGCTCATTAAATTTAATTTTTTTCTTAAAGCATTGTTTAATCTTAATTGCTTTAACAAAAGTTTGTCCATTTTTTCAAAACGTTCATCCTCCATCTTCTTTGCTTGTGTTTTATTTAAAACAATACTACTTAATTTTACTGTTGAACTTGGTTGATACTTTACATTTATCGATTCATATCCATCGATATTAGAATTAATTAAGTTTTTACATAAAGGTGAATCTGAATTTAAAGTATCTGACTCAGATTCTCGATTACTAGTGTTAGTTACAATAGTCGAATTAACTTGTGAAGTTATAGTCTGTACTTCTGACTTAAGAATGCTAGTTGTCATAGGAATTAATATAGGTTGGGTATTTGCAGCCTTTACTTGGATAGTATTAGTTAAATTTATTGAAGTTAATTGCGAACTAGTAATTGGATTTTGTGGTTTAAGAATACTAGTAGTTGCAGGTATTATTATTGGAGTTTTACTATTTGCAGTCTTTATCTGATTTTTCAAAATGTTAGCATTTGTAGAAATTATCATAGGAGATGATTGTGAATCCGTAGTTTTTATTTGAGACTTTAAAACACTAGTTGTTGCAGAAATTATTGGAGATGAATGTGAATTAAAAATTTTACCTTGACTATTGACTATAATGGCACTTGTGGGATTAATTGACTCAGTTCCAAAAATAGTAGAAGTAGGAAGTAATATTGGAGTTGGTTGTGAATTACTAGAATTAGCTTGAGGTATAATTTTAATCAGTGTCTGATTATTTGAAAGAACAATATTTTTTAATGAAGAATTATGTAATACTTTAATTTCTTTATCTTCGTTAATATTTTTATTAGATAAAAGCTATAAAAAATTTTAATTAAAGTAACCTAACAAAGAAATTATATAAATTAATAGATTCAATAACAAAAATGAAAATACCGTAGTTTGTATTATAGGTGGCTCTTCTACTATACGATCTCTAAAAATAGTAGGTACTGCATTATACTTCAATTTGCGAGAACCATCAACTCTTGTTTTTTCCCACATATTAGGAGCAAAGTGAACCTAAAATATTTGATTTTTTATTAAAACAGAATTTAATATATTGTATGTAATAAAATTACTTGCATATTAATACCAAAGATAATTTCTATAAAAATACTATCACATTTTTAATATTAAATTATTAAGTATTCTTAATTTATTTCAAATAATATTTCACATTTATTAAACTTGAAATATATAAATAAATATACTAAATAAAAAATATTTATTTTACCTCACACACACGATGTGAATGATTTGGTGACCAATTTGATCTATTAATATGTTTAATCCATTGAGTTCGTCTCTTATCATTTTTTGGAAAACACTTTAATAAATATCCTTTTGCTGAAGAATTTTTACATGTTGGAACACAACAACTAGGCATTTTTATTTACAAAAAAGCTACAATTTGAAACTAATTTTATTTGTATTCAAGACATTAAGTATAAAATCTTTAATAAATAGTAATTATATAATGAAACATTTTTTAATTTATTTATTTTACAAATTAGTTTTATAACAGAGATTTATTAATAATTGAAATCCCTCCTCTGATATTATAAAGATATGATAAATTACTGTACAAATAATCTAATTCAATAAAAAAATTATACTTTCATTAGTTAATAAAAAATGTAGCCAATGAAAATAAAGTATTTTTTGTGAATATTTTTATGAACAAGTTTTGTATATATTATCCAACTGCTTATTGATAAAAGTTCAAGCTGAAAACTAAATTTATTTTTAGTAATATAAGTAAAATAAAAATTATTAAAATTTTACTTATAGGTAATTTTAAGAATTCAAGTTAATAATTATTTGAATAAAAATTATTTCAATTAAATATCGAGTACAAAAGAAATATGAATTTGAATACAATCTTATATTTAAATATATGATTAAATTAACTGAAAATAAATAACTTATCATTTATTCAATAATTCAATTAAAACTAACTTTATAAAATATTGCATTCCCATTAGGTACCCAATATTTTCGCCCAATCCTTAAAGACCACTGAACAAAATTATATGGAAAATTAGTCATTTTAAACTTTTTCATTGAATAATTTGTACAGTTTTTGGCTGCATAAATGAGCATATTTATTCTCTGTAAATCTTCTAATCTATAAATACTACTGGAACAATATAAAACACTATTGAATTTAGAATTAATCTTACAACAGTTGAGCTCAATTGCAACAGGTACATAAATTCTGTAAAAATATATCATCGATTTAATTTTTAGTGTAATTTATTTACAAGTATCGAACAATTTTACTGTTTATTATAATTTTTAACTTTAAATCAATTTTATTTTGATAAAGTAATAAGGTTATTATTTATACGTAATTATTTTGAAAGATAATATTAATAAAAATGTATAAAATTTTTAAAATAATTTTTTTATCATGAAATTTAATTTTTATAAAATACCTTATTGATGCTATTTTTTACACCTTATAAATTAATTACAATGAAAAAGGAAGAAAATAAAACAGTCTATATTAAGCAAGGAAGTTCAATAGTTCGTAGAATTAAACAATTCCACACACCGTTAAAAATGGCATAGGTATACAATGAACCAATCCGAAATTTTCATCATAAAGATATTCTACAATAGAAGCTTTTTATTATTCTATTATTGCTTTTTCTTACTATTCCATTTTGATATTAAGTTCATTTTTTATTCAAATTGTCGTTAAATTCTAGATGTTTTTTTGTGTGAATTTAGCCACGAAGTATATGTCAAGTAAAAAAATTAATTGCAATATAAAAACGATTTATTATAAAATTCTTTACCATTCATATTATACATAAATTTTAACTCTACACCAATAAGAATTTTCACAATCGAATTTCGATATTTATTGGTTACTACACAGAAGAAAACAATCAACATACTTAAAAATTACTTTTTAAATATATTATACTTTATATAATTGAGGCAAGTTTTATGAATTCTTATTTATTTTTTATTATAAATATGTAATAAATAATTATATTGTTATTAATAAATTAATAATTAATAAATTTTAATGAATAAAGGACCGTAAAAAATGAAAAAAATTATATATAATAAAATAAAATGAAACCTTAAAGTAAAATTAGCATCTTATTAAATTTATATTTTAAATAAATTTTATGTATTTAATTATGTAATAAAAAAATTAAATGTAAGTAATAGAAAATTAATAATCAATTTTAGAGAATTAAATTTTTTTGTATTAGTTCGCATATTTGTATTATTAACACTTGTTAATTATTAGAATTTCGCGCTTTCTGTGAAGATGAATGGCTACCGCATTTGCGTTCACGAGTGTGAGCTGACGTGTCTCATATTTTTATAAAATTTATTAACTTTTTCAGAAAGATGAATGCTTTTAAACGTGATAAAAAAGAAGACGAAGATGGTAAGATTAATATTTTATATAATTATTTTTACATACCTAAATAATTTTATAACAAGTTCATAACAATGATCATAACAATTAATAAAGAAGCAGTAAGATTACAGTTATTATTAGTAAGTAGTTTATTATTATTAAATACATTACTTTATAAAAATAAATAGACTCAAAATTTATTTAATTTAAAATTATATCAACTTATTCATTTTGATATTCTTCACTTAAAAAGGGAGTAATCAATTTCAAAATTTGGAGAAGACTACTGTACTTCAGGAAGCTCGCACTTTTAATGACACTACAGTAAATCCCAGAAAATGTGCTCATATTTTGACAAAAATATTGTATCTTCTAAATCAAGGAGAACAACTTGGAACTACAGAAGCTACAGAAGCATTCTTTGCTATGACAAAACTGTTTCAATCTCGTGATGTTGTACTACGACGCTTAGTTTATTTAGGCATAAAAGAATTAAGCTCTGTTGCCGAAGATGTTATTATTGTTACATCAAGTTTGACAAAAGATATGACAGGGAAAGAAGATCTTTATAGAGCAGCTGCTATTCGTGCTTTGTGTACTATAACAGATGGAGCAATGTTGGCTGCCATTGAAAGATATATGAAACAAGCTATTGTTGATCGATCTGCAGCAGTATCGAGTGCTGCATTAGTATCGTCGTTACATTTAACAAGAGTGTCAGGAGATGTTGCTAGAAGATGGGCAAATGAAGCACAAGAAGCTTTGAATTCGGATAACGTAATGGTTCAATATCATGCTTTAGGTGTACTTTATCAGGCTAGAAAATCAGATAAACATGCTGTTATTAAATTAGTAGCAAAATTAATGAGATCTAGTCCTAAGAGCTCTTATGCAGGATGTATGTTAATAAGAATGGCCTGTAAACTTGTAGAAGAAGTTGACGAAGGATCAGAATTTTTAGAATTTATAGAGTCCTGTATACGTCATAAATCAGAAATGGTTGTTTACGAAGCTGCTCATGCATTAGTTAATCTTGGAAGAAGTGGTACAAGAGAAATCACATCGGCTGTCAGTGTATTACAATTATTTAGTGGTTCTCCAAAACCAGCACTTAGATTTGCAGCTGTTCGTACATTGAATAAAGTAGCTATGTCACATCCTGCAGCAGTAATAGCTTGTAATTTAGATTTAGAAAATTTAATAACGGATTCTAATAGATCGATCGCAACTTTGGCCATTACAACTTTATTAAAAACAGGAGCAGAAAGCTCAGTAGATCGTCTTATGAAACAAATTGCAACATTTGTATCTGAAATTTCTGATGAATTCAAAGTGGTGGTTGTACAAGCTATAAGGTACAATTATAACATTTTTTATCAATACTCTTATTATTATAAATAGAAAACTTATTCATAAGATATATTTTATTTACAATTCCATTAATTTACATTTTTAAATAGGATTATATAACGTTATTTATTTTAAAATATTAAATATACTAAAAAAAAGCAAATGCCAATCGATTTACCAACTTATTTTACAGAGCATTATGCCAAAAGTTCCCTCGGAAACACGTAGTATTAATGAATTTCTTATCTGCAATGTTGAGAGATGAAGGTGGTCTAGAGTACAAGGCAGCGATAGTGGACACCATAATCGCTGTAATGGAGGGGAACTCAGAAGCCAAAGAGGCTGGACTCGCTCACCTTTGCGAGTTCATTGAGGACTGCGAGCATACTTCCCTAGCAGTACGCATCCTTCATTTGCTGGGTCAAGAAGGCCCAACATCGAAGCAGCCCTCACGTTACATCCGCTTCATCTACAACCGCGTTATCCTCGAGAGCGCGAGCGTGAGGGCGGCCGCCGTCACCGCCTTGGCGCACTTCGCGGCTGCTTGTCCGGCTTTATTACCCAATATTTTGGTGCTGCTCTCGCGTTGCCAATTAGACTCCGATGATGAAGTGCGTGACCGTGCCACTTACTACTGCACGATCCTGCAACAAAACGCCGACCCAACAATTTTACCTCTAGTACAACCGCCCCAGCTTTCCATTCCGAGCTTGGAGAGGGCTTTACGTAATTATGTGAGATCCTCAATGGATGAGGAATTCGATATTTCTCAGGTGCAATTTTTCATTATTTGCTATTTTTGGTACTGTACCTATATGTGACTTTCGTTGTGTACCTTGTTAATATTTTGTAAAAATATCAATAGAATATACTGTTAGTACATTATCAAATTGTAAATCATGATTTTCAATATAATGACAAGTCGTTTGAAGGAGTAACTTGATTACACATTAATCGATTAATTTTATTTTTTGAAACAGTATCTTTAATTTATTATAATATTATTATTATTATTATACTGTATAATAAAATTTTAAAAATACTACCAAATTATTTGATTAAAAATAAATTATTTATTAAAATTTAATACAAACCAATAGCGTTACGTATATATAATATATTAATGTACCATTCAAAATTTTTGAACATAAGCCTTTACTTATATTATAATTAACAAGTAAAAATTATAATTCCTTGTTGCAGATTCCTCAAGCACAAATGGTAGAAGAACCTACTCAGGAAGTACTTACAACGGTCAAACCCCAACAACCTAGATTAACGAGAGAGGAAAGTTTCATGGAGAAACTTATTCAAGTACCACAGTTATCAGCAATTATTCACGACTCAATATTGTTCAAATCTTCGCCCGTCTTCGAACTTACGGAATCGGAAACAGAATACAATGTCAAATGTATCAAGCATTGCTTCTCAGATTATCTCATTTTACAGTTCGACTGCTTAAATACTTTATCCGATCAATTTCTAGAAGATGTTCGTGTTACTGTAGAAAACCAAGACATGTGTGTATTTTCAAAAACTTTTTGTTAGCTTTACTGTTGAATATGTAGGAGCTTTATTAATGTATTGACTTTACAGTTATACAATTTTCTGTGAAGTACCCTGTGCTCGTCTTCCTTACAATGAACTTGGTTCAACCTACATAGTATTGAAATTCCCTGAAGACATCCAATCAACTATAATAACACTTCCTGCCACATTACGTTTTATTGCTCACGATTGCGATCCTTCAACAGGAATTCCAGATGCTGAACAAGGTTATAGCGATGAATACATGGCAAGTTTTAATATTTTATTTTCTTAAAACTTCAACATATATTTTTTATCAACACAAATAAGTGAATAAAAAGTTTCATTAACTTTACTTATATCAAAAATGTACATAATTCTTATAAATTTTCTTATAAACTCAAGTGACTCTGACATTAAATTACATTGATTGTTTAAAACCATGTTTCAATACTTTGAAAATAACTTAGTGTTCTTGATTATAGTAAAAAAAGAAAAATAATTTCGATTTAATTATATTCTTTTGCATTTAATAACCGATTACTTATTAAATATATTTCTGCATTACAAATTTATGACTTGGTAATCAATATCTACAATTATAATAATGATGAGTGAAAAAATTAATTAATTAATTAACAAAGAAACAACGTAATTACTTTTTAGCTGGAAGATCTGGAAATAACGGTAAGAGATCAAATGCGCGGTTCGAGCTCGCGAAACGTTGATTTCTCGAACACTTGGGAAACCGCCTCATCACGAGGATTCATCACCCACGAGCAAATCTTCGTTTTGGGCGCAAATGTGACCACCTTGGAAGAGGCGATACAAAGCCTTGTGATCTTTCTTGGACTCGAGCCTGTCGAGAGGTCTGATCGCGTCAAATCTGGTGCCCGACAACACACTCTTCTTTTATCGGGCGTATTTCGAGGTGGCAAGGAGGTCCTCGCCAGGGCAAAGCTAGCTCTCACCAGTCATGTTACAATGCAATTCACTGTACGCGCACAGGATCACGATGTTGCCGAACTGATGATTTCGTCGGTTGGTTAAGTACGAGTTAAATTTTGGATGGAACATTATGCTTTAGCGATATTGCATAATTAACAAATCGTGAATTGCTCAAAATTGTTGTTATACCTGCGAACTGTGTTTTGTTAATGCTATGAACTTTATTATTATTATTACTACTATTATTATTACAAAAATAAATTCTATATTGTAAGTACATTGTATTTTTTATTTAGGTATTAAATAGTATATCAAATTATTGTAAATGCAAATATTTCGTAATTTGATATATTTTATTATTATTTTAAGACTGTATAATATAATTATTATATAATGAACAGTATGTTTTTTCTTTCCATTTCATTAAATCTGTATGTTAATATTATCCTTTTATTCTATTTGTATATTCATCATATTCAAATCAAAGACAATTTTATTTTTGTTTTTGCATTAAAAAATTTTATAATTTTTTAATGTACTTTTATGAGAAAATTTAATCATTTCATTTTAAGGTAAACATTAAAAATAATATCAATCTTCAAATTTATATAAAAAGAATATATTACACATCCAATAAAATGAGATTATTTTCACGAATTATATTTACATTTATGTAATCATTGTGAAATTATAGAATTAAATAATTTAATATTAAGGTTGTATGTATCATTTGATATCTTTTTTAAGTCTTTGTATTTGCTTACATAACTTATTATAACTGGAAAAATTAATTTTATTGTAATTAATTAATTAATGTAATAAAAAATAATTAAAATATATTTGTTACAAAAATTTCTATTATTGTCATTATATTATAATATTGATATTATTCAGTAATTATAGAATATACATATAATTATTAACATTTTTTTTATTTATAAATTTTTCAAATTTTGAGTAAAAATAATTTGATAACTAGATGGTATTTTCATTTTATTAAATTAGTACAACCAACAATGCTACAAAATTTAACTTTATTAATAAATATATTACAATTGTACATTATAAATAAATGTGCTTCCATAAATCATTTGATAAATATTTATGAAATAAAATTTTCTTATTAAAACGTTTAAAAAAAATTTAGATAATGAAATTTATAAACTTTAAACTTTTTAATTTAATTAATAATTGATATTTTGTATAATAGTTGCACATAATATATTATCAGATATGAGCAAAGTTCAATATAATTATATATTTTTATTTTATAGTTTAAAATTTTACAAGCACAAAAGAAATTAAAAATTATTTAAAAAATTCTTTGACATTTACTAATTGATGTTAATTGAAGAATCAATTATATTTTTACTTGAATAATGGAAGTTTGTATAAAAGGACAGAAAAATAGAGATTTAAAATAATTACAACATATTTAAATTGATATATATTCAATTATCTTTATATTTGAAATATTCAATGGAAAATATAGTTTAATAAAAAGCTATATTTTATATAAATGTTCTATCCAATTCATAACACTTTTCTTTATATAACTAATGCTTTTTATAGAAAACCTTATCTTTTTACCTAAATTATCTTATGTACTTGTACTTGTGCTATTTCTTTCGTTAATTTTGTTGTTGAAGTCTGTGTTCTGATTTTTTTATGAAATAATTAAATTCTATTTATTTAATTTGTTAGAAAATTCAGATACATATTTATTTGGTCAATTATTTATTTTGTTTCAAATTTGGAATCATTATAAACTTCTTAGAATAATTTAATAAAAAATATTTGCCTTAATATAATACATATATCGTATACTTTTAAATGATCACAGTATCATTTCTTACATCACCAAATATATTACCTAAAGTTTAATTTTATATCAATTTAACTGTTTTCATTGAACATTCATTAATTGGGTAGTATAATTTTTTGAAACCTTATAACATGTCTAAAAAAATGATAATTGTATTATATTGCATCTTATAATTTTGATATTTTTTAAAAATGTCATATAAAATAGATATTGGATTAGCTTCATAATATCAATTAATTTTAGCAGACGTTACAATTGAATATTTTCTAAATATTCTTTAATTTTTTATTCTTTTCCGAAATATTTGTTAGTTCATAGAAACATTAATGGTAATATTTTATTTTCTCACGAATGTACTAAATATTCCGCAAATACTTACATATGCATATTTGTATTTTATTATTTGCTTTATTTAAATTTCACAAAATATTTATATTACAATTTATATTATATTTATACATCACATACGTTGCAGCATTTTGTCTTGTAAATAAATGCTAAAGATTTTATAAAAATATATTAAAAAACTGTATATATGTACCAAATTTAAATAATATTTCTGCAGCGAAACCTCATAAGTACACAAAATATAAGAAAATGAACAAAATTGTATTTGACATATGTTGCTTACATAGAGATCTGTACTGTAGAAATTTCATGTTTTTGCACGGAGAGGGCGTGGAATGTATTTTTCTATTTTACTGCGTACTCTACTCTGGCATATACTATTTTGTGCATGGACGTTGTTTTTCAATTCTTGATGTATTGTGAGAAACTTTGTCTTTTGATTCTCATCGACTATTCTAAAATGGCTGCTGTGTTAGAAGACGTTGGCAAATCTACGGGAAAGCTTATTGATGAAAAGAAGGAAGAGATTATTAAAAAAGACAAAATTTCTGGTACCGAAACATCGAAGAAAATGAAGGCCGGTGTGTATTGAAATCTAAACTCTTCATTCTACCGTGACGATCGTAATTTTTTTCCAAGTATTTAGTGTTATTAGTATTGCTTCGATATTTTATATTATAAACTACATAGAAAGTGACATCAGGCGCGGTCTCAAATTTTAGCCAATCATTTTGTATTTTATCTTCAAAACATTATATCTTATCGAATTCTTATTATATGGAATCTTAATATTAATTTGTATCATCGAACACGTGCTTTTGATGTTTCCAGCTCTCGATGTATACATTATTATTTTTTTAATTCGTAAAAGTATTTTTTACAGGTAATGGAGGGGTAAGTGCGGATATTCGAAAAACTGAAGAAAAACATTCAAAAAATATTGCAGGTTGATTATTAAAATATTTTTTCTATTCCTTTTTAAGTAAAAATCGAGGATAATTGTTCTTATAATTATTTGTTTTTTTTAAGAATAACCTTTATACAGACTTTAAAGTTATGTATTTTAAATACAAAAATTAATTACGTTTTTATTTAGGTTAAATCGTAATTTATATTATTAATATAATATAATAAATTATATTCTATTTTTTATTATTCCTATTATATTTTCATTTTTAATGTTTTCATACAAATATATAATTTGATAATTAAATATATTAATATTGATCAATGTTAAACTTTTTTAAGAATTTTATTCCAATTACAGTAATTATTCAATATCATTTAAATCTATTTTTAAAATTTTACTTGATATATTTCTTCATACCTAATAATTTTTGTATTTATATTAGAATCAGCAGAAATAGCAGAAGATGAAGGAGAAGATATGATTGAAAATGGTGGAGATACTGAAAATAAAAAAAAGAAGAAAAAACGTAAAAACAAAGGGAAAGGTGCAAATAAGGATCCAATTGCATTCCCCATTGTTTCCTTCTATCCAGATGGAAATTTTCCAATTGGAGAGATAATGGATTATCCTCCAGCTGCAGGCATCGATGAACAAAAAGCTAAGGACAGATTTACAAGTGAAGAAGCTCGTGCCCTGGACCGAATGCATAATGATATTTATAAAGAAGCAAGATTGGCAGCTGAAGCTCATAGACGTACAAGAAAACATATTCAAAATTGGGTAAAACCTGGTATGACAATGATTGAAATCTGCAATGAATTGGAAGAGACTGCTCGGAGACTTATTGGAGAAAATGGCCTTAAAGCTGGTTTAGCTTTTCCTACTGGTTGTTCAAGAAATCATTGTGCTGCTCATTATACACCAAATGCTGGTGACACAACAGTTCTTGAATATGATGATGTAACAAAAATTGATTTTGGTACACACATTAATGGTCGTATTATTGACTGTGCATTTACACTTGCATTTAATCCAAAATATGATAAGCTTATTGAAGCTGTTCGTGATGCTACGAATACTGGCATTAAGGCAGCTGGAATCGATGTGCAACTTTGTGATGTTGGTGCTGCTATTCAAGAGGTCATGGAGTCATATGAAGTAGAGATAGATGGAAAAACGTATCAGGTAATAAGAAATTTTATTGTGATAAAATTATTTACATTACTCATTGAAATCTATAAAGTATTAAGTAAACTTCCGTTTCAATTCTGACATATTTTTTAAGCATTATTAATTTACACAGAATTGATAAATTTGGTGCAAATTTTAATAAAAAAAAATTTTTATTAACAAATCTGTTGTAGTCAATTATATTATTTAAAATGAAAAGAAGATTTTTATTATTATAATAACAATTATAAATTTTTGTAAATAGTAATATCAAAAAAATTTATAATTAAATCACTTATATAAGTTATTAAATAGATTTCATATTCATGATTTTTGTAAAAAAATGTTAGAATTTTGTATTTATAAAAATTCTTATTTATTTGTATTTATATGCAGATATATATATTTAAAAAGAAAAGAGTATCTATTCTAATTTTTAAGTATTATTTTGTTTTGATAATTTAATTAAACAATTTAAATGATAATCTGCACATACGCTTTTAAAAACATTATTGAAGTAAAAAAATAAAAAAATAATCAAATTTTAAACAATTTCGCAATATGATTTATTTGATTGTAGAAATTAGATTAAAAATATTTTTAAAAATGTATATGAAAGATTTTAATTACTTTTTCCATTTTTACATACATTTTTTAATTTTTAAATGTATTCTTAAAATTAAAAAAATTAAATATACTTTTTAAAATAAGAACAAATGGATTTTTTTCAAAAAATATACAAACAATTTTCTAAATGATGATAATGTATTTATAATTTTTTTTTAGGTTAAATCTATCAGAAACCTGAATGGTCACTCTATTGCACCGTATCGTATCCATGCTGGAAAAACTGTACCAATAGTAAGAGGTGGAGAAGCTACCAGAATGGAAGAAAATGAATTTTATGCAATCGAGACTTTCGGATCAACAGGACGAGGTGTTGTTCATGATGATTACGATTGTTCTCATTATATGAAAAATTTTTATGCTGGATTTGTTCCATTAAGGTTGCAAAGTAGCAAATTACTTTTGAATACAATAAATAAACATTTTAGTAAGTATTATTTTTTGTACAAATATCATTCTGATTTATTTTTAATTTTGTATTTAAATGTCACAGTTATCACAAAAATTTACATTTAAAGTACATCAATTTTATTATTAATGTAGATTATATAATTTAAAAAAATTAATAATATCAGTTTAACCTTGATAAAATATTCTTGGACAATTATAAATTAAATAAGTATTTTTACTAAATATTTTTTTAATTCTATTAATTATCATAATTTTCTAGGCACATTAGCATTCTGCAAACGTTGGTTAGATCGCATTGGTTGCACCAAATATCAAATGGCCCTCAAAGACCTTTGTGATAAGGGTACAGTTGAAGCTTATCCCCCACTGGTTGATGTTAAAGGATCTTATACAGCCCAATTCGAGCACACTATTGTTTTACGACCTACATGCAAAGAAGTTATATCACGAGGAGATGATTATTAAATTCATATTTCGAAAATATTGACTTAATTGCCAAAGTTTGATACTTTTTTTGCCTGCGTAATTCGAATGAGTTTTAAAGAAGATTAACCTGCTATGTTGTAAATTTAGTATTTATAAGATAAACAGTGTCAGCAGGTAATCTGACTAGTGAAAAATTTAGCACTAAAAGTTATGGCTTATGGCATTTAAATTGATAATTGTATTTGTTTCTATATACGTAATTAGAAATTTTGTCATTATTTTTCTTTTTGTAACCATGTAAACATAAATTACGTAAATACGTAAAGATATACTCTGTATTATTTGATTTGTATGTGAATTGATTTCTTTTTCTCCTGGTTATGTTTTCATAGAGAAAATTAAATTAGGGGAAAAGTAATATTCAAGTCCAATAAAATAATTTTCATTTTTATTTGAATATTTGACAGTGTCTTTTTTATATCTATGTAACACCATGAATCATCAACATATATCATGAAATAATTGCAGAAAAAACAGAATTACATTTGATCAGTTTGGTTTATTAAAATTTCATTAATTAGTCTTAAATTAACCCCTGATTTTTAATACTACAAATTGTAAAGACATAACCAGCCAAGTCGTTACAGCCGTTAAATACTAAAGAAATATAGTACACACAAGGTTTTAATTGAAGAAGATTTAAGATTCTACTATTGTTCATTTTATATGTTGTATTCTCGCACTGTTTCATAAATTCTTTCGGAGCTGGTACCAAAATTCAAATGTCGATCATTATATACTAAGAATAAATTTCCGCATATTTTTATTAATTTAGCTCTCATTCTTCATTGTCAAAAACACTATGAGTGTTAAGTTTTTTCAAATTTAGTGAAATATTCATACAAGTATGAAGAGTATAAATATAATATTATGAGGTAAGGGTAAAGGGCTTACGTAATGTTTTTTCTTTTTTTCTCTATTTAGATTATTTACACAGCTATAAAGTAAATTCGTGTAAAAGAAACGTAAGATTTTCCGTTGTATAATATATACTTTTTATGAAATTTTACGATATACTAACACGATATATTAACACTGTTTCTCGGAAAATAAAAGCAATTCTTTGTAGATGTTTAGAAAACTGCATTTCACTGTGAGTCGGTGCGTCGTCGTAATTTCGCCCTCGCGGTCACTAAGGGATTAGGCGCCTCCATTGGTTGAGATTGTTGCTATAAACGAAAAATTAATTCATATATATTTAAAAATATACCGTTTATCCATCGAATCTTACAAAAGAAAAATAATTGTTTCCAATATTTTAAATATTTGATTTTAAATAAATGTTATTAAAATTAAATAAAAAATGTTTATCAAAGATATTTTTTATTAAAAATTAGCAAATCTATAAAAAAATAAATTTTAGTTACTTTATTAAGTCTATTTTTAAGTCTATAAATAACATAATACGAATTCTTCAAATATTTATTTTATAACCATTTAAATAATATGATTATTTTTCTTCCTTTTCAATAATTTTCTGTACTATTTTCAATTAAATTTTTATTCTTACTACTTGAAAGTATTACTTAAATAAAATATTTGTAAATTTTTGCATTTAGATTTAGTAAGTATAATACTCAATCGATTATTAATAAGCAGTTTATTTTATAAACTATTTTTTAAAAATATTATTATGGCACTAACTCTTTTGTTGATAAAATTAATAATAGCTTAAATTATTCAAAATAAATAAATTATTTTATATTACGTGCTAAGAGATTAAATGCTAATACATTTTAATACATATTGACAAAATTTTACAAAATTAATGATTGTACAAAAATTCAACTCACTGAAAGTTGTATGTGTCTCGCTCTTTGTTCAATGGCTCGCTGTAAGGCTGTTCGAGGATCATTTTTATACAACTCTTCTTGATTTCTTTCAGCTTCTTTTCGAGAAATCATTTCTTTGTGTTTCTCCAAAGCTTGCTGAAGTTCACTTTTTTGATTAAGCACATTTTTTCCTCTGCAAATAAATGAAATTCCAAATATTTAGTTTGTATTTTGAATTTAACATTTTTTAAAATATTGTATTAAAATATTATATTTTTGTAAAATTTTCATATTATTTATATTATATTTATACGTATCTTATTCATTATTTATTATTGCACGATATATACTAATTTATATTTAATATTGTTATGAAATGAATGCTGTAATTGTATGGTTATTTCACGATTTAATAAATCTATCTTTTAAAATATTTTCTCAATATTTAACTTTGATGTCATAAATTTTAAAAAAAAATCAGGTTTTACTGTATTTAGTAATATGTATAATAAAAGTACAATAAAAGTTGACGTAGTTATTTTTTAAGTACATATAAAAAGAACTTGAATAAATGATCAATTATATTTAATTTTTATTTTTGAAAATTTAACAAATATTATTTTTAAAACGAAACTAAACTTCCAAAAGTATTCAATTCAATTTTTGTTAAAGAACCTTGAAAAAATGCCATGTAAAGGTTTTCGTTTGAAATTTTTAATAATTTATCCTATATTTCAGTTTAAATATATCAAAATAGAAAACTACAAATAAAACACTCTTTATTAACAATCAAAACAGAAATTTGTTATATTATTCAATTTCAGTTTCTAATAATTAACATATATATTATTATGAAATATTAAATTTCACTTCTCTTAATTTAAATTAACAATTATCAATGAAATAAAATATAACAATATTTTCCTATATTATTTAAATAAAAATGAATAAACATAAAAAATAATTAAAACGTACTAATTGACCTATTAAATAAAATCAAATTTAAATACTTTTATCGCATTATATTAATTGACATACATTTTTTGGTTGAATAGCAACTCCCTATGAAGATCCTTATGGCTTGTAGAAATTAAGCATGGATTATATGGTTTTCGGGGTAAAATCAAACCATCTGGTCCCATATGTGGTGCAGGTGGTGGCGGCGGTGGTACACCCAAAACAGGTGCCATTATGTCTTTTCCTGAATATGATAAATAAAGACTCACTTAATATTTTGTAAAGTCATATTTTTACTTATAATATTTATACTTTTTTAAGAGTATTAAATACTATAATTTTGAATTCTTTGCTTAATTATATTATTTATAATTTAAAATTACCAATCCCTTTTAATAAATTTACTTACTTTTTCTTTATTCAAATAGATTATTTAAGCTAGTTTTAAAGTGACCTAAATCTAGAAAGTTTGTAATTCCAACTTTTCATTACCTTAGGTATTTTAAAAATTCAAATCTGTTAAAATAAAATGATTCTATATAAAATAAAAATGGTTTTTATAATTTTATATAGATATTAGTAAATATTTATATATAATTTATATATGTAAATACAGTATAGATTAATTTATTAAAATATTTTTAGTCATATTAAAAATGATATTGTACACTTGTCCTGTATGGATCTATACAACATTGTTAGAAAATAAAATACATACTATGTAAATGCTAAATACTTCTAAAAATTGATAATAACATTATTTTAATCGTTTAAATTCTCTAATTGTGTACTTCATTCACTCTTCGTGTATTAAAACTTATTTTTAAATACTTAAGAGTATTATAATAATAATTATACACAAGTAATTTATAGCAGAAAAAACGATTTATAGGAAAAATATTAATTGGTTATAATTAAATTGTCATTTACTATTAATAATTACCTGAAATGAATGCATAATTTTTAATTTCAAACACGTTTGAGTATATTTTTTAACACTGTAGAAATGAAATCTTTAATTAAACGTAATTTGTTAGTAAAAATTTTTTTTTCATAGTTTTTACGTATAAATATATTAAAAATAGTAAAATAATGTCATAAAAAACTAATAAAACAAATGCACAAAATAATCAAAAAATTTGTCAATTGTTAAAAATTCAAACAAACGCTTAAGCTAACTACTTAGTGCGAAATAAGTTAAGAATAAAGCAAGAAGAAGTAGCGAGGATTGACCGAATTAAATAATAAATAAAAATAGAAGTTTGGTCATGACCTTCCAAAAAGGCGATCCTCATGCTCAACGGAATCATTTCCACGTCCTCTTCCTCCTCTTCCTCCTCTGTCTCAAAGAACACGGACATTACGAGTCGTGATCGCTGAAACACTGCAATATATATGCAGTGCGGCATTTTTCCGAGTACCGTAAGGCTTTTCATAAGGCTTCAACAGCTAATAGGATACGTGCAAGTGCGATTTAGAAGCAAATGTACAAGGTGAACCGAATGAGGTAATCCATTTCTATAATTCCGCTAATGTTTATTTTTCTTCTGTTGCGCGTTATTAGTCGTTTATCTGTTTTCGGGGTTCAAATTAAAAAAGATCTTCTCTTGCTATTTATCTTTTTTTTTTATTTTGAGTTGTTTAAGCTGTTCTTATGTTTTTGCGTTAATTGCCGAATTCTTAAAGAGAGGGAAATGAAATAAGCCGTGATGATGAACTATTGCCACTGCAAATACAAATTCTAATCATCAGTTGTTGACCTAATTATCCACCGATTGTATAGTACGTGATTAATTATTGTACAAATATTATTACACTTCATTACATTGCATAAAAAAAAGAAAGCTATTTGGTTTTTTCTAATTATAATAATTATATAAAAAAAATTCAAAATTGTGCATACTAACATTAAAAGCATTCGTCATGTAATAAATTATAGAAAGATTATTTTATAATACATTTTCATTTATTTTCATTTATTCATTTATGATATAGATTTATATTTACTTCGATTCTTTCGGCAATTTTATTATTTTTGCTATGGGTTTATATTTGCACTGTCAAAATTATATTGTTAGATGACTATTTTAATTGTTCACAATATAATCTCTAAATATATTCATTGTCTTATAGTATACGGGACATAAATTATATATACCAGGCGGTGAACAATATATAAAAGTTTATTAAAAGCAACGACTATTTTCATTTTTCATGAAATAATAAAAAATAATTGAAAATATTTATAAATTAAAATTGAATCAGCTTTTACAATTAAAACTACAAAAAGTAAACATTTGTGAAAATATAAAATATGCTAAAATTAATCGCACAAGAAAAACCATTCAGAACAGATAATGCTATATTCTAATTTATTTGTATGTTAATTTAAAACTTGTTATCTCACAACATTTTCCAACACTCAAAAACAAAAACTTTAAAGATAATTCAATCAATATTTTGCAACTGTTTATAAATGTTTAAAGCGTAAAATTGTCTAACTTAAAAAAATGAATAAATTACAATTATATGTATAATAAACAGTAGAAATCAATATTTCTACAATTATTTTTTATTTACAAAAAATATAAATTATTATATTATATTAAATGGAAATGACTATATATATTCAATTTTTTATTTTTAAATATTGATAAATTTATTTAAAATAAAATTTTTGTATTAAAAAATGTAAAATATAAAAATTAAAATGCGACTATGATTAATATTTTGTAATAACCAAAATTTTTACGTTTAAACAGTTTATATAATTTAAAAATAATATCAATATTCAATATATTATAATTTTTTTATTTTATATAATCATTTTTTTCTTAAAAGTTCATGCCATTTCCAAAATATATATATTTATTTAAAATTAAAATCTATGTATATATACATTATAAAACATTGAGTTTCAAATTACATTACAAATACTGCGTAAATAAAATGATCCATATCTGACTTACGTAATTTACACACAAATATAAACATACTTATATTTTAAGTTTCAAGGGTTTTTTTGAAAAAGTTGAATATATTAAAAATAATTAATGTAAGCATTATAACTTGATTATTGAATGTTCTGTTATATTTAAAAATCATTTTGAAATTCTGATGTAAAACTTTTATAAAATTATAAAAATAATCTCGAAAGTTTATATTACTAAAAATGTATAATTTGTAATGAATTAATTTGACTAATAATATTAAATGTTTAGAAAAATATATGATGATGTATAATTTATAAATTATATAATATATATAACCTATTACAATTGTTAATTTATTATTTTATCTAGTATATATTTTTTTAAAGTAAATAATAACTATAATAAAACACAAACTAGGATATAGATTCATTCTACGAATTCTGTTTTTAGCTTTTAAGATACATTTAAGATCCTAATTTAAATATATATATATAATACACCACACGCATTTATATATATGCACAAATCACAATGAGTTAGCTTTCAATATCAACAATTTTCTTGATATTAATATTATTTCAAGTATAATTTATAGTTTTCTAATTATTTGGATATATAGTTAAAATTACAAATTTAGTAAAGTTATTTTTACAAGTAATAGATTAGTTTATTTGAAAATCGTTCGTTTGAATATAAATTATATTATTGATATTGGTTTAATTGATATTATATACATCATTAAAACTTGTTATTCTTGATATAAATAGATTACTTACTAAGTGAATTAATTATGTAAGTCACTATAATCTTAGTAATAAATATTTTAGGAAAAAATTTCTATTAATATTTTGCAATTGCAGATTAATTAGTAAAAAGCATGGAATTTTGTTCATCTTCTCACTATTTCATATTAAGTGATATTTAATTTTAATGGAATATTACAAGTATTTTTAAGAAATAAAATTTGAATTTGTAGACAAAGTATTGACTTTTCAGATAAGTATATATATTTACAGGTTGTGTTAAGTTTCAGGTTCTAATAAAAATAAACTTATGTATTTTTATATAATATTATATTATTATATTTATCGTTTATAAAATTTCTGGCTAATAATTTGACTTCAATCAGAATGATATCATTCATTCTATCTGAAAGTGAATTATATTTTATTTTTAAATATACTAAAAATTTGGAAAACTTACTATTATGTAAAAATAGTTTAATTAAATAGTGATTTAGATATATGATTTTAATATTTATTAAAAAATTTTGTAAGACATATACTTGAATTAAATATTGTTTAATAAAAACTATTACCATCATTTTGACAAATTTTATCTAGTAGAAAAAATAACTTAAAAGGAAAAAGAATTTTTATTATAACAATTGTAAAAATTCTTCTGAAGCTATTGATGTAATGCTTTTTCAATGAAAAATGGAAACTAAAAGAAACTATATAGAAACGTATAAAGGAACTAAAGCAATATTTATCTGATTTGACAAATTATTTGAAAAATAAATTTAATTAGTAACTTCGGATCTGTTTTACAAACACCGATTAAAAAATAAACCATGTATTTTCACATATTGCATTTACTGTATAAAATATTATCTTCTGGAATCCATCATCATAGTTTCGTTTATCTCAACGGAAAGCATACAATATTAAAAGAAATCGTCGTGGACGACTATTACGAAAAGTTCAAAAACACCATCAACGAAACCTCGAAGACGTTATCGACATGTCGAACAAACGAAAAGACTTGTTCTTAATTATCAGTAACGACACGTCCGCGATATACTTGTTGGATGTTACCGGAGAAAAACCGAAGGCATTTCATTCAATATTATATGTTGTCAATTAGTGCAACATTGCTATTAGAAAGATGTGTTCATAAGAAACACTTAACGTTGCGATTTTTTTGTACAATTGCTGAAAAATCGAGCGAAGACTATTAATTTATCTATAAATTCAAGCATACAAATTAGAGTAAAAGCTAAAATAAACTGTCTGATTTTTTATTTCTTTTTGATCAATCGCTGCTTTATTTAGATGTTAAGTAGCGTCAGATACTTACGTATTACAAGACGTTGAACTTATGTCATATGGTTTTTAAAGTACCGGAGTCTATGGGTCAAAAAGTACAATGAATCATAAGGCAGGTTACAATCATAAGACGATTGCACGAATGAACAAAAGATTTCTATATAATTTTTTATTTATTGAAAATTGTTTAGACTTGTGTTTTACTTGGTTAATGTATAGTCAAATTTTGATTAATAATAGCGTGACAAATATAACTATTAAATCATTAATTAGAATCTAAATATATGAAAACCACCGTCGTTTTTTCGATTATTATGTAATAAATAAATCGTTGAATAGACTTAATTAATTTTTAATAATATTTCACAATATTAAATGTGTCATTCTTATATTAATATCAATTGTAGTTTTTAAGTGTTTATAAGACTAGAAACAAATTTTTATTGACGTACTAGTTGTGATGTAAAAGATGTTTTAGAATAAGCTCACGAGCCAAGGTGAAGCGACTTTTTAATATTTTGAAAAAACAATTTCATTGTTTACGTAAGAAAGGTAAAAAACGATTCAAATATTTTGTAAATGAAAAATGTATCTGTATAAATAAGCACAGATTCAATTAGTTAAGTCCTAAATGAAATGTGTCTGTAATTAGTGTTTTCAATTAAATATCAATAAATAAATACATACCTTAAAACTTCTTACATATGTACAGAATTAAATTTTTTAATTTAATTCGAACTAAAATACTTGAAAGTCTTAAATTAAATCATATTATTGACAGATTGTAAAAAGATACGTAGTTTTTATTATCGATTTAATAAAAATTAAATGTCTATATTTTTTACGAAAATTATAATGCATTCTATTTTTAATGATGATTGGCTACTTCATTCATCAATCGTTATACTGAGATTAGAGAAAGTGAAGTGGTTTCACTGTTTTTTAAGTTATGTTTAGTTAACATTGTACTATAATACAATACATATCGAGAGTACTTTTTTCTAGAGCGCGAACATTTTTACCAATAATTCTTATGATAAAATAAAAAAAAGTTTTGAAAAATGAATTCATAGTCAATACTTTCGTAAAATTCTATGATTTATCTTGTCCATTTATGAAAAGAAACTTTCCAAAATGTGCAAATAAAAAAAGTTTGCTCATTATCATAAGAAATATACACGTATATTTCATTCCATTGAATGTGCTTAACGAAAGGACCATTATAAATTATAGACTAATAAATATAATAATTTTCAATGAATCGTAAGCCATACAATAAAAAGAACATCACTTAATCATGTCAATAAAATTGATATCTCTATCACTTAAAATAATTTCTCAAGCGAAAGAATCTTTTTTCAAATTTTGGAAAATAAAACGAATTTTCATAAAAATTCATTTCATTCAAGAAATATATATTGAGTAATTACAACACAACTTTTTGGAAATAAAATTTCATTCTTACTTTATTGTTCGCATATCTCACAAAACGCGCTTAATTATTTGCGTCAGATTTTAATTAGCACTGAAAAAACCAAAACGGTTGTATAATTAATATTATTGTGCGTTCTTATTATAGCTAATCGAAACAGAGTGAACGGAAGGAAATTGCGCGCGGTTATTTGCATTCTACCGTGGTTCGCTTTCACTTCACGATTGACCGCATACGTTCTTTAAATTTGAACGAATACCTTGGACTCACGCCTTATTGCAAAATAAAGACGACGTTGCGCACATTGTGAAAGATATTCTCTTTTTTATGTGTGAAAAACGTCGCGCTTGCATGTATACACACACGCGTAGATAAACAAATGCACGCACGAATATCGATTATCTTCTTGTAAAATAGTGCGTTGCGTTAACGTAACAGATGCGTAGAAGTCTATTATTATAACAATAGCATTTTCTCTGAAATAATGGATGAGTGTTAAAACTCTTGGTATTTTGACGCTTTCTTTTGTTTTTGCAGATTAATCTATGCTTTTTCGTAACTTGTGATTTTGGCTCCTTCGAGATTTATACGTTGTTGGTATCGATAACGTAGAAACTAGCATGATATTTGATAACGTTAACAATCATTTAATTTTATATAATTATATGTAACAAACCTTCTTTTAAAGCGGATTATTCATTTATGTAGATAGATCTCGCAAAACAATATTTTTTCAACTTTTACCATCGTAACTATTTTTTCATTCAAATGTAAAAAACTGAAAGTTTTTTTCTTATAAATTATAGTATTACCTCATAAGTTTTACATATTATTTTTATACAAGTTTAAAATTAATATAGCTTGATATTAGATAGTGTACTATTTATGTGCAAATATATATCCTAATATCAAATTTGACCCGTTCTTCTTAATAATCTATATTTTTAGTTATATTCTTGTATTCTCAATTATTAAAGTGAAATTAAATAATTTTAATCAGTATTGAAAAATAATTTTATAATCTATTGTTTTGTTTGTTAAAAATTAAAAATGAAAACAATATACTTTAATTATCATTTATATTCAATATTTATGTTATATAAAAAACTATTTTATAAAAATATTCAAATAAAATGAAAAATTATTTTTTTATGATTATTGTCTTAATTAAATTATAAAGGATATATTGAGAATGCATTTATTTATAGTTCTTATTTTACTTCAATAAATAATTACGATAGTAAATAAATTTTTTTACAAATCACATGAATTCTAAAATATTCAAATACTATTGATAATTATTTATATAATTAAATATCAATAAAAATAAGATAGTAAAATAAAATCATGATTTCTTTATATTTCACTTATATCTATTAATCTGTATTCAAACATAAAATTTTCAATAATAAGTATTCATTTGTATCTTTGACTCTTATTTTTATAACGATTTTATTGTACAATTCAATCCTATTATTATCAATTCTAATATTTTTCTATAATTTCAATCTTAATATTATCCTTAGTGAATAATCAATAAATATTTAATATGTTTACAATGATAGATATATAAAATTTTATATAATGATCTATAATTTAATCTAAAGTAATTTAAGGTTTTTAAATTTTTTTTTGATAAGATGGAAATGTGTTTTAATTACTTATATTTTTATTTTATATCCATTCATACACATGTTTTAAATATTTTAGATTGAGTGGATAACTTAAAATTTCTACTGTATTTTTTAATACATATTGGATAAAATTGCCATTATTAAAAACTGAGGTAACTAATGTGTATAATAGTTTATAAGGCTTAATTATACATCTTATAAAAGTTTTTTATGCGTTCAATTAAATCTAATGATAGTGTAGTATTCTAAATAGTTTAAATTGATTTAAATGCTATATATTAATATCAAATTCATGAGTAATGCAAGGACTAATTATAAAAAATTCACGGATAACTCATTAGAAAAATACTTTAGGCAAATATGTAATGTAATTGTTCAATAACAAGCTGGGGATCATCATACTATACGCATTCTTTCCTTGCGTTATAAATCATATAGCATAGAATTAAACGAAAATTGCAAAATATGTTTATAATCTATCACAGAATTATGGATACATATCTTGGTAAAAAAAATATACGAAAAACTCAAAATAGCTAAGTGTATAAACGCCAATCGAATATAAAAGCAATCTCCCAGTTGACTGAGTAACAAGATCACGGAAATGATTCTTTAATATTTCTGCATATGAGACACAGTAATAATGAATTATGAATTGAAACCAAGAAAGTGAACTTAAGGGCGATAAAGCGTAGTTGAATTTTAGTAATTATAATCATATTCAATAAAAAAAATTATATTTAATGGTTAATTTAATTCCTTGTAGAAGTTATCATGATATTAACGAAATTTAAGTCGATGATAAAGTAAAATGTAACTCTATTCGTTAATAATAAGAAATTTACATAGAACTTTATATCATTCATATAAACTAATTTTTATAATTTTTCATCTAGTACCCATAAATTTTTTCAAGGCTATAATTTAAAAATTAATATTTACTTTTACAAGATCACTCTAAGTTTTCATAAACTAGAATTTTAATAAAAGAACCAAATATGTTGTATTACCAGTTGATTTAACAATGCTAGTCCAAATTTTCAATATTTATCGTCAATAATAAAATATTGATTAAAAGCAACTAGGTGGTTTTTTCTGATTAAGTAAACGGGGTGAAACACACAAAATTTCTTTTGTTCATAGCATCACCCTCGGTTCCACCCGAGAGTGGCCCAACGGAAACTATACTTTATTGTGTATGGCAGTATTTTTATTCATGATAGAACACCTATAATCATATTCGCTATATTTTTTCGTTGCTTTTTAATCCTCATTTTTTTCTAATTTGCAAATATATCACAAATGAAGTGATTGTTTTGCCTTTCAGATGTCTTTCAAGTAAAGCTTCTCGCTACGTTATGGTGTTTTATTCTTTACTTACTCTCTTATATTTTCCCACTCAACGAGGTACATTGTATGTCAACAACATTCTTTCGAAATAAGGAATCATATTTAAACGTATAAATTTCAACGCAAGCTAATTATTCTCTTTTAATTCATTAACTGTATTTGAAATCTATTGTAAAAATTAACGAGTTATAAGTAACTGTTATTGTAAAGTGTCCGTATACGTACAGAATACATTTTATGTACATTTTATATACATTTTAAAAAGTTGTAAAAAAACGTATTTGTAAACTACCAGTCCTATTGAATATACATTACTCTATTATCTGATTATGAAAATAGGCGTATTTATATAAAAATAGGTGTATTTAGTATATACCGCATCCAAAACTAACTTTTAAGTAGGAAATATTATTATTTTTGCGTGTTACAAAAAACCGTCAATTGATTATCAGTGAAATATTATTTAATAAAATTTCATTGCTCCGTGAAGTACTGACATAAAAAAATTTCGAAAAGTTATACAAAAAAATTGCTTTTACAATGTAAGTCATTTATAATTAAGTACAAGTATGTATCATAGTTATAGAGACAATAGTTATATTATATATATACGTAGAGTGATGGATAATTGATATTGCTTACTATTTTTAAAGCGTAATAAATGGTAAATACAAGCAAAATATATTTGTGATTTCGGTTTCATTGTCCAATTTTAATTAATTAAGACCTAATATTGTGCTACGTTAGTTATAATAATTATAAAGTATAAATATAATATTTTTAATTCAATACTATTTTTATTTTATAAATAATTTGAAAACTGACGTAAACTTTATTATGAATTAAAAAAATGTTATTTCTATATAAAACTATAATAAAGTATTAAATGATCAGTAAATTTATACATAAACTTGTTTTTCAATTCTGACGTTATCTATTTTCTGATCAAATTTATAACGTCTACAAATAAACAAAATTAAAATAAATAAAAAAGTTAAATTATAATTTATTAAAAGTTTACAATAACTACATTTATAAAATTTTTTTTATGTTAAATTACTAATATTATTACTAATTTTATAATATAATTTTCTTAGATATTGTATCAAGTAATATTTATTAGTTTAATATATATGTATATAAGTACGTTTACATATGATAATAAATATACATATACATAAAATAAAAATATTGTGATCAGCAGTTTTTGTAAAAAATATAAATAAAAAATTAATTTTTTCTTTTATAAAAAATATAACAATTTAAATACTATTATTTTACACTATAAATACATAAAAATATAAATTGGTGTTTTTAAGAATTAACAGTAAAGCTATAGCACCATATATTATTAGACTAATAAACAATATTTTTTAATGTTTTAAAAAAAAAATATTTTATGTAATTTAATTTTTTGCATAGTTTTTAATAAAAAACATATTGTAAGTTTTTTAAAACCTTATTTCATGATCTTATCACAATGATTTTTTGAGCTAAATAATCCTAAAGAAACTTTTTTCTAATTAGAAATAGTTTTCTGATAACAGCTTAACTTAATTATATTTTTTATATCCCTTTGTATCTATTAAAAATGTATAAATAAATTATATAAATTTAATATGCCTCACGAAGTTAAATATTAAATACAATAAATAATTCAACTTAAATATAATATATATAAATCAACAGCATAAAAAAATTATTTAAAAAATTTTTATTATACAACTATAAATTATATTTTTTTTAATATTTCTTTTATTTAAAATTTAAAAAATGTATTTTATTTTATTATATTTTTTTTCTTAATAAAAAATTAAAAAATGCGGTTTTATTTAGTTTACTAATTATATTTATAAAATTCATATTATTTGATAAAAATTTCTCATTAAAATAGGTATATTATATTCTACATAATTTTCAGAATTTATTAATGCAAATATAATCGTAGCATGAGTATGTATTACAGTATCATTTATTTGTTTTTATAACAATAATAAATTAAAAATACGAAGATGTTTAAAAAACATCGACTTGTGATAAATGGGTTTGTAGAATAAAAATGAATTTTTATCAATAAAATCGAGAATGCATACTTTTTAAATTTTAGAGAATAAATGAAATTAAAAATTGGATCATATAAATCTTATTTATTTTGCGATTTTTTAATTATATATCGCATAATACCATAAAAGTATTTATACAAAGAGCCTATTGAAATTTACATAATTTTATATTTGATTTATTAATTCTTTATATTAATAAATTATTAAGGTGCCACAATCATAATATGATAAGGTAAATCAATTTATTCAAATATATTTGTAAAGCAATAATTTCTTTTTTATTAATGTAATAATAAAAAATGGTGTAATATAAGAATATTTCTATTTAGTAATTCAATGTGATTAAATTATCAATTGAATAAGTTACAACATCGTGCATAAAATTTTGTTTTCCTTTTTCTCTTTATAAATTTATAAAAAATTTTGTGCTATGGTAGTTTTTTGTGGTTCTTATATTTACAAAAATAAATTTTTGCAATTATCTTATAATATCCATAAAGTATTTATTTTTGTATAAAAACGCTATATAAAATAGGTTACATTAAACGAAAAACAATAAGGGCCAAAATAATCGGTCGTTTAGAAAAGGTAAGCTTTGTTCACGAAAGTGCTCGTATCGGTACATATTGCATGTAGTAGAATTCAAATAAGTTTTTAATCGAAATCATCTTTAACATTATAAGTAACTGTCCTCGAGATTTCGAATTTCATTGCGATCTCCTTAAACACAGCGAGCGATCGAGAACAACAACCGACAAACGTCCGTAGGAGAATGGCGCGCATCGTCTAAGTGCATCGTTCCTGAGAAAGGGGAGCTGAATGGTGAAATTCCTATATTAGCGATTTACGGACAAGTAACGGTATGCACAACGATTAGAAGGAAGTGAAATATGTCGGAGCGTGATTTGCTTTTACAAACCGAAAGTGAAATTACCGATCGCGATTTCGCGCATATACAAACATGAGAATGCACGCCTCATGTAAACAGCGCATCACTCGACTGTTATGAAATTTGAATTGTAAGGAAAGAAATGTGCAGTCACTCGGGTTTTGTTACGAGTCGCGCCAATGATACCAAGTTGATAATTACTGAGAATCGAATCACGTCAGAAATATTTGTTATAAACAGAAGCTTGAGAAACAGTTGTTCTTATCAATTGCTTAGTTATTTATGCACTGCTCCATGATTAATTAAGTATTTATTTTAACTTATTTAGGTTTAATCTTATTTAATTTTCGAAAAAGTATTAATTTAGAAAATATTTATTCGAAAATTAAGTTTTCAATAATATTTTATTTTAAATTTAGTTTTCTTCGATTGTCAAAAATACAAATAAAGAATTTTACAATACTACTGTTAATATTCACACCATAGTATCAGGATATATAATTAATATTTTTATAAAAAATATTGTCTCAATTAATTTTGATTATTTAGATAATTTTTTTAAGTTCACTTTTCGACTTTCTCTAGTAAGTCGTTAACCTGCAATAAAAACAATTTAAATTCGTAATTAGATTCTTAAATACTTTGTACACCATCGAAGAAAAATGTATTAGAGCACTTTTAATATATATATATCTTTCTAAAGTTCATTTAATTATTAATACTTTTAAATATTCATTCTACATCTCAAATATAAATATAAGTTGCATAAGCTCTATAATGAATTCTATAAAAGTTTAAAAGTCGTGTTTTAGTATAAAAAATAATTCATTTATTTATCTTTCTTTCGCTAAATAAATAAAAATATAAAACATTTATATTACCAATTATTAATTTTTTATAAAATTTTGTTACAAAAAAACAAATTTTTTTCCTTTCTCTCTGTATATACAGTACTTACAATCATATTTTCATGTTATAATTGATAAATTTATGATGTTACTGTTACAAACGATTTAGCGCTCTATAATTGTTTTTATTATATTATATAAATTATCGTCCAAAAAACATACAATCTATTTGGTGATAGTTCAAAAACGAAAATTGTTTTACCATTCATTATTTATTAGCTTTACAACATATTATGGAAAATATATTGTTAAATTAGGATAATATTTTTTGCGACTGTATAAAAAATTATTATTGAAGTTCATAAAAGCTTATAATGTGACTCATCAAAAGAAATCGATAATGATATATAAAAGATAATATTGTCTTGTAATTACAAAATTATACACATTCCGATGATCTTCATTCTAGAAAATAAAGTATTAAAATTTTTCAAACTTTATAATTAAAAATTGACAGAATCAATAAGTACCTTTTCTTTATTAAACATAGATTTTTTAATATATCAAGAGATTATGGAAATTGTCATAATTAGAATTTTGCATAAGATCTATTATTTTTCAGTGATTCAAATTAAATTACCGCATGAAAACCAGAAAATTCTTTGCAAATTTTTTATTAAATCTTTCTACGATATTTTATTATGTCTTAGTTCGCTCATCTATAATTTAATATTGTCTACTGGTTTTCATCTTGGTCTACTACAAGTCTTTTACGTATTACTTTTTTTGTAAGACTATTATAAACTAACTAAGTAATTCATTAATAAACTCTATTTTGGTATATTTATAGATTTTTTTCTCATTATTAATGTTATCGAAAATTAAGGGGAAAATTATTTAATTTTCAACGCTATTAAAATTTTAAAAAATCATAAATTTAAAAAAATTGATAATAATTTTAATTATTTTGTATATTCAAGTTAAATTAAAAGAAATTAAAGGCTGACTGTATCATATAAATAGTTTCCTATTTATGAATATTTACTTTAAACTTTTAGATTGTAAGAAAATTTTCAATAAATTATGTCAATTATCAAAAAATGTTAATAATATTCATGCAATATACAAGCTAATTAATATTACATAATATTCCATTACGTGTTGGTATCAATTTATGAACAAGAATTATTTAATTTATCGTTATTATTACGAGTTTAAAGTATTGAAATTAAATAAAAGAAGATGAAATGAAAATAGTTGAGATTAATTGCTTCGATTTCTTATTTTATCCGTTTGTTTAAGATTAGAATAATAGTCAAGATCATAATGCCGACTGATGTTCCACCGTGAATATTCGAATACAAAACATATAATTATTCGAAAAGTATCTTCAATAAAATGGAAACCTCTGTATGCGCTGCAGAGATAAATAAACTAATAATCCATGGTAGAGAATTAATAAAGTTATATTACGAAAGAAATTTATTTATAGTGGATAATGCTGCGTTAATGTTCAAAGCTGTGGATTATCGTACTATGCAATCCGTAAATTACGACTCGTATATTTTGGTTTTGTGACTCGATTAACCCCTGCGATCTAAATAATCGCACGTATAACTACAATTGGAAGCGAATGCGTACAAAGGCAGGATGCTAATGAGAAGGGTGAGAGAAGAAGTATCGTGAGAAAATCTATTAATAACAAAAAGGGGTTGTCAGTAATGTTTGTCCGTTTGGGTGGTGAGTATCCCGTATCAATTGACACAAAGATAGCATAATCACTCGCAACTGACCCGTTGTTTTTCTCCTCGTGTGTCGTGATCGGAAATCGAAACTAGGCGAAGTTGTTCCAACCCTTAATTTTTATATTTTTTTCACTATTACGTGAATATTCAAGTATCTGCGAACTGTAAATAGGTCGAAAACGAATTCGAAGCTATCATTTTAAAATGACGTATTAATATGAAATAATTAACTGTAAGAATTTTTTATATGATTGTACTCTGTTAAAAAAAGTAACTTAAGATCCTTTTCGTCTGCTTATCTAACAATATGACTCATCGAATAATTGTTTAAATATAATTAGTATATTTTATGGTTACTCATCTATTTACTTAATATAACAATAAAATAAAAATTAATTTTCGCATTTGTTTGTAATCAACCAATCATTATATTTAATTGTATAAAAATTATATTTTATTATATTTTTTTTAATTCTACAAGAATAATTTAATCTTCCGTTTTTTAAAAATATTAATATATGATAATAAACATAGTTTATTACAAACATTCTTAATACAAAAATGTATGGGCCAAAATTTTATTATTTCACATAGAACAATGTAGTTAAACTTAAATACTGTGGCTTATAATTTTTTCATAATATTATTTTAATGTTTGTATTATTAAATTGAAAAATATTCTTATCAGTTTTCAAAGTTTAAATAATATTAAAATAAAAAATTTCTTTACCTTTCTTAAAACAGTAGTTCCAATTCGTATTCTCAAAAGTATTGATTATATTTTACATACCTTTTTTTAGTAAATAAATAATAAATTTTTTTAGTATTATAAACTTTTTCTTATTTTTTTTCGATATATTAACTATTCGTTATGACTAAAGAAATTTTTTTATAACTAAGTGTACAGTCATATCAAAAATAAATTTTTTATTTTGAAAACTAATTTAAACTGGAAAAACATTATATTTATAAATTTAAATATATATAATATGCGATTTCAAATCATTATTAATTTTTGTTTTTTTTATACAATTTCCTTTTAATTATTAATAACTTACACATATTTTAAGATAATGTTTTAAAATACATATTTCCAATAAAAATAGTTTAATTTAATCAAAGCCTTTACGAATTATTTAATGTTATAAATAAGAAGAATTTGAAATATTTTTAATTTAAAAAACTTAGATTAACGAAATAAACAAAACATTAATGGTTTCATTTTAGTTTTGTTAGATGTAGCCATTTTTACCACTAGCCTCTCCAGTAACAAAGAAAAAATATAAAGGCACTGAAAATCTACTACACATATTGAAGAGGATTTAGGCACAGAAACAGTTCACAACTGAGAAAATGAATGACTCACCACTGTTAGTTGGACCGTCGCACTCGTTGATTTTGTAGTCTGTAGATGCGCGGTTTGTAATAACCTAAAAAATGTGATTCGATTATTCGACATCTTGGAAGCTTCGACCGCTGTCACACTGTGCCAAGGTTTTGGTTCAATTCGTTATAACAGCAGAAAAATAAAAGAAAAGAATTTTATTCAATTAAAGTAATATGTGGATTCTGTTCACACAATATGAGTACCATATAGTAATATCATTTGTTGGTAAAATTTTTCGTTCTAAGCTCTGAATACTTTTACTTATGGTGCTAGTATTGGATTCTTAATTATCTTAACAATGGACGCGTAATTGGTATTTCGGAAAACGAAACTTATGAGAGTCATTGAAATTAAACTGGACACACGTTTGTTAATGTAGCCTGGGAGTACAGTAATAATTAACTGTTGCTAGTAATTTTTTTACTGAATTTGCAAATAAAATGTACTTGATAACTGCAACTTTTATTTTCTATTATATTAATTAATTTTCTTAATATAAATTTATAAAATAATTTATTATTTATAGTTATTGGTTCAAATTGTATTTTTTAATGTATGAAAAATGTATTGATTACCATCAATGATACTATGCTAACAAATATTTTTAATCCCTAAATAAAATTCATTTAAATAAAATCTGAATCAATTTTAAACTTAATATTCTTAAAGGTACTTTTTCATTTATCTTATATATATAAATAAAACAAATTAATCTTTTTACAAATATTTATTTGTTGTTAATGTTAATACTGATATTTAAATTTATTCAAATTAGTAATTTGTTGTAGTATATAATATAGAAAGGTAGTTTATAGACAAAAATAAAAATCTGTAAACAAAAGAATATAAAATATCTTATAAAATGTACAATAAAATAAAATTTTGCATTATATCCATGCACATATATTTTACATTTTATACATTTTTAGATTCGAAGAAATAAGAACAAAAGAAGTGATAACACAAATAATATAAGCTTTCTTCATTTAAAGGTTTGTTTCAACTAACCTTTTTTTAGAAAGCAAAGTGAATGTAAAATAGTTTTCATTATAAAAATGTTTGTAGATTTTTTATTATAAAATATAAATGTATTAGTTTTTTATGGCAATAACATAGTTGGCTTATACGAAAAAGCAAAAGTTCTATTAATAAAATCAAGAAAGGAATTTATATCGCTTTGGTTGGTTGTTTATTAAAAATTGTATAATTATGAAATTTTCAAAAGTAATAGTTGCAGAAATAGACATGAGTTAATATAGTATAGGCTTCTTGACTAAATTATTTTAAACAACTAGAAAAAATAAAATGCTGATCTAAATTTCTGACAATAATTTTAAAAAGATGTATTTAGAAGTAAAATTCAAAACACATTATTTTTGCATGTATAATAAGTTGGAAGATAATTCCGGGAAGAAAATACACATATAAGTTTAAATGTGCCTAAATTGTATTGAAATGCAATATAACAGATTTAAGTACATTTTGTAATAATATTACAAATTAATTGAAATAAAAATTGTTAATATGCAGTAAGTATCAAATAAAATATAAATATAGAAAGTAAATGATTGAAAGTTTTACTAATAGTTGAAGCATTAATGTCTTATATCATTCAAGATAGTTTTTTATTTTTATTTACATTCTCATTACAGTACAACAAAATCACCACACAATTCCAATACGATCTCAATTACAAGTACCTGCATTCGTTCATTATTATTACAATTTATTCACACACATTAGAAAATTCTTTGTCGTTTGAAAACTAATATTTGTATCATTAACAAATCACCCCGATCCTTCGAGTGGATATTCACAAGATTCTAGGTTTTAAATAATGTTATAGATAAGAAGGGTATTTTAAAATAGTGTAATGGTAAAATCCGGATGTCAATTTTATTTTTGGCGTTTACTCAGTTTCTTTGTGAACGATAATTTCATTTCGAATTACCACCGCTGTCATTTCGAGTTTAACTTAGAATATCGATTTACAACGCCGATAATTTGAAAGCTGCAGGTCAATTTTTCATCAATTTTTTACGAATTTTTTATAACTATAAAAGAAACTGCTTGGTATAGTCACTCAAAGAAGCCTTTTATTTTTTTCAACGCTACATCTCTCAAATACATTTTCCTTTTTTCCAAAGGAACATTAAGAGTAAGTAAAATATATTTAGAACATCTGGATGTATAATAAAATCAAATTTTATAGTTATATTTTTTATTATAATATAATTTGTAAACATTTTCGGTATTTTTAAGAAGAATCAATTAAAAAACTAAGAATTAAATAGCTTTTTAAATTTTATTTTACCAAATAATGAATGTAAAATTATGAAATGTATAAATAATAAAAAGTACCTATTTTATTTTTCAAATTTTTTTAAAAGTATTTAAAAGAACTAGAAATTTATTTCATTCAAGAAGGATTATATACAATTTACTATTATCTATCATAATTATTTTTCAATGTAATTATACAATGAATTTATCAAGAAATTTAAATTATAATTTTTACCTTTTCTGAAAATAATTTTCAAATGGCAATTTTTAGATTTTTGTGAAACATAATTTGCAAAGCTCAAAATAATATGATGAAAACTAGTATAATGTATAGATTTAATAATTTAAAAAAATTAATCTATAAATTAATTTTTTTAAGGTTATATATGAATATTTTTCGTTCAACAAATAAGTGTTTAAATTTTTAAGATATATAATTAATGACTTGCTATATTAAATTATATATCTACATACAAATGTCTATTAACTTTCTAATCGTAAAAATATAACTCATGAAAGTTAACTTTATTTTTGTTTTATAATAAATTAGTTATAATAGATATGTCTGTAATATCCATATAATAAAATTCTAGTATTGATTTATTTTATCGGTGGATAAATTCAAAGAAAATGATTCTGATGATTATTGAATATATTCATATAAAACCGACGCGTAGATAAATTAGTTGAAAAAAAAGAATTTTAGAAAAAACAAAAAAGTGCTGACTTACTTTTTAAAGATATGTAATTGTGATTTAATGATTTAATGATTTAATGAAATATTCTGTAAGAATTTATATACAATTTAAAGCATTATTATTAAATATTAACAAATTAACAATGCATGAAAAAAGAATTGAACAAGAAATAATAGCCTAAAAATGTAAAGATCAACTATATTTAATTTTAAAAATAATGTGAATTATTTTGTAATCATGTATCATTAATAACAATAAGAAGTAATTTATTTAAAAACTAAATTTTTTAATAAAACTATATTAATTTGCTTGTAATCTCATTATACTTAAATCATTATTGTATTAAAATATTATCTGACTATATGCTTACTATTCGTTATGCGTGTGGAAACGGGATGAACTTTACAGTTATGCCCTGCTTTTTATAGAATGTATTATGCTGGTAATATTATTCTTTATTTGTACACATTTCGTAATGCTCAATATAAATAAATACATATATTAATATTTTATTTATAATACATTAAACATAAATAATTTATGATTCGATATACTAATAATATATTTATATGAATAAATAATTATTTATATATATAAGTAGATAATTATAAGAAAGAAGTATCAAAAAAATTTTATAAATTAATATTACACTATTATAGAGAATTACACCAACAGAAAACTATACTAATGTTTTTAAAATATAAAATATATATGATTTATGAATAAAGAAAATAAAATATTTAATCTTATTACTAAAAGCATAGTTTCATAATAAGAACATATTAAATAATACTATATTAAAATTATATTGAAATAGTAAATTTAATTTAAATCTTCCAATTTATTTTATTCGAATATAATAATTTTCGAGTATATAAAAATATAGATTTATTACAAATTAAATTACTATATGTGTATTGAAGAAATATATTGAAATATTTCAAATGAAACTAAAAGTAAACACATGAATTAAGAGGGACAGAAAAAATAACTAGTTAAATTTACAATACAGTAAACTTTCGTTGTCTGAAAGAGTTGAAAAAAATATGAATTCGTTCTCTAATTATTGTTTCTTTAGAATTCACGCACAGTAATTAATAAAAGCGAACCAAATGTCAAAACAATCAGACGAACATCAAATGTTAAAGTTTCTACAATAAATCAATGCACAGTGATGTCGATTAAAAAACCCGAGAAAAATTAGGATGAAAAAACATTGGACTTAGTTCCAAGCCTGAAACTAATCGCGCGAAAAAACAAAGTAAAAACGAACGTTGTACGGAGATCTAATAGAAAAATTGGTACAGCATAAATTAACGAAAAACTTACGGGTATATATATATATATATATATATCCAAGGACGTATTTCCAACTAAACGCCGAACCGTGTATATGGGCTTTGTTTCGATTTTACAGAAGGAAAGAAATCGCGTTGGAATATTTTCAGGGCGGAGTATGTCGTCTAAGTTACGTAAAACTTGACGAATACCCATCGTATTGTACTCGATGAAGTGCAGGGATGTTGACGCTAAGTATTCATAGCTAATACTTCCGAGAACAGTAATGTACAGTATGTTTTAAATACTTTAAAATTAATACTTTCATAATTTATCCAATACTAAGTTTGCATTTCTACCTACGTCATAAGATGCCTAAATGATTCTAATCTATTTAGGAAAATAATTTTATTTATGATTTTTATTTTAAATATTTTATCTGTTAATTTTATTCTAATTAATTATTTGAGATTTATAAAATTGCACACGATATCTTGTTATTATTATTTTTTTATTACATTTGCATATTAATTCCATTAAAAATATTCTTAATTCTATCTTTTTTATATCAAAAATATAAGCTCTTTAATTTACTATCTTTATACATATATAAAATTATTTTTTTTATTTATCTAAACAGATATTATACAATAAAATTTTAAACTGTAAAAGTAAAATTTATCTATATTTATTTAATTCGTTGTATAAAGTCCAAATATTCATCAAATTGTATTAGAAATCCGATAAAGTATTTATTATAAGGTATAAGTTATTTGAACTAAATAATCATAACATTAATAAATTAAGAAATAATTTTTCATCTATTCATTAATTTTAAATTAAATATTCAATTTTAAATATTGAAAATTGAGGTTATATTTATACATATTAGAAAGTAGTATAAACCTGTATTCGATTAAATCTGGAATTACAATATTTCAGGTAAAGTCAAAGCACTTTTAAATATTCGATGTTTCACCAATTATTTTAAACATAAAATATTGTAGAATTTCACTGTATTAATGCTTAGCTTAAATCAAAATTATGTTTGTCATAGGAGTATAAAACAATTTATATATATTTATTTACAGAAATTTTATTGCAACCTTAAAAATGAAAAAATAATAATAGATAAAACATTCATCAACTTTTTGCATGGTAAAAATTATATACAAATGAAAATTTTTAGTTTTAATGAATCAAATGTTATAAATAACAGATTCGATGAAACTCGTGAGCTTGGCTTTATTAGAAATGCATTCTAATTTTATTGAAAAGTTTACTAATTATTCATATAAGTATATTGTTCAAAAATAACAATTAATTAATGTTTTTGATGAGAATTTATTTTTTCTTCAAAAGATATAACAATGCAGAGAACTTAGTGTATAATAAGAATAATTGTTCTTAAAGATAGAAGTAAATTTTGACCCAAGTTACATTATAGAAATGCACTTTCTCTCTCAAGATGCACTTTAGTCGTTACATTATTCGCGATTATCGCCTCATTTTCGCATTTAGCTTTTATATGCACATAGAGATAGAATAACTATTTATTGGGATAATATTAGTGGTGAAAACAGTGTAGTATGGAGACTGTGTGAAAAATATGAAGTACAAATCTCGGTTCGCCCGTTTTTCACAGTAAATCGAAAAATAGTGTTTGTAAGAAACAAAAAAAAAAGAAACAGAACGAAGGGGGAACAATATAGATCATATTATGACCATGAAATCATCGCAAGAGTGCAATGTAGAGCCTCAAATGCTGTATTTACACGTGTAGCAAACTCTTACGTAAATGCACATGCAAGTGTTCCTGGTTATTTTTCTTTTTATTTTGGTTAGCCGCGAATATTTCATGAATATTTTATTCAATCGAGTTTTTAAGTAAAAATTATTTGTACGAAAAGGCTTCCGATTTTCGTTTTCAAGAATTTAAGGCATACTTTTTTGTATTGCTCGAACGAATGTCAAATAACTTTGAAAAACGTATAGATTGGTATTTTCGAATTCTCGAATATTTTAAATTAAGTAAATGGAACATAATGCGGAAAATTAAGAAAAAGTTCGGTAATTTTCGATTATAGTTTAGAAAAACCAAGAAAAAATACGAGGAAAAATCTATAGTATACACGTTGCTTTTTTTCATTATAAATATATGCTATTTCATTATAATCAACTTAGAAAAATAACTTTCCCTACAATAATTTTAATTAAGTGCTCATCATAAACGTTATGTTTGAATTGTACTTCCTTAAAACATTTTATAATACTTATAATTTTTTCTAATGATATAATGAAATATGCGTACCTAATTATATTTTTTATCTTTAAATTTGATAAAAATATATCTATGAACAAATTAATTAAAAAATACTAGGAATCTGTAGATTGGGAAATTTAATTATATTAATATATTGTTCATATAAATAAACTTTTAGAAAAATTCAGAAAAACACTTGTAAAATAAATCATTTGACGTTTTTATTTTTGTTACAAGTGCATTTCAATGTCTCTAGCATTTGAATGAATTTTCAAGTTATTATTTGCATTATTGGAAGAAAAAATATACTTATTTTAAAGATTTTCTAAATACTTTTCAGATATTTTGACAATCGTTTTTAATTTATAATGTAAAGAGAAAATTCATCATTTCTTAACGATAATTTCAAAATAATGTATACCATTACGTCAAATAAAATTATTTATATATTATCCAGATCTTATAATAAATAAAACTATCAGTAATTAATTAATTTTTCTTAAAAACACAAAGTTTTATATGAATGAATATATTTAATAATAATTAGACTATTGTAATATTTACGTTTTTTTGTTTACTAATGGTTCGTTGATTGTTGTTTTTTAATTAATTCAGAATTAAAAATCAATAAGCATTATATTAATTATATTATTAACATTTCCTTATTCATAAACAAAAATATTTTCGTACTCGCTTTCTAATAATAACTGGTTATAAATTAGAAAACATAAGCTTGCAAATGATAGGAATGGCTAGTATTTCATTTTTCTATCACCAGTAAGCATTTAACCTGCATTTTTGTCACTTAACATTTATAATTTTCAATATAAAAATTATGAATTAATGATGTTTCATAGAGGAGTATACATTTTTTACATTTTTAATCACTTTAAATGATGCAAGTATACAAGTCCAACTATTGCACAAATGTACATTCGAATATCAGGGAGAGAACTTGATAATATAACTTCAACTAAGAATGAAACTAGTTTCCGGGAATTACTCGGTATCTCAAATTTTAATTAGCTTTCTTTTAATAATGAGTAATCAACCTTTTACACTAAAGTATAAAGGAATTGTCGATTAAAAGAAATCTGATGGGAATATCAAAGTATTTTACAAAATGAATGTATCTGATAAATATTTATTTTATGATATATAAATTAGGAAATAATTAAAATTTGTTATGCTTATAGTATAGATATCGCTTACTTTTAATCTTATAGATACAGATATTCGTGAATGTACATTAAAAACATTAAAAACACATGTAGATATTTAATTATAGCATGTTAATTGTTTAAATATATTTGTTATAAAGCTACCAAGTAAATATATTCCTAAAATTTAAGTATAGAATAATACGATTTATGTTTTTAAAATCATTTTAATAGTAATTTCGATATTCGAATAACCTTTAAAATAATGTTATTTTAAACGAAATGAATGCTGATAAATTTGTCTCAGATTTTGTCAGATTGTTTCACTTGGAAATTTTCATCCTACAATAAAAAAAGTATAAAAGAATTTATTTAACATTTAAATGCAAAATAAATTTTAAATATGTATACGTTTAATATTAGGATTGATTCTGTAACACGTTGCGCTATATAACAAGGAACACAAAATTTTATTTTTATGAATTTTAAAATTTTCCAAATGGCTATTTTTTTCACACATCTGAAACGTATATACATTTTCACACCTATAGCAAAAGCTGATCTTGTTTTTGAAATACAAAATGCAGAAGAACACTTACAGATCAGCCATTAAAAAGCTTCCATTTCATTAATTTAGTAGCCACATAGGTATTAAACGCGTTTTCTCAATGAAAAATAAGAAATCAGTGCCAGTGCGTAAAACAAATGGGTCACGCACATACGACTAACGATCAAAGTCGACGCAGATCACAGAAGCAACACTCAATCCAAAAGCGAGGGATTCTCGCTCATACAACCAACTTCTTGTGGTACGATCTGTGCGTCTCAACTTGTGTTTACTTGATGTACGGTGTCAGAGAGAGAGAGAGAGAGAAATAATCGACCAACGCTAGACTAACGGGTTACGATGGCACACCGTCTCCGTTCTCCGGACTGACCGCCTTTTAATTATCCTATTACTTAACCTCCGTTCGGAGTCAGTCAAAACTCAAACTCCTTCTAATTGTCCCAAGTTCTAACGATCCTTCATGACAAATTTCACTTTCAAACCATATATTAACGCTTATTTTTCATGTTCGAGTACAAAGATTCCAGGAGAACATGATTAACCTTTGCCGTGAATCTCAAGTGTGCATGAATAAAACACTTTCGAATTTTTCTCTACTAAGTTTTGCTCGTTCGGATAACCGAAAAACAATGAAACATGTGGCGCGCAAGCCTTCGACCTCCGAGCCACTGGTACTCGTTCTCGAACATTCCCAGGAAAGTCTTTTGCCCTTTCTTGTGAAATTTTCCGCTTTCTTTTTTATGCCGCGTGGGTTTCAAGTACACGTAGAGATAAATGTAGAAGAGACCGTTTCTTTGCGTTAACTTGCTGATCGTAAATTTTTTTTATTATGCATTTGTTAGAATTATTATCGTTGTATTATTGCTTAGTCGCCTAGAAACTTATTTAAAAAATTGTTGCTGTGATCCAACATTTTGAAACGCGTGATAAAACACACTTTTAAATTTAAAATAAATTAACCATATTACATTTCGATTTTTTTTAAATGTCTTCGTATATTTTATAACTTTACGCTTGTACGTAAAAATAATATCATTACTTTTTTCACATCAATATGCTTCATACATAATATATTAATACGTAAATTATTTTTCCAAGTTTCAAACGTGTAATTTATTTGCCTTAAAAGGATGAAGTATTGGACAAATTGAGAAAAAATGAATTTTATTTTTATTTTATTTACAAATATACACATAAATAAAAAAATGTTAATTAAATTCAAATACAAGTAACACATTGTGTATTTTAATATTTGTTTTAATATTAGATTAAATTTGATAATATTACAATCAAAATAGAAAAAGTAATTATAAGATTGTAGTTTATAAAGTCATATTATTTGTAAAAATGATTATATAAGAAAATTTTAAGGCAATTAATTTTAATATTTAAACAATTATTAAAAAATTTGATTTACGTTATTCAATTGACGAATATGATATTTGGGAGTTATATTGTACGATAATAAAAAATAGTAAATAAAAGAAATTAATAAAATTTTGCTTATAAAAATAAATCATAAATGATATTTGTCTATTTATACTTTCAAAATTAATCATAAGTTACATAAAATATGTAAAGTACTAATTATTTAAACAGAGCAAAATTCCAGTATTTTCAACCCAAGTTGAAAATACTATATTTTATAGTTGCATGGCTTTCATCGGAAAAATCAAGTATCCAAACAAACTTGTATTTATTATATAGTCATGCTGTATAATAAGATGAAGTAAAAAAATATCGACAACGTCATGAAAATAGACGAGGAGGAAAAATCCATGATTCATAAAAAAGATAATTAAAGAGGAAAAATATAGATAAAGTGTATTCATAAACAATAGTTCTTAAGATTTTGAATAGTAATTAAAAAATAATTTTATCCTGTAATTGTTAAATAGTATTTTCGATACCATTGATATAATAATGCGATTATAATTATTAAAACTTCGCATCCAATTTCAATTACGAATATTTGATATAGCAAACAATAACAAAGGATAGATTAAGAAAACGAAACTTGAAATAATGTTTATTTCATTTATGGTCGTAGTAACAAAGAAAAATGTAGAACACGAGTCCATGACAGAGGATAACATAGAAAGTGATAAACAGTTTGCTCTAAACCTAGCGACATGTAATTCTTACGGAAAAAGCAGAGATTGCATCAGTGCACTTGTAACGCAGAGGCCAATGCGAAGAATAAAGAAACAAAACAGGCGAAAGATATGTATTCCTTCTGAACGCACTGCCATTAAAATTTCCAAGGACGTTCGAGCGCATCCTTGCCCTTGGAACATTTTCCCATAATCCGTAGACGTCATTTTCCATTTTCTATTTTCCATTTTTATCGATTATTCTGACTACTTTTTTCTTCCGCGTCAGTTTTTAAGTGAAGATAGACGAAAGAATTTGGGTGAATCAGAACTCATTTAAATATACCTATCCGTGATCCGAGATTCGCAATTCTTATTTTAATTTATGAAGATATTGAGAGTTAAAAGCTGTTTAATATAAAAATAATTTGGAAGTGAATCCAATAATTTAACATAATAAACTATGTATTTAACAAGAGCTGATTTTTATAACAGATCTCGTAAATTTAATTCATTTACACAGTGGTTATCTATTATTTAGCAACTAATTGCATTTAATCAGGATGATTTTAAACATAAAATTGGTAATACATTTTAAAGATAATTGTATCTTAACGTGATACGTTACAGCATAAACAACGAAAAAAATTAGCTCTGCAATATCATATTTAATAATAATATAATTTTGATATTAATCGAAATATTGAAAATATATATAATTGATAATGCATATAAAATATTTATTTTAAATTTCAAATTTATGATATATTTGTAGCTTACATTCAAAGCTTCAAAGATTATATAAAATATACACAGTATGTAGTAAATTTAACCCCTGCCTAAATGAATTTCTGCAATACAAAACATTAATGTCTGTAATCTCCATTCCACTTAAACAGAATTTTATCCAATGATACTTCATAAAGTACTCGTGGATGAAAAAGTTAAAATAGCAACATCACCAAGCAATCCATAAGCAGAGTAAAGCGCTTGTATCATCGATAAACGCAAGAACTCCACGAGTCGAAACGCTTTTTTCTTATTACGGTCGTAAAAGAGCAGAACGGGGCTAATAAATCAATCGTCAATTCCACAGAATAGTTTTTATTTATTAATGTCTATTTATTTAAACCTAATACATACAATATTTATACAATACGTTGTTTTTTCAATCATAATAAACAGTGATTTTATACATAATAATTACTTATAACTAATATACTGATCGCAGTCTTACAGATTTTTTAGTTTCTTTTTTTTTTTTTGTGTGTGAAAAATTGTTACGGAGGAACAAATTTTTTTATAACATTTTTTGCGTTTTTATTTATATACAGAAAATGGTTAATAAAAAAAATTATATATTCGATTTCTTTAAGATTTTGGTGTATATGTGTATTAATGTGGGAGATGAAACGGCAATGTAATAAATATGGGAAATTAGGAATTTATATTTAAATATATATATATGAATTTATTCAATTACTAAAATTTTAATCATTTTAACGATTAATTACATAGTAGATAAATTTTATGTGTTTTGTTTTTATTTGTATAATTATATATTAATTTTTGTGTGTTTATATGTGTATTTATTTAGGAATTCTTTTTCTTTTATATCATTATTATTATATAATTATGTTAGCCACCAATATTTTTTGGAATTTTTTTGTGTTTATCTTATTTATCTTATTGTGATATACTCATATTATATCTCCATAATTGATTAATTCAAATTTACTTTGTAAATTTTCTAGTATTAAATCTTTTTCTATTAATATAGTATATAATTGGCATGTTATTTTTATCTTGTATATATTATTTAGAAATTTGAATGTTTCTAGAGGGATGAAATCGGTTTTTAAATATTTTGAGAAATATTTTGGGTTTTAATATATGCTATTGGAATTTAAACTATTTTCTTTTATGTGGTGTAATTTTACATAATGATTCCTATTTAATTTCAATACATGTCAATCTAATAATATTTTGTTTTTTTACATATTTTCTCTAAGAGCTTGCTTCAATTCTGTACAAACCAAGATGGGCTCTTATACATTGTCTTTTGAAAATTCTTATTTTTTCCACTTGGTGTACCGTTGAATATAAAAATTTTTATAGATATTTCTTTTTGATATATTTTTTTTCGATAAGTTATTTCAAAATAAAATATTTTCGAATTTATTTATATTAATTTTTAATTTCCATGAATTATAATAATCGTTTATTTTGTTGAATAATTCTTGTAATTGTATTTATAATTTGTTGGTGTTTTTACTGAATGTCAAAATCAAATAAATGATAAATATTACTATTGTGTACATTAAAGAGTATCGGAAAATTTACTGAGCCTTGTTGTAAACTATTTTGTACTGTGAATTTTAGGCTTGATTCGTTGTTTCCTTCTATTATATTAAATGTGTCATCCGCGATTATATTCCATATTAATTTTATTAGACATTTAGAAAATTTTTTTGTATTAATTTATAAATTATGCCTTCGGTCCAAGTAGTGTCGAATGTTTTTTTTATGTCGATTAGGGAAATTGTTACTTTTTGGTTATCGTTTAGTGCCCAGCATATATTCGATGTTAATATATTAATTGGATATATTGTCGAATGTTTATGTTTCAATCCGAATAGGTTTTATGGTATTATGTTATCTTTATTACAGTATTTTATGAATGTTTGATTAATTATCTTTTCATATATTTTATTGTATATTTCATATATTATATTTTTTTATTTTTCTTCTGGATTGGTAATAATTAAATTTTTTTCCATTTTTTCAGAAAGTACATATTATTTAATATTCTACGGAAGAGTAGTCGCGCACTTGTGAGGAAGTTCCCATATATATCGATCAACGTACTCGAAGCCTCAATGGTAAAGAACCGGAAGCATCGATGAAGAGTGATTGGATCAATTTCCCCTCGTATCATACTAGATGACTAGCGATGGTGGTTTTATTTTTAAAAGCAACTTAACTCTTAAGTTGATGATGAGGCCATTAGTTGAAATTTCTAAACACCTACTTATTAACTTACTTTGCTAATAATTTATGATCCATTTCACTATCTTTTTCTGATATTAAAAAATGTATTTATTTAATAATGTACAGAATCTTTATTTATCTTGCAGATAAAATGATTACTATAGTAATATACATTAATTAATGTTGAAAAAAAAATTATTTTACAAAAGAAATTTTATTTAGTAAACGTATTATCTAAATCAGATTAATTTAAGCTTGATTTTAGAGATACAATAATTCAAAATGATTGTATGATTATCTGGGAAGTTGATACTGCAAAGCATTATTTATTTTAACCATTTATGTTTAAGAAATAGTTTATTTGAATATATAATTAAACAGTTCATTTTGTTTCACATTTGAAGTACTAAAGCAGAATTTCATGCATTTTTATTGAAATATTTAATTTTTCGAATCACATCAAAATTATTATTCGTTGTTTATAATTATATTTCACATAAACCAGAGATACAATTTTAAAACCTGAAATCATAAAAATAAAAAAAACTGAAAAATATCTCGAAAAATTAGTGTCGAATAAACACAGAAATCCTTGAATATTAATTTCATTAATTAAAAAATATTACTAAACGATTAAATTTTTCAAAATGTATCGACCAACGAAAAACTTTCTACCATGTAGAGCATGCTATATATAAGAAAATCGAAGTGGAAAAGTGCATCACTGTGGGTGAGACGAGACGTTCCGGGATCTCCGACGATACTTTCACTGTAGCTAGATCATTATCTCGTACTTTGGCACTGCGAATATTGTTCCAAATACAAGGGCCTAATCCTATCTTTTTCCGTCGACTTCTTCCGGTTGAAAAATGAAGACACTTGTATAAATGATCTTTATACCGACATTGTGTATTTCCTTATGCTCTTATACCAATGAAACATACCTAGGCCTTTCAAATTGTATTTCTGTAAGAAGAGTGACTAGTCGTAATTGCGTTAAATTTTACAAGCTACCAGCAAGTTTTATCTGCTATTGGAGTTGTGAAAATTTTGGAATGCTGCTAAAGCTCTCAGATTATATAAAATTATTTTTAATAACACGGTTTATGAATGTAAATCAAAATATTGTTTTATACAACTTATATCCTTATAATATTGCATGCATTACCTCAAGACCAAATTGTAGAGCATCCAAGTTTTAAACAATTCTTTAAGTATGAAAATAATGATATTTTGCTTAATAATTAATTTTTTTATTTTTAAATTTAAACTCCAGGCTTTTATAACAAAACAAATTGTATTAAAAATACATATTTAACAAAATATATAAATTTCATATAATATTTTTGTATTTATGTGAAAAATAATTTAATAATACGGATACAATGATTTAATGTAAAAATTAACATTCATAAAAACTTATATTAATATAATTTTACAAAATATTTAAATATAGTACTAAGTTATGTTATAAAGTATATCATTGGAAAAATGAATCGCTTCATCGTGAATAAGACCATTTGTAATATCGTTACAAAATAACGTCAAAAAAAATTCATATATATATTGAAATTTAGAAGGTAAAGTAATCAAGTTTTAATAAAAAACTCTCATTATTTTAGTTATAAAAGAAAATTGTAATTGTCATCCTGTAAAATATAAAATTATAACAGAATGTATTCTAAAATTTTGAAATTATAACTGAGAAAGCAAGAGGAGAAAAACTTTTTTCGTCGTTTATCTGAACTAATCTGTTTCCGTAATAGCACGGCATATGCGACCTCGAAGAACTGCCAAGATATTTACGCGGTGAGAACGGCACTACATCGTTTTTGCAAAGTGTATTTTTTTGCAAATATCACTTACTCGCTCGTAGTTGCTCTCTTTGACAAATAACCCATTATATTACTTGCTTTTATCGCATAGCCCCATGAATAAACAAAAACTTATCATTTCAATTTCAATCGTTCAACTTTCTAAGAAGCTTTTTCGACTTATCGTAGAGTGCGCGATAAGATAAATAGATACGTATTCCTAAATATTTTGTATTTTCTTTACAAAGGATGCTATTCGAGTTAATTATTACTTTAATCATTTTGCAACAATTGGATATAAAACTTTCATGTTTTTTACGTAATAAAAAATATTGTTATTTTTTTTGTAAACAATTCAGTTTAAGTTGCCTGATACACAATAACATTTTATATTTAAGAAAACAAATTTAAATTATATATACATTGTATTTTTGTTTAATTTTAATATTTACGTGTCTGTAATTTCAGTGCAAAGCATAATCTTAAAAGCATAAGTTTTTCTGACACTGGCCTAATTCCTTTAGAAATAATTTAATTTGAGTACTTTCATACCCAACGTCAATAGAGTGAATAAAGGATTTACTTTGTTAAGTAAATTAGTATAATAAATCATAAAACAACTGTAAGACAAATCTAATTTAATAATATTCGTGATAAATTTTTAACAATAATATCAATAATATTGAATTATTGTTTTTAACTCACATAATCAATTTAAAGATCTTTTATTCAATCATCTTTGTACTTCACTATAATAAATAAATGCGAGGGATATTGATATTGTCATTATATGCAGGCATGCAGAAACAGCGTTGAACAGTGAAAATTACCGTTAATGGTGAAAAACCGTTGTAAAACTTTCTAAAACCAGCCTAACAAGCTTTTGCATATATTATATTAATGTATAATATTATATATATAATGCTGAAATTGGTCATGACAAATAAATAAATGAGGGATTTGACAGAAAAAAAAATTCAAGTATACAGACATGCTTTTATTGAATTCATTCTCTCCTTCTGTTGACTTTTACGCTTCCAGAGTTATATCAGGTAGTTCAAAATGATCGTAAATTAACTCTTTGCTTAAGAAAAGTCTAATCTAGATTGATTTGTAAGTTTTCTATACTAATTATAGGTTATTTTTATCGATTTAACTGGGAAGAGCATGTATATCAATGTGAAACAGTGATTTAATGACATAATCAAAATTCTTATTAATATTTTTTATATCTACTGATCTATGCTTATGAATGAAATCGTGTATAAATATTATGACGATAAAAACATTAATTTAATTTTTAATTCGACATTTAATTATATTTAATATTTTTAAATACATTTTATACTTTTCTTTTCAAGGGTAATTATTTACTTATTATAAAAACTTATAACAGATTTCTAGAAGTTTTATTTTAGAGTTTTGAAGTACGCGCAAATGTATACTATAATTTAATTATTGTAATTTGTATTTAATAATTTTTATAAATGATAATGTAAATTAATTTTAAGAAAGTTGAAAGAATAAACCAGACTCATAATTATAATCTAACTTATATAATTATACACGGTTTATCTGTATTAATTAAACATTATTAATAAGCATTTATTCATAATCTAATACCTTTAGTGGAATATATTCATAAAAATATCATACGTACTTTTAAAATCTTAATAAATCTTTTAAAATAGCTTTAAACATGCTATTACCTATTAAAAAATGCTCGATTCAAACAATTTCGTTTAAAACTAATAAGAAGATTATTAGTATAAATTTAATATCCATATTTCTTATATATACACATTCACGAATAAGCACTTTAGGTAAATAAAAAACGTAAAGAATCTTTCATTTAAAATTTCATATTTAATTTATACCTTAAGTCTTTTTTTTCATAAAATTCTTAATGATTAATTTTTACCAAACTATCGATAAATTCACTATTTTAATTAATTAAATCTTGAGAGATTTCAATATCTAAAATATTCATAATTCAAACTTATTTTTCAATTTATGTGTTCTTTAAAAACATTAATTCACTGATATTTCATACAATTTTTGTAGATAAAAAAGCCTATCTTAGATTAATTATGAGCTCCGGAATTGAAAGCAGTGCTAAAATTCTTTCTTGATTATTAAACATAGTTTTAAGTCTCGATTTTTAGTTTTCAATTTCCATCTCCAATATAAGAAAATCGCTTGCTGAACTTTTGCATGGTCTGATCATTCCGACTTGACGGAATGCAATCGAAATGTAATCATTTTTTTAAAGTGAACCAAAAAGGCGATCCGAGGGTTCAAAATTAGAAAAATCCTTAATGATTCGCATAATGGACCAAGATATAATAAGTTTATAAATTTTTGCTGTTAAAGAAAATATTCCGCTATATAAGTAAATCATTTAAATTTATATTCATTACATTTTTATAAAACAGATGAATCAGTAGTAGAAAAATTTTAATTTGTATTATTTAAATTTATTCCTTTTTTAAATAAGTATAACTTATTTTACATTATATCATATAATTAGTATTTAGGCTTTGAAGTTTATGATGATATAAAATTCATAATCCTGTAATAAAACATACTTAAAATCTACACTAACACATATTTAATGATTTTTATTTTACTTAAAAGTATCTTAATTAAAATAAATCTTTACTCACTTTACAAAAATACTAATAATGTATAATATCTTATATGGTCGATTAGCAGTATTATAATCGAATACTTCTTCATAAAAAAGAATTATTTATAAAAAATATGAAAGGAAGAGGCATATATATTTTAAATAGTTTAAAAATGTGTATAGATAAACACATAACATTTTTAAAGTGATTTACTCTATAATATTTAGAGAAATATTAAAAAATATTTCTCTCTAAATCATTCACATAATCAACTCTTATTATCTTTTTTGTGGTTTTGTGTAAAGAAAATAAAGTTATAGAAATTTACATAACGTTATTTTAAAAAAGAAATTACTTTATAAACATTCTTTAATATGATTTATACATGATATTCAATATTTTAATGTACTCGTTTTTTATTTTTCTTGATGTAAAATTTGTATACATACACTTTAATCGTATTTTATAGAAGTCTTGGATATTATCTTTTTAGATAGAACATTATGTATCAAATTTTTACAATGAAAAAACAACAAAATTTATTTAATTGATTTTTAAAATGAATGTAAGATTAATTATTATTCAATAAATATTAAAAGATTGCCTTAATTTTAAAATATGAAAAAATTTTGTATTATATTTTATTTGGTATTTGAAATAAATTATTAAATTCAATGCTCCTGATCGTTTATAATTATTCATTCGTACGAAACATCAAATTGATCTCTGATCGCTTTACCTTATCTGCATTATCGGATCTAGTAACGGTTGAGTATAAAAATAGTTCAAAATTTTCGGCTAATTTCATAAAAGCGATTATCAAGCGTATACTCGCAAATTTTAAACTTTGCTCTTCCAAATATGAAGCATAGATAAAAAGCGTCAGTTGACTTCACTAGCGGTTGCTCGTATACATCCAAACAGATAGAGGTACATTACGAGGTTACATTATAAAAAATGCTTTTTTTATTTTCTATATAAAATATTTCTAAATGAGTTTAAATTTTTTTTTATCATTTTCAAACATAAATATTTTTATTTGTTTAAATAAAAGTTACAATACAATTTTATCATATAAAAATTATGTTTCTGATTAAGCTTTACTTTTGCGTTAATTTTACGTCATAGTAAGTGAACTTAGCATTATAAGAATTTTACACTCTTGATATCCTAAGTGCTGAATTTTCAAAAATATTAATACTTATAAAATAATTCAAATTTTATGAGTATATTAACTATATCTATTAAATTTTATAATTCAATTATAAATTTACGAGAAATGTTGATTCCAAAATCTCACTATATTACATATTTAATATTAAACATCTTATTGTTTCAATAAAAATTATTTAAATACAATAATTTAATAAAATTAGTAAAAATATATGAGTTTAAAGAAATTCTGACAAGATATTCAGAGTTTATAATCCATTAATATTTTGAGTGATTTTAGGTTTTATGGGTTGATTATCTACTTTGTCTTAAAATATTTCGCAATCTTTATTGAAAAACTTGAATGCTGTTACTACTATCTTTGTATATAATCTCAAAAATTGACTAAATATTCAAATTATTATTACATTAGAGCTATACCAAATTAAATTAAATTCAACTATATAACATTGAATGAATAATATACAAGTTCGTTCATTTTTTTAATGAATAAAAACATAAAATTTATCAATATTTGAAACTTTTCAGTACTTCAATATATTTTAAAAATATAATACACATTTTTAAATAACATTTTATAAAAAATATACATAGATGCGTTACTTTCTATTAGTAATTATTACTGTTGATTCCATGGAGAATTAAAATATAAATAAGAAATAATATACTCAACTTATATCCCATATAAAAGATAATAATTCTTTTACTTCATTAATAAAATGCTAATAATTGGTAAAAAAACCAAACTATAAAGTTTATTAAATGTTTCTTCAGTCTACAAAAACATAGTCGATATATGGAAGTTTCTATGCAATTATAATAATATACCCATTAGATTTTATGTGAAACAATTACAACAGCGTAACTGCTTATCAAATGATACTTGCAGTCTGCTTTATGATTGATAATTTTTTGAAATACTTCTTGAAATTTAATAATAAATTTACTGATAAATCTTTAAATACTTTTAGTAATTCAGATATAATAAAAATAATACACTATAGACAGTTTGTAATGAATCAGACTTACTTATATAATTTAATGTCTTTATAGAAGTAAATAACTTAGTGCAAATATTCTTTTATTTTTAATTTAAAATCTAATATTCTAACATTGATAATATGTTTAATAATTTTTATTTAAAAAAACGTTTAAATTACTCAAACAAGATTCTTAAAAAAATATTCATTTTCATTTAAAACAAATAAACTAAATACAAAATAGACATTTCTTAAAACACATAATATAGATTATTTGTAGCAGCTGTGAATTTTGCAGAAAAGGTAAATAATGCATTTTTTTATTTTTTAAAATGACACCTAAATTGAGCATTAATTATAAGACATAATTTTGTAATCTTTAAATTAGGTAAAGTTCTAAATTTGTAGATTAGTTCAAAATTTAACACTAAACATGTATACAAAGAGATTCATAATATATTTAACTAAAAATTTTTCATAAGTTATTTCTGCGTTTTTACGAAGAACTTCACATTTTCTTTTAAAGTTTATAAAAAATTAAAGGTTCCGATATAATAGTCTATTCTTCTAATTCAAATATTAATTTATCTATTCGAAATAGCTTCCAATGTACGTACATAGATTACACAATATAACATAACTATTTTTTGGAAAAGAAGAAGCTTTTAGAAATTCAACTCTTATAATTTTATTTGTATTTCAAAAACATTAGTTTTATTTCATAAATAATTATATCAGAATGTTTTAAGAAAATAATCTTTATATAATTACAATGATTATACAACAATTCATAAAAAAATGATATATGTATACATTATTTTCGAATAATATATTATATTTTCGTGTGCAATTATTGTTTATAATTAAATTATTTAAAACAAATAACTTTAATGACAATAAATATACATATATTTTTTATCTTTAACAGAAGGAATGATAACTAACTTTTTAGGATATATATATTGTATATAACTTCATAAAATTTTTAATTATTACAAGTTATGAATTGATAGACAATAATATTATTTAAATTGCCTAAATAAGTATTCCAATCTATATTAATAAAATTTTCAAAAATATTAAACGTTCTTTCTAAGACATTAAAAATAATTGATTTAAAATTTTACTAATTTTTTCTTTTAATACTTCATAATAAAAAATTTGGATTAATATATAAAATTATAATTTGACAAAATAAATATAATAAATTAAAATTTATTTTTTCGATTACTTTGATACTGCTATAATATAATGAAGATAAATAAAATCTTCCACTCGTTTTTCTTGGTTTTACCAAAATATGTAGATTTTATTCGCCTTATATTCTCCTTATCTGCTTTAAGAATAATTATAAAAGACATTCATATAATTAGTTGAAAGTATGTTTATGACTACTTTCATATTCAGTTTTTAAATATTATATTCTCTAAATTAATAATATAATAATCGAGTATTTTAGGAATAGATAGATAGATTTAAAAAGAAACTTTCAAAATAATTTTTATCCTGTTAAAGAATGTTTATTTTTTGACATTCACATTTTTTATAAAATATTTTCAATAGATTCAAATATTAATTAATAAGTAGTTTATAGTGCACAAAATTTCATTGTTTAATTTTACTACATCTAGATTGAGACTTTAAAAAAATTGTACGTCATCAAAGTTAAAAGAAATTGTTACATTGATAAATATCGAGAACAAATATGCAGCTTAAATTATCAATTGGCAATAAAGAAAATTTTAATATAATATAGTCATCATAATTTAAAACCTAGCAATAATTAGTCACGTTTCAATTTAAAGTAATTATAATATCATTGTCTAATAAAAGTGTATATGTAGTTTAAAATTTTATACTTTCTTCTATTTTGTCTACATAAAATTTTTAATTTTGTGAAATTAATAGAATGTTATGTATAATTTATTTTTGAATAAAATTTTAAATGAGTAGCTCTGTTTACATTAAATATAATATAAAATAAACAAAAACCTATGTGTTATTATATATTTAGTTTTTTATACAAAATAGTTACTAGTTTACTACGTTTTACTATTTATTAATAAAAATGATATTGATTATATACAAACCGAATAATAGCTTTAAATTTTATTATTTTTCAAAATCAAAAGTAAAGATGTTATTAGCAACATTAAGAAAAGAAAATTTTTATATTTGATTAAAAGAATCCTAATATTAAGAAAGATATTTTTAAATTATTCAAGCTGTTATTTGTTTTCATATTCATGTGTTGATGTTAATTAGAAGGAAATACCATCATATATTAGTATTTTCTGATATTATTACAGTATTATTTCTTGTTTTACAATAGGTATAAGAAAACGATAATTCACATAGAAAAAATTATTGAAGATGATAATTCATAAAATAAATATAAATCGTATAAGATGATTACCAGTAAATGAATCTTTTCATAATTCTTACAATCTTGTAATCAATTTATATTAACCGTTTATGGTTAGTTATAGTATATTCCATTTTTTCTTCGCGTGCATTTTAAGCCAACAGATTATATACACTTTCTTTAATCAGGACGAAATTTCTCTAGAATATTACTCCGAACGTATACAACGACAAGCAAATAAGCGTCCTGTACATAGGAGGTATACTCGGCCCTGAGGAGCATTAAAAAATTCACAATCTACACTGTAGTCAGGAAAAGAGCGAATTCGCAGAACACGAGTGGAGAGCGGCTGCTAATTAGAAGCGCAAGACCGGGTGCAGTTCAGTCCATAAAAGTCTTGCATATATGCACTTGGCGGCAGTTCTCACTCACAGTTCACACATTTCAGACAATGAATTACGCGAGAAGGAATTGCAGGCCGTCGCACGTTTTTCTCACTTACGCCGGAATTCGTCGCTCCGTTCACCGGCCAAGAAAACTGTTTCATTTTTTAATTTTATTTCACCGATTGACCTTTTTTCGAGTTTTTCAGCAGGACAGACTTCTGAGCTCTCGAAATAAATTGCAGCGGCTTCATTACTTGCAAAAGATGTGTTTGGATTGTGTTGATCGCCGTATGTGTATTTTCTTTGACCGTGTTGTAAAAGTAGAACGAATACGTCAACGTTAATATCACGTTTCAAAAAGCTGGCTTTTTGTAGACCGTTGGAGATGTCGATTACACCGATGCTTGATTAGCATATCCTCATAAGTTCAGATTTATTATGAAAATATTACAACTTTTGATTAATATAGCATTCGAGTTTATACATTAATTTAGAAATTATTCAATCATTTTATATATGATGAATAAGGATATCGTTATATTTTATATATTCTTTTTTGAAGTTCTTTCTAATTTATTGACTCAATTTATTTTTTATTTGAATAAATATTAAAAATTATTATTTATGCGAGGAATAATCAACGCTTTAATATATAATTGGAGTAGTTAATAATAAAAAACTTTTTTAAATTTAGGTGATTATCATTGATAAGTAATGAACTTGACAATTCCTATTCAGCTTTATCATCTTAAAATATTTCTTAAAATGAATTTTCAAATAATAAAAACTATAGAATTATAATTTTTAGTAAATTCTTACTCAATTAAACCATGCATTAATGTAATATTTATAAATTTTACAATATATTTAGATGAAATTACAAATACAAGTCTATTTATTATCGTTATATAATCAAAAAATTATATCGTTTTAAAATACATTTTACACGCGATATTTTGCAACAAATATTATAGAAATTTGTAGAATTAATATAACAGTAATACTTAATAACAGTAATAAGAAAATGAATTGATAATAATTTTATAGAATCACAAACCAGTTACTTTAAATGTATTTTTGAAAAGAATCAACATATGTTATTTACAATAATTCTTGTTGTATAACTATCTGATATAATATATCTGATAGATATAAATATAATATAAATAAAATTAATTTCACTTATCAAGATAATACTTATAATTTAAAATAAAAATTTAAAATTAGAATATTTATATCTTATATTTATATTAATATCACATGAATATATTTACTCAGAATTCCGAAAAAGAACGTTGTTGCAACTGTATGAAAGCTTCTCTGTATTCCACTTTAAAGACATCTATCGCAGATTATAGCAGTTTCGCTTATTGGTGAAAAATAATAAAATAAAACAAGTTGATTAACCAAATCAATGAAAAGAACAATTATTAAATCGATAAGTTTTTCTGAAAGAAATAGTTCCAACGCACGAACTTACTTTACATTATACCAAACTTCTTTAAGTATTTTGTGAGCAGATATTTTGCCTCAAGTGTACAGAACGCGAGTGCGTTGATGATCACTAGAAAGGAAGGGATCTTTGGTCTCGGAACAAGTGGTGTACACTTGCATAAAAATATCGTTCGAAAAGGGCCTTTTCTATACTTTCTGTACTTTATATTTTATTTTGTACTTTCATATGCTTTAGAATTTTATTTGCTTTTCTTAAAAAATCATGATATTTATTTTCAAAATAATTTTACCTTTTTTACATTCTTAATATTTTATCAATCATATTTTAATTTAATTATATAATCACTAATCAAAATTATAAAACAATTAAAATAAAGGAAAACGTTTTTCCTTAAATAATTAATGAAACATTTGTACAAAACATCAGTACGAATTGAAGGATCACATTATATCTGATTATATCAAGTCGAACTTGGTTGTTGTTTGTATTAAACATCTGTACATAAAGATAAAGATGCAGCTATCAATTATTTTTATAAGTGTATAATAAAAACTTAAGTTTTATCTATAATATTAATTATATTTCAATTCAAATCATACAATAATATACTAAAGAAAGTAAGAAAATTAAAAATATTCTATAATATTGTTTTATTTCCTTATTTTTGAGATTGGTTTTAGATATTGTTATTTATTTATTGATAAAACTTTTGCTGTTTTGTAAAATATTTCTAAATAAGAAAACCTTGAAAAATAATTTTTTTATATGATTAAATGATTTTCTATTTTTAAATATGTGATTTATGTTGGAAAATTAAAAATACTTAGATATGGATTTTAATCTAGATATTCTACTAATATTTATTATAAGAAAGCAAAAAGTAATATATATGATACATACGTGTAAACTATTATTTATGCTAGTCCTACTCTAATTTGATTGTTATATCAAATGGAATATATGTTTATAATTTCAACTTGTATTTTTCAATAAATAATTTGCATACATCAAAGAATTTCTATTCGACAATGTACATAGAAATATTAGATTGCTAATTTAAAGATTTTTCAAGCAAATTATTTTCAAATATTTATGTTTTATATACACACTGAGGCATAATATTTATTTTCATATGAACATTCTACATCTACGCTTTTTTTAAAGTAATAGATATTTGGAATAAATCGTGTCCACATCTTACTTAAAACAAATTCCTTATGGTTACTACGAATTTTATTTACGAGAAATCATACTGTAAAATACGAGTTATTAAAAAAAACGTAATAAAAAACAAAAAATTCAGTATTACTGTTGAATAATAAATACTACAATAAGGGAAATAAATAATTATATATTTGCCATATCTTTATACTTTATAGAAATTATAACAGCAAAAATCATTAAAAGTTAATAAAAACTAATCGAAATAGATTAATTTTGATCGATATGGTGTATATTTAATCTGAGAATTAGAATTTGTAATATATTATAAAATACGTTTTCGCGATCTTTTCATAAATTTAGTTTGCAATTAAAATAATAAATCATACCCTATGGTTCTATATCATCTCTTATGTATAACTGTTATTCTCGCAGTGTCTTATGAGATAATGCAGAGTCGTGTTGAGACGAATTCAAGTCGTTTCGGAAGACCGAAGTTTGAAAGGTTATAAAGCCTTGGCGTATCTTTAATTTTCACATCTCTCAATCGTAGAATCTGAGCTCGAAGATGCATTCTGCAAATCTGTAACGACCATGATACCTGCGCATTATCGAAATATTATACATTTACATGTAATACCCGTATCAATATTTAAACACGTGCGCCTTTTTTGACGCTTCGATCATTACGCTTCGGGGTTGTTTGGTCATGGATTTTTTATCACGGCACGCCGTTGAAAAGATAATGGGCACTAGACAAAAGCAATCGACGATTCTCAGCTCTCTTGATTAAAAAAACTCTTTACTTCCTTGCTCAGTTAGAATGCGAGGCGATACAAATGGATTGAATTACGTGAAAACGTAGATGCAAAATAATATCATTCGAGAACTTATAAATAATACAAGAACTTTTGAGTGTACCGATTTACTTAAAACATCGACTATGTGCTTTCGATACTTATAATGTTAAAATATAAGGCTTCGTCGCTTTGACTTTGATACGTGTTTCGTATTAATAATACAGAAGTTTTTTAGAATCCTCAAGAATATCATAAAAACTATAAACACGTGAATTATATATCATTTTGAACACCACGTTGAAAGTAATCGATTATAAGTTTACCGACTGATTTATTTCTGATGTCAAACAAATTACCTCATGCTTACTTTTACGATATCAGTTTTCTGGCATTCGTCATTTTCTGGCAACGCTAATTGATTAAAACTATGCACAGCTTTCATACAATGTACTCATCGGCAATAAGTTTTTTTTCAAATGGATCATTGAATAAATATACGAATAATCAATTATTAGTACCTTTTTTGGCGAATTACATTTTTTCGAATATATTACAAAGAATTTATTTATTTTTCAGTACATATAAAAATGAGTTGCAGTTACATACATGACACTGTATATCTTCCTTATATAAATTAGTTAATAATATAAATGGAGAAATTATAATTAAAATAATAATTAGATATTCAACATTATTTGATTAAAAAATCGAATTTATTTGCCAGCATTTGTTAAAATTTACTTATAAAAGAGAATTTTAATTTAGATATTTTTAATAGAGCTGAGTGCATATCGAGTCAATGAATTTTATAAATTAAACTTCTACCAATATTGAAAATTGAAAATAGTATTGAAGTAGAGTATTGAAATTGATAATTGTCATTATTATTAATAAATAATAATTATCATCTTTTAAATACTCTAATAAGTAGATTAAATTATAATGAAAACTTCAAATCAATCAAATTTATTATACATTAAATTATTTTTAATTTATTTTAAAATTAACAATTTCTGATTGTAGATTATTAAATAAATTTTTAATAAGTATTTTATTTATAAATTATAGCTTGAAGAATTTACTGATTCTTCTTTGTTGTAATGTTATTAATTTATTATAAATTAAATGGATAAATAATGTTTGAAATTCATTTTCCAGCCAAAATAAATTATATAATAAATATAATTTTATTTTATGTATATATTATGATTGTAAATAAATAAATAGTGTTGAATTTAATAGTTATACCCAACACATTTGTAATTTAATATAATTCATTATATGCAGATTAAATTTAGCTTATTTTGAAGTATTATGAACAATTTACAAGAAATCTATTTTAGTGTTAAATGAAAATTGTGTATCTAGAATAACATAAAATAGAAATAAACTTTATAATTTTGTAAATAAATGGAATAAATTTCTTCGTCAGTTAATAGATATTATGTTTGAACCTTTTTTTTATTATTATTTTAGAAATATCAAAATATTTAAAAAATGAATATATATAAAGTTAGCTATCTTTTTTGAGATAGAAAATAAAAAACCCAAGTGTCAATAATACCAATCAACGATCAAGATATGCAATGCTAATTATTTAAATCGCAATAATACGGTACCTTAACACGTGCCGTTTTGAAAATGAAAAACCAGCTTGATTCTGGAAAATTTCCACTATTACTGTTGACGTTACTAAAGTTATTATCGAAAAAAATGGACGAGTAATAAATTTGAAGAAAAGGTGCACAGGAAAGTGTCGAATATCACCATTTATAAAGATCGTACCAAACGCGAGGCAACTACTACTCCTCATTCGCATGTAGCACCGGAACTACGTAGTCTTGGAAAAGTAAATAGTTCAACAGGCAACGAACGACTCTGGTTCGAAAGCACGTAAAGCCAGGAAATATCGTGGCGACAACGTCGACAGCTTCACTTGTCGACACAATTGTTCGCGGCTCGAGAGTAAACATCGGACTGGAGTCTGGTCGCCGAGCTGGGCCATGTTTTACTGGCTGTGACTGCGGTGTCGGCGTCGATCCTTAGGCCGAGCTCACAACGGTACGGCATGGGTCTCTCATTGATGTTCAAGAGTAGACTTGTGTACGTTGATTCTTACCTTTACTTTTTTTATTAAAAACTTGCTATTTAGTACATTAGTCGATTCAACGTTCATACACGCACTTAAAACCATGTGATAAGTTTTTTCTTATTTTCAATTGATCGGATTTTACGGGCACCTGAAAACTAATATTTTAAATATCTCTTACCATAAAATTTGAATTAAGTATTAAAATTATAAAACACTTTTACTTTCAATTTTTATTATTGTATATACAAAAATATATATATTTCATGAGTGCAATTATTGTAATGGTAATTATAATCGCTACGTGACACACAAAAAGGATTAATTTTATTGTTAAAGGTTAAAGTACGTTTTGAATTATAATTATAAATTAGTTTATTTTCCGTGATTTAAATTTTTTTTAATTTGTATTTTAATTTTCTCAAAACACAGATGATTTCTATGTGGGAGTTTTTAATTAAAATATAAAAAAACCATTTTGACTTTCATAAACAGTTAAGATGATTACAAAAAATTATTAAAATATGATAAGCTGATTAATAAATAAATGAGTAAATAAAACTTTTAAATATATTTTTAAGATTTAACTGTATTAATAGGTTTCAAATAATTTAATTAATTTATTAACTTATTTAACAAAAATGTAATAATAATACTAATTTTTATGAGTTTTCTTTATTTTTATAAAAATATCATTGATTTAACCTTCAATAAGAACATAAATTATTTAAGCTATAAGACGTGAGTATTATACCACGAAAAGATTTTTAGATTCTTTGAAATCAAGATTAGATAGCTTTATTTTTTAACCTGGTTATTAATAACATATGAGCGGTAAAGTCATCTCTTATATAAAAGTTTTTTAATGTCAAAGATAAATATTTAAATGAATATGAATATAATAAGTCATTAGTTTAGACTTTAATGTTGACGATAAAAGATATTATTTAAGGAAGTAACTAATCATTGTAATGCATCTAGTAAGTGCAATAATTGCATTAATGATAAATTTTTGATATTAAAAAAAATACGATTTCTTTCAGAGCATTTAAGTATATTATATATAATATACAATTTCATTTATTAATTTTAGAAAATATATTACATCTACATATGGATATAGTACATTGATGAATAAATGACCTTCCCAATTTCCAAAACCAATAAGAAATAAACAGCGCGTGATAAAACATAGTTTTGATTATTAATCAACTAAAGAAAATTACTACTTAATAATTATATATAATATAATATTCAGAAATAATTAGAAATTCGGTATTAACTGTTATTAAACCAGTGTTGACAATTTAAAAAATGTTAAATGTTATAATCAATAATAATTTACTTATGCATTATTTAATTTCTGAAAAACTATTTTAATTATTTATGTTGAACTTTTGTAAAGAATATTATTGAATATTTAAAATTTAAAAAAAAGATTTAAGACTCAAATGTTAATACAATTGTCTACCTTTTTCAAAATCAATTATTTTTCTGAATAAAAATATTGTTTATATTCTGCATTAATTATTCTCAAATCAAGTTTTTATTTATCATATTTAATGTTTAAACTCTGAAAAAATATATATAAACGATAAAAGAGTTGATAATATAAATCGTACTAATGAGTGTGAAATACACCTAAGCCGAAAATTCGTACCAAGAAACACTTTTTCATTACCGACTCTAGCTTTTTCTACCTTAATGTCTATACTTTCACATTTATATATTTTGTTTGTTTCTGTTTCTTCGTGTCTTTTAACCTCTTCGTTCTTTATATCTAATATCTTATTTCTAACTTCTTCTTTGCATGCATTTATCTCTTATTTTCTGATTTTTTATTTTATTTTTTGTTTACGCCTTACTTAATCTTTTTCTTTCTTGTACCTTTTTCTTTTACTTATATTTTAGAATACTTTTATTTACCTTTTAGTCATATACTTTATTCTCTTACATAATTTTTTTATTTCTTTTGCTTCGATTTCTACTTTTTATGGGTTTGTAAATCCATTAAATGTCAATAACTTTTATTATTGAAAAGAAAATTATAATATTTTAATGAAATACCTAAACATGAAGATTCAATTTATTATTTTATTTTTGTTCATATTTCAATTGTAATATTTATATTTTTCATTTTATTATTTAAATTCACGTTTTATCATTTTTTATTATTATAATTTGATATGTTCAAACATTATTAATCATTTTTTATATGAATTTTTATTTTCTCTTTTTATTATTTTTTAATTAAATCCTTTTATTTTTTTTATTTACGTCTTTACTTTAATACTCTCTCCTTATCTTATTTTTCTTCTCATTTCTTTAAACCCTCTTATTCTTTCATTATCAAGATCTATCATTTCATCCATATCTCTTTTGAAAAATCATCTCCTTTATATAAAATAAAGCTTAAGAAAAAATTATAAATGATAACTTTTTTAAAAATTTGAAACAATTAAAATTATTGACAATAAATTATTCTTTAATATCGATTATAAAATAGACATATATATTATACAATGAAACTTATTAATTATTAAACAAATTTCTATATTATTAAAGTATTTTAAACTTTAGCTATGTATAACTTTATTTATCAATTATTTTTTAAATAATAAAAACAAAATTACATAAAATATGATAAAAATACAAGCCAATAACAATTTTTTATCACGTTCCATATTCAGTAGAAAACTTAAATTTTATATAAGTTTTCTCTTTCCTGATTTTGTATTACTCGACCTGAAATGACATAAAAATTTATTGCAAATTAAATGGATATTTGAATACTCAATCCATGTTTTTTTACACATTTATTTACATTTGAATAGTGGTGGTACGTTAGTTTTTAGTCAACGTAATCGATTAATCTCAAGTGAACCCATCGTTTTCGGATGCATCGTAACGAGATTACGTCATAAAAAAATTTCAACAACAAAGTCATCGATTAATTAGTCATAAAAAATATTCTTATCTGTAGTTTATTGTAATATTATAAAGCAGATTATTGCAAATCAGGCCAATTTTGCAAATACTGAATAAATGATATAGTTTTTTTGTATATACGCGGCTGGCAATTCACACATTCAGTCTAGCATAACTTGCGGAATATTTCGTCCTTAATGATATGTGAAAGCCTAAATATGTTGTATCCATCGAATCTGGACGCTGTTTTATATTTGAGTTCGAGCGTAGAGTCCTAACTCCGAAGAAAGTCGAGGACTTGCACAACGAAAAAAAAGTGGAAGGGATCTGGCCCTTCGAATCCACCACTTTATCCATCGTTCTTACCGACGGAGAGAAACGTTTACATGCGTCAGAGTCCAAAGGCTGCTTAGAGCATTCCAAGAAGCGCTTTATGAATTTTCATGTCAAAGATTTACTTAACTATATTGACGTTAATTATAAGTTTACAAAAAAGTTAAATATTGATATAATTTAATACTAGAATTGAAAACTGGTATATCAGAACATTTACTTGCTTTAAATAATTACATAGTTTTTATTACACGCTTAATGTTGATATTTAAATTTTCTATTATTAACGTCAATACTAATGGGAAAAACAGGTGCAAATCACCGATGTAAATTTGAGTGATAAATTGTATATTGCATTGATTTAATTAAATTTAAGACAAGGCGTTATAGGTATTATTATCGAATGTCATTACATCAACTTATTACATCATAAAATTAAAAGCATATGCATAACTTAGAAACTTTAACGGTACATCATTATTACATTACATAATTTTAATATTGAAAGCGCTCGGATTATGTTAAAATATAACAGCGAATAATCGTAACTTTTCTAACTTTAAGTTACAATTTTTTTTAAATAAAATAACCCTAATTATAAATAAAATAAAAATTACTAAGTCATATTTTTGATCTTGAAAAATTAGGGCGTAAGAAGATGAAGAATCGCTACATGGAACTACTGGTTATAAAATTGATACAAGATGATCTATGCAATGCAAGCTTCAAATTACGAAAATGTTGACACGCATTAACGGGTCACTAATACTTTTCCTTTAAAACCTTTTTTATTCGAGTTATAGCTTTTTAAAGTTAGAAGCCCTTTAGACAGTCTAATGTTTAATTGTAGTTCGACTGGGCGCTTCCTTGCTTGTCCGACACCGCGAACCTTTGCGCAAGTATTCAAATGTAGGTGGTCGGATAAAAAAAAGAAAGAAGGCTCACCTCGTTGCTGTCAGAGGTAGGCCCGTCGGCACCAAGTCTGCTGCAAATCAGGATCGGGTTCACTGCTCTGTTCGGGCTCGCGACTGGAACTGGTCGACAGGTCGGAGTGACAATCGCCAACTCCCAACGCAGAATCGTTCGTTCGTTGCTGCTGGCGCTAGCGCTGCTTCCTGGTGGAAAAAACAGAGGATCCACTAGGTTTCAAGGGTTGAACAAGTGCATCGAGCACTCCACCACCAAAACTGGAAAATTTGCCCTTTCTTTTAAAAACGGCTTCCTTTTCAATAATCGAATTTCCGGGCTATAAATCGATCTAACGAGATCAGTTTTTCTTAGCCAGTTTGCACTTCTTGTATTCAATGCATAATAATATAGATTCCGTTACATGGGAGAGCTTTTTTAAAATCAAATATGAAACTTATTTATAAACTACTGAATACTCAAAAGTTACTACGCAAAGATTATTTTTCCATAAATTTATAGACTAAGTTAACTTGAGACAATATATGACTATAGATATTTTCAATTATTCACTTCTTAAATCTTAAACCCTAAAAAATGAACAAAAACAAAATTTGCATGTTTTAATCTCGTAAATTGAAGGAGCTATGTAAGATTTCGAAAGTCTAATTTTATATTTATATTAAACTATAAAACTTCATGATACTATTTAATAGTTGAAAATATTTCGATATAGTATCTGTATGCAATTTTTAACTGTAAATAAATTTAACTTGTAATATTTCAAATCATTTTAATTTACTAAAGCTAAATTTATAATATTCAAGAAGTTTTCCTTCTTAAATCAATACTTATTCAATTAGAACAGTATTTTTGAGTAACATTTTTAAAATGATAGTAATTTATAAAAATAAAATTAAGTTCATTGACTAAAAGATTTCATAAAAGTTTTTTTTTTAATTTATTGAAACAGTTAATTTAACTAATAAAATTAATTTAAATCTACTCAACAACATTTTTTTATTAATGTCCTAGAAAAGAATTCATATAGACTGTCATGAATTTATTTTACCTGCCTAAATATTTAATAATATTCAAAACAGTATTGTATTATTTCTCTAAGATAAGTTGAAAAATATTGAAATATTATAAATGTATGATTTTTCAAACAATATGAATGAAATTTGTTCTAAATATTTTCAACCTTTTTTATACACTTATAAAATCACTATATACTTCAAAAATTATTTCATAGTTATTTATTAATACTTACTCAAGTTTTGAAGTACATTTTAAATAAAAGAATTACATTAATGTTTTTTTTAACCTATAATTTTGTTTAGAGAAACCTAATAATTATTCAATAAATTAATTTTTAAGTTAAGAATTTATACAAAATAATATTAAATTATTATTAATATAAAATTATCACCTCGAAAAACATTTTTAAAAGTCACTAATGTTTGTATTTCTTTAACAATTTTATTTTTCTGTAAAAAATCCTCTTGCAAATTATGGTCGAATTAATTCTGATAAAAAAGTTTGCCTTAATAAAAATAAGAGATATTTTTACGTCAGTCATTGAAAAACAAAATATCGATAGCATTGATGTCATCGAGAGTAAGCCTTAAGCATCTTTCAATGTAAAAGAATTTGGGTTTCTCAAGGCGAAAGTAATAACGTTTGGTCCTCACCTCAAAAATTCGGGATCGCTGAAACACTTTTCGAAGCTTGAGATCCGACATAAACCGATGGGTGTTCTGAGTGTCGATTTTGAGGGATTCAATATTGTCGTCGCGAGACTAGTCTTGCTCTCCTCTTCACAGTTCAGCTTCCGTAATTTCGAAATTCCGAATGTCGCGACTGATGTTCCGCCGTTAGTTAATAAGCGGGTCTCGCCCACGTTATACATCATCGACGTCGACTTGTTGAATCTGTTGAAAAGAAGCGCTTGCTTTGAGTTGATTTTATAATTAGTCAAAGATTGTCGGAATATATGTTTAGCAATTCTTATTTGTGCAAACATTGTCGGTTTGATAAGCACGCAGTTCGAAAGTGTCGATTAATTTTTTCATAGAAACTTACGAGTTTCATAAAAAGAACAGTGATTATGCATAATTGATTAATATTTCGGATCATTATTCTTTTTTGCAACTAATATCGTATATCATGCTTTTAATATTCATGAAAAATATTTTAATTTTCTAAATATTTAATTTATTTTAAAAACAAATATTCATGAGACCTGCAGTTTACCAAACACTAGGTAAATTTAATATTGCTTTTTTTATTTATAAAATGTACATTTTAGAAGTTTTATTTACTTACTTTTATAGTACTCATAAATGATATATTAGAATTACATGTTATTTCATATAAAATTAAAATATAAAATGATTGTTCATGTTCAATTATATTTTTTCTTTAGAAAGCATGGTTTTTTAATAAGTAATAAAAAACAATAATTTATTCAATACCAAATTTTATATTTTTTGTTATTAACGTCTTTGAAATTGATTTTAAGGATATCTAAGAGAATAAAAATTTGTTATTCAAAATATTAAGTATCTTATCATATAAATTTTACGTTTACTTATTTTTAAATAAATAAAATTTTCAATTCTTTTCTACTCAAATAAAGATTAATATTATTCCTGAAAGCCTATTTTTTAGATATTGCCAATATATATTTTAATGAAATTAAAATAAATAATTAGATAAACTGTTCGACTAATCATTTTCATTTTCGGCTATAAAATATTATTATATTAATAACTATTGATAGAATTATACTAGACAATTTGAAGTAATTTTCATCATTTAGCTAAAATTCAGTTTCTGGGTGAAATTCTACGAGTTGGCAAATATAATTGTTAAAATTAATTTTGTAATATCGATCGAATAAAGTAGCATGAAATTGATTTAAATAAAAGAATACTTTAGCTATAACTGGGGTGATGAGCTATTACGCTACTCTTGAAAGTTCGTATAGATAATTATCGGCCGCTGTGAACTACAAACAATTTTCTTTCCTAGACTGATTAGCAATATTTTTACTAAAGCTAAGTAATATGTAATAGGAAAAGCATTTTCTGTAAAGGTTAAATAATAATTTTATACAATGTATCGTAGTCGAATAAGGATTAGTCATCGGTATCATTATTCGTAAATGATTCTTTCTGCTCAATTGCCGTAGACTAGTTTTATTGATAAAAATTACAGTTCTTATTAATTTGGTGACTATTATCAGCACTTATTTTTGAACTATCAAACAAATATTTCATGAAAAGTCCCAAGTATAAATATAATATATATGTGATACGCATACTTTTTAATAGATAAAACTTTTAATTACATAATAAAAACTAACATTATTAATTAAAAAAATTGTTTTTATTCACTTATTTAATATAATATTTATACTGAATTGAAAACATTTATATTTTTAAATTATAAAATAAAAAAGAAAATATTTTAAAGTTATGATACATACTTTATCTTTATTTTAAAAACTTGTTTAAGTAAATCATAACAGTATTTTATATTAATATTTATCCTCGAAAAAAATATTTTTTCTAGTATAAAATTTTGAATTATATATCTTCAATATAGTATCTTGATATTCTTTTTTTTAAAACTATAATTATTAATTAACAAGTAATAATAGAAAATAAAGTAAAGAGTATTTGGTATTTGGATTTATACATAATATCACATATAATTATAATACTGAAAATTTAATTTACTGAGTTAATTGTAACATAAAAATTCCAATTTTTTTAGTACAAGAATATATTTCTTGAATTAACAAATCAACTTATTATAAAATAGTTCTTAATATATAATGGTCATTTTCATCTTCGTTTAATGTTGTTAAAAAATTTTTAAAATATTCATATTTAAAGTTTATTAAAAGCTTACAAATAAAATCTTTAATTTAAAAAAATTCCTTCCACTTTTTCTGAACTTCATTAATTTAAATATTCAATCACTTGATATATGTTATTTTTAAATAATACCAGTTATCAAATTAATATCAGTTATACAAATAAATCATGTTAATATAAACTAAATAATTGTCTAATTAATTCTTTATAGATCCATAAATTACAATAAAAAATATATTCTTACTAATTTTATTTATTTTATTTCTATACGTTCCTCAAAAAAAGATTTATAATAATAAATATTTAAATTATGAAGCAATATTATAAGAATTAAATTTTCTTAAAATAACATGATACACATGCGATATTATTTTACTGAAAGTAACATCTAATAAAAATAATTTAAAAAAATAACATTAAAATAATTATGTTTTATACATTAAATAATCGGTTTTACTCATAAAAAATTTTACCTTATAGTCACAGTTTTAATTAACTAGTTACTAAAAAAATTTTTTTAGTGTTAATTTATTAATATTTATATATATTTTTTTTTTATTTGAAAATACAATTAAATACAAAAAAATTAAATTGTTTGAAATTTTATACAAAAATTAAATAAAATTTTAATTTTAATTATAAATATTGTAATTTTTAATTATAATTTATTATAAATTTTATTACTGTTATTGTATTTTATAATTTATATATCCAACTTTAATATTATATTTGACTATAAATTGAAATCTAATAAATATTTCATTAAAAATGGCTAAAATATAATATAAAAAAAGAAATAAAATGGTTGATCCGCCTGCGTGATAACATCTTTTATTTTCAGCAGGAAAAAAGTCATTCATGTTTTATGTAATATTTTATTTCTCTGTTCACATAAATAATTTTAAAAAATATTTAAAATAATATCGAGTTTTCATACAATTTGGAATTCATACATTTGTTCATATAATAATAGTTAAATCTTCAAGTGTAGTATTTTATATTTTTTTATAAATTTACATATTTTATTATTTAAATTTATATTTTTCTAGTACAAATATAAGCGTAATGATTCAAATTAAATTTGTAATAATTCAAAATTATAAATGTGAAACACATTTTTCATAATGTTAATAACAAATAATTAAATATTCTAAAATAAAACTATGGATAATTTTTAATGCTTGTTAAAATAAATATTTCCTTATATTAAATTTTTTAATTTTTAAAGTAATGTGATCAAAACTTTATAAATTTAATTAATTCATAATTTAATAATATTATGTCTTTTGTAATGAAATTATTTCATGCTACAAACATTATTTTTTAAGAAGTTCAGCATATAATATTTAATTATGAACAAAAATAATCTATTAATAAAAAAATTCAGTAAATATCATTTGATTATCAAATTCTTCTATTTTTAGAATTTTTAGATCACTTTAAATAGTATATTATTTATATCAGAATCAGAATTACACATTTTTAATATGTTTTAAGTCTTTGAATAAATTAACATTCTATTAAATGTTAAAAGAAATAGCTTGAGTTATTAAGCTATACAAAATATTACTGTTCACACACAACAAAATGAATATTGAATTATAAAATATCAGCCTAAATAATCATTAACGATAATCATCTATCAAACTAATTTCTAATTTTGACGAAAAGCGTTTAAACAATTTTTTATATTTATATCCAGAAACGGTACACCTATGAGAGATTAATATTCAGAAATTAAGTCTTTGCATTCTTTTTTTTTTGTTCTTCATTCATTAATTCAAGGTGGTAAAGAAAGATATCATAAAAGAATACATATACACGAATCCACGTGCAACGTGATTTAAGTAGAATGTAAATGAAAATGTACTGGTTTTAATTCATCAGATTAAACTTTTGCAATTAAAAATTTTTTGTTTCAAATTTTCTTAAATTATTTTGCTTATAATATTTTTATACTCTTGTATATAAGATTCTTATGAATGTTCTTTTTCTAGCACAAAATGTTTGAAAAAAGCAATATTAAAACACATGCTTTAAAACCATTGGACTTACTTTTCAAAGAGTTATTAATGAATCAGGCTTACCTATCAAAACTATTACTAAGGAACCCAAGGATTGATTTCAATTTAAAGCTATAGTCTCTTATTCATAATTCACAGCGGATGCAAATCAATTGAAATGTGTCAAGGCAAGGCAAAGATGTCCACATTGGATACTTCTTAGAAGTTCTATCGCTGCCTCTTTTAGAACGAGATGAACACTAGAGGACGAGCTGAGGTGGTTACGTCAATTATGGCGATTATGGCGATTACGAAATACGTCATAAAAAATCGTACACGAAATTATCGCGCGTACGCAAATTGCTAACTGCAGTTCGCGACTAACTCCGATCATATACCTCGTGCGCATTTAGCGCCCTCCCACGGGTCATTATACGATCTTTAAGGTTGCTTTTATATGGCGCTCCCAAACAAATGTCCCACGTTCTTATCTTTCTTCCTGCTTGTTGCTTGGCCTTTCAAAGCTTCCCTTCTTTTTTCTTATAGTCGCATCATGTTAGCCCTTATACGCTCTATCTGGCTCGTTTGTTGATCGCGTATACGTGCTTTAGAAATTAGATTTACGCTTCAGTATAAATTTTGCAATACAATCATCACTTGTTACAATTACCTTTTAAAAATAAATAGAAAAACAAATCTAAAACAATAATAAGCAAAGAAAATAATTAAAAATTCTTACTGAAAATTCTTTAAATTTTCGTTAACTTTAAGAATAATATTGTAAAAACCTATCTTTTTATAGATTGAATGAAATATTGTTAATTAAATGACACACAATTTCTAAGAATTTCATAGTTATAAATAAAAATAGCGCAATCCCTTAATTAATTCCCTTGATTACTTCTTTCAGGAGCTTTATTATCCTCATTTGATATTTTTTAGCAACAATATTATCGAAATTGCTCATGATTTATCTTAATTTTCTCCAAAATATGCTTGAGTGAATGATAAAAGATTAAATTTTCTATTTTATACTTCAAAAGAAAATAAATTTTTAATAATCAATCTCTCTTCTTTTACTATCTGAAAATATTTATTTGTTACGCTCAATCTAGAATTCTTTAATTAATTATTTATTTAGTCTATAAATATTAAATTATGTTTCTCCTTATATTTTGATAGATGAATTATCTTTTATTCTTTTTTTTATTGTTTTCTTTATTAATATACCGTGCCCAAATACGAAATCTATCTACAATTCTGTCAATTTTCAATAAGTTTTGAAATCTAAAAAATTAAAATTCTGTTTATCAATTATCTATATAAATGTCACTAAACTTTAAAGTTAAAACTAAAAACTTGATAAATCAAAAAAATTTTAATATCAATAAAAGTATCGGGAGATATTTTATGCAATACATATAACCCTATTGCATTCTGAATAATTTTACTATAATTTTACAACGATTCGACCTGAATACTGGAATGTTAAATTATATTTTTTAGAATACGTAAAATAATATACGTTATTTAAAAAAATTTTATCAATATTTAAGAAATTAATAATAATATATAACCAAACTATAAAAAATGCCTGGTTTATTTTACAAAATTGTTTATTATTTAATATTTTTACTTCAATATAAAAAAATTAAGATTTTCAGCAAAGTCCTTAAATAAATTACATGAATATATATTATCAGATAAAAATAAAATATACTTTATTTTAGATTGTTATTTTAAATATAGAAGATGAAATATATCTCAAAATTTACAAGATGAATAATTTAATTCAGACCTTACGCGTAGAATTTTCCCTTTCTTTTACAAATAATAGAACGATATTGTGAACTTTTATTTTAAATTCTTTATGGAATTTAAAAACATAAAATAAATATATTGATTATATTGCAAAATAAGAATCAATTTCAATTTCACTTAGAAATAAATCAGCTCATTTAGCAGCTTAATTGCCTTCCTTAAAAAAATCAAAATAATAGAAATGAATTGCATGATTTTTTTATTACTATTGTTTAAAAATTTGAAATACCATATTAGTTACAAATATATATAACAATTAATTATGTACAATGCATAAAACTAGCATATTATGAACACGATAATGTTTGTTATTTATTATACTCTAGATTTTTATCGATAAGTATTTAGATATCAATAAACAATACCGAAAAATAATCGAAAAAGGCAAAAATTGAGAATAACGCTGCGTTGCCTACGAGGAAACGAGAGCTGCACACAAGATGAATTTTACGAGTAACTTCAGTTACACTGTGAGAACTTTCAAGGCTTGTAAAAACATAGATCACGCTCTTTGCACTAGTGTACAAATGCCACTATTTGTTGTTGAAACCTTGTTACTACTAAAACTAAGTTTAACAATAAGAAAAAAAGGAATACAAAAAATTATGAGTTTTTTCTCATTTAATAGAAAAAATAAAAAATTGGTGAAAATATCATAAATATAATGAAGAATATAATAAAAAATGACATCACAGTCAAAATAAACAAATCTTCCTATGGAATGTAAGTAATTATTTAAAAATGAAATTTTTATAATTTAGTAAATTAAATATGTAAGTATTAATAGCATCACATCAAAAATTCTGTAAGAAGTATATTAGGGGATTAATTAAAATGAATGTTTTGTTTATTGTAGATTAAAATCATTTAGTAATAACAATAGATAAAAATAATTTTATATAAAAAACAAAAATTTATAATCTTGTTTAAATATATTTCTGTATTTAAAATCTGTAATACAAATTTCAAATATTTCTATTCTAATTTAAATAGATAAAGTATTATTCTGCTAAATGTTTTACTGAAATATCTCCCAAATAGAAACTTTTCTTTCGTTATTCATTGCTTTAAAATTTTTTCTAAATTATTTTTGATAGAGAACTTTGTTTATTTATTCTATACTTCAAGGTATTTATACTATGCTTGACTATAAACATAAACCATCTTCGTATAAAGAAAGTACTGTTATGAAAATTAAGCAACCTTTGTCTTAATTATTCAATTAATCAAAAGTAATAATTATCAAAGATCTAGAGTAGCATTATTACTTATTACTATTATTAGCGTGTTAATTTTAATGATACGATTGTGTATAAATATCTTAATAATAATAATATATTCATCTAATTAATCCATCATAAATCGATAAAATTCCGAAACATAACAAGTAGAAAAAGTATTAGTACTTGCACAGGAAAATTTTAAATGCAGAAAGTTTTTTTAATATCTTAAATTTTGTACTGCACTATTAATAATTAATGATTTATATTCTTATAACTTTATAATTTATTATTTATCATTTCATAATATTATTGTATCTCAAAGATTATTAGACTGAAAGTTTTCAATAACCTATGACATATTTTTGGACTAAATTCTCTTGAAGTATCCTATTTCAGGTTTCATTTTAGTACTCTAAAGAATTTTAATTTATTTATAACAATTTATAGCAATTGATAAACTGGGCTACAGTTATTACAAAATAAATAATTACTTTAGTTCACAGTTGAAGCTGCACTCCTTTTGAAAGTAGGCAGAATTTCTTTACTATTAAAGTTATCTTTGTTACTAAAAGTAATCATTTATAAATATTTTTGGGGATTTACTAATAATGGTAACAAAAGTCAAATTTTTTGTAATATATTTCATGAAGTTAGTTGAAATTTTATCTGAATTATTCAATAAGCTTAAAGCGTAAAATTTTAATTAGTTGAAAGAAAAGCGTGCGTAGTAAGAAATTTAATGATAACAACAATCTAATAAGAAATTAAAAATTGATAGATTTAGAAAGATTGTTAGATAGATGGGAGATAAAATAAATGCCTGCAGATTTGAATATATAAATGTAAAATTCATTTTATTTGATAAAATTTCCAATATTAATTTTTTCTAGACAACTGTATGTTATTAAAACTAATATTACATTATGCATCAAAATAACCAAGCTTCTTAATGTTACTAAAAAGTCACTTGATATTAAATTAATATTAATAATAGTTTTCTTGGTTTAGAAAATTATTATCTAATTTAATTCATTTTCAATAAAGCCATTATTTAAACTACTTATTTAACTAATTTTTTAGGATTTTTTCATAGATATCTCCATGCAATTTAATCTAGTAGTTATAAAAGTATTTCTTAAATAATATACTAGAAAATGTTTATTTCCAGCTTAATATTAAAAGAGGTTTTTTATTTTTATTTTTATTTACATATTATAATATATATATATATATATTATAAATTTCATATTTGATTGTATACTCATAAAAATTGTAACATTTGTGCGGTAACATATATTTTTTAAATCAATATTATCAAAATATCGAGAATATAATAGTCATATTTAAAAATAAATTTTCAAAATGTATTACATTTAAATATATTTAAATTCATTGATATGTTCACTTCGCATTTAAATTAATAAAATTTGTAATCATTTTTAGAACTTATATAAAGGTTTGACACAAATGAATTATTCAAAAAATAATGTAGTACCTATAATTATTTATAGAAAATAATATTTTTATAGTTTAAATTACCATTAGGTTTGTTTATTACAATATTAAAATTTTCAAGATTTTATGATTTTTAATTTATTTATTATCGTAAAATGATTCTTGAATTAAAAAATAACGTAGTAAAATAAAAAATAATTTAAATAAAACATGTTAAATTTCTGCCTCTTCAAATATTATAATAAGAACTTTACATTAAAAGAAATTTGTATATAAGATAGAAAAAATAAATAAGGATCGTGTTTAAAAATGGTAATAATTGTATTGGATGGTATAACAAAAACTAAGAAAAGGAAGAATGTAGTAAAACGTGTGAGAAAATCTTTAATGCGTGGATTAATTGAAGAATAGAACAATATACACTAGTGGGAGTAAAATCGAGCAATAAGAAATTCGAGAAATGTATGTTATTTGAGATTCACGCGAATAGCCAGGATTATATAATTAAAAACATTGAGCCGGTAATTCATCAGCTGTGCAGGAACACAGAACATAGAGGAAATATCAAACAGCACGTATATCTTTGTATAGAGGATCAATAAAAAAGCTAAAGAATTTCCTCTATTCTCAGCAGTGTCCTGAAATAAAGGAATACAAGTACGTATAATCTGTGCATTCTCCACTCGACGCGCTTTGAGTGCCTCTTTTACGCTTCTTCCCTCGTGTTTATTTATTTTTCCACATCCCTATTGCACAAAAGAAGAAATCCTCCTTCGGTATTATTAGTCCTAGACTCCCAAGACTACGATGCTTAGCGTTGCAACTTGTCTTTGGCAGAAGTCGTCAATGGGGATCAATCGTGAAGTGCCTGGTTTCGGAAAATTTGCTAGAGGAAATAACTCGATGATTGTTCCCTCGAAAATGAAATCTGAACGTGAATATATGTTTCAACCAGCCATTTCCTAAATCACTCTCGGTCGGACGACGGAACCGAAACTAACGCTTCGTTTTTTTTTATTTCTATATTTGTCATAATACGTAAACATGATTATCAGATTGAAGCTAGCTTATAGCTAACGACGTGTATATTGTATAAGTTTTTATTAATAGAATAAGATTTTATTATTAGATCTAGTATTAATAGAAAGTTATTAGAAAATTTACTTTTCGTTATAATATGTATAAATGGATTTCATTTTTAATGTCTAAAACACAAAAATAGTTGTTTTTAAAATACTATCAATTAAAAATATTATGATAATTTCATGGATATGATACTTTTATACCTAAACTTTGCATTTTTCACAAATGCTTTATTAGTGTTTATATAATGCGAAAACTTTATATTTCGATTTTTTAAAGCATTTGATAAAGCATTATATAATTAAAAGAGATTATGACTTACGTTTGACGTAATTTAAGTATACATGTAAACTTGTTTGAGCTTAATTAAAATGATCTGAAAATGCGTGTAAAAATTAAAATTGTATTTAATTATCTATGTAGATCTATGTAGATCTATGTAGCTTATGATACTTTTATAGTAAATTATAGTTTATGAAATCGATAATTTAATAGGCATTTTAGAATAAAAGATAATTTAATATTAGAATGTAAATAAGAAAACGTTACTTGAAAAAGAAATATGCATTCATAGTCGAGTGTAGTTTAACTTCGTAAAAAATTAATGTATAATACAAATTTTATATTTTAATAAATAATTGTCAATAATATAATTTTTAAATCATTTGCTTAATCATATAATTAAAATAATGCCAAATAGAAAATTTATTATTAGTAATATTATGTATTTTCTACCAAATAATTAAATTCTTAATAATGTAATCAAAGTTATTAAATCTATCTAAATTAATATTCTTATTAAACTATTATTAAAAGTATAGCCTAGTATAATTTTAATGTGATTTTAATTGTTTATATAAAATTAATTTTTATACTTATTGTAAGATGTCTGATTTTTTTATTATAATAAAAAATTTTAATAAAACGATTAAATCAATTTTGTTGATTTTATTTATCAGATTTTGTATAGTAACAATTGAATCGATCAATTTTCATTAGTAGAACTTCTTTTTATAATATCCATGAATTAAATATATTTATTTTTCCTTAAATATCGAATTTTATAGAACAAATTCTAAGCTTAAAAAGAAATAGATAACTAAATATACTAATTTATAAAATTCTTATATATTTTATTATTAGAATAAACCCATAATACTTTTTTTATTTATATTATATTAAATATTTTTTATACACATTTTTTCTTTATTCAAATCATTTTTTTTATCTTCATTTTTGTCAATAAATGTTCTTAAAGTTTTTTAAGAAAAATTAAAAATGTTTTTAGCAATTTTCAGATAAATTTTAGTCTCGGGCATGATTCGTTCAAAAACAAAACTTCATATAGTTAGGTTTAATTAATTAATTGATTATGTAATTAAAAATAAATAAATATAAATAGTTAAAACTTGTAATATGTATAGTTAATATTAAATTTAATATTTTGCCTAAATTTTCATTTGAATTTTCCGCCTTCGTTGTATTAATCTGACATTGGCGTTAATTCGTTTGATTTATATTTAAATGTTGGATTATCGATTGGAGTTGTCGATTATTGCACATTTGTGCCGAATTTCAAGTGATAGTTGTATTTGCGGGCCTTTAACTTTCCACTCTCTCGACGAATCTTTAACCCCTTTATCTCGTCGACTACGTTCGGCGTCAAAAAAAATTATCCATCTCCGAAAGTCCAGGATGCAGGCGAACTTATGGAACTTAATGGCTACGTCCATGAAGGTAAAACGAACTCTTCTTACAACCACTGATGAGCGCGCAAGAATAGTCCAAATAGATATTTTTTTAATAGTCTCCTTCGGAAACTTTGAAGGACAGTCCCATAAACGTGAGGTTGTATTCCTAATTATTAAAGCACTTTTCGCCGCCGTTTCAATTTGTCACTTCAATTTTATGAAACTCATAAGATAAATACTAGTTTTTATAAACGTCGACAGTTTTCAAAAGCTTTGTTACAAAAGTCATGGCATTGGTTATGTCATTTTTTTAGAACGTAGACTTCTGCTTCCGAAATTTTTTGTGCGACTCATTTTTCATTACTGTTGCATTAGTTATATCGACAATTTTCTTTGCATAATTCAAAAATACAGTCTTTACTAAAAATAACTTTTATTAAAATTAATTAACTGAAAGTTTATATTAATTTGTTTATTATATAGAATTATTTAATGAACAATTTTATGCTTAAAATAAAAATAAAAATATATTTATTTTAAATTTGAAGATATCTTTCCAAATTTATTTTATTTTCTATTTTTAAAAAAATTTACTGTTTTGATATTATAAATTTAATATTATATGAATAATTAAAAACAAATTGTAATTATTTATTATATTTTTTGTAAATGTGATAAATAAGAAAAATGTTATAATATATTTATTTTTAATAATATTTTTATACTTAAATTAATTAATAATATTTGCTCATAGTCTTAGAAATAATAGAAAGTATACTTACTTTATTTTTTAAGATCAGATAATAATAAATTAATTAAAAGTTAAAAATCCATTAGACTGTATTTACTTTATATTGTTTTTATAAATATATTTTACATGATTGATGACGAATTTAATTTTAATTAAAGACTATTGGTTATTTAATATTATATTGAATGTATAATATTTAATTTTAAAAATATTTTATAAATTCAAAATCTTAAAATTATAATTAAAATATAGTATTTACAGATTATTCAAATTTAATGCATCGTATTATAAAAAATTCATATATAAACTTATTTTTTTACTTAATCTTATATGTGTATCTTTTTTAAATAATTATAATAATAAAATAATATTTTTAAAAAATAAAAACTAAAATTCATACTGTATTTTAATTAGAATTTATTACATTTATTTTAAACATAAGCTGATAGCTAAATAATTGTATAAATTAAAATATATCACTATATTACATATTTATTTAATTTATAAATTTTTATTTTACAGCCATCAAAAATAAAACGAGTTATAAATCCGGTACTAACAGCTGTTCAACAGCAAAGATACACGACTAACTTAGATGCCGATATTGTTGTTATTGGTTCTGGTCCTGGTGGTTATGTGGCTGCAATTAAAGCTGCACAATTAGGAATGAAAACAGTATGTATAGAAAAAGATCCCACTCTTGGTGGAACTTGTTTAAATGTCGGATGTATTCCTTCTAAGTCATTGCTTAATAATTCACATTATTATCATATGGCACATAGTGGAAATTTAAAAGATAGAGGAATTGATGGTATGTATACAAATATAAATCTTATTTATTATACAATATTTTCTTATTAAATTTAGTCAGTTTAATTTTTTTTGTAAATTATACATTGTTATTTACAATTTAAAAATTTTTAAAACTTATTTTTTTTTTTCTACAGTATCTGGTGTTCAACTCAATTTATCCAAGCTTATGGAACAAAAAACAAATGTAGTAAAGGCATTGACTGGGGGGATAACAGGATTATTTAAAAAGAATAAAATAGAATTAGTTAAAGGTCATGGAAAAATTACTGGAAATAATCAAGTAACTGCTCTTGGGACAGATGGTTCAATAGTAGCTACAGTTAACACAAAGAATATTCTTATTGCAACAGGTAGTGAAGTTACACCTTTTGCTGGGGTTAGCATTGATGAAAAACAAATTGTTTCATCTACTGGTGCTTTATCCTTAGAATCAGTTCCTAAGAAGTTAATTGTTATTGGTGCTGGTGTTATTGGTTTGGAATTGGGATCAGTGTGGCAAAGGTATAAAAAAATATTAATTTTATTTAATTTAGTAATTTTAATACTGTATTACAAGAATGTTAATATGCACACTTTACAAATATTACCATAATTTGAAAAAGTTTTTTAAATTCTGTGTTCTATTAATGTTATCTAATAATTATTATATTTATATTTTCTTTAAGATTGTTTGTTCACTTTATATATTTATATTTGTAAAAAAAAATAGTACTTATTAACTTTAATTATATTGTATTATATATTTAAATTAATCTTATAATTTCAAGGTTAGGATCAGATGTGACAGCAGTTGAATTCATGAGTACAATTGGTGGAGTAGGAATTGATGGAGAAGTCAGTAAAACTCTTCAGAAGATTCTTACTAAGCAAGGACTTAAATTTAAACTGGGATCAAAAGTAACTGCAGCTTCTAAAAGCAGTGGACAGATTGAAGTATCTCTTGAAGATGCAAAGGATTCAAACAAGAAAGAAAATGTATCATGTGATGTTCTTTTAGTATGTATTGGAAGAAGGCCTTATACTCAAAATCTTGGTTTAGAAGAAATTGGAATAGAAAGAGACGAAAAAGGCAGGATACCAGTTAATAGTAGATTCCAAACTGTAATCCCGAAGTATGTTTTAAACTAATAATTTTTTTTTAATTTTGTTATAATTAAATTATGGTTGATACTTTTAAATTTTAACAGTATTTTTGCTATTGGTGATTGTATTCATGGACCTATGTTGGCACATAAAGCAGAAGATGAAGGAATTGTTACTGTTGAAGGTATTGCTGGAGGTAATTGTTTTAAATAAGTACTTTTATTATTTTCTGTTTTTTCTATTATAATGTTAAATTTGATTATTTATATTTGTTTGATAATAACTTTCTGTCTTTAATACAGGTTCTGTACATATAGACTATAATTGTGTGCCAAGCGTCATTTATACACATCCAGAAGTTGGTTGGGTTGGAAAATCAGAGGAGGATCTTAAAAAAGAGGGTATTGATTTTAAAGTTGGCAAATTTCCATTTATGGCAAATTCAAGAGCAAAAACAAACCTTGAAACTGATGGTTTCGCAAAGGTTTTAGCAGATAAGAATACCGATAAAATTTTAGGTGTACATATAATTGGTCCAGCTGCTGGTGAACTTATTAATGAAGCTGTACTTGCTATGGAGTATGGTGCTAGTGCTGAAGATGTAGCTAGAGTCTGTCATGCTCACCCAGTAAGTATTGTTAATTTTTATGTTAAAATACATTAACTCACAGATGAGTGTAAATATATTGTTGTTAAAATAAATATTAAAAAATAATACAAATATTATGCTATATATTAATGTAATGTATTAAGGTAATGTATTAAGGTAATGTATATAATATATATAATGTATACAAATTTTAAAAAATTTTCAAATATTAAATTATTTCATATTGTTATTCTTAAAATAATATATAAACAAAACTAATTAGTTGTATTTTCAGACCTGTGCCGAAGCTCTCAGAGAAGCTCATTTATCAGCATACTGTGGCAAGCCAATCAACTTCTAGGAAATTACATAATTACAAATTATATTACAAGTCTCAAAAATGCATTGTGTAATATTGAATGCTACACGTTTATACATTTAGTCTACATTATGAGATTTTGTGTAGAGATAATCCGGTGAAGTTGACATCGATATTCATTCATCGTTACCATTGCTCAATCATCACTAACATTAAGGCACAAACGAAATAAAAACAAGAAATGAACATAAATATAACATACTGTAAATAAAATTATCAAATCATCAATTTGAAGAAGGCATACGCCTCTTTTCTAACAGGTTTATCATTGATTTATAAACCTAATATTTATTGAGAATAAATGGGTAACTATTATACCTTACAGGTATATGAAGCTGTAAAAAGTCGACATTAAATTTTTTCTTAATCCTACCTAAAGAACAATTCTTTTTAATAAATTCTGTAATGTCATTGTTTATGATGCTTTCTCTCTTTTAACTCTGTTTTATATAAGTATGGGTGCTATTTGTTAATTATTTCATGAAATAAAATGTAATTTTATTTACATTTAATAATAATGAAAATATTTTATTTTAACTTGAATTCAATTTAAGCTTAATGAAAATAAAAGAAAAAATTAATTTGAAAAAATCACAACTGCATATACACAATAATTTATGTATTATGCTCATTAATAGAAATAAATGTTGAATTTGTGTAAACATTGACAAAATTGATTTGTAAGTAATTAAAAAATAAAAATTTTATTTGTTAAGATTTTTTTAAGAGTTATATATTGATATTAAAATAACATAAATATATAAAAATTGAAAAAATTCTGTCTAATGAATTCTATAATTTAAAATTTAATGATTTATAAAGCTAATTTTAACTTAGAAATAATAAAATTTAATTTGTTTGTTACTTTTTTATTTCACATAATGAATGATATGTTTATAAATGATTAAATCAAATAAACCAATTATATCGGTTTTAATTATAATTTATATTTTATTTATTTGAAGATTCATGACCATTTTAATGCTGTCAAAAGAATTTTAAAGTAAAATGCTTCATAAAAGTAACTTTTTGAATAACAAATGACATTTACGAAATACTTTTATAGAAAATTTTTTATATAAAAAAATTTATAAAAATGTATTTTATACAAGTTTTATATTAATATAAATTGGATATACGAACGTAACGAGAATTGGGTCGGTACAGGTATAACATTGGATTGGAAAAACTCGTAGCTCGGTGATGAAAGGGAGAGTGAACGAGAATGAAAAAAAGCGATTGCGGCCATTGTAGAATCGGTCTGTGGGTTCTCCCGAGTTGAAGGCGCCGTTGCCGATGCGACGTTCGAGATCCGACAACATTGTAGATGGGAAACGCAATACATGCGCGTGTCAACAGCCCACGAAATCCCGGCTGCTAGTAAGTCTCCGGTAGCCCGAGTTCGATGGTTCGTAGTCCTTTAGCAAAAAAGATCGCGGAAGTGGTGTGAAAGCGGTGCGGCGACGATAAGACGACGGTGTGGAACAGTGCTACGGGTCATGTAGCCGAAAAGCGATGTGGACGACCACGAGGACAACCAAGTACGCTGTCGGTGAGTCAAAAGAGCCGGCTGTCAAAGCAGCGAACGTCTGGTACTGGGAGGCGACGCGCTTGATCGACCGAGAGAAAGAGAGAGACGTATTAGTGCAACAACAGTCGAATGTTAATTGAAGAGAAAAAGGGGGAACGAGGATGAAAAGGACAGAGGCATTTAAATCAACACAAGTCGCGAATTTTGCGTGCGCCCGCTATAATTTTATAGGCATCCGCGAAAAGACGCTTATAAATATTGGATGAGGCTCCCTTTTCTTAGAAAATTAGGGGAAGTACGACCGGCCTGATTAGCATCGACCGATTATACCTGAGTGGCTCTGACTTAATTCTTAACTCATGCTTTGAACGCTTGGATATCCAGTATTTGGAATGTCGAAGTAGCATTTACGTTTAACTCGGCGAATCCTGCTTCAAAGGTCGAAAGCTCAAAGGAATCGTATTACGATAGCCAAATCCGTTATAAAAATTTCACTCGTATCTCGAATCAATTTGTCTTTGCGAACATTTATTTATATCGGTCAGATAACGCTATCGCGGGAGCAATAAAAAGAGAACAAACTTTTACAACGCTTTATGCATCGTATTAGAAATGGAATCAACTTTGTGTAATAATATAAACTACTTATACAGTCGTAATACGATCGAATCGTTACGATTAACAATAGTTTCTCCGAGACAAGAAATTTCTAAGGATGATTGTCATTGTTTCTGTTATACGTGTAAAATTTTTTAACATTTCGAGGTGTTAAGTTCGCAAAGTATATTACTTAATTGTCGAAATCATATGTGTAGCCAGATAATTTGTATTTTCTGAAATGAAAGCTCTAGTACAGTTGAAAAATGAAGTAAGTGTTTGCGCTTAAAATTTGTACAAAAAGTATTTTTCGAAACAATAAAAGAATATCGGATAAAGCAATCGTTCAATTTCAATTTTTTTAAATTAAAATTCTATCAGAAAAATAAATGATTTCCGATGCGATCGAAAACTAAGAAGAAATCTTCGAAAATGCCGTGGCGCCGATCGAGTTAACGTGAAAGAAACGCCAAAAAGCATTCGGATGTAAAAACGAGTAGAGCAAGTGTAGGAAGCTTTTGCAAAAATATTTTAAAACAAGGTGGTCGATGTTCCAAGCCCATGGTCGCTTTCGGGGGAGAGGTCGGCTTTAATTTTGGCCTCTGTATCCCCACCCTGGAGCAATAGCGAGGGGCATGTGCGTGTGACTTTACGTTACGACCCATTCAAGCATTGATCGTCTACGAGTAGAGTAATCGCGAGACCTTTTCCCTTCCTTCGTCTCCTTCTATGATAGGGGGCAAATTTCGAGGGTGCAGGTGTGCCTGGGAGCTCGTCTTCCTTTTTCACAACGCCAAGCGCCTATTAGTCTCTTTCAATGTGTCATTTATACAACCTTTACACTTACTCGCCACTTTTTTTTTCCATTACCACTGAATAAAGGTTCAAAATATATAGAAACTTTCTTTTTAATCGATACCCTTGATTATCGCTGAGATTTTATTATTAAGGAATATGCGTGAATTTGCATTCAATATTATAAATTGTAAGCCATACCTTTATTTACGGTAAAACTGTGAATTTTATCTGCGTAAAACATACATTATTTTATAACATTCTTTTAATGTATACTCTACATTTTGTTATATTTTTGCGTTTTTTCAATAATTTATTTGATAAACTTATAAAATAAATTTTAAAGTTCCATCCTTTTATTTAAAATTTCAATAACTGTATAAATATTAGCATCGTATTTCATTACAATTAATTATGTTTTACCGTATACGAATTTATAAATAGCTTTGCCGAAAAGCATATTTTCGATCTATTAAATGAACGTTGACGAAATACATATTTTATTCTGATGATATAAATACGATTATTATTAAAATTTAAACTTGAAAATTAAAATTCTTTAATACTTAATATTAATTAGTAATTGACTTAATGTGAACGTAATCGGTTATTCGTTATTTATGCATTATTTATAAATAAACTATATTTTTTAATAGTTTTCTAAAAAATTTAAAAAGTTTTTAAATATTTATTCATTGTTTCGTAAATAAACATTTATATATGAAAAAATTCAAGCATCATTTAATTTAGAGTCGATTAAGAATCGATGATAAAATCTTATCGAATCAAATTTTTGTTAATGAAATCCATAATTGTATTAACTTTATTTGAAATTAATAAAGAATACAAAACTATCCTACGAATAATGAAATAAAAATTTAATACGTATTTGAATAGGCATGAATATGATTTTACATTGATTAAACATTATAAAACCAATAAAATGAACTTGCAATAACTTTTTATTAATTTTTAGTATTTATATGTTTTTTATGATATTTCTTGATATTATTTTAATCGAAACTATTATAAATTAAATATACATTTTCACGACAATATTAAAGTTTATTTTTACTACCTCCATAATTAAACGTAAAAATTTATGTACATATTCCTTCGAGATTAACTTTATCGTTAAAATATTTACACTGAAAATACTCAAAAAAACAATATTCAAAATTAAGAACTGTTTATTTTTTATGGAATTTTACCCTTATATATAAAGGAAATTTTTTAATTAATAATTAATTCTGCAATTACTATTACAAGCAATAATAGATACTCTGGATGATGTTTTCAGAAAACAGTTTTTTTACATAATATTTTGAAATTACAGTAATGGTGATTCAAATCATACTATTATCACTCTTTAAACCAATTATTATTAAAGTTCAACAGTTATACTAGTATCATTGATACCTGCTGTATCGATGATTAATGTAATCACTTTTATGCGTGCTTTTTTATAATTAGCTATTTTATCTAACATTAAAAAATTTAATGACAGCAATTGAAGCTTCTATCCTAGTTTAGGTTAAATTCGTCATGGACAGGTAGAAATAGCTGATATTATTTATTTTTGAAGTCCTATAATTTAAAATATATTTATGTGATTCTAATGCCATATTCTAATTAATCTTTCTGAACTTATAGAATCTACATTTATAATTTATATGATTTATAAAAAATACATTTAAAAAAAATTTGAAATCAATCTGTGATTCTGTATTACTTTATATTACGAATAATTATTTTTATTAAATTACTTTGAATGAAGGATATAATTGAATTTTTTATTCTAATAATTATTTTTTGAGAAGCATGAAAATAATGTAACATGTAGATAATGTCAATCCTAAAATTTATGCGCAATGTTCATGTATATATATAATTTAAAACAATTAAATTAATAAATAATAGTATTTATTTTATAAATTTATTATTCTTTATTTGTTAGTTTTATTTTATAATACGAAACTTTTTGAAACAACTTGATACCAACTATACTCTATTTTAATATTTTAGTGTCTAAATTTCTCATTTTCTTTTTTGCATTCTCAAAGTACTCATAACTTTCTATTGTTAGAAAATCCTAAGAGATAAATGAAAATAGAAAGAAATCGATGAGTAGAGGAAGAAAGAAATTAAAGAGAACAAGCAATATGGTTTTTTCAAATTAAAGTAAACATTTGAAGGTTATTTACTCGTTTCTTATATGTTTTTAATTGAAATTGTTTAAATTATTTCTATTTTCTTTAACATCAGATTTTAGTTTCTATTTAAACATTAATAAGTTTTGGTTTGATTTATTAACTTAAAAAATCATTTTTATACCTTAAAAATGGGTGTGTTTAAATTTTTATATATCTTACTTAATTCAAAACAGATGAAAGATAAATTTAAGCAGAAAATAGGAAATGATTATATATATCTTTAAAAAACATTTTATTCATTTCAATTTATATTTATTATTCGATATGCTTTAATATTTATATGTTTGATTATAATATCTTAATAATTTTTTATCCTTATTAAAAAGTAGAATATTTAACTGCTGTTTATTGAATAATTGTTAGATAAAATATGTATTGTCAAGAATATGCATCTTATGTTTTAAAATAATTTTAGAATATTAAAAAAGTATAAATTAATATTTAGTATTGACTCAACAAAAAGTATCTTCCTTTATTAAAATTTCTACTATTTATCATTGTTTATTATAGATTTATGTAAAATCTAGAAATTAAAGCATTAATTTCTTTAAACTGTGCTTGTTTTATTAAAGTACCTACAAGTCCTCTGTTTAAATATAATTATTTCTACTTAGATTTTCAATAATGTGAAATTTAAAGTTTTATTAGTCAAGTAAAATAAATCCATTGTTCGATATTTTGAATCAAATTTAGTAAACTTAGATTGACTTTAAATATATTACGAGTATAATAATTATTGTCCAACAATATTTTTTTATTATCAAATGTCTTCATATGCTATAAATCGAAAAATCTCTCAAATCCATGATTAACCTCCTCGAGTAAAAGGCTGTACGATGAAAAAACACAATAAAACATAATAAAAACGAATTTTTCTCTCTATTTATAAACAAGAATTACTTAATGCATACTACCTTTTCAGGAAGATTATCGAACAGAAGCAATAAGTAGACTAAATTTTTCCTTCGAAATTAACAATAACAATACGAATGATTATGAAAAGGGGGATTTACAACTCGCAGCTGGAAAAGAGGATAGATAGAGGGTTGAGAATATTGAGCAATGTAACAAATCAGGAGACTATTTAAAGTTTCTTGTTAACTTCTCTTTGCGCGATACATCGCTGAAGGGAAGACATTCTAGCGTCTCACCCCCATTATCCGTTTTCCAGAAATCGGATATTTTTTATCGATTCGATCTCTGCGTCTTGTTTGTTTAAATATCATGTTCTCAAAAGCCGGTCGAAAGAAAATACCTTTTTCATTTCATGAAAAGTTATTGCACTTCGAAAATGGGTTGTTAAAGCTAAACCTTGGCTATTATGCAACTCCATGTTTTTATGCAAGCGATTCAAAGAGATGTGAAACTACATCGTATTCTTCTACTATCGCGATGTAAGCAATTTAACATATCTTTAAGAAAGGAATAAAAAATGTTCCTGATTGAGCTTCTTCAAAGACATAAACGAAGAAATCAAAAATGATCCTGATCATTCTTCTTCCAAGACATAAACGAAGGAATCAAACGAATAAACAAAATTTTTTAGCCTCTTACATATTGCGCAATTAAAATCAGAGTACTCTTTTATTTAAATAAAACTAATTTAGTAAAGTATATCTTACAAATAAAATAATAATTTAATCATTATTTAATTATTCATTATTATTTTATAAAATATAACATTAATCATTGTAAGGAAAATATCATTGAAACTTGTCATTGAATATCAAATAAATAACCATAAAAATACAGTTTTTAAACTGTATATATATATATATGTGTATTTTTAAAACCTTTAAAAGACCACTGTTTAAAAGTCTATAAAAAAATTTATGTTGTCTGATAAATTTTCTTGTCTGTGATGTATCGATAAAAATGAAAGATCGCTTTATTTGATTGTACGTATATTTTTAAATAATCTAAGTAATATAAATAGAAAAAAATATTTTTAGATTACACTAAAATATAGAATTTGAAGAAATATTACGGTAAAATTAAAAATTTTTTAATTTATTCTTTGGATATTTGAAGAATTTTTTAAAGAACTTAATAATTGCTTTATTTCTACATCAATCACAATAAATTGCAATGATAAATGTTATTATTACTGTATAATTATTGATCACTTTGTTGTATTAATTTCAAACTTCGTAACAATTGTTTTTCTGATTCTTGTATAATATTTATAAGAGAATCGTGATATAAATCTTTAATAAAATGTTACATTGCATTTAATTTAACAATAACAAAGATTTAGTATCTATATTACTTTTTGTAATTTAAATAAATTTTAATTTATATGTAAGGATTTAAAAAATATTTGACAATTATTTTCTTTTATGTATATTATAATGAATGTATAATCAAAAGTACCCTCTGTCATTTATACTGTAAAATATGTTCATGAATTTTACAACTAAAATTAATATCTGTTCTAATTATCATTGTCCTGTTAATTATGTTATTCTATTTCCCTTATATTTGCATATTCAGTAACAGTACTTCCCTTAACTCATCAAATGATCAAATTCCCTTTACTCACCAGCTCATTAAATATTTAGAAGATAAATGCCTATTTAACAAAAAGGTTTTCATTTTTTCTGTATTGAATTTATGAAATATATTTAAAAAATGAATCTCAAATATATGTTTTAATATTTTATTTATGTACTCTACGAACTTTAATAAATATTTTTTTATGTATTTAATATTAAAGCAAAAAAGGTATGATTATAAGTTTCTTATAAAAAATGAAATAATTGATAAAAACTATAAATAAAATTTTTTTTAAAAAAATCATATTTTGATCTAAGTAAAAAATTTTCTATAAAAAATAAATTATTTTGATATTTTAAATGTTATAAAGTTTATTATTACAAATTAATATATTTAAATCCTATTATTAATATTTTTGAATAATTTTTTAATTTTTTTTATTTTAATAGTGACAAATGAATTTAGACTAATTATATTTTATATATTTGATATATATAAATATAATGTATATACATATATACCTTTTTAAAATAATTGCTTTGTTAATTTCAAATTTCAATCACATTTAGACAAATTAAATTAAATTAAATAATTTATTAATTAATTTAAAATATGCTGTAATTATAGTTTGGAATTTCATAAAAATTTAATTTAAAAGCTTTTTCTTTTGTATAATTTAGTATGCATTTTTATTCATACTACCAATTTAAGTACATATAAAATAATGGTTGCTTACAAAAATACTTTTTTGTTAACTTCTAAGGAATAATTGAAATATGTGTTTCTAATACAATTCAGTAGTAAACATTCACTGATACAATATCTGATAATGCGAATGAAATATTTTATAATCAAATATCAATTTATAATATGAAATTGGGTACATATAAGTATAAAGATAAATAAATGAAAAAAAAGGATTTTCTATGATGTCATTTTTTGAATGATTTCTCATGCCCAAAGACGATCCTCTTAATGTAAGCAACTCATATCACGATAAAAATAAATTATACAGAAATTCATTCCAATACAAATAAAATGATGTTTATGACGAAACAGAGGCATTCTTACTAGACAATCTGGTATCGATATAATAAAAAATGTCGATCTACATTCGTTTTAATCTTTTATAAATGACTAAATACGCGGGGCACAAGGGCGTGCAAGAATTGGAACTTTCTCAGATGTTTTCGGGGAATTGAATCAATAATTTATTTTATTTAGACTGATCTGAGAACAACGGCTTTCGTAATATGAATAGATGCAAACTGAAACGAACTTCTTTATTGTAATCTTACATTAACAACATCGTTTTTTGTTAGAATCTTTTTACAATTGTAATTGTATTTTACAATTTCATAATTTCATGTTTGTACCAATACATTTAGATAAATACTTTCCATCAAAATTTTTAATATTAAAAGTTATATTTATTCAAATGAAGAGACAATAATATAAAAGTTTAATAAGTAAATAATTTTTTAAAGTAATAAATTAATTCATAGATTTAATTATTACATAATTTAACTATTAAATTATGGTTTCTCTAGTTTGATCATATTATTTTTTTATATTCACAATGTCGAAAAAAAACTCTAATCTATCAGACTTATTGAATTACATTTTATTATCTATACAAATAGTATTTTTATATATTTAACATATTTTATTGAATTAATATAGTGGATTATATAGTAAAAATTAGAAAAATTAATAGTTTTTATTTAAATCTATGTATATAATATTTAGAATACATTTTTGTGGTATATTTTTCATTGACTAAATAACTAGATGTACTGCATTACAATATAAATATATTGATCTAAATTTTTAAGATAAATATTTTTTCTACTGAAGTGTTAATATAGATCCATATTTAATGTAATAAAGTATAAAATATGAATCGATATTGATGAATTAAACCTTTTTTAATTTGAGTGAATTTGATATTTAAAAATTACAAACATTACCTTGTAGCCGTAAAAAGATTCAGTAGTTAATTCTATAATCAAAATATTTAATGAAATAACGAGGCTTAAATATTGAATATTATAATTATTACGTTCAATTTATTAGCAGAATTATCGTTTTAATAAGTTACTATTAAATAAAAAGTATTACAAGTCATACATTTTTTAATTTAGAATTGCAGTATTTTGAATTTGTGAAAAATAAAATATTTTGGAACTTGAACATTTTCCAATTTAAATCGATCTTTGAAATTCACTTAATTTTTACAGTATCTTTTACAGTATGTTTTGCAGTTTTATAGTTGAAATAGTTTATGTATTCAAAGTTTTTTGAATAATTCAATCAATCATATTAACTTAATTATTATGATGATATATTCTAATATAATTTAATATTGTATTGTTTGTAAAATAACAATAATTATTTGATACAATAATATTGTAGCCAGAAATTTATATTTAAAACTTTGCGTATAAATTTAAAAATTTAATATTGAACAAATTCAAAATTACATTTAATGTACCATTTTTTATGTAGCGATCTATTAAAAATTTTTTTGTTCTTTATATAAAGACATGTTTTCTATATTATTATATGTAATAAACTTTAAAACATCAAAAATTTGTATTGAGCGCAATAAATATTAATTTTTTATTTAAAATTAAAATATTATTTTCATTAATATATGTGTTTAGATAATATTCTTTTATATTATGATATTTATTTATATTTTATATTTTTTCAGCTGGTTTTTAATTTATTTAATAATTTAAATTTCATATTGGCATATTTTTTACTTATGAAATTTATAATAACAATATATTTTATTAAAACAAATATATACAGTTGTATATTAAGAAAGTTTTACCCTATCTGTAGAAAATGTATTATAGGATAAAATCGAGATTAGAAATAATTTTGTGAATTAAATTAAAATTATTTGAAAATAAATAATGTACAATATTTCTATGTTATCTCACATATGAAAACAAAATGTAAAATTATCTTATTTTATAAATTCAGCAATAAATTATAGATTTTTATAATTTTTTCTGTCGTATATATAAGAAAATAGAATAATTTTGCATAAAAAAGTCTTGACTGTAAAAATTTCTTAAAAATTAGTTTCAATAAAATTAGATACATTTTAATAAAAAAGATTAATTATTAATAAAAAAAAATTTAAAAGCATTGTAATATTTTTATATAATTTTTCTGCATATTATAGATAAGCCAAAGTGTAAAATATTAACATGAATAGGTTAAATAATAATTTGAATATACGAAAACTTTTCATTATCAATATTTTTGTTAAATTATTTCTAATTATATTGACAAGTCAGAATGTATCATTATATATAATATAATTGTTATACATAATATATGAAGTATAGACGCATAATATATTTAAAATAATTAATTTTAATTGGCTGTGTGGAATAAATTATGTCCATAATAAATACATCTCAAACTAGGAATATTATCATTGAATATCAGTTATTTTTTGTTTCAGTTATATAGTTTTAAACTAAAACTATGCAAACAATACTAACTTATTTTGTCATAACAAAATTGTTATTCATTTTTCAATCAATAGCCGTGATAGTAACATATTGATTCGACATTTATTTAACATAGTACCTTTAGTCAAGAGTTTGATTTTTATGTATGGAAGTGAAATAATTATGACTGCACTAAGAGGTTGGAAAACAGTCACCTGATCCAATGGCCTTCTTTGAAAAAAGTAATAAAGAGTTTTGTTGCGAAAGTCTCTAGCAGTTAGATAAGTTTCATCCGTAAAGGATGCTGTTAATCTGATTGTAAAAAATATAGTTTAAATTCTTGTTTTTAACTTAATGTGATTTTTATAAACGTCGAAGTTTAACTAATTCATAAATACTCCTTTAAATAGAAGATTTATAGATTAGAAAATCTTTGTAATTAGTTTTTAAATTAAACAAGAATTTCGATAATCGATAATTGTCTATTGCTTTTATTTATTACTCAAAAATACTACATTAACACTTCTTCATATTTTTACGAGTAGGCAGGCTGCATTTGCAAAATATTGTAAATATTATTATTATTATAAATAAGATTAATTTTTATTATACTTTTAGGAGTGTATCACATAATAAAATTTAAATTCCAATAATTATAATTTTTTTATATAATAAAGAAAAATTTTGTTTTAATACATACCATTATTAAATTATCTTATTCGAAACTAGATCATAATATGAAATATGAATCTTGTTAATTTATCTGAAATGTTTAAAAAATAAATTTATATAAATTATAAACGTACAAAATGTAAAAAAAAATACAAAAGTATTTTAAATCAACAGTTGAGTTTTCATCACATATAATATAAATATACCATTTATGGTTTAATCTGAACCTATAAATAAATTGCTTTACAGTCTATTTTTATATGCATCTTATGAATTAATGGAGAATTTTTAATCTTTCAATTGCTCAAAAACGCATGTAATATTTTATTACATAACAAAATAGTATTTGGTACCGAAGGATAAAATTTGTAGTATTATCATAAATATTTTTATTAGTTAACAAGTTTAGCAAAGAAATATGTATATTTTATACAGAGAAAAGCAAGTCTTAAGAAATGCTGCATTGCTCCAATCATCTCGGAGTTTTGACATCTTCGTAAACATTCTTCATCGGTCCACGATTTCTTTCAGGTTTGCGCGAAGGCGTTTTATCACTTCCAAGACAAAAAGACACGCGCATCAACTGAAGCTTCAAGAAGAAAGAGATGCATGCGCGGGCATTTATGATGAGACAGGATGCGACATTTGGATAGTAAACCAAGCGAACGAGACTCTAGACTCCTATGAATTCGCATGCATAGACCGACTTCGAGTCATTGAGATGCGTCTCTCGTAAGCCGTGTGTCGCACTCCGACAGGAAACTCGTATCATATACACATTATGGTGCGTTTCCGGTCTCGCGGTCGTCTCATTCCTTCGGTATATGTTCTCTTGGCACTACTCTCCTCAACGATCCTTCTCGCGAGCTTTTGCAAAGGTCAATTTAGGGTCCATTTCTCGAAAATTTTCTTTGATTTTCAAATGATTGAGATAGCTTTTGATAACTATATTTTCATCAATTCGATGCGTCTAGTCAGTGTCGTTGCAATTATTACCTTATTATTACCTTATTATCTCATATATTATCAAATATGATTGTAATGACCGATGATTATATTGTAACGATGGAATAATTAATTCAGTAACGACTATAGAGTAACGAATATTCAAAATGCAACTAATACAAGGCTGAGTCTTAATTATAAATTAAAAATGAAAATAAAAAGTGGTACCTTTATACGTACATTTTAGGGTCACCTAAAAATTACAGCTAACATAATAAGTTAATAAAACTACAAAATCAAATTATTTTATGAAAAGTTTAGCGTTCGGATATTTCTCTATTTTATTATTATATTATAAGAATGAATTTACAAAGTAATTTCATTGAAAAATTTTGACGTATAGATATTATTATAAGTATAAATTCAATTTGTGTATAAGTTGAATACATATTTTCTAATGACAATTTTTGCTCGTAATAAATTCTATATAGAACAACTTATACTAAAAAGTTATTCCATTTTATTATAATTTAAAGACTATAAATTATAAAAATAATGCTGCAATATTGATCTATTTTTTTTGCAAAAAAAATTTAAATACAAAGCGACATGTTCTTTTCATATGAGAGTCAGACAATGTTTGACAAAATTTGAGGTTCTAATAATTTATACAGAAGCTTTGTATAGTAAAAATATATAAACGAATTGAAAGTTATATAATAAAAAAATTATATTTATATATATATGTAAAAATTTTAATTATATCGAATTAGCAGAACTAAAAAATTGTTTGTTTTGTTTAATTTTTATCATAATATCTTAAAAATATTTTATGAAACTTTCAACAAAATACAAAGTTATCAAAAATCAAATTAGATTTAATAAATAACTGAGATTGTCAATTTTTATTGTAATTTAATTAATTGATAAAGGAAAACTTTTCTTTTGATATAAATATCACATTTTTTTTACTAAGAAAATTACTTTTCTCGTAATATTAATTTGGAAAATCTAATTTTTTTCAAAAATTTTCTTTTAAAATCATCTTTTTTTCTTCTTAAAGTTTAATTTTTTTTATTTTAGATAATCTAGTTTTTAAAAATCATGTTCACTAGAAACATCCAAAAAAAATTATCTTAAAAAATCGACTATGGAAACATTTTGTAATATCTTGTATTGAACAAATTAAGATATATTTAATAGTTGTATAATATGATGCAAAAAATTGAAATAAAAAAAGTTTCTAGTGGTTTTAATTTACTACAAAATCACTATTTTCTGCTATACAGCTGCTTATTACTTGATTAATTTATTGCATCCGTATTTACACTGTTTAATAATTTAATTTGTCGTAGTTAGTTATAATAATATTATATAAGTTTTTTCAGCTATTATATATATTTTTTTCAATACGAGGTCATAATAAATAATTAGCAGTTCTAAAAATCTTTTTTTCTTGAAAAGTATGGTAAATTTATTCGCTTTTTTAGAACAGCTCGTGAACATTAAATTTATTTAAACAAGGTTAAAAATAGCAAAAGAAAATACTTTAGTAATATTTTAAATGATTTAGATGAATAAATTATTTGTTTGTATTTAACTTTTTCATTAAAAATTATTTTTACTTTTTTAAAATTCTTTAATTATTTTTTCAGTGAAACTTTAAAAAATCTCTACAAAATAAATTTTTGTGAAAATGACTTAAAATATATAATATACATATACCGATCACATACCATCTCATAATAGAAAAACTAAACTCTAAGTTGGTTATATTTTATTTAAGAAATAAATGAATCGTATTTATCGGTAAATCTGGGTTTCAATTAAAAAAACAACCTTATAAATATAAACAATATTTAGGAAAAGTTTTAACACTTAACTGCCTAAAGTCAGATGAGATAAATTAACACCATTATATATCATATAAAAAAAACTAAATTACAAAAAAAAATTACACTCTGTACTTTAATTAAAATTTTAATTCATAAATATAATGATCCTTTTTTCCTACATTAGATTTTTTATAGTGAGTCATTTAAAGCTTACAGATCACATCCAGTAAAACTGTTGTGCCTAAATCTAATAATTCTTTTTTTTATAATTTTCTATTCACATAAATAATTTATATCTTAATTTTTATTTTTGCTTTGAAACTAATTATACTTTTAATATTAGATGAATAATATTTTTTCATTTTGTACAAAGAAAAATTCAAAATGAAATGACTGCTCCAAAATAAATTAAAAACAGAGCACAGGAAAACGTAGTAGGATGTTGAATTGCTTTAATGAAAGCATGCGATTAAAAATTATTTCGATACCAAGAGTGGGTGACATGCAGTCCCTCATTACACAACTTCTTTTGCCTATCGGATCTTATTGGAATACGAATTTAGTTTTAAGATAATTACCTCTTTGTTATTCATCTTATTCTTTCTTTTTGCTACAGCCGTTTACAATTGGCGAAGCGACACGCGCTATAGTCTGCCACTCGAAATAGGAGAAACCTTACAGATTTTGGAAGAGTGTGCAGGTATTGTATATTTGTTCACATTTATTTAATATAATTAATAGCTATCAATACTATAATACAATTTAGTAAAGAATATCTATTATTTGTAAATAATACTATTGTATTTTGTGAAAATTTTGAAAAATTTATTTTATTTATATAAAGAAGGATCTTAAAAGTTATTAAGGATGTCATTAATACAAATATTAAAATACATATAATGTACTTTTTATATAAAATACCTTTAATTTATAAACTCAAATACAAAGTTTGCTTTTTAATATAAACTATATTATGAAATATAAATCTGAAAATATAAAATTAGAAATATTATTCACCTCCGTGTTTTTTATACTATAGATATTTTGTCAAAGAAATAATATCCTAGATTTTCCACCTGTTTATCATTAAAATAAAATACAATAATAATGTATATATAAATTACAAAATAAAAAATAATATGATGATAAGTGCCAATATCAAATTTTCCCAATTATATATTTTGAACAAAGAACAAACAATTATGTTTTAGGATGGTACAGAGGTTTTTCCATAAAAAATCGCACTGTAAAGGGAATATTTCCGAACTCATACGTATATCTGAAGTCATGCAAAATCGAAAACGAAGGATTGTTCGAATCCGTTATTCCACTAGAAGATCCTGTTGTACGAGAAGTTACACTAGTTTTAAGAGAATGGGGTGGCATTTGGAAACGATTATTCGTGGTGTGTATAATAAATTATTGCTAATAATAAATAATTTAGTTCCATAATACAATTGATGATTTTGTAAGAAAAATTTTTCAAAAATTATATTACTTTTATACATTTTGTAATTCTTCGAATTTGCATATTAAATATAAAATACTGATATAATAAATAATTATAGAACTACAAATGTTTAAGATATTTAATTCTAAATGTAAAGTAAGTACATATAAAAGAAAAACTTTTATTTAGTTATAATTTTGTATAAATTATAATTTTAATTTCTTTATTTAAATGAATTAATTCGAATAATATATTCTTAAATAATATGTAAATAATTAAAATATATAAAATAAATTGTAATATATGTATTAATAAAATGAGTTAAAAATTTTGAATAGAAAAATGACAGAATTAGTTTTAACTACTAAATCGTTTAAAATAAAAATTTCCACCGTGAATATTAATATTTAATTTTTTCAAAAATATAAATATGGATAAATGTGATCTAGTTTAACGATATAAAAATTTTTTATTTTAGTTTTTCAGGTAGTATTTTATAATTATATTTTGATTTAACCTAATGAATTATATGAAATATAAAATTTTACTTATAAAATTACAAATATAACCTACAAAAAATAAATTTCAATTTAACATTAGAACTTAAATTAGATTCATTTTAATATTTTGAAAATTTTTTCTTATTTGAAATAAAAGTTAAAATTACATAAATTTTTAAAAAAGAAACATTATTACTTAATATAAAAATTATAAAAAGTAAATATGCTGAAGAACTTAATGCACATAATAAAATAATTTTTTTAATCCCACAGGTAACGTACAAGCTCAAAAAGTACAATTAAAACTGATAAGATAAACGACAATTAATTATTTCTATATAATTTTATACTGACTTAAAATTAATTTAATATTGAAATTATTTCTACATACTAATTTCATTTTTTGGCTATTTTATTTTTAAAAAATAATATTTGAAGTTATTTTTCTGTTTGAAAATTTAGAAAAATTGTAATTCAGATTATAAATTGAAAAATTATTATATTTAGAAAATGAAAAAAATTTATCTTCGACTATGACGTTTAAAAGATAGTTAATGTGAATCGATAAATTCATATAAAAATAAAAATACGCAATTACTATCTATTTTTATATACTATGTAATAATGAAAGTTTTCGTGTATATTGTTAAACTTGTTTTAAACATAATAACTTATTCCACAGTTTTATATCTTCAATATAAGAATACAAAAGAATTTTTTTCTTTAACAATGTACTTATAATTCATTATTCTTATATAAAAAGAGTAATTCTGATAAAGTTAAGTGTCATGGAGAAAATATTTATTTTCAAACAAAAGAAATAAATTATCGTATTTTTAAAATATTATGGTGTTATACATAATTATTAGCAATGTTTAAATTACAATAATTCCAAAATATATTGTAAAATTATGAATTTTTTTTAGCGTTATAAAATATCAATTAATAAACGTTTATTTTGTTAGTTTACCGCAAAAAATTTTATATGAATAAAAAATAATTATACATATTAAAAACACTAATTTTATAGAAACTTATGATTCATTCAGACATTAAAAATGTAAAGATATTTAATACAGATATTTTCCTTGTATACTCTGACAGGTATTTTTTATCTTGAATGTTAAATTCTTAAAAGGGTAACGGATTAGTTGTTAAAAACTTTTTTATTTTTCTTATCTTTAACGTTTAGACAAATAAAAAATATTATTTTGTTTTGAATACTCATTAAATTTTTTCAAAATTAAATTTTCATTTGATTAAAAAATTACGGATACTTTTATGTATAACTTTAATATATATAATTTTTTTAGATTTAGCTTATATAAAGATCAGAGATACTTGAAATATTTGTTCTTAATATTCTTATAATATGATTCATATTTGATAAATAAATAAAAGGTCGAAGTGAGTTTGTATACTTGCATAAATAAAGCGTAAAATTGTATTTTAAAAATAGTAAAAAAATTCTAATGTATTTGAGTATATGGCTGTATACACAAACATGTTTATATAAAATAATAGTTTCGTAATGATATGGTTTTATGTAAAATCTAACAATTTTGCTATAATACAAATATTAGATTAAATTAAAAACATAAATTTTTCAAAAATTTTATTTGTTAATATTGTTTACTATATTTCAAAGAGGTAGTTCTTTGTGTATAAAATAGGAAGTAATTGATTTAAAAAATTTATAGAATAAATTACAGATCATAAAAAAGATTCTATAAGTCGCGAGCAAAGTAGTTTTTTTTAATATTGCTGACCTTTTTGTATTAAAGAATGTGTTTCCTGTATAGAATATTCTGTATTCAAGCGAATTAATGAAATTTTGTATCTTCACATTTGAGAATTACGGAATAATCATAGTTACAGGTATAAATATATACAATGACAATATAAGTTGTACTTGCACTATTATCCACAGGACCGGGAGACATACAAGTTCAACACCCTCCGAAAGGTGATGTGCGAGTTGTTGGAGTGGAGAAGGCAATTGCTGGCCGGAACCCTCACTACCGATCAAACGCGCGAGCTCAAATTGCAGATAATTAACAAAGTCGATTGGGGAAATCGGTGAGTAATGATAAGCTATTTCGAATGAAGAATTTCCTATAACGCAAATTCATGCGTATGTCGATACCAGCTGAAGAACGTTAACTTTTCAACCGACTTGTTGGTTATAACGAATTCATATCGTAGCGAAATTACGTTTTTCTACTTTCGATAACATTTTTTTGCATGATTCAAGTTTAAATTAATAGTTTCTCATTTTTATATTGTTTATGAATGTTATGCCCTACCATGTATCATTGAAAAATTTTATATATCTATATAAAGAAACCCTGTATATCATAAGCACTTATATTTAATGATCCTTGACGCAGTTTTCTTTATTTACTTAAAAATAATGTTCAATCTTGCACTTAATAATAAATGAATATTTATTTTTTTTAAATATTTAATAAATATGACAATATCAATAATATTAAGTTAAGCTTGTTTTTGGAGAAATAGCTTTATTTACTACTTTATAGATTCACAATTGCTTTTTTCGCTTAACAGCGTTGCACAAATTGGCAATCTTCCTCTTACTTTGCACCGTGACATAAATTATATATAATAACGAATGAGCATATAACTTGCTTTTATTTGTAAAATCTCTTAATATCTAAATGTTTTTTATAATCCTACAAGATGTACACCGTGAAAATTGCAAATAATTATACGTTACTCAATCTTTTAACTTCTTGAAACTATTATTAGTTGCCTCTGTCATTATTCTAATTCTCAATTTTATTACAAAAACATTGTGTGCAAGTATTACAGAAAAAATAGCACTATATTATATATGCATTTATGTGTGCACATACATTCAAATTTCATGATCTATATAAGTAACAATATTATTTTTCTTTTTATTCGTGAATTTCTACGTAGCAAGTATACAGCGGTTATTTTTTTTCATGATTTTTTCTTTATCATATTAGAATATAATAAAATACATAATTTTTCAGCCTTTATATGCAATACTTTATACAAAGTTTATGAACATACACAGAATTTTTAAACTTTGACTTCTTTCTTTCTTCATTTTCTTCATTTATTATAATCAAAAAAATTTATGGAAAAAATACTTTTAATTATAAGACATATTCATGAAATTAATCGTAATGAAAAGAGAACAAGAATAGTGGGTAACTTTTTTTCTTATTACAACATCTAAATGAATGAAACATGTATTATTTATATAGAAAGTCTCTTGAACGAAGATGTACTAACTCACACGCTAAAAATTATAATGAACAAAAAAGTACTACCATTGGCTCATTTTTCAATCGATGAGTGAACTATTATTCGAATCAATGGTTCATAATAAAAGATAGAATAACATAAAGAATATAAAAGCAGCATCAAGCACAATGGCAATAACACTATTATAAAAGACTATGCATAAAACTTTGTTTTCATTATATGAAATTCTATAAAAATGTACAGTATTTGTAATTCCAACTGTATACTAAAAAAAATATCATCTTTTGAAAGTTTTTTCGTCTTTCACAAGGAAAATTTAAAGCTATTTAAATCATGAAAAAGTATAAAGAAATAATTTTTATTTTTCTGTAATTTATTGTAATTAATGTTTTTTAAATGCTTATTCTAAAAAGAATAGACCAGATAATTGAGCCATTTCATATGTATTATTCTTTTTACCATTATAATTATTAAATAAAACAAATTAAAAAAATTTATTACTTTATTATTTCTCTATTTATTTATAAGACATTAAAATAATAATTTTTATTTTTACTTATGAGATATTTTCATAATTACATTTTCGAGTAAGCTTCAACTTTAATCTTAAATTAAATGTTTGATTATCGCAATATTATCTTGGGAAATTTTTCATTTGGAATTATAAACTTTTGATTCATCTGCATAAAAAATAAAAACTATACTCGAAAATCTTTCACATTTACATTAAAATTTAAATTAAATTATGTATTTTGACTTTGGCGAATTATAATTAGAAAATGAGAGAAAACTAAATTTTAGTGTAAAAGAAAAAAATAACATTGAAAATTAAATTAACTAATTGAATAATTTTAATATTTATGAAAGTTTGAGAAGCTTTGTATGAAAAATTCGCCAAATTTGGCAGACAGATTCGCCAAACAAAATAAGGCAGTATGTCAATTAAACATTTAAAAAACGCAGCATATAATAATGTTTGATAATCCTATAATTTACGTACCAAAGCGTAATTTATTATAATTTACAGTATTTTTTATAATTATCATAATTTTTGAAAAATTATGAAATTAATTTCTAGTTAGTTTTTATAAATAAATTGTTTTTTAGAATAACAGAATACATCAATGTTATATTAGACAATTAAACAATTCACAAATATTATAAATCCAAAATTACAATATAAATTTATATTTATTAATTTTCTCTATGAATACCATTTTGAGATTAACAAAATACAAAGAAAATGATATCAAATTAAAAATAAGTTTACTTTACGTTTATAATAATTAAATATTTATATAACCAGGGAAAATTCTACATTTTCCTTTCATCAATATAACATCGATAATTATCGACTGGCCGTATCTATGGATTTTCGTAGGCTCAATTGACGTACTACCCATTAAAAAATCTAATAATAAAATAAAATACTGGAGGGCATAGGAAATTCATCAAATGTCCGTCGAATATAGGTGACAAAGCAGAGAACGTTTTTCCTATCACACACTCACAGCCCATCACTTTGAAGATTGAAAACTACTTTGACAGATTTTGTACTTGTTGCTGCAGATAGTTTTTTATAACACTGGTTCTTTCTTTTTTATTTATATCTTCATCCAATCCTTCATTACTAATAAAGTCCGTGCAACCATAGTAGTCCTCCGCTCCGCGCAGTGTCTCACTTTTTTCCCTCTTTAACTTGTACTTGGGTGAAAGCAGCTCCTTATTATTGTAAATGTCAATAGTGATTTATCTTTTTCATCAACAGAAAACGAATATAATCCCTAACAGCGAAACACATTTTGGTTCGAAGGAAATATAAAATTCACCTTCTATGCAGAAGAATATCATCGTCCCAAGAAGAGAGAGAGAGAGAGAGAGAGCTATTTTGTTTTTCCAACATGCCAACGCTTTCCCTGTATCTCCATATCCTGTTTCGATGCGAGGTGGGAAAAGAATCCCACGGTTCATCATATATCACATATATTGTCGAAAATGCTAGGTGAGTCGTCCCACCCCATTTTTAGATCTCCGTATCTTTGGAGAACTGCTCAATCTCCGGATAGATTGGTGACATTTCGAGAGTACTGGGTGCCGAAGGCACGGAAGCTGGAGATGCTCCACTGCTCGAACCCAAGGGTAGCCGACGGCAGAGTTCATCGAGTACTTCATTAAAGACCATCATGTTCATGTTTTGACCCAGTAAATGTAGCAGCAGAAAATCGCCGACCTGCAGTCAAGGAGTAACATATTTTCCAATTTTAATTAATAATCTGAATTATTAGTAATAAGTATTCTATATAGTCATTCATATTACTAAAGAATTTTTTATTCTTATTTTGGAAATCCGACTATAACTTTACAACATTATTTTATTCTCATTTAAGATTTATTCATAATTCACTTGAAATTTGAATTTCAACTGATTAATGATACTAAATAATTTTAAGCTAAAACATCTAACTTACTTTATAAGTTATGCAATGAAATACTAAGAATACAAAAATCCTTAAAAAATTAGATTTATATAATTGGCTTATGGAGAAAATCGATATAATTAATCTAAGACAAGTATAAACATTATGAAAACAATTATTTCTATTGATTGTTTAAGGTATTCAAAATATAAAAGTTCTTTTAAATGTATCTATTTCCAAGATACAACATTTATTTTTAAACAATCATAAATAATAATACCTTTGTACAATTTAACTGTTTGTAATTCTGCCCATTATTATTTATTTATTAATTTAATAATATAAAAAAAACTTTACTTACTTGAGTTTTTCGAATCAATGCACTGACTCCAGCAGGAGTACCAAATTTGAAGCGTTTCTTAAGAATGGTTTCGCGTGTGCTAGGCAATAGAACCACAGCCATACTATAAAGTAATGCTAATCCAGACATTACTGCTAATACAATGAACCAGAACCACAGGAATATGTAGATCTTCTCATTGAGAATATTAAGAGCTAATACACAGAGGGCGTCATGTTTCTGAATGGTTCCAGAAGCACCGAATTTGTGAAAAGTGCACTTAGTAACACGTGGAAAGACCTCGATCATAGGATCGGTACGTTGTTCCTGATTCATATTGCTGAACTTGACAACATCCGAACCGTAAGTAAGGAAAGCGCCACCGAGGAAAGTATCAATGAAGAAGATATTACCAACCTAAAAATATTATGCTAATTTTAGACAAACTAATTTTATTTTACAAAAAATAAATATTTTTTATAATATTCTATAATATATAGTTATTTATCCATTAAATTATTTACATGTTATAATTAAGTTATAATTAAGTTATAATTTAAATTAGAACGCATCCACATAATATTACATACAGTACTTATAATAAAATTTCAGAATTCTATTTAAAATTGATATGAAGGGCTATTTGTTGTGAAAAAAATGTGTATTTTTTTTAATATTCATACATTAAAAATAGTGCAAAATTAAAACAAATTTTTATATATTTGAATTTTAACGGTATGTTTTATTTATATAATTAGCCGTTTTTGAAATTTAATGACATTCAACTACTGTATGTATACATTTTGTACATAATATCCGTTCAATGAAAATTCTTTTGAAAAAAATATTTTTAAAAGAAGAAATCAAACGTTTAGTAAATTTCTTATGCATATCATTCTATAACATGGTACATAAGAGTAAATAATCAGATGAATGCTACAGCCCTATAATTACTAATACCTCTTGACAGGTAGTATCCCAAGTTAAATGGAAACCAATTCTTTCGTCACCGGTTCGAATAACCCAAGTTACAACGTTACACTTTTGACATTTATTTAATACAATATATTATTAGCGTATAACAGACGGAGTTGTCAAACATGTTTATGCGAGTTTTCAAAAAGTTCAAAACATGTTCGAGCAAGTTGTTCGAAAAAAACACGCAACCGCAAGAGAACTTAATCAAATTGGAAGTCTGACATTGGACTTACGACGTTGAAAAAATTGAGCGCTTCGCAGAAAAAGTAACCGGCTGCGTAGCTATTATGCAGATGCATAGTGTCGTCAATGTATTGAACGAGTCGTTGCATTCTTGCTTGGCGCTCGATCTTCGTATCGATTGTGGCTCCTCTCATACCCTCAGAGATGGTACGGATCTTGCCTTCCTCCCATTGCTTCCACATCCAGTGAGGCACATAGAAGAGAACTCCTTGGAAAAAGAGCATAAACGGCACCCACTGGTAATACGAATGATACCTCTTTTCACCGTAGTCACCCCCGAGGCCAGGATGTGCCACGTGCGTGCCGATCTGCTTGGCATTGTTCGCCGGGAGGGTGAACGTGTATGTAATCCAGCAGTATGTGTTTATTACATGACCCGGCACCGCACCGTCCGAGATGCAATTTATGGGGTCACCTAAAATAGATAAAATCAAGAAATTTATAAATCTGCAACAGTTTGGTCATTTTAAACATATTTTTTAAATTTCACTTTGCTATTTGTTCTATAAATTCACTTGCAATTTTAACAAAACCTCTCTATTTCTAATCATAATTTATATTCAATTGATGACTAAATTATTTATTTTTAAAAAAATGAGAAGAATGATAAGTATTAAATTTTTTAATACCAATTGATACTTAATTGTATAAGAAAAAATTATGTATAAATTTGAATTTACAAATTTATTTTTCTACAATTTAGAAATAAGAAAATATTTCGCTAATATACATATTTTGTATAATACAATTTATAATTATGAAAAATTTGTTTAATACATTTGTAAAAGTAATAAAAATAATTAGTCATTCCTGTTATCTATAATTCCAATTACAAGAAATAAAAAATAAAATTGTAAGGTAATGTGCATTAATTTTATTATGAAATGCAAGTCGATAAAATTTCAGATAAAATCTAACTCTGATTGTTGGATCATACGAACGTAATTCGTTAATAATATAAACCAGCGTAAATGCGTGTATTTTATAAAATATAGGTCTTTACTGATAAATTTATTAGATACTATGAAATAGCATAGTTTTATTATATATGATTTACACTTTAACGTAATAAAACTGCATTGAACATAAGATTTGATATTTCTATATTAATGTCTTATCCAAATATTAATATATTAAAGTAACTTTAGTTCTATAATCAGTATGATTCATACATCAGCATGCATTAGTATTATAAACTCATTAAATAGCTTTTTTTAAATTAAACATACATTATAATAATAAAAGAAAAATTGATGAAAATTATTTGTTAAAGATACTGTTGTTTTTAATTCTAAATCATATTTTCTGAAAACAAATGTTTTTTTAGAGAAATAAAAAACTCAAAAAATTTTGATGCTTAACAAATAATTATAATGAAATTATAATAAGAGTTGATTAAAAAGAGAAATTAACTATTTTAATTTTACGTTTTAAGTTTAGATAAACTTTTGAATAAGGAAGTGTACCCGATAAACAAAAGCAATTAAAGTATATTTAACAAATTCGGTTGAGTTTAATTACCCATATTTAGTGACATCGACCCAGTCGGAATAAACCCATAACTGTTACATCTAATCCTCTTTCAAAGTAAAATATACTTTGCTTTAGTCTCATTGTCTATCAAGGCCATCTAATTATAAATAACATTCGATCGACTGCGACTAGAGTAAGAAAAACATATATCGAGGATCTATCCATTAGATGGCTATTATTTATACTTTATTCCGATTTTTATTTAGTTATTGAAGTGATCTGTTTTGTTTAGTGTTTAGTAATACTGATACAGATGAAGACGTCTTTTCAATACATACTGCTATCTCAAACGCAAATATTTATTCAAATATATTTAAAAACTAAACGTATGATTTTTACTTAGAAAATAAAATTATGAATATTTATGAATATTCAAAAAATAATTTGATATTTTATGTAATATTTTGGTTAGTCCAATTTTTAGTGTTCAGATTAATTTTACTTATTCGAATCCGTTTACGAAATTTACAACATTTATTATTTAAACGAAAATGTTATTTTTATCCAAAATTATTTAATATTCATAATTAATAAAATGATTCGTAACTCCTTAGAAAAAATATGTTTGGAACAAAAACACGAAAATTAAAAAACTTAAAATTTTAATTAAGTTCAAAATATAATCATTAATATTATTTATTAATTATAAACATGTTGATAATCAATTTGCGATCTAAACTGTGTGAGTTACATAAATGATTATTAGAAGAATTATATAAATGAATTTATGATAAACATTAATCTTATAAATATTAATATGAATCTATTTTTAAAAGTATACATAAAGTAGTTATGAAATATAAAAAGGGGAAATTCACGGCTTATTCTATGAAAGAAAGGAAAAATGCTTTAGTATTTACCTATTAGATTGTTCGCCGTGACTATGATGCAACAAGCAAATAGAATAGCAGCGGTAATTCTATAGTGTGCCCTGAAGACCATATTATCAATTATGGCCTTGTCGATTAAATATCGTACTTTCACGAAGCCAGCGACGGCCGAGACCAATCCAAATACTGCCATTTTCTACTATTTTCAATCTGAAACCAAAATAATATAACAAAAATTAATTTTATAAATACTTTATAAATTATATATAATACGTAATATTATAATAATAATATTAGTATATTAATGATATTACTTTTAATCTATTCAAGGATCATTAAGTCTTCTTTAACTTTTATCAGATTCGTTTGTTTAAAAATGGATTCTAAACAATCAGATAATCACTAAATGATGAGAATGAGAAAAATTTATTACATAAGCCTTGCATAAAAAATCCACATTTATTATTCGCTCAATTGGTTTCGTTATTGCGAAAATCATTAAATCACTGAGAAAAGGATCAATTTTTTATTCTTTCTAAAACTATAGAACATTTTCAGATTATATTATCCACCTTAAAAATAATCATTTATGATACCGATTATTATCAGTATATTAAATTTCTAAAGTAATAATTATCAATGCGGCCTATAAACATATGAATATGAGTACTATAAAATAAATAAAAACTAAATCAAAGCTCTTTATATTCTTAACAAATGTTATAAAAAAAAGTCCGACAATTCTTTTGATTCGGCTGCATAAGTCCCCGGTGAAAATTTTATTTTAAAACACATTTCCTTAAAAACAAAGGAAAGAAGCGACTCGAGCGCAACGGCGTCACCAAGACACTAAGCTAGAATCACTCGTTGCCAAACACGTTGATTTTAATAATGCCCACAAGATATATCCAGTCGCATTGTCGATGGCTTCCGGCACGGTCCCGTTGTGTCCTTTTTTTTATTTAGTAATGTTTATTTAATTGTAACCAATAAATACAATATTTATACAATATGTTATTTTTTTCAATTATAATGTACAATGATTTTATATATAATAATTATTTATGACTAATATGCTGTTATATACAGTTATCAAAGTCTTACAGATTATTTATTTTATTTTCTTATTACGATTTTTTTTGTATATAAGAATTTGTTACGAGAGAACAAATTTTTTTATAAAAATTTTGTAGTTTTATTTATATACAGAAAATGGGTAGAATCATAAGCTGTATTTTTTTCTTTTCGTTACGCATCATCATGTGACGAAAATGCTGTTGCTTCGCTCGTAGCTTCACTATTACAGACATCGACTCATCGCTCATTGGAGTGGATAATTCTGCTTCGTTGTGAACCGTTTTCATCTGAGTCCGATATACAACGAATTATGCTGATATTTTTTTATTCACTGAACCAAATTTACCAATTTTAAGACTTACGTCTTACGATCTTAAGCAGATATTCGTTAGATTTTCTTGACAGAGGATGCTGTCATTGGTCCTAGTAATTATCTTGATGCAAGAAAATAGACTAATATTATTTTTTATTCTCTGAAACAATATTATGTTTACCTTCGAGTAGAATCTACTTTTCATGTCATTATTTTCATCATCTTCATATAAGATAGTCGAGTTTGATCTCTCTCTCATGACCAAGTTTCTTTTCTTATTATTTGATATGTATCGTTAATGTTGATTGTTTTATAAATTATGTATTAAAGTTATTTACAAAATAAGATGTATATATAGATAACGTCTTGAGTTGTTTAAATATTGAGAGATTAGATATATATAATAAAACATTTCATTAATAATATTTAATTTAATAATATTTTATGTTTATGAAACCAATAAGCTTAAGAACGGTAGATTAATACATCTTAACGTTAAATTATTATTTATTTAGTTAAAAAATACTAATGATAAATTTCTAATAAGTATTATAAACATTAACGTCTTTTGAAATCAACGATGCAAATATTACTGATATATATATAACTCAAATAACATTAAAATATACATTATGTTATCTTTTCTTATGCAAATCAGGTTATCATTTGAAAATAAATTCTTATTTGAAAAACTAGTGAGAAAAAAAGCTTAAAAGTAAAATGAGCATCGATACTTTATCATTTCAAAAATTCTAAAATATTTATTTTAAATATATCTAATTCCTAAACCATTAAAAATACTAAATATTCATAGTAATACTAAAGATACATTTAAAAAAATCGTCACAATTTAAATATTTTTGATATGTTTATAAAATTAGGTAAGTTTTATTTCCAACACATTTCGAATTGTATAAATGTTGCCTTTGTTTGTCTGAAAATGCACGGACATATTTAATTTTTTATCTGACAAATAAATAAATTACAAAGGAAAAATATATTTTTCTATTAAATGTCTTTTTAAAATAATAAATATATTCAACTTTTTTAAATAAATTGAAATAAATTACTTTTAAGCATAAATATATTTTATAAAAAGTTATTTTTATATTACATACAATAAATAAAAGTTTAAGCTTTTCCCGTTCAGGTTATAAATGCATTACTTTTTCTACGCTACTTTATGCACTTGAACGCATTATAACACCTCACCCCTTCCGTAATAACCCACTGTACGCGTATGCGTCATAAATTTTTATACGATTTTAAGCCTTTATAATATAGATACTTTTTTTATATATATTATAAAATGACATTTTTCAATGAATTTTCGTAAATAATATTGCTGTTATGAATTATACGAAATCATTATCAATTTCCGATCTAGAAGAATTTAATTAATTCGTTTCTCTTTTAATATCAATATACTTTTACTAATTGTCGTACAATGTTTCATTTATTAAACGTTGACTACCTTTAAGCAGACAAAAAATATTTTATCTGCATCGTTAAAATATTTACGCGTTCTCTTTTTCTTATAAATATAGAACAATATATGTACATGTATATATATTGAATTTTAAATATATTTTACATTAATATTGATTATTATTTAATAATTAAAATAAAAAATTAAGTAAATTACTAAAAGTTCTTATTGCATAATAAAAACTTGTATTTCAATATATTGAAAAATATATTTCAACCTATGTTTATAATTCGTAAATTAGAAGGAAAATATTTTTTAATTAATTTAAAAATATTAATTAATATTAGAGACTCGCAGATTAATAAAAGATTAAAGTTAATATTAAAATACTAAAAATAGGAGTAGCTATTTATTGCTTTTATAGCAATAAGATAACGATAAAATTTGTTGGCAAAAGAGGGTATCCCAGCGATAATTCAATATCAATTTGATTATTTTCGACAATTATTTACTTAGCACTTAATAATATCCTAAATATAACCTATCCAACTTTAAAAAATTCCTTACAAGAGTTTTCAGTCGGTAACAACAAGCTCAAAAAAATCGAACGATTCTAAGAGTAAGAGTAATGCTCAGTAAAGGGTGTCGATCTGGGCCCTCATTATATCAGCAAGGTCTCGTTTCCTAAGCTTGTATTTATTTACGATCGGAGGTGAAGCGCAAAATAATATTTTTCAAACAGGTACCCACTGGTTTTTCGATCCGTCTATTTCAATAGATTTTACAGTTATACTGAGGTGCCTTTATTTGTCGATGATTCAACGATCGGTTTAGAGATTCCACTCTGAAACATTGTATTAAACTATAATCCTTTTGATTCTCTTTACTGAAATAAATTACGAGACTCGTAAATGATCTAAAAAATGATTAAAATAACAACCAGAAAATCGTAACAAAGCATATATACATATGTTTATTATCGAATTAAAAAAATCTAAAAAGTCAAAACACTCAAACTATTGTATAATAGTTGTATAATAAAAAAATAAATAGTAAATATTAAATGAATTTAGTTGAAAAAATATAATTATTTTACTGTACTGACAATTCTTACCATTAACATGAAAAATAAAATTAGTCCGCAATATAAGTTTAAAACATTGATAAAAACAGGTTTTAAATAATGTAACAAAGAATAATGAGCAAACTATAAGAATTAATTTTAATTTGTTTTTCATTGTGCGAATCAACCTTTCGCTGATTCAGAAATAATTATAATTCTGAAAATGTCAAATGGAAAAAGCAAATATTGCATTTTTATAATATAGCAGATAAAATTTAACTTATTACTTGAATTTATTATTACAGTCTAAAAAATTTCTTATAATATATTACGTGAAATTCAAATAAAAGTTTGAATAAACGAATTGTAAATGAATTTTTCCTATAAAAGCAAAGGTGAATTACTCATGTTATGAATAATTGTTTATGTAACACAACATTGCAAAGTTCATTGCAATAATTCCATAATAAAAAATAAGAATATTGCTAAGTAAAAAGAAAATTCTATTAAAAGATTTATATTATTATAAATTAAGTTAGATCTGCATTTTACAGACTTTTGGAAAGCTGCTACCGATATATCAGCAAAACGGGATATAAATAAACGGGATTTGAAATTACAAAGCATGGCCAAAATAGTTGGAAAATAATTATGTAATCATGCAATCAACGAAAATTTTCTCGAAAGCATGTAATCTCGAACACTTCGTTGCGCGTTCAGAGACTCAAGTCGATTACCTGGCCCCTTTTTATTTCGGCAGCCTCACGCAACTTTCCGAGAAATTGAAATTCACATCGAATCACGCGCTAACCCGTCGTTGAAACTAGTCATGAGTCGGTATGAAAATGGATGGGTCGAAGAGTACGGGAGGTACAGTGGAAGGAAGAAGAGGACACGAAAAGAAAAGTGTCGACAAGAGCGAGAGGAGAATACGCGTGCATTCCCGGCGCATGAATCGTAAAATCGTGAAATCGTTCAAGGTCGCAAAACTCCCAGAGCCGAGGATCTATGATCACACGTGGGAAAGGTATTCGTCCGGGACCGCACCCTCCTCCCACCTCGGTTCCTTTCCCTCTTGTGTGGTTTTCGTTTTCTCAGTTTCGCGCCGAGCAAGCCGATATCTCTCCCTTATGACGACGAGACTTTGTATGCGTATGAGAACTTTGCTACAATTACAGTATGCCGATCCTGCGAGAGTTCTATTGGCCTTACCGAACAATCTTATGTTATTTCATTCCACCTCAGTGGAGTTATACCTCGAATCTTTGGGAGGATCTCGATTTAAGTGGATCTTAAAATGTACCCTTGGAATTCTGATTTTTTCGGAAGAGCCGAAACCCATTCGAGTTCAGTATTAAAGAACTCGGTGAATTTTAAAAATTTCGGTCGAATGTCGAATGATAATAGATTTAATAATAAACGTGCTTGAGTAAGGTAAATTCATTAAAAAATGAAAGAAGCATAGACGGAAACTTAATTAGTGAATTAGTTTTGAATAAGGAAACATGGTTTCTGGTCGTTATTAACGATTTACATGCTTTATGAGCAACTATACTTCTGATTATCCAATTTGGTAACTGAAAAAGAATTTTGATTTTTCAAAAACTTCTATTTCAGCGCTTTAAAGAATATTTAAATTAAAATTGTCCTTAATAAAGATTTCTCTGAAATGTAGCTCTACATTTAATAATACTAACAGTATACAAATACAATAACAATTTTCAATCATCATTAATTACACGAATAAAAATAAAAATTTTATATTAAACAGTTATATGTTTTCGTAATTACTATTATATATAATGGAATTAATAAATGTAAAATAGAGAATATAAGACTTATTCTTGAAAATAATTTAATAGAAAATTTACTTGAGTTAAAATTTGAAGTGTACATATATATCTTCGAAAAACAAAACTTTGAAAAAGATGGTGCAATAATTATAAATCAGTCTATATTTTTTAAAAAAACATTTTCATAAATAAAGAAATTATAAAAGAAACCATTTAATATAATGTCAAATGGTCCATGAATTTTCTTTACAGAACAAAATTGTCATAAAAAATAATTCAAAATTAGAATTTTCTTTACGTACTCACTTGACATAAAATTAGAAAATATTGAGCTTGTTGAGCTGAGAATAATAATAAAAGGTACGGTGAAAAAATACTGTGATCGCGTTCAAATACATTAACTGATTATCGACTTTTGACTCGACGTTTGCTTTCGGCACGAATGTATCACTAGGAGAGAAGTATGCAACAAAGATTGAGTGTACACGTAGAAACAACTGTATACGCTGCATTTCGAATGGGGCTTGACAAATATTGTTAAATGATAAAAATTCAACGCTTTCTTCTGCATAAAAGATAAACATCTTGTTCTTAGTAAGTATAAATATTTTCAATGTTTAATTGAAAATTCTTAATAAATCTCTCTTGTAGTAAAAAGCGTGTTTTGTGAAAAAAGTATTTTAAATGAGAATTAAAAGCTATTAGAAGTACTATGGATAAAGAAAATTTTCCTTTAATTGAATATTAAATTGAGGTATATTTCATTTCGCTTAAATTATTTTTAGAATTTTTTTAAATAATATTGGATAATTGGGTCCACATTATTTGATAAACACATTTTTTATATGAAAATTAATTAAATTGTATGATTTGATGTAAGATTAATCTTTTAATCCTGATTTGAAAAGAAGTTTCTTTTCAATCGTGACAATAGTTTTAGCGTATTTTTTCAAAAGAAGAATACAAAAAAATTTGTAGATTTATAACATAGAGAATATTGTAGTAATAAAATATACAATTTGAAAATGTATTGATTAAATAATTTATGACCGAAGCGTTAACAGACATTATGGACATAGAATTAAGTTACAAACATCTTGTAAATTATAAATTGAATATTGATCTGTAATCGTACTTGATAAGGTTTGAAAATTTGCAAGAGAAATCAATAGTATGAATAAAGCGAAACAAGTATATTACTATAACTTTAAAATTCCACCACAATCGATAAAATAACAACCGTTTCTGAAATGTCAGCTAACTACACAGTAAATTCCATTGAACACAGATAACAGTCTGATAATCATAAACATAATTATAATAAAAATTTGAAATGAATACTCATTACGATCTAAATGTATATTTATAGAGTTAAAAATTTCGGATAACTTTTGTTCCGAGAAATTCGTCAAACGGTGTAACATAATTGATATATCATCCCCTATTTTTTTTAACGAATTCCTTGGTCTCTTACCTTCTTCCTTTTCGACATATTTACGATCTTGCGAATGTATCGATAAAGACTGAAAATGAGTTATGTGATACATACGGAAATAATTTATAGCGCTCAATGAACTTCCTTAGTCCAAAGTTAAAAATTATTAACAAATCCTAAATTATATGTTCACAAGAATTATTGTAAAATGTTTGCATCATGTTTACAAGCACAAATAAAAATTAATGTGGTTTTGACGTTTAATGTAAAAAAATATTAATATAATAAAATCTGACCAAATTTTAACGTTTGATCAATATTATAATTGTATTAAAAAGAAAATTTAAAGATTTCTATTTAAATGTTTCTTTGAAAACAGAACTAAATATTGAAATAATTTATAAATATATGTATATAAACTTACATTTTTACAAAATTTTATATTTATACTTAAATTACAACAAGCATATTATTCAAATTTGACAAATCTATAAACTATTGTTATTATTTTTTTTAAAAGAACTTGTACCACAATCGAAAACATTTGCATCGTTTATTTCTTTATAATACTCTTTTCAATACGGCTCATCGACAATACATGGAATAGCTCTTTCATCTTTTGCTTTGAATTTGTACATACTTTTTTACTAGTTTGACTAGAGGCATATTTTCGAATTTTCTCGAAGCGCATGAACAGAGCAATGAACTGTTCGTACAATTTTGCGCTGTTATAAGTCGAATTGTCCCCATTCAATTAACCTAAATCCGTCAAAGAAATATGCTTATGGTGTTTCTTTTTATAGATACAAAAATAATCGATAACGTTTAATAGTTTTGAAAAGAAGTGAAGCGTTGACATACCATTTTAACATATATATGAAATCCTTAAATCTAAATTGGCAACAATATTTTTTAAACATATTTTTTAAATCAGTGATTAATTAAGAAAAGAAGATTGAAATTTTTTTTCATGAATGTTTGTTAAGATTAAATCGATAATTTCAATTCAATATTAATATATAATTATTTAGAATTTATAGAAAAGATATTAATTATTATATCATTTAGGTTTCAGTAATTATAGTAAGTGTCCTATTATGATTGAAGTAAACAAATCCACACCTTTTCATAAATTTCAAGTAGTTAATGTAAATGGGTAAGCATTTTCTTTTTATAACTGTTAATTAACACAAACAATTTACTTTCAAAATCTAAACTTTTCATTTTTTATTCAATAGAAATACACAAAACATTTACTTTTAAAAAATCTGTTTAAAATCTCAGTTCAATAGTAAATTGGATTTGTAAAACGAAACATGCATGATAAAATAATAATAGATATTCATGAAAAATTATTTTAAACGTTAAATATACACATAATAATATCTTGAGTAAATTCTTCCTAATATGTATTTATTGTTCAAAAGAAAAGAATTAGAAAATGTTTTTATTCCAAAACAATAGAACAAATCATAGAACGCTAAGTAAAGATTTGAATAAACAAAGGAATGAAAATATATGATTACAGAACTCTTTTAATTACAAATAGTCAAGATAAAAGGTATTTCAGCTGCCAGTACGTGTTTCGTAATAAGAAAAGGTTAACTCGAGTAACGTAACCGTTGAAATAGTCGCGCCCTCGCTTTCAATTGATTTTAATTATCGTAACGTCTATTTCCATGCTTTGTGTTTTATTAATAAACGAAATCCCAATAAATAAATCATGAAAAGAGAGAACATCATTAGTATTAGTAATACTACTATTGTGTCTATCCGATTTTTTTCTTTCGTGATAAGGTATATCTTGCAACTGATTACGCTTACGAACTTTTATTCGAGTTGATTCCGTTTATGTGCTACATGGCCACATATATAAATGAGGTATTTATGAGGTCAGAAATTAAGCGCGACAATCGCGGCGCATTGAGCCCCTTCCTTCGCCTATATGTGTTCGTGACTTGACTCCTTTTTGACTTCTACTTTTTTTCTTCTTTTTCCTTGCTTTTGAGTGTATATGTTTTTGTTTATTATGTAGTAAACAAACATTACATATAAACCTAAAGAAACGTATTTTAATTACATGATGTTCATCTTGCTGATTTAAACTGTTGCATTCGAAACATGATCCTGAGTTATTGTTCACTTAATTTGCTTAAATATTTCTTAGAGCTACATTTAACTCATATACCACTAAATATAGTTAATTAAAGTATAGTGAATTTTAAATTTGTAGTTAATACTATCATTGATTGCATGTCATTTGTAATTTATATAATAAATGTATAGCACGTGCATGTTTATATGTCGTATACTTTGCTATGAAAATGCAATCATAGATAAATTGAATGTTTGTAAAATTACAAAAAAATAATCTATTCAAATAATCGTAAACGAAATAGTTATTTGTAATATTGATAATAAACACTAAGAAATATTGCTTTTTAATAAAGATATTCAGTCTCGAGTTCTGAAAAATTTCTCAGAACAATATAAATTACCGTATATTATTGACATAAGTTGTCAATGTTTCCTTAATAATTATATGTATGAAGTTATCGTAATATTTTTCATTATAATACCTAGATCTCGGTCTAAAAATATTCGCTATAAATTGATTTTTTATAATTTGTCTCTGTTATAGAAAACCAGTAATACTTCCATAATTTTAATATTTACTTAGAAGAAATAATTCTTTTTAAAAATTCATCCACCAAACTAAAAGACGTAATAATGAAATTGAACCATTTTCATTTTCTTTATCTTTAAATTATTTATTATAATTTTTTAATTTTTAGTAATTATATATTTAACATTTGTGATTGTATATTTAAGATAATAAAACATTTCTTTAATTTCAAACTGTAACGATGGTACTTTTAAGCGCGTGTAGTTGTGATATAAAACTACAATACACTACATTGCACATCGTAAAATGCATTGCAAAAAGTGACGCATGACTAAAAATTGTACCGTCTCATGCGTTTAACAGATTGTCTGATGAACAAAAATGACTGTGCCCTGTGAGACTGTGAGAGGGAATGGAAGTTTATTTCGTGTACACCGCAACAATTATTTAATCACAACGGATGCACAATGACACCCAAGTTACCCACTCATAATCGCGGCCTTCACTGAGTACCGCATTATACCTTCATTCATATTTTCACTGATGATTTCCAACATTTTGCATGCTTTAATTTTTTTATTCGAATTTATCTGTATTTGAGTACATCGTATTCGTATCGATAGGTAATTTCAAAGAATGCTTTATTTTATAGTTAGTAGTAGGTTCGACAATTTATTCAAATAGGTCGACAAATATGTACTTCTTTTCAATACTTTGAGCTTCTCAAAGGCCTTTATAATTAAAAATATTCTAAAAATTAGTTTATTTTTAACCTATTGTAATGTTTTTAAGCACGACGAGATACAAAGCTACGCATGCGAATGATATTTTAATTGATAGCAATTAGTCCAATTATTTAACAACCTAGATACTGATTTTTTTTATTGCCCTTCTATATAAATTTTACTAGAAGGCAGATTTTTTAATTATTTTTATAATGTTTGTTCAATGAGTTTTTTCTGTTTCACGAAGCGTTTGTTATAGAAATACTCTCATATCTAATTCTACATTATATTACAGTAGTTGCGTGGAACTGGCACTCTAATCAATACGCGATCACTGATCTCGAAAAAACTCGCGAGGTCAATGAAGTTCTCCTCTCCCTCTATTTATCTTTCTTTCGCTACTTTTTTCGAGCTGCCAGATGGGATAATCCAGGCTGTCTGCTCCTCTTCATCTCTTATACTCGTATACCAACTCTTTATAAAATCGCATCAATCAGGTATTAACTATCGCAACTACAATGACCAGCGGCAATGGCGATTGTCGTGAAAAACGAAGGTTCAACTTTGCTTTATACCGCGAATAATGCGCCGATCTGCCAATTTTCGGGTGTTCAGCCGTCTCGGAATGCAAAGAATGCGTAAATCTGAAATAGTCGTCTCCAAAGTCCGATAATCTTAATCTTTAAACTTTCGACTAAAATGAAATCCCTTTCGTTAAACACACTCTAAATTGTTTACCAGGATTATTAGTAACGATTGAGTTTGTATTTCCTAATCCACACACGCGCATGCACTCTTGTTTTTCCATTAACTTCAAATCATGAATACACAACTTTTTCTTATTTCTCATTTTGTAAATTTACGTTGAAAGTACGCGCGTGTCGAAAGAAGTGACGTTTAGCTAAGGAGCTGTATTATTAGATATTCCTGATTTGATTATGTGTTGTGTTAAACTATTTACTTCATTTTCTGTATTTTCTACTCTAGTGTATACAAGCAAATAGATTCAATGTATAATTTAAAATCGTAAAGAAAGGCTCGTTACTTGTTATGTTTAGCAATAAATGACTATCGCTCTTCATATGCAATTTTTTCAAAGTAGTTTATACTTTATCTTTATTCTAATGACCTTTATGAATTTCTTTCCTTTGTTCAAAAATGCTTAAAAATTATTTATTGTTTCGAGGTGAAAACAAGATAAAATCTGAATTTGAAACTATAAATTCTAAGATAAAAGGTTATTAATACCTAGAAATAAGTTTTAGCGATATCTATAAATATTACACTAATATAAAATAAACCTAAACTTGTATTTAAAAAAATCTTGAAATTTCTCAACATCATTTGTGATATTGAATTAATAAGTATCGTAATATGTGCATGTATACTTTGTTTCCATTTATCTCTAATCTGATATTAAAAACAGATATAAAAATTTCATTGTACAACCACTTTGGTTGATAATAGTCGGTAAAAATAAGATTTTTTGAATGTAAAAGATGAAACGACTCATTGAAATATTCGTTTTCATGTTTTATTAAAAAATGAATAATCAAATGACTTTAAAGAGGAGCAGCTTGGACAACAATAGCTATCACATTAAAATAATAAAAACAATTATAAATGAACAACCTTATTTCACATATTCTGTAATTACATTCACGTCGTAACGATTAAAACATTTGTTTGTATGTTATCAGTAAGAATACTAAGCTTCCCGTAATAATTCTGGAATAGAACAATTGAATAAGTCCAGCGTAACACGATTCTTACAAGCAGGAGGATGATTCCGGATTCCGTCGGGGCCAGTAATGAAAGAGTTTCTTTTCAATCTCACTCCCTTGCTTTTACTTCCAACGTTATGATAAAAATATGCTCTTCGTCTAGCTTCGTTTGTGACCTCTCATTGTCTTTATACGGATAGCAAATGTACAAATGGCGTCCTGCATCGGGCGTTCTTACCTCGTATTTAGTTTTTCGTGTCTTTTATCACTGAACTCCCGAGCATCGTGTTTTCGTCGAAAGTTTGTCTTTCTCGGGTACACAAACGCGTTCTCTTATTTTTCCTTCCTCAAATTAACGATAAGTTTAATTTCTAAGAAACGAGCCACCGGATATTAGACGAATGCTAAGAAATTATCGGTATTATGAACGCAACGAGATACTCGTTTTACGATGAGGAAACGGATAGATTTATATACACGATTCGTGCGTTGATTCGTGCGTTGATTCGTGCGTTGATTCATTAGTTTTGCGCCCTTTGTCACAGAAGATAACTTTTATTTGCTTAATTCTCCATTTTATGGCAAACTGAAGAATTTAACGTAGTGGTATATTATATCATTCGTTAAAATTGAGTGTAGCTATTAAAATTATAATTTTGAGTCGAAAACGAATGGCAATACCGTCAAATGGGGAAAGAGAAACAGAAAGTAAGAGAAATACAGTAAAAAAAGAAAAAACAAAAGAAAAAGGAAGAAAACGAAAGAAGTGGAAAAAAATACCAACAAAAAGTTAGAATCGAATGATTCAAATAAAAGCACGAAGAGTAGGCGATCATTCATATTTCTCCAACTGTCCTTTCATGAATTCCAACGAGCCTCACATTTGCCGTCAATCCGTACACAACCTGGCGTGCATCTGCTCCTCGCGTCTTCAAAGTTCACGTTGAAATTCCGTATTCTTCTTCCATCTCTCTTGCTCTAAGAGAACATCCGATCAAAAAGTAGAAGACAGCGCAGAAGAGAAGGTAGGGCGCGCGACCGAGTTGGTCGAAAACAAAAAGGAAGTGCACAAATAAATTGGTCGATCGCGAAGAGTAGAGGGACCGGAGATTGGAAAACGGAAGATGGAACCCCTGCTGAGACAGAGATCCCTCGAATACTTTTTCTCTCCTTACAATCTCGAGAAAAGTCCAGAGGGAAAGTGGTACGCATAGTCGGCATGTGAATCCTTACGCGTTGCATCACTTATCGAAATATCATATTTTATACAGTGAGAATTTTGAAATTTGTTGGCGCACTGCATACAAAGAACAGGAGAGAAGGAGTGGAACTCGGATTCGGAAGAAAACAGGAAATCGGCGGCGTACCTGTTGCTGGGCCAACGGCAACTTAGCAGACCTCCTCGAGCGACACCTTCCCTCGGTATGCACACGCACCACTGAACTCGGGCCCACACTACCAATAATGCGACGTACGCGCGCGTCTGCCCGTCCGCGTGGAAACAAAAGAGCGGGCTTAGGGCGAGAGGGTGAGGAAAGTCATGCGCGTACATACAAACGTATCACGCGGAACGGGGCCCGGAGAGCGACTGGCCTCGAAGCCTCGTTGGAGCCGCTATGCGGTATCTCCTCTCTACCTCCTTTGAGGCCCCACTACCGCCGCTCTCGCTCCTAGCCCTTGCCCTCGTCTCTCTCTTTCTCTCCCACTCTCCGTCTTAACCTCTTTTTCCTCCTTTACGCTTTATCAAGCAACATTTGCGACCCTCCAGCCTAAACTCCTTCCTACTCCTTTCCTGCCACTACCGCTTCCGGATCCTTTGGCGTTTCTGACGCGTTTCGCGTAACTTCCCGATGTTTGCGCTAGTAAAAAACGGAGGCCAACTGCACTTTCCTCTTTCTCCGATCCATGAGGAAATTTAGCGTTTTTCTTATTTCCTTCGACGCTCCGGCTCGTACGTCCTTATTTTTTTCAAGTTAATCCTCTCGAATTTTAACACCTCAAATTTTTGATCACGTGTAACCGCATTATTTACCTTGATGCGAACCAAGCGAATCAAAGAATATTGTAAATAAGTGATTTTTCTGAACAATCATCTTTGAGCAACTCTAATAACGTATAATTTCCTCGATAAATTACAAGAGCATTTTTGGCAAGTGCTCGTCTTTTTTTAAAAAAATTTTTTTTTGTAACGTGTTATTCAAATTTAAGCTCTTTATCCTGTCTTTATTTACATTTCTGCACGCATGAGTACGAATGCTTTCATTACCGGCAATTCCTATAATCTAACTTTTATCCTACTTTCTGCTTATACTCGTTTCATTGAGCATCCTCTTTGTTGACACAATTGTAGATTTCTATTTTATCAGCCTGCGATAATTTTTTTTGCAGCGATGACTTATTTTTATACTTTTTTCGTTCGCAATTAACGTTGTTACGTACGATTCCAAACTTTAACGGTTTGATGCGAATAGCGGCCCTGATTGTTATAAATTATTTAATTTTATTATTCGAAGCATAGATGATGCATCTTGTATATTATTTAATTCATGCTTTAATTTACAAATAAACTATAAAAATTATCTATCACACCGTAGTCTTTTACTATATAAATGTTGAATTTTTTCCACCATACTTGATTATTTACTTTCTGTTTATTAATAATTTAAAATAGTAATTTTAAAATAGATGCACGTTTTCTGTCACGATAAAGAAAAAAAATCGTGAAAAATCTATATCCAAAAAGTGTAAAAAGTCCATATTGGTAATAGATATTGAGAAATGTAATCTGATACATAACCTGATTCTAGCTTGTAGTTACATAAATATTGTAAATTACAATACAAAGAAAATTATAAAAGGCTTTAAAAATAATTATTTGAAGCAAATTATTTGTAATAGAATGAAATTTATTATTCACCGTGATTAAAATATTTAACATTAAATAAATAAATTATTAAAAAAAATTATTTGAAATAATTTCAAAACACCTTGATACTATAATACTTGAAATTTTAAACTAGAAAATACTTAAATTTAAAATGGAATTTTTCGTAAGTCAAATTTAAAATATTTTATATAGCCGAATGAGGAAACTTTTTGAACACGACTAATTTATAAGAGTTTATTGAATTAACGCTCAAAATCCAATACTATGTAATAATTATTATTTTATCTTTATATTACTATAACTCAAAAATCTAATAGAATGAAAGTAGACAGAGTGGCGTTGAAAAATCAAGTGACAAATCAAGGAACCGGAATTTTGATTAAAGGCTGTTAAAACGTCGATTAGCCATCGTAACGAATGGATCTTAAATAAAAGTAGACTGAAAATATTTGTTTTGAAGAGTAAATTATGGCGTAATAGTAGTAAGAGTGTCTACCCTATTATAGGAAGATGTTCGATGTAAGAATCTACGTGCAAAGTATGCGAACGGCGAGACGGTATTTCCTCTCCCTCTTTCGTCCTCCCTCTGAGGATTCAGCGCCTTTCTCCTTGTCCATTCGCTACCTCTCTCAGACTTTTGTGCACCGTGCACAGATTTACAAAGGATGCAGAGGTTATTTCAAGCCAATGTTATCCGGTATTCACTCGGCTCGCCGACACCAGGTGTACACCCGCTTTCCTTCCCCCAAACTTGAACCATCAGGATTATTGCACTCGCGCTCGACTAAGCCGACCATTCGCCCGTTTGTCATTCGGCTGACTACGGCGACCCCGACCTCTCAAATTTGAAGCGTCGAACCTTCATCGCAAATGACCTTACACACCTAAACTTGTCTTTTTAATATATAAGACATTTTGAACATTCTCAAAATTTAATTAAACTTACGTTCTTTGAGTACTTTTTGTATGTCTATGAAGAAACGCGCTATCTTCTTATTCAATTGTTTACGTTTAGTATTTGTTATAGAGGATGTATTTGTAACTTGATTCTATATTTTTAAGCTATATTTTTTTTATTCCAATAATATTTTTCATTGCATGTTTCCGCGTGATTAAAAAACTTTTACAATTTAATCGAATTTGTTTAATCAACCCAAAATTATAAATTAATTGAAGTTGTTCGGAAACTGATCACTATAGTTCTAATTAATGTTGGATATTATATTTATTTATATACGAAATCTATATGTAGTTATCAATATTTTTTCATTAAATTATAATTTTCGTACAAATATTTTAGTAGATTTTATTTTGTTTGAATTTTATATTATTAATTATCGAAAAATATACTGCTTATAATAATAATAATAATAATAATAATAATAATAATAATAACAACGATGTTTAAATCATTAACCAAAACTTCTATATCTACTGGACATACTTTATTGCTATTAATTGAACAAATTAACAATGAATAAGTAACATTTTTTTACATTTATTTTTGTAATATCTAAAATATTTATATGTGTTTTAATTTGATTTAAAATATATAAGTAAATGTTTCATTTTTGTAACGAAACTTTAATTTTTATTCTTTTAACACGAATGGTTATAAATTATATATATATATATATATATATATATATATTCATTTTATTGTAAAATATTTAAATAATATTTTTATTATTTTAATATGTTGCTCGATTGAACTGGTTTAATAATCGGCAAATAAAACAATCGATCTATTTTTAGCTTATTATTGTCGCAACTCTATTATCATATTCCTATTTTTGAATAATATGAATTCAGATAAATTTATCACTACTTTATACCATTATAAGTATATATATATATATTCAAATTAAATATATAAAAGTATAAATAAATAAAAGTTTTCATTTTTAGCCTAAAAGTTGCATAATTGTTGATTAAAATTTAAATATACTGATTTAATGAAAACAGATCATAGAATATTATAAAACTACTTATGAAAACATATGTTCACAAATATACTAAAGAATAAGTATTATAAACCTCGAAGAGAATATCAATTTTTTTATATTTTTACAAGATTTATCTGTTAAAAATTGTAAATTTTTTTATTTATGGTTATAAAATATTTATTGAAAAGATTCGCTACTTTTAAATTTATTATAATATTATGGACTATTTCAGAAAATCTTTACATTATTTATTATTTGCGTGACTTTATCTGAAATTTAAAAATATCGAGTATAAGCAGACATAATATTTAACTTTTAATACCAAAGCGTATATTTTTTTCACTTACTATGCTCGTTTATATTTTTGTGAATATGAAAAAAGAAGCTAATTTGACTAAAGGATGGTTTATTATATGTGTGATTAATAATTGTTTGATTACGTCTTCGTCATGAAATTTATTAGAAATAATAAAACTCTGATGACGAAGTCAAATTGTTACTCTTTCAAGTCTAACCTTCCATATTTATATTTCTTTTATCGCTCATCTGTTCAGCTAATATATTTTTTTCAATAAATTGTAGTATGTAAACATTAAGAAATGAGATGCGACCTACATAAAGAACTTGTGTTCTCGGTGTAGTGCATATTCTGTTTGACACTATACATAACTAATTTTCTCGTTACATTGTCAATTTCGAAGTCTAACTAATTGCAAACGAATCTTTTAAAAAAGATATAGAAACTTGGAAATTTTATTTTATGTCAGTGTAGTTGTAATTTTATTTCTTAAAATAAAAATACGCCAGATTACAGTATTATGATTTCTATAATTGAAAGTGCTTTGGAACTGAAAGGAGTCATTTTTATTATCCTGATAAAGGATTTCTTTAAAGTAATTGCTCATATTCAAGAAAAATTAACAAGAGTATTGTAAAAGATTACATATTTCACTTATAATTTTAGTAGCTGGAATACAAAGATCTAGTACTTTTTAACGACATTTAATATTTTATTAAATTGAATAAACATTTATGCCATTTATAAATTAGAGGATTTTTAATTTTATAATCTTATAAGAAAAATAAAATTAAACTAAAAATTCATTTATATTCCGTTTTTTAATTTGAAACAGATAATTACTATTTATAGACTATACTATTGCAATATAAATATTATAAACATTTAAATTAAATATCAAAGTATTTCACATATGTTTTGGTTACTAAAACATAAAAAGTTTCGATTTTTAAATAAAATAATACTATTAAATTTTTAAAATGCTACACTACAAGTCAAACTTAATAATAGAATGAAACAAAGCCTTTAAAGTTACAATAATTGAATTTTAAATAAGTAAACTACAAACTAATATTCAATTAGAATATTTTAATCTAAGTAAATTAAAATATTTTACAAAATTGTATTTTTATGAATAATGCTTTGATAAGCATTATATTTTTACTGATAATAAAAAGCGTACTTGGATAAAATTTTAATGTTTGGTTTATTAAAATCTAAAAAATAATACTTACATTTAAATTCAAATATCTATGTTAATAAAATAATATTTATTATTGAATAAATCAAATCATTTAGTGTATAGAGAAGACATATTACTCGTGAAGTTTACACAAATTAAAAAAAACAATACATTTTATTCAAGGTTAAGCATGTCTATTCATAACTATTGAATAGATTGAAATAAACTTATTTCAAGATATTATTGTATACTTTACATAATTCGATATTTATTTATTTAGCAAACTATTTTTCATAACTTTTTTATTATAAACATACAAATTATTTTTTTTATAAATTCTAAATGTACCAAAATTTCAATAAATGTTTGAGTTATTGAATTAAATTATTCATAGCAAGATATTTAAATTTATATATAAATCATGAAAATAAAATCTTAATAGTGTATCGAAATTTTATTTAATAGCTCTCTCTCTCTCTCTCTCTCTCTCTCTCTCTCTCTCTCTCTCTCTCTCTCTCTCTCTATTTAATACAATATATATCCATAACTTTCAGCTTTAATTTTTAATACACATTCAAAAATAATTATGCTACCATCACTTTCCTAATTTTTAAATTATTCTAAATTTGTTTAAAAAATAAACGAGTATTATCTGATACAAAACATAATTCTTAATTCAGTACATTTTTTATGTAAACTTTTTTTTGTGTTAACTATTACTTATGTAAAAATATAATTTTTTCTAGCTATTTTTGATATTTTTATAAATAAATGAAATAAAATTGTTTCATTTTATAAATATATATATAGTTTTTATATTTAAACAATTTTTTTCTAAACAAAAATTTCTTTAGATAATTTAATAAAACAAGTAAACTTTGATACTGTTTAGTTTTTAGAAATCATTATTTTTCCTACTTATATTTTCTTATAATTTTAATTGTATTTTCGTTTGATTTTATAAATATTGTTTATAATATTAATATTTTATTATGTTTATGTATTTATATCTGATGATTTTAATCCATCTTTTTAAATATTCATAAATTTACTTGCTTATAATAATATTATTAAAAAATTGAGATCTTTATTTGCATATTGTTATTTGTATATTGCCTTACTTTATGATAATCTAACTTTAAAATATAGATAAAAATAATCATAATAATAATAATAATAAAATAGCAATAATAATATTCTAAAATTTCTAAGTTGTTTGGATTATTTATTGAATTTTAAATAAGAGAATAGCCGTATAATAAACTCACATATATATATTAAAAACATAGTTCGTTACTTTTTCTTAAATATTTGAATATGTTTGTAAGGAATAAAATTTATATTTGAACACTATAAAAATTTTTAATTAAATTTATTATTTATGCTATTATATTTATAATTGCTAAGCTAATAATATATTAGGTATAAATCCTGATTTTCCCTTTAATTAAAAGTTAAACAATTATTGAAATTACTTTAATAAAATATGTAGTTCTAAATAAATTATTTAAATAAAGATTTTTTTTTAATATTTCAATTCACAATTTTACAATTGAAATTATAAATAAATACTTATTCGAATATCATTGATACAAAATATAAAGTTATAGTTTTTTCATGATAAAATAGTTTATAAAGTTGGAATGAATTATTTGAAAGTTAAAAATTAAAATAATTATTAAAGATACAGAAGTTCATAAATAAATATATTAGTGATATAATTAATCATTTAAAAAAATATTTTTGAATATCATGTAATTTATTTTAAAAATTTATTTAAATATTAAATTTTAATAATACTTGCACATTTTTAAATAATTATGCACTGGAGTATAAAAATTATCTAACTGATTTACTAATTTATTTATCAAGATTGTAAAATTCCGAATTCAAAATTAAAATTTTAAGTCCCATTTAAATTTGAAAATATTCAAATTCGTATAGAATCTATAATTATAAATTATATTATATTTAACTATATTCTACAAATACAAAATATTCTACAAAACGTTTTTATGCTATATTTAAGTACTTTGTTCTCATATTTTCTTAAATTTATTTTTTACAGGTATAGTTTTGTTAAAAAATTATATTCTCAAATTTGAATATATTTTTATGATTAGATTTGTATGTTTAGTAAATGATTAATTTCTTTTACTACTTTTTTTTTTTTATTTGAAACAAAATCGATAGTATAATTAATTTAGCCCAATTCTACATAGATTTTATTTAATTTGCATAAGAGATTTTTTTTAAAAACTTCAATTGAAAAAAAAGAAATCTGTATTTCATTGTTCTTTTGATAATTTAACAGTAGTTTTACAATTATAAATTTCTTTATAATAATATAATAATAATATCATTCATATTGGGTTTCTACCTATTATAATAGTTTTCTTCTGAATTTATCATTAGGTAAATAAAATTTAATTTTTTTTTGTATTTATTTTTATTTCGGAATAAAATGTAATTATTATGTTACGAATAAAAATGATAAGTTTAGTAAAAGATATCTGAATCCCAGATACTTGATACGGTTTGTTTTTAAAGAAATATGAGATATTTTATCTTGCAAATATAAACGTTCTTTAAATTAATTATTTTTTATCAAAGAAAAAATGTTCAAAAATGTTTGTTTTCATTCTACTTCAATGTATAATATTCTCTAGTATTTGTTTAAAACAATTGTATATATGAAAAAAATTATTGCGCGCTAAATTTTATATTTTTCTTTAAATATGAATTTTTTATTTTATTGATGATACTCCAAAAATTATAAAAAAATCTTGTCTATTATTATCAAAAAAATTTTTATGAATTTTCACATAAAAATATTTATTTATTAAACATATTATTGGTAGAGCATTATAATAAGTTATTATTATTTAATAGAATTTAACAAACTAGTTTAAAATTATATAAAATTCATAGCACAGAATTTTTAATTATATTGCGAAGTATATATATATATATATATAATACATAATTTAAATAATAAAACAAAAATAAAATTTATGCAATAGAGCAATTTTATATTAAAAACTTGATTAATAATTTTTTTAATATTTTAGAAACGTACAAGAATACGTACAATGAGAGAGTCTGGTGCAACTACAATGTATTATAGTTCAATATAAAATAGAAAATAATTTATTCACGTAGAGATATATATAAATAATTTAATAATACATAGTATATATATATATACATATATATACTTGTATAATATGCAATATTTTATAAATTTTTTTTGTATTAAATCAAACTTTAAATAACAAAAGTATTAAATGATAATTAATAATAAGTAATGATTAGATCGTGTATATTCGTCACTATTATCATTTTTAGTATTTACTTTTTGCTATAAAAGATAAAAATTTTTGAAAAAGAAATTTATTTTCATATCTTGCAAATTTAAGTAATATATTAAAATATATATAATGAAATTCTTAGTGTTTATTTTTTTTTTAGTCATTTGCATTTCAACAATTATACATGCGTCAGATAATTTAAAATCCTGCTTAGAATTTTGTAAAAGTAAGTTTATAAAATATCACAAAATTAGTACGAATAACTTGCATAAATAGGAATTATTAATATTTAAAAAATTTTATAAATGTTTAGAAACTACAAGTGTTAAAATATAAAAATAAAATTTTTTATTTTTATAAAGAATTAAATTATTTTAATATTGTTTTATCTGAATATCATTACAATGATATAATAATTAAAAATAAAAATTTGTATCTTAATATAAAACCTGTATTTTAATGTGATATTTGAATTTTATTCAATTTTTACATAAAAAATGGAGATCTTAAAATATTTAGTCAATTTGTAATTATATATTGTATACATATATAATAAAAAATAATATTTTATATTAGAAATTAATAATAATAAATTTTTTAAATGTTATCTTTCATGCAATTTGATAATTTTGTAATTAGATTAAAAAGAAAAATTATCGAAAGAATTTAATACTGCGAAGTATTAATTTTTTATAAAATTAGCTCTTGACCCTAGTCAGAAAGCAGAATGTGTTAATAAATGTTTGCAAAGATATCGTGGTGGTAAGTAAATTAAATGCAAAAATAAGTGTTATTTCTTACTAGATTTTAAGTATCTTTAACAATAGTGGATGTGACTTTTTATTGTTTAGGGTCAACGGAGGCACCCAAACTTCCTACAACAAAAAAGGATACTTCTAAAGGAAAAACTAAAGTTTCACCTCCTACGAGTAGTAATTCAGATAGTGATGGTAGTCCACGATTAACACAAATAGACTTGTCTAAACCGAGTAGTAGTAAAACATCTATATGAAATATCAAAATATATACAGCTTTAATGCGATAAAGTTTTCATGTTTTAAATTAATCAAAAATATTGATAACATTTAATATTTGCATTAATTTTTATATTTTGAAGGAATAACTCAGTTATTTATTCTTTTTAAACGAAACTAAACTATTAGTATAGATATTCGAAGTTTAAATTATGAATTTTAATAGTGTGCAAATATACTATAAAATAATTATTTATATCTGAAAAGTATGAAAACAGAAAATTACATTACTTTTTTCATTTTTCAACTGTTATAATACATATATATATATATATCTTAAGATTAATTTTAATTATATAAATTGGTATTAATTGCGCGTATGTTACTATCTAACAATCAAGTTGTTATTTACTCAAATAATTAAATTTAAATAAGTGAAAGAGGAAACATATTTTTTTTTTAATTATTGATACATACTAAAAAAATTTAAGCCATGAGGTATATTTATAGTTGATTAGATACAATTTCCTCATATACCTGCTTTTATTTGCATATTTTATTTTATTTATGCATAATAATCGCAGATAATATGTAAATTTATAAATAATAAAAGACAATTTTGAAAAATATTAACCTGACTCATTTAATTTTTTAATATGTGATCAAAAATAAAACAATCAAGGCCATAATAATTTTTAAAAAATATTTTAAATAAGTTAAGAAATACATAGTGTGAATAGAATATATATTTTAATACATTAAAGATAATTAGTTACTTAATTTTTTAATGTAAATTTCTGTGGATATATATCTGTATATACATAAAATAAAAACTATCTTAGTAATTAATTTAATAATTATTAAACTTTATATATAACAATATTAAAATATGTATACAAAAGAAATACATTTATAGTTATTGACTTATATACAAATTTTATGGCAATCGGTACATTAATTTATCGTTTTTTATTATATTTTAAATTTAATATTTAATAGGCTTTAACATCATAAAAATATTAAGAACATAAAAATATCATAAAAATTTTTTGTTTTTACTTTGAAATTTTCAGGTATATGTCATAGATATATATTTATAATATATATAATCTAAGCAATTAAAAAAAAGTAAAAATATTGTATTATTTATTTATTATCCTAATTAATACAAAGTTATAATCATTTAAAAAGATATCAAACATTATTAACTTTATACCTAATTTTAAAGTAATACACAAGTTGATTTACATTTTATAATTAAAATAACAAAGATTTTATTATTTTTTTTATATTAATAATTGAACATTATAATGATAAAAATATTCAAAGTATAGATTATAATAATTAAAGAATAATTTTAATACATTTTATTTTATCTTATTTATATTTATACAAACTTTTCACTACGTTATACAACTAAATTATAAAAATTAAATAGTTCAATTTAAAATATTATATTTTCATATATAAATTATTATATATAAATTATATATAAATTAATTAAATAGGTAAATATGGTAATTTTCTACACTAGTTATATATTTACTTAGTTGTACATAAATAATTATATTAATTAGATATTAATTAAAATTTCATATATTATTTATAATTCAAATTAAAATTTATTTACTCTGAAACTTATCGTATTTTTATCACAATCATATTATTTTATTTATAATAATAAACATGTATAATTTTCTTTGCTTAATTTTTTTTTTTATATATTTCAACATTATAGTAATTTCTTATGTTTATTAAATGCTTTGATTAATTTTAAATTCTTTATTTTTTGTATTTTATTCTCATTAATTTAATAATAAACACCCAGAATCAAATTAATCAAAAATCTGTCAATTGATATTTATAAGACAAGAAATTATTTTATTTTAAAACTTTTATTATTGATTATGAGTTGTAATCGAAAAGTGAAGAGATAGTATACAAAAATGATAATTTATGTTCAAAAGTTGTTGAAAAGCTCTGTTTAATTTCTCTATGAATGTGACACCATCATAATAAAAATAATTATATTGATAAAGTATAGGAACTAATAATTTATTTTATATTTTGTTGGTTTTATAAACATAATATCTGAAATAATCGATACTCGAATGCTTCCATCTCATTCTAACCATAAGTTAAGGCAATCAACATTACATTTATAATTTTCCACTTAAATTTCAGAACATTATCTGAAATAATTACGTAGAGATCCCTTTAAAATATGTAAACTAATTGAGCTATATAATATTTAAATATTTTTACGTCTTGTGATTATTTTGTATAACGCTGATTTTTTAATGAGCATTGTTTTATAAGTGATTCACATATAATTAAATTTGAACTTTATGTTTTGGTAAAAAATTTATCAGTTTCTACATTATAAAGTTTTTTTATACTTTCCTATTATAAAAATCTATTTTGAGACAAATTTTTAAAGAATATATATTAAATTTTTTTTGCTAATAAAATCTCATTTATCATAAGTCTGATTTATTAAAGTATGAATGAGATTATAATTTTCACATTAAATATTTCATCTTCTTTTAAAATAAAATTACGGTAAAAAATAATAAATAAATAAAAAATATGCATCTAAATATTTATTTAGACTTTATTACCTATATTGAATATAAAAAAAAACCGTGGAATTTTAAATTGAAAATAAAATCAAATTTTCACAATTGCTAATTGGAATATAGATTTAACTGATGTTTAGTAACATTTGTATATATATTTCAAAGATATTTTTATCGATTTATATTACGATGTATTTTATTACAACTAGATTTTGTTATTATAGTTTAGTATTTACAAATTATAAAATTTCTTTATAAATAGACGTACATATTTTGAATTATTTAAAAATATAACATATGTAATTTAATTAATTAAACTACTAACTATTATAATTAATTATATTTTCGATTTTGTGTATTATAAGTCAACTCTTTTTACTACCATTTATTACCACATAATAGTTGTGATTCAATTATAATCGAAATTTATTATAATAATAAATGCTCTATTTATATCAGACATTGCTATATTAATATAACTTACGTTACAAAGTACTCTGAATATTCTTGGAGTGCTTTTTTTAAAGTAATTATTTTACATCAGGGTATTCTCAAATCGAAAATTGTAATATTAATCACTATGACTATTAGTGTATTGATAGAATTTTAAAATATAAATATAATTGATATCATAGTGGTCAATTATTATAAATATATGTAATAAATAACACAGCAAAACAATGACTTGTAAACATATATATTCAAATAGAGCGTAAACGAGAAAAAGTTGATACGATAACGTTCATGTGAACTACCGTATAGTACATATTGACTCCTGCAAGACATCTGAAATATGCTTTTAACATAAAGGAGTTAAAATAAAGGAATGCACTCACAAGGAACATACAGTGATTTATTTTATAAGGGCGTCTTGTAGGCAAAGACTTTCTTATTCTCTTTCTTTTTTTGCTATCCAATAATGCTGCTCCTTTTTTCTATTTTAGCAACACTAGTTAATATTTTATAACGTTGAAAAAATTTATTTCTCAGTATGCCGTAGTAAAAAAGCGAAGACCATTATATCTTCGATGGAATAAAATATCGAGTTTCATTGTTCGTGATTTATACATGCCAATAATTATTTGTTATAAATGTGTGAGATCGATTTTCTTCACTATTTTATTCTCACGGGACATTCCTATTGTTCAATGTATTTATAGTTACTCAGTCATGCAAGTTCTTATCCATTTACTGTCACAGTGGATGTGATACAGTTGTCTATTGAATTTAGTTATTTAAATTTAAATAAATTAAAAAAAAATCTACTTTTATTTATCTAGAACTTCAGAAAACTTCTTATTGCTTGCATTTATAAGATTTTTCTTCAAAGTGATTATCATTTAAGTGATTTTATACAATTTTAAAAATATTCCAAAACAAATTAAATATTATTACAGATAATAATCAATATCTACAAGATAAAAACAACATACTAATTATTAATCACATAAATAGAAAAAGACTTAATACATAAATAATTTATGAAGCAAACTTAACTAGCAATGATAAAAACTTTTTATGGAGATACAATATGGATATATCACAAAGAGAGGAAAAAGAGAAACACCGAAAATATACGAAAAACTATTGGCGGCTTACATAAATATAATAATAAGAATATAAAAAAAAATACTGATCAGTAAAAAAATAAAATTTATAAATTAAACGACTTCGTATTTAATCCTAAAATAAGCTTGAAATTTTTAATAATTGAATATTTTCATATTTAAATAAATGTAAATAAATATAAATTCTCAATTTTACATAATCCCGTTTCCTTTCCCATATCCACACACGTATACATGAAAACTTCAAAAGCAAAAAATTAAAAAAAAATATAAACTGTAAGACTGCGTTCGCTGGCAGCTTATTAGTCATAAGCAATATGTTATATAAATCATTGGTTTATTATGATTGTAAAAAAATAACAATATATTATATTTATTGGGTTTAAATAAATAAACATTATTTAAAATTAAAAAAAAATAAAATGCAATTTTAAAACAAATCATATATTTATGAATAACTTTATAACAAATATATGAATAATGTAATATAAAATATTTCAAATATAATATGTTACAAATAAAATTTTTATTATAAATAAAATAAATGTTATTTATAAATATTATAAAAAAAATTTAAATAAGAATTGTAATGTTTTTTTGTTTATAAATAAAAAAAATATATATTTTAAAATGACAAAATTTAATAATAACACTTAATGTTGCATTATTTTAATAATATTGTATTATTTTAATAATTAATAAACTGTTTTTATAACGCATTTATCTTTAATTAGAAATAATAGTTGGCTTTATTAAATTATAATTGGTTAAATATTGTACATGATATATGAAAATTTCTAATCTGTGTCAGTATTCAATAAGAGTAATTTTTCTATACTATTTTATGAACGGATTTTTTAATACTGTAATATAAATTTGGTTATATATTCTTCAGATTATTAAACAACTTTTTTATTATTAAAATAAATAATTCTTAAGTTAGACTATACATTATCCTTACAAATTTTCTTATATACGACACAAGTGTGCATTTATAAATTTATAAATTTTCAATACTGATAAAACTTTTTTTCATATTATATTTAAATATTATTATTAATATTTTCATAAAAATAACGTAGAATAAAACATATTATTTTATTTCATTTTGTACTATTAAGTATTATATAATTACACGTAATGAAAAAAAATATTTATATTATTAAATATTAATTAGTGCCATCTAAATAACGAATTGTTGATATATTTTAAATCAGTGTAATCGAAAAACCCTATAAAATTAATAAAAAATTATTTTTATTGAAAAAGAAATACAATAAATTAATATATTTCTTAAAATTACAAGTAACATTAGTCATAATTAGAAATTCTGAATTGATATAAATAATTTTTAAAAGTTTTATTTTATTAAATTTTACATAAATTACATATCTATTGAATTTTAATTTTATAATTTTTTCCATGCATGTAACAAATATATTTCTGATTAATTAATAATTAAGTAACTGTTATAAAAAATTAAATCATTATTTATTTTTTTTATTATAATGTATTATCATAAATATTTTCATGAACCCATATAAGTTGTAATTATTCAATTAAATTGTAATATTATTGAGTTTTATTGTCATTATTTTCTTTAATGTTTTTTAAAATAAATAATTATGTTTTATACAATTATAATTTTCTTTCCTGCATTTTTTAATGACATCATTTTAAAACCTTATGTATTAAAAAAAATATTATAAAATAAAAGAATCATGACAAAATTTAAAAATAATGATTACGTTGTATTGTTTTCTATAAGTTATTTCTATGCCTTAGCTATATACATTATATCTGAATATTCTTCTATAAAATAGAAAAATCATTTATTTCAAAATTCAATTTTTTACATGTAAAAAAATAATACTTCAGTATAATTCTTTCATTTTGCTTAAAACCATTTAAAGCAATAATACTCAAATATAAGATATAAAAATAAAGCTATTATATATAATAAAATATAAAATAAATGTACGAAAGCACAATTAAAAACTATTTTATGAGCTTACAAGTTTTATTTCATACATATGTACCCTAGAAATATAGTTTAGAAATATTAAATTTAATTTGTAAAGATAAAATAAGATATAAAATAATTAAAAATAGCTTAAATTACTTTATATAATTTTTTTTAATTTAATTTTAAAAACAATAATTAATCAAAATAAATTATATGAAATTTTGTATTTAATTTATAATATTAAATAGTTTTTTAATAATATAAAATAGTATTTTCAATAAAGAACGTAATTTCGTTTTAAATATTGACAAAGAATAAATAAATAAAAAATATTTGATAAATTATTAAGACGTATGTATATTACATAATAGATTATTTTATTGAAATTTTATAGTTTTTTATTATAAAGTTTATATATAAACTTCAATTTTCTTACACTCAATAAAATTAACAAATATATTTAGTATACAAAAAATATTTGCATAACTAAATATTTTATCTATTTATAAATAATCTGTTATGGATCAACTATAGATTATATATATCACATTCAAAACATAATTGAGACTCTTAACATTCAATACAATATTGTTAAGAATGTCTTACAAATCCAAAATTATTATATAATTATGTAAGTGATAATCGCAGTATGTATATATTAACATTTAATTTAATATTTTCAACAGATGGATTTTATTTTTAATTTAAGTATGGAAAATTTCTTATTAATAATAAATAAATATATAAAATTAAATTATTAATTTGGAATTAAATTATCTATGTATAAAATGATATTTTTTCATCTCAGTGGATGCAAAGAAATTAGATTTAATTTTTTATAATCATTATATAATACAGTTTTGACATATAATTATTACAATGATTACTATTATTTATTATAATTATTGAAATTTTATGAAACGAGTACCTAAATAATATTAAAAAATTAGATTAAATATAAATTATATTTTCATATAGAAAAATATTATAAAAATAAAAAAGTTCGTTTTAGTAATTTATGTTAAAGTAATGAAAAAATATTATGTTACATAAAAATATTGTTTTACAATTTAAAAATCCCTAACCTTAAGGACGTTAACTTTGAAAGAAGAAAGTTCTGATTATCTAGAAAGAATTTAAAAACTTCAAGTAAAACAGTAAAGACAAAGAAAACAAAAGTTCCAATACATATTGCTCTTCCAATTTCTTCAATTTCTTTATGGCTCTCATTGTATTTTAGCGTTTTTCATATTTTATAATAAATGAGAAGAGCAAAGAATAGATAGATAGATAGATAAAGAGAGAGACAGAGACAATTATTTGTGTGTCTCGACAAAAAAAGGGTGGTACAAGCTCGGAGTGATCGCGGTATCGCGAACTCTTCTGAGGCACACATGCACGCGAGATATTGGACGATAGCAAAAAAGAGGCTATGCACACAAGCTTATAGGTATCGTGCACAAGACACGTAGTTTAAGTTCCTCCTTCTCCTTCTCCTCCACCTCCTTATCTCATAAAGAGAAAGAGAACTCGACGATATAGAACCTATCCTCTGCTGCTCAACCGTTCTGTTTTTAGAGAGAGAGAGAGCATATGTATTTCTTTATCTTTTGCTTTTTCTATCTATCTCTCTTTAGCTCACTCGATTTCTTGTAAGGGAAATGAGAGCCAAGGTTTTCAGCTCAGTGAATACGCGGTAACCAAGCCGGGAACCTGTTCCTTCCGAGAGAGTTTCGTTCCTTCAACGACGAAAACGACAACGCGTTGCGGAGGCATCAGAGGCATATATCTTCTTTTCTGATTTCGCTTCTTCTTTCTGCACTGGTATTGTTATTGCGTTTTTCAGCTTTTCCATGTATTTGACTGAGGCTCATCTCAAATTCTACAAATTGCGTATTTTTTGTCAACTGGATATCCTCGTCTTATATCTTTTCTGGAGCTTCAAGAAATAAAATTATATCGACTCAAAAAAGCACTATACTCGACAAAAAGTATATTTTAGTTTCTATGATAAAGTAATTTGCAACAACAAACATTGTAATTAATGAAAAATGCTATATTTGATATTAGAATTTATATAGGTTAAAATTGTGAAAAATTAAAGAGAACTTTGATATAACTAGTTACACCTTTAAAAACTAAAAAGTAATTTATGTTGAATACAAGCTTAAATAAAATTAATTTTTATTGTTAAAATTTTTAATAATTATAAGATATTTTTATGTGTAGAATGCAAAGTACTTTCCATTTGACTTCGTCTTTTGATGGTTGTAAAAAAGTATACAATGAAATATTATAAAATACATTACATCGCATGTAGTGTAATTTATCTGAAGTATTTTGAACATGGAATTGAATATTAATAATGAAATTTTAATTAAGTAATATTTCTTGTATTTGAATATATTTACTATCAAAAAAATATATCATGATTTAAATAGTTATATTAAATAGTAATTTGAATAATTTTATTTTATTTTAAGTTTTGAAACCTCATAACAATTTTTAATGCACATATTATTAAAAAACTTACTTCAACTAATTGAATTTTAGTCGAATTAACTTACAAAATCTTTCCTGATATATTCTAAATTTACTTTCAGTTCATATTTCTTCCTTATATATCTATAAAATCATATTGCATTGAAATATCACTAATCTTTTCGCGTATTATTAAATTATTTTTTATAAAAAATCGAAGTAATAAAAAGTAGATAAATAATGTTTAAGTATATAACTTTTAATTTTAATTTTAAAATAATCTCTATAACTTTAGCAGAAAATAGTTTCTTAATATGAAATTAATAGTTTGCTAATGCAATATAAAATAAGGGTAAACCATATAAATTACGTTCATTATAAAAATGTAGAATATGGTTATATATATTATATATCATTTTTAAATTGTGTATTTATTTTTTTTAAATATATGGAAAAATTAACTAAATTTAATTTTGACTTATTTCTTATTTAATACTTACTAGACATTCACCGTAAAATTTTTTTATTTTGATAGTATTAATGATTAATTTAACTAGATTTATTAATTAAATAAATAAAAAGTTTTAATATTAGTTCAATTAAAGTGACTTTTACTAAAAATAATTTTTGGATAAAATATATTTTCTTTATTTACTTCTTTACAATTTATTTAATATTATACTTCGAATATATTTTTAATGATAATTGACAAATTAAATTTATTAAAGTTTTCTATATAATTATATGAAATATAATATTTAAATTATAAAAATAGTAGCTAAATAAATTATTTAAATATAAGTAAATTATTTTATGGATATTATTATTATATAGTATTATTATTGTTGTAATTATAATTAAAATAAATCTATTTATTGTATTTTTTGATAATCTTATTATTTTTAAATTAAAATAAATTCAGGGAGAAATAAATGTTAGATTCTAAATAATTAGTAGTTAAGTTTAATCTGTATTATTTTGAGACTTAAAGAAAAAAAATTATTATTATGCAGGAGTTTTTCAACACATTCTATACAGATTTTTTAAAAAGAAAATCAATTGAATTGTTATTGTTACGGAAAGACTTAATTTAAACTAATTTAATATAAGATAATTTAATATACTTGATAAAAATAGATTATTATAATTTTCATAATGATAATTATCATTATAATTATATAATTATGATAATGTTTTTATTAAATAAAAAAAATTCAAAAAATGGTAATTTTAAAGTTATGTATTTAGAAAATATATTATATTTGTATAAAGAATTACTTAATATTAATTCACAAGTGCAATATCCCACATTAATAATATAAAAAGAGAAAGGAACTTAACTTAAGGCTCTGAATCATAGTATAATTATTTGTACATCCTTGAAAAATATTGAAACTGAAATAGCAGAATGAAAGTAAAGCAAAAAAAATCGGTCTCTCCCAGGTAAGCGGATTCTTGATACTGCGAGTAAACGCCATTACAATATATATTTTTGTTGCCTTGTATAAAACGTAGTACCGTGTATTTCTTTTCGCGAAGAGCTCAATTAGGAACAGGATGGGGTGTTGGAGAAGCGCGAGAGGTGTATACATCCTCAAGTTTAGCTGCTACTTGGCTACCGAAAGGTCTGGTAATCAGTGGCGCCCGAGATATTTAATAAATGCCAATGCAGTTTTTAATTAACTCAATACTTTAAAATAAGAATCGTTTTGTTTTGAAATTGCACGCAAACCCGAGTTTTTTCTGAATTCTATTTATTCGGAGCAATTTTTTTTCTATATGTTTCTATTTTTTCTCTATATTCATATTATCTGTTATTTGGAACTTTAGATATTAATTTTAATTAAAAATTTCGTCAAATCTTCGATAAACTATGTTTTTGACATATCTCTAACATTTATTATGCACTTTTGATAATTTTACCCGAAGAGCAAGAAATAAATTATAATTCATGATTTAAACATGCTTTCATAAATTATTCTTTATTTTTGAATATTAAGGAAAAACTTGTAAAATAAATAAATGGCTTGCATGGACATATTCTATTAAAGATATCTTTTAAAAAATAACAGATTTATTAATGTTTTCATGAATGTAGCAACCGTAATTATATATCATCATGAAAAATTGTATTTTCATATCAGTCACTAAGTCAATCGAGCAACAAGCAATAACTGGTTTCGTACAAATATACTTACATATACCTGAACTTTACGATGGAGAGTTAGTTTTTCTAGTGATTCCACAGCTTATAAACTATGTATTAGTATACGCGTTTAGCCATTTTTTAATTTCAATTCCGAGAAGTTATACCAGGATCTACTAACATTAAAAGATTGTGTGCAATGAATTTGCTGAAAAAAAGAAACGAAACATTAAACTTGCAATATTTCCGAGCAAAAATACATCTTGCCATTTCTTACACAAACACGGATGAACTGTCACACTATCTTTTAGAAAATATTATATTAGTCGGAAAAATATAGCACGAATGCAATCATTTAATATTTTTATCACAAGAATACAAAAAGTAATTGAACGATAAAGATCTAAAAGAAGTAAGACTCGTAATATTCAAGTACCGTTGCTACTCTTCTTTTATAGTGCTGATAATTTATGTTATATTTAAGTTTTTGAAGACAGTAATTAATTTATGAGGAATATTTTTTGTTTTAAAATTAACCGAATAATAATTTTCATTAACAGTTTCATATAAATTTTTCAAAAATATCAAAACATGATTAGTCTTCTTTAGTTTGCAATTGAATTTTCAATATAAATTAGCTAGTTCTTTATATATATTTATAATCAGTTTAACTTAATTTATGTAGAAGATGAGAAAACCTCATACATTGAATAAGGAAAAATTTTTAATTTTTTTAAGTAAACTATTATTAATCATAAATAGATTTTAGTTTTAATGATAATAATTTTTCTAGTTTTATAATATTTAATAATATTATAATATTTTATAATATTTATAATTTAATAATTTTCAAAATATAGTTTAAAGTATACATTATTTTCTAGTTAGATAGTAAATAAAATTAGTTTAATGAGAAATAGATAGTCGTATAACTAATATTAATTACATGTAGTTTTAACTTATTATCTTTAGAATAGCATAATCAGAAATCATGACTGACATTGTAAATTACGTTTTAAACAAGTATCGTTACATAATCATAAAAATTTATCATCTGTGGTCAATGAAATAATTTTATTACTAACAAAGAAAAAAGAAAATTCTTTAATTTTTTCATTTAAAAAAACACAATTTTTGTAATATATTAATATTAATTGCAAAAAATAAAATCAATTAATAAATTTTGAGCTTATTACTTTTAATTCGTAAAATTTTATAATTAAATATAAACCTTTTTGTAATAATTTGTAAAATAGAGATGTTTAAAGGCTGTGTAATATTGAATGATTTTTTTAAGAATTAATTAAATATCTAATCAATACGAACTTTATATATATCAAGATGAATATATAAGTCATCAAAATATATTAAAATCATTTTATTTAAAAAATGAAAATCTAATCATGAATAATTATTGGAATAAATCGTAGATTTAATCATTAAAATTATGCAAACGGAAAAAGAACATAAATATTTTTAACATTAACGAATTTATGTAAAAATACTTCAATAAAATCTTTACATTTTTAATATTATTAGTATTAAATAACAAAATAATAATGAAATATTTTGTAATTTTATTTGTGTAATTATCTCTTTCATATTCTATATATTGTAAAATAAATAAATTTGTAATGAAATATAATTTCTTCTGAATTATTTAAAGCTATGTGATATTTATAATGAATTCTCGATAAATTTAATAATTTGATAAATGGAATCTTTGGTCATCCAGTTATTACTGTAGATACAAGCGCGAAGGGATAACATGTCATAAGTGCTATTAAAACTAAATTTCTCAGTCGACTACTGACCGTTGAACTCTAAACATCGAATCGCTGTTAGCATAACTAAATCTTTTTATGCTTCTACAAGGAATAAAAAATATTAGTTCAGTGTAAAATAAATAAAAAATAACAATAAATATCAGAAGTAAAAAAACTGAATAGTTTATTAATCATTAATATATCTAAAATACTACTTAAAATAAATACACAATAATTTATAAATAAATAAAAAATAAACAAAAAAATCTGATTTATCAAAGTGCGACAGTGTTGAAATTAATTATACAACGTTAAAAAAACTAATTAAAATAAATAATAATTTAATTCAACTAAACAAGAATGAAACACAAACAACCATAAAACCACTGGAACTCAACTTAAGATTATCACAAAAAAGGAAAAGAGTAAATTCACGATTTCTATTCAAATTTAATATAATGGAAAAAGATATCAATAAAATAGATGTAAAATAAAAAAATTCTAAAAACAGAAGCATTAAATAATAATAATAATCTAGAAATAGATATAATAAAAAGTAAAAAACAAATACATCTAATTACGAAAATATTGTTAAAAATCTTATAGAAGAAATTAATAAGCTAAAACAAATAATTGATGAATCGATAAAAGAAATATTATAATAATAATAATAATAATAGTTAATAAGTATATAATATAACTATAAAAAATAAATACTCAATTTTAGTAACAGAAGATGTACAAATCGAAGACACTGAAATAAATTACACAATAATAGAAGAAATAAGAAAAAAAGGAACAGCCAAAGACAATAATATTAACAAATATAAGAACAAGAGAGCACCTTTCATAGAAAAATCAAAATAGAAATAGAAATTCAATTAATAAATTAATGTATGCTGGACACTAAATAATAACCAGAGTAGCAGCTTGCCAAATCGACATAGACAAAGCATTAGACACCACTTGGACCGAAAGCATAATTTATAAATTAATAAAAAAAAATTTTCCTGAGTATGTAATAAAATTAATATAGAATATGATCACGGATAAGTCATTTATTACAGTAGACGAAAGCAAGGAATCAAGCCTAGAATTCACAGAAAGAAAATTGTTTACAACAAGGCATAGTAAATTCTGGGAACTTCTTTAATATATACAATAGTGATATTCATCATTCATTAATTCTTAATAAATCATTACAAAAACAATTAATATTTTTTTAGACGATTTAATATATTATGTATCTATGAAAAACACGAGAAAATTAAAATCATTATTATAAGAAATTAAAAATTAATATAAATAAATACGAAACTATTTTATTTCCCAAATAAGTGTTTCAAAAAGAAAAATCTGTAAAAATTTTCATATAATAGTCAGTCCCACCAAAAAACAGTCAATTCTTCACAAACAAATATTTAAATATTTAGGATTACATATAGAAATAAAATTAAAATATAATTATCACATAAAAACTCAACTGGAAAAAGTAAAAACAGCATTTTCAAGATTCAAAAATTATTTTATTCAAAACACCTAAACAGTAAAATAAAAGTATTATGTTACTATGGATTTATCGAACCAATCCTAATATACGGTTGCCCCCATCTGATTCAATATAACGGTACACTAAATGGAAAAAATAAGAACTTTTGAAAGAAAATGTATAAGAGCCTATCTTAAATTGTACAGAACCGAGGCAAGCTCTTATAAAAACTATGTGAAAATCAAAATATTATACAACAAAGCAAATTTATCATAAGTATCATATATCATAGAAAATAGTTTAATTTCAAACACAGTATACCAAAATCCGAATTAGTTCTCAAAATCTTTAATAACAGGATTTATCCCTCCAGAAATATTTTCATTTCTAGATAAAAAATAATATCTACAAGATAGAAATAACATACCAATTATTTACCACATTGATAGAGAAAGACGTAATACAGAAAAAACTTATGAATCAAATTGAAATAGCAACGATAAAAAGTTTTTATGGAGATACAATATATATATATCACTGAAACATAAAACAAGAGAAACACCAAAAACATACGGAAAATTATTGCTGACTTACATAACTATTTAACATTAAGGATATAAAAAATTTTATATATATATATATATAAACAAATTTAAAAAACTCCTGAATAAAGAGACATATAACTAAAAAAATTAATTGATAATTATATAATTAAAAAATAAAATTCATAAATTACAAGACTATGTAATTAATTTTCAAATATGTTTAAAATATGAATAATTGAATGTATGAATTAACATAAATTCCTAATTTCCCACATTTATTACAAGATTATTACAAGTTTCCTTTGTGACACCCACACACATATACAAACATTCATAAATTAATCGTAAAAAAATCGAATGTATTGTTTTTTTATGTTTTGTATATACATGAAAATGCAAAAACGTTATAAACAAATTTGTTCTCTCGTAAAAAATTCTCATACATAAAAAAATCTTATTTAAAACAAAAAAAATACAATATAACCTGTAAGATGGCGATCGCTGTATATAATAGCATATTATTCAAAAGTAACTAATACGCTGTACAACATTTTTTGAAATTTGTAAAGCTTTCTTGAAAGAAAATGCGATTCAAGCTTACATTTATTACAAGAATATTTTACTTGTAAGTGTTTTTCTTCTCGGGTAATATTTCAACTACTTCATTGATAAAGAAAATATTTCTCAAATCTGAAGAAATTTTTATTAGTATATATATAACATTTACATAAGATATTATAAATCTAGTACCTAACTATAATCTAAAAACTATATGCAATTTAGGTAAAAAATTAAAGATCTAAAATACATAATATTGTTATTTATAAATTTTTTAAAGTTTAAAAAAAAATTTAATATATAAATTTATTACTAACATCGAGATATATTTTGCATATTTAAAAATATTATACATTATTTAATCTATTCAGCTATTATTATTTTATACAATTTCCGTTGTTGAAATAAAGATTTTTAATGTACTTTTTTATTAAAAATACAATTAAACTTAGTCGGATTTATTTGCCAACTGTGAATGATTAAATATAAACAAAAACTCGTAAGTTGGTTTATACATTGAATGCGTGGAATTCTTGAAGTGCACTCCGCCATAATGACAATCTAAGAAGCTCAGGAAAATTATTCAGAAGAGCATTTATGCACGAGAAAAAAATGAGAGCTTTCTTAATAATTCTAAGTAATCGTTTATATTTGAGTTAGATTGTAAAGTTTGACTATGACCGTAGATTCTTAAAATATTATATTTATAGGTGGGGGTTTGTTGTTGTTTTGTTTATTGTTGGTCATCTCGGTCGTATTAACTATTATTGCCGTGCTCGCTTTTATTTCCTTGAATAATGATTTCTTGGTCTTCTATTTATTTGTATTGTTGGTTTCGTCGGTTCTTTTTTTCTTATTTTTTTTCTACTTTCATTTTTCTTTCGTATTTCATCCATTATTTTGTCTTTGATCTCATTGTTATGGGTTTGCAAATTTTCTGATTCTAATATTATAAATTTGTTTTTTGTAGGTATACTCTGTATTTTCTCTTCATCGTTTGTATTATTATTATTTTTTCTGATTTCATTAATTATTACTTTTAATTTATTATTTTCTTCATTTAAATTCTTAATAATGTTTTCATATTAATTTTTATTTGTTATTTTATTTTGTAAACTTACATGTTCTTGATTTATTTTATTAGTATTTGGTGATAATAGTAATTTTTGTCTTTTTCTTTTTTATCATAGTCCTTTTTATTGCGTTCGACTTGTTGATGTTATGGACGTTTCTGTTTCGTTATTATTTATTTTAAATAAATTAGTATTGTTTTTATTAACTTTTTTAACTATTTATTATTAATTATTAACACAATTGATTGTGCTGTTTTTTTTATTTTTTTGTAAATTTTTATTTGTTGTAACGGAAATTCTATTAATTATTATTTTAGATAATAATTATTTATTAATGCACTATAAAGATTTTTACTGTAGTAAATTTTTATTTTCGCTAACAGCGTTGTGTTTATGGTTCAACGGTCAGTTGACACTGAGATCAAATTTATATCAACTTACATTAGTGTATGCATTTATTAAATTTTGGTCGGTTTAAGCTGTTTTTTTTTAAATATATAATTAAGAGCTTTATAATATATAATATCTAAAATAAAATTTACATATTAATAAGTACAATTTTTAATTGATAAAGTATTTAGATATAATTTTTTTATTCTGTAAATGAACAACTAGAAATTAATATACTTATCGATGTGTGTATAGGGGACCTGAAAATAAAGAAAGCAATGAATAAAATAGAAAGAAATGAATAGTTAAGAGATAAAGAGAAGAATTAGAGAATTACAGTGTAATATTTAATGTAAGATGTAGTTCTATAGTTCAGTTTATAATAATTATAAAATTACTACATTTATTTTAGTTCTCAAGTCGTAAAAATATTTAACAAAAAAGCTATATTTTACGCAATCTCAGAAATTTAATTATTATCAAATATAAATGCAGTTCATACATTTTTTGCATTATAATATAATCAAAATAAAAAAAGCTTCTCCTGTAAGGAAAGGGTTGAAGATTTATTTCCAAATTCGCGGAATTTTTCTATTTAAGTAAAACACAAATTTGAAGAAGTTGCAAAGTGCCCGAAAATATTGGAACTCGAAGGGTATGAGTCAATGACCCCTGACATTGCTATGTTGTTTCTTCTCCGTTATTTGCGCAAGTCTACTTGCCCACGCACTGGAAAGGAAACGCTCCGCGGTGTAAAAGTACTACTTCGAAAGGCAAGATCATATATTCTTGCAAGTTGTGGCTTTAAAAAGGCGAGCACGTGATAAGGTTCTCGAACTTCAAGGGAGTTTCAAAGTCGATAATGTCGTACTACTCTGGGTTATTTAAAACTCCTATTTCTGCTACGTCGGTATGTGCTTCCGACGTTTTAAGCAAAACATGATATTGAAAGATAAATCCGAAGTAGATATTGTAAAGATGTCATTTTCGATTATCGTTAACTGAAAATCTTGTTTGCACTTACTTTTTTAACTTTTCCTTCAAATCATTTTGTTACCAAACAAAGTTAATACTTATTTGGGTATTATATTTTTTAAAAAACTACAGCAATGAATAAAAAAAGTCTATTGAGTAATTTCATTTATTTTATAATCTGCTATTCTATTATATAGAATTTTTATATTATATCTAAATAATTTAAAAAACTTAAAATTAAAATATTGAATAATTATCATAGATTTACGAACAAATATATTATTAAAATGAATCATTTTGTATTTTTATACATTTTAAATGTAACGTTTTTTGTTAATATAATTTATCAATGGCTATAGTATTTTTATTATTTTAAAATGAAATTTATTTATTTAATTTTATTTAATAGACTTTATACAATCTTTATTTAACAAAACTATATTTGAAAATAAAGCAAGATAAAATATTATATTTAGCTGCTTGGATGATCTATTTTTATTTTATTTTTTTTAAGTATAAAATACAATATTTATTCACAATTTCAATAAATTTACTATTAGAAATAGTATTGAAAAATATGCGTATTATCTTTAAATAAAATTAATTATTTCTATGATTAATCTATAACTTTGAATAATTCATTTAATTTATATTTATTGATTTACGTTAATTATTTTAAATTATTTATGTAAATAAATTAAAAATAATAATTACATTATTCGACAATTAATATAAAGTTAAAATTTTTTTGCGTAAATAAATAAAAACATACGAATTTTGTATGAAAGTATTTTTAACTGCTTCATATAGAAATATATGTTAAAAATTATATTCAATAATCTATTAATGTATATTAATAATAATAAATTAATTAATTCTTATAAATAAATTAATTAATGCTTATTGCCCTACAATAAAAGTAAATAATTAAGTTTATTTTATTTGAAAATGACCTATTGGTATTTAACATAAGAGCATAAATTGTAGAAAGTAAGAAAAAAATTCGTTTGTAAATGAACCTCGCGTACTTCCGAAATGTGTATTTTGCTTATTTCATTATTTGATGAAAGAGAAGAGAAGAAAACGTAAAAAGTTACTTCCTATTATGGAGAAAATGTACTGTTTACTCTTGGTCCTCATAACCTTAACACCAACAACTCTACGCTTTTTATTGTCATTGGAATAATGTAACACCCGATTTTGTAAAATGTTCTCATGTTTCGTACAAATGCGAGTCTCTGAAAGCATTTCCCACCAAATGTACTATTCGAGAGATGTGCGTCGTCATTTGCATATAAGAGATCCATCTACACGTATCATTTTATTCTTTTTTTTTTAATTATAAATTATTACAATAAGAACTATATATTGAACTATTTCTTAAATTATTTTTTACAGTTACTTACTTATTTTTTTAAAGTTTTTATCAGTTTTTTGTATCACTTTCAGTTTTAGCTTTCTAATTATCATAATATAAAGATAATTTTTATTAAGAAGAATTTGAAAAATAATAAATATGGTATACAGACATTTTAATTTAATATTTTTATCTTTAATTAACACTTTATAAGAGTTAAAGGATAGTTGGAAACACCCCTTTACAAATCATGTATAACAAAACACATCATGGACTTTGATATTAAAAGTCATTTTTGGATTATATACTTTGTCTTATACGACACATGTGAATAAGCCGATGTAAAACAATTAAGATAAGAAAACATACAGATAAAGACATCAATATTATTATAATAAATTATGACTTAATTTATGGTAATTATATTTTCTACCAAAAATTTGACGTAATTATTAATTTACTGTTTAATTTTTGTTCATATGCATTTAAAGTACTTGGTCAAAATATACATTAGAATTCCGTAAATTTTTCTTATCGTTAAATAAATATCAAATTTGAAGTTTAAAAATATATCGAAAGAATTATATTATAACTAGTTTTATTAATTATATAATTATTCATTCCAAGCAATGAAAATAAAAATCAATAAGATTATAAAAAAGTGAAACGTGTAAAACATGTTAGGTTCACTGTATGATTTTTTCTGTGAAAAATAAAACAACCATGAATGATTCGGATTACATAAATTTCACATAAACATTTCGAAATTATATGAGAATAGTAAAGACCGATAAACTGATTTATTAAAAACCGATTTGTTAGTTAAAGTATTGCAAAATATTGCAAATACTGCATTTCTATAAACAATAAGTTTATAAGAATTAATTGGAATGCTAAAATTTTTTATCAGATTACCTAAAACAAATCTGTTGCTTTAAAAAAAATAAGCAAAAATTTGACGTCTCAAAGCTTTTTTTCATAAGCAATCGATTCTCCACATCAATTAACCTAATGCAATCAAGTTCTTGTACCTCATGAAAAAATCAGTCAATAATAGTTTCATAATTAAATAAAAAAATATTACATGGAGATAAAATCGATAGGTTATTCAAGTGTAACACGTAATTTGTACGGAAATACAACGCATTGAAGCTATTCTGTGCGATTTTCCATCCACCTCTATTTTCTTGAAAAATTCGCTAAATCGCTATATTATTGTTTATGACAAGAAACTGTTTTTAATATCTATTTAGTTTAGAAACAACATATTAAAAAATTTATCAGAGAAACCTTAAAAGAATTAGGTGATTTTATTCCTGATGCTCGAATAATACTCCATAAGTCGAAAAGCGAAAACCAAAAATTATTCTCCATGGCGTATACAATAAATTCTTTTCGCGTGAGCAATAATCTCGGATCACGCTTGCTCACCATTTGCTTTCTCACCGTTTGCCAAGTCTGCGATATGTCGTTGACTCCACGACCGCGCATAATACGCTCCTGACACACACACAGCCGCGCACTGTCTGTTTCTCGCTATATCTTCTCGAGTTCTCTTCAAGGGATACATGTATGCACCCGTGCACAAGCGTGTGTTACATACCTGCCAACCTGAGTCCCTCCTCTCTCTTTCTCTTTTCGATTCTCTTTGGATCCGTGTGGCGACGAGACGACGAAGCCGAACGCGTGGGATCGCGTCTGGAGAACCGACCACTGGCCGAGTCGTTGCGGGAGGGGGTCTGGAGGAAGGTAACACCAGTAGTTACTCCCCGTTTGTAAGAGTGAGACAACGAACAGAGGCTATTGCTCCCTCTTTTCGTATTCAACTTCTCTTCTCTGCTCCTGAACATAGCCGACTTTGTTTTTTCTTTCTTTTCTATTTAATTTCGTTGACTCTCATCTCTCGACTTTCGAAATGTTGCACCTTTTGATATTTTCGCCGATTTTGAGAATACTTCTGACTCGAAGAATTCAATGGTTGGAAAGTAAATTGCAAAGATGAACAAATTATTGTTTTTCGTTTTATCTTAATAAAATAATAAATTTAATTCGCAGTGGGTAACTTTTTAACACGAATGCGATAAAAATAAATTTACGTTAAGATTTTCGAATTAATTTGAAAAGAAAACAGTTATTTCATGATAAAAGATTTTTATAAAATTTTATAATTGCGCGTAAATTTAAAAATTCAAATGTATGATTTATAATTTGGATTTAAGTGTAATAATTTATATTTTATCATGGGCAACAATTTGCAGATTGAAATACTCAAAATATTCGAAATTCATCGAGAGATAAAAATCTAAATCAAACTATAAAATGCTAATAATGCGTTGAGAATGTATGCCATATAAATTAATGTTTTAAAAGATATTGAGCTTTGAATATTCATAAGAAAGCTAGCTTTAAGAGTATAAATTATATACAGCCTAAATTTAGCGTGCTTAAATCTTAAAACTTGTAGACTTTCTTATTTATAATTAATTTAAATAATTTTTTTCCCAACTTAACTTTATAATGTTACTATGTTTATAATATTATTCTGAATATTAATAGTAATAAAAAATCATAATAATAAATCTCAGACGATGATAACATTAATTGTTTATTTCTTTGTTCATTGTTTATAAATAAAAATTTATCAAGAATTTAAACAATAAATAATTTTAAAGTTACTATGCAAATCTAATATTATATTTGATTGGTTTAACCATGAAATTTTAACTATTGAAAAGTTACAGTTAAAATGAAATTGTATTTCTAAAACATTTAAAGAAAATTTTGTTTTAATATATGAAAATGTTATTTTTATCGTTTTTTTTCATATTATATCGAAATTAATTTTTTTGTGATTTTGTAATGAGATACACAATATATATTTATGAAAAGTAATCAAGAAAAATATTTGTGTTTAACAGTGAAAACTTAAAAGAAAATAATAATTTAAAGATACTCTTACTGCGAAAAATATGGATAATTCTAAGTTTTTCTCCACTAAATAACTTTATAATAAATAAAATATAATTTTTTTAAAAAGTTCAGTATATGAATGTGTTTTTTCGTATTTTTTAAAACATATACATATGGTAAGTATGGTAAATAAGTTAAAAATGGGGAATTTATAGTACTGGTGGATACTTATTACAAGCAATTACATGACCCTCACGAAATCTATGAAACGAAGAAAAAGGCGATAAAATAACACCACCAGTTTGGAGAAGTGAGCCAACCAGTCATTTCGGCCCTCAAAGAAAATTTCGCTGATACTTTTGCCCACGCATACGCTCGTCCTATATTCTACACAGGCGCATGTACATCCAGTTACATGTCTTATAAGGTCGTATATATGTCTACAGCTAAGACGCAAGAGTATCCGATATCTTCGGAATGGAGCATAGATCCCAAGTCCATGGCATCGACGGCTGTGGCGGCAGCGGTTGAACGCCACGGGAGGCATGAGACGTAACAAACGCGCGAAAGATAGAGAACGAAAGAGAAAGAAGGAGACGAAAAGCGGACATTACTTGAACCTGCCATCGTGCATTCAAGTCTTCGTTGTATGAAGAAAGACAGACAGAGAGAGACAGAGAGAGAGAGAGAGAGACAGAGACAGAGAGAGAGAAAGGGAGAGAGCGCAGTTGCTGGAGGGCCCACCTGCATTCCATCAAATGCGGTTCCCCTCAGGGAAGGGAGACATTCTCGGGCGGGGTGTGGGGGAAAGGCCCTTCTTTTGGGTCCACCAGGATCGAATACGCCCTCGCTTGGACCCTGGTCCACGCGCTTTAGTTCTCGCTTTGTTCTGTCCTATCTATCGCTCCTTTTCTCCATCTAGATCCAACATCCAACACATGCGGACTTAATAGCTATCACCAAACTACATACTTTAAATAACTACATACTTTATTATAAAAATCTTCCATTTGAGTTTAAAATATTAATTTATTAAGAATACTTTGTACTTGTATAGCTACTGTTTTATTGATTATGAATTCTCTCGAATTTCAGAATTAATTAGTGTTTTGAATAATATTAATGTATTAACTTGCAACTTATATTATACTTTGAACGTATGAAATATTCAATTCTAGATTTATTATCCGATAAATTTATTATTCAGTACATGAAAAATAAAAAATCACGGTAGTAAATTTAAGATTTTCACATTTAATCTCTTTTTAACTATCTTATTTTATATAATAATTATTTTATAATAAAAAAATATCGATGATTTTCTATTATTTATAATACTTTGTAAATAATATTATCATATAATTAAAACTATATCATGTTTTTATTAAGATCTATACTCAATACGCGAGCGTCTGTGCACGTTTAAATTAATATTAGTAACATTAAAGTATCATCAATTTTAATATTTAAATAATATTTCAAACCAAAATAATACCTATATATATTATGAATTATGTACATCAATAATGATTTGATATTTTGGCAATATTTTATACTCAAAAGATTAAAATGTATTTTTTATTTTTATTTTATTTCACATAGTTAGAAATAGAAATAAATATTTTTTTTCATGAAATAAAATTACAAAATATAAAATTTCATTATAAATTTTACAAGTGTAGTATTAAAAATTAATTTTAATCTTAATTAATTTTGAACATCTTTTAAAACAAAAACATCTTATGAGATTGTTTTACATGATTCTGTAATTCTATTAATTAAAGCTTAAGTTACTTTTTGCCAATACTCACTCTGGTGAACAAAATCAATTTTTGTAAATAAAAAAGAAACTATTTTAATTCTTTATTCATTTTTTCTATGTATCATTTCGAAATTATCATCCTTTTTCCCTTTGTCATATTTTCGTTTAAAGTTTCTGTTCTCTTGCTTTTTAGTTTTTTTCTCTTTTGATTTTATGAGGTCCAGTTTAGAGGTTTTGATGAAGAATGTTTTTTCTTTGTCCAGGTACTCTTTGTTTTCGCTTTTTTACTTTGATTTTTCTCTTCGTTTTTCATTTATTTGATGTGTAATCATAAAATATAGAAGGAAGAAGTTGCGAGAAATCTTTTCCTTTTTTCTATGGATAGATTGTTTTAGATCGTTAATTTGATAGGTAATGAGAACCCGATTACTAAATGTCATATTGAAGTATATATATTATGTAGTATCTGCGTTTAAGTCGAGTTAGCAAGTAATTATTTCAGTTAATTTCTTAATTTGAAAATATTTTACAGTAATACAATGCTCAATACATTTATTACATAAAAATATAAACGATAAAAAGAATAAAAACATTTTATCGATTAGTAACATATAATTGTATTTAACGATATTAATTCAATCTTAATTTTTAGTATCTTTAAAAAATTATAAAGAAAACCAGTATAATAAAACGTTTATATTGAACGAATGTCTTTTACTGTGATAACTATAGAATTTATCTTATATTAGTTTATAAGTATTTGGATGGGCGCTTAAAAGCTCTTCCTCGATGTTCAAAGTGAACTGGATAATAGTTCTACGTAAGGTTAGAACTGATAAGGGAAGAATCCTGAGAGAAAATATACAGTAGTTATCGACGGAAAGAAAGATATCATTAGGGTGCAGCCCGGGGCATGGGCAAAATTTCTAGTAAGCTACATTAAGTAGCATTCCGAGGATGTCACGGTTGCTCGATACAGCGCCGCACTCCCTGAGGCATCCCGGAAATATCTTCGTCTTTTATATATTTTTTCAATCATAACAATTTTATCAGTAAGATCATATTCAGCGATTAAGATACGTTTGTAATTTAGGATAGTTAATTTTTGCTCTACGACTATTTGTAGGTGATCGTGAACTTATAAATATATCATTCTTAATGATTTTGTTTTCTTTTGGCTTTAAATATTACAATATGTCAAAAAGAAAAGAATGAATTCGTTAACACTAAACAGAAAATTCATAATTTATAATACTTTTAGAATTTTTCATTTGTTTATAATTTCATGGTTCATTCTACATATTTAATCTCATAAAATATATTATAACTTAAGAAATTATAAATATAATTTCTTATATAATTATACTTTATATAATTATACTTTTATAATTTAAGAAATTTTTTATCTCCTATTATAATTGATGTATAGGTGAAATAAATCAAGAATGCTACTCAAAGTTAAAAAATCTAAATAAAGTTGTATAATATAGTTGCTAATATCACGGTTTTCTATCGGAAAGGCAATTAAATAATCATTTCCTATTTGTTTTTCATAAGAGCTTACATTATTATTCATACACGAACGTAATCGAAGAAACATTGGATTACAGTATGAAATAAACAATACAAACACTGTTGACGGCAAAAACTCGCACTCTATTTTCATAATTTCATCTTCGCTAACATTCTGAGTTTTATTATTACTATTAGTGTTATTTACATTTTTTTGTGGATTAAATACTTAAGAAAACGTTCATTTCTTTTTGATACAATTTTTTCTTGTCTCTGTTATCGATAAATTGGTTTCCCTCCTATCAAGCCAAATTATCTTAGTATTCTCCTCACCTGCACTCCCGCATTCAAATATGCGTGACGTTCGCTCTTGTTTCTTTGGCCTACAGAAGAAAGTTGTTTTCTTCCGTGGATAATTTGAATGCGCGCACACGTGATGAAGGGAATGAGAAAAAGACAGAGAGTGAGAAAGAGAAAAAAAAGAAAAACAAAGAGGTGGTCAGTCACGCAGTGCGGCGGTGAAAGAGTTAAGTAGTCTCGGCGCGCCAACTACGGGATAATGGCTTGGAGAACGCGTGCGAGCCCTGGGATAAAAAAAGAATCGCGTAGTACTGATTACGTCTTAATTGTATGTGTACGGGTTATATAGAGAAAGGAAAAGAGAAAAGAAGAGAGATAGAAAGATAGGCAGGTTTGATCGAATCTTTACGCAGCTTATCTTCAAAGCATCGATCTTTTTTTTGCATCTTTCACGCTCCCAAGTGAGGAGTTTACTGTGGCGCCGAATGGCATGCAAGTCTCCATTCATCGATTCTGTTTCCAGTCTTATGCTACGTTTTCATCTTTTATTATTATTATTATTTACTACGAAGTAATTGAGTTCACCGTTTGCGTGTTAAAGATCAATATTTTGAAACATCTTATTCTACTTATACAGTCGCTATCATCATGGTACTTGTTAACTTTTTTTTGAAAATAGATGTTTTTCCAGACAATTCTTAATTAAACAACGAATTTTATACGATTTCAACTGTTTACGGAATTTTATATTAATAATCGTAGATAAATTTATCATAGTAACTTTCTTTTATGTAAAGAAGTACAACTTGAATTGTAATTATAATTTTCCTAGTTTTGGTTATTTTTTCAATCAAAATATTTGACAAAATGGTAAAAATTTGATATCCATTTGTTAATATCAATTTTTAGTTGATATACTAAGATTTCGTATATGATTACGATAAGTTAGTTAATCAATTTCTAGTACTACATAATTTTAATTTTTCTGTTGCAGAAAGTTGGGTCTCGATCTGGTACCTCGACAGGGTGCTCACATGGTAGATCCAGATTCCATGTCTGTTATTGAACTTTATCAAGTAGTAAGATACCTTATATTATTAGCTTTACCAAAATGTTTTTACTACCTTTTTTCAATTAGAATAATAATTATAAAGTAGGAAGTTAATAAATTTGTGAAAATTAGTTTTAAAATATTTCAGAACGATAATTTTGACTAATTTTCTTTAAATTGATTTAATACAAGTTAATTTTCTTTTTAAAATTTTCTTTCATAAACAGTATTTTAATAGATTTATGAATATTATTAAAGTTGTTAAAAAATCTGAATAAAGGTGATAATTTATTAATGTTTCGTTATTATTTACTATTTACTTATTGAAATTATTATTTTTCGTATAAATATTCTGAATAATGGGTTAATACCATAATAATTTTATAATAATACTTATAAACTTGTAATAATAATAGTATTTACAAAGGTATTTAAATTTTATAGAATTCTAATTTATACTTTATTAATATTGATATACAACTTAGTAGATGAGTAAAAAATGTTATTTAATTAATTAGCAAAAGTAACATTTTTTTAGAATTACATTATAGTCAATATATTTTTGCTAAAACACAACTATCTTAATAGCAAAAATATAGGAAATAAATTATCAAAGATATTTTTATATGTAATTATAATACATTAAATGTAAGTCTAAGTTTTATACTTATATATATCAGAATTGATATTAAAGTTACACAGTTATACATCAGTAATAAATATTTAAGCCACATGTTGCATAGATTTTCAAATACTCCATCTATATTTAAATTTAATATCTCAGCAAAACTTGGCAAACAAATATAAGTTGCCTTAAAAATTTTAACAGCCAATGATGTTCATTTGTCTTTATGAAAACTTGCAGCACGTACAGAGTGCCGAAAATTCTCAAAGTTCATCCGGACGCGGTACTTTAAGGCGCAAGGAACACAAGAAAGTTCTCACGCATCATTTGTATTTCTGCATGCGAGATTTTGGTCACTCAGTCGGTGAGGATGCCGAGATTTACTTCTCGCTATACGATGCAAAGCGCAGCCAATACATAAGCGAACGCTTTCTTGTGCGCATATCCAAGGAGGGTTTTTCAAACTACGTAGAGAAGATGCATAGCAACTGTACGATATTTACAGATTTAGGAAATGCTGACCTCACCCGGGATCTATACATGGTGGCGCACGTCATGAGGTGTGGAAAGATGTTGTACTCGGATTCTGGAAAGAACAAAGTTGGAGCAGCTGTATACAGAAGACCTCACGGGGTCGGGGTCTTGTCTTTGGTAGATGCGACTCAGGAGCAAACTGAGGAACTCGAACTTACCTTTAAGGTATAATATTCTATATAAAATACTAGTATTATAATATAAGGTAATATAAGGAACAGGCTTATCTTTAATTTAGTCAAAGCTGTTACTATGCAATCTTAATGTTGTTCTAGGTATCCTCTCCCATTGAATACCGAATATAATTTTTATATTAATATTAATTGAAATATAAGTAAATTCATTCAACAATTTCCAATATTTTATATTTATCGACCTTTCGAAGTAAAATCTATGTTTTATATTCAAAACTTTTAAATATATTATTTTGCAATGTTTGCTGTTTTAAAAATTTCAATTATGAATAATATATACTTATAAATATACATATTAGATTTATTTATATATAAAATTTCCATTATAAAAGTTTAAAAATAATGAATAAAATTAGAATAAACCACAATAGAGAGAAGTTGAATTATAATTATAATAAAGTGGTCTCGAGTATTTTAATAGTTGAATTATTTATATACGTATGATTTTAGTTATAGTTTCATATTATAATTGGAGAAATCATATAAAATCTAAAGTGTTTATAGTGCCTTTAGAAATAGTATATTTTAATTTGAAAAGTTTTATTATAAAGAAGTAATTTGTTGTATTTATTGCATTAAAACTTGATGGAAAAATTGTTTGATGCTAACAAAAAATGAATGTGACTAATATTTGAAATAATTATATTTTTCATAGTCATATAACTTTTAGGTCTGATTTGTAATTATATTAAACTACTGCATAATACATGGCAGCTTTATAGTCATTCTTGTATATTTATACATTTCAATGAAATGGTGAAAATATAGATGTTTATTTTTATTTTATATATATTTTAAAAGAAAATATTTTTTGAAGTAGATGAATCAACATATAAACAATTTTTATATTTTAATTTCAATAGATTAATAAGCTAGACTCATTATTAATGAATTTATAAATAAAAGATCAATGAATTTATATATTAAAAAACATTAAATAATCAATTAATTTTATTGTATATAAAATAATATGAATCATTATTTATATTTCAAAATATACAAACTAATTTTTATATTTTAGAAATATGAAAATATTGTTAATTATTGAATGAAAGTATTAAGTTATAAAAATTTTTAAAAGTGTTTATAAAGTATTTAAATTGTTTAAGAATAAAAAGATATTACGTAATGGTTTGAATTAACTTAAGTATACGGAAATTAAATTATTTAAATTAGTTAACTGTTACAACTGCTATAATAACTATGAAAATACAAAAAGTTTATTTAGAAAATTTTTTTAATTAAATTTTTATTTATTAATTTAGGTTTAATTTATTTAAAATTTTATAAAATACATGAAATTTTGCTAATATAAAAATTGTTTAATTTGAACTTTGAATTTTAATACATTAATAAATTAAAAGAAATAAATTAAAATATATGTTTATATTTATAAAAGTTATATTAAGATTAATTTATAAATTCAAGATTCGTTCTTAAATGATATTTAACTATTAATAAAAAAAAAGATACAAATATTGTAAAATAATTTAATAAAGTGGTCAAGAGTGCTCCAGGTGGTATAGTCATAGCTTGCGGTGTTGAGATCTTTTATTATAAGCAAAAATATTTTATAAATATTCATAATTTCAACAGGTATATCAGGGAGATGAGAAAGAGTTTCATCAACTGCATGAACAGATAATACGTAACAATAAATGCTCGCCATTGCCAGGACAGCCGAATTACGGCATTGTCGTCTCTTTCCGTGTGTTGCATGGCGAACTGTGTCAGGTACGCGATGATAATCCAATGCTTTTTAAGAACATATGTCTCACTAAGAAGCTCGGTTTTTCCGATGTCATCATGCCTGGAGATGTGCGCAATGATCTATACCTGAAGCTCGAAAGGGGCGAGTTCGAGCGTGGTGGCAAATCTACCGGCAAGAACATTGAGGTGAAACATAATGTTTTAGATATTAATTTTTGCTTATTTTGAAATAATCAAAAGTTGATCGAAAGCGTTTTGCTAGTTCTTAGGCTCACGATTCATAAGTTCTGAAGATTACGAAAAAGGATTCCTTCGATTTTATATATAAAATGATTTTTATAGAATTCAGATAGAATTTTATGTACTGAAATTGTCTTTAAATATAATTATATTATTCATATGCTTCATAAGGAATTTTAGAATAGCTAACGTTAAGAATTTTAATCTTTATGCATATATATAAGCAGAAAAGCTGTGAGTATATAAAATAATATTGTATTCTGAATCATATACTAAAAGGTCTTCCATTATCTTACACTGTACGATATACTATTTTTTCAAGAATTGTTATGCTAAAATAAAAAAAATATTTTAAACTCACTCTTAATTTATTTTGAATTTATAAAAATTATTTTTAATTATTAATATTAATTTAAATATTATTTTTTAATTATCAATTTTAATTATTAATTTTAATCATTAATTTTTAATAATTTTCAGTTTTAATTATTATGTTGATTTTAATATAAAAAAGTAATATATATCAAAATGAAATGATAATAATCTGCGAATAAAAATGTTAAACTAAATTTAAAAATTTGAAAATAATTTTTTAATAAAAATTTAAAATTAACTGTTTTATTTGTGAAATTTATTTAAAAAATATTATATGTTTTATAAACTAATTATAATTTCACTTATTTTTTATTCGATACAATAAAATTTATAATAAACGTTCATATATATTTTAAATACTTTAAAATTTATTTTAAATCAGCTAATTTATAAAAAATTATTGTTATAATTTGATAGAAGTAGATAAGAAGTGAAAAATTTAGTATATATATAAATTTGATATATTTGATATGAAAATCTTTCTCTCTAAATTTTAAAGATAAATTTTTATACATTACGTGTATAAAAAATATATTTTTAAAAGCTATTACACAAAAAATTATATTATTTAAATAACAGAAAGTTTTTAAGAATTTATTTAATTTTTCGTTTAATATTTAAATTATTATTAATTAAATTTCAAAGTATGAAATATTATTTGAATATTCTAAAAAGAAAAAATATAAACGAATGGATAAGATATTTTTTATAAGATGCTTAAAGCTAAAAGATTCAATTAATTTCTTAAACACTTTTATTAAACACAATAGTTTTGATATACTGTTTTTATAATAGTTTATATATATTATTTTATAATAAAAAAAGATTCTTGACTGATATTATTTTATAACAGTAAGGCAGAATATTAATAAAAAATTTCTATAAAAGCATCTTTAGATTTTATATCATTATAAAATAAATATTCTATCTTTTGATAATACGATGATTTAATTGTAAAGATCTTTTTAAAGTTCTAAAGAAAGCTATTAAAAATCTCAGATATGGAAAAAAAAATTTTTTTAAAGTAATTTCGAGAAAGAAGTATCAAAGTTCGATTTCAATTTCCATGTTACTTAAAAAAAATCTTTATTTTCAAGATATTTATTTTTGATACTTATTTTTAAGAATACAATTGAATATTTACACAATATAAAATAATAAAAGAACCAAATGAACATTTATAAACATAATGTAAATTTATTATGCGAAAATATATTTCATAGTCATTTTAAATAAATTTTAAATTTCTACGTATATTTAATATGAAGTTTTGTTAGAATTATAATTTAAGAGTTTTTTAATAATGCGTTGAATATTTAAATATTAATTTAAATTACTAAATTATAATGGAAACTAAATATAATTAAAAAATAAATTTCATTATAAATTTTTAATAATAAATTATTATTAAAAAAATATTATGTTCATATTTTTATATAATATTATGAATTAAAGATTTCATTATTTTATAATTTTGGTAGGTAACTGTTATGGTATTGAATGCAGAAGGCCAAGCGTTAGAAGGTTGCCTTTTTGGAGCAGCTGGAATGGATGGACATTCTGAGTATCAAAGTTTAGTAATTTATCATCACAACAGTCCATCATGGGCTGAAACTGTTAGACTAGCAATACCTATCGATAAATTCTATGGTAGTCATGTTCGTTTTGAATTTCGACATTGTTCTAGTATGTATTATTTATACTGGTATTTTTTTGTTTTTATCTTTATATTATTAAAATATAACACACGTATTTTACTAATCATATACAATATTTATATCTTACATTTGATAAATCAAATAATATCCACATAGAGTTTGACATAATTTTCTAAAATAAACATAATTTAAATAATATAATATTATTAATTTTAAAAGATTTAGTATTTTTTTTTTATTTTTTCATATTTATTGTGATCTATGTTTTAACAAAAATAAGTCTTGAAAATAACTAATGATATTATTTTTAATTAGCCAATTATATCGTAAATAAAAGTTTTAAAAATAACAATACTTTGATATTATTTTGAAATCACGACATATGTAATTTATTAGTTATATTAATACCCGTTATTTTTCTTCAGCGCGCGAGAAAAATGATAAGAAGCTGTTTGCCTTTGCTTTTGTACGACTCATGGAGACAGGAGGTGCGACCCTTCAAGACGGCTTACACGAACTTTACATTTATAAATGTGAAGAGCGTGCGAAACTGGAGTCGCAGAGTTACCTTTCCATGCCCAGTAACGGTTGCGAGCCAAATTATCCAGGTATAGTACACATATTTTCATAATTTAATGTGCTTTCGTTCATATAAAATTTTTACAAGTATTTTTTTAATACTTCAATTTATGTGAAAGTTCATATTTTTTTCTATACTTTAAAGTTTGCAATTGTCATTACAAGTGAGATTTTAAAGCATTATAACCTAATATTTCTTACACGAAAGATATATTTTTCATGTAATAAAATTAGTTTGAAATTTATTTTGGATAAAAAAATTAACAGTCATAAGTACTATTCTAAGTGGAATATAAATAAAGTTATGTTACATTAATACAATTTTCAGGCGTCGGACCATTTACACGTTCTGCCAAAGAGGCCGTGTTTGTGCAAACTTTGCTCTGTAGTACTAAATTGACTCAAAATATCGATCTTTTGAGTCTCTTACAATGGAAAGCTCACCCAGAAAAAATTTTAGAGGCTCTTGGTCGTGTTCTTCGCCTTGATGGCGAGGAACTGGTTAAATTTCTCCAAGATATCCTTGACGCCCTTTTTGCTATGTTCCATACGGAGGATGGCAATTCTACTGCTCATTCAGGACTTGTTTTTCAGGTAGAAATCGTAAATGTAATATTGATTTTTAATGATAATTTTTTTATTTAATAAATTTAAATTAATTAATATTTAATTTTTATCGAATATAATAAAGCTTCTACTTAATTATATTTAATAATAAAACATTCATAATTATTTGTTGCAGAATCTATAATTTCATTTTAAATTTCTATTATTCTAATATTTATAATTATCTTTTTCAATCCAAATGCGTAAAATTTTTCCTAATTAACATTTATAATAAAACTCTAAATAAGCTACTAAAGATTGGTTTATCTAGAACTTTTTTATTTTTTTCTTCGTATTGATATGTTTTTTATTATTAAGCGTTTTCTAATAATTATTTAAGTCTTTTATATGATTTTTTTGAGAACGATCGATAGTTTGTTAAATCATACGTTTATATTTGTAAAATAATAACACAAAATATTTGTGATCGTATGTTTTGTCATACAAGCTTTTAAAAAAATAATTTAAAGAAAATAATAAGAAAAGGACACGAAGTTAATGTTATTTTATAAAATACTATATTTTTGCTATTAAAGATATTGAGTACAAAAGAGTATACCAATAGACTTTAAATTAACTGATATAATTCAAACATAACGGATTAATCAATTATTTGATATTTAGTTGCTAGTTGATATATTTAACGGAAGTATTAAATTTATCGGTTATTGATATGAATATTAAAAGTAATTATAATACTAATATAATGATTAGATAAATTGTAATATGTATTATTTAAATAAATTATTAACTAAAAACTTACTTGTAATAAATTTATCTCGTAAACAATCTTAACTTTCTCTTCTTATTTAATTAAAGTAACTTTATTTATAATATTAGAATATTCTCTTCTTGTTAAAAATAAATGACATATCATAGTTCAATAATATATGAATATGAGTTTTTACTATGTATACCTTTAGGTTCTAGTCTCAATCTTTATATTACTGGAGGATTCTAAATTTGAGCATTTTAAGCCTGTAATAAACGCCTACATCTCGGATCATTTCGCGGCAGCCCTTGTATACAAAGGTCTAATCAGTAGTGTTCAGCACTGCACCGAACGGGTAACAGCACCCGAGAAACAAGAATTCATTATGAAATGCTTCAGATCGCTCGAGTATATTTTCAAGTTCATTATTCAGAGCCGACTTCTTTACGCGAGAGCGACTGCGGGTCAATACGAAGACAGTTTCCGTAAGGATATTTATTGTGTTTTCACTGCTTTGAACAAGATGCTAACATTGCCCTATGAGATGATCCTATCACTTCAAGTCGCACTGTTACTTTCTATACCGGCCGTTTTTGAACAGCTCATCGACGTACTCTCGATCGTTGAGGTTGCTACGCTCACATGCTCAATGCTTGACTCGGTGCTCAGAGACTCTGCACCTCAAGTAAGAAACTGATTCGATGCTTCTACAATTATTTGTACAAATAATTTATTTTAAAATTATTTATATATATATTAAAAAATATATTATGTTGTTAGAAAATATGCATTATTATATATTTTTTATATTTATAGTTGATACAAGCAAAACTCGAAGCAGTCAAAACTTTAGTGACATCCAAACTATTCAAAAATGATGAGAGCAGGAACATGTTACTTGTTACGATATGTCGACATCTGAGAATTCATCTTGCTAGACGGGAGGAACTTCGCACTTGCACAGAAATCTTGGGTGAAATTCTCAGCTTTATGTACAAAAAAGGCAAAGATGGCAAAGTCAATAATTGTGTTCATCACGATGTGGAAACTCTTTGTTCAACTATACTCGATGTACTCATACAGACGATTTTGATTATTATAAACGCTGGAGGGTCTGTCCTTAATTGCCTTGTCGCCTGTCTAATAGGTTTGTTGCAGTTGTTGGACGAATATCATTACGCTAGATTGTGGGAAGAATTGACGCTTGGAGGCGAAAGGAAACCTCTGAAGGACTTTCTGTTAAGAGTTTTCTTGGTATTACGAGAACTTGTTAGGCAAGAAGTTTTTCCACCAGATTGGTTAGTTATCAGAATGCAAGCGAACAATATTATTCTCAAATCTTTACAAGAGCATGCCCAACCGCTTGCTTTCAGGTAAAGTTCTCGTTTCTATAATGATTCAAATAAGTAAATATTTTTTTTATTAAAAAATAATTTTTTTTTATTAGAAGATTTTTTAATAAATCACAAATATAGTTTTAATATTATTTTAAATTAATTAGTAAATTTATTCATCGATTTTTATTTTAAAAAAATTTACTGATATAAAAAATTTAATTAATTTTATATTTATAATCGATAAAAAATAAAAAGTAGATATATCCATATTTATTATTTTTTATACCTATATTTTAGAAATTGATAAGCTTCTACAAAATATTTAAGCTTGTGATATTCGTTTATAATATTAATTTATAAACATTTCAACGAATAATAATATATTCATTTGTTTTTGTATCAATTTTTCAATACTATTTTTAAATATTTAAATTATTGTAATTAATAATCATGAAGTAATCAAATGTTTTTATAAAAATTCTATATTTGCTCTACGAATTAAATAAATAAAATATAAAAATGATAATACATCAGATATCAAGTAGATTTGTAATAGATATAATTTATTTTGTTCATTTAAGTTTATATTTAATTTTAACTATTCCAGATTTTTGCACGGAACTTTTGATTCTCAATTATGGTCGACGTATTTTAATTTAGCTGTTGCTTATTTAACTCAACCATCATTACAGCTCGAACAATTTTCTGAAGTTAAAAGAGAAAAAATTGTGGAAAAATACGGTGACATGCGTGTATTAATGGGTTTTCAAATACTCTCGATGTGGTCTCACTTGGGTGAGAAAAAACTCGAATTTATTCCAGGCATGGTAGGACCTTTTCTCGAAGTAACCCTTGTACCTGAAAGTGAACTGAGAAAAGCCACGCTTCATATTTTTTTCGACATGATGGAATGTGAGCAGCGAATTCGCGGAAGTTTTAAATCGGTTGAATCAGAATTAATTGATAAATTAGATATTCTTATTAGTGATAATAAAGGCGATGACGAGTACAGACAGCTTTTTAATACAATGTAAGTTGTGCTATCTTTATATTTTAATTTATATTTAGCTAATAAAATTAATATTATAAGGAAATTTATAATTGGTTGTTTCATATAAATATTTTTAATTTTTCACGACTCTACAGGGAACATCTCAGTGCGGTGTAAGTTTTACTATCTTTTTAGAATTTCAAAATGCAATAAGTTATGTTAGTATTATATTATTTTCTTTTGATAAACCACCTCAATATGTATTTAAGCAATATTTTATTCAATGTGTAAATAGATTTTTATATATTTATATTTTTTATTATATATTTATATTTATTTTAATTATATTTTTTCTATTCTTACATTTAAAATAATTTATTATATTTAATTATTTTTTCATTAAATTAAATCACAAGTATTCTAATACAGCTTGCACGAATATAATTTTAATTTATCTTTATTTATGTAGTATGTAATTTTAATGTAATTAATTATTTTGAAAAACTATTTGACGATTTATTATTAACTCGATAAAATTTTTTATATTGTAAAACTTTTTTTTTAATATCAAAATTTTTGTGTAATCAAAGTATTAAAAAAATGAATTTCCATGAAAGTATTATATTAACGTTTATTTTGATTATTATTAAGATAATATAATTTGACATTTATGTATAAAAGCTTATTAAGTAACTATATTAAATTTAGAGAAAAAGTATGATTTTTTATGAAAAATAATTGTTTGCAATTAAATTTTTCACTATAGCAAAAGAATTTATTTTTAGATTATTGGATCGAGTGCAGTCGGAAGACCCAATATGGAAAGACAGCGGTACTGCATTCATAACTTCGGTTACACGTTTATTGGAAAGATTACTGGATTATCGAAGTGTCATACAAGGTGATGAGAATCGTGACAAACGTATGTCATGCACCGTCAATCTATTGGTAATGAAGCGCTTTATTAGATATATAGATATATTTTATAAGGTATTCATGAAGATAGATGCCCACATATAAAAATAAATAAATACATTCATTGGCGCTTAGTTTAACCTGTCAATTTATTTATATACTTTAGTGCTCGTTACTTTAAAATTGAATCGATCATTTTTTGTATTGTATAGCAGTTTGCAATGGATATTTTATGTATGCACATGGGTAAAAAAATCTCATAAGATCTATAAAGGTACGCAGAAACAAATGAAAAGTTCCTCGGCTTATTTCGGAGAATATTTTGGTATCGTGTTACTTTACTTGCAAAAATATTACAAGAAGACATCTTTTTACTATAGGAGTCATCAAAATATAATATATTATAATATTGGTAAAGAAAATTTTTTCTTACTCTAAAAATTTTAAAATAGATAAAATTCTTTGTAAGAAATAGAAAATAAAATGGTAGTTATTTTATAGTATATTATTTATTTTTTTCATAATTTGATATTGAAATTATATATTATCATTTAACGGATTCCAATCAATCAAATATAACACTCATATTTCTCTAATAATAGCAAAAGTGAAAATATTTTTATTACAATTCCATGGGATTATGTTTTTTTTCATATGATTGAATAGATTAAATTATTTTATACCTTAATATCAATTAAATTTGTAACTAAAATTATTTAGTTTAATTGCAATTATTATTATTTACATTTATTTGAATTATCGGCATATTATTTTACATCATAAATTGTATTTAATCTAATGAATAATCATCGATTGAGTTAGAATTTTTTTTAAATTTGTTGAAAAAAATATTTAAATTTAAAAAATTACACTTTATTCATATATAATAGTTTTGTAGATGAATAGTATTTAAAAGTCATTGATTAAATAATTGAATATCTCTTATATTTTCAATTCAATCTGTACATTTATTTTATTACAGTAATTTTCAATTTATACTTAAATTGTTTAAATTAAAAATATTTGTATTATTAGTATATAATTAGTTGCTTACATATTTATAATAATTAGTTGCTTACATATTTACAATAATTAGTTAATATAAATATAATTTTATTTAAATTTGATGGAAATATATACACATATATTTTTTAATTAAAATTTTTTAGAAAAGTTTTCCAAAATTCTACAAAATATTTTAATGAAATAACAATTTGAATTTAAAATCAATAAGTAAATTATCAAACACGAAAGAATAAGTTAAAAAGAATTTTGCGTCTTTTAAAATCACTCATTTTACAACAAAAGTATTTTCAAATGTCAGCTAATATTTTGAAAAAGGTGGATAATTTATTTATGTGCCAAGTTATCCATTAAAATAACATTTTTCGTACTTTTTGTCTAGAACTTCTATAAAAATGAGTTCAACCGTAAGGAAATGTACCTTCGCTATATTTATAAGCTACATGATTTGCACTTGACCGCGGAGAACTATAGCGAAGCTGGCTTTACGATGAAACTCTACGCTGATCAACTCGGCTGGAATTCGACGCTCCTTACCGCTGACCATAATCACCCCCAGCAACCAGAATGGCAGCGGAAGGAGCTCCTCTATCATAAGATCATTCACTATTTCGATAGAGGCAAGTGCTGGGAAAAAGGTATACCCTTGTGCAAAGAACTTGCGGTCCTTTACGAAACGAGACTCTATGACTACGCAAAACTCAGTGAAATACTCAAGGTACAGGCACGATTCCTGGACCACATATTGACGCAATTAAGACCTGAGCCCGAGTACTTTAGAGTCGGTTTTTATGGACTCAGTTTTCCGCTTTTTGTCAGAGTGAGTTTTCCGTTTAATTTCTTAGCTTCTTTTATTTCTTTTATTTCTATACTTTCTAATATTTATATATCATTGGTTTAAATAAAAATACAATAATAGATATAGTCAATTATTTATTAATAATTATTTATTATATTTTTTATTTATTATATTTTTTATTTATTATATTTATTATATATTCGTATATAATTATTAAATATTATACATAAAAATAATCAATTTATAAATTCTATTCTCTTCGTTTCATTCTTGTAAATTAGTTCAAATATTTAATTCTCAAAGAATAATAATAATAATATATAAGAAAAAATTTTATTTAGTTGTACGATATATATTTATAAAATACCCATCAATATTTTCGTTTTATGTAAATGAAAGTTGTTACAAAATGGTATTATATGATTTATTATAATAAATTTTGTTACACAGGTATCAATACTTCTAGCATCTATATTACTTTTATGTTTAGAACAAACTTTTCATTTACCGAGGCTTAGAATACGAAAGGATTGGCGCTTTTACACAACGGCTTCAAACTGAATTTCCAAGTGCACAGATTTTGATGAAAAATTCTCCACCAGATGAAACTATTCTTTCATCCGAGAGTCAATGTAAGTTTTTTTCATAAATTACAACAATTGCTCTCAATATTAATTTGCATATTTTATAATACTATAATATTTATACACAATATTATTGAATGAAAAAATTTTTATAGATATACAGATTTGTAACGTGAAGCCAATTCCAGAAGAAGACAGTCTAGGCTGCGGCCAATTTGAAGTACCGGAACGAATAGTTGCATTCTACCTCGTCAATGATGTTCGCCGCTTTGTGTTCGATAGACCACTCCACCGGGGTCAGGTCGACCGCGAGAACGAGTTCAAATCCCTGTGGATAGAGCGCACGACTCTTACGACCGAAGCTAAATTACCAGGCATTCTCAGGTGGTTCGAAGTATTGGACAAACGCTCCGAGCTCCTCGCACCTGTACAATACGCCTGCGAAACTATGCAGAGCGTTGAGCGCGAGCTCAGAAGACTCGTTGCACAAGTGAGCCTCAGCATAATTTATTGTTAAACATTACGAAATTTTAATTGTTAAATATTACGAAGTTTTAATCAAACATTATCTTGTATAATAAAAAGTATTTTCTTAAGTTATAACCAAACGGATTCATTATTTAAAAATTAAACAAGTAATATTGAACATTTATTTTTGGTAAATGTAATAAATATTTATAATATAAAGCTTATTAATAAAATTAAAAACTTCATTCTTAGTATTGTAATTCATTATACAGCATAAGTATTTTTTATTTTTAAAAATAAAATACGTTATAAACGTTTTAAATATTTAAATATATTATAATTAGGCTAAGTATTATTAGACTTCAAAGTAAAAATTACAGTTGCTCAATATAATTGCCCAATTTATGATAACATTGGTATTTTTCAGAGAACTAAATATTATCTTTTTTATCGATATTACGTTCGAAATTTAAAATAAATAAATAAGTTATTTTCGGTAAATAATTTAAAAGAATTCATATTTTATATAGCGCATATATATTTAGTTATAATACGTTTATTAATTTATAATTCGTACAAATTAAAAACATATAATAAAATACGATTAATTTTACGTATAAAAATATGATTTTCAATATTTTTGTAGTATACGGCTGAGCCACACCGTAACATCAATCCATTCAGTATGCGATTACAGGGGATAATAGATGCAAATGTAATGGGCGGTATAACCAAGTATCAGGAAGCTTTTCTTACTTCGGAATTCGCAAAACAGAATACAGAAATGATACCGCACGTTAATAGACTGAAAAATCTCATTCTTGACCAAATGAGTGTTTTAGAGGCTGGTTTATTGTTGCATGGTCAGATTGCGCCGGCCGGTGTTCAACCTTTGCACAAGAGACTGATCGAAAGGTTCACACAACTTAAACAGAGTTTGGGACCAATGACGAGGCAGCGTTTGCTGCATCAAGATAGTATTATTAAGTATGTTACGTCAATTATATTTCCTTTATTTAATGTTCAAGCCCTTTATATATTAAGTCCATCAATTAAATGCGCTTAAGGTATTTATCAAATATATTTGTTGATATAAAACAAAAATAGTAGTAGCGAGAAATTTAAAACAATTACAAAATATAGATGATGAGTAAATTAGTAGTTTTAAAAGATATTAAAAGTTTGTAAAGAACACATTAAAATTTATTTATAAATATCATAAATGCGTATTCTGTTATTTTATATTTTTGCGAGAAAATTAAAAAAATTCTCTAAAAGCATAAGAATACTAAAAGTAAATTCCTGAAGGAAAAGGTTACGATAATATTCGAGCTTAATAGCACAAAACTAATAGGCTAATCGTTACGTACGAAACCCCGTCCTTTGAATCCCAGCTCGCCGCTACCACCTCTACCGGTTAACGACAAGCTCCGGCCCGCTACCTTCGACGCAACAATAGGAATTAGAATGTCACGTGCCGATAGCGATAGCCAACTCGATGACGAAGGTTTTTACACGAAAGTCGAGGGATGTACCAACGGCAACGTTGTGCCGCCTCCAATCCCGCAACGAGAACTGCGTCCGCGTTCTGTCGGTTATGGAACGACGCCTCCAAGGCCGACACACCAGCGTTCGCTCAGTAAACCTTTGAGTCCTAAGCTGCCAATCAGAAACTCTCTCTCGACACCCACTGATAGTCTCGAACAGTTCAACATGAGGAGCTCTTGGAGTGAATCCGGATTTGAATCCGCTCCTCCATTACCACCTAGAGGTTGCAGTAAGTTTTAAAAATAACTCTTAAAAACAGTTGGTTCGTATTCGGTTCGTTTTCTGGTATAGTAACAATTCTTTCTTTTAATCTTTATTTGAATTGAAAAAGTATGTGCAAAAAATAAAGTTTGCGTTATCTATGTAAGGTTTTTTAATCAATTGCAAAACAATTTTGATTAAAATTAACGAACAAATTTTAAGGATATTTTTTCTGTATTAACTTATAAAAATAAATATATAAGATGCCGATTAATTCTTTTGTTTGGAATATATTTATATTTAGAACATTATTAAAATATATATATATATATAATTCTCTCATATATGTTTTTATTCTCAATTTGGTTTACAAGTACGTTTTTAAGTATTTGATAAAAATTTTCATTACCAAATTTTACACTTTCAACGTTAACGGTAGTTTTAACTTTCAAACAATTTAAAACAAATAAAGAATATTTACAACGTATTTTTTCACTATTTCTACAGCACCGGATAAAAGAGATTTGAATTCGAGTTTAATAGCACCTCCTGCACCACCGAAGCGACTTTTGCATAAGCGCAACACCGAATGGAGCACCGAAGATGATCCACGCAATTCAAATGATCTTCATGATATACGTGATAGCAGTGTATCCACTCTTTCAAGTCTTTCCGACTCTCAGTCGCACCTGTCCAATCTTAATAATTTAAACTATGAAGATTTTGAACCACGAACTCGAAGCAATGATACTATGAATATCTCACAACCGTTTATGATGAATGCTTCAACTATTAGCTTTTCTAGTGTTACTTTTCAAGAGGTAATTTTTTTAAGCTTTCGAGTTAGTAAACTTTTTTTACAAGTTAAGAATAAATCATTAGAGTATCGCAACTTTCAAATTTATTCATTCACGATATTAAATAAAAATAATTTATAACATTTAGTCTATCAGACTAAATTAATTTTTTTATCGGATTTAAATGAAAAACAAAGTAAAAAATATAAAATAATTTTTAAAATAATTATATATAGAAATACCAAAATTAATATTAATATTAATAGTAAAAACCAATATTAATTACAAAACATAACGTAAATAATAATAAAAAATAACTTTTTGAAGGCGAATCCACCTCCGATACCTCCGAAAGTTCATCAGGACACTCCATCGGCTTCATCAACGCTGGAACGAACATCAAATCGATCTCATAGCTCATCAACTACTGGACATATTGATAACTATTCTGTACCAAAATTACAAACGTTCTCAGTTGTTTCGGATTCAGAAAGTACCATATAAGGGATAATGTCTTTTGATGTCATTCTTAAGAATGTAATTTTATACAATTTTAACACCAAGCAAAATCTTAAGTTTTATGGTATGACAAATAAAGCCTTGGTCGAATGATCTTTCTCTAATTTTAAAATAATTAGAATTAAATTTAGAATTAGGAAAATATTTTGAAAATTTTAAATATTACATTTTTATGGAAAAGTTAAAGAAATCGTAGGAAAACCATACAACTATTACATATTTTCTCATATTACAGTTATTAAACCAAATTTCTTATTTTTTTTCAACTTCTATTTTTATTACAAGTTTAATGAAATTTTTTAAATATCTGAGCTTTTAGAACATAGATATTTACAGTAAATAAAACATAAATTGGGCGTTTGTGCAACGTCTTTTTTGTTTTCAAAATAATTAAAACTTTTTTACGTTTTTTAACTTTCTCTGTTTATAAAAAAATTAGATTAATTTAATTTCAAGCAAGTATTTTGCTGTAATTTTTAACTGTATAATCAAAAACACGTGGCTTAAGGAAAACTTAATTTTCATTTTGCACGTCATGATAACTTCTAATGATGCGACTTTGTAATAAAAAATGCGTGAAAATGATTCAGACTGCACAGTTGAAATCCATAAATCGCAATGATCCCCACATAGATATGTGAACATAAGTGTGGTAACGTAATCGTAAGTAACATGTAAACATTTTTCATATATATAAATATAAATATATATACTTAATTGTTAAGGTGATGTAAGATGTTCAACGATTTGGATTTTTGAAAAGGAATTTTATCTGCTGTAATATAATGCAAGCTTATTCTGTGTCTATCTAGTCGTTTAAAAATCATTAAAATTTAGTACGGTTTATAAAATCGTTTTTATAAGTGACCTAAATTCAATCAAGCAATTTTTTGTAATAAATTTAATTTTTTTGTTCATCAAAATATATAACTCCAATTTTATTCAGTTTCTTTAATCTTTTTATGATAATACTCAAACAAAAACTTTTGATTCTTGATAATATGAGCAATATTTAATAAATGAATTTTGAAGATACACAGTTGTATAGTAAATAGTGTAGATAAGATTTTATACTTGTTTCAAAGATATAGAAAGAATAATAATTTCATATTTTTTTTATTTCAAAGATATAATTTGAATTGGTTAATAAATATAAGATTTCCATAAATATAATAGAATATTTTATTTATCTTTTAAAATGTGCTTTTATTTATAAATAAAAAAAGGAATTGATTATTTTTAAATAATTATACTCATTAAAATACAAATAACAACTGATTGACATAAAAAAAACTTTCTTGTGTTTATAGCAAGTACCATTATAATATAATTAAACAAGTTTTACACTAGTTAAAAAAATGACGTAAAGTTGATATGATTATATTATATATAATCATTAACTAAATTTATTTTAAAATATTGATAAAAGGTAAATCTTTATATAAATTATTTTAAATTGCTTAAATACTTATATTAACTTCTATCACATGTTGTAAGTTAGTTTTATTTTAAAATAAGATTAAAAATCATATTTATCATTAAGGAACTTGTTATAAATAAATATTATTTGTAGTACTGAATATGATGTATCTCAAGATAAAAGAAATTAAAACAACGTGCTGAAGGTATATAAATTATTTGTATTTTGTAAAATTTCTCCATATAAATATTTACAAAAGAATGAGTATTAAAGTTAAGTACAATGTTATAGTACGCTTTTTTAATGTTTACTTTTACGCTTATTTAGGCAGGTGAGGAATGTAAATATAATGTAATAATTTAAATAAGGAAGATAAAATAAAAATTGGAATGTATACATTGTTTAAATACTGAACATTGAATAAGTACATAAATTACAAAGAATGCTAATTTTTGTAATAGATAAATTATCAATGAAAAGAGTGAAGAGATCATATTCTACAGGTTTGAGTCTGAGAAATTCAATACAACGTCATTGAACTGACTAAGACGTTAAATACTGTATTCTTAAATTAAAGAATTTACAATCATTTTTTGCCAAAACGTTTAAACAACAAAAATATAGAATGAATAGGCACTAATGCATACTTTTAATTCAATATATGGCTACGTGATTTTAAGTACGGTCATGAGCAATACTTAAAATACTATTTATTTTATGCTTAATATTTATTTATTACGTGTAAAATGGCTAAGTTTAAAATATTTACTCTGAAAGTTTGTACGATATTTTGTTTACTTAGTTTGTATTGTGCATTCATGATGCAAACAAGTTTGTCATACGGACGTTTCTGCATTACTAATATCCTTCCTGAAATAATAAAATATTATTTTAGTACTTAAAGTTTAATGAAATTTATTACTTTTAAAATAATTGTATGAATTGAAAAAATCAACTATATATTTGAAATAATTAAATTATTTAATTACAACATAAGAATCTTAATTATATAATTTTTAAATTTAAAACTCCATGGATACATTTTTATAAATTTTTATAAATGATTATATAATTAAATACATAAAATTTTATTAAATATTTATAAAAATTTTGAAAATATATATACAATAATTATTTTAATATTTAATTTATAATTGTTTATTTCATTACAATAAATATTATAACAATAGATTAATAAATATTTAAGCCTTACAAGAATATATTCGAAAATAATTAAAATATGATATAGTTGAACAAGCTTACCTCTTCGCTGTTAGTTGTTTAAAATCCATGCCAAATAGTATGAAAAAAATTAAAATTAGTGATAAATATACCAGCACCAAATTAATAGAAATTATAGTGAAGATTGTTTCCATGAAACTAGAATCTTATATAATTAAATTGCTCTAAAATTATTAATAAAATATATAAATAAGAATAAATTATTTATTTTAAATTTATTAATGACTTGAAAATGTTATATGTATAACTGTTTGATTTAAAGTTTTAAACATTCTTAGATTAAATTTGTTAAATTTTATAAAAATAACCAATAATAATTTTCAATTTAATAACCAATTAAAATTTATTTTTTATTTACTTATTTATTAATAATTATATCAATATAAATTTCTAAATACAAGTATAGTATATTTGATTGCAAATTTACTATAAATGATTCATTTACTAGAACACAAAGAACTCAATGAAAATAATTTTTTTCATAGTTTATTATTTATAAATTAATAAATATTAAATATTATAGAATTAATTTATTAAGAAACTTTTATTAAACAAATTTTACTATTAATTTTTTTATATTGTTAGTAATAATTTTAGAATTATTACATAATTTATAAAACCAATTTTATCAAAGAATCTACCATGCCAAAAAACAAAAATATTTCAAATTTGTATAAAATTTAATAATTTATAATTAGACTGTCACTTTATTTATGATAAATTGTAAATATAAATGAAGTATTTATAATAAATAATAGAAAATTTGTTTTATTTTCAAAATCAAATCAAAAATCAAATAAAAAAATAGTAAATAAATTGGACAAAAAAAAACCTTTTTTAAAAATGTATTTATTATCTCTACTGACCAGTGTATTACCAAGCATTTTTAGAGTAAGGAAAGGTTTTCGTTATCATACTTACTCAGTCTCGGCGATAGTTTGCTCGTACTGCATCTGCTGCTGTTGAAGTTGCAGTTGCCGAAGCGCCGCGAGTTCGTTGCTGTGATGCTGCAAATCGTGACTTGTAGAATTTGAGAGTATTCGACTGCTGATCGGCATTATGTAGTCAGATGATTCTTCCATCATCGTTGGCGTCATTTTGCCACGTTTTAAGCTTCCACACCTCTCTAGTCCTGTGTTGAGGTTGTCGTGGTATGAGCCATGCAAACTGCCATCTCTCTTTAGACTTCCGTATCTGTAGTCGCAAGAACAAAAAGTAAATAAAAACGTTAACGGTGTATAATAAAACGTGCAATTTTCTCTGTTTTGCTTGGCATTAGGTTATAGGTTTATTTTTTGACAATATTTTTACTTTCATAGAGTAATAATACATCAATTTATACAAATAGAATAAAATTTGTAAAAATAGAATAAAACTTTTCGAATGCTCTTAAACAAATTAATTTTAAGAAACATAATTATAATTAATTAGATTTTTTAATTGTTAAATATTTAGGTATGCAGGATTCAAATACGAGTTTTTGTAACTGAAAAAATTATGTATATTTTACACTTAATTTATCTATAAAAAAAACAATAGAATTAGACAAAAGATAAGATATTGACAAATATTTAAAAAAAAATTTATTTCACAGAAATAAAATATGCGAAAATAAGTATTATGATTTCCTTATTTTTCTTTTCAGTTATCCTCGTAGTACATTTATATTCTTGCATTACTTTAACGATTAATTTTTTTTAATGACTTTTTCAATAAATATTTTAATCGAAAAAAATGCATGTTATAGATGCATTCATACGATACTTGAAAAATCTATCTTTCTGTTCAAAATTTAAAATTATATCGTATGCAGAAAAAATATGATAATTTATTACTTTTTATATTTTCATAAATACTCTTTTATTATTATTTTGAACATTGAATTACTTGTGAATGGTTTTGAAATACTTTACACGTATCTATTTAATACATGCTTTATATTTAATGTAAAAAAAACAGATATATAAAATTGAAAATTCTAATATCAATTTAAAAATATTTCTGCAATTTTTTTGTCAATGTACTTAATTATACATTTTTTTAAACGTTTTTGGTAAGTTAGATGAAATTTATTGCGTACATGAATTTTTAAAAATTAAAGTTTATCATTTGAAAAAAATGAATTTATTTTTTTATTCTAAATTCTGTCCTTAGTTTATTATTAATGGCAACGTAAAGAAGAAGAAAGTATTCTTACCTATCAATGTATCCAAAACTGTCATGATTCATTTTGTGCAAGGCTACTCCTTTTTTCAAACTTCCGTATCTATCATAACCGTTGTTAAAGTTATCATGATTGGAAATCTGCGAGTGATGGCTGAGGCTAGAGTTCAAGATTCTGGACGGTATGGAAAGCATGTAGGGCGTTGGTGAGTTTGGTTGGTGGAGCTGTTGGTGTTGGTGTGGGTGTTGGTGTTGCTGATGATGATGATTCTGAAGATGAAGTTCTTCATCGCCCGGTGCATATGGTAACAGATATTTGTCGGTTATATGGAACTTGTCCTCGATTTCTGAGTAGTTTTCATCCAGTTGGAATTTCGGATGGTGAAGACTCAGTTCCGCATATGATAGTGGATTTGGACTTGCAGTCTTTGTCGATACTATCTCGTTGTCCGATATTGTTCCACCCGACCATTGACTCCCACGACCCTCGACTACAATATAAAAAATTTTCTATTTAAATACTAAGGTAGACTTTAATTTTTAAAGACTAAATTTTGTTTATAGAAAAAGAATTAATTATTTTTAAGTTCAAAATAAAACAGTTTATATTACAATACTTTAAAAAAGGAAGTAACGTAAATGAACAATATACAATAGTGTTGAAAAAAAAATAGCAATTATAATTTTTATGGAATAATTAATAATTTATATTTTATAAACTCTATTGCTAAATTAATACCTTTTTACAATTTTATGGTTTAAAATTATTATTGAGTAAAAAATAAATAAATTCATATTTTTAATAGAATCAAAATTTAGAATATTTTTGCTTTAAAATATTCAGAACATAACTATTTGATAGAAAAAGATTATATTTATGACTAACAAAATATTAAATAATATTAAATAAATTCATACAGGTTATTTACAATATTTTTAAAGTTAATATTTTTGAAAACTTTAAAATAAGTATCGAAGACAAAATTTTAATTCAATTAAATAAAATTTTGTAAAGTAAATTCTGTAAAAGGATTGTGGTTATATTATATACAATTAAAATCATACTTTTATAAAAACATTTTACTATATTAAATTTTTCGGTTAGTCGTAAATGTATTATACTATTTACATATTTAATTTACAATAACTTATAGTATTCTTTACGTCAAACCAAGTTGTAAAAAATGAATCTTTGCACTGTCATTTATTTATTCATGAATTTCTCTGCATTTGATAAATAGTAATCAAGAATTTGACACATTTTTGCAGTTAGTGTCAAAATTACCACAATTATAAAATGCATTAGGCAAAAAAATAGACTCGCAAACTTCCAGAGACTTACTGTTAGTTGAAGGCAGATATGCCTCTGGCAACTGTGAACTCCAGCGTGGCGCATAAATTGGCTTGATATTAGGGAAAAGGTCAGTACTGGAACAGTGCAAGACATTAACAGGCTTGGTGCCGTTGGCCGAGATGTTGGGTAAGTAGGAATGAGCCAGCGGTGACTGTCGTTGCGTCGAGACACCCATATTTTTACGCCCCTTTGTTTTTGCGATGGACTTGGGCTCTTGGTTCGACGCTTCCTCATCGTCGGAGCTATGGGAGCTCGTCATATCTAGAGCTCCGGTTCGGCCATTTGACTGCGACGCATCCGAATCCGACTCCGATTCTTGGCGCTGCTGTTCACGCTCTTCTTTTGTCTCTGCAAACATCGTACAAACTTTATTATTTTTTTTATAATAAGATATTTTGATTCATGATCAATTTAACTACTTTTTAAAAATTATTTTCTACCTTTTAAATTTAAATATCTGCGAATATTTATTATAATTGAAAAAGTATTAGAGATCAGTAAAGAAAACAATTGTTAAAGCATAATATCTATACAATATATAATATATATTATTATGAGAATTTATCATGATTCTTAATAATTAAATAATTAAGTGGATGCTATTTTTTAATAATCATATGTACATTGATATGAATTTTCTAAAACTACTTTACACAATCATTGAATAAATGAAATATAACTTTTATAAGTGAGATATTTATATTCACTTAATAAAATTGTTAATGAATATTTTGTACCGTTCTTTTTGAGTCTCGTTGAATGGTTACTTCGTTTGGTCATATATGCTCCACGATCGCTGTTGTAATTACTCGTTGACGTCGATGTATTACGGAGGTGTGTATCGCTCCGATATGGACTGGATCCAGTTTTATTTGTACTCCGAGATGTTGTGCTGCTCGTCGACACCCCAACGTGAACTCTTTTGGAATTCGGGTCAGTTCCACCGTATGTCGACGAGTAAGCAATCCCTGACCGCTAACGCAATAGTACAAAATTGTAATTTTTCAATAAATATTAGTACATTTAAGTATTTTTATTTACAATTAGTATGATAATAAATTATTGTTTGCCTTTGAAAAAACTTGCAAGAGGCGTGGCGTGTTAACAGATTGCTTTTTTCAATAATGATATTTCTTTTTATGTAGAATGGTAAATAATTTATTTATAATAGCTAGAATAATTTATAAAAAGATACTTATTTATAATTTTATTAAATATAAACTTATGAAAAAAATATTCAGAATGATATCTAATGTATTAAGTAGAATCCTTAAAGATAATTTTTTCTCCATGTAAATTTAACCTTTTTCATATGGTGTGAAAGAATCATTTCTCAATTATAAAGATTTCGTATTGACAAATCTATTCGTTTTACTACATAGTAACAAATACATAGGACTTACGTTGATTCCAGAATTGGCGTTTTGGCTACTACTCCCATTAACCATGCTGACATCGAGGAGGGGTGCCTTCTTACCAATGCATTTGAGTAGACTCAGATAAAGATTCCTCCTGACTCTACCATTGATAAAGCAATAGCCAATAAAACTGAAGGTTGCGTGTACAACGATCGATACACTAAGCATGTAAGAGAGAGTAGCCGAGTTTTCGGAGGCACTCAGTACCGCGATGGTCCAGCTGGTACCAAGCAGAGGTAGTGAGGCAACCGATAACCAGAGAAGCGTCCTTAGATTACCGAAACCCATTATATGCTCCTTTAACGTGAATGCTGCCTTCACAGACATTATCAGGATACAAAAGTTTATAAATACCAGAATACAAATAGGACCAATTAGTGACCAGATCACATTCTCATATATAGACAGCCAGCAACTGCAATTACGTAGTAAGAGAGATGTTATTTATTAATTAAATAATTATTACTAAAAAAAACTTTATAATTCTTATTATATTAAAACTATATAAAATTATACGCATAAGGAAATATATATAATTATATAATAAAAAATAACAATTAATTGATTTACAAGTAGAAGTTTCCGAATTGGTCAGCTCTGACTCCTATGGTTAATCCAACTATGATAGCTGGAACACCGTACCCGAGCGTATAATAAAACCTCATCTGACCATGATTGATGTCCCTCATTTCGGTAAGCATGCGGTAGAGATGTATTGAATCAACGAGGGTCCAAGCAAAAGTGCTCAACCAGGCATAATGCAGACCGATGGCAATCAGCTTACAGGGAAATTCATTACCGATCAGCGCACTTCGGGCTTTCAGCGCTACGAGGTATAATAGTTCAGAAACGAAAACACACATCACGAGATTCTTGTGGATGCTATTAGAGTTGGTTTGACCACCGCGAATAAGTGCTAGAATGAGAATTGTTGTGAGAAGAAGGGGCAAGGATACAATGAAGGCGCTGTAACTGGTTACGTCTTCGAGAAGCGATGGCTCTGGGACATACTCTAAATCGAGTACATCTGTTAGGATAGCAAACGTTGATAATTTGATGCACGAGCAATTGACCATTGTACCAATAGCTAAAAAGCTGTCGTCAATTTCAGTTGTACAGCCCAACCTACTCCACTCGCCAATTCTATAATGCAATATTTATTGTACATTGTAATTGTGTTTCATCAGAAGCTTTTTGCAGGAACATTTTTCTATTAATGAATAATATTTTACTCTATACTATATTTGATTAATCAGTGATAATTTTGAATTCTAATTCATTGTAATCAGTTATACTAATTTAAAAAGTACATGACTAATAAAATCTATATAAAGGTATAATATAAAAGGTTTATATTTATATGTAAATAAAATGTTTGATTTGTTTATTCATTAATTTAAATAACTACACTCATATCTATATTATATATTACAAACTATATAAATATTAAAAAATATTTATATATTTTTATAATAAATTTAACGTATTAATTGAATATTATATTTTGAAATTTAAGTAGAATTATTTATTTTATGATTTTCATTAAAAATATATTTTAGACAAAATAACTGCAAACATTGATGGTTATGCAAAAAATATAATTAGAAATTTAATAATTCAGTTATTAATTATTAACGTGTACTAATTTACATATTATTTTTATTTTTGAAAAACTATCAATTACTCTTAACATTTTACGAATAAGCTTTAAAACATTTTTCACAAGAAATTATATTTTTATTGGAATACTAAAGTAAATTATTGAAAAGACATGATATTTAATTATACCCTCTGCTTGTACTCCAATGTACACACTGTGGATTGATTCGAGTTTTATAACCATCATCTTCACTGAGCCAAAGCTGAATTCGAACAGGAGATTTGAGGGGAATCCCTGTCAAGGTTTCATAACCAATTTCGGATGGTACTAGAACAGATACCGTTACAATAGGAGACCCGACTGCAACCTCGACTCCCCATCTTACGGTTACAGAATCATCAAATCTAAAATAATATTTTTCAAAAAATTATTACAAATTATATTAAAATAATAATAATATATTTTATGTTAATTTTTTCTAGTATTTTAAATTTTATGATAATTATTAATAATTTTCTAAATTTGTAAATATTGTTTTCATATTTAAATTTAAAATTTTTATAATTTGACAGAATTATTTTAAGATTGGAGCAGTGTATAGATATTAAAATTATATAAATAATAAAACAGCTTAAAAATTTTTGTAATTGATAATTATTTTTTAATGATATTTTAATTCATAATATTTATAAAATATATCTGAAGACATTAAACTTGATTTTTAATATTTGAGTGTTACACTTTTTAACAAAAAAATATTTATTTTACCTTTTTGGAAGTAAAGTACCAAGTTCTCGATATTGCACATAGCTTAATACGGCTTTATGATTATTTAGACTGTTTTTAACATTCAGGTCGCCTTGAGTAACGGATTGAATACCCAGTAGGCTTAGAGGCACTTGTATTTTTGAATATGGATCGAATTTGTTTGGATCAGGCATATAATTGTTGTACTTTGGGAAACTTATCGAAGGGCCCATATGAACAGGCGATACGAAAAAGGCAGAAGTGTCCGGTAATATAACTTTTTGATCAGCTTCAGTTGGTCTGGATGTCGAAAGTGAAATATCTTCTTTATATTCCGCTGCTTCGTAACCGAATAGACTTGTCGACGTCACTATATCCAAGCCCAGCACTGTAAATACATAAAGATGTTTAGTCACCGTTAGCGAATATTACTGTAATTTAAAATTTATTATTGATTTTTTTCTCTAGGGTTAAATAAATTTAAATAATTTGACTTTTAATAATAAAAGAAAAATTGAATAAAATATAATGTATTTTAATAACATAGATTTATGTAAAATAGTGGTTTTGAACAAAGACAAGAAATAAATTTTTTGATCAAAATTTGTTATATTAAAAAAAATTAAAATAAATATCTTAATTTTATTTTGTTTATATACTCACGTAATATATATATGAAAAATAATTTTTCATTATTATTTATATGAAGATTATTATTTCATAGTTTATGTATAAATTAATGTATTAGTAAAAATATGATTTTTAGAATTTAATTTATAGATTTATATATAATATTTGAATATAGATATATTTTCATTAAAATAGACAGTAAAAATGTAATAAAATTTTATTGTAATTTCAATTTTAGGTATTTAAAATTCGTAAAAAAATATATAAATTCTATTTATAACTAAATAGCTGTAAAAAAGATGATTATACATACCGGCATTGCAATCAACCACCTCAAAGGGACTCGTGTAAGTATCGTGTTGAGAAACAGCAAGCGTCTTCAGATACTCGGCCATGGTTATCATAATCTTGTCAGGGCCGTTTCCAGTAAGTGATTCAATTCTAGCCCAATTATTGCTGTATTTTTTCTGTAAGATTGCCCCAGCGATACTGACTAGGTGTGCTACGTAATCCTTATCTTGACTATGGGTGAGGTTCAGTCCGGCTAGACTATCCTCGTACTTTAGTAGAACCGAGAGTAAAGATTCGGCGACGAGGAGATCAGCCCCGTACATGTTTTTGGTGGTATTAACAGCCTTGTGTAATTCCATGGCCATCTTTACGGCTAGGTATGTATTAAGACTAAGCTCGAACATCTCAATAGCAGCGAGCTGGTGACGCTGTTCGATAAAGACCTCTGAAGTGCAATTAAAGAGGTCAGCCAACTGCCATCCACCGAGCTTGTCCGAGCAAGAGCGCGAGGCTTTACCCTCGGCATTACTCGGGCAATCCTCTATGGCTGTGTCTCCGAACTTAGTTCGCGGCCACCACAGCCCATCCGCGAAAGACCTATGATTTAAAATAAGTTTTTGAATCTAATTTTTGTTTATGTAATTCTTTTTATTTCAAATCCATTGGTATTATCTTAAATCAATTTTTCAAATATTTAGACGATTGAAGAAAATTATTTTTTATACTATTTATTTAACTGAAAATATAGTTTTCTGCACTTGTTTAAATATTCTTTATTTAATAATCGATTAATAAGAATAATTTTTTATAGTAGTCAATGATGTAATTACTAAAGAATAAAAAAAATATATTTAAAATATATATATAATAATTACCTTGGGCAGCCATCGTAAACAACCTCACAACCTTTCAAAGTTACTTCGGCATATGGATTTGGACAGGCGGTACAGGATCTGCCAATGACACCCATTCTACATCGACACTGTCCTGTGAGGGAATCACAGCGGGGACCGAAGCTACCAGTAGCGTAGCATTCACAAGGTATACACTCCTTTTCTCCTGGCGGTTGGTAATGATTTTCCTTACAGTAACATTCGCCGGTAGTTTTGTTACAAGCAGGATCGTAACCGCGGGCCTCGTTACAGTGACAAGGCCCGCAAACGGGTGATCCCCACCACGTTGCCGGACACGGCTGCTCTGCTGAAAATATTTTTAAATTATTAAAGAAAGCAAATGTTTTTTTTATAAAATTACAAGATTCATTTTTAATTTTTAACATGAAATATGTTAAAATAAAAATTAATTACATTAAAATAATATTCTTTAAAATAAATCTGGCTTTAGTAATTTAAATAACGACTAATTTAATATTAGCATTAATATATTAAAGAAGTTTCATAAATTATGAAAAATTTAATTATATTAGAAAATTCTTTTAAGATCGTTTACAATATACTATAATACTTTATAGATATGAAGTAAATAATTAAATATATGATTTTGATCAATAATAAATATTACCTTCAATTTCACAATATTCGCCAGAGTATTCTGGAGTTTTACATTGACAATCATAACCTTTTTGACTATTTGGAATTTCTATACATGTGCCAGATAAACTACAAGGGTTTACATCGCAGATTTTTTCACAATTTTGACCGACTCTGCCATCGGTACATACACACTCGCTTGTTTCCCATTTTGTTATACATATTGCAGATTCTTCACAATTTGATCGACACACATTATCACTATCACATCCAAATTCAATATTTTTTTGAATTATTGGTCCTTGAAGAAGGGTTTGATTTGTTCCTATTCGTATATCCTGCAAATTTTTATTAAATTGATATTAGCAAATTTGTTTCAAATGATCAATTACATTTAGAAATAATATTTTAATTTTTTTCTCATTTTAATAATAAAGAGACCGTTTATGTAATTTATAAAAAATTGCGTTAAAGCTTATATTTATTTGAAATTTAAATCTAAATTATTCATCTAAAATTATAAAATGATACATTATTGAATTAAATTATTTATCAAGTATTATTAATTTATTATTCATTTAATAAATTTTATTGAATATGTATCAAGCTGAAAATTATATCTGATTCCAAATACTTTTATTTATAGAATAGTTTGATAATAATGTAAAATGAGTTTAAACCTGTAAACATCCACTGTAGAATGGTAATTCGGTGTTGAAGGATTTATCCAGTCCACCAATTAATGTCCTACCTACATATAAACCTTGTAACTTAACTGGTAATGATTGCACTAATGGTTTATTTCTATAATCCATATCTAAGGTAATCTGTCCGCTATACCAACGTACTTCAATTCTATGCCAATTACCATCGGCTACATCAACCCATGATTTTATTATATCAGCACCATCTAATAATACTATTAACTTTCCACTTATAATTTCGAACACGATTGAACTATTCTGTCCAATTTGAATAGTCATAATAAAAGCATCTTGATTCCTCGACCTCAAACTAAATCCGATTAACCAAGGTAATTGTATAGGTTTTAATAAAGGATTAAAGCTGAGGAGTCCATCACCACGAAATCGCCAAGGCTTAGCAACTTCGTCGTTACACTGGGGTCCGGCGTATCCTTCAGTACATTCACATATAAAACCCAACCATACTTCCTTGCAACTTCCATTATTATTACATGGATATGATTGACAAAAATTTGTTTTTTCGGGGCAACCAGCAGTTGTACCATTATTCGCGACGAAAGAATTAAGATCAACGAATTGATAATCTACGTGGAAATCGCTAATGCATCCGACAAAGTCCTTGTTTCGTATTTGAAAGTTGGAAGGTATTGCAGGTAAGCCACCTAATTGCAATGGCCCAGTGAGATCAAGAAATCGATAACAATTTTCAGTTATATCACTACAACGTGATTCGAGAATGTGTTCATTTCTTCCTGCGCACGACCATTTCTTACCAAGCCTTTCACCGAATTTTAAAGCCAAAGAGATATCACACTTATCCAGAGATATTATTACTGATTTATTAATATAAGATACTTGAACTTCATGCCACTGTCCATCTGAAACACCTCCGGGAATTGCAGCTGTTGCTCTAGTTATCTCATCACCCAAGGAAAAACTAAACTGTACTTGGGACTCTATAATTTCCAAAGCAATAAAATCATGCCTTTCATTATATCTACCATTGTATAACAATAGACCATCTGAAGTTTCAGTAGCAAAATGAAGTTTAAGATGAATTCTATGTCGTTGCCTTAAGGATGGAAAAGTTAGAAAAGTTGTAGATCCAAAACTTCGAGCTTTGAGTTGGCAAAGAGGTGTTACGTTATCTAATGGAATAATTGAACAACTATCGCAAATGAATCCACGGTTAACCTTGTTTATACACTGGGATCCACTCTTGCATAAATTTGGTATGCATGAGCTAGTTTCTAAGGATATCTCACAATTTTCGCCTATAAATTTAGTCAGACATTCACAAGTATATCCACCCTCGCGTCTTCTGCATGTTCCACCATTTTTGCAAGGGTTCGAATAGCACAAATTTACTTCGGTATCACATAAATAAGCTTCTTTGCTCCCGGTAAATCCTTTGGCACATTGACAAGTAAAGGTGGTTACTGGATAAATTGGCCGAAAAAGTACGGTACTGCTACTAGCAAAACCGGATGCATTTCCAAATTTTAAAACAGTAATACATTCCTCATAGTCTAAGCAAGGCTCTCTTACACATAAATTATCGTCAAAAGGTAAGACCTTGACATTAGCTAATTTTGCGAGGATACCTCGATTTAGATAAACACGTTCTTGTAAAAATTGAGTGCTATAGAACCCATCGTTAGAACCAGGTTCAAATCGCTTTGCTGAAAAACTTACGTTTAAGATTTTACTATGTACATCTGTATCTTCTTGGATGCTAAAAATGATTATATTATCTCTGGGACAGGGAATTATTGCAGCTAAACCATCCAAAAAGTATCCTAAGAGTGGGCTCAGAAAAGCTTCGACTGTCATTTCATCCAGTCTTACAGTTATGGAATTAAAAAGCATTTTGTCCGTGATTAGCCGTACAGAAAGAGTCATGGTTGCTTTTACTTCATTAATGCCATCTGTTACGGATATATCCATAGTTGCTATACGAGGTACATTTGTGTTTAACTGAGGTGATAGAATAATTTCTCCAGTTGTTTTATTTAAAGAGATCAAATTTGCGTTATTTCCTGAAAGTATTGTATAAATAAGTTTGTCAGTCACATCAGCATCGAATGCAGGAACTCGACCAATGGCAGTACTTGGAAAGAAATCTTTAAAATTATTAAAGATTATTTGAAAGTCTTCTAGTTTTGGTGCGTTATCATTTACATCGGTAACGAGAACCTAAAAGAAATCAATACAGAATTTCTAGAGAATTATCTTTTTTCTTGTAATAATCTAAATTATTAAAATTTTAATTATAACACTATTTTTTCATTAATTATTCAAGATCAATAAAAACATTAATTATAATTAAACCATGTTTGTTATATAGTGCATGTACACATACTCATACATGCGCTCGCGTAAATACTTATACGTTAAAATAAAAACTAAATTTTATAATTTAAAAATATTTGAATTATTTTTTATAATATGAAAAGTATAAGCTTCAAATTATTTTTACAAATTAAGATTTAAATAAAATTTACATTGATTTATTAATAATAAGATTCACAAAAAGTTTTGTTACCATTTCGTGAATAGATTAAAAAATTTTATTGTTATAAAATATAATAGAAATTTTTTTAATGAAAGTTTTATACTTTTATATAAATTTTATAAAAAATTATAAAATTATAAAAATGAAATTTATTACATATGTATTGTAATAAAATATTACCTGAATTATAGCGTCGGATCGCAGTGGAACTGAAGTTGCTCTTATAACTAATTCAAATTTTTTTTTTGTAGATTCATAATCCAATTCTTGTAATGAAATTAATTCAGTTCTATCAGCTCCAGGGCGAAAATTTAATCTAAAACTACCAGCATCTTCACCACCTATTATAGAATACTGTATAGCAGCGTTGAGTCCTTCATCAGGATCGTGAGCATATATTTCACCTACTGTCGAACCGATTGGTGAATTCTCGGGAATGTACAAAATAATTTTGTCCTTTTCAAAAGCAGGTGGTGAATCATTAACATCTTCAATTTTAATAATGACTGAGATTATTGAGGAAAGACCAGGTGACCCTCGATCCATAGCTGTAGCTTTTAAAGTATAACGAGCTGTAGACTCTCGGTCGAGAACTTTAGTAGTTCTTATTATACCAGTAGCAGAGTCGATAGCAAATGAGCCATCACTATCATTTTCTAAGGTATATTTTACCTAAAAATTATTTAAAAATTAAAGTTTAATTTATAATCATAGTTTTATACAATAAAAATGTAATTTAAACCATATTCTGTATTATAATTATTTAAATCAAAATTAAAATCATTATAAATTATATATCATTATACATTTTTTAGAATCTTAAATAATGATCATATGAGTATTCATTCAATAGTTACAATAATCAATATATTCAAAGTAGAGTTAATAAGTTATTAGAAATCTTTTCAGGTAGTTCTTAAATTGTAAAATAATAAAAGATTCTTACGATATTGTGCTAACGGATAATTGTCAACTATACTCACTCTTCCGTTGAGACCGACATCTATGTCTGTTGCTGTGATCTTGATAACGCTTGTTCCAATAAGTACATCTTCCCTGACAGCCCCTTGATACTGCACAGCATCAAATGTGGGTGCATTATCGTTAACATCGGTCACGGATATTTCGACTTCAGTAGTATCACTAAGTGGCGGAACACCACCGTCTTTGGCTGTAACGGTAAGTAAATAACCTGACATCACTTCTCTATCTAAAAGTTTTGTTGTGGTGATAGCTCCAGTTTGAGGATTGATGGAGAATTCTGAAGCTTCGTGAACATCTACAGCATCTGTATCGCTGCCCAGAGCATAGGTTATCTGTGCATTTTGTCCAACATCCGAGTCTGTTGCACTCACTACAAGAACAGTTGTACCGACAGGTGCATCCTCAAATACCGAAAGCGAATAGGGTGCATTCTCAAATACTGGTGTGTAGTTATTAGCATCGGAAACGTTGACATAAACGAGTGCTGTATCGCTTCGACCACCTGAATCCGAAGCCATTACCGTCAGTACAAAACGTTTCTCTTGCTTATAATCTAGAGGTTGAGCGACCGTAATAAGACCACACCCATTTTGTGATATTATTGAAAACCGACCTGAGAAAATTATTAGGTCATAAAATCTTTTATATTATAAAAATATATTAATAAATATATTATTTTTAGTATTATTATGTAGGATATTAAATTTAATATATTTTAACAGTATCTAAAATTAAAATTGCTATTAATAATGCTCGATAAGTTTAAACTGACCTCTTGTATTCCCAGATGAAATTTCATAGTGTATCCTAGCATCTTCATCAGGATCAGTTGCAGTTACAGTTGTTACAGCAGTTCCAGGTGAATCGTCCTCTGCAATTACAGCTTCATAGCTTTTTGGGTCGAAATAGGGATCATTATCATTGACATCCATTACAGTTACAATTATGGTCGCACTAGCGGATTTAGGAGGTTCACCCGAATCACTTGCTACAATAACAAATTGATACTTTGAACACTGCTCGCGATCGAGTTGCTTGACTGTAAATATCCATCCGGTTTCACAGTTTACGGCTACTGGAAAATTTTCTGTAGAGCCGCCACTTAAATCTCGTAAACCTATAGAGTATTTAATCTGCGAATTAGGACCCTCGTCAGCATCATAAGCTTGGACTTTAAGTATAGAATAACCAATAGAAACGGATTCAGATACATCTTCTTGAAAAAGACTTGTGTGAAACCTGTACGTAGTAATATGTTATCTAATAATAATGAATTAAAATAAATCTAAAAACTTATTTAAAAAGTTAAAAAATAATTTTTATCTATACAAATAGCATTTTTGTATTTATATATTTCAATATTATTAATATTTTTATTCTTCACAGAACAAATTTTTATAGTTTTACATAATTATTAATATAATAATATAAAATTTAATTAATTATAATTATTAATGTAAAATTTAATTATTTCAAATTATTTTTTCTTTTAATAACTAAAATTTTAACAAAAGATTATTTAATGATTATTTAATATTTGAATATATATAACTCTTTTTTCTTTAAGTTATATTATGCTTGTTACGCGTGAAACTAGTACCAAGTAAATTTTACGATAACTACAAATTTAAAAATCATATAATTTTTAAAATTTTAATATAATTGTATATTTAAACATAAGAGATTTTTCCTATATGAAAATTTTCTGTACTGAAATGTCTAAATTAAATAATTTCTGAGAATTATTATATTAAAAGCACATTAGTTTTACACTAAGTATAATCAATGGAATTAAATAGATAATGACTTTATACTATTAAGGTTAATTAAAATCAAAAGTGTTAATCAAAATAAAATTTTTTAAAAGATTTTTTTAATCGTTATTTGTAAAATTATCAGAATGTTAAGTAAATAAATGAATACACAAATAGCTAAGTCTATAAAAACAAATTTAAATTTTTAGCAGGGATAAGGGAACATTTATTTTACGAGTGTACCTCGGTACATTATCATTCACATCTTTAACTCTGACCAGCAGCTGCGTCGTATTGGATTTTGCAGGTAGCCCTCCGTCCTGCGCCCTCACGATAATTTTATAATTCTTCACTGTCTCGTAATCGAGGGATTTCACCAATATAACATCACCACTTTGCGAATCGATTTGAAAGGTATTCTGAGTATTTCCACCAATTATCGCGAAGCGAATCGCAGCGTTCGAGCCCGTATCAGCGTCTGCGGCACGTATCTCCGCAATCGCCGGATTTATAGTATAGTCAAGATCCTCGGGAATGCTGACGATGTACGTACGCTCTGAGAACTGTGGGTAGTTATCATTGTCATCGAGAACTCGGACCACCAATGTGGTAGAAGCAGTTCGACGTATAGTCGGAGGATTCGCGAGGTCCGAGGCTTGAACTATCACTGTGTATACTTCGGTCTTCTCGCGGTCTAGCGATGTTTTAGTTGTTACGATACCTGAACGTGAATCAATTCTAGAAATATATAAATATGAAATTATAATTTTACTTTAAATGAGAAGTAATTAAATCATTTTTACGGTAAGTATAAATTCATATTATGTCTATTCACTAAAATATTATAAACAATTCATTTTAGCTTAATATTGTAAACGTTTTATTGCGTGTTTCTTTGTAGAATTAAAAATAATATTCTTAAATAATATTTTCAAAATTAAAATTGTGTATTTATTAATTTAGATATTATTTATAAAAAATACAATTGACAATGATTTTATATTTTAACATATATTTAATTTTATGGAATTAATAAAAGAATAATTTTTTAACAGTTTCATTTGTAATTTTTTATTCAGAAAAAACTTTGTATTAAATACTTGTATTTTAATCTAATATTTAAAAGAATTTATTTTTAATACAAAATTTTTATTATATAAATGTATAGTTATTTAAGATTTTAATATTTGTTATATTGTTGGCTTTTCTATGAAAAATTTTTAAATCGTATATACGAATTGAAAGATTTAATATTGATACATTATAGAAATGGTATCAAAATTATTCCTAAAGAAATTTGTTTAATATTTTTTATTTTTATTGATGGTTCAAAATTCTAACTATTATAATATTTTTTTATTTTTTCATATCACTTTTAAAGTACATAAGTAACAATTTGCATAAATTTTATTTCTAAGTAACTTATTTTATAAATATACATGTTGTATAAACTAATATATCTAACTTTTTTTTATTGTTGGAATTATATAAATTTAAATAGTTAAAATTTGTTATTTAAGAAATGTATATATAAATATGGAAAATAATAACAAACTATTTAGAAAAAAATAAGCTCTGTAATATGAGAAAAATATCATGATGATTTTTGTTTTTTGTGTCTAAATGAACGGTGGATGTATTTGTCCATAATGGTGGGAATATTTCGACATCTAAATAAATTATAGCAAATAGATAACTAACAATAGTCCTACCTGAAGGTAGACTGGTCCTCGGAGAGTGTGGTGGTGCCGCCACCCATGGTAGAGACGATCGAATACTCGACCTCAGCATTCTTGGCAACGTCCTGATCAGCGGCTTTAATGGAGACGACGCTGGAGCCGATGGGTACGCTCTCGTGCACCGAAGTTTCATACTCAGGTAACTCAAAAGTGGGAGTGTGATCATTGGTGTCGAGCACATTGATTTGTACGGTCGTCGTGCCAGTCCTCGGTGGGAAGGAGTCATCGACCGCTAACACGCGGAAATAGTGTACATCGACGTTCTCGCGATCAAGTCGGGCGGTCGTTGTTACTTTACCAATCGTCGGTTCGAGGTTGAAGAGGCTTTGCGATCGCGCATCTATCAAGGAGCTCATCGTATATCTGAAAATGAGAATATCGAAGCACGAAATTTAACGATTACGAGCGTGTGTCCTTCGGCTTGTGTATCTCTCAATGTTTTCAACCCTTACATATACTATTACCTGATTATACTGAGTTCATAGTGTAAATAAGAAATTATTGACACGATAAGAAAAAGGGGAGATAATGAACATAAAAGTATATTCGATTAACATACTTTCATAATTATGTTAATCTTTTGTGTATTACCTGCCTATAACATTGACAAAATCAAGATTTTTATTATTTACTATATACGAAGTATTTTTAATTATATTATATTAAAAATTTATATTTGCATTTTTTTTATGAGATAATTCTATTAAAAAATTAAAAACAGTGATTTATTAGGATAGTAATAAAAGTATGAATGTAACTTATACTAAATTATTTAAAATAAATTAAATACTTTTTGAAATTGTGCATTATCCATTAAATTGAATAGTCAAATAATTATTGATCTTCAATTTTCTTTAATATAGTATTTTAAATTGTTATAAATATGTAATACAATATATATAAATAAATAAACTCATAACATTAATAACCATAATAATAACAATAACAGTAATAACAATAACCAATACAATAATAGTAATAACAATAATAATAACAATATCAACAATAATAGCAATAATAAGTTTTTTATAAAAGAAAATATTAAAGAAATAAATTTTTGAAGTATTAAATTTGTGCTAAATATTTTAAAATTTATATAATGATGAGTAAATAAGTAAATGTATTTGAATATAAAGACTCAAGCAATTATTACTATTAATCAACTATTAATCCTGATATATAAGAAAATTTGCTAACTAACCTGACAGTACCGCCCTCGGGATCTCTAGCTCGAACGAAAGTTATCACGACGCCTGGCTCCTTCTCCTCCTCGACCGCGGCTACATAGAGCGCTTGCTCGAAGAAGGGAGACTGGTTGCGTAACTCCCGGCGAACTCTGCGTCCAAGATCGGTGTCGTCGAGTTGCTGGTGGTGGAACACGATCTTAAGCCGATGCTCAGCATCGGACAGGTAACTTGTACCACAACGCAGATTCATCGATACTGAGATCTTCCAAAGCGGGTCGATGAGACATTGTTCTGAGGCTGAGACGAGATCACCGGCAGCTCCTTCCACCAGGAAGCGTGGATCTGCCACTCCACCTAGGTTTCATAGATAAATAAAAACAATTCAGTCAATGTATCTTTTCCAATATTACATATAATTTCTTTTTATTTTCCGGTAATTAGGTTTTTCCGAGGTTTGGATGATTTTTTAATTTGATTTCAGAATATATGACTTCTTAAAATTCAGTAATTTTTTAGTGTAGTAAAAGTATTTATCGAATAAATCAGATACTTAAAATTGATTACTTATTCAGTAAAATTTTTTCCCTGTATTTAAATTTAAAAAATATATAGAAAATTATAAATAAATTATTTAATATTTAATATTAATGAACCACGCATTAACTGGTATTAAATTTTTATTAGTATTTTATAGCTAATCATAAAAAAACTTTTTTAAAAAGTTTTTTATATATTTTTGTCAATGTTTCTTTCGTAAAATGGGGACTCGATTTTTTTCTATATATATTATAATTTTTTAATATTAATATTCAATATTTTACCTTTTAAAATTGTACATAAATATACAAAATCTCTAATATATTCGTAAATATATTTTTTTAATAACTTATTTCTTGTTTACATCAATTTTGTAATGTTGAAAATCATATAATTATTGATTAGAAATATATAGTTTTTTTGCAAATTTTTATTATTATGGAACATGCTTAAAAAAATAAAAAGAACGTAATTTTATTAATACACTCATACGTATGCATGTGTGAGCATATGTATATATCAAATCGAAATCTATTAATTACAATATTATTTACACAATAAATATCTATATTTAATGTTCATAAAGAAATAAATAGGATATGATGTAAAAAAGTTAATATTCAAGATAATTATAGATATGAAGTGATTTTTTTTTTTAAATTTGATAATATATAAATATGAATATAAAAGGTGTTATAATGAAAGAAAATATGGTGTATGCAAATACTATAAGTTTTATAATTTTCTCAATAATTTAAAGTTTAATAAAATTTAATAAAAATTTGATCCTTTTACTTTAAGATAAATTAGATGCATTAACAAAATTGTTAGTAAATATAAATAAAAACATAAGAAAGGTATATCTTAATTTATTATTAGCATATTAGAATTTATTCTGGAATTGAACGGATCGTTGTGACTGATTTAATACGCATAAAATTAGTTGACATATTAACGCTTGAAATTATTTATTTATTTCCACTTTTTAAAAAGTTTTCTTTAAAATATTATAATGACAAGACTTCAAAAAAATTACTCATTACATCAAAATTTTATATCTGTTTTAATATTGATTAAAATATATTTTGAAGGCAAATAGTTTATGAAAAAAATGAATATTATTCAACGTATTTGATTGAAGAATATTTATACAGCATTACACGTAAAAAATTGCTTGAAAGTTCAATAAATAACTTCTTACAATCATTTTTTAAAGATTAGATGTAACAAAATATTGTATAAAAGATGGGAAGAACTTTATTTTTAAATAAACCAAGCTACTTTTATAAAAAGCTAAAAAGACTTAATCTAGAAATTTTTTATTGTTGATTGGTTATTTTTTTCCTTTTTTAAAGAGAAGGTTCTTTTATATAATTACTAGTGATAAGAAATTTATATTCAAAGTTTCTATTCAATTATAATAAATAAACGAGAGAATTTTCGGACTTTGGTAATAAATTAAGATTGAATTCGAGGTAGAGGATATTTTCCAAGACACTCGCCATTAAACAAGTGTCCTTGGATCAAAGACTAGCATTACCAGTGTATAAAATTATTCGCGATTTGATTCGATGGACAAGAGTGTTTTCCGTCAAGCGGAAGAAAAAGAGCTGAGCATTTTTCAAATGTACTCATCGCCTCCATCAATAAGATGAGGAATAGATGTACGGAAAAGTACATACCCCATCTGGTCTCGCACTGCTTGAGAGCTGTGTGGGGCAAGAAGTCTCTAAGCGCGGCCACCAGTTGCGACGTCCTCAGGCAGACTTCGGTGAATTTATCAGTGTTGGGCATGGCATAGGAGGCAAGGGTTTCAGCCATCCATCCTTTTGTCGCGGCAAAGTCCACCTTTTCGCCACCACAGCCAGTGACCAGTACACGGAGCGGCAAGCTGTAGTAGTCGATGGTTGCCCGGCCGAGTCGCGAACTTGTTGAATCGATGTAAAACGTGAAGAGCCTGAAAAACACGGGTAATCGGTCACTTCGCGGTCAACGCGTTCCTACTGACGCTTTATCTCTCGATACCGCTTCCGAGCAAAGTATACTCGTATTGACTCGCTAAATTACTCTACTAGTATCCGCAAACCATATCAATTGTAAATTTGAAATTATGTAATAATTAAATCTCGTGTTTTTAATGAATTTCCTTAAAAATTTTTAGCAACGAATTATTATTATTTTTTTTTGTTAAAACGATTCACATTCTTCTCGAATTATTCAGAGTTTTGAAAAATTTTGTTGTTTTCTCGATTATATCTTATAATTTTATAATAGACTAAGGCAAACTATATGCTATTATAAAATCAATACGTATAAACTCTGACAACTTTAAAAATCCACTATTTCTTAAATAATATAATTCTATATTAGATTGTTCCTACATACAAATAGAGTTAATTAAATTTAGGTTAGATATTTTATGCATTTTAATTTCATTTGCATTCTGTACAATACAAAAAATTAAAATATTTAAAAAAATTCAAATATTCATTTAAAAAATAAACTTTATATAAATCTAGCAGTATTTAACAGTATGAATTTTACGAATTTAATTATATTGTGAAATATCATAAAAATTATGTTTAAATTTATAATTTTTTCATATTATTTTAATCCATCTTTGCAATCTTTTAATCGCATGCAGAATATTGGGAACTTATAATGTTTTAATGGAAAGCGGTAAATCATTTCTTTAATAATATAAGTACATTGGTATATAGAAATAAATTTTAAGTACATCATATTGACTTGGTTTCAGATTACAAATTCACCAATTTTAAAGCATCGTTCATAACCCTTACTAATTATTTTAAATATTATATCTTATTACAAAAATTTCTCATCAGTCTTTCTCGAAGTCAATCTAGTTTAAAATTTTAACAAATTGACTTGAACTTTAGTTTTAAATAGTAACTATTTGAGAAGAAATAACTAAGGTTGTGCTTTGATACCTATTGCTATCTGTACGATTTTACGTGCACATGGATATCGATAATGCGTACAAGCATAGGTCATTTACATAGGGAAATACACTGACCTCGGATACTGAAGACCGTCGCAGTTGAGACTCTTAGCAAGACTGACTCTGCCTGTGTGCGGGTGTACTTTGAGGAGCTTGAGAGCGAACCAGGCAGTGCGATCATGGGATGCCACATACCTGCGCCGACCACCGAGGTGTGGTACCCCGGCCTCAAAGATGATTGTGCCCGCTGGTAGATCCGAGGAGAGCACGGCCAAGTATGCTTGGGTCAGGCCCAATAACGAGAACACCCAAAGCCACAGCCACGGTGTTCGTAGTAACGCTCCCATGGCCTTAGACTGCGGAGGGCCGCTTCAATCAGCGGCTGCCGACGGTCCGGCATTAGCCGGCCTCGATGACATCACTGTAGTGAGCACACGTGGCCATGGAAAGTCAAGACTTCGTTATTCGTTTTAATTATTGCGTTTTTTTGCTCTTGATTTCAGATTCTAAAATGAAAACGATCTTGCTTAAAAATTATTCGTATCTATAGCTACTGGAAATATGATTGTTAAAAAAGTGGAATTATTATTTATTTACAGTTACGACTAAAAATATAAAACGTTTGATTATCTTTGTATCTAATATTAATAGCACGTTATTAGATTTAATATAAATACTAATTTAGTCATAGGTTATTAATTAAGATTGAATTTATTTGTTTTATGATGATATATTGAACCGATAATAATTATTTGTCATATATAACTCTTCTGAAACGTATAATTCAAAATTTTTCCTGTTGTTTTAAATATCATGAAACTGATGTAATAATTTAATATTAATAAAAGATAAAAGAATTTGAATAGTGTATTAAATTATAATCAATATATCAAATCTCATGTTAAAGATTAATTTTACATTATTATTGATACAGAATATTCATTTCTAATAACGAAATTTATCTTAAAATAATCAATAAAAATAACCATATTATAATCACGAACGTACTTTATATGTTTAATAAATTTTATTTTCTAATCATCTCTTTATCAATGATTAAATTTGTATTGCAAACTGATAATATAACTTTTTCATTTTATTTAAGTATTTGTTTAATTTCTGCTTTACCTACAATTAATATTCGATAAATATTAGTAATATTATTACTCAACATTAAACAAATTTTATTTTTAAGAAATTTTTTTAAAAATTTTTAATTTATATTAATGTTACCGGTCTTTTTTACGGTATTATGCTACTACTTTGTGATATTCGAATCTTTATTCAAAAAGTTTCTAAGACAAGCGAGTAGTTTTTTTCGTAATGTAGATTAAAATTGTATTTCTAAAATAATGGTAATAGTGTAAATAATTAATATAAAATAAATTTCGGACAAAAATATAATGTTTTATTTCGATTAATAACTAAATAAAAAAAATTGAAAAAGAAATGTATGTTTGAGCTTATAAACTGACTTATAGTTATTTATGTTTATGTAGGATGAGTACCAATAATTGATGAAATCAATAGTTTTATGCGTAAGTACCTGTAAATGAAAATTCTCTTTTATTTATAAGAAGTAGCACTTAGGAAAAAGAGCAGATGTTATCGATCGTTGAAGTCAGCAAATGCTTATTCAAAGCTAGTTAGATCACAACACTAAGTCATACAACCAGTCTTCATCGCAGTTTCAACAATTATTGTTTATTTTTACTATAAGTCACCAAATAGTCTTAAATTATAATATTCATTATTTTCTATAATATAGTATATTTAACAAAGACAAATAATTTTAATATGTACTGCATCTTTAAAATAATAAATTGTATTTTAAAAAATTTTTAATTTCATTGTGAAACAAGTTTAAATTTTAAATATGTACTTACTAAAAATGATTTTAATTTACTTTCAGATATATGCAAGAAAATTTATATTGTAATCAAAAATATACGAATAGTATAAAATATAAAAAAAATCATTATTGAGGAAGTTTCATAAGTAAATAAGTCAGTGGATTCCTTTCATATAGTAATAATTCTGAGTTTATAACTTTATACTTTTAATTTATTTTATTTATAGATTCTGTATTTCAAGAAAAATTAATTAAAATCGTTATAGATTAGCCATTTCAATTTTAATTTTTTACACTGAACTATGTAATTAATTAAATTCTGTATCAATACTAAAGTGATATTACCGATTGAAAATGATACTGAATTAATAATTTTTACTAAAATTATTGTTAATTCAAAGGAAAATTTTGTATATAAACAATATAATTTAAGAAAAAATTGATTTAATATTGAAATTCTATTTTTACTAAATATTAATTATTTTGTTATATTATAAATGAATAATATTTAAAATTAAAGAAATATTTATATCATGAGGAATTAAAGAATAACTTTTATAAAAATTATTTCTTAATTGAAAAGAAACGTAGAATATGAAACAGTATATAAAACTGTTCCCATTTGCAAAGTGACTATGTAACTAGCTACTAAGATAGTTATTGTATTTATGTTATTAAGATAGTATTAAGATACTAAGATAGCTTATTGAGTATTCATAAAATTATAAAGTTCTTACGCATTCGTTTTATAATTCTAATAAGCTCAGCATTTATTCACAAATATCCAACAAAAGTTGAGTTCAGACTCAATCGTCTCAAAAATACAAACAGGATAAGTATATCATGATAAAATAATATAATTAAAAAACTTTGATAATTTTTTAATTTAATAATTTAATTTATGACCTTTAATTAAATTTACCGCATACAAATTTAAAAAAATTTCATTTTATCTACCTGAAATTTATATATTATATTTAGTACAATAGCAAATAAAAAATGTAAATATTTTTTATTAATTAACAATTATTTCATTATATACTATTATTTAATAAATATAATAAATAAAATAAATATTTCATTTAAATTGTAATTTAAAAGTACTATTTTCATATTCAACGTTTATTATTTTTTCAAAAAATATTATATTTAAAATTTTTAATTAAATTTTTGAGTATATATTATTTTTAACCTGAAATGTTTCTTGACTTTTTAAGTAGAAAAATAATTATTTTAATTTTACTTAGAATAAAAAACATATATACATAATTTTATTGGAATAAAACGAATTTTTTTGGATATTTTGCGTTTGGGAAAATTTACAATAAAATTTTTGTTACTGAACATTTAGAATAAATTTATATAAAACTTAATATCATAAAATAGTCTAATAATCTATGTTATTCACTTCTTGCTAGTTAATGATCAAGATTCCAGCGACTGGTAGAGGGAATAAAACATTTATAAAGTTATTTGATTTCCTGAGCGAGTGCTTCCATTTCCTGTATGTGAGTGAGATTGATCTCTTAAAGCTTAAAGCTGTTTACATCTATTGTGACAATTTAGAAAAACGTATTATCTTAGATATTTTTTCAAATAAAATATTAATATAAAGATTACTTTATATATATTTTATTATACGACGAAAAAAATGTAATGAAAAAATTAGATTATTAATAATATTGTTTAAAAATTAAAAATAAAAAAATTATTTCATTGATGTTGACTCATAGATATAAGTTACGTAATTTTACGAAAATTAAAAAAGTTGCCATATTCGTAATTTCTAGTATAATATTTTAACAAATAATTATAAGAAATTTCAAAAGTAGCAAAACAATAAATAGTAAACATAAATTCAATATGAATTATTATCTATTTTAAAACAGATATTTAATAAAAATATCTATTAATCTTGTTTAATTTTTTATTGATTTATTCTTTGAAGAGAATAATAGTTTTTATACTATACATCGACATTTAAGTTCTAAAATTATCATAAAATCAAATGTTTTTTAATATTATGCATCACTTAAAATAATTAATATTTTAAGCTAAGATTATAGTTTACGCATATTTAAAAATGATTAATAAGTTACCAAATACTTTAATAAGATTCAATATAATGAGAAAAAATTTTAATACGCAATATACCATCGGCAATTTTAACTAGTATTTTGTTTTATATCTATAAGTGTTTAGTGTAAGTTATTCACAAATTTTATTTCATATGGAATGTAATTATGATTTTATTCTTAAATAATAAATAAAAATGTCATTCTGTAATTTTTTTACTATTGATTCGTGTAAATGATTATTTTACTATTGATTCATATAAATGGTTATTATACTATTAATTCATGTAAATTTCTTTATAATACAGTATAATATGGTTTTTTATTAATTTATTTTGATTGAACTGCTTCTCGATATTAATTATTTGAATTAAATTTATAATTAATAAAAATTAATAAATCTATATTATTCTCTATCAAAATTTTCACGTATAAATATAAATTCTATAAATCTATTTAATAATTATGCTGTTATCTATCAGGTTTGTAGTCTTGATATGTTCATATAAATGAATTTATATTGTTAAATATAAATTAATAAATCTAAAATTTACAAAAGAAATATTCAGATATTTATAGTAATTTTTTTTATAATATTTTCTAATATTTTTATATAAAAATATTATTCCATAAGAATATATGAAGCAAAAACATTATTCGAAGAAGCAAAGGTTTTTTCAATAAATTTTTCATTCCTTTATAATTTTTTAATGTAAAACTATTTTTACAGAAACTTATTCCAAATAAACTAAGATTCAATTGAATGGAATAATTATATAAATAAAGTCACTCCTTGAAAAACATGGAAACGTGCATTCTTTTAATTGAAAGAAAGGTTATGAATAAGCCCTTGCAGTTTTCATACGTAATGAAAAAGAAAACCGAATGAACTTGAATATCATTTGGTCCGTAACGAATTCGATCCTGTAAAATTCCAACGAGGATAATCAAACCGTCCCTTCCTTTGGCTGATGTAAATAGACGTGTTCAAAGGAGTTTCAGAGAAGTGTGGCACGAGCGTCTACACGAAAAACATAATATGCATGAATGAATACAGTAAGCAAAAAGAAAAAAGGTAGAACAGAGGTGCTCACTTTACAAGGCTCAAATGCGCTGGAAAAACGGAATACCACAGCTTCTACTAGAAAAGAACGAGGGGGGAGGCAGTCCTGCACTCTAATTTCGTTCATCCAGTTACAAATCGCAGACGCTGACGATGCAGATGAGAGGAAGAGTCGTCTGTATTTTGCCTCCTTCTGCATACTTGCAAATGCGTAACCATTTAATTATCTTTGTTTTCATGCATTCGCGAACTGTACCCAAGATAGGCGACACTTTCTCTGACTTTAACGTCGCTCTTTTCAGGCTGATCCCTGACTTAAACATAAATGTCCTTATATGCATACTTGGCTTTTTTTAATTGTTGACTCTTGTATCTCTACCTTCAAGCCAAATATATCTATATTATTAAATTATGAATTATTCAATATATCAATTTCGATGGCTTAAATTTGTGAATCTAAATACGCCTACATAAAGAACCAAAAAAAATTGATCACTAATTTCACTATTACAAACTCTCCGTTTTTGAAATATTGATAAATAAAAATGTATCATCGTTAGAATATTCGGTAGCATCTTTTTATCAAGCCTGATCAGTGGAAAGTTTTAATAAGCTGTTTTCGAGCGAGTTGCTTAAAATAAAGTGAATCGTACCGCTACAAGCATTTTCTGCTTAATGATTAATCCTCAATCCTAAATTCTTGTAGTATTTTTTTCATTTATTTATTGCGAAAATAACTGAAAATGGATATGTATGAGAAAAAGATAAATTTAAATCATTTAACAATAATTAACACATTCATTAACTTTATGATCCATTTGATCGTTTTCTATACTAATTTCATATTACAGAATATTATGGGCTTTCATGTTTCATATGTATGCATTACTTTTAATTTTATAAAAAATATTTTTTACTGTTGTTTATATTATAAGAAACTTCGACTTTCTTAAATTGATTATACTTAAATTTTATTTTCATAGTAAATGCATTTTAAATAATCAGTTCTTCCAGTTATTATATTTTATTTCTTTGATTTAAATTAGTACTTCTCTTTTCCATTTTATCGTCATCGTAAAAAGATTCATTTTATAATGTTAGAGGATATCTGGTTATCATTAATGTATGTTTTTTAGGATATGTATTTGTCTTTACATTCTGTTCCTTTTCAGATGATACTTTGTTTAACATCTCCAATTCTTAATTTTTAATTGATGCTTAATTATCTTTCACACGAGTATTATTTTAAGTCATGTATTTCATTATTTGTGGTTATTTTTATTATTTTTATTCTGAACTCGTGTCGCTTCTTTTATATGCATTTTGAACTTCATATAATTTTCGTTTTTTAACTTTTATTATTTTTCATATCGTTATTTATCGAGAAATTTATTCACATTTATGATTTATATATTTAATCTTTATTTCTAATTTATTTTATTATACTTATACTTGTACACACACATATATGTTTAATTAATTTTATATTTATTTAATTTTTTTCATCATATCTCAAATTTATTTATTCTGATTTATTATTGATTTTTAAAAACTCATTTTTTTCGTTTATAAACTTAATTATAACTTTTTATTTTTTAAAGTTTTATATACTGCATTATTAACTATAAATCATTAACATTAAATATCTAATTTATTAATTTAAAAAATAGTTTTTGAAAATTATAAGTAAAATTTAACTACAATTAATTTAACCGTAGTTCCATAATTTATTTTCAAATTTAATTCACGACCTATAATTTGAATAAAATATAATTTTTATATAAAATATGATATAATTATACAAAGTATATGTGAAAAATTTATTTCTATTTCAATAAAAGAAATCAAACTTCAAAATATATCAACGATATATTTGAAATAACTGTATTACAATTTTATTTTATAATTAGGAATAACAGATCCATCAAGTTTACATTTAAAAAAGTATTCTAAGTCGAAGTTTTAAATATTATATAAATTTCATATAAAAAAATTAAGAAAAAAAAATTTAATTGAAAATTCTTTAAAGGCTACATATTTTTATGCTCGTGAAATTATTAATATTTAAACAAACTTAGTATTGTAAGAAAATGGCAGTAGTGATGCTCGTAGAGCAGATTTGGTTAAATCAATAGATAGTTTTAATTAAAGATATTAGTTTAAATAACTTTTTAACTAAAATACAAATTCTTCTTTTATCGATATGAAACTCACTATTTACTTTTTTATACGAGTTTATCACACATTTATTATATAAGAGTTTATACTTTTACCTACTTCAGCATTTAAGTGTCTTAATAACAATTTTAATGTTCTTCCCTTCCATTTGCACAATCTAATTACCTTTTTCGTTAGCTTTTCATTCATTAATTACATGTTCTGCTGTTTTCCTTCTTCATTTCTATTCCTATGGAATGAAGAGTAAGAACATGACATGACGGCTTTTCCGCGTCGTTCTTAAGCTTATCGTATTTTCTGCTTTCCGCGATTCTATCTCTCTCAATTCTTGTCCATTCTATCTCTTTCTATTACATACTATTTCTCTTTGTTGAACTTGTATGGCTTAATGTCATCACCTTTCTCATCGGTTATCCAGCGTTTACTTACTTCTTCTTTATGTTTGTGCTTATCGGTATTTTTGTGTCTATCTTATCTACCTTTTATTCGTCCTCTTTTTCCGTTTCTTCTTTCTTTTGACATTTTTTCTTGCCCATGTTATAGGAGGCCACTTTTCTTATTCAACTTTTCTTCGTTTCTTTTTATTTTTATTTTACATCTTTATCTCTGCCTAATGTCTTACTTTCGCTCCGTCATATCCTCCGCCGTTAAATTCATATACATGAGGTCTCCCTGTAATCCCGTTCTGTCTCGGTTTCTCTGTCTTCGTTTTTTTTATTATATAAACTCAGGGAGATGTATCAGAAAAAATAAAATAAGAGGAGCGAGTACATTAAAAAAATTGCTTTATAGTGATTAAAAAACTTCTTTTGGTAGAAAATTTTTAATGGATACAAAATAAATGACAAGCTGCTTTCACAGAAAGCATATTACTGTAACATGAGTAACTTGTAATGTCTGATCTTTGTATTTTAATTAAAAAAATACAAACGTGAATAATGTTTGTGATAATATTCAATTACGAAGATACAGCACTGTAGTGAAATTTACGTTGTAAGTTTTACAGTATTATTTTTTCAATCGAAAATGTTCTTTATATAAGAATAACTCCAATTAAAAAAATAAGAATAATCATTTGTTTACGTATTTTTAACAACAAATAAGTGCAGTAAATAAAATTTTCAAGCAAAATTTGAAAATAAATATACTTATATATGTATAGAAACTTACGTGTTTTTAGAAAAATGTTGATTCAAACAAATAATTTTCGAAACATAATATCAATGAAAAAATGTCAATATATGTATCTATAACTGTATTTTTAATGTAGCTAACTGCCTTAGAATTGTAAATAATTTTTATTTTATTAATAAACTATATAAAGAAAATTCACTAAAATATTTGAGAAAATATTTCTATTAAGTTATTGATAATATAGTTCAGTGTTAATTCTATACTCTATCTTTTAAAAATACGACAAAATGAAATTTATATTTAGATTTTAAAAAACGTTTATATTAAATAAAAATTTTATGTTTTTGCCAGAAAGCAAAAAAGAATATTAATAAATAATGTATAAAATGTGAAGCAAAGATGAAAAATTATTCAAAACATTTGTTTAATCTCTTGTAACATATTGCAATTTAGAACTAATAAGACTTATTTCACTTCTTGTAAATTATAATTCATACAATGGACTTAAAAAAGATTATAAATCTTTTGTGTAAATAAATTTAATACTTTTTCTCTCCATATACATCATTATTTTCTTTAAAATGAATCTTAACGATTACTCCATGTTTTTAAAATTTATAGTACAATAATAAAATTAATTTTATTGTTACGATTATTATAATGTGTTTCTAGTTTATTTTTTAATGCTAAATTTTTCCACATCAACAAAATCATTTTTTTAAGTATTTAAACACAATTTTTATACAATAATAAATGAAATTTTTTGCAATAAATTATCGATGACTCATAAACCTCGGATCTAGGGAATAAACCAACCTAAATGCCAGTGTTAAATAAAGATATATTTCGTATTGTACATTTAGTAATAAACAGGGTAGTAGTAGTAATAATTATAAGGGGTAAAATGTATCTAAGAAATATGATACAAGAAACTTTTATAGCTGAATAAAGAGGAAATGAGTAGTAAAAATCTTGCTCCCTAAAATCGACCAATTGTTCTTTGCGAATTCCCGAGCGAACATAGTGGACACACTATTTCTCCCCTCATGATAGGTTAGGGATTACTCGAGAGAGGATTAACGAATGGACGGAATAGTAACGTTGAAAAATAAAATTCGAGTCTGACATGTACAAAGTTCGAGAAAAGGAGAAAGAAATAATGATAGAAGCAAAAAGATAGAATTACAAAACAACCAGGAAATATGATGCTCAAAAATATAAAAGAATTCAAAAGCTGATAAAAATTTGTAATAAGAAAGTATTTATATGTTTACAGTCAATTTTTTAATATGAAAAAAATATTGAATATAATACAAAATCATTTTAGCGTACCAAGAAATAATTTTAAAAAATAATAAAATATATCAACGATAGTTCTATAGTGAATATCAGTGAAATAAATTAAAAGAAAGAATAAGAGTAAGAGGTTATTATATTTCAGAGTAAATTTCATTTTTTCAGCATTAAATATTTCAACAAATATTTAAAACTTGTACCTGTAAAACTACTTTTAATGTTTTTGTGGTTTACTTTAATAAATTCTATTCATCACATAAAAGAAAGAAATTTTATAAATTCTAGTTTACTAATGTATTAAATAGAATAATCACAACAAAGCTATATCATAAATATATTAATAAAAATATTAAGCCTTTTCAATTTCATTCATTATATCTTATAAGATAAATTTACGTGACAGTTTTTAAAGTCATTCAACAAACTTACGGTAAAAAAAAAGTAATAATATTTCATTTTGCAAAAGCATTGAATTTAAAATAAAAAATAATTATTTAAAATTAATTCAATTTATTTGCATTAATAAATATTTTTTATTAAAATTAAAAAATTTTCTAAAGGTAATAAAAATTATAATCAGTGCTAAAAATATGAATAAAAAATAAAAATATTAATACATAAATTAAAACTTTTCATTTTCTTGAAATCAAGTTTTTTCAATATAATAATAATAATAATAATAATAATAATAATAATAATAATAATAACTAAAGTAATATTATTAGGGACGCTTAATGTAATTATAATTGTCAGATACATAATATAACTTAATATAATTTTAATTATAATAAATATTATGAGTTATAAATAGCTCTATAAGATTTTGACTTACGCATACCTATATATTTTGAAAATTTCTAATAAATTGATTATTCTCAAACGACTTCTATTTATTTATCTTATATTTATTAATTTATTAGTCATTTTAATATATAATTGAAATCTATTTTATAGTTAACTGTAACTTATTTTTATATTTTTACTCAGACATAAAAATATTTAGAAATACTGTTAATTTTAGTTACCGTTTTTAAAATGTTAAATTTTACGTTTATGAATTATTTGATAAAATATTTATTATAATTTGAATGTTTTTTCTTTGACATTATCTTAAATAAAAAATTTTTAATAGGAATATAAATTGCATTCATATTTGAATCAATTATAATTTTCTGATAATAATGTTTTGATATGGCGATACGAAATTACTTTTACACAAGCATATTCAAATATATTCAATTTGGAATATTTTAAATAATTTATTTTATTGGCTTGGAATATTAATCAACCTCATAAAATATGCATTATATTAAAAAATATGAAATTAAAATATAATCATATTTTATTATTATAAATTAATAAAAATGTGGCAACTAAATATCAGAATTAGTAGAAAGAATCTAATTTCCATACTGTATTTAAGTCACTTTGCTCATAACCACCTAGCTACAAGTGTAAAGCTTATTATCTCTATTGAGAAAAATTCCATTATTTCTATGATCTTATACATGGTTTGTAATTGACTATCATCTTATGTAGATATACATATAAGAGAGTGTATATCGAAAAGCACGGAAGGTTTTTTAAGAATTCAGTTCTAGATATCGTTCAAGAAAAAAAGGCAAGAAAGAAAAGAGACAAGAGTTAATGACCAACATCAGTAATTGAGCAATATTACTTTGCAATACCGACTATAGCAACGAATGAGGATGCAAAAGGAAAATAAGGGAATGAAAGTGCTGTATAAGAAAGAGACAGAGAAAAGCAAATGAAGAAAATTAAGAAAAAAAATAGTGATTGTTTATTAGGAAGATTAGAAAGCATGAAAAGAAGTAGAGTTTGAAAAGAAAATAGAAATAAAAACAGAAAAAAGGGAAAAAGTTTATAAACTACGTGATGTTCATAAGGAAAGCAAAAAGTTAAACATTTGAAAAATACAATTTTAAATTAATTTGATTTCATTTTATAAGAAACTATTTTGTCATTAATGTGAAAAAATATTTTGAATTACAGTAGCACTGGTACGAGCTTTTCTGTACTATTACGCTTTAGTTATGAAGAAATAATTTTAATTCAATGGTTACCAATTTTGAAAGTTAGATTATACTTTTTAGATTATAATTAAATTATACTTTTATATTGTTCAAGTACATTTAAATTAATTTCAATAAACTACTAACATAAATTCTTAACAGCAGTATATTTTTGTTCTTTTATCAGTAGTTGCGTTTGTATTTCTTATATTCAAAATTTTATAATAGGTCCTCTAAAAGTTGTTTGATTCAACTTTATTATTCTGAAAAAATGTATTTTTTTTCTATAATCAAAAATTAAAACTATTCTATATTCCTTTTGCATAATAAATAAAAAAAAATATTATACCATAAACATGAAGTACATGGACCTCGAGTGAGAGAATGAAAAAAGTTCAGTATGTGAGAGAAAGGGATTGAAGAGAGAGAGAGAGAGAGATGTATATTAGGTACAGGTAGAAAAAACAGAATATAAAGCGAAAAAAATGAAGAAATGGAGAACCAATGAAAAATAAAAGCAGAAAATAATGGAAAATAGTAATAACGACGAAGAAAAGATGGTGATGGAGTTAAACAATGTCAGGTAAAAATATTGGTGGTTGCATGCGATGAGCTGCAAATTGGTCTGCACAAAAATAAGGACAAAAGAAGAAAGTAAGTAAGAAAGAAAGGAACAGAAATAAATAAGGAAGGGGAATGGCACATGGAACTATTAATTATGCTCTCGCAAAGCCTTAAAACTTGTATGGAATCCGGTCCTACTAATTATCTTAGAAGGCGTTTTTCGGATCGCTTTTTTTACTCGACACGCCACCTCTTCCACATGCTCATCTTTTTATGATACATACACGTAGCATATTTATAAAATGGATAACTTCTAGACCACTCGACAGCGTCTAGATCTTTTCGGATAGTGGGTTCTATTCCCTTTTTTTTATTCATCCCATAGTCGCTGTTGGCCCTCTGAAACTCGGAGGCATGCAACGAGTATAAGGATATCGAAAAGAGACTCATTTCCAGACAACGATGAAGACACACAAAGAAGAAATGAAGTCAACTAAGACAAGGAACTTCTGAAGCTAGTGGGTGTACAAGATATTTGTGGAGCACCAGGCAAATTTATATTCAATTTGTATTTAACAATATTCTTTCTCTAGTTCTTATAATACTTTGTTTACTATTTTAATAATTTAGATAAAAAAAGTATCAAAAATAGACGTAATGACCGATCTAAACATAAATTTTCGATAATTAGCAAACCTTCTTCCACAACACTGTAATTATCGTAACTAAACTTGACCATAGTCATAAATAAAACACGTTCGGACTAAAATTCAACATACACGCATATATGTGTTTTAGTGAACAAAGCCTTTTTCGCGAGTAAAAGTGAGAAAGAAAAGAAGAAAAATAGAGAAAGAGAACACATACGTTACATTAAAAAAGAAGAATACAAGAATGATGAGCCGAAACCAAAAAGGGCAGCCGAAGGCATACAGGAAAGAAAAAAAAGGAAATGAGAGACTATGGAGCTCTACGGTTGGTATTGTACAAGAATCGAAGAGGGACGAAAATGCTAAGGCAGCCATGGCAGCTTACAAGCGTCTGTTGCAAATTTAATATCATCCAGCCTTCTGGGAGTTATCTATTCGGACTCACTCGCGATACCGTCGAATGTCTTCTCAAGCGAAACGTATTTCTTCTAAATTTTAAACACAGGTGTTGATAAATCATGACATGACGTATGTTAATTAGACCGAAAAAAATCTTAACTCTTACTGTAACTGTATATAGCAATAAAGAAAATTTTGAATTTTTCTAAAAAAAAACAATAACAAATACGTCTCTTTGCGTAATTACCTGAAATCAATTTTATCATCAATAAATTACTTTTCTAAATTTTAATAATTAAACATTTAATTCTTGATGATTAGAATTATTACAAAGAAATAAGAATTTACAGTTTATCGAAGTAACAAACGTTTTTACTTAAATTTCTACGCATAGTCTTTTAATGTATAAATAAAAAATTATTCAAAAACAATATAAATTAACATAATTCTATAAAAATTCGTACATTATTTTTTATTATTATAAATATAATTATATTCTAATTAATATTAATTCTTTTCAATGTTTCAATTAGTAATTTTTTAAAAATAAATAAAATTATTTGAGAATGTAATAAATTTGTTATTTATAATGCCTAATAAAAAAACATCTTCACTCTTCTTTTCTTAAATAATAAAAATAAAAATATAAAATTATTATATAAATATTAATAATACTATACACAAATACATTTTTCAAACAATTGAAATAGAGATATGACATAAGAAAAAAGTGAAATAAAATATGTGGAACATTTATATAATCATTAAAGAGAAAAATCTATATTAGATTTGAAACTGAAAATCTATTCAGTAAATTAACAGCTTCATAAAAGATTTGTACAGCCTTCCAAGTTCAAATCCGATCGATGTGTACAACTGATAAACATACATTGGCAATACGTGGCTATAGGGGTTGAAAAAGTCCTCTAGAATAGTGAATGCATTTAATCGGATTTTTACTGCTGATGATAAGTATCTACTATAAGTAAATTCATAGGATCGTTTCATCTTTTTTGCTACGTATAATAGGTTTACATGAACTTAAAAATTTTCTATTCTATGTAAACTTTAAATAATATGATAAATCTTTATTATAAATTTATCGGTTTTAAATTTCTGTCTAAATAAATTTATAACTTTTTTATATTTTTTAAAATTATTTTTAAAACTATTTAAAATAAAAAAATTTCTAAATTTATTTTTTTCAAATTTAAATTAAATTTATGAAAAAAATTAATGTTTTTCAAGTATTTTATAAAAAAAGATAGATAATTTTAAATCAAAAACAATTTTAAATCAGTATAACATAAATATAAAAATAACATTATAAATTAACATAAGTAATAAGCTAAATATTATATAAATAAATAATTTTTTTATCTCATATAATACATAATAGAAATAATAAGAATAAATAAATAAATAAATAAAAAATAAATATATATAAAATAAAAAATTCTAAATTTAAGTGCGACAGTGCTAGAATTTAATAATAAATCGATATAAAAAATTTAATAAAATAAATAATAAATAAATATAATTAAATAAATAATAATAAAACACAAAACACCATAGAAACAACTGTAACATAACATAAAAGCCCTTCTCAAAAAAGAAAAAATTCAATTCTACAAGGAAATAAAAGCGAGCACGGCATATAACGGTTAATACGACCGAGATAACCAACAATAAACAAAACAACAACAAACCCCCACCTATAAACATAATATTTCAAGAATCCACGGTCACGGTCAAACTTTACAATCTAACTCAAATATACACGTTTACTACATAAAATACATACACAGTGACAAACATATATTTTATTTCAAATTAATCCATGACTTTAATAACACTATAAAAATATTAAAAAACGCAAAAGCAAATTACTATAAATTTACTCAAAAATCGAAAAATAAACGTACTTATTAAAAGGCCTAAATGAAAGTTTCAATGAAAAAGAAATTTTAAAAGAATTAGATAGCTTGCAAATAAAAGAAATTCAATTAATTAAAGTCAAATGAATTTAAAACATAATTCAACAAAAAATAATATATTACTCCTTATTTATATAGTACAAATTTCAGCAAATAGTTATATAAATAAATTACAAAATATAAAATATTTATTCTATCATAAAATAAATTGGGAAAATATAATTTTAAAAAATGTTATATAATGTCACAACTGCGAACTTCTGGGCCATACGTCACAAAATTGTAATATGCAATTCAAATGCGTTAAATGCATTCACCAACATAGTATTAGTATCTGAAACAAAACTAAACAAAACACAAAATAGAATTTAAAAACTATAATATTATTAAAAATATCGGACCAAACTCGATTCAAGGAGGAGGAGGAACCATATTCATAAAAAATAAATACAAGTACAACATACTCTCTAATAATGAAATAACTAGCTTTAAAATTCTAGAAACATGAATAATAAAACTACAAATGAACAATAAAAATAATATATTCATAATATCAGCATAAGCAAAAAATTGTAATAAATTTAACGCAGAATTAAAAAAACTATTCCAAAAACTAGAAATAAACAAAGAAGAAAACTATTACATCATATCAGGTGATCTGAATGCAAAACACGTTGACTGGAAAAACAACACAAATAATATAAGAGGATCATTTATAAAAAATGGTTAAATAACCGTGACACAATATACAAAACAAAATTGTACAGTTCGGAATACTCGTCTTATCTCAATGAACAATCATATATAGATTTATGTTTAATAAACGCTAGAATTAAAATAACTAACAAATGTACAAAAAATACAATCGAAACCATCGAATATGATAGTGATCATAATGCACTACTTATAGAAGCAAAACTATCAATACAAAATTTAACTACTAATGAATTTAATAACGTATACTATAAATATAACTATAAAAACTAAATTGAAATATATTCAAGAAAGTTTGAGTAAAAAATTGTCAACTGGATAAACAAAACCACAAAAATTTAACAAATAACGAAATAGATATGTATATTGAAATAATAGACAACCATATAAATCAAACCATTAACAAGTTAGTACTTAAAATAACAAAAAAAACTTTGGTGATTGTTCAGAATCAATAAATAATTTCTGGAGTAACAAAATAAACAATATCACAAAAAATGATCCAACAATAATTTTTCCCAAAATTAATTCAATTTTTAAAACAAAAAACGATATGAATATCCCTCCGCTAAAAATATCATATAATAATAACACAAGCTAAAAAAAGATAGAATAGATATGACAAATACAAATAAAGATGGCAATAGCAACTATATAATAACAAACATCAAAACAAACTCAATCTACTAGGATTACATTATTCTTAGTAATAAAGTACATAAACAAAACTCCACTCTTGGTAAACAGAAATTCAACAATATAATTATGGAAGAAACTAATAAATTATAAGAAGAAATAAAAAAAAGATAAAATACAAAATATTACAATAACATCTTTCTTATTAGATAACATTTCGGATAATTCAAAACAACCTGATAAAGAAATTGATTACTTTATTAATCACACTTAAGTAAATAATATTTTCAATAAATTAAACAACAAAAAATCATCGGGATTCGACAATATATAATATCGAAACATACTCCAAAACAAATTAAATATTATTACACAACAATATTTATCAACGCACTAAATAATATGTATTTTCTTATAAAATGAAAAAAAGCAAAAGTAATATCAATTCGGAAAAAAATAAAAACAATACATCATTATCTAATTTTCATTCTACAAGCCTTCTACCAAGTATAGGCAAAACATACGAAAAAATAATTAATCGACTTTTAATAAAATACTGTAATAAAAATAACATAATACCGGACAACCAATTCGGTTTTAAACTTAAATATTCGATGATGCATGCAATTAATGATTTATATTTCTGTGAAAAACACCAAAAAATTAAAATCACAATTACTAGAATTGTTCAAACAAAATAAACTATTATTATAATTCATGGAAATTAAAAATTAAAATACATAAATACGAAACTATTTTATTTTACAAATCAGTGTTTCAGAAAGCAAAATCTGTATATTCCTCACAAACAAATAATCAAATATTTAGGATTACATCTAGACATAAAATTAAAATATAGTTATCACATAAAAACTCAACTGCAAAAAGCAAAAACAGCATTTTCAAAATTCAAAAATTATTTTATTCAAAACACTTAAACAGTAAAATAAAAGTATTTTGTTACTATGGACTTATCGAACCAATCCTAATATACGGTTGCCCCATCTGATTCAATATAATGGTACACCAAATGGAAAAAATAAGAACTTTCGAAAGAAAATGTATAAGAGCCTATCTTAAATTGTACAGAACCGAGGCAAGCTCTTATAAAAACTATGTGAAAATCAAAATATTGTACAACAAAGCAAATCTATCATAAGTATCATATATCGTAGAAAATAGTTTAATTTCAAACACAGTATACCAAAATCCGAATTAGTTCTCAAAATCTTTAATAACAGGATTTATCCCTTCAGAAATATTTACATTTCTAGATAAAAAATAATATATACAAGATAGAAATAACATACCAATTATTTACCACATTGATAGAGAAAGACGTAATACAGAAAAAACTTATGAATCAAATTGAAATTGCAGCGATAAAAAGTTTTTATGGAGATACAATATATATATATCACTGAAACATAAAACAAGAGAAACACCGAAAACATACGGAAGATTATTGCTGACTTACATAACTATTTAACATTAAGGATATAAAAAATTTTATATATATATATATAAACAAATTAAAAAAACTCCTGAATAAAGAGACATATAACTAAAAAAAATTAATTGATAATTATATAATTAAAAAATAAAATTCATAAATTACACGACTGTGTAATTAATTTTCAAATATGTTTAAAATATGAATAATTGAATGTATGAATTAACATAAATTCCTAATTTCTCACATTTATTACAAGATTATTACAAGTTTCCTCTGTGACACCCACATACATATACAAACATTCATAAATTAATCGTAAAAAATCGAATGTATTTTTTTTATATATTTTTTGTATATAAATAAAAATGCAAAAACGTTATTAACAAATTTGTTCTCTCGTAACAAATTCTTATACACAAAAAAATCTTATTTAAAATAAAAAAATCTGTATGATCGTTGTATATAATAGCATATTAGTCATAAGTAATTTAATATATTAAATTATTGTTGATTATGATTGTAAAACAATGTATTGTATTTATTCGGTATAATTAAATAAACATTAGTAAATAAAAAATAATATAATAATATATAATAATATATAATAATATTATAATAATATTATACTGTAGAAACATTTAGGCAGCTCTATAAATATTTATTTTATAAATTCAAATATTTTTTCTAAAGATTTAGAAGATTCATAACAATTTAAAAATATTTATCGATAAAAGAATTTAATTGATCTTACTTGCTGATTTATGTACTGGAAACATCACTATTCGACTTTATTCAGAATACTAATCTTTTGAGTCACGAATATGGCTCCTTAATATTCTAGAATAAGTTGATTAGATGTGTCATTTTGTAACCAGTTTTTATATACTGTCAGAAATCTGTATGTATTGAAAATTCAAATCGAATTGAAATTATGGACCTTTTTTGGAAACCTTTTTGATTTTTATTTTATGTGTAGCTAGGATATATATACTTTTTAAATAACTTTTTAAATAAAAGTTGAATTTAATTTTATTTTAAGAAATATATTAAATATAAATTCTGAAAGTTTTTTTTTTAAGTATTCAGATATATTATTAATTTATAAATATTCACAAGTTCTAGATTTTTATATTCTTTAATATCTTAAATCTGTTTATTTCATGAAAATTTTATTTCTATTTTATATCTTGTTTTTCATATTTAATAGAGAATATTAATCAATGTTATATTAATGAATCAAAAACTTTTTTTATTTTCTTGTGATTTGTTTTATTCGGAATTCGCACGTCACTATCAAATTAATTAACTGACTTAAAGGCCAGTGAATGTTTTTTCTACGACAAAAATTCTAGTCATAAGCGCTTTGATCGATAAAAATAAACTCGTTGTTTGTACTCAAAAACATCTATTCAATGCTTAGTACACTTAAAATTAAATTCTGGAATACATGGTACCGTTTAAAAACCTTTATGCAGTTAATTTACGCAGCCCAAACTAACGATTTCACCTTTAGTCGAATTCGTCACGGAATTCAAGGGATGTTCTCGAGAGAATCGGGGTAAGTCAGGTAGACCCACGATGTATAAACTGGTGTGACAGCTCACCAGTAGTCATGGAAAGAAGATTCTCGCTTAAAGATAAAGGTTTCACAGAAGAATGCTCAATTTTATAGAACCTGTTCTTTTCTTCACAGACCCGTCCACCCCGCCCTATCATTCCCTCGTGTAGCTGCGACAGCACGGACGGAGCTTTGTGAGCCTCTGAAACGGGTTTTAGGCTGTGTTTGCGCATTTACGTGTTCATGCATTTCACGCTTTGCGGATATCTTTAAAGGCGCGTAAATTAAGGTTTTCTCTCCTACTCAATCTTTTTTTCTGTTACTCGTCCATGAAGCTCTTCGGCTTAAGTGTGCACATGTATTTGTTTAAACATAGTACCGAGGATTCTCGAAAAAACAGAAGAGTGGATCTTGCTTCGAAATATCAGTCCGGTTCTCACTCTTTCTCTCCTTTCTCTTTCTTTATATGGGATCCGAAATTCATGATATCTTAATTGGTAAGGAGGTGTGGAAATAAAGAAATTCACGACGGGATATTATTCGCGTGCGTGTATACATCGTTTGAAAGCGGTGAAGGAAATGACATAAGTTTTGTATCTGATCGCTTCATCTCTGTAGAAAAACGAGAGATTATAATATAAAGTAAAGAAAATATTTTGATTTTGATTGATTTAATTTATTACATATACGCCGTTATTTAAATAGTTGGATATAAGGCTCTGAAAAAAAATATTAATCGACTTAAGAATTTGAATTGAGAATCAAGTGACATGTTTCCATAATCCAAATGACGTTTAATATTTTATAAATTATTTAAAACTTCATTATGATATGAAAATAAAAGTTATTATTGTTATACTTTTCATTATTAGTATTACTATTATTACACTGTTAAGTAAATTTATGTTTAATTCATAAAATAAATAAAATATTGAAATATTGAAACGAAAGTTTAAATAATTGTATGTTTGCGATCAATATATTTTTAATTATAAATAAATATTTTATTTAGCATTAATATAAAATTTAAGACATTAATAAATATTAACTAAGTTTATATTTTTACTAGCATATAATTTATAATAGATAGATATTGTCATTGCGACACATGGTTTTAGTTACCATAAATGTTTTTTTATTTTAATCCTAAATAACGTCATAATACTATGTAAGTATAACTTTAATTATTGTTTGCATTCTATTTTTATAATTTTGTATATTTTTACAAGCTTATTTGAGTCTTTACATATTTTCTCAGAACATATTTAATGCGAATATTAAATTGAAAATATATCATATGTAAATACACAAATGAGTAACGAGTGTTCAATCAAAAAACATTGACCGAAGGAAAATATGAATAAAATAAATAAAAGAAGAATAAAGGAGAGTGAAATAAAGTTTAGTTTCGGTAAGGTGAATTATTCGGGTGTAGGAAAGGGGATGTAAAAAAAGAATGGGAGTACGACTGGAAATAAAAAAATGTTGCAGATTCATTTACATAAAATAGTATTGATTTTCTTATCTACAATACAATATACCAAAGCTATTGAGTAATCCAACTCGAATTTTTTAACTTTATTGCTTTTAGGAAATTGCATCTAAATTTTGTAGTTTGCTAAAATTCGAAGTCTACTATTTTAATTACATTCTATGGTATATTCTTCTTTTTTAAAAATACAAATATATTGTACACATAAAAAATTAACAAATATTTAAGTATAGAGGGATTATGTAAATTTATATCGGATTAAAAGAAACATTGATTTTATTTATTCATAAAAACTAAAACTAGTGATTGCAATTTATATGAGAAGCAATTTAATATAATATTGTCAATTTATATTACATATATAATTGATAAACCATTATTAAATCAAAGTAATTAGTTTTATGTACTTTGAGATAGTTAATTTTGAGATAATCATAATTAGCAAATACTGAATTATTATTGGTTAAATATCTTATTATAAAATTATTATTGATGAAAATCTTCAAAGAAATTTTAATTCGAATAAATATAATAAATTATAAATATAACAAAAATTTTATAATAATTTAATTATACGTAGTAAATATTTATTAAAAAAATATTTTATTTTAAAATTAGATTTTCTGGTTTCAAAAAGTTATGAAGAAAATATTATAATTTACACTTCTGTAATAAATACTGAAAATAAAAAAATTTGCTATCGCCATTTAAGCTTATCTTTTTGATAGCCATCGATAAAAATATGTTATTAATACCAGAACAAACATGTACTTAAAAAGCAAACAGACTAAATTAATATCTACAAAGGACATAATTTTGAACGATTTGATGTTCATAAAATAATAAATGCTCAGTCTCGGTGTTATTATCCGCTTGAATTTAATTATATAAATAGAAGATAATATGTATAGATAAACAAAACTTAATTTTATACGAAGTTTACGTTCAAAAAATTTAAATACAAATAATGTCTGTACTTCAATGAAGAAATCAAAATTTATCTCTCTTAAGGGAAGGTTCTAAATTAGAAGATCACTTTCTATTTGACAGTAAGTCTGATTATTATTTATAAGGAGGGTTGTGAGGTACTACTATAGTAAGATTAATGTTTGCTGAATAAACTTTACCTTTTTAGGATCTTCTTCCATTTTTTTTCTATCCTTAAGGTATTATACGGTTAGTCTACTACAAGAAAATAAACAGTAGAATATTCTATATTTGTATAAATACATAAAAATTTTTTTCTTTTAAACTTTAGTTAAACAATAATTAAAAGTTTGATGATTAACTATAATATCTTATGAAATTTAAATGTACCGATTAATGATTCTCTTAATATAAAAATAGACTATATATTTAAATTATTTTTTTATATTTTTGCAAATATATGTAACATAAATTAAATGTATGACTAATAATATATATTTTATAATATGAATAAATTTTATAAAAAATTTAAGTTTTTATTTAATAGGAACTTTTAATTAATATAAACTATATAAATGAAATTTAGCGTCAAACTTACATAATAAAAACACTTCTTAAAAATTATAAATATTGAAACTCACTTGAAAGGGAAAAAAATTTATTTTGAATTCATATCAAAGTAAAAACTATAACATAAAATAAAAAAATTAATTATATTAAAAATATCAGAGTATTTTAATTTGATAAACTACATATGCATTACTCTCTGATGCATTATTTAGAAAAAGAAAATATAAACAATGATTTTTTGTACTAATAAATTAATCAATTAATTTAGTTATATATTAGTACATTTTTTAAACTTTTGAAATAATTTTAATATTTGTAATTAATTAAATGTAAACAATTTTTACCTTTTATTTTATTATTAAGTATGTAGTAGATTAAATGAAAAATATAAATAATCATACAACTTCGATAAAAAAAATAGTAAGATGATAATTATAAAAGTTTTTATGAAATTTTAATATTATATTTATATTTGTGAGATTAAGATTAAATTTCACAATAATCTCATTAATATTTTTCATCTGTCATCCATTTAAAAGTTACTTTTTCGAATGTCATTAAAAATTTAACTTTGATATCGTGAAAATGCAAGTTATACAAATAAAATATAAATAATGCTTTGCAATAGCTGTCATGTTTTTTTCAATTTATGTACAATAAATTTAAATTCATATGATATTTCAAACCATTTTTTCGTTAAATTAAAAAAAATATAAGCACCGATTCAAACATGTTTTTCTATTCTCATGCATAATGTCCATGAAACATGGTAATCTCAAATTGAGCAAGCCAACGATAATACGTAGCCAATCAATACATACCTTGAAAAAAGAGGGAGTAAAAAGAAGGAAAAGAGAAAGAGAGAGAGAGAGAGAGAGAGAGAACAAGTCCACAAGAGAATGCTTTTCGTTTACTTTCGAAGATGCGTCCTCGAAAACCGATCCACTGCGTGTCCTTGCGTATGTTATATGGCTAATTAGAGGCTTTTTGTTGGGTGTAAAACGCGTTGAAAATTGTTTGATGAATTACCTCATTTCGGGACATAATTATGATACGCATGGATTGACATTGGACAAAAGGCCGTTTGGATGAAGAGAGAGAGAGAGAGAGAGTAAAAGCAAAAGGTTTTTGAAAGCCTAGCACCATGACGCACATCGAAGATGGATAAAATCTACTTTTTTTCAAGATTTAATGCACGAATAGTACGTCGCTAATGAAGATTTTCGATTAGCGTGCACGCTTTTAAAATACATTAATTGGCTTTTTATTATTTAGATAAAAACCCTTTTTGTCTAACTTGGTAATTGCAGAATAGAAGCGTTTCCTTTGTCCATTGAAAAGTGTATTCGATATCATTCCAATATATAGTTGCTACTTGGTTATCAAAAAAATTATTTCCTATATGATTTTACAAAATATATACCTATAATGGTGCGATAGTATTTACCTTATAATATTCAAATATTAGATTTTGATTCAAAATAAATATCATATGCAAGATTTTATCAATGAAAACAAATGAAAATTTTCATACTAAATTTAAAAAACAAATTTAGGTCCATTAGAGAAACTCTTTATATTCAAATTTACATTATATTATTGTCAATGATTTTTTTTCAAATTAGACTACAATTATTCAATGCTAGAATAAAAATAATGAATAAAGATTTTTTATTTTATTGAATGGACAGTAATAATTCTTTTTTCTGTCCGAAAACTGAAAAATTTACTATAAATATTTATTATAATCATTTTTAGTGTCTCTTATTTATATTTAAATCCTTGATTTATCAAATATTAAAAAAAATTAATGTTTATCTTAAAAACATGAAATTAATGACAAATTAGAAATATGCACATATAAAATTATTTATTTAAAATTTTTATTCATAATACAATTAAAAACTTAATTTTTTCTTTTAATTTAATTATGTGTTTATTCTAAATATAAGCTATATATATTTCAAATAATATTAAAAAATTAAATAAATATTTATTATAAGAATCGGTGCAATATATTCTTATTTTCCTACTAAAATTGATTTTTATTTAAATATTATTTATATCGTATATTATAATGAATAATGTAAAAAAATTTTTTATTAATTTTTTTTAATACAAAATGATAATTTTTAAAAAAGAGAGATTTATTTAAGTTCGTATAAAATTATAAGATTTCTTATTCTTAATGAAAAATAAATTAAAATGAATATAAATATTAGTACGATAATAACAAATTAATGTCAGTAGCTGTTTTCATTTTCATATGTAGATCATAAGTGCTCAAGGATTTTTAATTTCTAATAGAAAATATGATATAAAAATTTATTTAAAGATTTAACAACATTTTTTTCTTCATTTTATAAAAATAAAAATAAAAAAAAATAATTATAATATTTATAAATCTATTAGTATTGTATCGTTCAAATTTTTATTAATTACAATATTTAATGAAAATATTAGTACGATAATAACAAATTAATGTCAGTAGCTGTTTTCATTTTCATATGTAGATCATAAGTGCTCAAGGATTTTTAATTTCTAATAGAAAATATGATATAAAAATTTATTTAAAGATTTAACAACATTTTTTTCTTCATTTTATAAAAATAAAAATAAAAAAAAATAATTATAATATTTATAAATCTATTAGTATTGTATCGTTCAAATTTTTATCAGATATTACTAAATATATTTCTATAATATATACCAACTCATGTTATTAATTTAATATATTTAAATTGACAAAAGAAAACTTATAAAAATTGTAAAATTTTAAAATAAATATCTTTCATAAAAATTATATAAAATTTCATTGAACATATTTTTTATACATAATTTTCTAAAATTATAATTAGAGCATTACATTGCAGGAAGTGATCTTGAAAAGGAAGCGTGTTGATAAAAATATGAATACACATGATTTTACCTAAGAAATTCTAGTATCTCTATTTTACTACTGATATTTTTTACATTTAATTTATGCACGTCGCATTTGATGCATTAAAAAAATTCAATTAGTAAATACATGAAACTTAATAATATCTTAGTTATAACTTAATAATAAGCTCGCGTTATATAAAAATATTCTCAATAAAAATAATCATAAAAACTTAAAAATGTTTTAAAAATATTGAAAAATAATATAAAATAAATGAAACCACTTCGTTTCAAGTGACAAGTATCTCATTAAATGTAGTTGAAAATTCCCACAGTATTATTTTCACGGTCATTCAAACAATAGCCTGCTAACTAAACAACAAAGTTACCTTTTTTTATTGTGGCGTCGTGTTTCCTTTATGATGGATATCAGGATCAAATCAACGTTGGCTGGTATTGCGTGCGCCTAGAGAATGTACAATGTACGTACATACGCAATGTCAACGTTGTGGGGGTCAATACGAAGCGGTTTTCGATGTTTGAGTGTGTAATCATACCTATAAAGTATTTTTTAGAGTCCATTGAAAAATTAATGGTGAAATTTAATAAGCATGCGATTTCGTTCTTTGGTATCAATTACTCAAACGATGAGATAAGTTTTACCGTATTGCGAAGTAGAAAATTATAGAACTTCCTAACTATTCTTTCTAGCAATAATCGAGTCAATTTTCAGATTTTGAGAAATATATTCAATGTCAAAATAATATTCGAAATTATGGTGTTACAGACATTTTTACAAGAAGGTAAATATTATAGTCCTTTTCTATTCTAATTTGACACAATTCAATACTATTCAAAATTCAACCCGCGCAGTGATATATTTATATTGTGAATTGATTTGATAATAAAAGACTGCATCTTTATCTATTTTAGATTATATATCATTTCATTTTCAATAAACAAATAAAGTTCGTATTAAAATAATTATAATTAAGAATTATAGATATTTTTCTTCTAAAATGAAAATACAAATTGAAGATAATTAAATGTAAAAGCGATTCTCAATAAATAATCATTTATAGATTAGGATGTAATTTGCATAGCGCATATAAATAATTTCTAAAAACTAGAATATTAACAAGAATTTTTTATTAATTATAAAAGCAACGGCAACCGATATTAAAAAATTCTATCTGAAACCTTATTCATAGTTATAATAATATATATTTTATAAATATTATCAGTGACTTGTATTTTATTCGATATTTAACAAAAAATCTATCATATTTTACGTAACTATATAATAATAAGAATATAAAAAAAAATATTGAAACAGTAAAAAATATAAAACTCATAAACTAAACGACTTCGTAAGTAATCTTTAAATATGTTTAAAATTTTTAATAATTAAATATATTCATATGTAAATAAATGTAAATAAATATAAATTCCTAATGTTCCATAATGCCGTTTCCTCTCTCATACCTACACACATATACATACAAAATTGAAAAACAAATCGAATGTACAGTTTTTTTAGATTACCTATTTTCTGTATATAAATAAAACTGTAAAAAAATGTTACCAAACAGTTTGTTCTCCCATATCAAATTTTATGTACCAAATTTTATTACCAATAACTGCGTTCGCTGTATATAGCAGCGTATTAGTCATAAGCAATATGTTATATAAATCATTGGTTTATTATGATTATAAAAAACAATATATTGTATTTATTGGGTTTATATAAATAATCATTATTTAATTAAAAAAAATAATTTGGTTTCGTTCAGTCACCAAAGAAGACAAAAAAGTACTCGAGAACTTAATATAAGTAATACCACAAAAGGTCAGGATGAATGCAACATAAAGAACGATGGACTTCTAAATTTTTATTCCAATATATTTGTGAATACAGGAACATATTTTATGATTATTATTGTATTATTAAAGATAAATTAGAAATAAATGACAGATAAAAATATGTAATTAGTTAGACTTATATGTGAAAATTAGTTTATTATTTTGTAACTATATTTTTATTATATAGGTTTTGTTTGATATATTTTTATTTTTTAAATTTAATTTGTACCATTTTTTTAAAACTTTATATTTGATAGAAAGTTAAATTTTTAATATCGTATGTTCAATCCCTTTACATCTGTTCTAAGATCGAAAAATCATGTACAGAAGTAATAAGTTTTTCTCGTCAAATTTTGTTGTTTTATGAAAGTAAATTATATAAATCATATTTAAGGAATAATTTTTGTCACGAGCATTATAAAGTAAAAAATTTATTGGGAAGGAAGTACCCTAACGTTTTTTTTTAAAAATATGGATTATTCACATTAATGATACAGCATATTATTTACAACAAAGTTCTTTTAAAATTACTTCATTTCAGTTAAACAAGTTCTCAAAAATAGGAATATTTATTTTTATAAATATGTTTTTATAAAATAAAAATTTTATTGTATATATAATACAAAAGTAGTGCTTATATATAAAATTGATATATTTGTTTAAAAAATTAAAACGCGATAATGTTTTTACTGTTTTTCTTTATTTCTTTTATTGATTTTAGTCATAGCATCGACCGCCTCTTTATAAAATGTTAAATTAAAAATTTGATATTTTAGGTTATAAATATGAAGGTAATTAAGACTACTTCTAAAAAGAAAGAAGACAAATAAATTTCTATTGATTTCTAAAACCTGAGATTAAAATGACGAAAAAAATGACGAGTACGTGCCAAGAAATTAGTAAAAAGAAGCTAGGCTTGAGTTAACATTCGGATCAGCATTTGAATCAGAGAGAGAGCAAAGGAAAACAAGCGAGCAAAGGTCTCGAAAACAAGTCAATGTTACTGGTTATCCTCATACGTTGTAAGTGGAATAAAAAGGGCTGGGCGGTTCAGTAGTAGAAGAAAAGTGATGTAGGAGAAAAGAGAAACACGAAAGAAAATTGGAAAGAAGAAGTTGTAGAGGTAGGCGCGAGCATTAGAGTACGAAGAACAATGTGGCAAGTGGGGTGGAGTATAGGATAAGGGGTAACAGGCAAGGATCGAGGGACGAGGAGTTCGCTCAGTTACATATACCAACAGAGCCGTACAGTAGAGGTGAGTGACTCATGTATCGTTCCGTCGTTGCGTCGGATGCGGGGACGCTTACCCTCGAAATATTGATTTGCCTGAGCCTCGGTGGAAGTCTAAGGGTAGCGCTATCTAAACTGTCGGCCGCGTGTGTACGAAGGGTTCGAGCCCGAAACGCGATAACGCACGTGGGAGGGCGACGTCGAGTCGCGTGCGGATTTATTCCTCCTCTACGCCGATTTCAATTTTTCCTTCATTTTTCCTCTTTATCGCCCCTCTTATCCAGATCGAGATACCCCGGGAGGGCCGTTGGCACTGCTTACTTCACCAGAGTAATACTTTTGATAAAGGGAGCGTCGCACATTAATGCAGTGTTGCAATTCGTCGATAATAAAATAGCACGTGCTTTTTACTTTTTTTATCCTTTAAGCAGTGAAAATAAGTATTTCAATACAAGACTCAATAATGTGAATATTTTTTACTTTAAGTAAGATATTTAAATATATAGAGGATAATTATTTTGTATGTATGGTTATACAATCATTTTCAAGATTTTGCTATCAGCCATCTTGCGTTACATCTTTTATGAATTATTAGGTACTTATTTTTTAATCAATATTTAAAAGACTACAAAATTTAGGTTTTTTTTTAAAGAAAATATTACTATTAAAACTACAGTAATTTACAAGTACTTGCGAAATAAAGTATAATATTGGTCGTAATGTGATATTTCCGTTCTAAATTTTTGTGTTTCAACTCATTTACCCACATTTTCCTCATTTTACTATAGCAGATAAGAAATTCTATGGACTATTGATCGAGATAACAGGTGACTAATGAAGAGCGTACGTTCGAGCGTTTTTCAAAAAGCACATAAAGACGAGAAACGATTTGACGTACTTCTTTTCCACTGAGTACATAAGCCTACGTCATCTTCGATTAACTAGAAAAATAAAAAAAGAACGAAAAGGATAAACGATTATAGAGGCTTGAGAGAGGGAAATGCGTAATCGCGCATAAATAACAATCCGCAAATCTTGCGGACAGAAAATGAGTATCGCGATCGATCACTGTCAAACGCCGGCATTAAAATCACCAGTGGTAGTGACGGCGACTACGGTGGTTACGATTCCACTTTAACATTTCGATCCTCCCGTTAAATGGGATAAAATTGTCGCCATAACAAAAGGTGTGGGACTACCTTATTTATCCTCTTTTGAACTATGTTCCTCTTCATGAAGCCCCCGGAATTGAGATGCCTGTTCGCATGCAGGAACTTCTCTTTTGGCAGCTCACGCCTCGGCTGTGAGCTACGGATTTCGAATATTTTTTGTTTCACGGCTCGAATAAATAAAGAATGCCAACAGAGAGTCTTCGAGTAAAGTTGACAAAAACTTCTCGGAATAGAAAGAAGCTCCGTTGATTAAACAAATTTTTCCTTTCTTTTTTTTATAAGGACTTTTAATAATTATATTTTATTTGAATAACTATACATATAAATGAACTATTTGTACATAACAATTATTTTAATCATTAAAATTTAAGTATGTCATACCTGTGCTGATATTTGAACCTATTTTATAATGAAATTTGAAAGATAAGTTAATAAAAATAAAATTCAAATTTATCCTAAAAATTAAATTTTTTTTCAGTTTGTATCGATTAATTTTACTCTTATTATTTAATTTGAATATGTTTATCTAAAAACATAATAATTTTATTTTAGTTTATGAAAGTTTTTCTTCAATTTTCTTAATAAGATAATTATCATAAGTTAATTTTTTTTTTCAAAAGGTGCTTATTGTACATGAAAAAACTTTTATAAATAAGTTATAATTATATATTTAAATATAATTCAAAAAGAATTTATGTTTAATTATAAATAATTTTATAAATTATATAATACTATTTCTATTTGTATTATATTATTTTTTATTTTGTAAATGATTATAAATAATCAAATATTTAATGTAAAACCCAATAAAATAAGTATTTTTTATATCAATTACATTTCAGAAATGATAATTGATATATATTAGCATCAATACGCTATCGTTGGGAATTTAATGTAATTGAATTGAATTCCATTACCGTCATATCTAGATATATTTTTCAATTACACCCAGAATATAATCTTTAAACTATGAAATACAACGTAGTATAAATTTAATCTCAAGATATAAATAATAAGAATTGTATAAATTATACTGACAGTATAAGTTGTTGAATCTTATAAACATTATTCAAGTATGTATTATCAAAATAATTACACTGTGATTTCTGCACATTATATATATTAATATAATTTAATTATTTATTTCATAAATACATCATTATTTAATGTTATTAATTTTTTATTTTATTGTATTATTTATGAATATTCACATAATTATAATTAAAATGAATTAAAAGAAAATAAAAGTAGGAAATTAGAGATAAGAAAATGTACTTTCTTACAACGTTATATATATATATACAACATAGACATCGGATTCTTATATTTCTTTCTATCTGACTTTATTATTATCATTATTATTTTACTATTATCTTTATTTTTAACTTTACTAGTATTCAAACTTTTCCTTTTTTGTTCCTCTATTTTATTTTCCTGCAAATTATTTTTATTTTGTAAATAGAAAACTTTGAATCGAAATTTTCCGTATTTAGAAATATAGAGAAAATATACTAAATATTTTTTATATATACAGTAATTTTTTTAAGTACTAAGAATCTAACACATTTAATTCTTTTAGAACTGTTTATCTTCTAGTCACCATAACTGCAAAAACTGTATGCATGCAATTTCATGAATATTTCAATTTCTGATAAACAGCATTAGATAAATTAAAATTACTTTTATTCATATATTTTTATCTTTATATTATTGAAATCGGTTATTTACCTCAAAATAAGAAAAAAATTCTGAAATAGTTTTATAGTTCAAAATGATTCCTTCGTATCACTTTATATTTTATAATTTTCAAAAATTAACATTTCTTCACAACAGCACAATGTTTCCAAGTACAATTTTCCATCTTTCCAAAGACGTATCTTCATGTCCCTTCAAAGACCGTTCTTACCTCTATCCGGGCAGCTCTCCTGAAACGCCCTAGGGATATTCTCGCAAACTCGCCAACTCGTCCCTACTTCATACTTCCCCATTTCATTGCTTTCAGGCCTTATTCGTGCACGCGTGTGTATGTACCGAGTATTCCATGTCACTTTCGAAATATAAAATATGCAACTTATGAAATATCCAATTTTCGAAGAAACACTTGAATTTCAGTTGAGTGAATATAGATAAATTTTCGGAAAAAATTTATACAGTGGTTAGCTTAGGCTATCTTATTGTTCTATTATTCTATTATTTTTAGACATAAAATATTATCAATGTACTTTATTGTATTTTTAAAATTATATTACATAAATAAATAATAATTTCAGGCGTTTTTAAAAAAAAAATTTATATATCTATAATATAATTAAAAACCATTTTTCTCTTAATAAAATATTCAAAATTTTTTATCTGTTTTTTTTAAAAACCTGGTTATAAGAACTAATAAATTTTATGAAGAATATAATAAAAAAAACTTTTTGCAAATAATGATTTTACTAACTGAACAATATTTAAAGCCATCCGTATTTCAATACAATAAAAAATAAATTAGCTGAATCGATTGATATGACTCAGTTGCCAAGTCACTGCATTTGTACAATTAATGCATAGCATTTGATTAGGCTTAATATGCTTTTGCATCTTAACTTTTTGCAATTTCACGGAAATTCGATTTTCAAGTTGTGATCAACTTAACGCGGAGTGAACCATGTATACGTACATTTTCGAGAAAGAGGGCGCGTGAACAAAATGTATGAGCTTGAGGATCATGCGCGCGCATCCCACAAAATTCGATATATATACCGAGTCATGAGCTGGCGCTACGAAAGTTTACGAAGTTTTTTGCCGCGTCTGATATTGGCATTGAGACAAAATATATACGATTGGCGGTTTCGCTTTTTATGGAGCGAACCACATGTGAGATTGTTATATATATATGTTGGTTGGAAGTCTGGCAAGTTTTGTTGCCTTCGCTTAGGGAAAGATGGATGAGGGATAGCGGGATAGTCGAATATCAAAAATGTGTATGTTACAATAAGACATTACTTAGTACTGCTAAGATTATGAGTACTTAAACGTTAAGTCACCGTAATTGAGATACGAATAATCCAAACAACATTTTTTATGTTTTTTAGTCATTCGATAGTTGTGATTATTTTTTAATTTATATTTAATAAAGGAGATACGTACTTAATTTTATATTAAATATTTTATTTTAATTTATTTTTAAATATTTTAAACGTAATAATATTTCATTTACTTATAATAAATAAATTATTTTTTCTCAAGAAGTGATTTGATCCTGATATATAAAACATAAAATATTTGCATTTCCTTATCAATAATAACACTTAAACTTAGGTTGAAACTGGTTTGAAATTAAGTTTCAAAGTTTGCATGGATTTAAATTATATTGCTACAACATAACACTGATTGACACCAGTGTGTCATATTTAATAAAATAAATTTCTTAATATCATCAAATATATAACTTTTTTATTTTATCTATAATCTTCTAGATTTTTACTCAAATCTTTTTGAATTTATATTGAAAAATATAAATATATTGTATGGATAAATATATTGTAATATAAAATAAATTTTTTTATTATACATTTTGTACATGTTATTTTAAATTTCATACTTATCGTACTATTCTTGAAAAAATATATTAATGTTACTGATTATAAGACATAAAAAATAAATAATATATATAGGCATATGTGTACAGACATCTATTTTTTAGCTACTAATAAATATAAATTCATATGAATATTAATTAATAATATAAAAGGTGAATTTAAATGTTCCTGTTTTAATAGAAGAAAGTGAAGAAGTTGACACCATTGGTTTCTTCTTAATGCGTATTACATAGTTAATTGTAACTTTTTATATGATTAAAAGAACTGATTAATAAATAATAAATAAGTCAGAATTTTGAATCGAATAATTTTAAACTTTATAATTTCAAAATATTTTATCATTTATCTCATTATTCATTATAGTTATAGTTCATAAAACCAAAAGAAAAAGTTAGTAATTTAAGTATTTATTTAAAATATTCCAGATTTTAATAGGAATAGTTTTTTAAAATAATTTTGATAATATTTAGAATACTAAATTTATTTTCAATTCACATAAAAGGTATGTTTGTAACAAATACATTTATTTTTATTCTTATTCAATTATTAATGACTAATGTTTATAAACATAAATATACTATCTAATATAGTTTAATTATATTTGAATTATATTTTTATAAAATATTTTATTAATTTATTGAAAAATATTCCTAAATAAAAAATATTAAAAAATCAAGTCTTATCAATGTAAAGTCTTGCTGAGAATTTAAATTTATTACATTGAACGACTTAAACTTAAAATGATATTTAGATATCATATATTAGATATATTATTCTATCGAGGAAAAAATTTGTAAATTTAAAACGCATTTTATGTTTTAAAGTTATTTGTTTTTTTAATATTCATATACCATATATTACGTGATAGTTACATCTAAAAATATAGACAAAATTACTTGGATGTTAGTTAATTAATTTTTCTTTCTGATTATATGTTTTTGAGTTTTGAATTTATATATATAATATGACATTAATTACATTTTTAATGGTATATTCATTATTAAATTCTAATCGAGATATAATCTAAATTATAATTTATATAGGTAGTACAAGATAATTTTCTAAATCACAAAGTTGAATATAAATTGGATTATATACTATTATTAAAATATGTTGACTCAAAATATAAAATAAAATTAATTTTATAGGACATTGATACAATAATTTATAAAATAGAAAAATCGCTATAACTTTAATAAAAGAATTATTGTATTAAAAATTTTGATACATTTTTTAAAGTTTATCATATTAATTGCGTTTTGCATTTGCGAGTCTATTCTCAATAATGATTCTTACAAATTGCAAAAATATCCCAAAGTAAAATTTGTGGATCTTCTACTAGTTTTTATGTATGTATTTCATAAATAAATTATTCTTACTCGCAACCTGTTATTAGTAAAATATAATTAAATTTAAGAGCATTGGTAAGTTAACGAGATTCAGTAGCAAGACAAAAAATAGAGTGTTGTTAAATATTTCGATACGACGAAATATTCGGCTCGAGGTAAACGTAAACACGTTGAAAACGAGCGACTCATATACCAAACGAGTGGTCGGCTTTTTCATCCGGGCCGTGCACGTGTAAGGAAACAAGATTCGAGTTATTGTCTCTACAAACCAAAAGAAGGGTCCAAAAAGCGCGCCAAATGACCGTCATTTAACCAGCGTTCGATTTTTATGTTAACTGGACGATCGATACCGCGCACACTGATGCGTACGTGTACCCTTACTATGTAGTTGTGAGCTCGGTGAAGAAATTACCCCGTTGGTCGCGGCACTGCAATCTCTCTGAAGTTTATTTATCTCTTTTACTGGAGAGAGCAAGAGGGATTAGGAGTGTGCAAGATGCAAAGAAAGAGATGGAGATAAAGTATGGAGGAAGGGAGAGAGATAGCAAGACAGCAGGTGGCAGGTTCGAGTTTTTCATCCCAAGTTTGTCTCTTCCTCTTGCTTTTATATTTCCCCTCTTTCTTCTATATTATAAATTCTTTTAATGGATAAATTATCTGTTCAATATCTATATAAAGAGAAATTTTTAAAAAAATACTAGAAACTAAACTTAACTAAAACTAAACTTTAGTTTTGAATTTAAAATTATTTATTTAGTTTTTTCAATATAGAAATTTAAATAGAAATTTAAATTAACACTATTATAGTTAAAACAAAAAAGTTCGAAATATAAATAAAGAAGATACGCATTTTTAAGAAAAAATTATTTTAACATTTTAATATAATTTAAGAAAATTTGTACAAATAGATATTTTTTACATGGAATATATTTAAATAAGATTGTATTTACGTTTTATTTTTAATAATAGTACTTAATATATGGAAAAAACAGAAAAAAAGGAATTAATAATGTAGTGCAAAAAGTTTGAATTGTAATTATAAATCTTAATAAATAAGATTGAATATTCATATAAATAAAATTTCTTTTTTTAAGTAAATCCGTATTGATGGATGATATTTATAAGTTATGAAGTTACATATTTTAAAAAATATAAAAATGCTTCTATAAACGTTCCCAAATATTAGGTTTATAATATTTTTACCGAAACAACTATTTTCCCAAACATTTTTTTAATGAATAATTTATTTTTTATTTAGAAATAATTTTTTATTGTATTCATTTTAAATGAATGTGAATAAATAATACCTTAGTATAGTTAAAACAGACTCAAAATACTGCTTCGGAAGATTTCATTACATTTTTTGAACGAATACGGTAATCATCTTGCAAATATTTGTTTAAAAAAAATATGAAGTATATCAATGAAAATCATAATGTTCTTTCGTTCATATCATAATATACATTTTTCGATTATTTCTGGAGTAGTCGCCCCAATGTAATGCCTATAACGTTCAGTATTACTTGCGTTCATTTGATCAAATCGAAAATCACTAAATTACTTTTATAACATTTTAATCTAAAATTTAAACTCACATAATATTTATCACATTTAGCTTTGATTGTTGTCAGTTATTTATAATTTTTAAATTATTTATTATTTAATTAATATACGAATTTCTTCTCTATTTCTTTCAAAGTTACAAAAGCTAATTATCTAGAATACATTAATATCACATTAATTAACCATACTAAAAATGATGTATAATATATTTGTATTAATTGATTCATTTTGTTAATTTTATAAACCTTTATTGAATTATATATATATTATATATTTGAAATTAATTGTACAAACATATTCGTACATGTATTATATATAATAATATAATATTATTCATAGCTACATTAAAATACATATATTATATATAAATCTTTATATTTTATATATTTATATACATAAACAATTACTAGATACTATATAAACTTCTAGAATATTCTGAATATTTATTTAATAATTAGTAGATTTTAATTATAAATTGTATTAGTTAATTATATTTTAAAAAATAATAAATATATACTGTAATATAATCATTTTTATCATTTTTTTCATATATTTAAACTAGTACTATATTAAATCCTATTTTTTTAAAAAATTCCTTGAATGATATAAAAATTAACATTTTCGTTTATTTATCCAAATAATATGTATTAAATAAAAAATGAATTTAATGAATAAAAATTAAATTAAATTAATTATACTGTTTGATATGTTCTAATGAAACTATTGCAATTATCAAAAAAGGCGGTTATCCGAACTTGTATTGGAATCAGTCATATTTTATGTAATGACTATATTTATTATTAAGCAGAAAAATTTTAAATCTCTTTTCAATACTTACTAAATAATAAATCATAATATAAAATTATATAAAAATGATTTATAAAATGTTTACTAATTTAGGGTATAGTTATTCCACATTAAAATCCCATGAAAACTTCATTAAAATAGTGTTACTATTTTACTTTATATTATTATAAACCAAAGAATATAACTAAGCTAACAATATACTGATATAAATAAAATATACTAAATTCGAAGAAATAAAATTTATTCGATAATTTACTTGAACATTCTAACGACTCGCTGTTTCTGATAATATGATACCTGTTTTATCAACACAACTTTGGAATATTTTAATTTTTTCTATCCCATCTTTTTCCTTCTCTCGCCTTTCTTTATTTCTTCAAAATTTTCTTTCTTTCTCATTCTTTCAATAGTTATGTCTATTTATATTTTTCTTACTGAACTGAGGATTGCTTCAACGTCCATAGCTTGTAAAGGTAATAAAATGTAAAAGCCATCGATAACGAAAAAGGCACCTCGTTACATTACTACAATGTGACCAAGATAAAATGTTATAAACTGCAGAGCAAAATAATAAATGAGTAAAGAGAATAAATTTATGAAGCAAGAAAGAATATTGCGAAATTTATAAAATATAGTGATTTTGATGAAAATACTGTGCCCTAATTATAGAGAAGAATTAAATAATCGAAATACTGATTGAAAGAAGATGCAATGGGAAGCTATTTTAAAAGACTAAAATTGTTGATTCACGTGTTAAATGGATTATTCAATTTTTGTAACTATGTATATTACAATTTCGAATACAAAACGCGTATTACACAAGTATTTCACTTGATTATATTATATAAATTATGTGTTTATAATTTTAAAAACGTGACCTTTATATAAATTTTCTTCTAATTAATTAGAGTTATATATTTATATTTAATTGTTAGTAAAGATAATATTATATCATTTTATTTGAATATTTTATAATATATAACAATCGTATACTACTTTCTCATTTTCATTAAAATATATAAGAAAAGAAATGGAAATTTTATTTATTTAAATTTTATTTGAACCAAATAAATACAACATCTATACAATAGTTCTTATTTTTAATTATAATAAACAATGATTTTACATATAATAGTTACTTATAACTACTGTGCTGTTCTGTACAGCAATTGCTGACTTACAGATTATTTATTTTATTTTCTTTTTTATTAAAATTTTTTTGTCTATGAGAATTTGTTATGAGAGAACAAATTTTTTCATAACGTTTTTTGCATTTTTATTTATATACAAAAAATGGGTAATATAAAAAAACTATAAAAAGAAATTAAAATATAGACGTAAAGATGATTTTAATCCAAATAAGCGTTAAAAAATTTTAGTTTAATAATGCAATTAATAAAAAATTATTGAAAATGAAATACAATTATATTAATAATGAATAATACTAGTATTTATAAGAAAATCTGAAATTATATGCATGTAAACATACTTCTGGAAAAAATAAATTTTGGTAATAAAACTTTGAAGACATAATTTTTATAACTGCAATGTTAGAGCAATCTTTTAACATTTTATATAAAAAGTATTTTATATAAAAATTAATATAACTACTAGTAAGTGAGGCTTTTTAAAATAAATATATAATAAGTTAACAATAATAATTAAAGAAAAGAAGTTATGTGCTACTTTTCTCATAAAAGGACTGAATTCTAGATCCACATGTAAACCTTCTGCTCGTTATGCGTTAGTTTCTTTACATAACTTCATTAACAGCTTACATTCATATATCAAAAAGTCAATTATTTTATTTGCAACCTACAGAGATATGTAGAACAATAAGCAAAAATGCATTATCTTTACATTCGTGTAAAGATCTTAAAAATAAAATTTAAATATCTTAAAAAGTTCATATATATTTTCTAATTTACATCAACCTAAGAAGTCTTCTCAACGTAGAAAATATAGTTCTTGGAAGCAACTACATAGTAAAAATAAAAAATGATTACCATGCGTTACAAAATTAGTGTATAAGATTAGTCTATAAGATTATTAGTTTATGCTTTTATGGTATAGTGTATTGATCTATTACATATACGAAAATTTACCGACACAACGATGGTTAATATATATTGAAATAGACTATAGGCAATGAAATACCTGTTTTTATGAATTTTTATGAAACAGTAATTTTTAAATGAATTATAAACCCTTTCATTACTTTTATTTTCAATGTATTCAAACTATTTCAATACTTATTTTTAAAGAATTAATTGTATTACATTACAAAAGAGATAATCCTTGTATAAAATTAACTTTTAATATGTATTCTCGATTACATAAAGCGTACAATATCGTTTGCTGAGCACGGTAAAATGTTTTTTATAAAAAAAGAGAAAAAGCATTAAGGAGTTGAATCGGATGAATAAAATTATTGTACTCACGTTAGACATTTTTGTGTAGTTTTTAAATTTAATCAAAAATATAAATATGTTTTTTAAATACAGACGAGCATGTCTTTAATGAAGTAATGGTCATAATCCTTGTCAAACATTAAAACAGGGATTCAACGTAAAATAATAATAATTTTGCACAAAATAGGCGTACCTAGTGGGTGTTAGATGAGCTCGAAAAAGGTCATGGCATACAAAAAAGAAAAGGAATCGAGGAGCACAGTGTAGGGGTGAATCCACACAGTACGCTAATTAAAAGTCCGTTTATTGGTGGGAAAAGACGCCGCGAGTTCGCATACGTACATATGTAACAAAACTAATGAGGAGGGAGAAAAACGCGCTCGGGACGAAACGAGGGAAGCCGCGTTGCTGCAAGTTCCTTGCCCGAGTCACTCTCTTTTTCTTTCTCTATCTCTCTGTCTATAGCTCGAGCTCTTCAAGGTATGATCGGAGAAGGAAAGACGAGATACATGCTATATGTTTCTGAAGTTTTTATAACGTTTCGTTTACACCTGGATAACGCTTTTGAATATCTGCAAGTTGTATATTTTATATTAGAGTTTAGCCTGACATTGTTTTTTCGGTGACTCGGTCAAAAGAATTTCAGAAGCTGAACTTATAACCACTGCAATTCAATTTTGTATAACTAGGTAATCAAAAAATAATCATAAGCGTTTTAATTTTATTAATGTAAATTTTATAGATGTAAATATTTGATAAATATTTCAGGTAGTCATAAATATATTTTTTATTAATTAAATACACCAAGAATTATTGATTCGGATTGTATTTTTATAAAGTAAATTGGCTAGTTCTTCAATAATTTAAAAAGTATTATTAAGTTAAATCATTTATAACAGAACCATTTTAATAGTATTAATAATTGATACATAGTATCATTGATAATATATAGAGTGAATAAATAGGAACAGAAAGTAGGGTTTCGAAAGTTAGGTTTATTTTTATATATATTTATCGTTAGTTCGTTACCCGTTTTTACTCAATTAAAAAATCTAACGCAAAAATGTATACTTAATGTCAATGAATATTGTTTTATTCGCGATTTACAAATTTCAATAAAAATCAACTCTAAAAATAAGGCTGAAATTATATTAAAAGTATGAATCTGAAAGATTATCGAAAGAACATAAATCACTAGAACATTCACTCTTTTTCAAGGTTATCTTATCTTATCCTAGATGTTAAACTTTGGTAGGAACCAACACTTGCTTAAGAAGGAATCAGGTAGGATATTATCGTTACATTGAGACTCGGTAGTCTAAAGTGCACATATGCCTTCTTTCACAAGGAAGGAAAGTAGTAAGTTCACTGATATAAATTCACCAAAGGTAGCCTGTTCGCGAAAATCGAGATCGAACTAATCGAAACAATCGGTACCGTCCACCAAGTCTGGATAGAAAGACGAAAAAGTCAATTAACTCACCGGTAACTTGCTGTTAATGGTTGGTTCCAAGGGTTGACGTTTAACATAACACTGGTGGCCGGCGCGTGGCTTTTGGTCTTTGGATAACGGAGTACTGCAACGCTACGGCTCGCGCGCCATGCACATACGCACAAACACACTAAGAATCACACACGTAGTCTCGGAACGATTTCCTCTTGTAGCTCTGCCGCTAGTTCTATTGCATGACTGGCGCACGAACGCGGACTGATACACAACGAAAGCCGCCCCCAAGTGTCCGGAGCCGAGAGTGTTTGTTCACCTCCACCAGTTGGCGTTGGTGGCGACGCTCCCAAGAGCGTCGTTCCCTTGGTAGCGCGGACTTTACCATGCCAAGAGATAAAGACGGTGGAGCTATGCGCCGCCGGTGCAAGGACACGAGCAACGAAAGGAGGGAGTGAAAGACACGTATGTAGGATACGAGGATGTATACGACCTATACACGAAGCGTATATAAGTAAGAGGGAAAAACGTCCCACGTATAAAAATTGGGACCCTCTCTATGTTACGCTTACGACAATTTTATACACATATGCTTTGTCATTTATTTAATTAAATTCTTTTACTTAATTTGATATGCACTTGTATCTTTATTAAGATAATGTATAGTTTTACTCGCGTGTTATTAAGTGTATTCGTACATACGAATATGTGAGAAAGTGCATGCGTGCATCTGTATCAGTCTGGCTTTCTCTATACACAAGTTCTCATTTTGTATTGCCATATTCGTTGCTGTCATTGTCTTTGAAAACTGCATTTCTGTTTCAGAAAATAAAATATATATACTTCGATTTGATTTAAGAATCCTGTTAATACATCTAAAACTGTAATTCTAGGTATTTTATTTTTGATAATTTTCAAAGCTTGTGTTTTTTTGTATTTTTATCGAATAAATATAGCATAATATTCTTTTTATTGCGACTCTTCAAGTAGTAATACATTCTCTCAATTTCTTTTGTCTTAATGTAATTCTATTAAATATTTCGTATATTAATGTTTTTTACTACTATTGTATCGATTCTAGCTAATTCAAGTCTTTTATATCTTTAGCTTTTCATAGATCTTTTTTATTCATATAGGTTTATTCTCACTTATGGTAAACATAGCGTTTTTATCATGATATGTTTAATATATTTTAAATTTAATTCTAATGCTTTGAATTTGATTTATACAGGTTTATTCGTGACTAAAATTCATTAAAAGCCAAATTTGTAGATTTTTTAATTGAAAAACTTTTTGTTCCTGAAAACTTATATTTTAAAATTTTTTATCCAATAATTCAGTTAAAAATACTTCTATCTGGGAAATTAAATTTTTAATCGCTTATATTAAAGACATTACAGGCTTATTTATACCGCAATTGACATTAATCTATATTTTTTACAAGTTCTATTTAGTTATTAAATTTAATTATACATTCCAGTATTTTAATTTATGATTCTGAATATAATATTTAATCTAAGATTTAATCTAATATTTAATTAGTTTCATTTCGTTTACTAATTATTAGTTTCTTGTACAAAAGGTTACTGTCTCATGTACACAGTATTACGCTATGATTAAATGCCTCTCTGTACGGCAGCTATTCCACGGATAGCTGGGCTCATCGGTTAAACTGCTAATCATAGACTTTGTTCGGTATGTACGTTTAAAATCACTTAATGTTTAGAATTTAAAAAAAGCGTATATTATATATATATGGTCAATGAACCATTAACAGTATATGGACAGATTTGAACATCGCGTCACAACGTCGATTTTTATTCTACTCAAATATCTACAATATGTTAAAATTTTTTTCAAATGTAGACGAATAATAAATAATAAATACTAACACTATTAATATATTCCAAATCGAAAGAATTGAATTTACGAGCTTATATATAAGGAAATATGACAAGCAATGTTTTGGGCATTGATGATATCCAAGGAGAAACTTCGTTAAATATATCGATTAAAAGATAAATTGTGCCTGAAGATAGCCTTGTTAAAAGGCTTTGATCACGCAAACATTTGTTAAGATTTGTGCTATATTCGTGTGTGTACCTACGCGCTAGAGCTTGTACAGTCGTAATATCGTAGACGTTTGTAAACGCGTGTCTTATTGTGTGCACAGAGAACGCGCATAGGGAAACGTGCATTATTCGAAAACAGACGTAGTGATGAGACAAGAACGATACATCGTTTGGCGCTGATGTCCAAATGGTACAATGGTGCCTCGACGACTCCCGAGTCAAGCGCGTGTGAGTGTGCACTTGCGCTCGAAACACCAAGGGTTGTTCACTGGCATAGTAGTATTGTCGGAGGAATATAGAGGGGATGCGTGAGCAAAGGATGACTTGTAATGCCGCGTCATGCGTACCATGTGTTGAATCCAGTACTTGGACACAGCCGAGTGATGGGATGCTGAATATTTTAATATATATTAAAATTATTTTTAATGCATTGTGGGGGCGCCGTACGATTAAAGACTTAACGGCGGCTATTTTTACACTAAATAACCGACTATCTTATTATTACTTGTGTAACAAATTATGCTTGTTTATTTTCTTAGTTATTTTGAATAATTATTAAAAACTTAATATTACTATTTTTGTTATTGTTATTTTTGTTCTAAAAATTCAGAGTAGGAATATTGGTTACTTTTTAACTAATATTCGTTAAAATTCTGTCGCAAATGAAAAATATTAAGTGACAATATTATCAGTAAAATGATTTCGTTTTATTAATAAAATACTAATTTCATAAAATAAATAAATTTAAAAGAATTAATTTCTATTTATGGATATCTATCAGTATACTACATTTCAATATTTTAATTTTATTATTAGTGTAAATACCCAATAATTTTTTTTCCATTTGTACTTATGTATATATATTTATTTTTTATTTTATAAATTTTTCATAAAATTGAAGACGAAGGTCATATAAGAGAACTTTGATAAATAAGATATCGAAAAAGTAAGAATATATGTATATAAAAATATTGCATTTTAAAATTTTTAATCAGACTTATTAAAAGCAAAATTAGAATAAAATTAGAAATAGTCATTGATAAATGTAATATTCAACATAAATTATATTAAATATTATTAATAATATCTTTTATCAAAATTATATACAAATTATTATTAAAAATTATATCATGTATAAAATTTCCATGTATAGGAAATAGAATATAATTTATAAATAATTGCAAATACTTACTTAAATTTGACAATTGTTATGAAATTAGGAAAAAATATATTTCCAAAATATTTTCAATGTTTATACCCATAATTATTTCATATTTCAATTTCTAAAATGTTTATTTATTAAAAAAATTAAATTTTTTATGAAAATATCCATAATGAAATTATTAAAAATAAATTCTTAAATAAAGTATTAAAAATAGTTAACTTATTATTAACTATATTATTTATATAAATTATTATTAATAGAATTAGAAAGTTTATGAAGAACTTTCATATAATTTTACTCGAATTATTAATGTTTTTTATACTTTAATGCTAAATGTTTTTAATATTTAGTTTTTATCTTATAAAAAATATTTAAATTATTTTTAACAAAAAAAAAATCAAAAATGATTTTACATACGTTTTTAATAACTTAAAATATAACAATAAAATATTATAATAACAAATATATATTTGCAATATTATTACAGTTTAATTCATTCAATTATTTCCCGCTATATGTATTATTTTTAAATTTTTGATTAAATTACAGGATGAAACAAAGAATAATCTTATTGTTATGAATAGTCAAAATTCGTGCTTAATGCTGTATACTAATTAATAAAAAGATATATATAAGTAGATGAAAACACAGATTAAAATTTAATATTATATTGGACTTAATAGAAGTATGGTACACACAAATGTTTTGGATAAAATTAAGGAAGTAATTTCAGGTACACGTCGTAATAGATTTTCAATTAAAAAATAAGGTAATAAACATTTAATACTGATACAATGATAAATATTAGAACATTTAGAATTAATTGATAAATCTAAATGTTAGATATGAAATTATATAATTATTGAAAATTAATAAGACTAAAATAAAATTAAATGATATGGTGTACAATTATATATTTAAAAAAGGTTTTTCAACTAAAACTAAAACATAATAACACAGTAACACAGAGACTTTATAATCTTTAACTTATTAAAGCAATTGTTAATATAAAAATTACATATATAATGTATCTACTGTGATACTATAGTATACTGTAATAAAATATATTTAACTTAAATAATTTTATGTAAATTATTGGATTAATCATCAACGTTATATGTTAATATTATATTAATATTATTATTTCATGTAAAAAAGATTGTATTTTAGGATATTTATTGCACCCAACTAAAAATAATTTTGAATTTAAACATGAAATATAATATTTCAAATATAATTTAAAACAAAACATGAGAATCTAATTATTTTTAATAAATTTTGTACATGAAATAGAAATATGAGAGTAATAAATTAAGAATTTTTCAATAAAAATAAAATAATTTATGTAAATAAAATATGTTCTTGGGAATTTAATTTTAAGTGTACTAAGCATTGAATAGATGTTTTTGAGTACAAACAACGAGTTTATTTTTATCGATCAAAGCGCTTATGACTAGAATTTTTGTCGTAGAAAAAACATTCACTGGCCTTTAAGTCAGTTAATTAATTTGATAGTGACGTGCGAATTCCGAATAAAACAAATCACAAGAAAATAAAAAAAGTTTTTGATTCATTAATATAACATTGATTAATATTCTCTATTAAATATGAAAAACACGATATAAAATAGAAATAAAATTTTCATGAAATAAACAGATTTAAGATATTAAAGAATATAAAAATCTAGAACTTGTGAATATTTATAAATTAATAATATATCTGAATACTTAAAAAAAAACTTTCAGAATTTATATTTAATATATTTCTTAAAATAAAATTAAATTCAACTTTTATTTAAAAAGTTATTTAAAAAGTATATATATCCTAGCTACACATAAAATAAAAATCAAAAAGGTTTCCAAAAAAGGTCCATAATTTCAATTCGATTTGAATTTTCAATACATACAGATTTCTGACAGTATATAAAAACTGGTTACAAAATGACACATCTAATCAACTTATTCTAGAATATTAAGGAGCCATATTCGTGACTCAAAAGATTAGTATTCTGAATAAAGTCGAATAGTGATGTTTCCAGTACATAAATCAGCAAGTAAGATCAATTAAATTCTTTTATCGATAAATATTTTTAAATTGTTATGAATCTTCTAAATCTTTAGAAAAAATATTTGAATTTATAAAATAAATATTTATAGAGCTGCCTAAATGTTTCTACAGTATAATATTATTATAATATTATTATATATTATTATATATTATTATATTATTTTTTATTTACTAATGTTTATTTAATTATACCGAATAAATACAATACATTGTTTTACAATCATAATCAACAATAATTTAATATATTAAATTACTTATGACTAATATGCTATTATATACAACGATCATACAGATTTTTTTATTTTAAATAAGATTTTTTTGTGTATAAGAATTTGTTACGAGAGAACAAATTTGTTAATAACGTTTTTGCATTTTTATTTATATACAAAAAATATATAAAAAAAATACATTCGATTTTTTACGATTAATTTATGAATGTTTGTATATGTATGTGGGTGTCACAGAGGAAACTTGTAATAATCTTGTAATAAATGTGAGAAATTAGGAATTTATGTTAATTCATACATTCAATTATTCATATTTTAAACATATTTGAAAATTAATTACACAGTCGTGTAATTTATGAATTTTATTTTTTAATTATATAATTATCAATTAATTTTTTTTAGTTATATGTCTCTTTATTCAGGAGTTTTTTTAATTTGTTTATATATATATATATAAAATTTTTTATATCCTTAATGTTAAATAGTTATGTAAGTCAGCAATAATCTTCCGTATGTTTTCGGTGTTTCTCTTGTTTTATGTTTCAGTGATATATATATATTGTATCTCCATAAAAACTTTTTATCGCTGCAATTTCAATTTGATTCATAAGTTTTTTCTGTATTACATCTTTCTCTATCAATGTGGTAAATAATTGGTATGTTATTTCTATCTTGTATATATTATTTTTTATCTAGAAATGTAAATATTTCTGAAGGGATAAATCCTGTTATTAAAGATTTTGAGAACTAATTCGGATTTTGGTATACTGTGTTTGAAATTAAACTATTTTCTACGATATATGATACTTATGATAAATTTGCTTTGTTGTACAATATTTTGATTTTCACATAGTTTTTATAAGAGCTTGCCTCGGTTCTGTACAATTTAAGATAGGCTCTTATACATTTTCTTTCGAAAGTTCTTATTTTTTCCATTTGGTGTACCATTATATTGAATCAGATGGGGCAACCGTATATTAGGATTGGTTCGATAAGTCCATAGTAACAAAATACTTTTATTTTACTGTTTAAGTGTTTTGAATAAAATAATTTTTGAATTTTGAAAATGCTGTTTTTGCTTTTTGCAGTTGAGTTTTTATGTGATAACTATATTTTAATTTTATGTCTAGATGTAATCCTAAATATTTGATTATTTGTTTGTGAGGAATATACAGATTTTGCTTTCTGAAACACTGATTTGTAAAATAAAATAGTTTCGTATTTATGTATTTTAATTTTTAATTTCCATGAATTATAATAATAGTTTATTTTGTTTGAACAATTCTAGTAATTGTGATTTTAATTTTTTGGTGTTTTTCACAGAAATATAAATCATTAATTGCATGCATCATCGAATATTTAAGTTTAAAACCGAATTGGTTGTCCGGTATTATGTTATTTTTATTACAGTATTTTATTAAAAGTCGATTAATTATTTTTTCGTATGTTTTGCCTATACTTGGTAGAAGGCTTGTAGAATGAAAATTAGATAATGATGTATTGTTTTTATTTTTTTCCGAATTGATATTACTTTTGCTTTTTTTCATTTTATAAGAAAATACATATTATTTAGTGCGTTGATAAATATTGTTGTGTAATAATATTTAATTTGTTTTGGAGTATGTTTCGATATTATATATTGTCGAATCCCGATGATTTTTTGTTGTTTAATTTATTGAAAATATTATTTACTTAAGTGTGATTAATAAAGTAATCAATTTCTTTATCAGGTTGTTTTGAATTATCCGAAATGTTATCTAATAAGAAAGATGTTATTGTAATATTTTGTATTTTATCTTTTTTTTATTTCTTCTTATAATTTATTAGTTTCTTCCATAATTATATTGTTGAATTTCTGTTTACCAAGAGTGGAGTTTTGTTTATGTACTTTATTACTAAGAATAATGTAATCCTAGTAGATTGAGTTTGTTTTGATGTTTGTTATTATATAGTTGCTATTGCCATCTTTATTTGTATTTGTCATATCTATTCTATCTTTTTTTAGCTTGTGTTATTATTATATGATATTTTTAGCGGAGGGATATTCATATCGTTTTTTGTTTTAAAAATTGAATTAATTTTGGGAAAAATTATTGTTGGATCATTTTTTGTGATATTGTTTATTTTGTTACTCCAGAAATTATTTATTGATTCTGAACAATCACCAAAGTTTTTTTTGTTATTTTAAGTACTAACTTGTTAATGGTTTGATTTATATGGTTGTCTATTATTTCAATATACATATCTATTTCGTTATTTGTTAAATTTTTGTGGTTTTGTTTATCCAGTTGACAATTTTTTACTCAAACTTTCTTGAATATATTTCAATTTAGTTTTTATAGTTATATTTATAGTATACGTTATTAAATTCATTAGTAGTTAAATTTTGTATTGATAGTTTTGCTTCTATAAGTAGTGCATTATGATCACTATCATATTCGATGGTTTCGATTGTATTTTTTGTACATTTGTTAGTTATTTTAATTCTAGCGTTTATTAAACATAAATCTATATATGATTGTTCATTGAGATAAGACGAGTATTCCGAACTGTACAATTTTGTTTTGTATATTGTGTCACGGTTATTTAACCATTTTTTATAAATGATCCTCTTATATTATTTGTGTTGTTTTTCCAGTCAACGTGTTTTGCATTCAGATCACCTGATATGATGTAATAGTTTTCTTCTTTGTTTATTTCTAGTTTTTGGAATAGTTTTTTTAATTCTGCGTTAAATTTATTACAATTTTTTGCTTATGCTGATATTATGAATATATTATTTTTATTGTTCATTTGTAGTTTTATTATTCATGTTTCTAGAATTTTAAAGCTAGTTATTTCATTATTAGAGAGTATGTTGTACTTGTATTTATTTTTTATGAATATGGTTCCTCCTCCTCCTTGAATCGAGTTTGGTCCGATATTTTTAATAATATTATAGTTTTTAAATTCTATTTTGTGTTTTGTTTAGTTTTGTTTCAGATACTAATACTATGTTGGTGAATGCATTTAACGCATTTGAATTGCATATTACAATTTTGTGACGTATGGCCCAGAAGTTCGCAGTTGTGACATTATATAACATTTTTTAAAATTATATTTTCCCAATTTATTTTATGATAGAATAAATATTTTATATTTTGTAATTTATTTATATAACTATTTGCTGAAATTTGTACTATATAAATAAGGAGTAATATATTATTTTTTGTTGAATTATGTTTTAAATTCATTTGACTTTAATTAATTGAATTTCTTTTATTTGCAAGCTATCTAATTCTTTTAAAATTTCTTTTTCATTGAAACTTTCATTTAGGCCTTTTAATAAGTACGTTTATTTTTCGATTTTTGAGTAAATTTATAGTAATTTGCTTTTGCGTTTTTTAATATTTTTATAGTGTTATTAAAGTCATGGATTAATTTGAAATAAAATATATGTTTGTCACTGTGTATGTATTTTATGTAGTAAACGTGTATATTTGAGTTAGATTGTAAAGTTTGACCGTGACCGTGGATTCTTGAAATATTATGTTTATAGGTGGGGGTTTGTTGTTGTTTTGTTTATTGTTGGTTATCTCGGTCGTATTAACCGTTATATGCCGTGCTCGCTTTTATTTCCTTGTAGAATTGAATTTTTTCTTTTTTGAGAAGGGCTTTTATGTTATGTTACAGTTGTTTCTATGGTGTTTTGTGTTTTATTATTATTTATTTAATTATATTTATTTATTATTTATTTTATTAAATTTTTTATATCGATTTATTATTAAATTCTAGCACTGTCGCACTTAAATTTAGAATTTTTTATTTTATATATATTTATTTTTTATTTATTTATTTATTTATTCTTATTATTTCTATTATGTATTATATGAGATAAAAAAATTATTTATTTATATAATATTTAGCTTATTACTTATGTTAATTTATAATGTTATTTTTATATTTATGTTATACTGATTTAAAATTGTTTTTGATTTAAAATTATCTATCTTTTTTTATAAAATACTTGAAAAACATTAATTTTTTTCATAAATTTAATTTAAATTTGAAAAAAATAAATTTAGAAATTTTTTTATTTTAAATAGTTTTAAAAATAATTTTAAAAAATATAAAAAAGTTATAAATTTATTTAGACAGAAATTTAAAACCGATAAATTTATAATAAAGATTTATCATATTATTTAAAGTTTACATAGAATAGAAAATTTTTAAGTTCATGTAAACCTATTATACGTAGCAAAAAAGATGAAACGATCCTATGAATTTACTTATAGTAGATACTTATCATCAGCAGTAAAAATCCGATTAAATGCATTCACTATTCTAGAGGACTTTTTCAACCCCTATAGCCACGTATTGCCAATGTATGTTTATCAGTTGTACACATCGATCGGATTTGAACTTGGAAGGCTGTACAAATCTTTTATGAAGCTGTTAATTTACTGAATAGATTTTCAGTTTCAAATCTAATATAGATTTTTCTCTTTAATGATTATATAAATGTTCCACATATTTTATTTCACTTTTTTCTTATGTCATATCTCTATTTCAATTGTTTGAAAAATGTATTTGTGTATAGTATTATTAATATTTATATAATAATTTTATATTTTTATTTTTATTATTTAAGAAAAGAAGAGTGAAGATGTTTTTTTATTAGGCATTATAAATAACAAATTTATTACATTCTCAAATAATTTTATTTATTTTTAAAAAATTACTAATTGAAACATTGAAAAGAATTAATATTAATTAGAATATAATTATATTTATAATAATAAAAAATAATGTACGAATTTTTATAGAATTATGTTAATTTATATTGTTTTTGAATAATTTTTTATTTATACATTAAAAGACTATGCGTAGAAATTTAAGTAAAAACGTTTGTTACTTCGATAAACTGTAAATTCTTATTTCTTTGTAATAATTCTAATCATCAAGAATTAAATGTTTAATTATTAAAATTTAGAAAAGTAATTTATTGATGATAAAATTGATTTCAGGTAATTACGCAAAGAGACGTATTTGTTATTGTTTTTTTTTAGAAAAATTCAAAATTTTCTTTATTGCTATATACAGTTACAGTAAGAGTTAAGATTTTTTTCGGTCTAATTAACATACGTCATGTCATGATTTATCAACACCTGTGTTTAAAATTTAGAAGAAATACGTTAAATTATTAATGAATTACATTAATGCACTATTTAGATTTCTACTTTTTTAAATTTTTTTTTGTGCTGTTAGCGTTCTCATTTTTATGTTTGAACGGTTAGTTGACGACTGAGAATTCTGTGGTAATAATATGACATATTATTCTCTATATTTCTTAAGGTTGTTGATTTTTATGATTTTGAAGGCAATTTCTGCATTATTTTGATTAAAATGCAATCTATGTATTTTTGCGTATTTAATTTGAAGCGAACAATCACCGGTTTCTTTATTTTTATAATTTAGTTCTAGTAATATTGTATTTGTAAAAAGTCTTCTCATATTTATGTGGTTAGTTTATTATAAATTACTATATAATCAATAAAAAACAACATTATAAATTGTCATTGAATTTATCAAAAATTAGATTCTACATTTTATGCCAAAGGTAACATTATATATTATATTATAATATCTAGGAAACTATTATTGCGTAAATAAATTATAAATGTTATAAAAAAATATTCATTAAAAAATTATCCCAAAACATATTTTTTAAAAAAATATAAAAGAGAATATAAAACCTATAAAAAAATTTTATCCACGCATTTTAGTATTTGTTCTTGGATTAAAATATTTTTATTTCCTATATAATAAAGTGCGCACATAGTGATGGTACAAATGTAGAAACGCTTTGTTGTACAAAGATTTTTTTATATATAATTTAATATATAACTGAAACACAAGCTATATTTTATAATATTTTGTTTTATTTCTAAATTTCCTGTATTGTTTGAGAAAATGATGTAATGTATGTACTTTAAAGATGTTGAAATAAAATACAAAAACTTCTATTATTAATATCGGTGCTGTCATCTGTTGGTAATGTACCAATATACATAACTGTAGTAGTAGAATAAGGTAAAATATCGACAGAGAAAGAGTTGAAAGAACTAGTTGTACAAGCATGTTTTGTTATCGGGCAACGTTTCTAAATATTACATATGTTTTGCAGATGGCATTAACTTTTTATACTTTTATAAATTTTTAAAGCCTTAAAATTTTATAATTTTATAATTTTATCTATATTTTTTTAAAAATCTTATATTATTAAGAAGAGGAACTCTTTTATGGAAATAATAAAGTTTATTAGCTAAAGTACGAAATAATTTATTACACTTGACTTAAATAATTAATATAAGTGGTATATATACGGCTTCATAACCTTTTCATATTAAATTTAATTATTACTTTCGTTAAAAGTTTTCACTTTTATGTATATTATAAAAACACAGATGATTGATTGGACTTATGAAAAATTTGAATGTGCAGAAGATAAGCATGAAAATAAAAGTTGGACGTCTTCTGAATACTCGAAAATATTACATCCATCAGTGATAAGGCCAAGCTTTCATTCATACTTATCCCTTCAAACATTGTCTGATTCAAATTTGGATGAAGGACAATGTCGAATGGTCAAATTAAATAATACGATTAAAAAATTATTAGATGTAATTCATGATCCTTTACAAAAAGAAGATATTGGATATATTTGTTGTTTACTGTGTGAATTTCTAAAATATAATGGTTTTGAAGGATATGTATCCTTAAATTAGTCAATATTTCGTTAATAAACAATATATGAATATTATTTTAATAATATAATACTAAGTAAATATATTTTTGAAAATATATTATTTCTTATATTTAGTCTCATATATTGCTTACATAATAAAAAATTTGCATCAATTGTATAAAAATAAAAACATAAATTTTAATATGTTTAGCTTGAATGATTTTATTTTATTTAAAATATAAGATAATATTAAAATTATATTTCATTTAGTAAAAACCAACATCGAGTAGGAAAAAAAATGCATTTAATAAAAATATTTAATGATTCATATAATATCAATCTAAAGTCTTAAAATCTTACCATATCTAGAAATTATAATAATTAGATATTTTTTAATACTTATATGTAGTTTTGTTGAAAAGAACGAGAATTTTATTAAGTATTAAACAATAGATACGCATAAAGTTCTTAAAAAGTACTTAGTATTTAGAGCATTTACATGAGGTCGATGAAATACTTGAGTTTCTATCGATGCAGGCAAAGTACATCGACGAGTACCTGGATTTCTTGTATGAGATGGTTAAGCTTTGCGCGAAGGCGCCACTCTTTCGTAAATCTTCGGAACTTCTTCTGCAGGCGCCTAAGCTTCAGCGTCATTTAAGCCTTCTGGGTTACTTACTTGTCCTAGCACCGACGCAAAATAGTTTTGTCTTGATTAAGATAGCTATTGAGCAGCTTCTTGGCCACAGTAGCGTAGAAAAGAGAAGAAAGGATAAAATTAAGTTGTCCATGTGTCGGGAAGCAATCGAAAGTTCCAGACTCCCCATAATTTTAGCTGAATTGCTGGTGATCTCCTCCACCGATATCTACACCTACATTTTGGAAATACTTTTGGTGATACTTCCTTTCCAAACACTTTCTTGTAAGATTTTTTTTGAATTATTTCCTAATTTAGAAAAGTGAAAGAAAATATTATCCTAACACTACGGAAAGAAATTAGTAGTTTTTTGGTAGTATTTTATAAATCTAAGTTTAACAATAATTTGAAGATACTGCTTATACCATTGAAGATTAGTGATAAACATATATATATATATTTATGTAATTTATTTTTAAAATAACTTTTAGAATTAATAATAATAGTTTATAAGATAATATTTAGTTAAACATCATAACAAACTGATAAAATTGTTTTGACATAATTAAAATTAAAATGAAACATCAAAACCATTTTAGAACAAATTTAAAGAAATTTTATTAATATGATAAAAATTGTAAATAAAAAAATAATTTTATTTATTTGGTATTGATTCATAAAAAGTAATAATATAAATAACTTTCCTGTAAATATTTTAAAAAGTATTAATTATTCATGAGTATTATAATTTAATAATATTAACTTCTGATGGTTATTTAGTCCTTGATAAATATCAAAAATAATTTTTTTGGGTTAAAATAGTAAATTAATGTATAATTAACGTATAATTTAAAATATATATTTGACGAAAAGAAAATTAAAAAAAATATTTTTATAAAAATTTGTTTAGAATCGTGAATATTTATTTTTAACACTTTTATTCTATAATTGAATATACAGTAAATATAAAAAATTATCGTTTTAATAGAAGATTAAAGTATTTTTGTATAATTAATTTTGTATCAATTATACTTTTTAATCTAATTAATTTATAATTGAAAAAATAGTTTTTAAAAATATTTTTTACGTATTTTTTCTTGAAAAAAATTTATTTCATTTCTTTCTATTAGCTGATTAAATTATAAAATTCTTGAAGTTATAAAAGAAAATTTTACTTATTAAATTTAGGCAATAGTTTATTATAAATTAAGAAATGAGAGTTCGCGGAAAATAAATTTTTCATATCAACTTAATAATGTTAAACATAATTTGAATTGTCTTTAAACTGATTATATGAAATTATATAATTTTCTTTAGAATGGTTATTATATTCTTATATAACTATTTATATAAGAATTTTTAATGTTTAATATATAATATTAAAAAGGTATTAAATTATTCGAGGTTGGAATAGAAAATCAACTCCTTTTAAGAATGCACCCAATATATGAACTTGGATACGAGTTTTTTCCAAATTCTGAAGATAATAATTTAAAACTCCATGGAGATAATTATTATAAAATCGCAGAAATGAGTACAAAAATTCTTTGGCAATTGACTACAACTATAATTTTATCCAAAGACGCATCAAAAAATCTAAACATTTTTAAATCGCCATCTGAGAATGCAATGCGGTATATTTATTTTTGATAATTCTTTGTTATTTAAGGTTTACATGAGTAGTAAAAATATGAATAGTTTTGAACTGTAATAATTTAAATACATATTTATTTGTTAAATTTTCAATCTTAATTGTTGTCAATATATAATAAATTATATACAAATCTATGAAAAAATATATATTATTTTTAAGATTTATATTATTTTTATTAAGTTACAGTTTTAAGAGTCTACAATTTCCAAAATATCAGGGAAAATAAATCAAAAAGTTGAATGAATCATAAAACATCATGGACTTTAAAAATCTTTTCATACTTTTAAATTTTTAATTTTTTTTGCATATATAATTTTATTTATATTAATAGTCTTTATATTTGTTATCAAAATATAAAAGAAATTATATTTTCGAATTAAAAAGACATTAATTCGCAGGAGTCTACGAGTGGCATTCAGGAGAGAAATATTACATGCTCAAAGCAGCTTACGTAGTCGGAAGTTACGCAACAACCTTACGAGTTTAATTTTGGCAAATCTTGTCGGTCGTGCGTTCGGCTTGGAGTGGGATTTCGTTGAGTCTGCGATAGCCGACGACCTGGCAATCGTAGCGGCTGCAACAGAATGTGGTACTCAGGGCACTTGGGCTGCGAATGCAATCATTGAAACTAGAAGTCAATCAGATTTAGTTTTTAAGAGGACGCTATTGCTCATTGTTGCTCTCCTTGTAGAAACTCAGCCTCAAGTTGTGCAGGTCAGTTATGTGCAGCTTCGGGGATTTTTTAAACTCCATCGGCATATGTTACAAAAACATAGCTATGCAATTCAAAATGGAGAAGATTAATTCATTAAAGAAATTTAAATAACGCCTTTTCTCGCCATAGGTTTTCTTACAGTAATTCTAAAAAATCTTGCATTATCAATTTATAGAAATAGCTTATAGAGTTTTATATACAAAAAATGAAAATTTATTGATTGAATGTAGGTCTTTTATAAAATTTTTAAGTATATTTAATTCATTTTAATACGTTATTTTAATAAGTGCATTAATAGAGAATTATATTTTAATTTTCATACATTTGTAGTAATAAAAAATGAAATAGGTCCTAGCTAGTCCCATTGAAATCGAATGAAATTTAATTAATTCAATTAAATTTGAACAAAATAATATTTCCATTATTTTACTTTTTTTTAAATTTGAAAAAAGAATTTTAAAAAATTATTTAAATATTAAATTTTTCAAAATCAAATTTTTTGCACTATTTCTTAAACTTTTATTTTCATCACTTATTGTAGTTAAAATTTGCAATAGACCAAGTAATTTTATTCATACAATTTCATAACTTTTTTTATTGCGCAATTATTTTTTATAAATTCTTAGTAGAGAATTAGAATAATAGATTAAATAATAGAACAAGTTTAGTCAAGATTCTTTGATCGCGATAATGAGTAAAAATACATATAAAGCATAAAATTGAAAGAAAAGCCGTAATTCTTAATATCATATTTGGTTGTCGAAATAAGTAATGGTATACTCAAAATTATTGACTATATTTATACTATTAATATCATAATAAATTTTTCTGTTATTGAAAACTTTAAATCTAATATATTTGTAAATTGAAAAGCTACGTAATCTTATTTAACATTTATTCTGTGAATATTATGAAACATTAATATAACTATTAGATTTAGATATTTAATTAAATGAATACTTTATAATAACTATTCGATTCTAGCAGTATTTATTAATTTACTCTTTTCAAATGATGTGCACTATATGATTGTTTTTATCTATTAATAAATACTTCAAAAACTCATTAAAAAAATTAGATAATCTTTAAAATTTTTTATCTTCATAAAAATTACATTAAGATTTTTACTAATAATTTTCAAAATATCTTGTCAAAAAATTTTAGAATATTATCTATTTCTATTCAATAGATTATGAAAAATAGAAAAATAATGTGTGGACTTCTTAAACTTCTTAATCCGAATTTCGAAGTTAAGAAAACGTTTTGGAATCTTGAACAACTTTGGCATCTTTTCAAATATGTATCTAATGCACTGACATATCTTGCTCCAAAAATACCAGAACAGTTTATTGAATGCAGTGGTTCTATAAGGTAACACGTTAAATATTTTTTGCGGCATTATCTTTTTTTTATATTGAATCAAATTTATATAATTATAAAATTATTATTTATTAGAAGTAATTCTTAAATATATTTTTTTTGTAATTTATTAATTATAAATAATGTATATTTTATTATGGCTTTGTAGTTTACTTTTAATGCTTGATAAATTAGAAGACGAATTTGATAATACACATACTACGTATCTTACAGAAATGATTTGTTCTCTATCTTCAGAAAATTGTGACTTAATAATAAATGATTTTCGCAAGTACAAATTTGTTCCTTCATTGCTAAGTAAACAATAAATATTTTTATGCGTAATAATTCTATTTGTTAAATAATGGAACAGCTAATTGAGCATTAATAAATACTGTTAATATAGAATTAGTTAATCAAATTCTCGATTTTGAAGTGTTAACAATAATTCATCAAAAAATTATAACTTTCATTCTTATCACTAATCAAAATATAATGGAAAATCAAGATTCTCTTCAAGAAATTAATCGTCACTCTATAGTTAGAACTGCTTTAAATTTATTACAACGATGTTTACATCAAAAGTGTGAGGATTCTAAACTTGAACAGAGGTTCTTACATTTTCATCATCTGTATATTCTTTTATTATATATGTAGTTGACATAAAATTTAATTTTTAGTTTCGTCATCGCAATTGGTTGTTTTATTTGGAAATGCTTAGTTACGTGTTCTAATTCATTGAATGACTTTTTAATAGAGGGTGGAATATATCTTATTTTAGATGTTATGGAAAATTTGAATTTATGTATACAAAATTTTTATTTAGGTATACTTATCGATATGTGTGAAAGTGAATCTAGTTTTCATTATTTATTTACATGGAGATGTGCTAATAAAAAAAAAGGGTTATTATCTCTTTTAGTACATATATGGAAAGAAGAAAAAAAAGTATTCGAGTTAAAACGAAAATTAAATAATTGTGAAAATGGTATGTAAACGAATAAAATTAATGGAAATTAATGTAAATTTACTAAAGTATATATTACTTTTGTACGTTTATTTAAAAAAAAAATCTAAATGGGTTAAAAAATTATGTATGTATACATTTTTTAATATAATGTTCTTACTTTTCATGATAGATGTTGAATCATTATTGATAAATGATGATAAAACTCTTTATCTATATTTTATTAAATCGATTCGTAATTTGAGTACTATAATTACAACTGCAACTCACCCAGCCCGGCCAAAAATTTATTTTATAACTATGCTGATGCGCAGTATTGGTAAAGAAAGCTGTTGGAAAAAATTATTTAATGGTCTTTCCATAGAAGAACAAGTAAATTAATAGAGCTTATTTATATAAAAAGAAATATATTTTTTCATATATTTTTGATTGTAGATTAATATAATCATTATTTATAAAAATATGTTATAAATAATATTATATGTATAATGAATTGCTTAGACTTGGATTTTTTATTATTAGTTTTTAAAAGAATATAATATTTTCATTTATAAATTATAAACATTGAAAAATATTTTTTTTAACTTGTATATTGTTCAAAATTGGAACTAAAAAATTTTATTTTCTTATACATATAAAGACCAGAATAGAGTATCTTAGTGCAGTAGTTTCCTAATTAATAAAACATTATACAAACCCATTTATACAAAGTTATATAAAACAAATCCAATGAATTATGCATCGAGAAATTGTAATTAATCTATTATAAATATAAATATAAATATTAGTATCAATAAGTATCTGTATATATAATCCAAGGTTAAGAAAGTAAAAATAATATATATATATATATATATATATATATACACATTTACAATCTTAACAGTGAATTCGACAATATACTTCCCGTATTTTCTTCAAGTTAACGTAAAATATTTAGTCAAACGGTATTTAATTAGCATGAATACCTTTTTCTGTATTGTAAGAAGTATGTCCTTTGTTTGTTAATTTAAGCTAAAGAAACTCCTGCATTAGGTTATATCTTGCATTGTTTTTTGGCTAATTTCTTCATTTAATAGCAACAAATTTATGTTAGTGTTGAAAATCATAAGAAATAACGTCTATTAAATTATATATATATATGTGTGTGTGTTTAAGTCAATGCATACTTTTGTTCATTTCAAGTTTATATTATAAATACACTACGGAATCTTTTAATTAAGTATAAAAAATGTTACTTGTATCAACAAGTTTTATCTACATGAAAAGATTTCATTTCTAACATTACTAATATGATAAATTCTAGAATTTTTTAAGTTTTACATCATTATTTATAAATAATGCATATCTAGAATTTAAATTTTTAGGTTTTTTGAATGTAGGTTTAAGAAAAAAAAATTGTATTCTAACGTTAAAAATATTTCATAATATTTGATATTCAAATAAAAAATTATTTGATAAAATTATTTATTAAAAAATACTTAATTTATAAAATCTAAGATAAATATATATAAATAATTTATTATTATATAAATAATTTATTATTTATATGAAATTAAATTTTATATTATTTTTGAAACTTTAATGGTAAAGAAACGTAACTCAGTAGTACGCGATTGTTAATGATTGTCTAAATACTTATACAATAAATTGATAAAATAGACAAATAATTCAGATAATTATAGTATAATCTATTGTATAAGTTAAATTATAAACATTTATAGTAATACTTAAGTGATTTTATTATGAACAAATATGAATTAAAAGCTTTTTTATATAAAATTTGTATAATATTCTTATTAATTAACCTACATGGCTCTATTAGACAATGGAAAAGTATTTCTTGTAAGTATGAACATTATTTTTTAATACAATATTTAAAAAATTTGTGTTAATACTTAAATATATGTAACCTCTTATTAAAATGTATTTAAGCTATTTAGGTAAATGTATTTAGGTTATTTAAATATAAATTAGAACTCAATCGTATGAATAATGCATATTTGATTCTACATCATAAATTTTTATTGATTTATGATCATAACTGAATAACATATATATAATATAACCATATTCAATTATTAAGATGAAATATAATAAATATAATAAATAAATAAATAGTGGAAGAATAGTTTATATTATAATAGATTCTATGGTTAAATAAACATAATAAATTAATTTGAGTGTTGATTTTTAAGATTTTAATATATATATATATTTAAACAATCCTAAAATATATTATAATTATGATTTATAAAAGTCTCTATATATTTTAAAACACTCAATTTAAAGAAAAACTTAAAGAAATATCTAATTATAAATTAGTATATTCTAATAATATTACATAATAATAAAGTATTGAAACTAACAAAAAGAATTAAATATACTAATAAATTCGTTTTACATTTAGAAAATAATGGTATTTTTTAAAATAGTACTATGATTTAAATATAAAAATCTAAAATAAAAGAAGATGTAAAAGAATATAATATTATAATTCATGGAGACTTATTAAATGAAATAATACTCAATATAGTTGTATCTATCTTCTCTTACTTAGTACAATTAATAGTTACATATTTACAGGAATAACAGAATAGATGCAATATCTTCGGATGATATTGAATTTACTACAGAAAAACAAAAGCCTTTTATACCAAGTTTACGTATATTTTCTTTTGTAATATAATCTAAAATTAGTATTATAAATTAAGAGTTCAATAAAAATTATTTAATAATTTAATCTACTTACATTTATATTAAAAAGTATGTCAAAAATATAATTTTAATTATAATTTAGTTTATTTTAATAAGTTTGGTCTTAATTTTGAATTTTTATCGATAAATTTTATTGATAATTTTTTTATATTATTAAAAAAAATTTTGTTCGATTTTTAATAATTATTTTATTATATATATTATTTCATATCAATTGTTTTAATTATATATTGTTAAGTTTTGAATTGATAAAATCTTATGATTTCATGCCTATCGTTTAAGGTTTTATAGTAATAAGTGATATATATTTAAACTTATTTTATGTTTATGTATTTTATTATTAATATATAATTACAATATATATAAATGTATTCTTTAATTTGTATTATTTATTATTTAAATTTTAAAGTACTCAAACAGAAGAATTTTGAATAAATTAGAGATAATGTCGATGATAATTATTATCTTTCTTTCAATACGGATAAAATATTAATTTATTAATTTCAGTATTCTATTAATTAAAAAAATTTGTTATTTAGTGATTTTCTAAAATTTCTTTTATATATATAATGAATTTAATAATTTAACAATTTAATAATTCTCATTTTAAAAGAATTAAAAGAATTTTAAAGTATTTAAAATTTATTTAAAAAATTTCAACCATAAATAAATTAATAAATTCCTGATTTCTGTAATAAAGTTATTTATGAAAGCGTACAAAGCAAAATGTACATCTTGATTTGCACGATAATTTAAAATAATTTATAAATTAAACAGAAAGTACTTTTAAATGAAACTTTATATGAAGATGATAGTGGCTATACGATTAACAAAGATAATTTAGATACTTAACCTTGAGTTGATTTTAGTGTTTGCGAAGAGAATTATGTTTCTTATTTTGAAAAGTAAAAGATTACGTTTATACCAATGATTAAAAATTCTGAATTACCATATCTAAATTAACAAAAAATTTATTAATAAAGTAAATTTAAAAATTTTTTTTTTAATATTGATACTTCAAAAAAAATTTTATAATTAAAATAAAAAAAATTCTTACATATTTTATGATAAAAAATCATTCAATACCGGTCTGTAGTACAGAAATAATTTTGTTTGATAAATCGCATTAGTATAAAATTATAGAGTAAAAATAAACGTCACTTAATTTTAAAGGAATTAATTTTTTTTTGTTTTATTAGAAATTTAAAATATTTTAAGATAAAATAAATATTTAAAAAATTATTTGTAAAAGATTTTGTAAAAAATAGAATAAAATATTTGTTGTATTAATATTTTTTAAACTATAAAAGTATTTTTTTGATATTCTGAACAATAAGTCAATTATACAAATTGTTTTTAATACATTTTTTATCAAAATGCGTATATAAAATGTTTAACATGATTTTTGTAGATTTTTATTTTTGATTGTGTTTTAATTTATTTTAGACTAAAATAAGCTTAAAACTTTGTTATATTTTGAAATTATGCATGTAATTATTAGGTTTAAAATTTTATTGAATACTTTATTTTTAATTTCGTTATAAAAGTTCATTTTTAATTTGATGTTTTATTAATTATAATAATATTGATTAAATAATTAATATATATAACTTCATCAAAAAAAATTTTATGTAAAAATAAATTAAAACATATAATAAAATTTTAATAAATATAAAATGAACAAATAATATATTATCGATTTTAAAAAAAGTTGTCATAATAATAATCGAATAATAATTTTAATAATTTTATTAATAGATAATTTTAAAACATAAAAATAAATTATAAAATTCAATTCGGTAATAGAGATTTTTCTGTGATAATATTGTCATCTATTTAGTGATAAATAAATAATCATATTCAAGAAAATAATAAATAAGTTGAATTTTATGTTGCAATAATTTAGTAGAAAAAATAAAATATTTATATGCGTATTACGATTTCAAACTTATATTTACCTTAACGATACATCAAACTCAATCAGTAATTATAGACGTTGTAAAATACATCTTTATAGTACTAATATAATTTATTAATTTATATAAATTTTCATTCTAAATAACAAAAAGTTTTTATTATCAAAGGCATTGAATAGATAATAAATATAGTTTTGAAAATAATTAAATATAACCTTTGGAAGATTAATATATTATTAATGAATGAGATCAAAATTCTTATTTTTTCACATTGCATTTTTGTATGTTTTAAAATCATAATCATGAAATATTCTCTTAATTTATAGCGTAGTAAGCCAATGATATGTATAAAATTGTTTACTGTGCTATGCTTGTAAAAATTAGATTTTGGTTTGATTTTTAAGAAGTTTTAAGTAAATTATATAATGTAAATTATAGTTTTAGAATTTTTATTAAAAGCATCACATTAAATATTTTGTTGTAAATTATTTTTATATCAATTTTAATATATATATAATTACTATATATATAATATAATTTTAATGCTTTTTCGACACTTGAGGCATATATCAGTGAATAAAATGTATTTAATATCTATTTTGAAAAGAAGGTTTAAATTTGCACATTCTTGTACAATGTTCATATACATAATTTTATTATTTTAATTGAACTCTTATTACAATTATTATTTGATGATTAGTCCTGTAGTTTAAACTTGATTCTAAGCAATAATAGTGTTGATAAATGATAGACTTTATTAAGTAAAATTATTAAGTAAAGGTGCATATTGGAAATAAATATTAACGTGCAGTTTATATAAAACGCTAAATTTAAATCTGTATTTATTAAATTTTTGAGTTTAATAATTTGGCACTTGATTTTATTTTTAAACATATATTGATAATTTATTAATTAGCATTTGTGAAAAGAAAAAAATTTGAACTAAGATTCTTTTTTTATAAAATCTTGATTTCTATTTTTCTCTGATTTGAAAGTAAAGTCTCTTTATTATTCAATAATACAAGTATTAAAGTAATGTTTAATTGTATAATCTATTAAAAGATTTTTGCGATATTTTAGTTTCATGTATTATTAGTGAACTATTTATAAAAATAAAAATTTAATAAAAAATTAGCATCTTATGTTCATGAAATTTGATTAAATTAGAATTTAATACAATAGAAAATTATTTTTTGTATATATATATGCTTAAATTTTTTTCTTTATTTACCTACATGTATGAAAGTAGTGCTAATCATATCTTAAGTTCTGTTAATAATTTAGTGAAGTAAATATTTTAATTAAAAATTACCCAATATATATGTAATATTTTTTAAAAAATAATAAAAAATATTATTGCGATAAAAAGTTCAACAAACTAAAAATTTTTTTATATCAATAAAACGTTCTATTTTTCCAAAATTTAGAAAGTTATGAATATTCACAAAACATTTAATATTTTGTAAGATTTTAAAGAAAATTAATAAAAAAATTATTTATATAATACATATGTTAAATATAATTTATATGACAAATAAATATTATAATTCAGTTCGTTTAAATATAATATTATTATATCAACTAAGATATAAAATTCAGTAAAAGCCTATTATTGATTTTATAATAAATTTTATAAAGACTTATTTTAAATAATTTTTCTTTTAAATTAAAGTATTTGAAAAGACGAAATTTTTTATAATTTATAAAGTGTTATTACAAAAATTTAATACGTGAAATATCATCCAAATATTGTTCAATAAATATAGAAGTATATTAAAATAAAGTTAAATTACAAATATATCAATAAACTTGAGAACTTGTTTTTTGAATAGAAAATTTGAAAATTTGTTCATCTTTAAAATTATTAAAAATATTTTAACTAATTACAAGAATTAACTATCCTACTGTTCCAGATGATGATGTTGGAAATCGACGCCTATAATAATATGAAAGGAGATGAGGCAATAATCGAGTTAACAAAAATAATGGATCAGGAAACGATTCAACCTTTGACCGATTGGTGCAAAAATCTACTGTCTATGCATCAGAAACTTTATGGCTACAACATTAGTGTACGAGAAGGTCAACGAAAACTATTTGAGTTGTGGCTGGCTGAGAAAATTCAAGAAGAGCGGAAAGAATTAAAAAAAATACGGCATTCTACGCTTAATTCAGCCTTTGATGCACTTGAGGAGCTTGCATACGTTGGCAGAACAAGCGTTAGGAACTATATGCTGGCAAAGAAAATTGAGCAAAGAGCAAAAACTGGAGTAGGTACAAAGAATATTCAAAAAGAGGATGAGCTCTTTCAACGAACATACAATTTCGATGCAAATGTAACAGTATGTTATTTAAACTTTTATTTAGATTATCATCTTTGTATTTGTTAAGAAATGATATTACTGTAAACTGTGAAAACACAATGCTTTAACCACATTCTTTAATTTCTTTCGAATTCTATTATTTTTATTATATTATTAATACCGATAATAAACAACTTACAAAAGATACAATTATAAAGTCAAGAAAATAATTTCAAGAAATCAATTTTAAATCTAATACTTACATCATCTTAATTAAAGAAGATGACTAGTTTCTAAAACTTTTGCATAAGCGATTGATATTTCATTTTACATTTAATTTATAAATTTCGTTTAAGTAACTTTGAGTCAAAAAACTTTTTAAAAATTAATTAAGAAAATATAGAATCTCTTATTTTAATAATAAAAAAATATTAATCAATTGAAAAAATATCTATAGGAATTTTTATCTTTAATACAAAATTTATAAGCATTGTGTTAAAAATCTATCATTAGGTTGATAGAAGCTTATGAAATAGATATATAAATAAATAAAAAAATTTGCTATCAAATAAATTTACACATTGATATTTAAATATTCATTTTATAAAATATATATCGTATACGAACTTTTAAATATTTTAATTTATTGTTTATTTGTGATATATTTAATATACTAATTTCACTATTATTCTTGATATATTAGAATTTTTTAAGAAAACGATAAATTAATTAGATGTTTAATTATTTTAATACTGATGATAAAATTTATAAAACTTTCATTTATTAAAATAAATAAATCAAAAAATCATTTTTTTTTATACATTATAGGTTATCTTTAATCAACATTTGAAAGTACAAAGTATATCAAAATCATATTTAAATTCGATGAAAGAAGAATTATCTTTGGTATCCTCATTAACATCTATAGTATCAGCAAATGCATCAACTTGTTCTCTTATAACCGAGACATCCGACTCCTCATTTTTGTTAAAAAAATATAAACTTGACGAAAATGGTAATGTATCTTAATATTATCAATTGTATTTAAGAATAAAAATTACAATGTATAATTTCGAATTTGTAATGATTTTTGTACGTGTTATTTTTCAATAACAATACACAGTTACTAGCTATATATAATAAAAGATATTACTTAAACGTACTGAGTTGTATATAAAATTATTTTTTACCAATAAATAGTTTTAACAATTTTGATTATAATATTATATAATAATTATAATAACAATTTTAAGGTTATCATGACAAAGTATTAACCAAATAATTTAAACCAATAATGTATCAACGTGTATTGATAAAAAAATTTAATGTTTCGTTTTTTAATAAAATTCATATTATTTGGGAATTAAAATACGTATTTATTTAATAATATTATCAAAAAATTAAATTTCAAGTACATAAATATAACTATATTTTAATAAAACTGGTTGATATTATACAAATATGTATGTTATAGAAATAAGCAGATGATTCACATGGAAGAATTTAATTAAATCGAAGTAACTTCTAATTTCAAAGTAAGAAATTAAAGTATGACTTCTTAATGAAGTATAAAAAATATAACATACATACTTAATTTTTCATATAATTTATTTTTGATATAAAAAAATACATAAAATATTATATAATAATTATTCTTTATCAATAATATGTCAAAGATGATAAAATAATTTTATAGATAATAATAATTTATATTAAAAATAAAAAGAATGGTTATATTTCGACAATTGAAATCTGTTGTGAATATAGATTACATAAGTAAACTGTTATAAAACTTTTAACAATAGGTATTTATAAAAACAAAGAAATTTATGTAATTATAGTTGTTCCATGAAAAAACTTAAATAATCATTGAAAGGAGGAATTTTCTTGGAATAATCTTGTAATAAAAATAGCGTATCAAATAAATTCTTAATATTTAATATTTAAAATTTAAAAAATTTTTTTTGAGTTTTGTTGAATTATTGAATTGTGAAAAGAGTAGAAGATAAATCGCATGATTATTTTTGAAACCTATCGTTACCGGATTATTAAAATAAAAATGACGCAAACAAATGCTCATTCCAAAGCAAAATAAAACAGGCTTATAATGTCTTATGGAGAAGCAAGCGGATATGAATTTCATCTTGCTACTCGCTACTGTTGGCGGAGAACAAAGATGCTTTCTTTTAATCGAAAGGAAGAAAAACTCTGGTTCATTATAATTTCACCGGGAATCAGAATTGTGAAATTCTAAGTAACTCTTATTGTTCGTATAATTAAATTTGTAAACGGGATACGTCGACGATGACGAACCTAACGATTGGCGATTGAAAAAACGTAAAAAGCGGAATACGAAGGTTTGGTTGGGGGAATGTCGGCAAGGGCCGTGTATGCTTCAAGGTGGGGGGAGAGAGCAACGCAGCGCCAACTGGGGGAGATCAGGTAATTCGAAGCGAGAGCTCGCGAACGCCGGCAGTTTGCGTTTGTCGTCATTGGCGTATTCGTTGTGTATACGCATATAAAAGTAAGCAAGAACGAGTATTATTCAAAAGGATGCTGGTCTCCTGAGGACGCGGCCCTGCTGAGAGCACGACCAAGACGCGCTCTCACGCGCTTCCTCGCGTTCGGTTGCCGTTTGTCATTGGAGAGCAAAAGAGCTAGAGTACAATACGTAAATAAACGAAACGAATACGAACGCGCGTATTCCTCGGCCAAAAGGAGAATTCCTATCGCTGTTGTCGGTGTTGCCGCTGACTCCCCACCGTTACCCAGAGTAAACAACGAGATCATGCGCTGCGAGGAGGAGGAAGACGAAGCCCGGTACTTACGCGAAAGGGGGCAGACGAAAGCGCCGAATAAAGGAATAAGAGATACGCCGATGGGAAATATGGCGCATGACCGGTGTAGGTGCAGTCGACGATCGTTGATCTTGGTGATTCTAGCCTCTGACCTCCTTGTGAGTTTCGTTGCCGCTTCGGATGCTGTTGCACAGTCTACACAATCTGTACAGTGTGGTAAGTTTATTTAGTGATCAGTATTTAAATTATAGATCCATTTGAATGCACGACAATTCTAGATTCTAGTGGGTTTGAATTTCTTCAACGAAAATTAAACGAGCTCGATTTCAATTCTACAAATTTTTAATTCAAATTAAACTGTCAGCTAAGGCTTACTTGTTTTTGGAATTTAACTTAATCAGAGTCCAGATTACACATTCGTATTATCGTTTTTTAAATAAACAAATTTACAATTCTTTAATTACAAAAAATTCAATTTTCAATTTTTTATAGTAAAAATTAAATTAGATAATCGCTATTAATGCTGAGTAGAATTATAAATGATCGTGAGTATATTGCTAACATCATATATAATATTTTAAATTGTACTAAATATTTTACAATTAGATAATAACTAAGCAGAAAAAAAACTAGTAGTGAAAACTGGAGAAGTACACTGAGATTTGTTTCCAATATATATGAATTTAAATTTAGAAAAGCAATTTGCAGTAATATACAAACTTATGGCCCATAGCTTTTTATAATTTATGTATTATTTTTATGATATTTAAAGAAATTATAACACTAAGATTTCATAAAGTAATTCATGTTTTAGTTATAGAAATTTCTTTGTAAACGCTTTACATGCGAGAAAGTAGAATGATGTTAGCCGTATATTTTGCGGTTAAAGAATTTTTTGTTTTTTTTGTTTAGCGGAATAAAGATGCGTGACAGAGAATATTCGCGTTTACGTATGCAGTTTTAAAAGAAAACAGCTATTGAATAACGAAGGCAAGCAAGGAATCCGTTTTGAAATAGTGAAAAAAAAAGTATTTCATTCAATTTTTAATTTGCCTATATATACCGTATTACACATACCGTCTTACAACGATTGCTGTTACAAAACCATTAAATACAATTAAAAATTATGAAGACCAATTTTCTTCGAATACAAAATTTATATTTATGTAATGAAGTATTAATGAAGCCTTGCTAATTTATTACCATTTTTTAAAAAATTTTAATTGAATTAATAAACTATTCTCTTTTTTTTTACTTTTCTGTAATTTAAATTAAATACTCCAAAGGAATTTTACTTTCTCCATGAGAAAACTTGTTTTAAAATAAAAATTTATAGAAAATTTTTATTATTTGTTCCAAGAACGTATAATTATATACAGTTTGTTTTGTACTTGAATGTGTTCAGAAAATATTAATACTATTTTATATTTATTATAATTGAAATAAATTTAAAATATACAACTTTTATTATGAATCATGGTACTTTTTAATATAATTTCACATCATATACCTTTAGTTTATTTATATTATTCAATTTTGTTTTCATACTAGATACGGTTTTTAAAATATTGAAAAAATTAATGTAAAGATTACAAATTAATATCATCGTTTATTTGAAACTTCTACGAAAACTATGATTTTAGTATTATTTCTATTTTTTTTATTACTTTGTGTACACATGTACATAATATAGAAGAACTATCAAATTTACATTTTTAATAAATTCATTATCTGTTATTGATTAAATAATTATTAACTTAATTAATTTATTACATTACTAAAAATATACAACTTATTTCTACTATTTTAATTTAAAAAATATAATAATTTATTGTTTAATATTGAACAATTTAAAAAATAATTTAGAAATTAAAATTACTTAAATTAGGATGAGTCTATATTGAAGCAGATAATTTTTCCATTTTTAAGTTTGTTTACTATAGAGTTTTCTTTAGATAGAAAGTAAATATATCTAACTCTCTTCATTTAATACATAAAACTAAAACTGTATAAAAAAAGTAAATTACTAATAGAAAACTTTAATGTATTTCAATGAACACAGAAATTTGAAAAGCTTAAAATCAAATAATAAATATTTTAGTGCAATTTTGCACAAATTAATTTCGTTCTATATTAGAAAAATAAATTTTTATTTAAATTTCTGAATATTATTACCATTAAAGAAAAGTAATTATTTAGCTATAGAATAAATTTTACTTATTAGACTAGTTTTATATTAAATTATGCTAAAATGCTTAATTAAGTTTTCTTCAAGCTCATTTTCAAGAGCTATTTTTATCTACAAATAAATAAATTAAAAAAAACCATGTTCAGTTTGTATAAAAATTTATGACGCATCGAGATCTATCCTATAGTTTTGTAGGTTATTAGGCTTCTTATATTATTTTTCTTAGAATTAAAAAGAGCATACTTTAGAAACCATTACTGGAGTGGGAAAGCGAAGTTATAGTTTACCTTTTTCGTGCCATCGAGAAATAAGTCTTGAAAGGTTTGCGCCTTCAAGCATTTTAAACTGAAATGACGAGCCATGATAGAGAGAAGTAAAGTTAATGAGAGAGAGTGTGAGAGTGGTATGAGGGTCAGCTGCTGACTACGAATGGTACTGATGAAAAAAAAGAAAAAAGTGTAGGTGTAATGCTGAAAGTCTGTCGGAAACATAACTTCGCTGTGCGTGATGTCAAAACATAAAGAGAAAAATCGAATGAAAGAGAAAGCAGGATGCAAAGTAAAAGCAATCACGGAGACGCGTGTAATAATATTTAAAATGATTTGAAAAATTCTTAATTCGTTATTAGTATAAATTTACAAAGATGATTCGAAATAAAAAGTAAAAATAAAAATATTGAGCCAATGTTATTCATATTATGATAACACATATCATTTTTAAAAGTTAATTAAAGTTAATGTTTAAAAATTGTATATGCATAACATTTAAAACGACAATATAAGTATTGCAAGTGTCAATTAATATCCTTATTAATATTAAAAAATGTAGCAGGATATATCAGTGTTGGAAATGAATGATTTTTATAACTAATGAATATAAATTTTACCTCTATCAAATATTTATATGTTAAAAATGCATTTGAAATTGTACTATTCATTTCTTTTTTATTCACAACTTTTTTTGTATTTCAGTCTTTACAATTAGTTATGAAATTTATAAACGATGTTAATAAAATATCTAGTAAAATAGTATCCTAAAATATAAAAATCCATAAAATAGTAAGAAAATAAAAAATAAGAATTAAATGCAAAATTAATGTATAGATTAATAATATTATATAATCAAAGTAAAACTAATGATTTGCGATAAATATAATGATTCCTATTTTTTTAATAAAGAGTTTTTTTATATTTATGTATTTTAATATATTAAAAATATCTAAACAGAAATTAAAATTTACAAAATTTTTATTGTAGTGGTATTTTCGAGTTTTCTTGGTTTTTAGGTAGATTTTATGCAATGGTGTAAAAATATTAATCTTTTTTTGCTAAAAAATACTCTATAAAAATTCGAATAAATTTTGCTATTGTTTATAATATTTATCTTAAGATATTCAATACATTACTTTATATACAATATAATATTAATGTAAAATAAAGTATAATTAGAAACTTATAAAATAGATCTCTAAGCAGAGAATTCAATTATTGCTGAATCTTATGTATAAAAATAAAATAATTAAAAAAATGATTAACATCTAATAAAATATATATAAATAGTTATTGTAAAAGAATTATATTTTTCTAAATATTAATAAGTGAAAAATATTATATATATACAAATAAAAATTATTCTTCGTTATTACACATTATGTCTCATATTGTTATATTTATTTTTGTAAATAGAATTTGATTCTTCATTTAAAAAGTAGATATAAAAAAAAATTATGGTTTCTACATACTTATTTTAAAAAGCTTATTAGTCAATTCAGGAACATGAAAATATTTTTTTCGACACCTTGGTAATTAAAAATACTTTTTAAAGATATTAAAAAAAATAAAATTTTCTTGCGCCTGTAAATGAGTAAACCAAAAATTCTATATTATTTTTTGATTTTAATAATATTTATATTGATTTATTCATATTAAATAATAAATGTAGATACTTTGTAAAAGGAAAATTTTATCTTTTTTTCAATAACTTTTATATTTTTAATACGAACAGTTTCACTTTATATGAAAAATAAATGAAAAATTTGTTGGCGTGACGAATTTTTTCTTTATATCAAACTATGAAATAATTTTACATTATAGCTAATATCTATAATATGTTTATTGTACCTTATATAGCCAGATACTGTTATTGTATTATGTAGGAGTAATATATCAATGTGATTTTTTATTGTTCATCAACTATAGGATCTGTTTGTGAAAGAACAACGCGATCGATACGAGTAAGTACGTGTTTAAGCGAGGAACCATTGCGAATATGACTTTGCACGTGTCATAATTACTTATGTTACAGATATACTGTTACTCAATATTTTATATATAATACATTTGTAACATTTTATAAAAAATCATTTTTTAGTATTTTTTTGTTGTTGACTAGAAAAATGTATAAAATTTACTATTTTCTTAATAAATATATTTTTAGGATGAAATTCTAGCAAAAAATCTATTAAACATCGATTAATTAAAAAAAATATTTCATTTACAATGTAGTATAAAATTCGTTTATTAATTAAAAAAATTATGAGCATATTTAAAAAGTGTAATTATTAATTGCGATTTCAAAAGTAGATTTTAAAATATAAAATATTATATTAAATTGAAAATATTTATTTTAAAACTAATAATATAAATATTATATATGAAAAATTTTCTATATTATCTCTTCAATCAAAAATTATATTCAAAATATAAAAGAAATAATCAAAATTAAATCTATTATTTTATAAATTTTAATTAATTAATAGAAGATTTACTTAAAGAACTCAAAGACTTTTATATTCTTTCTTATACATAAAGATTTTTTAAAACTTTAAAGTAAAATACAGTTTTATTATAAATTGTATAAAATATATACACAATTTTCTTTCGTATAATTTGTTTAATTTTCATTATTGTTTAAGTTTCATTATTAAATAGTCTTTTTTAATTTTTATTTAATTTAGAAATAATTTAAATATTTATATAGAATTAGAAATTTAAAAATACAAATGATACTATTGTGAAAAAATTAAATTGATGTTTCATAAATTTGTAACATCTTATTAATAGAATTATTTTGATAAAATTAATTATGTTTAAACTTGAAAGTGTATTGAATTTTTTTACAAATAAACAAATATTTAAAACTTATAATAAATTATTATATTTAAATTTATAGTTATATTTTTATAATTTCTAAAGAAATGAATAAATTACTAAAATGAGAAAATAAGTTTTATACTATGAAAAATCGATTTGAAATAAAAATGATTTACAAGTGTTATAAAAAATTAATAATTCACAGGAAAGACAAAAGTTTGTGTTGTTATCTTTATGTATTTGTTGATGTAAATATCTGAAACAATTTTTTTGTAAAAATCATAAATCGTCAATAGCTATTAGTTATTAATCATATGTTACAAAGAATTTTTGTTCAATATAATTTTATAATTAACTAATTAAGTACCTAAAACTTTGAGTTTAATTTTTTTTTTAATTTTAAATAAATATCAATAAATTGAATATAACTTTAAAAGAAAAGTTCTTTAAATTTACATTAGGTACCATCCAAATTTATACGTTTGCTTGTAATTGTATTCCTGAAAATAGAAAAGAATAAGAAAGGAGTTGTTTATATTGTTTCTTTGATCAAGACCTTGATTAAAAAGAAACACCTTAAAGAAAGTTATAAATATGATGCGAATTCTGTCGTAAATGATCGTTACGGGTGTTCGAGGAAAGAAAGGATGGATAGTAGCTCACTTCAGCCCACTCGTAACTCAAGTATATCAGGCTCCTATCCGTTTCGTTGGCAAGAGAAAACCTCCTGCAAAGCTCATCATGATGTAGAGTCTTCAACGCTTTTGAAGTAAAAATTCAGAATAGCCTGTATTTCAAGTATCGATTATATCCTGTGTGATGTCTTACTCAATTTTGTTATTAATAATAGGGATTATGTCAAACGGTATTGAAATCACAGCCCAATTAAATACCATAGTTGAACATTTTAGAGAATTAACTTTGCGATTATAACCGTTTCCCTTTTCTTGAATTTTTTCCTTATATTTTTCACTTTGTTGCAACGCATGGCAAAAATTAAAAGAAATTGGAAGTGCAAACTTAGAGGTTGAAATCTATTCAAAAGCCGAATATTGAAAAAATATTGTAAGGCTTTCTTTTTGTGATTTGCAGATGATGTTTATGCTTATACCATCATAAAATGGATTCTAATTTACAGAATCACATTAGCCAATTACACACCAAATTGAATTTCCGTTGTTTCTCTTTTATTATTCAAGATGCTTAGACATTGTTGCATATTTTGAACAATATATTCTATTAATTATAATTTCATATTGATTTTTTAAACACATCCGTTCTTATAACGTATTTATTTTCATAATGTAAGATTTAAAGCTATTTTATCGCCTAATGAATATCTTTTATTTTTTAATTTTCTTATTGAAATTCGATATATTGCTTTCTAATTTTTAATTTGATCTATGTAATTGATTTATTACAATATACGTAATAACTACATTTACTAAATTGGCGAAGATATCAATAACTTGATAATTATATGTAATTTTCTATTATGATTAGTCTTTGTATTATTCAACAGAAAATATAAATTTTAAAATATCTTAATTTAAAATTTTCAACTATTATTATAGTCTATATTTCAATCTAACTAAAATCATCGCTAAAACTAGTTTTTTTTAAATTATTATTTTTAAATTATTGATTCATAACGTAAAAAAATGCTTCATTAATATCTTAAATTCATGTTATATCGTATGAACTATTTTTAATTTTTTAAAAACTTTTATACATATATTCCTAATGACAATTTATCCTATGAACGATCATGTATTTTGATTTCTTTAAATTTATTACTGCACTATTTGTCTATGATTTTAATTGATATTTTTTATCTTTTTTTTATAGATATATAGACATAAAGATTTTATATTGCTTAAACCTAATTAAAAATTATTTTCTGGCATGGAACTCATAAGATATCAAAATTTATTTGAATATTTGATTTAATTATTTTTTTAATTAAACAAAGTAAAGATCTAAAATTAGTTGATTCACTATTTTTCAAGATTCAGTTAGAATTTATTAATTTAGACGATTTTTAATATTAAATATCTTTTAGATGTAAGATGATTTTTTTATTAAAAATAACGTGAAGAATATGTAATATCATTTTTGTTAATGACTAAATTATTTATTTAATTATTGAAATAATTATTCTTTTTCGTGACAATAATCTATCTTCCTTCATTTAATGCATATTTTTAATTTTGTACATTAAAATTTTATTTCACTGAGATAAATAATTTAAATATATTATTTTGTTTATCGCATTCAGTAATGTAAATTTTATTTTATTGCATTATAGTCTATTAATTATGATTGTTTTAAACTTATTGAAATATTTTCTCCAGGTATCAAATAATCTATTTATGTTCACTACTTTGTAATCGATGTGTTTGCGTATTAAATTATTATATATTTTACAATTTTTGTTTGGATAAAATTTATAACTTTTGATTCTTTGCCAATGCTTTCTTAATAGATCTATTCTTTCCAGAAAAATTATCTACACTTAATTTTTTTTTTTATTTCTATTTTTTTGGAGAGATATATAAGTCTTGATAATATTATACAGTAAAGTAAATTTATTTATATAATTTGAAATGATAATTATCTTATTATATCTTATTTTGATTAGTTTTTACCATTTTACCAGAAATAAAAATTTGTATTTACTTTTTTAATTACCCAAATATATTTGGTCTTTTTAAATTATTTTTGGTACGTATCATATTATATTTAGAAAAAAGTGGTCGATTGATCGGTGTAAAAGTAGTCTATCGAAAAGTCAATACATTTAGAATAAACATGTAACGTTGGAATGATATTAATACTTAATAAACAAGAACTTCGAAGGGGATGATGACGTGCCTTGCAATGGATGAATGTTTTCTCTGATAGATAATTCTTAAGAAAACGTAATTCAAGGCAATTAAAACACAAGTATTGCTATGTAAAGAATGTGACACGTTAATTAAAGAATTGAACTCAGAAATTACAATAAAATGCTAAAAAATGATCTTATCATGATAGTATCTTTTCAGAAGGTGAATGATGAAGTTCTTTGAATTTTACAATGAATTAATAAAATTATTTTAAATTCTCCATTTATTTAAATACTTTTAAACTTGAACTTATTTAATTCAAGTCATAAAATTACTATCATTGAATCTTAAGCTCACTGTTTCAAATTGATTTTCATTTCAGTCCATATATTGAAATACTGTAACGGATTCACAGTACATAAAATTTTTCAAAGTTTTTAATTAATGATATAATAATAAATTTAATTTAATAATAACAATGATATTTACGAAACCTCATAATGAATAAAGTATAGAAACATATTCACTCTGAGTTAAATTTATTTTAGATAATACATGTAATATTTGTATTGTATTTTTCAATTATTCATTATCCTTTTTATTGATGTTTCCAAATATTTTATCTTAATAGTTCTATGCATATATGATTTTGTTTCCCAAGAGCTTAAATTTTAAATTTACTCCTGCACTTTAATGTGTATTAATATGGATTTTTCTTATATATTTTATATTATAATAATACATGAGGAATAAGCATATTTAAAATTTATTCATATACTAAAAACTAGCAAGAAATATAATTTCGACATTCTCTATTTGGTCTTATATTTCGATCACTATATACATATATATAATAATCAAACATTATAATAATGTTTAAAAGAATTAAATAAATGTTGAAAGATATTATGAGTTGCCTGTACATGTGAATGTAGCTATAGTGATTATAATACATTGAAAATTAAATTATTATACTGAATTGTTTTTAATTTTTTGTATTTTTAAGATTAGCTTTTTTATATAACAGAAGAAACTCCTTTTATAGCAAAATACGGATGAATTCGATAATTTGACAAAATATGGCCATTACACATCGTGTGACTCGAATTCTTGTCTAAATCACTCCATTGTTTTTATTTTTCGTAAGTACATTTTGCATTATCTTGAGATCTTGGTCTTTCTTATTACTGTTTGTGTTATAGATGTTGGGAGGATGTATACAAGTCTAAATATATGTATATACACGATGTTTGAATTTCCATGACTGTGATTTGAGATTACAAGCGAAACTTTCGGAATGCAAGGAAAGATTCATGGAATAGCAACCGAAGTGGTAGCAGCAAAAACTTCAGCAATGAAATTTAATACCACGACATTTGTCTTACCTTGGCCTTATGTACCCGCAGTTGTGGTCACGTGTGTATTATATATTGTGAAATGCACAGACTCATGTTCTTTTCTTTTGCTTAAAGTCTTGAATTTAGAAGGGACTGACACGGTATCAATTATTATAAGGTTTGAAACTTAATATAAAATTTCTTTAATGACATTGACGTTTAGAACCTTTTTCTCATAATTATAGGGAGGAAAATTAATATTATTTATTTTTATAAAATATAAATTTACATTCCAGGAGAGTTGATTTGAATTTAAATATGCTTTTAGTATGTACTTTAGATCATTATTAATGAATGCTTAAATGAACACGCACTTAACCTTAAATTAAAAGTTTTATGAACTTTTATAGAAAAAATAAATAAAAAATTTCAGATTCAATTGATCCAAATGAAATGTTTATAGATGCAAACTTTAAAAAAATAGTTTAAATTTTGAAGCTAATTTTAATATTTATTGTAGGTTTATCAATTATCGATAATGATAATTATTGTTTCATTAAAATCTATAATAAAAATTAATTTAATTAAATATAAAATAAAAATAATTTTTGAATGAAATAAATTGGCTTATAATATGAGTTATGAAGTATATAAGATTACTATGACTCATTGTCCATTTAGTTTAAATTTAAAAAAAATTTCAACATTGAATAGAAATATTTATTATAATTTCAAAGGAAATATTAATATATCACAATTGGAGTCTAGAAACTGAGGTAATTTTTCTGCTTATTGTACATAACGTTTCATAGTTCAGAAACTAAACTGATTTATTATTTTCACTTCGTTTATCTAATTGTATATAAAGTATAAATATTACATGTAAATATTAAAAACAAATCTATGTATTTATACTTGTATGACAAGTATATATGTAGTTTTATTAATACAATCTGTACACATTTTTTATGTACAATTAAAATAAATAAAATGCATTTAAATCGGATAGATATTACAGATTTTATTTTATAAATCTATAAATCTTAAATCATAAAATTTCCATGCTGTAAAATATTATTATTGACATACTTTAGTTGTAAATCATAAAGGTTAGAATAAATATTTTAGGAGTATTTCCTGTAAAAGTATCTATCTTAAAATATTTATATTCTTTTAACTTTTCTTAGTTAATGTACTGAAACATGTATTTAAATAATTTTTTAAATACAAAATGAAACTTTAAATTATATAATACTTAATTTCTTATTTCACATATCTTGCAATATTCGATAATACAATTACAACTTACTAATAAATCGTATCTATAATTTAGAAAGTATAGTATTCTAGAATTCTATGTAATTCTTTTATTTGTATATTAAGTAAATATGCGCGAGTATAAATATTAATACATATATTTTAAGATATTAATACATATATTAATGTTTTTGCATCTGATTAAGTGTGAACTTAATGAACGTGTCATAGTACTCGCAAGTTTTTTCCTTTTGCTTTCATCAATTTTTCAGCTAAGATTTACTTTTCAATACATTAATAAATTTTTTTTTCGTTCCGAATGAAAATTCTGCGATGATTGTCAAACCTTCCAATAGTATAAAATTATTTTCCTAATTCTATATTTGATGGTACAGACTATTGGCTCTAAAGTAACATATAACGTCTAATGTTCTCCACAATTTTGAGGATCATTTTAATTTTTAGATTATAAAATGGTATTACTGTATGTCGTTGCTTCCATTTTTTCTTATTGTATTTCTATTATCATAATTATATTTTTATTTCTTGAAAACTAGAACATAATAACTCTATAATATTTATTGTACAATTTTCTATTTAACTCCTTAAGAATATGTTTAAACATCTGTTTATTAAGATTGGTAAAATTACAAAAGCAGATATTTATTATGAGTTTGTTTTTATTTAAAATGAATATGTATTTTAGAGAATATAATTATAAATATAGCTTTGAATTTGAAATAAATTAATTCTTCCACTTTAAACACTTGTTTGAAAAAAAAATAATAGTGTAGGTACATATATCTTTTAATTGAAAATATACTATACAATAAAATAATCAATTATTTCGTATACATTTCTGAAGGTTAAACGGGTTAAAGAAAAATTAGTATCCTATTAAGTAGAAATATCTAAAGATATTAATATGAATATCACATGATAAATTTGATTAGACTTAATCGTATTAATTAAGACAAATATGAAGCAAAACTATAATTAGATAAATAAGAATTAATGAGACAAAATTAAAATAATATAAATATAATTTTATATTTATAAAATATTCTTCGTTTGAATAATTCCGTATAAAGAATTAAAATAGAAATTAAATTATATAAATTTTATTAAAATTTAAATACATATAACCTAGACATTGCTTCATATTAAATACAAAATTAAAAAATAAAATTAAAATAGTTTATTAATCCTTGAATTTTAGTTTGAATATATAATTTTCAGTTAACTATACGCATAGGTATTACATTGCAAACGGTTTCTAAGCAGAGCATAATCGAATTTTAGTTCTCTAAGGCTTATCATTTTATTTAACGTGTTTAATACACCTTTGATAGAGACGCCTCATTGCAATATTGTGAATAGCCTTTAACTTCTCAATGTGTATAAAACGTCCATGTATCCTGCATGCTTGATAAAACTTAGTGTAGTAATCATTTTGGTTTGTGAAACTATCAATATTACTCTTACATACGCTTTTAGAGAATTAGCATAGAATCCACTAAGCGCTTCAAAATGTAAAACAAAGATAAAGTAAAAAATTTTCTATATTTTTTCGATGAATTAATTAAAATTTATAAATGTACGTTTTATATATACGGAAAAATTATATATATAATCTCAATTATTTTCTATTTCTTATTAGTCTATAAATTATCGTCTGTATTTTAAGTTGATATATCAGATTTTTGTAATAAAAGATAGAATATCTATATCTATGGGCTGGAAAATGATTCAGATATAAAATAAAAAGAAATAAAATATTTTTTATGAATCTTATAAATATTAAACATTAAAAATATGGCGCATCGAAGTAAAATAAATGTACTTTTAATAAATGAAGAAATATAGAGACTTTTAGTTTCGACAAAATTCATTTCTAAACGATTAAAAATTTAGGTAAACACTGAGACTATAGTTTAAGGAAACCAAATTAAGATTCAAGAACATAAAAAATTTTGATTAAGTAAAAATTAAACGATTTTATTGTTTAAACTTATATTAAATAATATGATTAATATAGATTAATAATTAATTTTGCTATTCTTAAGTTTTGAGATTTTTTTAGTTCAGTTTTAGTTAAAACATAACTTTAATAAATTATTACGATTTATAGTAATAGCTTTGAATTTAATTTCTTACTTAGTTATAATATTATTAAATAGTAAAGCTTATTCTCTGTAGATAATAAAAAATACAAGTTTTATTTAGAACAAAATTAAAAAATATTACAACTTGATAATTGTATAATTAAAGTAAAAAGAAACACATCAAGAAATATTGTAATATAATGTACTACTGACTAGGTAAACTTGCTTCAATTTTTTATAATCATAGATACTTACAATAATATCAAAGCTTATTAGAAATTAGAAATTTGGATAATGATTATCGATTTATTGTAATTCTAAAACAAATACAATATCTAGTGATTTTCTTAGCATTGATTACATTGAAATATATAGATGTTATAGTTATATTTGATAAAACAATTTTCTTTTATTAATATCTATGCATTAAATTTAAATATTGGTTTAACATATTTTTAAGCGTAGGATGATTTTGATATAATATATTTGTTTTGAAATATCGATAAAACATACTCCGATGTTTGATCAATTTATTGTTAATTGATAGTACAGATTATTATTAGTATTATGTTTTTAATAAATCAGTGTCAATCTGATAGTACAATAGTTTCGAAAAATGGTGATTATAATGTTAGTCACTCATTTATAAATTGATAAAACGACAATAGATAATTAAGATAATAGTTCGTATAATGTTCATTATTAGTTTTTATTAAAAACAAAATGAATAGAATGACTATTTTCTTTATTATTCATGAATAAATAGTATCAATTAATTATATTTAAAAAAGTAGTCAAAATAAGACTTAAAAATAATATGCACAAGGAAATTTATAAGTACAGATAAATCTTATCTAATTTAAACAAAATGATGGTTATTTGAAAAAAATTCACGATACTTTCATGTTATGAAAAACTGTTCACATAATAAGGAAAGTTTGATGTAATGAGAACCAAGCAATATACTGGAAAGTCATTGGGACATCAGCCATAAGAGTTTTTTAATCGGTTCAATTCAACTTTTGTTTTTTCAATTTTTTAAAAATTTTTTAAACAGTTCAAAAAAAACTTTTTACCATGCAAGTTTACATTCAAATAATTATAGGGTTATAATATAAGTATAAATAAATATTTTACTGTAAAAATGTACGGGTTTGCAGGCATTTACAAGATAAAAAATATTTAAGATTTTAGATAACTGAAAGTACGATCTTTGCTTTGTTAAAAATGGTGTGAAAATCGGATCGGGATCTTTATCGATTGGCTATTGTATATTCAGTTAGAATAGAAACAAATTTTCATTTGTGCTTAAACATAATAAGTTAGGGTCTATTTTACGCATTTAATCTATGTACAAATTTTTAATTTCATACACTTCAATTTTTATTGAGTCAAATAAGAATAATTTATGTCAAAGAGATTACAATTTTATTGCAAAATATTTAAGCACATATTACGTGTAATAAAGATATAAATAAAACTTTCAAGAGCAAAATGTTTTCAATATTTATCTTGTAAAAATATAGAGTATAAAATTCTACGTAATTTTTTAATATGATAAAAAATTTTAATAGTTATGAAACTAATTTATTATACTTCTGACAAAAAGTTTTTACTTATTGTATTTTACATGTAGCTGTTATTTTATTGCTTAAAGAAACTACATGATATATAATATTTGTATCTATAAATCATGTAATCTATATTTTTATAATTTTTCATCAATAATTATAAATTAAATTACAATTTTAGAGTTGATTTAAGTATATAAATATAAAAATTTATTATTATTTATTAAAATTTATTCAAGATAAAAGACTCCTTTATTATTTTTAACTTAGAAATTTTATTTCAGTTAATAAGAGAAAATGATACTTCGCTGTTCAGAGTTTGGTTTAGTTTACGTAATTTTTTATATTATTTACTGTTGTATGTTGATCATTGATTGAATCATTGTTAATCTGTTTTGCTATTATAGAAAATTTAATACTTCTATTACGATAATAAATTAAATTTTAATATATTTTTAGAAACTTTTAAATAATTTAATACATTCTAAACAAAACATTTACTTAAAACAATTACGAAAGTTGTTAATACTATTTTAAAACATAGATTTAATGTGCCCAATACTTAAATTAAATATTCAATACTGATTATTTGTCAAATTTTTTGCTCAATTTTATAAACAATTATATAATTATAATAAAAGTTTTAGTTTAACGAAGTTATAAATTATTTAAGATTTTTATAAAATCACTTGTTAATTTGATGACTAATAGAAAATTAATAATAATATAGATAACTTTTCAATTGAAAAAATAATAATAAGAATAATAATACAATTTCTTTAGATTGCATGAAAATTATGAATATTCAGAGAAAATCAAAAATCTCATTGTAGATTAAATTATATCTGTCTTTAATTAGTGAGATCTTTTTACAAACTTTGTGGGGGCGTTTATACATTATTTGAGTTGTACATTAATTATTAAATTGTTTTGGGACTTCTGAATGAGGCCGTCTTTCGCGCTTCGCCCACGTATTTATTACAAATAATGATGATTACGCAACGCGAGATGAATTGTGTGTGCGAGTTTGATTATTTGATGAGTTCAGCCAAGACGCGAGTATCGTATATTTTTTATACGCTGCAAATTGCTTGAAAGCGGTCGCAGAAGCCTTTATTTATAAAATTGACACATAAAATTAATTTCCATATTTTATTTTTCTGAAGAATATGAAAATTCGAAAGATAATATTAAATTTTAAGAATAAATCTATATCTTCATTTTTTAAATGTAATTGAAGTGTACTTATACTTTATAATACTGAAATAGTAATAAGTATTTTTATTAAAATAAGAATTCTTAGTGTATGATTATATTTTGACAACCAATAATATGACTTATTTCAGGTAAAAGAAGAATAAATCATCTATCGTCACGATTAATAATTACCAAGTAATTATGCTTTAAATTACAAATTTTAAATATTGTGTATTGGTAACTGATCACGAATTATAATATCACTCAAATTATGTAATTGTATATAATATAAAAAAATTTTTAACAATAACCATGCTTTATTACAGTATTTATTATTGTTGTTAAAATAGTATTTACTCGAAAGGCAAGAAATTTTTAATAGAATAAAAATAAATAGCAATTATTATTTTAATAAAACAACTTATTTCTTTATTAATATTAGTTGAATAATGAAAGAAATATTTGTATAAAATATAATTTTATTCAATTAAAATTAGAATAATATAATTTAAATATTTTTAATATTTAATATTCTATTACTTAATAATTTATTAAATACTTAATAAAATATAGTATCGTAAAAATTTTTTTAATAAAAACTCATTTATTTGTATATATATTCATTTATGTAATATACAATATAAATACTATATCTGTATTAATAATGGTATTTTTTAATATATATTATATATATTATATACATATTATACATTAATATATAATTTTTTTAAATAAGGTGCATAATATATTATGTTTAAAAAATATTTAAAGGCATTGACTTTTAAAGTTTTATTTGATTGATAATTTCAAAAATTATATTATTTGTATTTATATTTTATAATGTGAATTTCATGTAATAATATTTTTAATTTTTGTATCGTGTAAGTTATTGAAATTGCCTTTTTTATAGCTTGTTTATCATATATATAGTAGTTCTGGTATAAGTTTAATTGAAAATAAAACAATTTAAATTTAAATGAAAAGAAAACATCTGTTTTTTGCCTAAATATATTTTGTTTTTATTATTAAATATTCTATATTTAATATGATTATATTATTTACAATATATTTTTTTAATATAAATTGTAGAACATAATAATTATTCAATACATTTATATTTTAAGCAATAATCAAAATTTGAAAAAATTAGTATTTCTGATTTAAGACTTATATTTATTTTATCATAATAATGTAATAATTAAAAGTAAAGCAAAAGGTTATTTCTAACTAGAAATAACGATGATTGATTTTACTAGATCAAAATTTTTTTAACATACTAGTTACAATTTTTACGAGTTAAAATTTCATATTACAATATTAAAATTCATATATTTAGGCTATATGGAAGAACTCTTGAAACATACTATAAATTATACTTTTCATATAATATTTAAGTAGATGTAAAATTCTATCAGAATGGAGATCATGGTTCAATATTTCAATTCTATTTGCAATAATATGAGACGCATGCAAGATATTAGAATTAAAAGATATTAGAATTAGAATACTTGGATGCATTAATACCGTGTTTGATTTTAAATCCAGTGATAAACGAATAGAAGATGGCTCTGAGAAAAATAAAATTATAAATAATAAGAAAAAAAGAGATATACGTTTAGAAAGGGAACGGAAAACTCAAGGTAGCGGCGACGTCTACGGATTGCCCAAGGCACAATATAATTACCGGGTTCGTTGAACTTATCGCGTGACCGAACGACGCTTGCGCAAACTGCGTAAGACCAGTGTCAGGAAGAACGACTCGCTGACGGTGCCTACATAGATGTTGTATACCTATACACGTTAGCCCCTGTGGTTAAGGAAAACATCCGTTATAGGAAATGCTATTGGGTGTTGCAAATGATGGAGCCCTCTTTTGTTCGACTTTTCTACGTCAGTCGTTTTTTTTTAACCAATAGATGTACTTGGCTTGTAATTTGTATGAAAATTGATTTTCATAGTGATGAATATTATTGAATTGAGTCAACTAGTTATTTATTTTCAAGTGAAAAAAGTTTACAAATCAATAACATTTCTTAATAATTAATGTAATAGATTTATCTATAATATTTAAAAAAGCCTATTTTTTGTTATTATAATTGTTTAACTTTTTGTAAATTATCTATGAATTTTATACAAAGAACAATGTATTATATCGATCGGCTTTTTTTACTGAATTATTCTGTATGTGATTATAATTATAGTTTAATGTTTGATAAAAAACTTAGTTTTCAAACCTAGTTTTATATCAAATGATCATATCATAATATAATAAACTGAGTATAATATGCTATTTAAAAATATACTTTTATAAGCTATATTATAACGTCAATAAAGATCAAATTATAACTGTATCTTTTAAAAAATATAGTGAAAATTACTCTTATATTGTCGATATAATTTTATTCAATAAATAATTATAATTTTTTTTTATTATATTATGCGAGATGAAATATTTTTAATTAGTTTTATATATATTTAACAATAATTTGAAGGTTGAATTAAATTAAATTTTTTCGTTGAAAGTGTAAAAAGATAATAGAAAGTACATGTAAAGTAAAATATACAAAAGAGCCTAATTAAACATAAATAAAAATTTAAGATATTAAAAACGCGAGGAAAAACTGTAGCTGAAAATGTATGGGCTTTTCATTTAAATGTAAACACATTTACATACGCCCTTCTCAAAATTCTAAATTCCTCATTCCGAAAGGGTAATTTTCATTTCTATATCGTATTATTTTCTATACCCAGAATTTACTATTAATTTATAAATATTATAGGCATCAATATAATATAAAAAAATTTACTGTCTTTATTTAAGCATTGAATGATTTTATTTTTGTAAATTCATTTATAGAATTAAATTACTGTTTATCTATTAATTGGAAGAAAAAATAAAATTAATAATAAATAATTGTATTTAAATAATAAAATTATATCATTATTATTTAATTTTTTTGATATCAAAATATTTTTTTATTAAATGTATTCGAATAAAAATTAACATAATTTTAACAGTATTAAAATATATTATTTGCGTTTATGTATAAAAATTTTTCGCTAAGCTTAATTTACAATTATTTCTACCTAATTTTTAAATTTTTTATAAAATATTCGGTTATACAAAAATATATTTAAGCTTCATACTTCAATGAAAATCTTCATTTCTTGTAAAAAGTAGTCTGACAGGATGTCCATTGTTATATCGAGCCCTGTTTCTGTATATTCAATGTTTAAATAGTCGCTGATTTACCTCAATATACAGTTAATGTAATTTATTATTACTATGTAATTTAGTATTACTTGATGTCCTACGCTTTTTAGTCGAAATTTAGTCTAATAGTTATAATGAGTGTAATATTACGTTTCTCAAGAAAATATGTAATAAATATGCAAAACCAAGTTTCTTTTGACTTCAATCGATAAATACAGTATTTTCATTTGTTACTTATGAACTTCCTCGATAAAATTTGTAAAATTCGTCATCATTTCATAAAAAGAATGTATAATTGTTTAACAATGTAATAATTCAGTATTCTTACAAATAATTTTGTTTACCTATAATATATAAGACAGTATTAAAATGTATACGTTAAGTTTTATTGGTTTGGTTATACGTCAAGATTTGATTATCGCAAAGTGCACTTTAAAAAAATATTTCAGTTTGATATTTTTATTGATGCTTTGATAATGGTAAGAAATTATTTGTTTATGAAATATGTCTGCATAAATAACAATGATCAAAAAATTTTTCAAAATTCGTAATGTAAAATACATCGCTCATTTAAAATAATAATTTCAAATATGGATGCAAATGAATAATACAAGAAGTTTTAGAACTATCTATCTATAATCATATTTATCTTACTTAAGTGTTAACAATGATGTTAGTAGATTTTCTCTTAAAGTCTACATAGTCAATGGGCAAATCCATGTATATACGCTCACATACACGTACCCATAGGTACACGTCAGAATTGAACTTCCTGTCAATGGCCTCGGGATTGTCATCCCCTCTCTTTTTATCCGAACTCCGTGCTTTATGTTAGGTGCAATGGAACGCCGCAAGACCGTTTATTTACGCAAACATGTAAAGAGAAGGTGTGCTGACCTCAGCCTCGGCTGGTTTCGCCTCTTGTGCCCCGCTTAGTATACGGTAGTCTCGTAACGTCGATACAAAGGCGCGTTATTGAGCGCGACGGTGAGCAGCTGAGCGAGCAAGGCTAGTCTTTTACAGCACGAGCGGTGCGAGACCGATTAAATAGTTCGCGCATCGCGATTGACGTGCTATTTTATTGTCTATAAACGTTGGCTTTATGCATTTTTGAGAAAGACTTTTAATTCTGATATAATTTTATACTTCGAGCGTCGGCCGCGTTTATTAGGGTAAGGACTCGGAAAATCCATTATTTATTAGAATCACTTTTGCACTTCCGTTTGTTATATAGTTAGTCGTTGCTATACTGCGGATCTGTGAAATTATTTTTTATGTGGATATTTACAAAAATTTTGTTAATTTTTATCCTATTATCTACCATAATTTGTATAATTCGATTTCATATTTCAAAATCATAACTCTTAATATAAAAATCTAGCCATTCACTTTAATATTTCATCCATTTACTTTACATATACAAATATAGTAATTCAACTTATTTATTGATTATATTTCGAATATAAACTGTTTAAAGCTTCAAAATTTTATTAAATTGCTAAGTACAGTCAATAATTGGATATTATTTTTAATAAATAATATAATAAAGAAAATAATTATTAAACTAAATATTAAATAATTGTTATGTATTTTATCTTAATAAATTCAAATAAAATTCAAAATAATAATCCAAAAATTTTTTCATGAATGATAAAAATGTAAAAAAAAAATTAGTTGCAAAATTTTTTTGTGAAAAAATATTTTTTTTCCAAATAAGACTAATAGTACTTTATATCTATATTAAGAAAATAAACTAAATTCTAATATTCAGAAGAAATTAAAATACGCTATAATTTGTTGTAATTAATATTATTAAATAAATTGATATTAATTTAGCATCCATTTTTATTTTTATTTTATTAGATTGCTTTTTTCCAATTTTTGTTGCATATTTAAATATTTTTAATATTTTAATATTTTTATTCTACAATAGATTTCGTTTAATTATTCGTTATATTTTAGATACATTTCTAATTGAAAAAAATATAATATTTAATGTCATGACACTCTCGATGTCAAAAAAACATTAGTACTTCTTATATTTACTATTGATTAAAGCTAGAAGTTTATCTAATTATAAAAATTAATATTTATAAGCTAAATTAAAAAATTTTTTTATAGAATAATAGTTTTATCAATATAAATTTTTATAAGAATGATATTAGCAAAATAGCATATAATTGTTTTTAATTTATAGTTTTTATTTTAAAAAATATTTTGATTATTGAATTATTTTTGAATAATAAAGAATTATTTAATAATGATCGACATGCTATTAGAATAGAATATATTTTTAGTTCTTTATCTTTAATTTTCAATTTTAAAAACATACTTTAACAAAATAAAAATTTATGAATATGTAATGTATCTTTATATATGAAATAAATCCTTTTATATAAATATAATTTAAGTTTGTAGCAATATGTAAAAAAAATATATATTTAAAAGATAAAGTATAAGCAAATCATTAATACATTATAAGTAAATTAAGAAATAAGGAAAATAAATAATTTAATTATAAATGAGGTTAAAAAATACAATGTAAGTTTATTTTTAATATAAAATAAAAATTTCATTGGATTAATATTGAATCTGGATTAATATTAATGTTAAGTCTCATTATTGCTAATTCGATTGACATGTTCATTAAAATTTTCAATCAGTTCAATTAAATACCTTTATTCATTAAAAATAAAATATAAAACAAATTTTATTTTTATAATTTCTTGCTACAATGAGCATACAAAAAAAATTAATATAAACCGTATAATATCTATATTTTATTGATTGATATTTATAAAAAAATATTGATACTTGTTTACAAAACTTTTTTTAAATCTATATTCTTTGATAAAAAAATCAATTTATAATAAATAACATAATTTATTATTAAAACAAATAAAAAAATATTTTAAAGTGAATATATTTTATAATGTTTAATTGATTTTATTTATAATATTTCTCTAATTTTATTGTAAAAAAAAAGACTTTCTTAATTATAAACAGAATTTTAATCCATTTTAATTCTTCTTAAAAAGTGGTACAAAACCAAAAATAATTATATTTTTAATTTTTATAAAAGTAGAAAAGTAATATTTAATAAATTTCAAACTAACTCTTAAGTAATAAAAATAAATTATAAATTTTTATAATTTTTAAAAATGATTTCTTAAAATTATGTACGTCTAATATCAGATGATTATACAAATTTATTGTTTTTCATTTTTTAAATTGTAATAAATACAATTTATAATAAAATTAATTTTCTGTAATTTTCAAAGTACATTATATTTTCTTTATATATTTAATTTCATTTTGTAAATAATCAATTCAATAAAATAATTTAATTAAAATTTTCATTTTTATTAAAAAAATTTTTCTTATTTAATAAAAATACTTGAGTATGTAAAATACTCCCAGAAAATTGTTTAATATGAAATCTACTCCATATCTTGGAATGTTAAGAGAATTAATCTTAGGAAAATTTTCATGAAAAAAATTTGTTTTTTTAATAAGCATCTGTAACACAAAGTCTGCATTACGAATGATTAAATATCATCACATGGTTATCAATTCGCTATATCACGAATACACATTCGATCTAGGGTGTAAGTCATCTAGTAAAGAAGAAAGAAGATTGTTGAATTTATTCTCCGTAATGAATTCATAGTTAAAAGATTTATTAACTCAATTGATTTATTGATTGGTTTAATTACAGAATTCAAAGATTTTAAAAATTTTTTTAACATTTTACTTAGTTTTTCCGAAAATACTTAAATTGTATTATAACAAGAGCTGATTAATTATTTAATTTTTTCATATTAAGGATTTTTAGTAGACGAGCAATTCAAGATGATATTATGGTATTCTTTTTGTTTTATCATTTAAATAAAATATAGATATGAATTTGATATAATTTTTAACATTGACATTAAAGTGGAATTTATCAAAATTTATTAATTTAATAATTTTTTAAATTACAATATTAATTTATAAGAAATTAGAAGTAAAAATAAGATATTATTTGATGTTCTGTATTATTAAAAAAGTGTTTTACATTAATTTTAATTTTAATTTTTCTTTATATGTACTTGATAGCTTATAATTTTATTTTACATTTAAGATATATTTTAGTTTTTTATACACAGGATTTTTTCTTCATTAACTTGTTAATAAATACATGTTTAATTTATATTTTTACTTTAATCATTTCAATATGAATTTTTATTTATATCTAAAATAATAATTTTAAAATTTGAACTTTTCAGACTAATTATACTTATATTTATTTAAATGAGATATTGAATTGAGTATTAAACTATGACTGATTCGAATAAAAACTTTTTCTTTTAAAAAATGAATAATTTTATGTATATTTTTTGTATTTTATTATAATTCACTCGATTACATGATACTGGATTTTTATTTTGATTTTTAAATTGCTATAATAAGTTTTCATTTTTTAATTGAAATATAATGTAAGTTTAAATATATTTTGATATTTATATTTAGGGCGAATGAAACGTAAATTAATTACATAATATAATTTTAATAATATTATATTTAAATATACTTTTTTTAACTTGATTTTAATAAGAAATTTTATTATATACGTTATTATATGCTTTATTATATAAATTATTTTTATGTACAGTAATTTTGGCTTAAGTTAGGTAATTTCATAGTTATACTTTTATCATTGTATTTAGTACATTTGGAAGTTTGATTTATAGTTTTGAATTATCATTTTTTATTATATTGTGATTATAATAGTATACGTGATATGTCTATTTTCAATTTAAAAACTTTTAATAAATGATTATCTCTTAGAAATATAGAAAGAGAAAATTAAATCTTAAATTATACCCTATAATTTACCCTATTAATTTTATATTGCTTACGCTCCATTTATCAACACTTTTGCGGTTTTCATCGCTTTTACGTGGAAAGATGGATTGGACTTCGTCTCACAAATCAAGAAACTGGATTATATTCGGTATTAATTTATTTTTATAATCATATTATGGGTAAGTTCAGAGTTTTAATATGATTGCTATCTATTTAAATCTGTGTGTTTTTGTTGGTCATAAAAAATAAATTATAAAATATTAAATTTACAAAATGATTTTGGAAGTATTTTCATTTTTAATTGATATATTTTACTTCATAAATAACATTTAAATTGGTAATTCGTTTCTTTTATAAATTAGTAAGTAATAATAAAAAATAATAGTGTCATTTACAATAACTAACTTGCTATATAAATTCGATGTTACTTTTTATTTATTATAAAACAATCATGTAGTTTGATTAATTTCTTATTATTTTGTAATTAGATACTCTCTAGTAATGTATCTATAAATTAGTATTTCTTTTTGATAATTTTATATAAATTTTTAAATTTGTGAATATGTAAAATTACTGTAAGAATCTAAAATTCATTATTTCTGTAAAATTGTAATTCTGTGTTATAATTTTTTTATATAATAATTACGATTCTTTTTTTAATAAGAAAATTGTAAAAACTTAAATCTTAAATAATTAATAAAGCATTTAGTAATAAATTAAAATTCTATTTAAAATCGAGATAAAGTAATAAAAATATTATTTTAATTTACAATTGAAGCTTATATATTTTCATATTACATAAAAAATTTTAATCTAATGTATATATTACACATTATAGATCTTCAAATACAACAGTTTAGTCATTTCTGTTTCTAAAAATAATGAAATTATATTTACAGATATAAAGAGTATAAAAAGTTTAAAACTCTTGTCAATTACGATATTATTTAATTTCAAAGTACTAAATTAAAACTATATAACATATTATGTATTTATTATTTATTTTTACATTTAAAATTTTTTTAAAATAAATATGAAAAGCAATTTTCTTTATTAATATTTTAAATTAGGTAAATTTTTTAAAACTTTATTAAAAAATTAACGTTTTGACAATTTGGTTCAATAAGAAGGTGAATTTATTATACGATAAAAAATTAACAATTGACATCATCTTAATAAATAATTGAATCAAAGTCATTGTTAGTGAAAAAATATGTTTTAATAAATTTATTGTTGCTTTTGTTTATTGTTGTTTTTATTTTTTATTTACTATTTTATAAAATATTTAAAATATTAAATTATTAAATTATTAAATCATTAAATTAAAATATTATTTTTAAAAATACAAAATAAGTATTATTTAACAAATATATTTAATCATAAAATATATTTTTTTTATAAAATTTATTAGATTTTAAAAAAAGATTTTACATGCTTATCAATTATTGTTTGAAAATGATTATATGAAAATTAAAACCAGGATCATAAAAATTATTATTTGCAATAAGTTTACCTTCATACCTTATTTCCTTTTAACATATAGTTTATGGATAATATTGAGAAAATTAATAACAAATAAAGTGAACTTATTTATTTATAATCCAGTTATTAAATAATATTCGAGTTAATTTTATGAAGTTTATATTAACTTATTTTTAGGATATAAACACAGTATTTTATTTAGAAATGTTACAGTATTTAAAATAGTTTTTTGATAAATCTAATCAAATTTTTTTTCAATTTTTAAGCAATGATAAGTAAATTATATATACATACATATATATATATATATATATAACATTATAAAAATAGTTGCAAAACAACTAAGGCAATTATAAAATAGTAATAGTATAAGTAAATATTAAGTATTTTATCTTGAAAATTAGAAAACATATTTTGTATATAATTAAATAAAATGAGTGTTAATTTTTTTGTATAATTGTTAGTAAACAATGTGAACAACATTTTTTCAGGTCATACAAAACATTACAAGGTTACTTAAAAGCTTGTTTCTTTCTTAAATGTCCTTTGGGCAATTAGGATACTTTTACAACTAATTATGAAAACGAATACAGATATTTAAAGAGCAGTGCAAGAGAATGTATTAATTTTTTTTGTGCTTGAATATATGTATTATGAGAATAGTAAATAATGCAATTTTCATCGTTAATTCTCGTTTCATATTTCTAGAGAGTAAAAAAAGAAATAGCGTATGTATCATTTGATTTTGTTTTTAATTACATCGAAATGAGAATGTATGTTGTTAGTTGAAAAATTAGGGAGTGAAATCTTGGAGAAAACGAATAGGTACGTTCGGGAACGGAGGTACTTTGTACGAAGAAAGCTAGTGCCACGTAAGTTGAATGGTTGTTTTCACGTTCATTCTTATTCTTTGCTTCCTCGTTGAGTTTCATTTGTACTATTTCGAAATGCTAGTTTTCCTGTCTAATTAGCACATCTACTCGTGCGATTTAAGTTACCGTATGATGTCGAGATACAGCTCTTGTTGTTGACTTTCCTTCGAATAACATTAGCAAGAAAAATCGTCTAATAGCGAAAACGTGCCTCAACCGCTGCTCGTTTATCTGATGAGTTTTGATTAGGATTTATAAATGTAAGAATGAGAAAAGTGATTTTTTAATAGAATTCATCGCAACGCTGCAACCGTTTATATGTATAATTTTTCTTATTTTCTCTTATATTCAATTACATTATCTTATGGCTATATATCTTTTTATTAAAAATGACTTCAGCATTTATTTTAATTCTAATCATAAAATAACCTGGCACCATATTTAGCAGACGCTTATAGAATAATATTACTTGTAGATTGTATTATTAGTTCCATTGTAAACGTGAATAATTCACGTGATATATCATTATTATGAAAAACCCCATGTTTTATTAAAATTATATTAAAAGAGTTGTTTAAAAATAATTTATTAACATGAAACTTGTCGAAATTATGGAATTTATATATTTTTGTAAATACTTTGAAAATAAGTAATAATTTGCATGTGATTTTTTTATTTTTTGTTTTAAATATTTTTATAAAGTACTTAATTAAAATCTTAAAAAATATATATTTGCTTTATTATAACGATAATATTATAATCAATTCTGTTAAATTTTTTTTTTATTTAATTAAATATATATTAAGAAAAGTTTTAAGTATTTAAGTAAATAGAATCTTTACATAATATTTTAATAAAAATTAATCTCTTTCCATTTTTAGGTAAGATTACAATTAACAAATATTTTGTATCATTTAAACATTGGCGAATATTATTGTTAAATTTTTATTTAAATACCTTTTCAATTGATTTTATAATACTTTATAAAAATATTGAATTAATAATTTATACTCATCACAATTGTATTACATAATTAGATAATTATTGTATATATAATTTTGTACTTGTATTCGATTATTTATAAATCGATAAATAACAGTAGAGAAATAATTAATAATAAAAAAGCGTATAATAAAAAAACTTTGATGCTATAAATGGGAGTATCAACTTAAATTTCGCATTACAAGCAAAGAGCAAAACAATTTTAAGGTTAAAATAATAAGTATAAAAAAAGCTGTCAACTAATGTAAATTATGTAGTTAATATCACATTTTTTTAACTTTATATTTTTAAATATCATTTTGGTTTATATGAAAAACTCAAGGAGTACAATAAACACTTTTATCGAAAGAAAACTTGTAAGGTATAAGGTTGTTTCTTTTTGTGCTGATTTGTTCTGAAATTTCTTAAATTATTTTTGAGATTTGTAACTTACAATTGCTTTGTATTATTGTATTATTGTACTTATATTTATTTATGATTTTACAGAATTTACATCTTTTTATTATTTTATTCTTGAAAGAAATTTCTAATGTTATTATTTCTAATATTATAATTAATTTAAGTAGGTTTAGAGAGTACAAAAAATATTCTTAATAATAAAAATTAAACAAAATATAATTTAAAAATAAGGTTATGATTTATAAGTTAAATGATTTATATCAAATTTTTCCGAATGTGTTTTACGTTTTTATTTATATTATAAAAATATTTAATATTAAATAATAATATAATTTAATTAATAATATTGATTGTTAATCAATATATTATTTTAAATCCATTAGATTAATTAATAATAATAATATTCAATGATTTTAGTGAAAAAGAATGAATAAAACAGAAATTAATCATTTATCTTTCATAAATGTTTAGGTCTTTAAAACGAGAAAAATATTGGTTAAATATAACCGTGTCAAATATTTAAATTTTGTATGAACAATAGTTTTGTAAAAGTATTTTGAACATATAGTTCATTAAAAATTTTATAAAAAAAACGTTTTTTATTAAAGTTAGTATAAATATAGACATTTTCTTTTCATTAAGTTCAACTAAATATATAAAGAATGATAAAATCTATTCATTTGTTAGATGGTTCGAAATATAAACATGCAAAATTTTATTTCTAAATCCAATGATTAAGTAACCAAGCGTTTAACGATCTCTTCTTTTTCTACACCACGTTCTATCGATGCGTTTCACCATCATTCTGATTGTGCAATTATTTTTCTCGCTGGCCTAAATCCTCGGACCTGTATTAATATCTACTATCTACTTTTGCTGATCTTCATACTTTTCTTTAATTCTCTGCATTATAGAGATTAAGCTCATTGATCTGTATTGGAAATTGTTCTTAAGTGTTTTTAAGTGTTTCGAAGAATTGTTCAATAGTTTAATAATTATAGTTATCTCTAACAGAGGCTTACAAGTTTCGATTTTACTTTCTTAAGGAGCATAGTTTCTATTTTTTTATCACGTATCTTAAGGCTGATATTTACACATATACTTTAAAACAGTTTTAATAATAACTTCTAGAAGTCGTGAGTAAGGAATATTAATAAAATTACTTAAATTAATAAAATTGTTCACAAGCGTAGCCAATTGTAAAGGTTACTCGTAAACATGATGAGGTTACTGTTATTACTTATTCATTTTATTTTTATACTATTCAAATGTTATAAACCCATTAAAATGTTTCATAAAAATTAGATAAACTATTAAAAGTTATATGTCACATAAAAGACAATTATTTTATCTGAGTTACTTTTTATGAAAAGAAATATTAGTTGGAATGTAAAATCTTTATATGAACCGATTCATTCATTAATTTATACTTTTATTTATAATTTATTTCTTTAAGTATTTAATATATTATTTTTAATATATTATTTAATATATTGTATTTTTAAATATCGAAATAATAAAAATAAATGATTTTTTCCAGAAAATTGTTAAGAAATAAAATTTGAGTTGTCTGTAGTTATCGTAATCACGAAATATTTTGCTAAATATATTTTGAATATATTTATTTATGATTTTTTTCTACTTTTTTCTTCTATAAATTATATTTTCGAAATTTAATTTTATAAAACAAAATTTTGTATTATTTAAACCATTTTTTATATGGATTAAATTATGAAAAATTGTAGTAATGAATATATTATTATTAATAAAAAATTAAAATAACGCTTAAAATTTCCGAATATCTATTTTGATAACTGTAAAACTATAAAAAATTTATAGTTTAAAGAACTTGTAAAGAAAGAACAATTTATGCACGAATTATAAAAGCCCAAGTATATATATAAAATATATATAAATATATATAAATATATATAAAATTAATCGTGCTTTTAATAAGATAATGAGAATGAGTAACATATTCATGATTATTTAAATTATTTTGAATTAATTATTTAAATTATTATTTTATTTAACTAATAAATAATTAAAATAAGATAAGTATATGCGTTATTAACTTATTTAATGATATATGAACACATTAAATCATTAATTATATTGATAAATAAATTATTCGACAATTAAACTTAATTGGGATAAAAATAATTTCTTATTCGTTTAGGATAATATTGAAATAAATATAAAAGATAATTAATAATAAGAAAATATGTAATAATAAGAATAAAATAGAAAATAGATTTTAATATTTAATTAAAAATGTATCATTAAAAGTAAATATTTTTGCAATTATGAACATGTTGACATTATAACAAATATAGTTTTGTTGTTAATATTTATTGTTTTTGATGTTTAATTATTTAATTTTATTTAGTTTCGTTAAACTTTTTTAAAGCAAGCAAAAATTGTATCTACCATTAATATAATACTTGGTAACGTGACTATTAAAAGAATTAGTTTACTTTGATAATTTGATAATATTTCTTTTTCAATTACCGATTTAGTAGTATATTTTTATAATATTAAAGTTTTAAATATTTAAAAGTTTTAATATTTATTATAAATAATTTGTTGTCGTTATTGAATATTTTTTAAGTTGTGTACTTAATAAGAAAGTTTTAAATAGTCATCCATCTTATTGTAATTATAATATAAGAATTAAACTATATAAAATTATCAGAATAACTTTGAGAAATTTTGTTCTGTTAATTACATATTTGATAAAATAGAACATAATTCTTCAAAAAGCACGTTATAACTTTCTCATTTTCTCATTAAAACAAGCCTTTCAACTTATCAAAATACCAGCTCTTTCAAAAAAGTAAAGTGCTATGTTTTTCTATTCACTTCCTGTATAATATTGTTAACTGAAATTTTATCCATACAGTTACACTTTTTCTTGGTTTAATTTTTTAATTTAAATATATTTACGCAAATTTATCGATTACATAAGAAATAATGAATATTTAGTTGATACGAAATATATGGGATGGTTGCTATGTTTTGAATCCTTACTATTTTATATTGATGCTATTATTTATTTAGATACGAATGTATTATTTTTATTATTCTCTTATCTGTGACAATATAGATAATAATAATTTAATTCTGTAGTAACTAATCAAAATTCTTTTAATTGCAAACCGAAGACTCTTACAGTATTAAATTATATATGTGTATATATTCTATTCAAAGGTAAACCTATAAATGATGCTACCTACCAATATATTTAATTGTTTAGTAGAAATTTTTATAATATCGATATTCAAATTATTGTAGATGTTTATTTATTCAGATATTTAAATCAATAAAATAGTTTGTTTTTATTTTCAAACATTTTACCTAGAAAATTCATTTGATAATTTATAAAATTTCCATATCTAATCAGACAGGATTAGAGATATTTGTATAATTAATATAATATTTTCAATGTATGACAAATTACTTTTAATAAATTTTCTTGAACTATTAGATTTAGATTTTTTCAGACTATGATATAATATATATATTAAGATATATTGTAAAGATTTATTTATAAAATTTTCAAATTTCTCCAGTTAATTTTAATTTTATTTAATTTTTTAATTTAATTTAATTTTTATCTAAGCTTTAAAGAAAAGTAAAAATTTAAAAGTAATAAGCCAATTCTAAAGTGTTCTAATATATAATTTAAGATTTGCTAGATTCGAAAAATCACATTTTATATAAAATATCAAATTAATAATACAATACGAGTTAATGTCATATTTTTTAAAGATATTTTTATTTACGAAATGTAACTATATTCATGTATGAAATTTTTTAAGTTCTTCACTTTAAATATATGAAATAAATTGAATATTACATATAGTTTTATATTTTATTAAAAAAATGAATTATTTTTATAAGAAATCTTAAAACTATTTGTATGTCTGTTATTATTAGTCTCCAAGTATAGAAAATATATCACAGTAAAAATGCTTTATTATAAAAGAATAATTTTCTTAAAACTCTTTCTCTTGCTTATCTTTTAAGAACCATGTTTGTCATATGAGAAATGTTACAATTTTATTTGTAAAAATAAATATATTCTAGCTCTCAATCAATGAAAATCATTTCTGTACCATGCATATACTTTAAATAATTTAACTTTATTTTCTTTCTCTTGTTCATTTGGTTTTGAATTATATAATTTCGCACATATTAGTTCACTTTTCATTTTCTACATTAATTATAGAGAAAATAGAAATACGTATCATTGAAGTCAATTCAACAACCATCTTGCGCACCTTAAGCAAATATTAGTAAATTGCTGTTATTATATGTATTATTAGGCTTAGTAGATATATTTTCAAAATGATCGAATTATTTTTAATATATGATGGCCTTAATTTAACTGATCTCTTTTTAAATAATTATTTTTAAGTTTTAAAGTACACGTGTACGTTTATTATGTATTTCTATAAAAAGAAGGGATCAATTCGTAGAAAATTATTTTTTTATATTTAGATTTAATTTTTTTAATCATTAAACTTCGTCTTTTAATACCTATAAAAGAATTAATATTTTTCCGAGGATATTTTTAAATATTTCACTAATAATTTATGTGAATTTTTATTCCTTTATCTCGAAGTTATAGTCATTAAACCATTTTATTTTTGCAGTTGCGTAAAAATGTAGTTATTTGAAATTTCAATATTTGAAGCAAATAAAAAGATAATGATTCGATCTATGAAGATTAAATGAAAAGCCAGGTATTTATGTGTGTGTATAACATGGACTTTGCATAAAGTAGATAGAAATATTAATTTTATGTTAAAAATAAGATAGCAGTATTTTAGTTTGTGAATTAAATTAAAAAAGGTAAATTAAATAAATAAAACTAATAGGTTTTTTATTTTTTATTAGAATAAAATCTATACCTTTAAAACTGAAACTTCATTTGGATTACGCGAAAGTACTTAGACCTTGAGGGAATTTTAAAGGGAAATCCCAAGGTTTCATATCTTAATGCATTCAACTACTTGGTGTCTCACTATTGGTCTTTTATTACGCTTTATATTGCTATTTTTACGTTCAGTCCTCTCGTAAGTAGGAAATCGAGGATCATTAATCTAAGTACTCATGAGAACAGGAAAGAAAACTCCAACGGTCGAGTATTGCAGTCTGTAATTCCCATTACCGAGTAGCCAACAATAAAGGAGTCATACCACATAAACCGAGTTGAAAGAGGAGTGACGTCGAACTCCAGGAAAGGTCACGATTGCGTAAAGAACATAGGTATGCACCAATATAAAAGAAATCGCGAGAAAAAGATCTGGGCGTGGAACACTGATGTATTTAGCGTATAAATACACTCATAATTATACGAGAGCGGCTTAAAGAAGTTTGAGCTAGAGCTGACGTCTTTTCTTCTGGTTTTTTCACATATATGCATTGCTGGTAAAATTCTAAGAAAAAATTCAAATTGTTGTTACGCGCTCTTTTTGTGTTAACTCTTTATCAAGGAAGATAACTGTTGTGTGCCGTATTGCAAGTTTTTTCTATATCTTTGATAACAGTTACTTATATAAAATTGCTTTTCTAATGAGTTATTATGTTCTACAATCGTATTAAGCCTGCTTGAATTATTAGTCATTGTTATGATAAAAACTGGAAAGTAGACTTTTTGGAAGTATTAATAGTGATAGACTTGATTGAATGAGGTTTGTATGCTTTTTTTTTGCTTTTTTTAGCTATTCTGAGGGTCTGAAATGTAATTACCTTGTTAGTATTATACTTTCACTTCATTTCTGTTTACATTTTCTTTTCTTCTTTATTTGTTTTAAATTATGTTATTATAGTCGCTTTATTGACGAATAAACTAATGTTAACTTTCTGTTAAACTATGTATTATATATATTACATAGCATCAATTTATAATTTAAATGACACTAGTTTGTTTCTCGATAAGTATGTAGACTTAATACATTTATGCAATGTTAGTGGTCACTATCTTATTTATATATTTTTTTATTTTGCTTAATTTATAAAAATATAAAATATTATTATAATATGCATTTGTAAAATATCATTTTGTTGTATTTTCTATTCGGTATTAAAGACCATTTTTATGTTAAAAAAATTTAGTAATGAAAATTTAAAAAAAATATTTTTAAATTAAGTATTTTTAACTTTAATTTTTTTAAAATTTTTTTATGATAACATTCATATCCATCATTAGTTGATTGATTTTGATAATTATTCTACGATATTTGTATATTTACATTGATTCAGCGTTAGTTATATTTAACATAGAGCTTAAACAAGATACATAAGTTAAATCATCAAATGTATAATTAATATTTTAGAAAAATTAATTATTATAAATCCTAGGTAAATAAAAGAAGTTTTTATTTGAGGTTATTAGTAAAATATTTCAGGTTATTTTTAGAAATTTCTACATAATTAAAATAGTTTTAGGCTCGAAGAATTGACTTAACATTATATTATGTAAATTATTTTAGAGTTGAGTTAATTTTATTTTTATATATTTATTTTCGTAACATATCATTTATTATTTCACGAATAAAATTTTAAAAACATCTATAAAAATATTTCATCACATTATTCCATTTAATATATATATTTCTTTATTACAATAAATACTTTTAAGTATAATTAAAATAGATATCTATTAAAAATTAATAGTAAGTAATTATTTATGAATTAAAATTCATAAAAAATTATTTAAAAATAAATATATACTGCAATTAATAAAAATATAAATGCTTTATTCTATTTTCAATTGCAAAACTATATATAATAATGTAAGTAATTTTTTATTTATAAGAAAATGTTTTTATAGGATATTATGAGTAAAATTTATTGGTTCAATGTAACTATTTATTTCTATGTAAAACAAATTATTTTCAGATATATTCTTATAAATCATTATTTTTGTATATTTATAATAAAGTCAATGATTTATTTTTTATCTTAATATATCATACTAAAATATATTATAATTATAATTGATTTTTCACGTATTTTTTATTTAAAAATAAATAAAAAATAAGAAGAATTTGGAATAATTCGAAATCATTAAATGAAGAAAATACCTAGGTATTACAAAAATATTTTTAAAACTTATTGAAATTCTAAATAATAATTTTAAATATGTAGCTTTAATGAATTGAGTAAGCTATGTATTTAAAAAACTAGAAATAATATATTAAGTAATTAATTATCATTTATGATAGATTTAAGTTTGTTAAGAAAATTGCAATAAAAAATAAAAATATAAAATAATAAATTATTATGGAAATGTTTTAATATCAAATTTTAGTTTCTAAATAATGATATTACAGTATTTGCTAAATGATGCACTTGAAGAATTGAAAAAAATTAATTATTAACTATATTTATCATATAGATAAAGCTTTTGTTAATGTAAATAATAAATTTATGGTTTCAGGTGCAACAATTTTTTGATATGTTATTCTTGATGTAGCAGTGCAATATATATAAGAATTTTTTCATAAGCATAATTAAAATAACAGTTCAAAGAAGCACAACTATGGTTTTTACTTAAGTTATTTTTCAATTTCTGCATAAATCTAATATTTTCAATAGAAAATTATAAGTTGTTCATATTGTAGTAAAATATTTTTGTAACTTAATTTAAATATGATCGATTCTTACAGATCATAAAAAACTCATGAGAATTTTTTATCAAAATCTTGAAAGTGTCTACCCTACTAATTTTAATCTGTATGTATTTTATAATAAATTTAGGACTGTTTTTATGTATGAGAAGAAATCTAAAACGTAATTACCAATTTTCTTTCATTTATTGAAATTATATATGATAATTACTATATAATCATTTTTTAAAAATTTTCATTTAGTTTCTATTATATTAAATATTGATTGATTTGTATTGTCTATTACATACATCCAAAACTGAAATAATATTGTCAGAAATTTTTCATAGAGAAGATTATTTGATTCGGCATTTTAAAAAATTATGATAATTATTATTAATCATTATATTTCTAATAATAAATCCATTAGATATTTATACTGTTTTATAAATAATAGAAAATAAAAATAATAACTATTCATATATTTTTAAAATATTTTCTATAGAAAATACAATTCCTTATTTTTTAAAAATATTGAAAAAATATATGAAGCTTTTAATACTATAATATTTTAATAAAATTGTATGTGTAATATCATTATAAAAATATTTATTAATTAATAGAGTTACGCAGTCTGTAATATATAGTAAATAATAAAAATAATTATCTGTAATCTAAGATGAGAAAAATGATTACAAATGATGGAAAATAAATTAGAATTAAAGAATAAATACAAATAAATTTTATACATAATCATTCCTAAAAAAATTTGCTTAGTATTTGTAATAATATAAATTTATTATTAAAAAATAACGATATGTTTTAAATAATAAAGAAATAATAGTATATACAATTTAAAATAATGATAAATTTTTCAAAATATTTTATTATTAAAATATTATTATTAAAAATTTTTAATAATAATTATACGGTGGTAATATAATGCGTTAATAATAACTATATACATATAACAATGCTAAGAGAAAGAGAATAAATGGATTTCTATACAATGTTAATCATTTAGAAAGATTATATAACGCAAATTTTATAATGGGTGCATTTGCTGTTTTGTTCTCTAAAAAAAAATTAGTGACAATTTTTTCATTTTTTTATTCTTTAAAACCGGTAATTTAAAAAAAAATTACAATGTCATATAAAAAATTTTCTACTCACTTTGCTCAATTTTAAAATTAATAATATATTTTATAATTCTTTTAGCTTTTGTTGTATTAAATAAAATAAAGTTGAATAGAAGAAAATATTGCTTGTATTGGTACTAAAATTACTAGTAAAAAAAAATGTTAATAAAATTTAATTAGATAAATGCTTTAAAATTGATGAATGTATGTATCGAATATTGTTTTGGACTATAAATAAGCTATGCATAGACATACGAGGTTTGCTTCAAGAAATACTATTTATAAAATTTGAAGAAATAGAAATAATATAATATTTTCAGATATTATTAAGAAATATGTTCCTGGACTTTAAATATTCAATGACTTATTATAAATAATTATTCATTATTTTTAAATGAGATAATTATGTACATCATAATACCATCGAATAAGAGCAATTAATATTTTTGATATAAAAAACATTTTAAATGCATTTAACAATGTTTTAAATGTCTATTGGAGTTGTTTTTCCTTTAATGAAAGATATATTACAATTTGTGCTAAGATTTATTTTTTTTATATTAATTATTTAAAAATGTAGTATTTTTATGAATTAATTTAAAGTATAAAAAATTTTCTTTTAAAAATAATTTTTTTTTATACAAAAAAATTTGTATTAAATTAAATGTTTTAAATCGAATAATAATAGTTTTACTTATACAATATAAAAAATTTTATTTGATAATATAATTGTAATAAATAAAAAATAGGATTATAATAAAAATAAATTTTTTTCTATAATACATAAGAATGTAAAAAAATAATTAAAAAGAAAGTCTGGATATTATAATAGAAAATAAAGATTTATAATAAGTAAAAACGATTGAAAATTGTAAGATAGTATAAGGAGTTCAACATACACAGAATCGGATTGATATTAAAAGAAAGAAAGAGAGAAAGAGAGAGGCAACATCAAATCATTACGATCATCGGTTGATGCCCGATAGTTATTTGGTTACTCGGTGATACATCACCACAACTTTGATCTGTATATTTATAATACCTTTTCATTATTTTTATTACTTTTTGCATTTATTTTCAAACCTCATTTAATTCATTATAATTCTATATAATATCTATTCAATATAATTCTACTCTTCTTTTTAACAAAATTGTGAATTCCGTGAATCGGAAGATACTTGTAATTTCGATATAATTTAGTTTGTAAAGGCTTTATTTAAATTCAAATGCTATTACGATGCTTTTTTCAGTTTTAATGTCAATTAAATATTTATTTATTTAAAATTATATCTGAATTAACAGTTATTCAAAAAGGTTCGTTCGATAATAACGATAATTTTTTGTTAATTTTTATTTTAAAACAACTGTACATCAGTGAAATATTAAATAAATTAAGGTCTATAAAAATTTATTTTTAAGGAGAAATCAACAATTAGTTTAGATAACTTGAATAATGATTTGCTATATTGGTTGAATATATTAAAAAATTTAAATTAATATGTATTTTAATTATTTAAAATTCTTTATACCGAAAATCTTTCGTGTATTTATATTTCCAAATCTTTTCAATAAATATGCTGTTAATGTTATGTATCAAATTGATCATTGATTATTTAGTAATTTGCAGTTATAAATAGGTTAAGTTATATGTTAGTTTTTATAAGAAATTAATAAACATATAAAATGTGCACTTATAATATAATATATTGAAAGTAATTTATCACGCAGAATATGAAATTTGAACATAAAATTACTTTATATTTATATATAAATATGTTTATAGATATTCAGTATAATTTTAATTAAATTATTATATTTTAATACAATATTAGATAATTTTGTTTTAGTTAATATTTTATTTTATACAAATTATATAAAATCTGATTAGAATTTTTAATTTGGAAGAATTATAATTTAACTGTATAAAATATTTTATTAATTAAATAAATAAAATAGATAACAATAAAAATAGATCACAATATAGTTATTATATTAAATATAAATTAAAGAAGTATATCATAGATTATATTTGTTGCAAGCTGTATGAGAATTTATATATATATTGGACTAATAATATTTCATAAAACCTTAAAGTTTTTCTGTATAATATTTTCAAAGAAAAAAAAGCACGTGGTGTGAAATCTAATGAACGTTTTACTTTCGCTATATGAATTGGATGAATGTGCTATGCGACAGGAAACACTAGTCTAATGATAAAAATTAATTATATATGTAGTTTTTCCATTTAAACACCATTTGCTGCGTGTATTGTATAAGTACATAATCTCCTCTTCTTTTTTTTTTATCTGTTGTATTCTCTATTCTTTCATTACGGTCCTACTTCTTTCATAATGACTTTCAATTCCAAATCCGTGTCAAATTTATTTCTTTGTATTTGAATATTATACAAGATTCATTTTTAAAAGTCTTGAGTATAAAAAATATTTTATATTTGTTATAATTAAATAAAGAGAGTTTATTAATTAATTAATTTAATTTATATATATTTGTTGATATTGCTAAATTCTGAAATGCGATTAACATTAAATAAATTGTACAAGTTAAAAATATTTTCTTTTTAATTATATTTTTTCTAGATTTTAATTATTACTAATCTATACATTATATTTAAAACTAAAAGATTTTTTAGCGACAATGCAGGAGTTTATTTCGTTTACGTATCATCCTCCACTTATTTGTCTTTTTTTAATTTTTTTTTTGCTCAGTGGTGATGATATTGAATTGGTTAAGCTATCTCATTTTAATTACTAATTTAATAGTTTTTTAAAAAATTATTAATAGTATCTGCACACATGTAAATTCAGTTAATTGATTTATCACTGTGATTTATGACCACACGAGGTATCAAATATTTCTCATGGAGTCTTTTCTTAAAAATATAGATAAATATTCTGTATATTTATTTCTTTTTTTTTTTCATTCACAGGAATGTAAAACTTTATAGTAGTTTTTTGTATTTTAAAACACCTTTAAAAGGCATTATTATATTATTGTTAGTCAACGTTACATTTTTCTATATTAAGACATTTTTATTACTTTTTTAATTATTCTTTCATAAGTTTTAATATTTTTTTTCTAAGCTAAAAGAATTTAAAAACTATTAATTCATAACTACTTTATTCTTTCGAAATATAATACTATAGTTAATTGAAACAGCAAAGTATTGTTGTTTTAATGAAATTAAAAATTCGTATTAAAAGTAATGACTGCTACTAACCCGCAAATAAACTGTTTTCTGACAAAACTGAAATTGATGCTCCCTTAGGTATAAAAAATTATTTGAATTAGCATAGAAAAATAACTTCTTCCTATTAGAATTAAATTAATTTTAAAATGTTTCATTTATAAAGAATTAGGCATTTAAATATATTTGCTTATTTTTATTTAGTAACTGAATTATCGTCATTTTTAAAAAGATTATTTATTTAAAAAATTGGAAATAATTAATAGATTTAATAAGCTGTATAAATATTAGAATTAGGGCATTTAAAATTAAAATAATTTTCTACGTAAAACATATTTTTAATTCGATATTAGATTTTTTGCGTGCATCGATAAATAATTAAGTTTTTAAAAATAAGTAATAGCACAATATTTATAAAGATTTTATAAGTTTTAAGCACTAAAAATATTTTTTTTAATAGTGCAAACGAGAGTAGATTTTAATCAAGTGAAATTTTCAAATAAAATAAGGTATACCAAACATTGCTTTCCTTTTAATTAAATATATGTATTACTAAATATATTTTATAAAATATAATATATATTATCTTAAAATACATAATGTAAATAATTTAGTTATTGTATTAATTATAATTTCCATATTAAGGCTTTGTACACGATATACAAGTGGCATTTAAAGACGAACATTCCTGTAACGCGTAATAAAGATGAGTTCCTTGGCATTTTGAACGAGATCGAAATAGTACATTTGTTTGATAATCTAATAATTCATACGTACCAAACAATTCAAAGTTTACCACCCAAAGAAGGAAAAATAGAGAAAATAGGCAGGACAGTTAAGGAATTTCGGGCTTATTGAATAAATACGTCAGAAACGAAATGGTAGTTAAGGATGTTAAGAAACAGAATGGATTATTGGGTCTAAACGATGCTATTTTGGCGATAATGTAGTTAATAAAGAATTTTCAGAGACAGTCCAAGAAATCCAAGAAACTTTGGAGAATAGAAAAAGAGATAAAGTAATAGACTGAATGTAAAGAATGTATAGTTATATTATACTAATAATTTGCAAAAGTAATCAACATTATTCGTTCCAATAATCTATGCGCATGTTTAATATATATTGTAGATACTATTATACTAATAATACTATTATGATAATTTTTTCTCGGTTTATCACGATATATATATTTTATTAATATATTAGCGCTCTCCTTTTCTTGGATACCATAGCATTCTTAAATATATCCGGTTACTATTTGATAAGCACAGAAATTTATTAAGATGTAACTCAGACCCAAAAAGCATTGAGTGCATATAATTTGCGTTGTAACTGAACATTTCAAAGTTATTGTTACATTATTAAAAATTGTTGCATGCTCAAAAAAAACAAGATAATATTCTTAAAATATGTGCAAAATAATAGAGATAATTATAGAGATTTAATAAAGTATAATTATGTATGAAGTATAGTGATTTTTAAAAATCTTTTTCCTTAGAATTTCTTGCAATTAAAATATTAAAAAAATTTTTTTAAAATAAATAATAATCAGTTTGAATAACATTATTAAAAAAAATAATAGACGAATCATGTTTGTATCGAGATTTAAAAAGGTAAATAAATAGGATTCGATTAATTTTTTAAAATAATGTAAAGTATATATATGTGATATGTTGAATTTAAGTTATTATTGAAGATTGAAAAATTAGAATAATTTTTCTGATTGAGGTAACGAACAATAATAAATAATTTTTAATAATTTTTAATAATAAAAATTTTTTTTGCATAATTTTAAACTATTTGTTTAAAAAATTTAAATTCTAATTAATAATTTATATTTCACTAAGTCTTATGATAGTGTGTATATATACATTATGGAAGAATAAAGTTACTAATTTACCATAAAATATTATTTACGTTCTTTCATTTAAAATTGTAGTTAGTACTATTACAGTTTAAGTCGAAGCTAATATGAATCTGTATTATTATATAACTTAAAAAATTTTGTATTATTAATGATAAAATAAAAATTTATGTATATTTTCATACATTTTTGAAGTTGCAAAAATTTTGCATTTATATACATAATTAAATCTCATTGAAGAGTTGTTTATTCCAGATTCATAAATAAGGATTTTATTGATCCGATTTCATTTTAATAAGGCTCAATCTCCTACAGTCAGAAATCACTACATCTATAGAAATTTTCTTGTCTAACCATTGTACGATTAAAATATAAAGTAAAGAAAAATCACGTCGTATACAATTTACATACATGTGTTGTCGCTCATGTGCTACCGAGTTAACCGTAGTACACGCTCTTGTAATACACACTTGTAAGTACACTAAACGCATATATTTATAGGAAAATGAGAAAAAAAGAAGGAAAGATAAAGAGGAAGATAGTGAACACAACCCAAGGACTGCAATTTATCTTATGATGGAATGTAATCTTTGCTGATTATGCAAGAACGTTGCCCTCGAATTTTCTCTCTATTTCTTTTCGCTCGTTATCTTTTCTTCTTCCTTTTTTCGCTAAGATCTTTCTTTATATTTTCAACTTAGAGGCGCGTGGATGTGATAAGGATATATGCTTGCACTGATTATTGTCGAATTCGTAGCTGTCAGATAATATTGATACGATACATGAAAATGATCTGCAGAGATGATTGAATTCTTGTACCTGAAGAAAGAATAAATCTAATGCAAATATTGATTTATTATTTTTATGATTTATTTTGTTTTAAGTTGAATATTTTATAAACAATGGAAAAAATTTTTTTTAAGTTTTACGAAAATAGAATAAAAAACATTTGATATGAACTTTAGAAGTTATTAAAATGTATTTAATAGATAATTATGGTATAACAATTTTTTAAAATTGTGGCTCTAACGTGGATGCCATAAAAGTTCGAATTATAATTAAAATATTAAATTTTTGAATTTCAAAAGTTTTCTATTTTATTTAAAAGATAAATTTAGTTTTTTTGGAAATTAATTATAAATTATGATTTATAATATAGTAAATAAACTTAGTGGAAATTTATTTATTTATTTATTATATTCTTTCTATTATTAGTCTAGTTTGAATCATTTTAAAAGTAAGTAAATGTTGTGAATATATAAAACATTGGATTGAGCGCATTATAAAATCAAAGTGTTATAAAAACTATAGTTTCTTATTGAGCGGTTTCTACCCGTTATATTTCAGCGAGAACAATTTTTTTCTCTTACTATGAAATCAGTATTACACGAGAATAACATATAATATACATTTCGTTTAGTTTTTTCTCGATATCGATAAATGCATTTGCTTAACATGATTCGTAAAATACTTGGAGCGATTTTTCCCTTTCATTTACGTGGAACCTTATTCTTTTCTCTACTTATGATAGTTTCTCAACACTACATCTTTTATACCTCCTTGGTTGTTTACTCGTGATCATGGCTTAAATGCATTCGGTTGAAGTAACGGTTACTTTTCGGCTCTGAGTTTTCCAGAACCGACAAACTTAATTCTTCTGATGAAAAATGCAGTTACTACGAATAGAATTTTTAAGGAATAAGCTATCTAAATATAAACAGAAATGAAATTTTTTGTTATTATTAAATTTAAATTTTTATATTTAAATCATTGTGTTTAATCTGTAAAAATAAATTCATAATCCAATGAATCGGAGCATTGTGATTTTTTTCACTATAAATAGATTTACTATTAGAGTTAAAAAATTGTCGAGTATGTTATTAAACCCACTGAATGATAAATATTATTGACAATTTAAATTGTATTAACAAAATTATTTCGGTTTACATAAGCGATAATATCTATTTAAAAAACAATATTTAAAGATATGACGAAAGGTAGTATCAAAAATTTCTATTTTAATGAGATATAAGTTCATTGGGTGAAAGTTAAATAGAATTTGTTCACAATTTGTTTGTGTAGTTAACAGTATTTTATAATAAATTACATATTTTCATAATAAGTATATGCAAATAATAGATATTTGCATTGGAATTGTTATTTAATATATTTTTATAGTTTTTAACGAATAAAAAAACGTATATTTATACATGTAAATAGTGATCATCGTAATTTTATTAAGAGCTCTTCGATGGTACGTATCCAATACTATCTATGTAGTTTACAATCTGAAACAAAAACATTGAATTTTATAATAATATGAGCATCTTTATTACAATTTTCTATTAAAATTTTAGCTAATAGATAATTATTTAATATAATGTTTCCATAATAGATATTCATCTAATGATTGATATTAATATTAATTTATACGTTTATATTAAAACATAAATCAATACTTTATTAAAAATTCTTTAACATAATTAATTACATTTAACCACATTATATATAATATTGATGAAATAGATTTACTGAGTAACATAAATAATAAATGAGTAATTACCATTTTATTTTCATTATCAAAATATTATTATAAATAGTTTAATTATAAACAAAATTATAAATTAAGATTTTTAATTTGAATTGTATTTTAGATTGAATAAATGTTGGAATCTTATTTAAATTAATTTATAAATAAAAATCTTAAAAATTTGACACCTTAATAGTCTTCAGTCTTAATCAGTTGTGATACTTTTATTTTATTTTATAAATCCTGTTTTTCATATTTCTGTTTTGGATAATTATCTGTTAATAAGTACATTAAAAATGATCTTAGAATTATGGAATATATTTTTTACATTTTTTGAAGGATTTTTTTAAGGATACAAATTAAAAACTCATAATTTTTAATTTTTAATGAAACTATTTAAAATGGATGATATAATTATATTAATATACTTTAGATAAATTATTATGGATTTTTTAAGAAATCGTTTCATGATTACTTATTAATAAAAATATATTATTCACATTTTAAATAAGAAAATTGCATTAAGTAAATTCTTTTTAGAAAAATAATTAATAACTTATATATTGTTTCATTGGTTATTTTGAGAATTTTTAATTTAAAATTGAAATTTCAATAAGTAATAATTTGACAAGAAATAAACAAATCTTCCTGCGTGATTGAAAAACGTTTAAAAATGTACTACTATCAGTTACATAACATTGAATTGCAAAAAGTAGAATGCACCTTCACATTAGTCAATTATATTTATGAGTGCACCAAGAAGTATAATCTTACAGAATGGCATTTTCACTGTAAGCTGTTTCATCATCAATCGATAGGCGTTTACAAATACATGACGTCAATCACTTTTTTCTTTATCATAATTAATTCAAAACGCTATTGATGAATCTAAGTTTTGAACATGCATTTTATTTCTATTTCGTCTGCGAAATTTTATAATAAATATTTCTAGTTACATATTTATTATATGAAGGAAATTTAACTTTATCCGTATCCAAAAGAAATTAATTAAATTTTTGTTAATTATATTTAAACCAATTTGATTTCATTCTATCGTATTTATTCAAAATTTAATTATTCTATCAAAGTATTAATTTTTATGAATAAGGTGTATACATGCATAAGAGTATACAACCAATCTTTTACATATAGCAATTATTTAAGAATTATATTCTTCTAGTATACATTACAGTTTATAATTTGATTCTAATTTTTAGGTTGATTATTATATATTTGTTTTATTTAAGAAATTATGTAAAAAGATATTGAATATTTGACTTATGAGTTTCTCGATTTATGCTCGTTATGCTCGTTATTTCTTTGGTGTTTCTAAAGAAATAAATTATATATCTGATTTTAATTTATTGAGTATTAAATTTTTTTTCATATATATGAGATGAATAAAATAAAAAATATTTGTACACAAAAAACAGTGGTGAACACAATAATTGTAATTTATCAATTAATCTTTAAATGCATTCGTATACTTAAAAATATTTATAAAAAGATTTTCTTATATAAATAAGGCTGTTCAATGTCGACATGCTAAACACAATTCATATTATGAGACTTCATTATTCCTCTTGTGCATCATAAGCAAATAGATATTAATTTATAAAGGTGTTAATTGATCCGTTTCGGACTTACTCGCAACACAAAATATATGATGTTGTAAATATCATATAATTCTATTTTAAAAGATGTAACAATATGTTTTTCAAGTTTAATTTATATAAAACCGTATTACAAAAATATAGATGTTCCAGCAGAGTAACAATCAGTTAAATAATAGCTAAATATAAATATAGTCACGTGTGCATCCATACGCCCACGTGCAAGAATCTAGAGCCCTTAGCGAATAAATTAGAAAGTGTGAGGCTGCAAATAAATGATTGTATAAGGCAAATCAATTAGTGAAGCTCAAGGCCATGAGCATGCGCACAAAGGTTCACGCAAGCCTATTCCCTACTGTATAAATACGAAGAAAACTCTCTTGTGTAGTTATTTGACCAACCTAAATTATTTCGAGGCACTTCTTTGATATTTTATTTAAAACCCAAAAAAATTATTCGAAAAATATGGGTAACACGGTATTTCACTCGACTATCAATTGCTGCAAAATTATTATTGATGTAACAGTCCCTGTTTCCGTACCATTCTGTAAGTTCTCATTCAATACTTCTCCATTTGATCTCTGATAACTTCCCAAGGATCTAACTCCACTGTTCGTATGGATATAAGAAATGGGTTGGAGAATGTAGCTTAAACATAACATATTATTCCACGGGACTCACCTACTCGTGTAATAATTAAATTGTTTTTGTTATCTGATATTTTCCTTTTCTTTATGTGGCCATTTTTGTTATTTTTTGTTTATGATTTAATGTATACACATTCTTGTATAAATCTTCTCTTCGTAACCCTAAAATTTTATTTTCCCATTAAAAAATGTTCTATTACAGCGCGTCGATCCCAGCAAGCCTTATTCTGGCCTACAGTAATTTAGACGTTATTTCGGAACACGAAAACGGCATATTCGATATGAATATCGTATTTTTTATTTTTAAATTGTAAATGTATTTATAATTTTGTTATAACGGAATCCATTGTACAAAATAATATACTATATGTAGAAGTAATCACTATTAAATGTATAGAAACAATAAAATTTTAAAAAGAAATATAAATTTAATATTAGCTTACACAATAATTATTTATTATAATTTCAATTCTGCAGGTATTATAATTAAAAATGAAAGATATTTTTTTGTAATATTATAAGTGATAAATAACTAAAAAATTTACTTTTACTTTTATATAAGGAAAAATGTATAATTTAATTATCTCTAGGATAGGTTAATGTAATTTATAAGATATAAAAAATTAGTATATTTAATTTTTTTAAATTTCGATAATATTGAATTTTAATTTCTTATTAATTTAATTTTTATTTCAAATTATTCCAATTTGAATTAATTTATTTCTCATTTTTTCAATTATGACATTTGAATTACTTTTCTCAAATTAATAGCAGAATATTGCACATAAAATAATATTTTTTGTATTAATTTATAATCGTAAGTTATTTAAAACGTAATTTAACATTAAAAATTTTAAATAATATAAAACATGACATTTTATAGTACAAATTAAGAAAAATAATAAAACACATTATTAATATTATTTTTATTTGCTTCTATAAATAATTTTGGAGTAACATTAAAAAGTTAAACAGCATTCCATATAAAATAAAACATATTAATATATATATAATTTAATATATGCTAAAATCCAATAATATTTAATTATATAGATGATCTTTTTATTTTTTATGATTGAAAATACTATTTTTAAGAATAGATTTAGTAAATTTAATTAGAAAAAAAAAAGAATAAAATATCTTTAAAATTTGAAATTTCTTTATAATAATCATTAAATTGTAATCACTTATTAAAATTTACAAAATAAGTTACAAAATTAGGCGAATTATTTAGAAATTAGATTTCACTCAAACTTTAAATAAACTTATTTATTATTACAATACGATAATGGTTAAATATAAATAAGTATTATTTTTAAATCGAATATAGATAAGTTCAGATAAGAGTTAGTTTTCCCTATTCATGTTCAATGCAATAAAAATATTTTTAATTTAATTCAACTTGTAACTCATTAAATAGAAAAAAATAAATTATAGATTTAATTTATAAATAATTATTTTTATATTTCATTGAATTATTTTAAATTTCACTGCAATAAAAATTTGTATTTTCTTTGAATTGTGCAGATATCTCCCGTTTTTGGTATGAGGCTCAGTCGACTAATGAATTCGTAAACGTCGTACAGGACCTTGAGCTCCAACTACGTTCCAGTCCAAGAAGCTTACATAGTTTAGATATACGGCGGCGCTCTCCGGCTGAACCTTACTTGAACGATTCAACACCGATACAGGATCAAGCTGCAAAGCCAAACAACATCCAAGAGTCACAGCGCTCTCAGGAACCAGTCATTAGCACCAAATCGAACTCAAGCGTGAACGTTTCCTATTTGACGATGGAGCAAAAGTCGACATCGACGCTGGCGACGCTCGTCGTACCGAACTCCACGGATCTTTCGACGACGTTCAAGCCTTCAACTAGTCTCGAAACAACTGGTACGACTGGAGCTACTGCTAAAGGAGTAATAGTGTCAACGCCAATCGTGCCATCATCGGACAAAAACATCACCAAGATTAACGATACCAATGCTACTCTGACGACGAAAGTCACCCAGAATACCGATGAGAAGATGGAGAAACCAGTAAGTTAATATTTAATGTGTTTTTGTTTGCACAAGAATTTCTAAATAGTGATACGTTTTTAATTATATTTTAAGGATGTATTTATTTAAGAAATAAGGTATAAAAAAAAATCTAAGAATTGTTAGGTAAAATTTCTGTATTGAGATTAAATAAAAACTAAAATTGTATAGTTTTTTAAAAATTGCATCTAACACGTATATTTTAAAAATAAAAAAAAGTAAAAGAAAATATGAAAAAAATTTATTTAAATTAAAAAATCTTAAATTATCTATTGTTAATTTTTATGATACATAATTTATATAGAATGATGATTTATAAATTGTTAATTCAATAAGTATTTAATTTTATTATTTAATCAAAATAAAATGGAAGTTGAAAAACTAGCACAAGTATAAAGAATAAATTATTGTTTTCAGCAATTAATTATTGTAATAAATGTTAAAAATTATAATATGATTTAGAAACTACAATTGGCGGTTGTTCTCTAATATTATTTTTATTCATTAGAATGAGCTAATATGTCATTTTCTGTTTTTAATAGTTCTCTTTTATTCAAATAAAAATCAATTAAACACCTTATATTATCATAGCTTTTTTCTATTAATGTCAGTAGTGAAGTAAATATAAATATTGCGATTCATGCATTCAAATAAATTCCACATTTCTTCTCCCTTATATATTATTTAACAGATTTTTTAAAGATACATTTTATTATTATCCGCAATACTTTTTTATAATTCAGTAAAAAGATATTTAAGATGTCAGATATAACTAAGAAATTTTTGTTTTATGATAAATTTGTACGAGTAAAAATTACATATTACAAAGTGTTCTTAAGAATTATTAATAACTATTATAAAATAAGAATAGATATTATTTTATCATAGTTAAAAAATTTTCTGGAAATTTAAATAATATTAAGAATTTTTATTAGTATGTATAAGTTTCAAAAATATAAAATTATTGTATTGATATAAAAATAACTAGATAAATAAACATTAATTAAAATTGAACATGATTCTTTGTAGTTTTAAAATTATTATAATTTTTTTTAACCTTAATATTCTTAATATTTTAAATATTATTAGATAAATTGTTTTATCTATTACAGAAAATAAAAGTCTGGGCCAATCAAACAATGTCGTCTAACATGACAGATTCAAAAAACACGGAATTGAGCGAAATTGGCGTCGATGACTTCACTATCGATAAATATACTGCGGAAGTGACGAACAAAACTCTACACGATAATAATATTACCAAGTCAGAGACTGACACACATCTATACTACAATAGTACATTTAGTGTTGATGAAATGATCGGCAAGAAGTACTGGGTCGATCTTGACAATCACCCGGATCTTCAAGTTAATATTTTATTGAGTAAAAGTCATCGTAGAGCAGTTGTAAGTTAGAATATATTATTTTTTTCTGTGCATCTATTAATGTGTATTTTCTTAACATATTATTTAAAAAAAAACTAAAACTATCGTATTTATTATAATTTATTATCGTATTTTATTATAATAAGGGAAGAAATACTTTTGAGACTGAATCGGTTTATTACCAACGTTTAAAATCTTTATAGGCTTCACATTTATAAAAATAATTGCATTAAAATTTTTAAAGAATTAATTAAAGTGTTGTGTCACTTCAATTAAAAATAAGATATAAATTATAGTTTTGATTAATTTGCACATATTTGAGGATAGTTTTATAAGGTAGAATCTAAAACGAATGAACAGTAATATTAAAGATTTAAATTAATAGATAACAAATTAATTTTATTTAGAATAGATCGATAAATCAACATTGAATTAATTTTTCTTGATGCATACTTTTGATAGTTGAATTGATTTAAGTTTAATGAATAATAAATTTTGAAAAGCTACGGTATGAAAGTACTTATTAGCGGCTTGTATTAGTAGTTTAACGCTGCCACGTGTAATGATACTAATAAAATTACTAGTATAAAAAACACAATTTTTCTGCTTTAATTTTCAGACTATAAAACTGAAGTTTGATTTTCCATTTTATGGGCATAAAGTTCGTAACATTACGATCGCGACGGGTGGCTTCCTCTATACCGGTGAATACGTGCACAGTTGGCTAGCTGCAACCCAATATATTGCTCCACTCATGGCTAATTTTGATACTACGCTATCTCCTAAGAGCTTTGTTAAATATGCTGACACCGGTAAGTACTCTGTTGGGTTACGTGCTTCTGCAGTGGACGATGGTCCTCTTAATGTCACTTTTCGTCCTGTTTTTTTTATTCGAATATTATATTTCTACACTTTATTTTTTTCATACATTCATTTTCAATTTTTAGAATACACATAACCGCTTCCTTTCATTTTATTAAATTTACCTATCGATTAATTCTAAATAAATTTATAAATCATGTTATCTCTTCTGTGAAAACTCAGGTATTTTTTTCAATATAAATATTATTTAAACCTAAATAAAAAAATAAAAAATAAAAAATAATTTAATAGTCTATTAAATTACATTATGTTATTTATTATATTAAAAATATACTATTTTCCTTATAGTAAATTATTAATTATTAAAAAACTAAATTTATAAAGAAATAATTAATTCTAACTTATTTAATTAAAAATAAAATATGTTTTGATTAACTGAGTTTCATTTATATATTTTTTTAAAAATATAATCTGAATAAAAGTTTACAAGAACTTATCCTAAAATATTGTTTATTTTTAATGTTGTTGTACCATAAAAATACCATAAATAATAATTTTTGAGTAGAATGAAATAACTATGATTTGTAGGAAAATCGTTAACCGTTGAATGGGAAAATGTGCATTTGCAAGATAAGCCGGAAGCGGGTGCCTTCACGTTTCAAGTGACGCTTCTACAAAACGGTGATATCATTTTTGTGTACTCGGTCATTCCAGTGCTTGTTGAAAGTATCGAAGATAAAGAACATCCAGTCAAAATTGGGTTGAGCGATGCTTATATGATGGATAGGACAGTATTTTGTAAGTTTTAATTACTTATTATATTTTATGATAAATTAAGAAATTATATCCTTATATTTGAACGATAAATTTAGTTTATTAACGAGTTTTATAAGTCTTCTTGCTAAATATTACTCATGTATTAATATTTTAATATATTACAGAATACTTTTATTTAGAGCTTAATACGATTCGTATCAAGAATAAGTTTATTAGTTACAAATCAAGTTCATATTTATTTATGACCAGTATCATTAAAATAGAGCTTTAGAGTAAATTATAAAATTAAATTTATCAAAAAGATATTTTCTGATAAATTTTTAATTACTGCTAGAATAAAACAATTCATATATTAATTTTTACTTTAAGTTATGTAACTAAACATATGTTTTTGTAAAAATGTGATAATCTAAATAATTATAATTAGATAAAATCAAAGAAGTGTGTTTCAACTACTTTTTTATATTTTTTAAAAGTATAGTACTGTAATCAAATTTATCTAGAAATCAGTATAAATATTATCATTTACGAATATTTAACTCTTTGTTTTCTTTCTACATAATCAAAACATTATAAAAATGTAATAATTTATTATATTAATTACAAATGTATTCTTTTTAAATAATAAATGTGTTTCAAGTCAAATTATAATTAAATAAAACTGTTGAACTTCATAACGTAAACATAATAATTGAATAGTAATAATATATTAATTTAATAAAAATTTTAACGTGAAATAAGTTTTTCTAAATTTATTTGAAAATGAATTAAATGTATTATTTTTAAGTAGAATTGTTATGAATATAATTTTGTATAATTCTTTCAGTTTGACCTAAATATTATAATAAATTACGAAAAGCCCAAAATTGATCGATAAACTACAAATTATGTTAACAAGGCTATTTTTTTATCATAAAATATATTGTTTTATTGACCTGTTTTATGTAATGCAATTATCTCAATTTTGATTCACTATGTTAAAAGGTCTATTTCTGGGAGCAAACGTTTTAATATTTACATTTTTATATAAATTATATACCGATATTTTTTAAAGGTTGGTTATTTTGTAATTTTTAATGTATAATAATTTATTTTAAAAAGTCTGGAAATTTCATTATTGTATATTACTTATTAATGTATATTCAACATATTTTTTTATTATATTTTCTGTATTTCTGTAATTATTATGAAATTGTAAAAATGCTGAACTTATAATTAACTTATTTTGTTTAAAGGTAAGCTGGATAAGCAAAAATATATTTATTATTCTTTTTATTTCTATTAATATGAGAAAAATTTATTTTTTGACTGTATTTTATTTTTCGTTCATTTGAAAATGTATAGTATAGATGAATATTACAGATATATGAATAGTACCGAAATAGTACAGATTAATAAAAAACATAAAATTTTTAATTAAGAAATGAGTAGACGGATTAGAATTAGACTGTTCATGCAACCACTAGTATTTGTTAGTTTACATCGTTTTCGGATTTATTTGGCCAATTTCTATATGTGACTTGCTCTCCTGTAAATTACGCGGACCTGCATCTCATCGTTGTTGAAGTCTTGCAATGATTTCTTTTACTTTCATTATTTATTTTTTCATTGAAGGCATGCTTAAGGAAAATGATCTTTTTGTTTTATTTTGCGTAATTGCTTGAAAGTTTTTGTGTTTTAATTGGTTTTTCTGTCGTGTGATTTGCTTTTGTTTATTTTTCAGACATAATTAAAAAATAATGAATATATATAATTACAACTATTAATATATTGCGTTATATCTGAAATTATAAGAAATAAAGTTGTTGAGAATTGTGAATAAATAAAAACCATTAAATAAGAATATCTAAGTATTAAAATTTGAAAAGAGTCTAAGAAGTTAAAAAAATAGTAAAAATATTTTTATATAAATCTACATTTACTATAGTTAAAAATCATTAGAATATATTTATAGTACCAATAAATTGATAAATGTAATATAGAATATAAAAAATAGCTTTGTGAAGTAAAATCCACTTTAAATATCAGTAGTTATAGGTGAGCAAACTTTTAAATATTTAAAATAAACTAATTCTAAATACTTTGATAAAAACAGATATATATATACACTATTATTTAAATTTTAATGTTGCTCAAATCATTTAGATAATATATTTTAAATAAAGTTTAAAATATATTTTTAACTTTGATCGTATTCAACTTTTTTATTTATGGATATACAATAGTATAAAATTAATTCAATATACGTACTTGATAAAAATGTAGTCCCTTAACATCTACTAAAAAATATTCGAATTTTTTTTACATTCCTGATTTAATGTGAACAAATGTGAAATCAAAGTATTAATTTATGACCATATGTATATGTATTATAACTCAAATGTTCCTTCAAAGCATTAAATAAATGCTTATAGATGATGTGTAAATATATAAAAGTTTATACGAACGAATTTTAGAATCTTCATATTAAAACTTTCCGTAGTTGCACGACGAAAAACAATCTATGAGTACCACCGCGTTAACTTTAACCGGCAAGACATTAAGAACTGGACGACCATCTACCTGAATGCTCTACCAACCTGCCTACAGGCGGACAATTGCAGCGATTGTCTTACTAAGATCAAGGATTTCGACTGCAGATGGTGTCCGGTACTACAGAAATGCAGCACCGGCACCTTCCGTTTTCGGCAGGAATGGCTGCAAAAGGGTTGCGATATCAGATATGTCAGAGAGGAGGATAAATGTTCTGCGCGTTCCACTATTTACCAAGAACATGTAGATGCAAGGGCCGAAGATCATCGCACAGATGACATTCCCGAGTTCAGCCGTAGTCAGCAGATCGCTGATCCTACCAGTAGTTCTTTGGAGCATGGTTGGTCCATACCTTTGTTTCCTTTTTATTTAAAAAATTTAGTAATTTTTATCTAAGACGTTTATTTCTTGAATTAAAGCTTAAAATTTCATGCATAATGGGTATTATGTTATGTTTTAAATATCTGATTGGACAAAATCGATTAGTTGTATACAATTTTTTTGTACTCTTACAAATTAATTAAAAAAAATATTTGTCCGCAAAAATAATTAAATGTAATCAAATATATTTGTGTCCGATGTATATAATCATCTGATATTTAAAAATTATTTTATTTCAAATACTTTATTTAAAAGTAGAATGATAATTACAAAAATCTATGATTATAGTTTTCTTATTTAGTGTTAATAATTATTTATATTAGAAAATATTATATTACGTTAAATATATTACAATAAAACTATAGTTAATATTATAAAAATAATTATACATCGCTATGGTATTTTATTATTTTAGGTCAAAATAACATGAATATGAGTGTTTCTGGAATCATTGGAATTCTCTTCGTAGTATCTCTTATTACGGGACTAGGAGTATGGGCTGCATATGCTTATCGTAATCCGCATAGTGCATCTGGACAAATGCTTATTCGGGTAAAAGTCATTAATATTTGATTTATGGTCGAAAGATATAGGATGAAGTACAATCATATTAAAGTTAAATTCTTATCTTTCAATTGAATGTTAACTAAGAATCTTATTACAATTGTAATGCAAGAATAAATTTTCAAACTTTATACAAAGCATGATTTAAATTTCCTTTTTTGCATTAGAAATTATAAATTCAATATTTACTTACTATTGTCTCATAAGATTAAATGAAAATACGTTTTCTGTACTTAAAAGTTAATAATTAATAAAAGTTTCAGGAAGCATATATTTTTTTCAATTAAATTTGTGTTTTCGTTGCAGTATCGGCCAAGTCAGTGGAGTTGGCGGCGAGGTGAGGCTCGTTATACAGCTGCAACGATCCATATGTGATGCAACGCGCAGAAGATAGCAGTATCAGAGGAAACACGAGTAACAGCTATCAGCATACATTCAACAGCGTATTTTATTGAACTGTTGAACCAAATTCTTTTTCTATTAAATGTAAATTCGTTTATCGGTAACACGATAAGTATGTATGTCTGCTCCTATGCGTCAGAAGACGCTATTTGTTTATTCGTCATTCTTCTGTAAACGTGATATTGAAGGAAAAATATGTATGATAAACAAGGAATAGTGAAAACATAGTCGCAAATAGTCACCGATGACGGACGCGAATTTTTTTTTAAATGGACTTGTCAAGACTCGTCTGGTACACATAACGCATGCTTTTATAGATGCATTGGTTAATGGTCGATGTATGTTGTACGTTATTACATACATTAAATACGTCGAAGAACACACCAATTCGTCGATGAATCGTCTCTTTAAATGATTGCTTCAATATTTTTATTTCTCTTAAAAATTAATTTTCGTTATCTCAATAAATTAATTTTCGATTTGTTCGATTAACTCCAATTTTTATTATATATCATTTATAATTATTACTTTTAAGTTTCTACTTTTAGTTTATTAATCTACAAGGAATATTAATTTTTGAAAAATAATATTTTAAGTAACTTATTAATAACGTGACAATAACTTGTAGTTTTTGTTATTTTTAGTTATATAATATAAATCGGTAAAAAAAAATAAATATTTTTGTGGTTTTCAATATAATAATATTATATGTTTCATAAAAGTCGAGTTTTAATATTAATTTGAATTTGATCTACTATTGTTTTTTTTATTTAAATAAAAATTTCAAATTTGTATTATTAATTTATATATAAGTATTTCATAATGAAATTTTTTCAAAATTTGATAAATTAAAATTTTATCTAAATCTTTTGAGTTATAAAGTATTTAAGTTATCTATTTTTCAAAGCTATTTAAAGTACTAAAAACCACTGATAAAACTAAAGTAATTTAGTAAATTAAAAACTATGCTTAACTTAATCAGATTTATTTTAAATGGTTTTAATATTAGTTATAAAATATAATATAAATTATATCATGTTTTTTTGTATTAAAAATACTTTGTTTTTAATATATTTCGGAGAAACTTTTTTTAATGGCATCGTATTTTTATATTTTATAGATATATAAAGAATTAACGATTATTTTATTTAAAACTGAAAATAATATATAATAATGTTTATTTTCTTTGATTTCATAAAATTCAGAGTAATAAATACTTTAATTATCAAGAAACAGATTCATCGACAAAACTAGCAGTGCCTTTTTCAACTTAGTCAAATGTTGCCTTATATGGAAATACAATTGATTAAGTTCTGTCTTGAATATTTACAATGTGATGTTAACAGCATGGCGTATAATTTTTATTGTTTAAGAATTCGTTTTTTTATCGTAAAAAATTGATGTAATTGTTTAATATATTATATTATTCGTAATGACAGCGTAAAATAAGTAAAATAAATAATTCATAAGGTCTTCAGTAATTTTATATCCTAAACTATGGCTCATACATGGTATTTTTATATACTGTGCTTAGTGATATCTCATCAATAAAAGTTTTGAACTTTTCATTTTAATTTGTGGCACTCCGATTTAGAAGTTCTAACGAATAGTTTTCGTTAAACGAAACACTATTTCAAATGTAAATAATATTAAATAGACAGACTTGACAATTAGCCTTCTAAATTTTTGCCTTAGAATTTCGAGTTTCAGTTAAAAATATTATGATATAATTAATTTTTGTGAATACTTATTTAAACTTTATTTGGTACCGATACCACTATTTTAACTATTACTTAACAAAAATACATTGATATAGAGTAATATTTTAGAAATATTATATTTATTTTAAATAACTGTTACAAGGGAATTTATCTTATACATATTCAAGTTATAAAAATATCCACCATTAATATAATTTTTTAACTACTAACAAGCTATCTACTTTGACAAATTAAGTTATATATAGCATCTGTCAATAAAGTTTGAGTTTTCATTTTTATTTTTATTCTTTAAACTTTTAAATTTGATAAATTTTTCCATATTTTTTTACTTATAGATCCTATTTGATTATATATTACTGCAGCAAAGTCCAAATCTAAGTTTCAGTTAAATTTTGAAATAATAAAAAAATCGAGAGTAGTTGACTGTTAATTACTAATTACAAATGCTGATAACCATTACACAATCTTTGAATTCTGATCGTTTAAAGTTTAAAATTATCATTTATTTTATCTGGATCGCTATAAGTACAATAACAAAAGTTACACTCCTTTGTTTCATGTTAATAGATGTTCCTTATAATATATTCGAAAATCGTATATTTTCTACAAAATCTGTTTTCTAATTTACTTTAACAGGATTGAATTTTTACGCCATTTTCAGTTTTATATGTTTTTACTCTTGTGTTTTATTCACATATAACAATGTCATTACATATCGAAGCGTGTTGCTACAATGTTATTCGTTGACCCTTAATTTTTTCTTTTTTAGTCGTTATGATAAAAAAAAGATATGTAACATAAATGAATAAACAGTTATATTTTATAAAGATTTTTAAAATGATCATGCAAAAGTTTGGTGTAATAAAAAAACGAAAAAATAAAAGAGAAAAAATAATGTAGCATCTGTCTAGCATTATTTTATCTTAGTTGTATATAATAGTATTTTATAAAAAATTATTAATTTTTATCTAATTTTTAAGTTAATATACAGTCAGTGGTCTCTATTATCAATTTTGTTCTACGTACACAATCCAAATATTCATATTCTGAAATTATACAATATAACATTTAAGAACATAAATTTGATTCAAACATGGGTTAAAAGCATTAAAAAATTTAAATAAAATGTAGACAATAACTTAAATGATAAAATTAAAAATTTTTTAATTTTATATATATTTGAAAAATTACTTATTATTTAATTTAATTTTAGTTGATTATAATATTGTAAGATTTGTAATAAATGCTCCACTTTATATGTAAAAATTTAAGGTTTCTAAAAATTTCATATGCGTGTGCAGATCTGCGGGTGTGTATAGTTGTGCATATGGGTGTGTGCGTATATGTATATTAAATAAAACAAATTTCCTACATTTATTATGGCATGTATAAAAACAATAATTATATTGGTCGTGAATAAGGTTTTATAAAATATTTATGTGTACGTCTTGTTAGTTCGTAGTTCATGTGATAATGAATATTTGAATTATTATCGATATAAAACGTATTTTATTTTGTCTAAATTTCAATATTTTTCATATTAATATTATTATCATTATTTATTTAAATGAATTCTGTAAGAAATTTTTTGTATGAAGTATATTTACTACTTTATGGTACAAAATAGTATGTAAAAATGTTTAGAATTGCTTCAAATTTTCTTTTATTATACATCATAAATTTCTGAATTATTTTCCTCATTAGAATTAAAAAATACAAAACATTTGAAAGTATAATGTTCGAAATTCAATATAGAACATTGTGTGTAAAAGTGATTTACGTATAATTAAATCGAAATAAATGATATACATACTGTCATATATTTTTAAAATAAGTTAGAAAAATATCAATTTTTATTTTGTCTGCATTTACATAAACTATTTCAAAAGCAGCGTTAAAAGAAGAATTTTTATGTTTCTACGTACATATCATAAATTTATCTTAGAACTTTATTTTATGATCCGAGAATTTTTTTTTTAAACCAATTAAAGTAGGAAATGTTTCTTAGATTATTCATTGCTACAATTTTGCTTTAAATAAGATTAACTCAAATTTTTTCTATTCTTTAATAAATGATAATAACAAATTACAACGATGGTACAAAGATTAAATATCGCAATCGCATCAGATGAAATATCATAGCTTTAGTTATTACTATTTGAGAATAAATAATAATTTTGTACATAGAAATAAAATAATGAAAAGTATTAAAATAGATTGCATTAATTTCATTATCAGCTCAAAATAAAACTAAAAATTATAAAATACTTAATTATTTTATTACAAATTTATAAAAATCAATTTTTATGAATTTCGAATATCATTCTTTTATTTAAACAAATGTTCTCACCTAAACTATCCATGGACACTTGATTATTATAGATATTATTGTATATGTCATTAAAGTAAGATATTTTTAGAATCTATAATATTAAATAATTAAAATAAGCCTATTAGTAAGTAAAAATTCAATAAAAATTTAATAATCTAAATTTCTTTTTGTATTTTGAAAATTGTGTATTCATTTTAAATAAAAAATAAAGATTTATTGTGACAGGAATACATTAATTTCAAGTTTTAAAAAACTTACGATATTTTTTTAAATTAAATTTTTATATAAAAAACATAATTTACAAAAAATGAATCTTATTTCTATTTTTATAATTTTATAATAATGTATACTTTATTGTGCATAACAAATTAAAAATTATAAATTATTGACCTTGAATTACTTAAATATATTTTTTGTAACTTTTTCCAATGATTTTTATAGCAGTTCTTTTTTATATAAATTTCATATACATAAATATTTTAAATTTTAATAGAAAAATGCTTTAATTGTATTTTGAATAAGATAAGATTTTAAAAAATAATGACACAAACATAAATATTAAATTAAAAAATAATGTTTATTTATTAATACTTTATTTTTTAAATTTATTATTTATTGTTATTTTTAAGGTGTTTTTAAAAATATTTTATTTTAATAATTTACATCTAAAAAGTAATATTTATATTATGTATTATCATTTGTATATGTTCGTTTTTCAAATATAAAGACTTATGAATATTTTTATTTTATGGTATTTTGCCTATATTTTGCAAATTTATATACATTATATGCAGATTTAAAAATATATATATATCACGCGTAATGTTAAAATATAAATGTTTTTTGCAGTTACTAATATGCGTTCCTTTTAAAATAATACAATGTCATTGAAGATGTTAGCCCTATTTAATGCATTTTAAATTTTCTTTACTACCTTTAGAAAAAATTTAGAGTAAAAAGTATTGTATATAAAATGAAATATTATCGAGGATCGAAAAGCTAAATATTTAAATTTAAAATTGAAAGTGAAAAGCCATCATTTATGAGGTAATAATAAAAGTGGTATCTGGATTTACTAATAAAATTTTAAATAAATTCGAATATAATTTAGCTCAAGAAAAATTATGAATGCTTATGTATGAAATATAGTTTATTTAAAATGATTTAAATGTTTTGGTAAAATATTAACATAATTTTTAATACCTCATACGAATTTTATTAAAAGTCTTAAAAATCTACATTTTCAACAGTTTATAAATAATATATTAAGTAAGATATTAAGTAAATTTCAGTTATATCGAAATTTTCAAATAAATTATTTTAAATATTTACAAAAAATAATATAATTGCAGTAACAGTGATTTTACTTATTAATTACAAGTTCATAATATTCTCTATATAATATACCGACGTACGTTCGGTCAAGGGCCCTAAATGAGCTTTGTAGATTAATAGACGAAAATATTAAACATAAACATTATTCGTATTGTATTTTATTTCTAAATATTTTAAATACTTTACTTTATATTTTGATCCTTGCCCATTGCTAGTTCGATGTATGAAATAATTTGCGAGCAGATAAAAGTAGCTACTTTCTTAGTATAATTTCACAAACAACTTTTGTTATTTAAAATAAATATTTAAAACAGTGAAGTTATATTTATTAAAATATTTAAAAGTTTATATATCAAACAGTTGGTTAAAGCTAAAAAATATTTTCATAGTATGTTTATTTTTTTAAAGTTTTATAATGTGAAATTTTTTCGACTAAATTAAAAAGGAGACATATTACCGTAAATATTCTTGTGATCACAAATGAATATCATGCTAAACAACTTCGCTTATACTTTCAAGGTTACACTATTGAAACTAGCGCTATCTATATATTCTTACATCCAAGCACACAAAACATTGTATTAATTAGTTAACCTCTCGTTTTTATTTTCTACTTTGTAATTAATATCAAACATTTATAATACTTAACTACTACTTTTAATTTTAATCTGCTGACATCTTTAATATGACTTAATAATAGATTAATAACGACAAGATCTTTTTAAATTTTATGATGGCGACTGTTATAAGAGCATTGAAAAGTGTTAATACTATAAATATTATAAAGTCATTCACAAATATGCCAGTGCACAAAAATATTTTTTCAGCATATTTTTCTGTTCAGGCAGTGTAAGTGTTACTTTAATAACACAATATTTATTCAATTTATACTAATACATGTTAAAGCTAATATATTGTCTATAATAATTGTTTAATTAAAATTTGTATTTTACATTTTTAAAGACCTACTATTCATAAAAAAGCATTACTTCATACAACATCTAAAAAATATGATTTAATGGAATTCTTTGATCATCCAGATAATTGGGCCAAAGATGAAATTAGAACCGGTCGTTCATGGACAAAAGATGAATTAAGAATTAAAAGTAATGAAGATTTACACAAATTATGGTATAATATGTATAAGTCATAATACTTTTGTATATTCTTATGTAACATGTATCTAAATTTACAAATTATTTAAACATTAAATTTTAGGTATGTTTTATTAAAAGAGCGAAATATGATCATAACTATGGAATATAGATATAAGGAATTATTTAAAATAATGCCTAGTCCAGAAAGATACGATAAAGTTGTACAGAGTATGCATAATCTTGAGATAGTTGTACGTGAAAGAAATGAGGCTTATTATTATTTAGAAACTGGAGAAAGTGGAGAACAGCCTTCTAAATACATTTATAATGTATTAGGTATGAATACTTTATTTAAATTTAATTTTAATATTTTATAATGTATTATTTTTATTATTCTTATGCATATATTTTTAATTTATAGAGCTTAAATTCTCTTCTTATAGTCTTTATAAATACCTAAATACTTAAAGAATTTTATTTTTTTAAAATTAAGAACAAGAATAACAAAGATAAATTCTTGAATTTTTTTTACAAATTTTTCTTTTAAATATGAATATTTGTTGATACATGTTTAATAATTAATTGTAGTTTAATATACATAATTTATTATTGTTCATCTTATTTATACTGTGTATTTTCAGAAAAAGTTTATCTTTTTTATTTTAATTTATTAAATGTAATCTTTTTAATTTAAAAATTTATTCCTTCAGGTATGAAAACATATTATAAATTTCGACAGTATATTAAACCAAAACAAAAAAATACTACATGGAAAAGTAAAAATAAATTTGGGTTTAACGGATATGCAGTTAGAAAATTTTTGCGTTTATACCATGAAAAACTCTGGGACAGTAAACGAAAACTTCGAAAGTATATAACTTACTCAACCTTTATATATCTTTTATTATTAGAGAAAAAATTAGTATAATTATTTACCTGCTTTTTAGTCGTCAAATGAATACTGCAATTTCATTAATTAGAAGATTTCCTAATTTGGATATAGAGGCCCTCCAAGAGAAATATCCACTTGTAGATGTGGATAAATTATTCAGACATAACAAACTTAAAAGTTTAAGACTACGATCTCGTGATCGTTAACCTTTTTTTCTTATTATATTTACATGTATAATAAATGGTTAAAATAAATTTCTTAAGAAACCTTTATTGATATTAATATTTATTAAAACTAATAAAAACAAAAATGTTCTATTTTATGAACTTTCAATATTATAAATAAATTTATACGTTTTCATTTTAGATTAATTTTTTAATTATTCTTAATAATAAAAATAGGAGAAAATTTACAAATTAAAAATTTTGTTAATGTATAAGCATTTAATTTTTATAAATACTTGTATGATATATAACAAATATTTTTAAATTGTTTAAAAAAAACTAGAAAATCAATTTTTATAAACATTTTTGTTTTTAGTATTTCATTTTATTGATTATAAAAAATATGTACACTAATAGTAATTTTTAAGCTGTTTTCTAATTTTCAATTAAATGCGAAAATGTGATTCCCTTTTACATGACATAAATTTTATAAAAATATGCTGAACTTGTAATTAAAGTAATTAATATTTTTATTACATATTGTAAAATAATAAGTTTTTTATTAAATTAATAATTGTATTATCAATATCATTAATATAAGAAATAATGTAATGGACTAAAGGCAATAAATCACGTAATTTGTACTGATTGGACTAGTTCATTCATACAATTTTATTATTGAGTTTCAATTATTATTGATACATTACTGATAATCGATTACGACTGGATAAAATGTGCGTAACAAGTGCAGATGCTAAATATCTGAGAAGCATCGATGTAAGAGGTTGAAATACTTGTATAGCCGAGGTATTATAGAATCCAATATAATTGCAAACATTTATACTATTATATATCCATTTTAATGAGATTTATAACATATTAATCGAAAATAGCAAAATCTCAAATCAATTACATATTTCTATTATAATTTAATAATTTACAATATTTTTAGTGACATAAATATTAAAAAATAATTTATTAATAATTACAAAATGTATAATAAATAATAAATTACAGTAGAATAAATTGATTTCGCTTTTAAAATTTATTAATTTTATTTTATATTGTATTCACGTACAATATGTATATTTCTTGGAACTTTTAAAAATGAATATTTTTATAAGCAACTTTAAATTATTGTTTGTATTTATTGATTTTTTTGCTTACAATTTCAAATATAAATCATGAGTAGTTGATATTAGCATATCACGGTTTTGAACACTATTTTGATATACTGCTATCAATCATGTAATAAAAATTTTCTATAACAATTTATGAGTTTGCGAGCAATGACTTGGTCTCAATATTTTATTTTAACATATTAGATTTGTATTCACAATATAATATTTGAACATGTCATCATTCGCAATTCGCAAGACAATGAGTGAGACCATAAGGATAAAATTTAAAAATAACATTTCAAATGATTATGCAATTTAGTTATTTTATTCAAATTAACATATAATTAGAATGTGATGATTTAAAAGCTACAACCAAAGCTTATGGTAAGAACAAAAATACTGCTTTTTTGTTAATAAATAATCTCTAATAATCTTTTATCATAAAAAAATGACATGTATTTTACTTAGCAAATAAAGCACCTTCAATATAATACAATTTAATTCTGAGCGAGTCGCGATAACTGTACAATTTAAAGTAATGGAGGAAATAAATGTTTTTTCCTTCACATACTTAACTTGACACGCTATACTCGTATTATAATTTTTTATAATATAAAACAATACAAACAAATAAAACTGCAAAACTAAGGCATTTTTTTCTCACCACTAGGAATATTAATAATCAGATACATCTTTATTGAGTATAAAAATTTATTCCTTTAAGAGTTTTGTAAAGAAACAAATTATAGAAATAATTATTTAAATTTTAAACAAATTAAAGTATATTAATTATTTATTTTTGGGTGCACTGTTATTAATTCCTAGACTTTTTCTCGAAAAATGCGAGTACGTGTATATGTAGACAGTTATGTAATAATTAATCATAAATATATGTAGACAGTTATGTAATAATTAATCATAAATATATATATATATATACAGTCTTTTTAGAATTATAAATAAACGAGGAAATTTTCATATTCATGAAACAAAATGATTATTGCACTCATGTGTAGTAAGTTATAACAATCCTTATAATAACAAAAAGAAATCTATGTATATGTGTAATTTTTATATTTTAATGAATATTTATTTTATGATTTATAAATAAAATTAGAAAGATAAGTGATTTTTACTTATAATTTATAATTTTCAACTATAATGAATAACAATAATTCAGATAAGCAAACAATGATATGATACGCTACCTTGTTTTTTTTGACTTCAGTAAAATAACTTTAAAATTTAGAATTGCTTATCTATTTAAGATGAAGAAGTACTGATGTTAGGATTATGTAAAACTTGAATCTATCAAGTAATAATAAAATACTACTCTGCTCCAATTGGTAACAAGAATCGCCAAGCTTGTTCAAGACTTTTGCTCGCATCTGAACATCGACGATGTAATTTATCTTCAGGTGGCAAAGTAGACATTGGAAATTCACTCTGTAAAAATGAAATTCTTTATTACGGATGTTTTAAAATTTTAAAACATGCAATTAACTTGAATTAGTAAGTATAATTTATTATAATATACGTAGAAAAAAATTGGATATTTAAATACAGTAATATATTATTACTTTTATTTAAAATGTAACAAAAATTTAAAAAACTAAAAAATAATTAAATTTAAATATAAATTTCAGAGCATTAAAATAAATTTAGAAAGTTAGAATGGACTGCATTTAATGATGTGAATATATTACAACTATTCAAGGTTATATTAGTGCAGGTGAAAAATATAATAATGTTTTAGAATAATTTAAAGAATAATTCAAAGTTGATATACTATACTCAAACAAATAATTAAATTTTGCAATTTCTTAGTAAAAAGTTTTGATAGTTATTTTTTCATTATATTAAAAAATATACTTTTTTAAAATAAATTATAATAATTTACCATTTTAATGTCAGCCCACAATGTTTCTAAGATTTCTTGAAAAGCACACAGTTCTCTGTAATTCGTAAAATATACCACCCAATCTCCACTATATTCATGTACTTCTCGACATGAAAATTCCTGTTAGAAGGTATATAATAAAATTGTTGATATTACATAGAACACTGATATACATGATTTAAAATTGTTCAATTAAAAAATACTAAATCAAATATTTTTATTTGTATGACAAAATTTACTAACCAAAATGCACCAAGATTGTTGAGCTAGTGGTACCCGAAAAGCAGAAAGGTCTTCAATGCTTGCGCATGAAAGTGTTTGACCTCGCTGTATTCCAGGAAATACTTCTTTCATTGCTACCAAATGTTTTGAAGTAACAACTAAACTACAAGGTAATGGATTTTTTTTTTCAGAACAGTTGAAAAGACCTGAAGCACTCTGAACAAAACTCTGAAGCCACTCTGATGCTACATATTCATCTGGAGCAGCAAACTAAAATTTAAAACAAAAAAATAAGAAAAAAAATGAAAGATAGAAAATATTCTAATGTTTTTTTAATAATTACAGATGATTAATGGATAATTTTACAATAATAATTTACATAAAAATATAATTAAAAATAAATCTTACCTGAAAAGACTTGTTAGGTTTCAGGAGGATTTCAAATGTATGTGGGCGATGAGAATTGGGAATTCTTCGACAACCTTGACACAGGCCACTTTTTAATGGAATGGCACGTTTTGGCAATTTCTGATTATTATCTGTAAACATATATACAATTCCACCTTTCAAAACAAAATAACCGGCTTCCCATGGGCTTGTAGATCTATTAGAATTATGCACATGATAAACATGAGGTCGGAACATAAGATCGCCTTCCTTGGTTGGACCACAAGGTGTCGTAGGAGGTGAAAAAAGATCATCTTCCATATATATCAGACTATAATGTTCAATTTTTTCATCCTATGACAAAAGCATATTAAAGTTGTTATTTGAATTTACATATTTTTATAGTTTCTTTGTTATATAAATACACGGAAAATAAAATATATAAAAGAGTATTTAAATTAAATCTAATAGTTCAAACAATTAAATTTGTAGACTTGTAATAGATAATTATAATTTTAATGTTTAAGCTTTTTTTTAACAATCACAACAATTTTTTTACTAATTAAATTAAAAAAAAACTATGGAAATAATATAAAATATTCATTACTTTATTAAATACATTTAATAGAAAAATCAAAAAAGTATTTGAAATTGATTTCTTATTTGAATAATTCAGTATTTTTTAAAGTGCTTTTATGAAAAAAATTTAAAAATTATAATAACCAATAATGTTATTAAAAAATTGATTTGTAATTAATTTCTTATTAAATATCTATTTAAAAACAAAAGTTTTGGTTATTAAAACCATGTCATTACATTTATATATATGTAACACATGTTATAATTTTTATGTTTTAGAAAATTTCCAAAGTTTGTTTTTAAGTTTTAAGGAAAAAACTTAAATTTCAACAAATTTAATTGTAATACTATTAAGTATGTATCATTTATTTACATGTTAAATATTTTAATATAAGTGAATGCCATACCGGATGAACAGCTGTTTCATCTAAAATTGAATATTTTAGAGTATGCATATCATCGTAGTACAGTTCCTTGACTGCCGGCAGTCTAGGGTTAGTTGAAGATCTTCTCATAGCTATTTCTAAGTGGGTAATTAGTTCTGAAGTAGTTTGACCACTTCCTGTTGAAAATAAGTATTGCATTTCATAATCAGCATTTGATATTAATATTGTTTGTGCATTAGGACCAATCTGAAATATATTATTTGAAATTTAATAAAACGAATTTTTAATGAAAGCATTCTAAGATTAGGAAAATGTATTTGTTTTCTAATTTATTCAATTTCGTTTAATTACATTTAAATTTGATTAACATAGGTATTCTAGATTTAATTTTAAAAATAATTAGGATCTAAATATTATTAAAAATAGTTAGATAAATGTATGCAATTTTAATATCGAAACTTAAAGATTTCTATTGCTCACCATAATAACGTCGAGTTCATTATATGGTATGACTAATTGGTTGCTATATGTGTGATCACCTTTTTGTCCAGTCAAGTACAGGGTTTTATCGGTAAGCAGCGCCAGCATCGGTTTACTTTCTCCATTGGTCATGTAGGAGCTTCTGACCTTATAAACCTTGTAGAGTTCCTCGGTTTTATCTCTATAAATATTCCTTTTAAATGTTTCCCTCAATTTCAAACTAATTTTTTCTCCGCTGAATTCTCGTTTTCCTGCGGCCAAGTTGTCTTGAATTTCCTTTTCAAGGACTTCGTCAAGTTCTTTGGTAACACACTGATCCACTTTCGCCGCCTTGATGTAGAGGGAATTTTGCTTTGAAACTTTTTTCCCATCTTTATTAAGTTCGAGTTTTCTCTCGGTGATGGAACGTAGAAACCTACTAAGTAACGATGTTTTCGAGGGGGCTTGACGCAAGGGTGGGGTGAGTAGTCGACCGCTCTCACCGCTCAGGATAGAGGTTACGTTGCGTTTCTTCAGTGGTGAAACCAGGTAACGAGCTCCTTCGCTGATACTGTCGCTGCTGCCCCCACCGCTACCACCAGCACAAATCCCGCCGTCACCACCATCGCTGCTACCCTCATTGTTTCGTCGTTCCTCCGTACTATCGGAAACAGTTGTTACACTTTCGGCATCTGACCAGTCACTGGAGCTCGCATACTTTTGCTATAGTAAAATATTGATAACTATTCATTGTTAGGAGCCTTGAGCGAGGAGGAATTTGTCGTATTTATTTTGCTGAGGATGTTAGTTTTAAAATAATTATTATCGATATTCGTATTTTTATTAATCCAAGAAATCACTACATCGAGAATTTTTTTCATCATAATTTATTTATTTATAAGTATCGGCAAATGAGATCTTTTTAAGATGTAAATCAACTTATCAAAATATTTCCGATTTTAATTATAGAAAATAACTTTTTTTCTTTATAATCTGAGTTCATAATTATTATCAAAACACTTTCTTTTGATGAAATATTGATGTATATTTCTAATTTTATACATTTATTAATTGTTTAAAAACCCATTGAAAATTATTCTTATTTTTGTTTGACCATTTGATCTTGAATTTAAAAGATTATTGAATTGTATCAAATCATTTAAAAAAAATTAATTTTTTAATATTTAGTAATTGAATTATCATTTAATTTTAGGTTTATTAAGTAGTTTTTAACTTATTTTCAACAAGTTCATAACCTACTTAATATAAACCAATTTTAATTAAAAAATCAATTCTTATCTATATTGTAGTATATATACATTTTTTAATATTTACATCATAATTAATATAAATCAATATCTTGATATAATTTATTGATTACTTATAAATATTTAAGTTATAAAAAAAATTATATTATTTTTAAACATAATAATTTTCAGAATCAGATAAAAGATCAATGTATTAATCCTTAAATTTCATTATATTAAGTACTACAATAAACATTTAAGTTAATAAGAAAATACATTTTTAAAGAGAATATATAGGATGGTGATTTCAAAGACTCACCTGCAATTTATTATTAATATTAGATAATTTGGGTATTTCAAGTTTTGTCGGTGGATCTTCGACGATATTTCCATACTCTTTCTCGACGGCGTAGGCTTCTAGCGCTTCGTTTTCTTTTAGTTCAATATCTATTTTTGGATGCATAATTCTTGCTGGATCTTCCTGACCTTCAGGAACACCCCGCTCGCACAAAGCCATACTAGCAACTGTAACTTGATCATTTACTTTTCGTTCGGCATCGCTATCAAAGATGCTGAAAGACGACGATGAGGAATAGTAATCGGAATAAGCATTTCTTGTGTTCACAACTTTCTGAATATATGGCGAATCACCATGAGCGCACCAACTGTATCTACGTGATAAATTAATGTTAATAAGATTGTTAAATATTTTTAAATTGATATAGTTTATACATAAAGTTTGTTTTTTTAGTTAACTATTGTTATACACTGGATTTTCTTTCTTATTAACAAAAATGTATTATATATCTATTATTATTCATACTTATTATTTTATGAATTATGATTTGTAAATTTATACTTGTATTTATAATATGCATTTTACAAATTTGAATTTGAATCTTTATTATAAAGCAGTTCTTAATTTTACCTTTGATTATATAAATTAATATTGAATATTACACAAATTAAATGAGCTAATAATGTTATATTATTAAAAATCCGTTTTAGAATAATTTTAGATTAATTTATGCATTATATAAATTACAAATTTTTTAAATAAATTTTGACAACATTTATTCAGAAAAAACTTTTAAAAATTAATTCTTTTTATTATGTATAAAAATTTGTATCCTCTCATTTTATTAATTTAACTAATTTTTATTTAAAATTAGTGAACTATAAATAATAATGATCTGTAATGTATAATTTTTTTAGTATTTTAAACCTTTTATAAATTATTAAATTGTTTGAATATTTAATTAAGAATATATATATATAATATAAAATATATTTTAATTAAGAATTTTTGTTATGGTCATAGTGTAGATTCATAATGTTATTATAATGTAATTAATAATGAAAATTCGATTATTAAATGATTAAAATTTATATGTATTCAATTTTAATATAAAAATTTACAATTTTTATTATTATTAATGTTTTTGCAATTTTTTTATAAGTTGTTAAATAATTTATGTCTGTATTAAATGAAAAAATATAATTTATTCACTTTGAAAAATAAGGTATTTTTTTTATACAATTTTAACTTTAAGATTGTATTTGTTTTATTATACTCTAAAACAATTAGTAATTTCATATCACTATCATCGAATAAAAAAAATTAATAAATTTAAGATTTATTTTAGATTTATTATATAGTAATAAGCATTATTATTATTTTAATTTTTTTTAAACAAATCAGATAGTGCAATACGCGATCACATTATATATGTGCAAACACACACATATTAAAGTACATATGTAAATTTTTTAAAAATAAATTTTTAGACTATTTTAGATATCTATAAAATGACTGGAATTTATTTATTACCTTCCTCTTTGGGCATCTTTCTTCTGTACCGATTTGGGAGTTACAAAACTCATTGAAAAATCTGTATAATTTTCATCATCATCCAATTTCATCATTTTGAAAATATCTTCATGGAAGCTGACGCGTTTTTTATTTTCACCTCGCTTTTTTTTGCGCTGACGACGCTGTACCAAAGCATCCGAGCTCGAAGATGAAAGAATACTCGTATCTGTCATGTTTATTGTATTAAGAATGCTGTAAGGTGTTTCAATATTGTCACAGTCTGAAATGGTCATGCTCAATTCTAAAAGATTGGTATCATTGTTAATGACATAAGAATTACGACGATCTAAGGCCTTCTTGAAACTGTAACTTGCATCGCAGTAGTACATAGATCGTTTATTATAAGAAGTTAAGATTCCATTATTTTCAGCATCTGTTTTGGTTTTTTCCAATTTTAATTCATCTATGCTTTTATTGTAGAAATTATAATCCTACAATGAAAAATAATTCTAGTTATTTTTAATAATCTTAAATACTATAATTATTTGATTAAAATTAATAATATAAAAGTACATAACTTTTATGATCATATCAATGTTTTAGTTAAAAGTTAATTGAAATATGTTTATTTAAAATAACTTTCAATAATTTTTACAGTAATACTGAGTTAAAATTTTTTTTTAAATGTAATTAAATGATGCATCTAAACATATGTATGTGATTAAATTTAATATTCACGTACTATAATTTTTGATACAAGAAAATAATGTTAATTTATTGTATTTTACTTATTCTGTATTATTTAAAATTATACAAATTTTATTATTATTATTTGAATTAAAATTTCTACATAATTGATGTACAAATAGTGTTAATTAATTTAATATTACTTATAAATTCATATTTATCATTTTATTAATACTATATTGTTCAAACGATATGTAAGAGTTAATGTAAGCTTTGTTATATTGCTAAATACGATAATAATATCTATAATTTTGTTAGAAATTAATTTACCTTTACTGTATCTAAACTTGAACAATTTAGTTCATTATCATCGAGTTTTCTTGTAAGGTTTTGATTAATAATATCATTTGTTGTGACTGTAGAGTTATGAAACTTGTCAGACATACCAGAAGATTGTTTAAGTGTTTTATGCTCTTCTCCAGAGTCACTTGACGAAAAGGAACATTCTAAATTTTTATTATCGTTAGTACTATTATTGATTAATTTATACTTGTTGTTGCGATATTTTACAATCTTTTCTGTTGACCAATCCTCCTAAAATAATTAAAGTTTATAATTAATGTATACAATTCATTTTTAGTATCATAATATTTTATTTGAAAAAATAAATTCTTTATGATATGCTGAATTATTATTATTGCAAAAATTAAATTATTTACTACATACAAAATTTTTTAGTTTTTATAAATCATTATAAAATTGATCAAATACAAAAACAAAGACTAATTTAAAATTATTATGTACAGGTAATTTAGTAAAATAATAAAAAACATATAATACGGTAATATATTCAAAGTAAATGATTATAAATATATATTATTTATTTATATAATAGTTATAAATTATGTAAAAAATATATAAATTTGATTGTTAAAACATAGAGTACAAAAAGTAAAGATACCTGGATTCAAATATAAACGTAACTGAGTCATGCAAGTGATTAAATATCATTATTATAAAAAATAAAATGATAAAAATATAAATAAAAAATGAGCTAAAAATAAAGTGCATAAATGTAATCAGATAATAAGTAACAAGATATCTTGAAATAGTAAAAAAAATCTATTCAATTATTAAACAAAATATATTCTTCAGCAATTAAAATAACTATAAGAAACTTTTTTTATAAGAAAAAATCAATAATTACAAATTCTCTTTATCACTGAAATTTTCCATTTAATAAAATTGTTGTAAAGGTTGATGCAAAAATCAAATACGTTTGGATTACTTTTCGCATCTTAAGTAATGAGAATCTAATAAAAATATAATCTCGTAATTGATAATCCTTTACTAAATTTAAAAGACTTATTTTTTGGAAATATTGAGTTGAATAATAAGCAAAAAACAATTTTTATGAATTATATAGGTTTTGTATGTAGTTATATTTTAGTTCATGACAAAAATTAACAATTTTCTAAAATTTCAAATAAAACTCCTAAATATTTTGAAAACTAACTTAATATAAATAAGATTTTTATTATATATACTTCTTTGTAACTGCTAGTATCAGTTTCATTGGCAGCATCCATATCACTATCCAGTGCAACACCACTGTCACCAGGCGAGGCTAGACTTGAAGAGATACTTGATGAGCGTAGATGTAAGGTCAAAGCTACACCTGAAGGAGATCCACTCATAGGTCGCTGGGGCATGTAATTGCATATATCTAAGTATGTGACGTCCTGCAATTAAAGATGTTTATCATCAGCATTTTGTTGTATCAACATTTTATAAATATTTAAATTAATCTTATCAGTGAAAAATTCATTATTTACGTAATGTTTATAATTTTTCTATTGTAATCACCAAGTTTTTTGTTTAAAGAAATAAATTTTTATGTTGTAAAACAATAAGACAGTAATTTTGATTTTAATCACTCTTACATTTTCTTATATTATTTTATTTTGCATATCTTAATTATGATAAATTTTATAATATTTATTCTAAATTCAATAACAAGTTTCACAAACAAGCATGCAAATCAATAAATCAAAAAAAATTGTAAAAATTGCTATTAAAAATAGGATTGCTGATTCAGTTAAAGTATAAATTCTTATTTTTAAGATATTATAACTCATTTATTTTTATTTGTAATTAAAATAATTAAAATAATTTATTATTGAAAGCCTTATTATTAAGCAAATATTAAAAAATTTTTTTTTAATGTAATAAAATATTTTTCAGTTCTACAAACAGTTTGTAGTTCTTAGAAAATATTTATATCAGGAGAAAAAGCGAATAAAATTTATGATAATATATCAAATTCCAACATATTAATTATACACTTATCTAATTGAATGAATTTCCATGTACATAAATTTTATAATACTTATAGCAAAACTGTGATACTAACAAAAATATTTAGCATCTTTTCATTATTATTCTACTTTTCAATTTTTTAGATTTCCTTTTCGCCTGAATACAAAAGCCCGACTTGCAGATATTAAATCTTATATAGACTTGCTACAAAAATAAGGTGTACATTTACACAGAAGAGCAGACTGATGAGAGATAACCTGTTGCCCTCTTCGTGACGAAGATCGAAAACAGAAGAGAGACCTATCGCTCACACGAGTAGCACAGACGTTTCATTATTATGCGACCGAAGTTATTTATTACCAGTGATAATTATAACCAGGGGGTGATTATTGAGTGTATCGTGCATATGTAAAGGAAGCAAAAATTATATATATTACTCTTTCTCCATTCTCGCATCACATTTTAATTTACGAAGACGTCCCTGAAATTATTGCAGGCAAGAACAGTGGGAGGAGCAAGATAGTTTATTTTTAAGGTTTATCTGTTAAAGCTGCTGAAGGCATTATTGATAATCTACCAGTGGTATAATGCAATATCGAATTTTCATGATGTATGTTTACTTTTTATTTAATTCTTTATGTTAAAAGAGAATTTTATTTTTCACCATTTGTGTGACTATATAAACATTGTTATAGAAATGATTAATGGTATCAGCTAATTAGGATGATTTTTACTTCAGTAAGATTCCTTTATGACGTATAATGTAGATTCAAAAGGTATATTCGATGGAATTTTCCACTGTATTAATATTATCAAACTTTTAAATAATTGTATCAATAGTTTATTATTCTTAATGGTCACTGTTTATTTAAATCTAAAAAACGTATTTGAAATGAGAAAGAAGTATATGAGTTACTCAGAAAATATTGATATACAAACTATAAATTTTTCTATTTAATTTTCTATTTAATGTCTCCATTTTTTATAAATAAATATTAAGTAAAACCATAACTATTATAGTAAGTTTTATCAAGAAATTAAATCTATTTAAAAACATTTTGAATAAATACACAACTTAATTTACCATTAAAAACTAATCCATTTCAATATTTTTTAATGTAAACTGTATATCAAAAAATACTAATAAATTATAAGATGTTTTATTAATATTTTAAACTATTTCTATTCTAAAGTGATTTCTTGACTGTAATTACATATTTAGAAGTGTAATGAGCTTTTTAGAACTTGACTAAGAAATGTTATTTTATTTTATTTCAAACTTTTCTTAGATTTCAATTTGTTGGTTATATGAATATTAGTGAGGGATTAAACTATGAATTCATATTTTAGCTAGTTGGAGAAAGACAGTGATTATTAATTCAAGATATTAATAAATGATATATTTATCAGCAATGACAAGAGTAAATTTTTTATTAGTTTTATGTCTATTGAACACTTTGTATGTTTTAAATAGATAATACATAATGGAATGCTTATAATTTATTACTTTTATTCATTTTATGTTAATTTTATATAAAATAAAATTATAATTGTTTTATTAAAAGTATTTGTTGAGATTATTATTTTCTTAGAGTTCTAGAATTAATTTCATTATACATACCAGCTGAAGTGTGAATGAAACATTTTCAAGCCCAGCCAGTAGATTGATTAACTGATTAGTTTTGTCTGCATCCTGTATAAGAGCATGTGGAAAATATTCTTTTTTCACAGTCTTAATATCTCTTATCATACATGCTAAATAACTTTCAAAACTACCTTCACTTAATGTATGATACAACCAAGCTCGACCTGTAATTAAATATTTATTTTTGCTTAATAATTTTATGATTATTATTGATTAGCTGAAATTTTAAGTACATTTTCTCTATTTTATATATGAAAGAAAATAAATGCAACTTTAGTTTTATTATTATTATTATAATAAATAAGTTAATGAATTTTAAAATAAAAAATAATACCTTTTCCAATTGATGTTAATACATTTTGCAAAGCATGTATGACAACAACAGTATCCTGATGACTGAGTTCACGGGCAGTACCCCAGTATCCATGGCGTTCAATACGTAAGCCATGTCGCAAAGCTCTATCTAACCAGTAGACAAGCCATGAGTCACCATCAAGTACAACAGATCCATGCAAACTTTGTGCGTAGACCTACAAATAGAACAGGACTGTATTTAATTTATGAAACAAATATTCACTGATTTTAAAATAAAACAATAATTGAAATAATTATTATATTTATAACTTTATTTTTTATATTTAATTGAGAAATTAAATATTAAATTGAATTTAAATTAATACTCTTTTAATAATTCACATATTTAATTTTATTTCTTTATAACCTTTATTTATATTAAAATAATATTTTTTGAATGTATATTTTATGTAAATATTTAAATTATAAATTATAATTGTTTATTTTATACCTTTCTATAAAATGTAAAATTTGTAAAATTAAGATATAATTGTAATATAATAAAATATACTGAATAACTTAAATCCTTCTTATGATAAAATTCTTTAATAGTTGAAATAGTAAATTATTAATAACTACAATACCATTCAAAGAAAATAAAACGTTTTTATTGTATTTGTAAAGAGAAATAAATTAAAACTATACATCTTATTATACATCAAAACAAATGTTATTCCTTATAAAAAATAATATATATAACGTAAGATTTTATAATCATTTATTCTTACCATAAAAACTATGTAATAATGATTTATTTTAAACAAAAGATCCCTTTTAGTTGTGTTTCTAAATTAGCACAAGAGGGAAAATAAATTAAAGTAGATGTATATATCACGGAAAGTTAGCAATAGTAAAGTGATATTACTTAAATTATTATTTATTTTAATTGTTTAAAATTATTGCACTGTAGATAAATCGTGAATTCAATTTTTTTTGAATTTTAATTAGAAATTTTAATATCTTATAATTTAAAAATTTAATAAATATGTAATGTATTAATCTTTATTTTGTCTAATGGTGTTCAAATTTTGAGGTTAGATATGATTTTACTTTGCATTACTAACTTTCATTTGTTTTTTTGCAATACGGATTAAAATATGATTTGATGTTCGATTTAATTTAACCTATAAAAATAATACTGATATGTGTTTCAAAACTACCCAATTCAATAACCACATGTAAATACTATGAGAACTTATGAATGAAATAATTTTTTCTTAAAAAAGTTTACGAAGAGTTTTTGTAGTTATTTAAATGATTTAAAGTTGCTCAACAAAAATAATATATATCATTATTTCTTTAATATCGCACATTTCGAAAAGTGTTCTCTATTCAGAAATTATGATACCTCTCATAACCGTTTATTTAAAGTATGTAAAAAAACTACGAGTACAAGAGATACCTTTGTATTTTATTTAATTTCAAGAGTCAGCAAATAATTTCGTTGCACATAAATTCACAGTGATTAACTTATAATATTAATTGGTTGTACTTGTTTTATATAGATACTATGCAAGAGTGATATATTTAGGCATTTAATCATGTTTTAACCGCATTAAAAGATGTTATTAATTGCAAATGCTTTCATGCGTGCAAAAAAGCACTTAACATAATGCGCAAACACGCCTACGTATATATATATATACACTAGATATATATATATATATTAGATCAATTTTTTTAGAAATATCTTTTATAGTAATTTAAATATTATTTAAACATATTTAATAACATTTTTTATTTGCCTAATTTTCATTTTAAATTAAAAATTGATTTAATATAGTGGTAGTTTTAAAGTTGTATTATTATTTAATTATTATTATTAATTATACATATTTTTTAAAAATTGCAAAGTTGTTTAAAATATTTTAACTTAATTTTGATATTAATATATTTATTTGACTAAATCAGGAAATTTTGAATTTGTACTCATTTTAAAAACATAATTACGTACAAATTATTTATGTATTTTTGTAAATGTTAAAGACAATAAATTATAATAACATATGTTTAAAATTTTAAACTTTACAGTTATTAAATTTTTATTACAAAATTAATTGATCAAATTTATTATAAAAGATTTTTTAAAACAATATGTGTCTAAATTTCATGATTATACAATAATATTTGTGTATGTTATGAATTGAATGCAAAAGTGAAAGTATTATTTCATTTAGAAATAAAAAAACAAAAATTATTATTCAATTTACTTATATTCAATTTAAAAAAATAACACTAATTTCACGATTGAAAAATAATACCAAAAATAAAGAAATGCAAAAGAAAAAATAATACTTTTTGTTGATTTCATTTCTATTTCTTTGGAGTATAATTAGAATTAAAATTCTATAAGATTTAAGTAGAAAATTTTAAGAAAATTTATAAAATATAAAGATTAATCTTTATTTTTAATCCCCAGTTATTTTATTCCAAATAAAGAGTTTTAATTTTAAGCGAATTATCTAAGATTAGAGGATTAAATAAAAAGAAAAGACTCTATTTTTAGCTAAGTTTACAAATTAATTAATGATTCTAGTTAACGAGTTGATCTTTATAATTGTCAATATTGAAAATATTTATTTTTATCATAACATTTATATTCATACATTTTTTATTAATTTCTTAAAATTAATAAATTGCGAAACCGCAAACTAAGGCGCAGACTCACGTTACATTTAAGCCACTCGAGAAGACATCAACCCTTATATAAAATGCAATGTGTATACGACGTCATGTTGAAATAGATTGATATTCAAAGTTTATTTTACATTAAAATCATAGTAAAATTCACTAATCCTTTCGAAAGAAAACCATAATTCAAGAGCAATGAACGAAATAATGTGTATATTAAATATAATTGCATTGGGCGTTAATGACATTTAAATAACGACTTACGAGTTTGACGGCTTTCGTTAGCTCTTGGAGAATCCTTCCCTTCGAAAGGATTTTGTCCGTACAAAGTTCCATGTCGACATCCTGTCCGGGCATTGTATTATCGGTGTTTTTTTTTAGACTCGCATGGTCACTAGGTGCTTCAAAATATCTCGTCGATCGAATTCCGTAGTATTCAATGCCATCGACTTTCTGCACAATGCCGAGTATATGTGATTGCTGCGACGGCGCACACAAGTAATCGCGGCGCCGCGGCGCTACCACGTCCCCCTTGCACATCAGTCGCATCGATCCTCTGCCTGTTGGATGCTTTTTACCTTGTATATGTATGTATGTCTGAATTATAACGCTGTTGCGCAACTTCACAGCTACGCGGTTAATTTAAAATTACGAACTTTCGGGTATTCGAGGTTGATATCTTGAAATCGTTAATCTTTCAGAAGATTGGAGATGCAATCACTTGCGAGTTTAATTTCCTTCAAATCAATATATTGGTATCATTTTGCTTGAGTTTGTTTTTATATATGTTGTCTGAACTTAAAATATTCAGAAATTTCGATACTTTTGCAGAGATTATTATAATTTATGTACTTGAAGTTTACGGTTTAATTATAATTTTTCGAAGAAATCACTTGAGATTTAACTGCAATAATTGAATCTCCTTGGATAATTTCTATGGATGAATCACTGAAAATAGGACATTTTGGAAAATTATTTGGAATTTAATTTAAATTTAAAATATAAAATTTAATTTTTAAAATTGTAGTGTGAACTTTAATGGAAATTGAGTAAGTGGTACTTTTGAAGTTTTGAGGCGTGAATTAGTTATGCGTTTGTCTAAATTTCTACGATCTGAGCTCTTCGAAAAATATAAAAGAACTTACGGAATTACCAAGAATGTAGGAACGTTCTTCAGTAAAGTGCAGAGTCAACAGTTTATTCCGGTATTATACATACATGTCAAAGATGGAGATAATATCTTATAGCGTATTTGCGAAATAGATTGATCAGCTGCTCGATCGAGTGGTGGGAGATTGTTATACGAGCTGCTAATTTTGCTTATGAACTGTAGAACGAGATTATATTGATTATGATCATAAAAGATAAAGATAATGAGATGTTCTATACCTTTCAAATTTGAAAAATATAAATATATGCATTTTAGTATTTACAATGAGAAAAAATTTTTAATTTATTTAGAATTATAAATTTTTATTTAATTTTTATCTTTAAATTAATCACTAAGAGTTCTTATTAATATTTTAAAAAGTATTAATTTTAAGTTTAAAAAATATAGTTTGAGTAATTTGAACAAAGTATTTAATTGATTCTAAATTGATAAAGTTATTTTTGTAATATATGTTGTCTACAGATCAAATAAATCAAATTAGTATATTTAAATTTTTTTTAAAATATGAATTTGATAATAATTAGAAAGTTATAAGTTCATATTTTAGTAATAAATTCATTCTTTTAAAATATCAAAAATATATTCAATAATATGTTTTATACATGTATATATAGAATAATTTTAATTAAATTAAGCAAACAGTGACTGATAAAAATAAAATTAAAGGATAAAATTAATTGGTATTTCTAAATATATGGATCATTATTGTTATTTTCTTGTACAAACAGTGTACCTAAATAATTAACAAGAGATATTAATGAATAATTGTAGTAATTACTAGATTCCTGAAGAAAACGACAAAAATGGTTGTTGAAATATCGTTATACAACGATTAGATATTTATTTATTTTTCAGGCTTATTGATTGAATAATCACCGAACTATACGTGTTTTAATAATTAATGATAAGATTTCTAGTTGAAAACAATAAATGAGAAAGTCTTATGCAGTAATTATTTTTCCGTGAATCATAATTTTATTATAAAAATTATTTAAAAATTAAATTAGATTTCTACATATGTGTAATTTATTTTTTAATCTTTACTTATATAAGTTAATTATAAATAAATATAAATACAAAGGAAATAAACTTTGAAGATTAATTAAAATGCTTTAAAATATTATTATTATTATTACTTATTTATTTAAATAATATAATTTATGCAAATTAAAAACATAAAATACAAATTACTTTTTAATAAAATATTTTAAGAAAAAAGATGCAATTTTTATAATTTGAAGCATATAGTATAAAATAAATATAAAATTAATTATGGTAATAATATCTTCTAAAATATTACTATAAATAATAATAATAAGAAGAATAATATAAATAAAATTATAAAGAAATTTTATCATTAACTACTTTTATTTATTGTATTGTATTGTATTGTATCTGTATTATTAGTTGACAAAAATATTATAATTATAGTTATAGTACAAACTTTATAATATAATAAGTAATTTATATGAAGATGTTTCATCTTTTACTTATTCATAAATATATATGACGAATAATATTATTTTTGTCTATTTTATTTTTAATAATTAATTCAGTATCTATTCGTGATGTTTCAATACAAGTTCCTAGATGAGTAAAAGACATGCCTCCGAGTAAAAATATAATGTCATCAATGATGTTCGTCACTAGTCAGTAGAAAAGTTAAAGAGGCAATCAAAAGTTCATCTTGTCATTTCTGTAATATTGATCTGTATAGGAACAACATTCAAATCATGTTTAAATATTTTAAGTAGTGTAATTGTGTCCGTTAGCTTCTCGCGACATATTATAGCGTTATTCTTGCTTAAAATTAACGAAGAAGTAAATACGTTTATGATAAGAAGTGCAGGGTCTTCTGACCCCTTTTAACAATGTTACGCCTATCATCGTTTATTATCGTCAAAAATATTGGGCGTACGAGGTCGTGCACGCTAATGATTAATTAAATAATATTAATTAGACTTAAAAAATCTGATGTAAAATTTAGAAGGGGCTATTTTTATAGATTTCTAAATATGAACGTACCATGTAAATCTATGTGTATATATGAGAATGTTAAATAGCGGTAAAGTAAAATAGAAGTACCTAATGAAGTTTATACTGACAATAGAAATTATACCCTGTTTTGACGATGAAAAATCAATATACGGAGGGTATATTTTTGTTCATTATTTTTATCTAAGCTGGACACGGTATCTTTTAAAATTCAAAGTTCTTAAGGTTATACTGATTAGATTAATCTTAGGTCCGCCCGAAGAACTCGAGTAAGAAAGTGACTGAAATAAACGAATGGGAAGTGGGTATCGTGCTTACTCTTCATAATTTTTTAGTTAATTGTATTACGTCGAAGTATATATTTTAATAATATTCACTTTGTTGTACATCGTTGATTTCGGTAGATAATTTATAATTTTGATCATTATAAAACAAAAATAAAATTTATCGAGGAAGCGAAATTAAATGTTGAAATAAAAAAGAGGTACATACGAATAAAATTGTAAAGTTAAAACTATATTGTAGAAAATAAAATTTCTATATTAGTTATTCAGGTTATAATTACGTTTTTAATATTTGAATCCTTTATATTTTAATCATTTATAATAATTTTGATCTATTTTATTATATTAGAAAATTATTGATAAATTCCTGTTTTTTAATGTATTGTATTGTACTGCTATATTTTAGTTTACAAGTATGGTTAAATATAATATTAGATATTTTATTTTCATGATTTTATAATATAATATTATTAAAATTATAAAGTATTTTGAAATAATTCACGTATATTTTAATCCGACAGTACTGTGTAAATAATTTATTTTAATATACCTATAATTAATTTAAAATTAAAAATATGAAAATTAATAGCATAAATAAAAACTTTATAAAGTAGAAAATTTTATAATTAATTATACTTATTATAATTAATTTTTTATTAATTTTATTCTAATTTCAATTTACACGAATAACAATGAAATATGTTGATAGTAATTAATCTAAATTCTTGCTATAATATTTATTTAGTGTAATAAATAGCAAAATACATATAATATTTTCAACCTATCATTAACATTACTACTATGAAATAAAGTATTATGATTTATTATAATATTATATTGTAATATAAAATTAACTTATTGTAATGAAAAACAATAACATGCTTATTATTATTTTATTTAAAATTTTACATGTAGATAAAAATTTTATATTTTCTTTAATTATTAAGTTATTTATTTTTTTGAGAATAAAAATATAATATTATTTGAAAATTGAAATTTTAAATCTATATAATAATTAAAATAGAAGGAAAATTTATTATAATTTTTATTATAGTATATAATAAATATTAGTATAATTAGATTGTATATAGAATTACATTTAATTTTTATTTTTAAGTAGAGATTTAGAATATTAATTATAGTTTTATGACAAATTTAATGTTTAATTCTATAATTTACAAAAAAAATTTAAAAACTGCACAAGTATTTATTGTTTTCTTAATTTATGAATAATTTATTACATTTACGGAAAGCTAATAAATTTCTTTATGTTATTGTACGGCAAGTATTTATATTTAATATTTTTTATCAATGTATATTTGTATTTCATAAAATTTCTTAGAACATTGCATCGATAATAATTGATTCATGAAATTAAAATATTTAAAAATTGTGTTTTAAATTTTAAAGCAGATTAGTACTTCAATCATTTAAAATGACCTATTTTATATGTAATTCGTGATCTATATATATCTATCTATGTATATATATCTAAATAATATATACATATAAATTATATTATTTATATTGTTGTATCTTTACAAAATAATAATTATTTTTATTTTTTTGTTCCTTTCCTGATATTCTAATATAGTTGTTCATAATTGTAAATAAAAAAAATGATAAAGTTATATATCTTTATATAGTTTCTTGAATAATATTAAATAAAAAAATTTTAATATTTTTACGAATTTAGTATTATTATAACTACATTTAATTAAATTATTGTTAAATCTCCAAATATGTTTTAATTTTATTTTTATTTCGTCTATAATTTGTACCAATTGATGAATTTTTAGTGTTTCTGGCACTTATAAACATCTAAAATTATTTTTTAATAGTTTCTGTTAGTTCAAAAGATATATTTATTTAAATATTTTGATTTTGCTATTAATTAAATATTAGCTTTATGATAAATTTAGATATATATATAAAGTAAATATTTCTTTAGAAAGGTGATTCTAAACTTGAAAAGAAAACGAGTAATATATGTTATAATAAAATATGTTATTGAAATTATAGTTTTACGAAATTATATTTAAAAATTTTAAACACACTCAATTTTTCAGATAAATTTTTATTAATATTTTAAGTGTATCAACAAATCTTTTTTAAGGTAAAGGAAATTCATTTATTAGATGATTTACAATATTTATTTCAGTATAATATATGAGTTTCACAAGTACTGTCAATATTTGCATTGATACGCGGGGTTGATAGTTATCAAATTTCAAATTTTATTTTTTAAATATTTTCTATACGAATAACTTTTTAAATAAATTTTTTTATACCATATTAATGGAAGTTTTGTTAACTTAAAAAGAACCATTATATTAGTTAAGTTTGAAACGACGATACAAATAAAATTATATTATTCAGAAAAAAGATTTGTATTAAAAAATTTCTTTTTAAGGGGTAAATTTCTTTTTCGATCAGAAGAATACTTTTCAAAAATGTCTTTAGAAAAAAAGATTCATTAAAAAAAATAAAATTCTTTTAAGATAGAATTTTTTATAGATAGATAAAGAGTTTTATTTAAACAATCTTATTTAATAAATATGATTAAACAAAGAATAATTTTTAATTTCAGAGAGTTTTAGAAAATTAGTTTAAAAAATATAAATTCGTAATATAGTAATTATATGAAATATTTTTGTAATTACAATAAAATATATAATTATGAAAAAATTTTTACTAGCTTACTTACTTTTTTATCTTCATAATTTAAATATTATACTTATACATTTTTTTATTATAATATTTTCTTATAATATCATTTAAAATATCAATTAAAATGACTTTATATTCTTATATTGTAAAATAGTTGAAAAAAAATAAGTTTCTTGTATAAGGAAAAAGTTTATAAATATTATGGGATATAGCAAACATAAATTTATAAATAACTGATTAATTAAAACTTCTGAATTTTAAAATACGAAATAGCGTGTAATATTATGTAAAAATGGAATAATAATGCTGATTGGAAATTTACTAAAAATTTAAAAAACCACTTTAATAAATTTTTAATCGTTTGCAAATTTTTCTTTTTTTTTTAGTTTGATTTATTGATTATTGATATTAATTTACAGATTATTTACCTTGTACCAAGTTCATCCTTATATAGTTATAAGAAATGTACAATAAAAAATAGCCATATATATGAAATAAAATAGTAAATTCATCAATTTTTGTATTATTATCGCTTTTAAATTTCATGATAAAAATAGAATTTTGTGATGTAAATATTATCTAAAATTTTTCTTTATGTACACAGCCTATATATATATATTAATTTATTAAAGTACTGAAATAATATAAAAGTGAAATAAAAACAATAAATAATATTAAAAAGTATTTCCTTCGTTCAGGTATATTTTATAAATTCAGGTATAATTTACTTTATTTATCATATTATTAAAAAATCCTAAATTACATTTTTTATAAATTATTTTCACTTATTTTCGATTATGTTATAGAAACAAAGTGTATGTATTTAAAAATATAGTATATAACTATATTTTGTGTATTGTAATTGTATTTCATATCGGACGCCAAATAATTTGCTGCTATCGTTTCTTCTTCATTCTTAGTTGTTTGCGTGATATTGCTTTTAATAAGACATTCGTTTAAACGTGAAACTAATATATATTGACCAAAGCATACAGATATATGTAAAAAATGTTATTTGCATAGTAACAAGCATATCCGCGCGAAAGATAGTGCCTTGTTTGTCAATTAACGGCCAACATTATGTAATTTAGATTGATTTATGAGCTTATCCGACAAAAAGGCTGTGTGGGTGTGACCCGATGAGAACGTATTGATGCGGTTTGCGCTGTATCTCTTTACTGCTGTAGAGTACATCAAATGTAATTCAATTAAGTATTCATCTTATTATAGCTTATATATGATTTCTCATTAATCTTCTTTCGATCGAAAGCTTTACTTGTATTTGACTTAAAAATATGCTTATTTTAAGAATATGTGATTGAATACTTGTATATTGTTGTTTAGATAATATCTGTCGATAAAATTATTGAATAAACAATTATAAACTATAAAAATTTGTTTTCTATAATATATTCAAAATATTAGTGAAAAAATTATATATTTATCAACTTCTTAGCATTAAAAATTTATGGAGAAAATATACTTTTATAAAAAATATAATATAAAAATGTACAGTAATTTAGAAGTTATGCAGAAATTAGTAAAAAATAATATATATTTATAAAAAGTATATGTGAATTTTTTTGAATCATGAAGTTTTAAATAATAACTTTAATTTTTAGTTTGTAATAAACTATATAAATTTACTCTTAATATTTCGAACAGTAAAGAATAATATAAAGATTGAAAAATAGTTGAAAAAATTGAAAAGTAATCGATTAGTGGTTTCATTAAAATAATATCTGTAATAAAATACAGAAAAAGTAGGTCAATACATTTGCTTATAAATATATTAAAAATTATTGAAGAATCTATAAATTTGATTTTTTTAAATAAATTTAAATATAAAGATTTTTTATAAAGATATCAGGAATAAACTGTGGTTATAATAGAAAAGTATGGTTTTCTTCTAAATATTAATCATATTATTAATACACTTATATGAGTAATAAATAAATGTAAAATAAATTATTTCGTATCAGTATTATTTAATGTATTTGAATTTAGGTGTATTTATCGTATACAAAATTAAATAAGTTATGTGAAATAATTATGTTAAAAATTTTATTCATTATGGTTGACTAAATATTACGTAATTATAGCTGTTCATAAAGTTAGTATAAATTATTGATTTCAATAATTAAAATTATTTTATTGAGTAAACATAAGTTTATATACATCTAATATAAAGTATAAATAATCAATATTGAATAATCTAGAATAATAGTAATGTCAAAATAAAATGAAATATCACAAGACATTCAAGTAAAATTATATTTGAATAAATTGTATTAAATTAAAATTTTTATAGTAAAATAAAATTTTACTTAGTTTATTTAAAGATATATAAAAAAATTTGGTAATATTTATATTAAAAATAAGTTGAACTAATAAAAAAAAATTGTGTTTCATTTTGTATTAAGCTACTAAAAATAATATTAATTCATTAAATTTATTATATAAAAATACAATTCATATTATAACTTTTTTCTCTACATTTAATTATTATGTATATTGAAAAATATATAATTTTCTACTTAATAATGTTTATAAATATAAAATAATATTTGTGTTAATAGTTATTGTATTAAAAATATTTTAAGTGTTTGAAATTTTCGAAGAAATTCTAGAGAATTTATATTAAACTTTTTGTTCTGTTAAGGTATTTTGGAAATTTTTCCTTTGTTCTTCAAGTTGGGATTTTTTTATCATCAATTAAAAGCTATTACAATCATTGGATGGATATTCCTCAGTTATCCTTACATCTTTTGCTGATGTTAACTTTTTATTTGGTCACTGAACTTCTACATGGTTATCGGGTCGAAGTAGTTTCTTCTCCCGGGATTCGATATTATCACTCGTATTAGTCGTTGTTGACTCTTCATTGTTATGATACTCTGAATTGCTGTATAATATATACAATAATACACACAATAATAATTCGAATCAAATTGTTTTCTATCAAACTATTGATTCTTGACGTAGATCTCATTCAAGAATTTAAAATAGTGTTACATTAGTATTCAACACTGTTTATAGTTTTAATTAAAAGAAATATTTTAATTTTGTTTGATGACTATGTGATAAGTAATTAAAAAAGAAGTAAATAAATAAATTTTAGCAGATGTTTTATTTATATAAATATGAAATAAATAGTATAGTTGAGAAATATCCATAGTTATCTGTGAAGTTATGTATTAAAATTGTTTTAATAATAAAATCGAATATACTATGTTAACAGAATAATATTAGTAGGAATAGTTGAAGTTTAGAAATATTTTAATGTTGTTGATGTTGATTAAAATAGTAATTTATATAAATAAAGAAACAAAGATTTTTTGTATTTACTAAATAAATGAAAATTTTTGTGAATTAAAAAATACATTTTTTTTGATAAATATATATCATTTATTATGTAGTTTTATAAGAAAATATTGTTAGTATAAGAATTAAAAATGATAAAAAAGGTTCTTGTCAACATATTTAAGTTAAAATCAACATAATCTAACAAAATAATCTAAAATAACATAATTCTTTTATAATCAACATAATATATGCGATATAATAATTAAAAAGTAATTGTTTTATATTTTTGTTTTTAAAGTTAATATTATTTTTTTATCTTGGAGTTAAAAAAGACGTTATGAAATAGTATCTAAGTATTTCTTTTAATTAAATAATTAATTTTCTAAAGGCATTTTTATTTATTTTCAAATTATATGTAAAACTGTATCATCGATGATTAACTTATATAATATATTTTAACGAGAATTAATTTTTTTATTTGCGTTTTAATTGCTAAAATTCTAACTGCTGAAAATTCTACTTTAAATTTAATTTATTAAATTAAGAAGAGTCAATATTTTTGATGACGTCTTTCAATACGATGTTGAGTAACTAGGTGTAAAAATGGGAAAATATTTAAGTTAATATACTGTATATCTACAGATTTTTATGTATCGAATTGCAGAGACCGCTGTTTCCCTTATACTTTACCTACTGTTAATATTATATCGCTGGTCTATTAATTGGTGTTATTTATTCAAATTATTCATAAATATAATCGCTTTGAAGGACGTTTGAACTTTTCGTATATATAATGCATTATCGATACATAAGTGCGCAACGTTAATAATTAATAAATTATTAGTTATGTTTTAAGTTAATACTTGAATTAACCTATCATTAATTTTGAAATTTCATTATTTCTACGAATAAATGTACAATGATACAATAGCTTTTTTGTTGTAAAAATAAATACAAGTGAAGTGTAGTGTACAATGTGAGAAGTTTAGTCATGGTAAAGTATGTTAGAAAGATAAATTCAGGTATACTTAAGATAAGGATTCGAAGGATAGCAAATTTAGTTAAAGGCACGTTAAGATATACAACAAGTAGCGTAAACATATAAAATATTAACATTCATAGTTATAAAAATAATAAAATGCTTGGAAGCAAAAGTTATTGGTATGAAAGATCAGTGTGTTAATATAAGAAAGAAAAATACTTTTAAAGATATTGAACCTTTTTGATTCTTCATATAGTTAGTAACGAACAAAACATATAAAGACCGACTAAAAAAGTTTCAGTAATTTTCTAAATGTACCGTCAATGTGGGATAGCTTCAGGAAAAATTCGAGAGTTTTTATTTTGAAATATCTTCTTAATAAACAAATTATGAACATCTTATAATATCCAATTAAATTAATTTTTGTTGTTAAGTTAAATTAATATTTAAACAAAGACTTCTGTACAAAATTAATACTTTTAAAATTTACGTTAAATTAAGAATATTTATATGTATAAGATAGGATGGAAATGATAAAAAGAAAAGACTTTATTAAAATTTTTAATTAAATATTTCTAAATTATTGAAAATAATATATAACCAGTTCATTATCTTTAAGTTAATAGTATTGCATTTTATAGTATATATATTATTTAATGTATATTAATATTTTTTAAAATTTTAAATAACTAATTATAAAAAATTCTCATTGTTCTTAATCACATTACATTTAAAACATAAACTTTTTCATTAGCAACATTTGCAATGAAAATAATTGTATACGTCAACCTTTAAAAAGTCATATATAAGATTATAATATAATATATATAAGAGCTCTAGATGAATAGAAAGAAAAAATTCAAAACTCACCTCGCAATAATAAGTAACAAGAAATATTCCCATGCCAGTACACTCATTTTTTGATGGTACATTTGTTAAAGTAGATGTATCTAGTAATAATAGTGTTCAGATATTACCATATTGACTTTACATTGAAAGTATGACTATCATGAAAAAACCAGAGGTAAAATGAGAATATTGAAGTTTAAGAGCTAATATGAATTTATCGGTAAATTGGTTAACACAATTTTGTGTTTTATGTTTTAAATATGAAATAAAAGAAACTTAATTTTAATATTTAAAAGGCAACTTGATATTTAAAAAAATTAATTTTTTATTTTCTTAATTTATAGCATATTAGAAATATCTCACTTAATTTTCAAATTTTATAACTAGATTATTCTACATAAGTTTAAACATATACCTTTTGCTTATACATAAACTATTTTTAATACTTCGAAGCTACTTTCATAAAACTATATTTTCAAAGATATTGAAAAAATTTAAATATAGATTAATAAATTAAATTTAAAGTACTTGTTGATGTTATTAAAAATTATTAATTATTATATAACTAATATAAATCTTACATATAATTTCTAAAAAAATTTTTTTAATTCTTATATATAATATTTTTATTCAAAATTGAGCTTCATGAATCATTTTTCAGCATAATGCGAAGGTATGCATTTCAAAACGAAAGTATAAGTCTAAAGTATAAGATATAAGCCCGTAAGAATATTTTTACAGTATTATGTATCATGAATAATATTATTTTAAAATTCATATATATAATAAAAAGTCGATTCATTGGATAAAGAAATATTAATTAAAAGAAATATATTATAAAAAATATAATATTTAAAAATTCTTAGTTTATTTTTATTAAGAATTCAAAATGATTCGTGAAATTTTAGTCTAAATAATTTTTTGTAATTAAAAGTATTTAAAATGTTATCTTGCATTATTTAATGGAATAGTTCAAAGACACGAAAATTTAATAATCTAATTTTATACATTTAAATCATCATACATAGAATTATTACTTATTTTATCATTACATCAATTTAATTTAATTTAATCTCCATTTTTTTAATAATTTTATTATTTAAAATTTTAATGTACTTGATTAGCTCTAATATTTTTGAAACTAAGTAGTATGAGATATATAAGTTCAAAAGAAGAATGAGATTTCAATATTTGTATGTATTAAGCAAGATAACTACAATGATTATTAAAAGCAAGAATTGTTTAACAAAATTAATAAAAAAGTTTATATGCTTAAACTTATATGTCAAATTTTATTCTATCTGAACTTTAAAATTAACATGTAAAAGATATAACCTTTACCATTATATCAACAATTTATATTATTTATATTATTATTATGATTTATATTAGATTAATATGAGATTAATTTTATGTAATATGATCAATGTTCAGCATTTCTCGAAAATCCGTAATATCAATAACTTGATTCATATAGAATTGAAAAAAATAAAATTTCTCAAAAGTAAGATTTATTTGAAAGTCATTAAGGATATGTAAATAATATTAGCAAATTAGTTTTTCAATAAGTTTTTAAATAGATGAATTTTTTCAAATATACTAGTCTACTTTAGATGAATAAGTCATGTAAAATATAAGCAGGTCTAGAATAAATTTCTGCTAATAAAATGAGAAAAGATAAATTTTTATACGATGTATAGAAGAAAATGAATAAGTAGGTTATTTATATAATATAAATTCAGTATAGTTTTAATAAATTGATGAGAATAGAAATAATAAAAGACTAAAAGAAATGTAGGAAAGTAAATATATTTAAAAAAATATCAAAGTTAATGTAACAATTCTTTTTCAAACTTATGATTTAAATCACTTACTTTTTTGAAATATAAGAATATTCTACTAATCTTTTTATATTTTATAATACAATAATTTAAGCTTATTATTTATTAAACTTTAGAGTCCTGTATATAAAATTGTATTATAAGACTAGATTTTTTCTTTTGTTATAAGCTAAAATAAATTTGACAATATTAAACTTTCGGCTCTTTATTATTTAATCAATCTTTTGAAATGACATATTTCATATTTGTAAGTTATAAAGTATTAAAACTTGATATGTAAAAAAAAGATATGTTAGAAATACAAGAAATTATTTTAACGCTATAATGCACTGTTTGTATCATGAATTTTGAAAAAGTAACATATAAAAAGTTATATATATTTCGAAAATTTAATCTTTTACAATAATAACTCGTAATTATATATTATTATTTTTATAAGTAATATAAAATATCTGTAACAAGTATGTAATCTTATTGATTATTTAAATTCATGTTTTCCGTCGTAATATTGTGAAGTTGTTCTTGGATCGCTGTAATATTACCTTCCAAATATTTGGTATAATATGGCCATGTCGTTTAAAATGTGCATATTGGTGCCATAAAATTTATTTTACCTATGAATATTATTTATTTAGTAATTTATATTCAAGACTTTGTAATAAAAAATAATATAAATGTATAAAACATAAAAAATAAAAAATAAGTACATTTTATAAATAAAGATAATGAAGTATTACAGATAGTACATTTAAATATTGTATTTATATAATTCTTATTGTAAATATTTAATAATTATTATGAATATTTAAATATTAATAATTATTATAAGAATTATTTATTATAATTATTCACAATAATTATAAGTGTTTAAATATTTATTCTTGTTAAATTAGAATAAATAAGATTCTGATTACTTTAACTTTTCTTTAACGAAATAATACAAAAATTTCACCTTTAATCTTTAATATTTACTTTTTTAGATGTTTCATACTTTTCTTTTGATTTAAGTTAATTACAAAATTACATCATTTTAACAAATTTTGTATATTTTTACGAATTATTATTTTTGGTTGTTGTTATTGGTTGTTATTACATGATTATAAGATTTTGATAGTATAAAATTAATTGTAATTGACTTAAACATTATTTTTGTAAAATTTGATAAAAGAGTTAGATTCTATACAAAATTCTTGAAGTTTTTTCAAAATTTTGATTCAATTTATGAAAAATAATAAATTGTTTGTTTACTTTTACGTTTCTTTATATTATACTTTACGAAAATGAAAGTATGTACTTAAAATTTGTCCGTTATAAATTTGCGTTATTTATATATTATATATACATGTGTGTAATATAATTCCTCATATCTCAACTTTTATGAATGGTACATAAAAATAGTAATTTTTTTTGAAACCCTAATATTATCTATGTATATTTAAAATATGTTAACAAATAATTGATGTATTTAATTGTCGGATGAAATAATCTTACAATGGTAAGATCGTAGTTTTTTAAAAAGATTAAAACTGGTTCGTATAGTGAGCCAACAATAGAGGAATTTTTGAAATTTATTGCGTACAATTTGCTTATAAATTATAAAATAACATACTTTATATTTTTACATAAATCAATAAAAAATTAAAAGATCTTTATATAATATATATTTTAATTTAATTTAATTTTTACTGCAACTTAATATATTTCTAAAAGAAGTTTCTGTTTCAAGCCTTTAATTGTATTAATAAAAAATCATAATCAAAAGTAATCAATAGATAAAATATAAGATAAATGATCTATATAGTAATATAGTAGTTAATATATTTTAACATGAATGTGTATGTTTAGTATGTATATATATGTTATTGAAAATATAAAATAAAATAGTATTTTTAATTTTTTAAAATAAGTATTTTTATTACACTATATGATAACATTTAAATTAAAATCTTAAACTTAACTTAATGTTTTAGTTTAAATCCAGAATATATTTTAGTATTAAATTAAGTATATATATACAGGTACTTTAAATTTTTCTATATAGTTTCATAAAATCAATATAATTTTTTAATAAAATTAAATAATAAATAAAATACTATTTAATATTTTTGAAATTTTTAAATTTATTGAATTAAATTATTATTCAAAACATTATATTAGATTTTATTTTCATAAACTAATATTTCATTTGGATTTTTTAATTACGAATATTTTCATTTATAAGTAAATTTTTAATTTTTTCAATGAGTTAAATATACTCATTAGTAAAATTTTGAATTATTTTTATGAAATATTATTAAAATAATACAAATATATTAAAATTAGTAAAACAAGAGTGTTGTGTATTTGATATTTTTAATAATTAATATATATCTATACAAATTAAATACTAATAAATCGTAAATTTCTATCAATATATATATACATATATATATTCTATATTTGAGAAATAAATATAAACAACTTGAGTATTTAAAAAGGTATTGAATAAAGTTTTAAATTATGAATAATTTAAAATTATTTTTATATTATTATATTAAGTATTTTTATTCGTGTATAATATTTTTAGCTCAATATTAATATAATATTTCTTTATTTTTATCTATTATTTTATTAAAGTGCTTAAGATATTTAAATTAATAGGCTAACTTATTTCAAAACATTGTGGATCGATTGTACTAAGATTATTCATAATTTTTCTTTATATATGAGATAAGTAATCTTAAATGAAAACGAAACTTCTTTGCAGGATGTTTACATAAAATTATTTCGATCTCTAGTAATAATCAATTGTTCGAGAGATACTATAGCATCTTGTTGTATGAGGAAATTCTTTTGGAATATCTTTGATCATTGCAATGAAAAATCCTGTTCATTTAGGTCAATCCCCCCCCCCCCCCGACAAATAGTATCCTTATTTTGCACAATAACTAACCTCATTTTCCCTGTGATGAAAAAATGAACATGTTAATCATTTGATTATCCTAATAAATAAAGAGGATTTAATATTAAACAATCAGAATTTAATCAAATGGAATGAGAAATTATTGGAAATTAACATTTTTATATATAATCAATATAATAAAGATTTTTTACGGCGTTTTATGAAATATTTCTTTATTATATTTATTAGTATTATCAATTATACATTTCATAAAAATTTATTTTGAAATATATTATGTATTTGTAAATACTTCCATAAACAATTTATAAAATATAAAAAAATGATTATCTATTTGAAATACATATAATGGAACTTATCATTTAAAATTTTTTAAATAAAATTTCATTTAAAAAATATTTTTATAAATATTTTCTAAAATAATATGATATAATAATTATATATAAATTTTAATTATAAAACAATGAGATGAAATATTATTTATATTTAATAAAGTATTATGAATTTCATAATCTACACATGAAATATTACATTTAAATAGTGTATTATCAAATATTTATAACTTGAATTGTTATTTTTATAAAGAAATAATTTTGATAAGAAAATTGTAGATTAATTACATTTAAAATATACTACAATTTTAATTAAATGTTATAATATTGCACTGAAAAAATAATATTTATTATGGTTCTAACATTCTATTTTATTCTTTAATGTTATTTTCAATGTTATATCTTCAAAAAATTTAAATGACTTATTTTTTAAGTACTCTTGTATATGAAATAAATGAAATAAAATGCTTTTCTTTTATATATATTATGTCAGGAAAACGAGTTAAGGATATAATATGACCTGGCTTTTTACGTGACACTTAATATATTGTAACGAGAGTATATCCTTAGAAAATTACATTTATTGAAAAAGTATATAAAAAATATTTATAGTGTCATCATTTACTTCTACTCAATCTTTCATTTTATAGTCCTTATTTATTTTCATTAAATATATTTTGAATAGAATTGCATATATTTAAAATAATAATTGTTTAATGCTAAAATTAATCAAGCTTTAAATTAAGATTTGGTGATATTTTATAAATTGCACCTTGATGATGATTTTTTAAATAATTCTTTTTAAAAAATATAAGAAATTCATTCTTGTACGTTATAAGACTAATGAGTTAAATGATATAATTATATGAAAATAATTTATTACAAAATAAATTAATTTTTTGTTAATTGCATATTGAAAATTATTGTAAAAATTTAAGGTGAAATGGAAATCTCATAATTTTTTTGAACGTACATTTTATAATTGATTCTATTTTCATTAAAAAAATTGATTTATATATACTAATAAAATCATTGAATTTTAAATTTTTAAATTTTTCTTTATATATTAAAAATAATTGATAATTATGTTTTATATGTGTTGATAAGTTTTTGTTTTATATATTTGGAAAATTCTAATACATTATTTTTTATAAAGAAGCATGTGTTGATGTAAATAGGTGTAATAAAAAATTTTGATTCTTCTTAAAAAATATTTTAAAAGGTAAACTTCTTTTATTTATAAAAATTAGCCAGTTTTGTCGAAATATGTGTTTACCTCTAATATAATATATAAATGCATATAAAATCAATGTACATATATGTTGGTAGAAAATTTATTGCATATTCGTAGAATAAAAAAGTAATATAACACTGAATTTTAGTACTTTATGGTTTAAATTTACATCTGCATTCTCTATAATTTTTTTTCTCAATGATCAATACAATATATTTCCGTACCGGGTTTATTTCTGAACTAAATACAAGTTCTTTGTTATCATTATGTCTAAATTCTCCATTTTTTCTCTTTTTATTTTTATATCAAATTTAGTACGATATAAAAATAAATAGATTTATTTAATTCTTTAATTTAAATAGTTTTATCTTATTTGTTGAGTGCTTTTTTCTTTTATTCTGTTTGTCTTTTCTTTTGTTTTTCTTTTTATTTTTTTATCGTGACAGAAGTATATGATATTTATTTATGGTTTAAGAAAAAAGGCACTAAGTATGTATTGGATTCTCATATTCGGAAAATCAGAGGAATTGCGAGGAAGCTATAGATATATTACATACATTGCCTTTAAGTAGGATTTGTGTTCTCTGTAACCGTCATATGATACAAAAGTCGTGAGAAGAGTCGTTCAAATAAACCACCATTATTCCATGTATATGTATAGATGTTTGATAATATTATTTATAAATTTTTTAAATAAGAGTCAACGTTAATTTTCATTTCCTATTTAATTTAATAGAATATACAATATAATTTATTACAATATAATATAGACAATATTTTTATTAATAGATATTATAAAATATTTTTATAGGATTATAATATTGTAAAACGTGGTAACTCTAGACACTATAGTTTATTTTTTGGATTTTATTTAAAAACTTATTGAAATACTGTTTGCGTAAATATTTCATTTAAATATGATAAAAATACAATTATTATAAATTTCAAAAAATTGAAAAAAGATTTAGTAAATATACATTATTGTTTTTATTAGTGTTTTATTAATCATGAATATGCAAGTAACTTTTAATTATTCAAATATTAATTTTAGTTTTAAAATTCTGTTTTAAAATTATGTATAATTGAATGGAGTTATAAAGATAATATGAATTGAAATATATATATATATATAATATATATATTTACTATAAGGTATATTATTAATATAATAAAGGACTATTTTTATTTTATTATCATATAAATTGATAATAATAGTTACTTTTATTAGTTATTGAATTTTATTTATATTAGTTTATACTATATTATACTAAAATTAATAATTCATAAATTCAGAAAGTAGAATAATAATGTACTTGAAGTTCTAGCAAAGCTTTCGTTCTTTATATAATAGTTAATCTAAATTTATGGAAAAGTTGAAAGTTAACAATACTTTTAAAGAATATATATATTCTATCTTAATTTTTTGAATACTTCATATATATGTACATATAATAAAGAAAAAATATATAAAAAGAATGATTTATTTCAACTGTAGTTTAAAAAATAATAAGAAATTAAAAAAAAATAATAAAATTGTTTATTTTAGTTCAATTTAAAACTTTAGATTTTGCAACATGTATATACGATATATTTTTAAGTTACCTAATGTCTTTTTCTCTTTTGTATGTACAATTTCATGTCCTTAATACAAATACTTAATAACATTCTCAAGCAGATCGTATTTTCGTAAGTGATAGAATTTTAGTTGATACAAATACAAATTCTGAATTTACAATGTTTAAATTGATGTTTTCTAACTTCGATAAAATTATTTAAAAAAGTAATAATAAATTTATATAAGTAATTTTCTGGTATTGTAATTTTTATTACCATAATTACTAGTAAATGCCGAATAATGTTTAAAAAATAATCATTTATTAAAATTATATATACATAAAAATATGTATCATTAAAGTTTAGAATTCTTTAATTTTTAATATTATGTGATAAATGTACATTGAATTTTTATTTTTTACTACTTGTTATTACCCATTAAATTTTTTTTATCTGGAAAAATTTTTTTGTTTTATTAGATTTTATAAGATTAAATAAAATTAATACAATTAAAATTCTTTTTATCATTTAGAAGTAGTATCGTTAAAATTAATTGATTTTTCAAACTCACCATACAGCTAACATATTAATTGTGAATAAACATTTATTTATAAAAATTGGATTAGGCTTAATATGGATAATTAGTATTTATTTTATCAATTTTACAATATAAAACTTCATATGAATAAACACTTTTTATTAAACAATAATGAATAAACAAAACTTGCAAGTAGTTATCCAAGTATTTAAATGCGCTATAAAATGTAGATTATTCCCAGTGTATACATGAAGGTTAATAAAGCATTAACATTTTCTAATGCATATATTTGGACGGCTTAATTTAAAGATTATTATCGACCATTTTTCTATTAAGATCTCACATAATATAACAGTTTTTAAATTGCTATTATATAATAAACTTCTTGCCTTCATATACAAAATAGTTTTTTGTGCTTAGCAAGTACAGGTATGTAAATGTATAATACAGAAAGTTTCATTCTTTGGTTTTGACTGAGTTTAATGAATTTACTTACTTTGTAATTGATATAAAGAAAGAAATATTTTTAAAATTGCAAAGAATTTGAAGAGATAACATCTTTATAAGAGATTTATAACAAATACTAGGAGTGCAATATTGTTTCCGCACGCACGCGTATTCGATTGTGATAGCATGCATGTATAAGTGCGTGTATACTAAGCCGTGCATAAGCTTATGTGGCTATTTATGTATTTATGTCTACGCAATTTCGTATAAATAAAAAGTACTCCATAGATGAAAAAATACATTGACCACTGTCGATCAATAGAAAAGTAGTATTCTGCTTCATCGCCTTTACCTCTTACTTTATTTTTCTTTTTACCTTCATTGCGATGCGTTACTACTTTGTACTTTTACGAAACTTTAATCCACTCGTGTAACCTAAAATAGTAGATATTTATTAAAATTATGGAATATATGATCACTTTTTCATTTTTAAGAAAAGAATTCTAAAGAAGTAATTTTATAAAATAATGACAGAAATTTAATTAATAAGTTACGTTTAGACTCTTGAGCGGAATAATAAATAGTGATTTTTAGAGCAAGCTTACTGTATAGTATTTTCAACTTTTAGTGATTTAATTCATAGTATATATTACGGCATAAATCATCTTCCTTTTCTTTGAAGTAATGTACGAAATATCTATTATAAATTATGTAAGTTTATAGAAATAGTTATATGAAATTATTTTGAAAATATTGTATCAAAATTATAAATAAGTTAAAAAAATTAATAAAGACAATTATGATATTATTTAAATTCTAATATTATTAAATTTATATCTAAATTTAAATTGTAATTTAAATTATATTTTATATAATGTAATTAAATTTATTTGAATTATAAAACTTTTAATATTTCCATTAAAATATGAAGTTTTATAATAAAGAAAAAGCAATGCAATTAAATTTTATTGAATTTAATTATTTAAGATACTTTTTAATTATTGTATATTATATATAATAAAATATTATTACTGGTTTTTAAAATTACATGGTTTCAATAATAAAAATTAAATTAAAAAAAAAATAATAATAGTAAGTACCGGTATCGATATTTTTATATACATTTTTATTGTTTGATAATAAGAATAATGTTTAAAATATACTAAAGGTAAAGTTTTTATATTTTTAATTTCTATATTTCTTATACACGAATTAAATATTATGGATTCATCATTTATTATTCTTTATAAGTTTTTGAGATTTTATAATAAAATATAAGCTAACTATAGATTCTTATACAAGGGAAACCATAACCCGCTTTCTGGAGGAAGGGTGTAACATTGAAATGTGTCCACTACGCTTTGAAGAGTGGGCTGTAATAGAGGTCGTCACAGTGGTCCTTGTATTGTTACTCTGGCGACTTGTACCGAAACAATGATGTGGATTCGTCGGAAAAATGTTATAAAACCATGAAATTACTTGGGCATTCCTGTTTAGAACAATATTTTTTTATTAATAAAACTTATTATTTTCAAAATTTGCATTAATAATGCTTTATTCGAAAAACATAGTGAGATATATTTTGCTTGTAATGTATGAAAAAAATATAATTTATAAATATCGAAATATACATAATACTACAGATTAATATTCGTTATTTTAAAATGCGAACTACTTTTCAGACATGTAAATTTTTATTATTTTTCAAATAAAAATTTTATTAAGAACCGATAGCAAAATACTCAAGCTCGTTTCTCTATATTACTTATATGCAATTTAAATCAAAATAAGGTAGTTAATATCAGGAATAGTGTTTTTTAAAAATAAGAATTAATGTTATTAATATTTATTAAATGGTCATTTAAGTGTTTATTGATATTGTAACAAGTACATAATATCTATAGTTCTAATATTAACTTCGGTCATTTTTCTTACGTACTCATAATGTTAGTATATTTATAGTAATAATGGAAATTTTCAATTTATTATTTTTCATTTTAATTATACTATAATTTTAAATTCCTTTAATATATAATTTTTGGTAATTCACAATTCTTTAATATTAATAAAAATTTTATTTTTCTTATGCGCCTTTTTGTTTTCAAATATTAATCTTATTTTTTTAATAACTCTTTTGATAAATATTTAATACTTAATTAATAATCATATAAATATTTAATGAAACATTTGCAATATAATTTCAAATCATAAACAATAAAATAATGTAAAGTTTTTATAAAAAGGAATTTTTTTCTCAAAAATACATGTTCTTAAACTGCTGTAAATTTTAAAAATTTGATGTAAAATTTGTGAAAACAAAAAATTAATTTTTTGAGAAAAAGAAAAAGAAATTATTTAAAGTTTACAATACAACATAATACATGTTTTGTCAATTATGTTCAATAACAATTATTTATATTTACTTTATTTTAACATAAATTAGTAACAGATATATATATATTTTTTTTTCTTATATTCAATATATTTTTTTTCTTTATAAAATAAAATAATTTATGCGAATAAATTTTAATTAAAAAAGATTTCATTAAAATTTATAAGAAATTAAAATAATTTTATACGAAAATCAGTATTGAACAGACAAACTTTCTTTAGATTTAGTTCATTATTACGTTTGAATTTAAGTTATATAAAGAAAACATTGATAATAAGTAAAAAGAATGTACGTTTTAAAGATATGATGAAAAATTTTAATAGCATCTAAAAGTCTTCTATTCTTTAGTAATTATTGTGAAAATTTTTTAATATGTTGAATTTATTTTAAAGAATTAAAATTTATTTAAGTCGATGTTTTAATTTGAATTATCTAAAAACTATTTTTATATTTATAATAACAGCATTAATAATGATAATGATAATAATAATATTATATCTACATTTTTTAATTTAGTATGATTCTACATGATATAATTTATAAAATTTTCAAAGGTGTATAGGAATAAATTTTTAAGTAATTATCTTTGAATAGAATTAAAATTTACCCTTGTAAAATTCATAGAACAAGAATTATGTAAAAATAAAATGATTACTAGATTATGTAAGAAAAGTTGAGAAAAAATATATATTAAATAGCAGTTTTCTCAAAATATAAGTTGATGTGATATTTTATTTATAAATCAGCTTATATCTATTCTATTATTTATAATAATTATTATATTTATAAATACATTCTAAGGTATCAACTTTAATAGCTACTGAAAAGCTAGTATTTTATCATGCTTTAATGCAATAAAATAATTGATTTCTATTTATTTCGATATAAGCTATTAAAGTATATATACTAATTACAAATATAATTAGACATAGTTCGGTTCAAACAAAATATAGTATACTTGATTGATAAGTATGTTATATTATTATGCATGAAGATATAATATAAAATCAACTAATGATAGAAATTATTGTCTTTATATTCTAAACTTATTAAAATATATTTTATAAGATAATTAATGCTAATATATACATTTTTATTTAATATGTGAGTTGTTATATCTATATTTAAAATAAATTTAGATTATAAAATTCAAATGAGAAATCTCATGAAAATAAAATATTTTAGCAATAATTTTTCATACAATTAACTTAGTATATCCTTCAATATATATTTGATATATATTTGCTTAATTAATCAATCACAAATTAATAGATCAATATATCAAATTAATAAAAGAATTTCTTCACACTTTAATAGTGACAGTTTTCATCCAAATAATCTATGCACGTGACATTTAAACGTATAGTATCATTTTAAAATTCATTCGCAGATTTTTAAGCAAAAACAACAAAGTACTTTTCATTACAGATAGTGTTTCTGTTACCGGAAAAATCTTGATGGTATTTTTTTGATGTGACACATCGTGAAATACAAGCCAGTTTGAAATAATAAAAAGAAAAAATAAGGAACACAAGTATAAGCTAAGAATAAATATAAAACTTGTAAACGTGATGATCACCTTCTTAATTTTAGTATGGTGCTTTTCTTATAAATATAAATTCAGTACACAGTAAGTTTTTGCAATTATTTGATATCACTCAATCGTTTAGTATCTTTTTCGCGATAATAAAAATAGAGCGATGAGGTTTAATAAATGATGAAATCTTTCAGAAATTTAGATTTTTCACAAATTAGACTTATTTTTAAATAACTATATTAGTTTTTATTTATAAAAAATAAAAATTAATTGAAAATAATAATAACTGATTTAATATATTATATCTAAATAATATAACTAATATTATGATTATATATTCATAGAAAAAAATGTTTCTATAATAATTTAAGCATTCATTTCAATAACATATAATCGAAAATTAGATCATTACTTTTAAAGACTCGTTGAATTATATCTATTGCTTTTAAGTACAATAAACTTTAATAACTTATAAAAAAAATATAAAGTATAATAAAATATATAGCATAGTGACAAGTGAAAATGATTATATTTTTATTTTTTTACATAATTTTACAGATATCAATATTGTAAAGATAAACAGATATAAACAGATGATTTTTTGTAAATTATAAATAACAAAATTTGACAATAAATTTTCGTTTTAAAGATAGTATTTATTATAAGATATATAAAATTAGCATTTTTAGTAATTTTTTAAAAATTGTTACTTATATAAATAAAAATATATTATATTATAATATGTTTCAAAATAATTGATTTTCTTATGTTTAAATATATTTATAAGAACAGTATATGATAAGTTAGAAATCTTAATTTAAAACTTAATTCAAGTATTTGAACAGTATAATATAGTATAATCTTTGTATTTAATTTTTTCTAATTATAAATTATATACCTATACTGACTTTTAAAGAGACTCTTATAAAAGTATATTAAACATATTCATTCATCCCAGATTCATATCTCTCAAATTTTTTTAATTTATGCATAAAATCTTAATCAAAATAAATTTAGTTTCATCAATGATAAAAACCCTAAGTTAAAATGTTTGAAAAATATTGAGAATTATTTAGAAATTCGATATCAGAAGAAATATAAAAACTTTATGTAAATTATTTTACGATAATGTTTTTAAAAATAATGATTAATTTAGAAAGTTATGCAAAATTTAAAATACACTATTTTTATGAATAAACAGTTTAAATTAATAAAGTATGACGTAGAACTTCTGTTTATATATTATTATAAAAATTAATATGTTATTAATTAGCATTAATTGTTTATGCTTGATTTTATATTATTTAAAGATATATTTATATTTCTTAACATTTAGAAATTTTTAACATGAAAGAAAAAACTTTTACCAAGACGAATTTTATGATCATTATTAAAAATATAGAATAAGCGGTTTTATCATGAAAGATTTATAAAACAGATAGTTGGAGTTGTTTCTATGAGGTAATAAATCGAAAACTTTACTTCAATATAGTCAGTATTAAAGTAATTAAGCATGATTATTACATCATAATCTACGTAAATTAAGTATTATGCAAACTGAAATTTTTGCTATAGTATTATGTAATAATAAAAAAATCCACTATTATTACAAGATAAAAAAAATTATATTTACATTGCTAAATGATGAATTTTGAAAGAAAAAAATATATATCTGATCCATTATAAGTTTTTATATTTTCTTAGATATTAATTATTTAAATCATTTAAAATGTTTTAAGTAGTTTCAAACAAACTTTCGTATATTGACAAGTAAATATTTAATAAAATTTTAAATCTTAAATTTAATACTGAAAATATTTTATATAGTGTTTTAATATTTGTAAATCTATAGGTATATATATTTCTTGTCACAAACTTTTGTATATTCAAGCATTTATTAATTCATTTATGTCTGTATTACTATGCCCTTGTAAACATTAAGCTTCTCATTTATTTCTTTCGACTTTTTATAGCATAATGAAGTAAAAATCATTTTCAAAAGATTAAAACTGATTTCAATTTGTAATTTTATCCGAAATTTTCTAGATAAAGATCGTTTTTTATTTTTGTATAAGAAAAAACAATTCAATAGTTTAAACTGCAATACCAAATTATATTCATAGTAGTGCAATTCATTCCTCCTCGGCTGCAAGATACAACACTTATAGAAATCTGTATAAATTTATTTTAGTTTTAGTATTTATTATTTAGTATTTGAATATTAGCTTTCAGTGTAATTTTACAACAAAGTCTGGAAATTTTCAATCGGTACTATATATTTCTTAAATTAGATACATTAGTGAAGTTTTATTTCATTTTTCTTCGTCATAAGTTTATAAAAGTTGGAGTATTTAAATTTTAAAAAGAGATTTACACAATTTCTTCGCATCATTTATCATCTTGATAAGTATCTCCGAAACTTTTTAATAATATAAAATTTGAATCTTAAGAGTAATAAGAAATTAAAGAGTTAGCTTAAATATTTATTCAATTAAAAATTATTAACAAATCTAATATTTATGAAAAGATTAAAATTACAAGATATATTATAATCATCTTACGTCATATACAAGTTCAACAAATTTTTATAAATTTAGTATGTATATAAATTTTTAGACACAAAATATGTTAAAAGTGATCGAATCAATGTTTATGTTTCGATTTCAGACTTTAATATAAGTATGTACTTATGATTAGATTTATTACTTACTGAAATCTTTCTATCCGAATAGTAACTAGATAGATCAAAATATTTTTACTTCAATGATAGATAAATGTATTAAATGCTATATCTTTAGGCATATGGTTGTAAATATTTGATGATATAAATCTCTGTTAATTTTATTAATAATTTTTTTGAATATAGTCAAATAATATCTTTTTCTAGTTATGTATATTATTCTATACTTATTCTATATAATATCAATAGTAAAGGCTGAAACAATAAATTAATTTTTATAAATAATTTATTAAACTATATAGTAAAAAATATAGACCTAAAAAAAGCAATATGTGATACATTTCTTTTAAAATAAAAATAATGTGATATTAATTAATTTATAGTTGATATAAATATATATCTTCTTATAATAGTATATTTTGTTTAAAATTTATTCATAATACTGTTTCAAATATTTTTTATTTATTTATAATATTAATATTTGAAATAGTTTCTCAAATTAATGAAAACCAAAGAAAGTTAAATTATTAAATTCAATTAATCTAAATTTCTTTTCTATATTCTACAGTAAAAATATAGTAAAAATAACAAATCGTAATTACAAAGAGTTATTTAATATATTCTATTTCAATTCTAGTTATATTAGTGTAAATAATTGTAGTTTCCAAATAACAAAAACTTATGTTTTAAATATTTATTTTGACAAATTTATGTAGTATTTATGAAAAATTGAAATTTTTAATTATCTGTTTCTTTATTTTTTTAACTTTTATAGATTTTTCAGTTAAAAAGCAAAATTTTCCATACTAAGTAAATTTATTTCATGTATACTTACCGAATTGTTTTGCAAAATGGTGTGCTAAAAAGGCAATAAATTATTGGATTTGCTGCAGAGTTGAGAGGCGCCAGACTTTGTATAAAAGTGGCAACAGCAATATTAGTTTGTGACTTTGGTACGTGTCCATAAACTTGTAAGAGATCAAATACAAAATATGGGCTCCAACACAAGATAAATACTGAAACAGAAAATATATATGTATGCATATATGTATATGTGCGCATGTTTTTATATAGATATTTAGTATTTTTAATATTTCATATTTTCAAATATACAACTGATTCCAAATGTTCTAATAATATAAAATAGAAATTGAATTTAAATATATATTATTTTCACATTATTATTTTGAAAAAATTTTTGTTAAAAAAAGAAAGAAAAGTTTTTGTATAACTAATAAATTCATATTCTTTTAAATTTATACAAAAAAAAAGTAATATTATTTTTGATATTTTGTTTAATTTTAGAAAACTATAAAACTTCAAACATCGATACTCCTGGGATAATAAAAAAAATATATTTTAATGATTTATAATAATAAACCATCAATTAATAGTTGCTAAACTCATAAATCGATTTCATACATTATTTTTTATTATTTTCAATTCAAAATAATGTATATATTTTTTCATAAGCATTCGAGTATTTATAGATACTCTTATGAATTAATATTTAATAAATGATAAATAATTGAATTTATAATAGATTAAGTGTATTTGCAGGATGATTGAAAGTTATTGTTTAAAGCAAATAAACAAACGATAAACTAGAATAATTACATACATGTCTTCATTATTTAAGAAATATCATATTTATATTTAAAATTAGCTTAACTTGGGAATAATATTTTCTGATAATTATATATATAATTTTAATTAATTGAAAATAGAAATATTATATACAAACCTTGATTTTTAAATTGTTTTATAGTTATAAATGCTCGTGTAGTTCTTTTTAGATTTTAAAGTATATCATTCTTTCAAATGAAACTAATAACTTAAAATGAATAAAATTTAAAGCAATTTAATTTTATTCGTAATAAATATATCAAAAACTAAATATTTACTTTTATGATTGAAATAAAAATTATATGTTAAGATACTAAAAATATGAATGTTATAATGAGAGAATAAAAAATTCTAAATATAAAAATACTAGTAAAAGTTTAATAATTTGTATTACATATTATATTTGAGATAGATTTGATTTAGTAAATAATAAAATATAAGAAAATATTTTACTTTAAGAATATATGATTTTAAAAATATATCTAAATTATCAATTATATTATTACATAAATTTTTATTTTATGAATACGTAATTTTTATTGAATGATTTTTATATTTAAATTACTTATTATTTCTAATAAGGAATTTGGATGAAAATAAAAATTCTTTCTTATCCTAAATAATATGATTCATAAAGGTGAAACATCAAAGAAACTTTATTCAATAAGATTAAAATTTTTAACATATGCGAGGGAGAGAGAAAAGAAGACAAGAATAATAGACTCATATATATTATAATACTTTTTAAACATTATAATCAGCATGATAGCCGGATCTGTATTATTTAAAATCATATTGCTATAGATTTGTAGACATTTAATATTCTTAAAGGAATCGAAAAATTTCATTTATATTAGATTTATCTAGTCCAATTTATCATAAATATTTAATTAAAATTCGTATAAATAATTTAGTATAAGAAATATAAAATATAGTACATAAAGTGTGTAAAATTAATACTAATTATTAATACTAAATTATTCACAATGATTTAAAAATTTATTGTTATATTATCTATTAAATATTTTAATAAAATTAAAACAGATTGTAAATATTACTTTAAAGGTTATTGTAATTAAATTATGTTATTTTCTACATATTATTTTTTATTTAATAGTACTTTTTAAAAATTTTTTTAAATAATAATTTGTAGTCAATTATGATATATTTTATATCACTAAATATTCGATAAATTAAATTTAATGTCTCTAAAAATATTCAATAAATTATTTCATTACTTGAATTTGTTTAATGTAGTTAATCATTATATATTCAATACATATAAAAATGGGTAAAAAACATAGTTTATTTATATTGAATAAATTTTTTAAAATATTTTTTTGATTTCCCTATCATTATTTAACCAAAAAATGGAATTTACTCAGTTGAATATAGTTTTAAATAGATTTTACACATTCAAAAAGAATTATATTTCATTTTTTAATTATAAAAATTGAAAAATATTTTTATAAATGTAGTGATATAATAATTATTAATGATTATAATATCATTATTAATGATTTAAAAAAAACATTTTGAAGTACGAATACATAAAAATAAACTTAAAATTTTAAATTATAGAATTTATCTAGTTTTTAATTTATATTTTTTTATTTTGCATCTGATTATTCTTTTTAATGTTCAAATAAAATATTTATTATATTATTTATTTCAGGGTAATAATCTTCACTCGACTATCTAATTATGGATATGTTAAAAATTAATATGTATATATATATAGAATCAACTTCTTGACATGTAAGAGAGATTATTATAGAAGGTACATAAAACTCAGATAAAATCTTGACTGGTCTGTTTCTACTTTATTATTACTAAAAATAATAATATAAAATATATATTATAATTTTAGTGTAAGTTAGTAAAATTATAAAAATACTAATATATTAAATTTGAATTAATATAAATTAAAATTTGAAAAACAATATATTTCAAGTATTATTTCATGAAATTTTTTCGATTAAATTGAATTTGTGTTTAAGAAATTCATTGAATTATACAGAAGTTGGTATCATCAATAAATTTAGTTAGCTTAATTTTTCGAGATGATATCGTTTCATAGTTATTTAAGTTCTTGTGACATGGGCGTCTTCATGAAATACAATTAACGATCATCAATATAAGCATATATTGAAATTTATAATTTGATATACGGCAGCGTCAGTTTTATTAACAAAAATAGCTTATCTAAATGATAAAAAAGTTTTATAACCTATTCGTAATAAATGTAAAATTCAAAATGTTTTTAAAATTTTATAATTTAAAATTTTAAAGCAATGTTATAATTTAAAAAATTAATATTATACACCTTACAAAGTTTTCTTTGAGTAGTTACATGAAGAATCTTTTATCATTTTTTAATATTCTTGTAATAACTATTTTCTTTATTAGATAAAAATTAAATAGAATAGCCTAAATATAATATATTTTCATTTAAAGCATGTAATAAAAATTTTTATATCGAAATTTTTCATTTATTAGATAATAAAGAACAATTTTATTATTCTTTATTTATTTAGTATCCTAAATGTAATATTAATATTTGAGAAAATTTTTCCTCTGTAATTTTTTAATTTTTAGTAATATATTGTTTTTAAAATGAAGCTTATTAAATTTAATACAAGGATTTTTAATTTGATTTTCTTCATTTTTTAATAACTTCCTCGTTTGATTTTTCAAAATCACAAACTATTAGTTATTTTCTACGATAATATGATTTAATATCATGTATTCAGAATGCATAGAGAGAGTTAAAAGACCTTGCTAGTCCCAACAGGAATATGTGTGAGTAGGATGTGAATCAGGCTGTCTTATTTTGCACATATATTTCTATATTGAATAATCATTTTATCGAATATACATTTTCTTTCGTGTATGCTTGTAAATGCATGTGGTATAGACACGAGTTTGAAACCATGGATGAAAGGGTGAAATGATAATTTCACATCGTTTTCGGAGTGCGAAATCTGAATATAATGAAATTATTCTGAGTATAACGAATCAATTGCTGTATCCTTCTTTACGACCTAAGTACAGTGGTTTTTTTTTAAGTGGATAACCTCTGACTTCGTGGATCAATTACCTACAAACACTATACATTTGCCTATTAATTTTAAGAAAATTTGAAATTTAATTGTGCATAATATGATGAATAAGACATAGATAAGACGACCTATTATGAAGATTTTATAATGTATTATACTTGCGAGCTTGGTTTATTGCTTTTCAAATGAGGGGAATTTTTATGTTTTTTAACTAAAGTAATTTAATTTCGTTATATCTGTTAATTGTATTTTAAATATGTAATACTTCAAATCTATCTTTTCTTTTCAATTTCATTTTTATTTTAATTTTAATTTTTTTATAATAATAATCTTTGGTTAAAAATTTAATCTAAAAAATCCTTATACAGAAATGAAAGCCTTTCTTTGTATTATAATTTTAATTGAACCTTTTAATTTTAGATCATCTTTTATAAATAAATTTGATAAATAATATATAATAAAAAATAAATAATATTAGAAATAATATTCATCTAGAAAAATATCCGTGTTCAGTATTAAAAATATACTTTATTTATATTATAAATAGTATATAACTACATATAATTTTGTAAAAAAAATTAACAAATTGTGTTTAAAAATCTGCATTTTATAATACTAAACATAAAAATTGAAATAATATTTGTTTAAATGCAAAAAGATTAAAAAGGATGTTTATAATCCCGATATTAAAAATGTTTATATTAACATATTTTTATCGATTTTATCATTTTAGTAATTTTATATCGTCATATCGTTAAAGTGTAATGTATATTATAAAAATCGATAAAAAGTAATTTAATTTTTCATTTAGGTGATATATATTTTTTATAAATATTTTAACAAAAATTATATTTATTGAATATATTATTAACACAGATAAATAAAAAAATTATAAATACATTAACAAAATTAGGTAGTCGAAAATTTAATGTCGAATTTTTAACGTCATAACTATATAATTTGTATATAATTTAAATTTCAGAATTAACTTATATTTTATATGATTTTTTTTAATTCTATTTTTGAATGTTTTATGAATTTATAAGGTAGTTGGTATGAATTCAAATGTTCGATTATATACTCTTGATATAAAATTAGAAAATCATTCATCGTGAATTTTAAAATTAAAATTTAATTATCAATAATTTTAAGTATTAGAATTTACTATATATAATGTTTTACTATGTATATCGAATTTTAATTTTTTTTTACAATTAATAAATATTAAAATAATGATAATTGTACTTTTTTGAAAAATTATAATTAATATTTAATGCATTATACATTTCGGTATCATCATGAATAGTATATTTGCTGATTAATAATTTTACTATCAAAAAATTTTGAAATTCGTATGCTTCAAGTTTTAAATTTCTTTTTATAAATATTTAATCTTCATAATTTTATTAACTTAACATTTAGATTTTTAAAATCCATGAACTTTTAAAAAAATATAAATTATAGAAATTCAAAGATATACATTTACAGTATTGTAATGTTTTAACTTATACTTAACAGAAATTATTGTAATATTAATGAATCTGTTCTTTTGAATAAATATTAATGATATTAATGAAGCTATTCTATTTTGTATAACTTTCTTATTGTTTGCTATAATTAAGCGACAAATAATAGAATTATTTTAGAAAATAAAAATCAATTAAAAAATTGTTCTTGATTAGAAAATATAATAAAAACTAAATCATCAAATATTTTATAAAATCTTGCGATCGTTTAATTTAGAAGTATTCTAAATCTACAAAATATTCATTCATACATTTTTTCCTGAATATATAATTATACTTTTTTTAATTTATCATTATTTTTCATATATGAACAGACATAAATAATACTATCTCACCGAAAATGATAACAAATGTCATTTTTACAGTTTTAATTTTAGCTCTAGGTATTAGACCCCTTGAAGAGGCTCTCCTAATATCTCTTGAAGGGTCTTGTCTCAGTGCACTGCTTTGGGACCAGATTGTCCAAACAATGACCATATAGCAACCACCAATTATCAAAGTTGGCATTATAAATAGTGTTAAGCTCACTATACTCATGTATATACGCCAATTAGTCTCGGTGCCAAGATCGATCCAACACTGCTTTTTATTCTGTAATTTATGAAATATGAGTTATTATGTTTTTTTTTAGTGAGGAAAGCAATTAAATTACGATATAATTGTAAATTATATATAATTTATCTTGTAGATTAGTAGAATTTTTACTTTATAATTAAAACTTTTTAATATAATTAATATATTTAAAAGAGAAAAAAAAAAATTTTTTATTTTGTGTAATATTTGTATGACTAAATTCTATACAAGATTCCAATAATTTTTGATGCAATATTCTTTTTAATTAAAATTAATTTTGCAAATTTTTTATTTAATTTTTTTTTGAAATAACAGAAATATAAAAAATATTTTGTTCTGAAGTTATGCGTTAAAAAATTTCCAAAATATTAATTTTAAATTAAAAATAAAAACTATTTTGATTTATATAAAGAATAGAAAGTTATTTAAAATTGATAAAATATCATATTTAATATTATAAATTTACAATTGAAAAATGATTATATTGTAATTATAATTGATTGTAGTTATATACATATTATTTTCTATTGTATTTTAAGAAGTTTTTTAAAATTTTTTTCATATTTCTTTTATATTTCTTATTTTATTTATTGTAAATAAATTGAAATATGCAGATAAGAAATGAGTTTAATATAAAGATTTTTTATCATTATATAAATAAATTAAATAAATTTATATATATTTTATAATTTTTATTTAAATTATAAAAAAGTTTTTTAATCTATTAAATTAAAAAATTTATGAAATTAAAATTAATAAATTTTAATTATTATGAAAATTTTTTTCTATAGCTTGGTAATATTAAGAAATTAATATTGCATAATATTTTTAAAGTAATAAAAAATTAAACTGATAATTATTTTAATTCAACACTTAAAAAGCTATTTAGAATATTAGTTTATTTATAATTATTTATGTATAATTAAAATGTAGTAGTATTTTTTATCTAAAGATTTTCGATTTCTAAGAAATGAAAATAACTGAATTATAAGGTAAATTTAAAATTATAATACAAATCTTTTTCATTTAAAAAACTAGCAATTATTCTGGCAAGTAATGTTATTATTTACAATTATTTTTATTGAATACATACCTTAACTATTTTTTCTTCATATAGAAAAATAATTGGTATGCTAAAAAATATTGATATGCCCCAGGCAGCGGTCACTAAAGCTCGTGCTCTGCACCCTATCGATTAGAAAATATTATAGCTTAGAAACGATTTCATTAGATCTATTATTTTAGTATTTTAATTTATAAGTATTAAAAATTTGTTATAAAAATTTATTTACTGTTTAAAAGTAATTTATTATTTAATTTTGCAGTCTACTTTTTAAATAATTAAATATTAATTAATTTTAATATTAATAAATTTATTTTTCCTACTTTTTGGATTATTATCCACATTTATTATTTTAATTCAATTATGTATTTGAAATCGCTTTTCCTGATAGATTTAAAATTAAACGAAAATAAATGTTAGTTATAAAAATTACACATAAATAGTACATGTAATTTATATTTTAATCAACTATTAGTGTGTATTAGAAAGACAATTGAATAAAAATAATAATTTTTGGGTTATATAATTTATTAATTTATAATAATTTTTAATATTATTGAAATCATACAAAATTATAAAAATATTATATCCAAAAGAGTATAAATTTTAATTATATGTATATGAAATAATAATTGATTAATTACTAACTATTTTTCACAATTCATAAACGATATTTATTTTATGAAGTAAAGATAATTGCAGGAATTGCATCCACATAGCTTATGAATTCTATCATATATTAATATTTCATATAGAAATATATGAAATATTATAATACGATTAATTCCATAATTTTAAACGTTTTTGGTCGAGCAACTTTGTTAAAAATAGAATTATTGATTGCATAACTTTACGAAAAATATGCACGAATAACCATTAAGTGTACTGTTAGATACCAAGAGAATTATTCAACTCGAAATATTTTATGAGGCTTGTCTCGAGCAAAGATGGAATTTGTCGTGTCGTTATAAGAGATCCAAGAACCTTCTCAGTAATGAATTAAAAAGATTATAAAGAGTTCAACACCCTGTCGAAGTCTTTTTGAAATATCGGCTGGATATGATGCATGAGCATGTAAAGGTTATAAATATGGTTATGGAGGAATAGTCGAAAACAAGAACACTTTTATAAGAGTATATTTTTATAAAAAACGAGTTTTTTGTACAAAAATTTAAAATGTAATATCATTAAAAATCTGTAACACAATCCTTTTTATCTAATAATGTCTAATAATTCTTTTTCTTTATTACATATATTTGATATTCTAAATAAAAAATTAAAAAATACATCATTATATCTATATATTTATTTAAAATATTTTAAAATAAATTATAAAATATTTATTCAAATTGTATTAAAATTATTCGCTAATTAAACAAACCATCAGTTATTTTAATATTGAATATAAAATTATTATTCAATAATGAACATTTTTTGGTAAATAAAGAAAAGTTTACCATTAAAATCGAGTAACTTCGTCCAAATTAATATTCTATTGTATATTTGGAATACTGTATATTTACTGTATAAAGTAAATAAATTATTATCCTATTGATATTTATAACTTTCAATACTAAAATAATTTTATTACTTCTTGAAACAGTTTATAATGATAAAGTAGAATAAAAACTTAATCCAGTTCTATTATTTAGATTAAAAAATTCTTTATATATATTATTTAGTCAGTATATTAAATATTTTAGTTTGACATTATTATATAAGTTTTAATTTCATTTATTATATTTCAATGTATTTTTAATTGCAATTTTATAATTTCTTAGAATAAAATATAAAATTGTAAAAATATATGCAAATAATATTTTTAAAATTTTAATAATATATTTTATAAACTTAAATTATATATCAAACATGAAAATTCGAAATTATAGAACACAATCAAATCTTGTAAGTTAAATTTTTAGTAAAATTAAATAATATATAGTTATAGGCTTTCATAAATTTATATAAATATATTTAAATTGTAAATACATTTATAGTTTCTTATAATAGTAGCTTATCATATTTTAAGTATATTACAAATATATTTCATCAATTTTGTATTAAAAGTTTAAATTTATAAAATAAAATTAATATAAATTAGCTATGTTTAATTACACTATAAAATTATCTGTCAATACTTACATAAAATATGTATATAATAAAAATCAAATTATATTAAAGGAAATAATAAAAATTATTATAAAAAATCAAGAATGTTACACATTTATTTAAGTTATTTTTAAACATGAATTGATTGTATATTTAAAGTTTTAGTGTCAATTAATGTGAAATCAAGGATTAAGAATTATGAAATATCTTTAAAAAATAGAAATAATAGTAAATTGAGGTATATAAAAAAATTTTCATAAATTTAAAAAAAATCACTCATAATCAATCTGGAAGAATATAAAGATAGATATAAAAGAAGTAAGTAATGGTGATGGTTATAATAAGTACTAAAATTTAATAATAATTTTAATAAAATTAGTAGAAAAACTTTGTAAAGTAGATAAACTAATACATCTGTAAATTAAAAATATCAATATATTTGAATACCAATATAAATTTTATTATAATTACATTAACTAATATTAATAAATTTATATTCATACACATATTACTTTATTGTATATAATACAATGGTATATTATGAAAATTATACTGATTTAATACTTGTATTATTGTATCAAATGACAATCGCAGTGAATCATTAAATATTTTTTAATTAAAAAGTTTGATTTAAAAGTGAGGAATTTCATGAGATATTATAATTATAAAACTGGATTTCTTTTATTATAATCCGGAATATATATATGATATTATTCAATGTTTTTTTGAAATATAGAGAATAAAATATAGAATATAAAATAGATTGAAATTATATTTCTAGTAAAAAGAATAGGGATTTTCATATTATTTAACATAGCTTATTCACAATTGTTAGATAATAAATTAATTTTGGGTTGCTTTATAAGTTACTAGATCCCAGTTCGTTTCGTATTTTAGTTTATTTAGAGTATTACAAGACATTAATTATATTATACAATAATAATAATACTAATATTTTATATAAAATCTTGTGGATATAATTTTGTAATAATGAGAAATTATGATGGAATAATATTGAATATATAAGAAAGCAAGTAAGAATATTCTGCTGTATGAAGAAAAATAGCTGTAAATTGAATTAAAAATAGTAGTTTAAAGTAGGACTGTATTTTACGAAAAAAAATTCTATGCATAGTTAAAAACTTATAAGAACGGAAAAAGATAAAGATTATTGTAAATATAAAAATAAAAGAGAAAAAGAGAATGAATACTTACAGCTCCTGGAAAAGTTCATTGGTCGCGTTATGGCGTCATATCTGTCGATGGAGAGGGCAACGAGCACATAGGTGGAGCTGTATGTGACAACAACTTGCATGAACCTTATTATCTTGCAGGCAATGTTGCCTGCGTACCACGAGACCGTCGATCGCCATACGATATCTGTTAGCACTGATATCAGACCAACCATTAAATCTATAAGAAAATGATTTTGATGTTATAAACAATAACAGAGTACTGTTACTTAAATGTACCTTTTAATGTACCAATATAAATATATTTACCAAGGCTTGCTAAATTTTTGTGTAATCCGATTAATACGAGGAAAATTGATCTACACACTTTCCAAATTGAATTTAACAAATTATGTTGTATGATATATATTATATTGTATATTATTATATTTTATTACTATATATTTAGTTCTATTGTCTATATTAGTAGCTATGCCTTTACGACACTTACTAAAGGGACATTTAAGTTTAAAATCGTTTTTGTGGATTAGATATCTCAATATGGGAAAATATTTTCTATCATCTCTAACCCATTATTTACTAAGTCTATTTTTATTATTTACTAAGTGTTTTCTTAAATTAAATTCAACTGATATGTAAGTCGGCTGAATTATCGGTTTATTAAAATTTATAGGATTAAAAAATAAATATTTATTAAAATTAAGTTAAAATTTTTCTATACTAAATATGTCGATGAATTATAATTCATAAAAATACATATAAATTAGTTAATAGAGATAATTCTATATTTCTTTTTAGTTTAGTAATTATATATATATTTTTATGACATAAAAAATATGCACAATTTCTTGTTCTAATTTTTGGAAATAAGATACAGACTTTCACGTTATGTTTTATAATATTTTTTTTAAATAATAATATATATTTTTTTTATTTTAATTTAAAATTTTCTCCAAAAATTATTTTGTAAAATTTATTTAAAATTAAAAGTGTTTTAACTTTAAAAAAAGGATAACTTTTTATTCACAAATTTATCTTTGATTATCTGTTAAATACCAAGTATGATTGGTATCATAAAATTATTTCAAATATGAGGGTAATGAAATCAGAGTATATTTTGCACATACGTTCGAAAATTAAAAGATTTACAGCAGGAGCCAAATAATTGATTACAAATATGGATACGATGCTATCTTTTGTGTTTCGGAACTTTGACCTATGATGGCTTATTTTTTAAATAACTTTGTTGTAGGTCTGGCTACGAAAATACAAAGGAATGTTCAATTAGACATTAAGAATAAATATTTTTGAAAATTAATAAGGCTCATATATACTGAAATAAATTAAAAATTTATATTTAATATATAAATACAATATATAGACTTTTCTTTTAAACAACTGATAAATATATATTTAAGTTTTTGACTTGAGATTACTACTGTAATGGGTTGATGTCGGACAAATGAGTTATTAGGTATATATATTATTTAACAATACTAATTTATTTATTAATATAAGTTATTTATTAAAAATACAGTGACTTAGTATGAAAATAGTAACATTCGTGACGGAGAGTTAGTAATGTTTGTTCTATATCTGCTTCTGCTCTGTTCTGTTCTCTCTTCTTATCTGTCTTCGTCTCGCTGTAGTCCAGTATTTAAAAGGTAGTACAATTGTGGTGAGTCACGTTAAGAAAAGTAAAGATGATGCGTACATTACACTACTATATTTTACTTATTTTACTATTAATTTTATTTTTACCGTATTTTAATATCTGGTTACAATATTCATTTTAAAAATAGACCTGTAATTTCAAGAATTTTTAGAATTATTATATTGTAGTAAAAAGGAAGAATATTAAAAATCCAGAGTATACTTGATGACTTAACTAAGGTTGAAATGTAATTAAGGACTCATAGTATATAACTTACTTAAATGTTATTAAATTTTTGTTTTCTCATGTTCTATAAAATAAATTAATTGTTGAAATATCTTAATAATTCAGTTAATTTATTTTGTTTGCCTATATACATATATATAAATGAAATTGTCAATTTATTGATTTTTCTTCGCTTTTTTTGTTTTTATCAATATTGTTGGAGTAAATATGAATAGGATTAATACTACGAATTTGAAAAATATTTTTAGTATTTTGAAAAATATTATTTTTTAAAATTATTTATTTGAAATATAATATTAGAATTTGCATTCAGTAAAAAAGTTGTACTTTTTTCGTAAATAAATTATATAATATACTAGAGATTTTATAAAAAAACCTCTAATACAAATTTTTCAAATTTGTCTAAATAACGATATTACATTAATTATAAAACTAACAGAATATTTTTAAATTTAATTTATAAATTGGAACTAATCATTTCAAGTATACATTCTGAAAATATAGTATTGGATTATTCATAATTATTTTTGATAATATAAAATTCAGTCGGCCTCTTACATTATTATGAGATAAACAATAAATAAAAATATATTAAAGTCAATTCTAAGCATATTTATATTTTATTTAATTTTTTTTTACTTCTTAAAAATTTCAAGATATATAATTAAAAAATGACACAATTATTTTATACTTATGAGTATATTCTATATATAAGTTTCCAAAATATAATTATCAGTTTTAATGTGATGAAGATTATATTTTAAACTATTTTCAATGAAAAATTTTTGTGTTAATATTATCCTTATAGACTGTTTAAGTATTTATAAGTTTATTAGTTCGTCATTAGATAGTATAAAACATAAATTATTTTTATTCTTATTATTGAGGATAAAATTCACATTTTTTGTTTTCTTTAATTAATTAATTTATTTCATAATTTGTTTCATAGCCCAAATGCATACATAAATTATTTCGGATTACGTTTCAATATCTTTATTCGCGTTCACATAGTTCCCTGTTTATATCATCCGCTTGGCAGAGTAGTGGTTTGAAAATCCTAGTACTTCCTTACTTCTCGCTTATTTAAGCCTTTCGCGCTTCTCGTCTCATTCTTAACTCTAGCGGATTCTTAGTATATCCATGCCTTTTTTCGTGCTGTCTCGAGTTTACCGATATTGTTTTCGAATCATAAATTTGACCTATTCCAATTACCCGATAATAACGGTCCGTTTTATTACTGTAAGATGACTCCCGTAAATAAATCTGATGACACTTATGCTCCAGAGTTACCTCGCAACCCGATATGGCCCTTATTACACTCTCAAGAGTTTCGAGCTTCAAACAGTGCATTTATTATTTGCAGCGACTGAACTACGAAGCGTTACGATCTCTCTCACTATTTTGCACTTAGACGCCTCAGGCTCTCGACGGTTGTATTTGTAGTTTTGATGAGGTAGCTCAACGTCACGACAATCGGGCTACCCTCTCTACTACCGATGAATCTGCCGTCGCGCAACCCGCCGATTTCTTAGGCTTGCGCGACAGTTTTTTCCATTTAATATTTTCCGTGACTCGTTACCTCACCCGTACGTCTACAAATTTCACCTCCTCGCATGAGGCTAGCATTACACGTCGCTGCGAGAGAAAACTGCTAGTGACTTTCCTCTGCACACACGTTTCTCTGAGCTCTGAGAAACGAGTTTATCTATTTGATCTTAGACGAACTGCGGGCGTTCTTGTATCATATGTTTGTTGATCTATAGCGAGCAACTTGATAGCTTAGAGATCGTTGCGGCTCGTGTATGTTTATTTTAGTTTATAATTATTACTTTAGTTTCGTCACTTTCTTAGCGCTTTTTAGTACAACATTTATATTAAGTTATTTATATTCATTATATTTTTATTTTTTATACGAGAATATTTTAAGAAATAAAAATTAAAAAATCAGGATAAAACTATACGATTTAAAATTACTGAAAAAACTCTTATTAATTATTCTTAGTATATTAGAAATATATAATGGAAGAAAAAAGAATATTTTATATAAAAATTAAAATCAATGTTAATCTTTTAGTTTCAATAAAAATTCATAACCACGTGGTTTTAACGGTTACTGGATGATAAACTATAATAAAACTATACTCTCTGATTGTAGATATGCATAACGATAACAAATTCTCGTGACATCATTTCTTAGGTTAATTGTAGAAGTTCAAAACTCTTGTGTGAGGATATAATTTAAGAGTTCTGTGGATGAAATGGGAGGAATGTTTAGATCGGTATTACTAGTAATATACAGTGTGTGGGGGTTTGTAACTAATAATTCTTATGATAGCGATAAATTGTTGATATATAATACTAAGAGTTTTGAGATTTTTTAAAATAAATTAGATTGTTTATTCAAGGAATAAATTTATTCAATTTAACTTGTTTAATGCCAAGTAACTACTTTAAAATGTGAAAAGTTTTTTGTATAAGGTTTTTCGAATATATTATATAATAATTCTTTTGTTATAAGAATTTCTCAATAGTTATTTATCTAAGTGCAATAATTTCTCCTCTTTTCACTTATTTGTAAGCATGTACATATCTATCCAGCAAAATTTAATTATTTTATCAAAATTTTCAGTACATTGTATAAAAAAATATCTTAGCAAAATTGAGAAATTAAAATTTTTTAATGTAACAGTATATTTACAACTTTATAATATCTTATTTTATAGTAACGTTGTTTGAAAGAAATATATAAAATATATTTTAATTACTTAGAACTAAGTATAATTTTTATAGTTATCTTTTATTGAATTTTATTTTATTTTTTTAGATAATAGTATTTTACTTGTTTCAGTTAAAACTTACATTTGTTAATTTGTAAGAATTTCATACAGAAAGTTATTTCAAATATCATCCATGCCTTACATTTTATAGTATAAAGTGAAGAACTTCATACAATATTTATATCTAATATAGATTTTAGTATCTAAAGTAGATATCTATAAAATAGATAGATATTCTAATTTATCTGATTAAGTTTATTATTTTCAAATTCAGATAAAGATTTAATGCAATTCATAATATTTTTGAATGTATCTTCAAAATTAAAAGTATATGAAATAATATATTATATTTCTAATAAAAATAATGAATTATTTATAATTTAATAATTTTTATTAACTAATACTAATTATTAGGAAATATTTTCAAAAATACTAAACTATTCTTGATGAAATAAAAAATTGTACTTAATGAAAATCAAAAAATATAAAAAAAATAATAAATCTAATAAGTTTTAATGGATAATCTATAAAATTATGGTTTGAGTTTAACTTATTTCAAGTGTTCAAAGCCGTACAGTGTATTCAACGACAAATCCATGATGTACAATTCTTATTTTTTTTACTCCTTAGTTTTTTTATTCCGTGATTTACATCGAGCATTTGTATCCGAAATTCTATTATATATTCCTTATAAGTCTACACTTCAGGATATATATTTCTAATAAAAAACTGTTTTTCAAGATAATTACCATTATTTAGAACGTACATACATTGTTCCAAATTTAACATGAAAAAACTACGGTTATATTAGATTTTGTTCCTATTACAAGTTATTAATCATTCAATATAAGGATGTTAGAATTTTTTTATTATTGAAATAAAGTATTTATAGATTAATAGAAAAATATAAAAATTAAAAATGCAAAGTATATAAACATGTTAAATGTATCCATATATAAATATAGATATATAAGCGTTAATACATTATAATATCATTCAACATCATAAGCACCATTACAAATATTTATTAATCATCTTTTCATTTTTTTAAGAATTTGTTTTCTTTGTATCAATATTCAATTAAACCATTTTAGATTCATATGTATTGTATAATAATTTAAAATATTTTAATTTTACTTAATTTCATTGTAAATTCTAATTTCTTATAATAATATTTTAAACGATAACATTTTACGCTTAACTGAATGAATATAAAACAATACATTTATTTTTCCTGAAATTTTGTTTCAAATAATATTATTTATTTAAAATTTTTGTGATACACATAACTAATCACTTTTATTAAAATTTAAAATAATATTAATATTTAAAACAATATTGTTTCAAAACATTTTAAAAAGATGAAGTTAACAAAAAAAATTTTAGTAAAATATCTTTTTTGCATTATCTTTATAAATTTATAAGTTTATCAGCGTAAAAAATATACGGAAGCGTAACATTTCATTAATTTGCATTATAGAACTAATTAGCTAATTTAATTAATCAGCTATAATTGCCGTTATGTTTTATATTAAATAAACAAAAATTTAATAATATTTGAGATTGGTGTAAAATTTTTAGAAACGATATCATTAATATTTGAACTGTATCTATCTTTATTTTTAAACAATTGTAAATTTATAAATTCAATACAATAAAAGACATAAGACATAAAAAATATTATGAATTTTTTAATCAAAAATATTCTTGTAACCATTTTATTATTTTATAATTATGATAATAAAGAGCTGAATTATTGAACTAATTTAATAAGTGAATTTACTTTATATTATATTATATACATAAAACTTTCATACTTTCCATTAAATTTATTGTTATCTTTATTCTACAATAAGATAAATACTATGAAAGCATTTCAAATTGTTGATCTGAAAAAATTATTGCAGATAAATTAAAAATTGTACTACAAAGGGACTCAAACTATGCATTAATAATCTATATCTAATTTTCTAGATGTTATTTTGATCATGTGATATTAATTATACTCCTTAACTTTTGCTTGCATACTTATATCGAAGTATCGCTAAGTAATAAACGTACAAATTTTCAGTAGAGAGGGTAGTTTTTAATTTTATTTATATACTAATTATTTTGTAAAAAAATATCTTTTAAAATTATTAGAGAATGATTTTTTTTTAACTTTTTAAATCAAATATAAACAATGTAGCAATTTAAATTTTTTTTATATGAATGATTAGTTATATATGATTAATTCAAAACAAATGATTATAACGTAACCTAAAATTTGTTTGGTTTATTTAGAAACATTAATTATAACAAAGATGTTTGAAAAAGATTAGAATAAAATATATACTTACATATATAAAGAAACTTGTTTTTTTTTTAAATATCAACGATCTTATGCTAAATTACTCTTTATTTTTAAATTTTTTCATAATAATATACATTTAAATTATTTTTATAGTATTGAGTTTTTGATATAATTTAATATAAGAATATATTTGGATATGCAGTTAGAAGTTTAAAATTATAATATGTAAAAATAAATTTTTTAATGAATATAATTATATGTTTCGAATATATATCTGAGATATGTGTATGTGTTAATATATATATTTTTACTTATATGTTATTTCTACTTATAACTTGAAAGAATACTTAAATTGGATTTGATAAAAAAGATAATTTAATTAGAATATAAGTATTATTCGTTTTTAATAGTTTTTAATACTTTTTACAGTCAATAGCAAATCAAATTTATATAGTTAAGATCTATTTTTGAACGAACAATTATAATTAAAAGAAAAAATAAAGTAAGAGTTTAATCAAAAGAAATTTGAAAAATAATCTATAAAGTAAAATGTTTGAAATAATGATTTTATTTAATAGGAAATAAAAATTCGATCTTATCTCTTAGCTAATTTAACATTTATATACATTTTTACATTAATTTATTGTAAATAGAAAACATAAAAAATAATAATGTACCATAAAATTTAGTCATTTATTTTCTCAAAAAAAGTATTTTAATTGCAATAACATAATTAAATTCACTATAATATTATTATAATAATATGATTAATATAAAGTTGTATACTTTATTAAACCAGTTCAAATTTTAAAAATTCGCACATGTGTAAATTTACTTTTATTGTAAGACGTATAGATATATATATAGTATAAAATATATAAAAGAACTTAAATTATTTTTATATAAAATCTAATATGAGGTTCAAATTAATATTTAATTTAAATTAAAAACATACCTGCAAAAGCAAGTTGCTTGATGAAAAAATTCATTCTTGACTTTCTCCTTTTTCCAAAAAGTAAGCCGATAAGTACAGCTGTGTTTCCAACAACAATCACAGCAAAAAGTAACCACAAGACCGTGAATTGTTCAGTCTATAAATATATTAAAAATATATTATAAAATATAATAAAGTATGCTTATATTTAATTATGATCAACGATAAAATTTTATGAGCAGAATTATTCATAATTATTTTCTAAAATATTATTCAATTATTAAACTTTCTATATTAATTATGTAAATATAAAAAATTTGAAGAAGTTTTGAAATTAACATATAATAGATAATCGTTTGAAATAAATTGCAATTTTACTAAACTGGTAATAAAATAAGAATTTAGTATAATAACAATTCAAAGATCTAAATATGAATTTTTTTTTGGTCACCTTGATTATTTTATTATTGTAATCATAAATAATAAAAATAATATATATAAATAAATAAATATAAAAATCGATATTAAAGAATTTTTTAATTTAATCTACTTAATTTAAAACATGCTTTAAATGTATTTATTTTACACGAATTAAGTTTCACGATTTGAATTCATTCCATGTATACATTATATAAATAACGCAATAGATATATATTAGTATACATAATTAATAAAAAAAATTTTACTTTTAATTTTTAACTTCATGAAAATATTAAATCATTGGTATATTACTCATCATAAAAAAATGTTAATGAGTAAGATCATATACTATTTAAAGTTTAAAATCTTTTATTTCATGAATGAATGAAAATTTGAAATACAACTGCATTTATGAAATAATTTTCAAAATTTCATAATATTATTTACATTATTATTATCTAGAAGTTTATGGAATTATAAATTATAATTTTCAGAGCTGTTTTTTAATTAGTATCTTATAATAAATTTTTATTTGGGTATCAAACTATCTATTTTCTATAGAAATATTTTTCAGTATTTAAAGAATGGATAATTTATTAATAATTGAATAATGACTTCAAATATACGTTTCTATTATTATTTTATTTTTCGAGAAGTAGTTTTCATTTCAAATATTTAGTTTTGTTTTTAGTACTGATATTGATCATTTTTTAATTATATTAATTATCAAAAAGCATTTTATTTTTTTTTAAATTTTTATTTTAGAAAGTATTCTGATTTAAAGTATTTTTTTTATAAAGATATATGTATATTATAACAGCAATTTTAATTTTCGTACAAAGTAATTAAATTACAAAGTTACAAAATTATCAGTAATGTACATGAATATAAGTACTCTGTTTTAATAAAAGACAAGTATTAATACAAATTGTAAATTATAGAATATTGGGAATAAATAGTCTAGATTTGTTAACAAATACCTTTGTAGTTATTTCATACTAAAAATAAAAATAGGCATATTCATTAACTACTTAGAATTTACAGAACTATCTGTGACATTTAATTTATTTTTTGTGAAATGAAAATGAAAAATTTATGTTATAAGAAAAATGATATTTTCTAAATAGAATAAAAAGAGGATTTGGAAAAATATCCGTTGATATAGGAAGAGAGCAAATGATTGAAAGACTACGAGAGAACAGGATAAAATGATGATGGATAAAATATAATTATATTAATACTTAATATAGAAAAAATAAAATTCATTAAAATATACATGAATTATCATTTCATTAGTAATATCATTTTTAAAGAAATAAAAAATATATATATACATGATATAATAGTTCATTAAAAATAAATCAATGTATAGAATCACATTTTTCAAACATAAATATTTTAATTTCAAATATGAATTAAATTTCAAATTCTATAAAATTTATAATGCATAAATTAAATGTTTTAATTTAAAAGAAATTTCTTTCTGTTACTGATAGATCACTATTGAATATTAAAAAAAATTGTTTTCGTTATCTCTATATTAATTCTTAATAAAATATTAAAATATTTGTGTCCATATCTATAAACATATTAAATAATAAAAATATGGGATGCAATGCATGTTTAATAATTTAATCAAAATGAACTGTATAATCTATAAGTTAATATTATTTTATATAAATTTATATGCGTGTACAAATAAAGTTTGAAATATTTTTTATGCATACGATATTAATACTTGGTAAAAAAAATTAGATAATATATAAATTTTTAAATATTGAATCTTTTATTAAAAGTAATTATTTAATAATTGTTTTTTTTTCTATTTATAAAATTTTATTTACTGTATGAGAAGAAAATTTAAAATGGATTTCTAAGAATGTAAATTCATTAATGATGCAACATTAATAAATAGTGTTAATTATTTCATAGTGAAATAAAAGAATCAATTATTTATATTTTCTATAAATTTTATCTTATTTGTTGCTAAAATTTGTAGGAAAGCTTCATATTTTTAGAATTTATATGAATCAATTTTTTGAAAAAACAAATAAAATGTATATAAAGACGATTTTAATTATATATTGCTATACAAAAGATATATTAACGCCGTGTATTAATTATTATTATAGTAATGGTAAACAGAGTTCACAATGTAAATTTATATATATATGTATATATAGAGAATGATATTCGGACACTTATTTTACGAAGATTCTCGTTCTGTTTGAACTGTATAAAAATAAGTATTGTAATTTATATATTTTCATTTATAATTATAAATTTTTATAATTATTTATAATTTATAATTATTATATATATTTTATAATTTTGGAACCATTTAATTACTAATACCTGAAGAAAACTAAGTTTCTTCCGTTTTGTAAGAATTATAATTTTTTTTCTAAATTTGTATTATAATATTAGAACTGAGTATACAATAAAAATAATTCTTTGCATTTCAATTATATTATAATTATATTATAATATCCTTACGAATTTTAACAAATTTAAAATTTTATGTAAAAAGTGTTTGCTTTTATTACTTATATGTGAATTAAATGACAATTCCGATTTTTTTCCTTAAAACATGAAAAATTTTCTTCACTCTGGATATTCATGTCTACTTCTATTTTTTAATTAATTTTATTTTCTGTTGCTTTTGTGTTACCATTATTGAATAATTGTTTTATTTTAAGATTTTGGACTTAGGTTTCAATAACAACCTCTAAGTCGATTACTGTAAATCGATATTCAGTTGTACGGCTCTCATTAAATTTGCAATAATTGCTTGAGTAATAGTTTTTAAGTCCTTAAGATCTAGTCCCTTTTACTATTGATCTATAGATGCATCAAATTTAACTACTGAAAAGACAAAATTATATTATTGGCTCATAGAATACGAAAGGAAAAAATATGAATCATAATGCATTTAGAAAAACTCAAGCATATTTCTTAACAATAATACATAATATTTTAATTACATAGTTAGAAAAATAATACATAATACTAATGAAAAATACTAAAATACTCTAATTAATAGATTACCTATCATAGCTTAGATAAATTATTAAAATAATATTTTATTATAATATAATGCGATTATAGTAAGAACTTGCCAATAACATTCTTTAAACTCTTTAATACTTTAATATCCAACGAAATCATTCTATACTGACTAAAAAAAATTTGAAACTTTATTATTCTTTCAAAAATATATAGTGTTAACTATTGATAGAGTTCATAAAAAAAAACGATAGGATAATTACTCAATATCTACTTTCGATATTAATGCAACGTTTAAAATTTGCAAAATGCTTTATTTAAACCCTTCATATTTATGCAATTTATGGAATTTTAAAGTCTTTATTCAAAATAATTTTATTTATTGTTTAATTTAAATTATAATATTAATAGTATTTGTAATAAGAAATTAACGAAATTCGATAATTATCAAATATCTTCATTATAATTAAAATCATTAAAAAAAATAAATTACTAATACATTTAATTATAAAAAATTAATTATCATAAAAAAGTATTATATTTATCAAATTTTGGCAATAATAATTAACTATATTTAAAAACATAGTAGAGAGTATCTATATTCAACTTCAAGTTACATTAATTTATATTTTTATTGCATATATTGTGGTATTTCTACAACATTTCATGCTATTTCTTATAAATAAATGGAGGTAGAACATTAAACTTAAAAAATTGTCAATATTTAATTAATATAATTTTTTAAGAATTTGTATAATCAATTTTATTTTCATATTTCAGTTTTCATGTATTTATAATAATATAATATACTTATTTACTATTAATCTTTGAATAAATAAAAGTTTAAAAATCCATATATCATAAAAAATCTTCTCTGTATAAGTAAAAATTAAGTTTTCTATACAATTCGAAATCATTATAAATATTTATATAAAAGTTACTATTAAATAAATTAAAATAATTTTAAAACATAAAATTATATATTTTCAAAAGTTTTATTACATTATATTTGTTAATTATTGTATTTAGTATTTTTTTATACTGTCATTAAAAAAATTCCTTTATTAATCAATTTATAATTATTACACTGATATTTTGAACTAAGAGGAATCTTGAATTTGTTATTTAAGCTCTTAATTACCAAACCACGAAAGTTTTAATACGTGTTTTTTTATAAAAATCAGTAATTATATTTTTCTTATATTTTTCTATATTATTTTAATGTACACTTCAATACTTGAATAAGCGTCACCTCTTGAAAACGATAAACAACTATCGTTTGGTAGCGAGATAATATAGTGTATAATTCATGTATCTCTTATCGTATAAAAAAAATTCCTCGGTAAATAGACACATAAACACATGAAAATTAGTATATAATTATACAAATGAAAAAAACACATAACATTAAATTACTATGTAATTAATACTTAAAACGATTAAAATTTTAATAATTGAATATATTCATATGTAAATAAATATAAATTTCTAATTTTCTATATTTATTATAACATTTACATTTCATCTTCCACACTCGCACATATATTCACAAAACTCATAAAGAAATCAAATGTACAGTTTTTTTAAATTACCCATTTTCCGTATATAAATAAAAATACAAAAAACGTAATAAAAAATTTTTGTTTAGTAACAAATTCTCATATATAAAAAAAATCTTAATTAAAACACAAAACTACAAAAACAATAATTTAAGACGGCAATTGCTCTATATAACAGCATATTAGTTACAAGTTTATTATATATAAAATCATGGTATATTATGATTGAAAAAAACAACATATTATATAAATATATTAAATTATTAAATTCAAATAAATAAACATTAATAAATTTAAGAAAAAGTAATTTCAATAATAAAAACAAACAAAACGTTTCCATAGATATGCTTAATAATTATAACAACCTTTTGCTATTTTAATCTTTAGGAATTAATATATCTAAAAAATAATTTCTACAACTATTCTTTTATTTATATTTTAAATAAAATACAATAAATAAGACTAAATCTATAATTATAGTAATATTTACACTTATTGAATTAAAATTTTTTAAATCTCTTATTTAAAACTAAGATAATCGAATATATATGAAAGTTATCGGCCCCTTCTCAAATTTGATTTCATAATTACTTAAATAATAATTGATATTTATATTTAGCTCTGTGTATTATTTTCAATTAAAATTTTTTAAATTATTTTAAAAAAATGAACGAGTTTATATTAAATTTTTTATTTTCCTCACCAAAAAAAATCTCTCATTAGTAATTAGATTATATATAATTTATTGTATTGTATGTAATTCATAACCTTTATTATTTAATATTAGCTAAAATAGTTTTAATATTTAAAATAAATTTTATATAACATGTAAAGAACAATGTAAAATTGAAGTGTATTTTATCAAAATTATACCTACGAAAAAAATCAAAATATTTCTAAAACTATAAAATCTGTCTATTTAATATTTACATAAATTTTTTTTAAATTAAAATTTAGAATTTCAAATTTTTATCGGATTTTTTATTTATTAAAGAATGAACTAACGTTTGATGCATACATAAATTGTTCAAATTATTGTACTTCCTGAAATTTTATTTATATTTAATTTAGTTTGTGGCTAGCTAAAATTTTCTAAATACCTAATATAAACTGTATAAATATGTACACTACTATTGTTTATAATAAATTCTTAGTATCCTAATTATGTATTTATTAATAATGTAGTAATAAAGTTTAAAAATACTCTAATTTACACGAATATAAATTATTAATATAAATTTTATATATTATATGAGAATATTAATTTTGAAATTAAATGAAATAGGTTAGGTGCCCATATACTTTAATAGAATTACATTTATATAAATTTTTCCTTTTTTAATAATGTTGTAATTATTGATTTCAAATAGATAAATATATCATGGTTGTAATAAAACCTACCCGATGAACACAATATGGCAAGTAAAATATAGAAAGCCCAGTATTTACATGGAATAAAAAATATTATGAGTATTTATGTTGATAATATTTTCATTAGATAAATCAAATATAGATACAACAAAGAAAGTTGTGCAATAAAGAAAATAGATGTGAACTGTAAAATCTTTTAAAAATACAAAATAAATAAATGAATAAATGAATTTTGCATTATGAAAATTACCGATATAAGTATAAATGATAGTGATAATTCAATAATCATCTTCATAAGATGATTCGAAGAAAAACGATTTTAAGTTCTTTTTTTGTTTTTTATACTGAAAGGGAGTATTGTATTTCTTCTCCTAGAGCTACAGAGAAGCTAAAATTACTCTTGTTTATGATAATTTTGGTGTGCCTCACTTTATCCTTTTCAGTAAAGTAGGAGTGAATAAATAAGATTTTAATTATCTTCATTATTTAAAAAAAAACATTTTTCAACACGTAATTATCAGCATAAATATACATGATATAAATTTAAAATAAACCATCCGATGTTCATTATCATATTTTTAATTGATTATATAATAATAATAATTTATGTATTTTATTGAATATGTACTTTTACAAATAGAATAAATTAATTATTAACAGTATTAAATATACATACTCATATTTACATTAAGTAAAGAAAATAAATAGAGTTGAAAAGGTATGAAAAAAATTCATATTCGAAAGTTCTAATTTTAAATTAATAAGATACGTTGACTTTAAAATTCTTTATACAATATTAATTGATGAGGTATTTATTAATTTTGTTTAATATTGAATAATACAATATGAATCCATGAAATATTTTATATAATACATTAAATACATTTTAAATATTTACGAATTCAATTGATTTACTAAATGTAAAAAATTTTATAATAAAAAAATTTGATTATATATAGACGATACGTTAAAAATACTTTTTTTAATTAATTTAATTTTAATAAAAATTTTTTGATATAAAACAAATTGACGATACAAAAAAAAATTAAAAAAAAAATACTTTTTTATTTCTTTAAAAGTTGTGACTAAAATTAGACTGAAATTAGGTCATAACAGATGTCAGTGAATTTGCAGAATTTCTGGATATTTTCATATTTCATTCATCATTAATAGGTTTAAAAATAAAAGAATATGAAACATTAGTAAAAATTATTTTTGATTGATTAAAAAAAAATTGTTTTTTTTATATAATAATTTATTATTATTATTTATAAATTATATTAGTATATAATTTTTATTATACAATAATTTTATATATTATATACTTGATTTAGTAATAAAAATGTTCCCAATAAACACTAATAGTTATTAAGCTTAAAAATAAATTAAACCACTAAATAATATTAATTACTTAAAAATATTATAGAAAAATTATAATTGATTAGCTTATATTATTTTATTATTATGTATGATAAAATACCTACGTAAATTTAATGTACTATCACTAATTAAACTATTTAAGTAAAAATGTTACTAAAATTATGTAAAACTTTAATCAATAATTTATTATAAAGTATAAAGATACTTTTTATGTTTCAAACTAAATTAATGTTCATCAATTCGTTTAACTCAATATTTATTTGAAATTTATATTATATCGAATTGTATTTCAAATTTTTAGTTTATATTTATAAATTGAAATATAATATTTGCAAAATACTAAAAATCTAATTAATTGTATAATTCTAAAAAAAAATATATATGTAAATTAAAATAATTATATTGACATTTATGATGTGATACTAAATTCTTGAAAATAGTGTAATATTAAATATTCAAAAATACAACATTAAAATGTTACGCTGTATTGGGATATCAACATGCCTGTATTAGAGCCTCGGCATAAATCAGCATTCAACATTGAATTCTGAATTCTAGAAGAATGCAATAGAAGAAAATTGCAACACAATATCTTACATATGCAATATTGACCGAATAAACTAAGGGAAAAAATTGAAATACTCGAAGACTCCCGCCGATTCATTCAATCACGAACAATTCAACAATTCAAAGAACCGCACCAAGCTAATAAGCATAGGGGACATAGTTAAAATTGTAAAATAATACATCATCTAGCTGTCATAAATTTAATGTATAAATAAAATATGCATAACTTATTTGCCTCTTCATTTATCTATTTCATATTTCCACATATGACTCAAGATAATACTATTTCTTGAATATTCTCGAAAAATGAACCTGGGTGTTATACAAACCTAATCAAGAGATCCAGCGTAACTACATAAAATAATATTATTAAAATACAATTTTAATAAATATAATTATATTTCAATTCATAAAGGAATTATTTAAATAATTATTAATAAAATATGTTTAATTTTAATAAAGTCATTTATCTTAAATAAATAACATTTTTTAAGTTGAACAAATTATACTCAATTCTAATTATAACAAATTATTTTTTAATTAAAATATATGTATAATAATAGCTAAAGCTACGAGTATAATTTCGAATTTGGATAAAGATATTAAATTTTATTTATTATGTTTAGAGAGAATTATATATTTTATTTGTATCATTTATAATTTAAAATGTTTAAATTAGAATATTTAAGAATTTTTAGAGTATTTAAATTTTTTCACATAGATCACAAAAAAGGTATTATATAAATATATTTATAAGTCAAAATATAAAAATTCAAAAAGTAATGGAATATTCAAGATTTATCAATTTTAAAATTTAAAACATAGACATTTCTACTTTGATTTTTTTTCAAATATTATTATTAGTTTTAATATAAAGTAATAATTATTATTAGTAATACATTCTTTAAATTATAACTATATGAATGGAAGAGTGATTTTTGGATAGATATAGGGAATTATTTAATTAAATTAATAAAATTCAATAAAAATTTAAAAAATTTAAAAATTATAGTTTAAATTATTTTAATTTTTAAATATTCATATTTATAATAGTATATAAGGTATCATCTATATTTATAAAAAAAATTTTATTAATTGGTGTATCTTTATATTTGGTTGGTCTCGATTGTAACTAAAATGCATCCATGAATTTCTTTGAAAAATAAGAAGCCATGAGAAAAATTTATGAATCAGATTTATATATAGAAACAGGAAAAAAATATAATATCAAAGTTCCTTTGTATGATAATCTAAATTTTCTATCTTTTTATTTGTAGTCGCTTGAATAATTAACAATATATGAATCATAATATTTACAGATGTAACAAATATTAAATATGATTTTTTTATACTTCAGAAATTAAGCGTTAAAAAAATCAAAATCAAATTTCAGTTATTTCATTATTTTTTATTACGCTAATTAAACTTTCCAAATAACTTAATTGATATTAAATTTTATATAATTTCATTTTTTAATATCATTTACATCACTTTGAATATTGTCATAAATACAAAGATTTTAGAAATATAAATGATAATTATTATTTAACTAGAAATACTATATTATGTAAAATGAATAAAATTAAAAATATATTATACAACGCATTGCATGATACAGTTGAATAATAGATTTATTATTTTCTCTGCGGATGCTTCTCAAACTGAACTTATAAAGTCTGTTAATTTTTTTGTTTTTTTCTTATTATTCTTTTGTTATAATTATAGTTAAACTTAAACTTTTATATTAAATTGTTTAATTAATATCACGAATTTCGCAATTAATCGTCATTAACATTGAGATTTGATCAAAAAGTTAATAGAATCGTTTTTAGGTAATATACTATACATTATAAACCTGCTTAATTTCAAGTCTTTGTTATGTATAAACATTACAAAATAATAGATTATAAAAGTAAAAGAATTTAGCTAGATATTTCGAATACATTTTTTTTATAAATTTGTAAATAGTTATTATAAAAATTATAAATAATAAAAGCATTGTAACATGAAGTCATATGTGTCTGAAATAAATTATGTTAATTGCATTGTTTTTTAATATATAACCTACAAATAATATTTATAAATATATTTTAAAAATTAGTTTAAATTTATATATAAAAAATTTTTGGATTGTTTATTTCTTTTAAAATATTTCATAACTTATGTTTCTCGATATATCATATTAAATAAAATTTTGTTTTAATTTAAATATAGTTTTCAAATTCTTTCATTTTTCTCTATGAAAAAGTTGTATATATAATATTAAATGTATTATAATATAAAATATTAAAATGCTTTTTTAATAATAACTACACTAAAGTAATCATTTGTCTTGTCATTATTTAAAATTGAAGTTTTAATTTATGTACGTCAACATCCATTTATAGGTCAACTTAAGATAAGGATTGCGACACTCATTGTCGTTCTATTTCTTGTAACTACAAAGGTGTCATATTTGCTATAAAATTAATAGGTATTATAACCAATTGTCACCTTTTTCCTATATTAGTAATTCATGGTATAATGTCATTCTTATTTCCAGACTGTATTTCACTCGAAAATTTCCCATTGCTGCTATTTATAACATTTCGCCATTATAATTATATTGCTGCCTTTTGAATGAACTTTCTAGGATTCTGTATGACTAAGATTAATAATCATACTAATTGAAAATATAAAGTACATAGTTCAAATAATTATAGGAGTAAAATTCATAATACTAAATCATCTTATGTTTAAATAGTAAGTTTAGTATATTTCAATAGTATATTTAAATTATGTTTAGGTACATACAGTTTAGATGATATTTAATATGCTAGTTAAAATATTGATTCATATTTGTTAGTACAAATTTAATCTTTCTTATTCTTATTAAATGTATATATGATAAACAATATAATCTTGAAAAAAGTAATATTTCTGACTATATGTTGGGATTATTTTACTAACCATTAATTTTTTTTTTTTTAGTAATACTTTTTTAGATAACTCTTATCAAACTTCTCCCTATAATGATTTTATATAAAATTTTGAAAAGTGTTACTATAGAATAAAAATTTAAACAATATTTCATATATACAGTAGTAGAATTACAAATCTTAAAGGTTTTAATTAAATTATATTATATTTTTATTCGTTTATATCTTTTCTTGAGTAAGGCAAAGCTTCGTACAACTTATAATATCATAACTTCATATTTTCTGTTTTACTTGAAAATCAATTTTAAAATATGAATTTCATAAGTCTTCTAGCAACTCCGATATTTCTGAGAGACGCTCGCTTTCATTTGTAAGTAGTAATTTTATATGATATTTAATATTTATTGATTGTTTAATATTTTTTTATATATTTTAAATTAACTTTTTATTTATATAAATCTATTTAAACCAGGTAAACTTTTAATTTACTCATTTTTAAATTGAATATGATAAAAATATATTTATTTAATATAATTAATATATTTTTATTGTATAAAATATTTATTTTCTTTTCTTTTTAAAATTTTTAAATATTAATTAAATAATATACAGATTGAGTGAAAAAAAAATATTTTTTGTATATTATGTGTTTTTGATAAATTCATTATACAAAAAAAAGTTAAAACAAAGATTCCCTTAATATTCATATTTTTCATTTTATAATATAATAAAAATATTATTTAATTTATTAGGTTTGATATAATTTTTACTGGTTCTCAATTATTTAAATTATAAAGAAAATTATTTTTATAATTTTTTAAGAAATTAAAAAGAGAAATATAAGTATATAACTATTATTTTCTAAAGTATTATTTTATTCATCACTGAGAAACTTACAACAGTATAATAAATAAATTTTTAAAAAGAATGTTACAACATTTTTAATAAAAAATATGTTAATTATTCATGTACATGATATACACTGATGTGCAAAATAATAATACACTATATGTGTTTTAGGATATATTATATAATATTAAATATTTTATTTAAGAAATCACATTCGCATGATTTCTAATGATTTTTAAATGTATGTATTCAAATATCTTCAATGTTGTAAATAAAAATTTTAATAGAGATATAGAGAATAAATAATATAAGATATTATAATTTCTTTTAAAAATATTTGTTATTAATTATTGGTTATTATATAATCAAATATATAACTTATCCTCAAATAAAATATTTTCAGATTGTATAATGAATTTGTTTTAAAATTGATATTTAAAATTCCTAAAAAAGTTTGTATATTATACTTTAATTTTTATTTTAATTTGTAAGTCTTTAATATAAAAATACTAAGATACATAATCTATTATAATACATAACGTATAAAGATAGATAATTTATACAGACAGAAAATACGGAGAAAATAAGAAAAAATTTATGATTTAATAAAAATATATTAAATAGAATTAAACAGTTTGTTAATAAACCTTGAAAATAAATTGACCTCATTTTTCCCTATAGATAGAAAAGTGAGAATGGAATTCTCAGAGGCAAATTTTGAAAAGGAAAACGAAATCCTGTAATAGCCATATAAATACGTATTCCATATACATGCAAGTATGTTATGGAAGACTATATTAATGTTGATTCACAAAATTGATGACAATTTTGGTTAAATATGTGAAATACATTCTGCTTATTTCTTGTTTAAACTTCTTTAGTATTGTATTTAAAAATGATTTTATGACAATTTTTATTTTTTAATATATGTTATAAAAATTATTGTAAAAAATATATTATTTATTTTCTCATAATTCTATGAAATGTAATTTTAGAATCATGAATTTACTATGAAATTAAATTGATTTTTAAAGAATTATATATTTTTTTAATTTTTTTTTAAATTTATGTGCTTAATAAATTTATTACTTATGACATCATAAAACTACAATATATTTTTTAATTATTATTTTTACAATAAACTAAACGGTAAATGATTCTGACAGGTGTATATACGTTTATAAATTTCTTATAAATATGATTTACATATTTTCATACAAAAATATTTTCCTAAAGATTTCAAATATTTAAAATTATTCTTTATGATAATTTACTTGAATAATAAAAATATATCAAATCGAAATTATTTGTAGTCATGATCTTTGTATAAATATTAATTTGTTTTAATAATCTAAAAAATTTGAACTTTTTCATACTATAAAATATTTAGATAAATAAATAATGCTTTTGAAGTTACTTTTCGTAATATCAATAATAAAAAATAAATTATAATAGATATTATATTAAGTTATTTGAAAAGAATTAATAGATTTTTCAAAATGAATTTTTCGTATTCACTACTAAAATTTAAAAAATTTATCTATCTTAAAATTACTGATTCAAGTTAAATAAATGAAGTAAAACAAAATAAAAGTGTGTTTTGATACTAACATGTTTTAATGTTATACGTTTTTATCCTAGTAAAATTCATTGAATGTTTTTATATTTTACATTACGTTTATTAAACTTAACGAAAATCATAAAAATATTACTGCGTGCAATTTTCTTATTTTAATTTTTTAATTAATTTATTTCATATTAATATTAGGCAAAAGTAATTTTTCTTAATAATGTTTAAGAAAATATATGATGTTTAATTCATTTATAATAAATTTTTTTTTTCATGTATTTGTGCGTAAAATGTATTTATAATAAGTACCTACTGTTGTTAATAATACATTTTAAACTTAAATATTTTACTATATTTTATACAAATTTTTTATAAATATAAATTTTTATAAATATAAATTTTTATAAATATAAATTTTTATAAATAAAATACAATTTTTACAAATATAAATTTTTTTTTCATAGTTCCATAAAAAATGGTGTGTAATGAAAATAACTAATTTTATTGTTTATATCCAATTTTATTGTTTACATACAATATTTTTTTTGTCACGATATTCAATTTTATTTTTTTATTTATTGATCTGTTTGAACATAAAGTTTTCAATTATTTTATGCATTATTGTTTTAAATGAAATTTATATCTAGCTAATAATCGTCATTTTTAACGATTTGAAAAACTTAGTTATATAAGGAAAAAAATAATATTCTGACATATATATGATTATAAATATATATTCTAAATAAATATTTATTAAAAAATATTATTACATTCAAAAGATTTTGAATTCATGTAGTTAAATTGAATTATTGTAGTTAAATTATATTGTCATAAAATAATATTGTAATTTTCTATAAGAAAAACATGAGCCTTGAAATGTCTTTTTAATATATATTCTTTCCTAAATATTAAAGAAATTTTATATATTTTTATCAGTGGCTGAAGAATCAATAGCTTTGTTTATTGGTGTATTAATAAAAATTTCAAATTATGAAATTGCTATGATAAAACCTATTGAGTTTGGAATTTTTTTGTTATCCTTGGGTGTTAATTTTTTTTTAAATAAACAAAGAAGTATTATTGCGATTCTATTGTGAAAAATACAATTTTATTATAAATTTAAGATTATCATAATTTTATTATAATTTTATCATTTATGTTACTCAAGAAAAAAATAACTTAAACAATTTGTTATAAAATAAAAATGAAATAATTAATATACAATATTTAAAAAGTATAAATTCTATTTAGAAGTATTCGAGTTATATTTCAAGACATTAAAACTTTTCTTTATAATATCGAAACTATGACGTAATTTCATTTACTTATACAATAAAAATGCACATGAATAAATTATTTGTATTTTTAAATTTATTATTAATGCAATTTACTATTCCTAAATAAATAATGTAATAAGTATAAATAATTTATGAATAAAATCTTATAAAGATTTTTTTTCCCTGAGTACAATAAATCTAGCGCCTCTAAGTTTCATTTTCGCGACTCTCCTATGAATGTAGAAAAAGGAGCGGCAAAAGAGAAACGAGAAAAAACTGCGAATAATTAAAGAGAGGAGAGAATCAATGTGAGATACATAAAGTAGTAAGTAAGCTAAAGTTCTTCTTTTACAGAGTAACTTTACTCGTTCCGATTTACAGTTTCTGACGTCAATTGATAATGTTTATAATATATCTTATTTTCGTGTAATATTTAGGACTATTAATTTATTTTAAATTCATGAACTTCACATTTTGTATAAGTTTCAGAAAACAATAATTGAAAAATTTTTCAATATCCTTATATATTAAATTTTATCATTATTTAATATATAACAAGAAAAGAAATTGTGATATTTAAATGATCAATATAATATTTAATGTTTAAAAATATCAAAACAGAAAAATTTTTCTATTCATTCTATAGCATAATCTACAAAAACGAATTTGTAGTGTAATTAATTGTAGAACTTTAGCAGAAAATAAAAAAAACTGATCATTAGATCAATAGTTCATAATCTTGAAAAAAACATACAATTAAACAAAAAAACATAGAATTATATTTTGAAATAGTACAAGAAAAACTGAAAACTGAAATTAATTGATTTAAATAGCCTATATTAAGTTGCAATATTAAAATTAACTAACATTTTTATTGAAGGTAATTATACATCATTGTAATATTATTTTTAAAAACAATGATATTTTTATAAGATTAAAAATATAATTTTTATAAGTTTAAAAATTGAATTATAATAATATAAAAATATAGATTTCATAGTGTATGTTATTTTAGATTTTATAAATTTTATAATTCGGTTTTTATTTATTTATTTTCTAATTCAAATATTAAAATTTTACAGTCATTTGAATTAAATATATGAATAATGATTATATATTATAATTTCAAAAATTAAGTACTATAATTTTTTTCATATTTGTATTATAAAAACCATAGTTATTAATTGTTTAGTCATAAGTAACAAAACAGTAATAATAAAACTTTCTTTGATTTAGATTAAGACGTTCCTGCTTTACGAAATAAAGAAAGACAAATATTTTTATTATTTAAAAATATATTTTTTATAAAATATTTATATAATTTTAAAAAAGTTATACATTAGAAGATATGTAAAGCTTAAAATAGAATATATATATATATATATATGGAATTTCGAATGTTATTTAACAAATAATATTAAGCTAAAAAATGATTGAAATGAATACATAGAATATTGTTCTATATTAGAATAAAATTTATGAAAATTTTTATTATAATTTGATCATTTATTCTATAATTTAGAATTTCTGTTACATCAATTTAAGATAAATTATTAAAATAAAAAAAATGATATTATGAATAAATTTATATTAAATATAAAATAGTGAAAATAATCAATTAAATCAAATAAAATTCAAATTATAATAGAATATTAAACTATAAAAAAATTGAACCATAATAATAAAAATTGTCAAATTATTTATATACATGATTATCTCATTACTTGGTAGGTTCTTTCGGATTTACGAAAAATATAATGAGTGGAGGGATATCGATTTAACCTTCGCTGGTCTTAATTGAGTTGAAATTTAAAATGAACTTATTCTCAAAGCTATCGTAATTCAATAATCTTAATAACTGCATAGTTACAAATAAAACTGATAGCAGAAATAAATAATCATAGCGATATTTTTAATTATTTTGAAAATAAATTATATTAAATTATTTTGATATTTTAAAATTATTTAAGGAAAGTTGATGATTGTAATTAGCAATTTTAGAAATCTGGAATTAACTGAATTTTATTGATAATATCTCGATATTTAAAAATATTTTAGGAAGTTAATCTGATTTCATAATTTCAGTTATTTTCTTTGAACAATATAATTAATTAAAATATTAAATTTATAAAGGTTTTTGTAAATTAACTAATTGAAGTTTTATGGTTTTATGAAATGGATATGATATGTAGAATAATTAGAATTTTGTGAAATGCAGATTTTCATTGTTTGAAATAAAATTATGTATTTAAATGCTGCTTAAAATACTAAGCATTATATGAATTACTTACTAAAATAAAGCCAAAAATTAATATGAATTTTATTGTTAGACAGTGATGGAAGTATTTATATTTCATTACGATTGTATGGTAACCACATATAATTACAATATATTTTCAGTAAATATTTCTTTTTACATTTACTATCTTTTGTAAACTATATTGATCTAGAAAAAAAATTTTTAATATTCCTTTAATTTTTTTAAATGTTAGAAAAAAATATTATCATTACTTTATAATTATTCTTAATTAAAATTAAGAGTTTTTAAGTAAATATTAATTTATAATTAAATTTAATAATCATAAAATAAAAATATAAAAATAATGAAAAATAGACTTTTGGAATCGTATCATTAATATTAATTAAATAATAAATTGCAATACTAATAATAATTTCTGAGTATAGTAGTAGAAATACATTAAGTATTAGAAATACATTGGTAATTTAATGTTAAATTAGAATAAATTCATTCTATATATTATATTAGAGTAGTGCATAAATTCATAATATTTCTAAATTTATAAAAGAAAATTTCTTTTCATTTCAAACATAGCATTCGTAGATAATTTTTATAGCAGTTTCAAATGTATCGGATTCTTGCTCTATAAAATTGTAATAATCGTATAATTATATCAACTATATAATTATACATATATATCACTATATAATTATATCAATGTAGCTAATAATATATTGATTTAATTATGATTGTTACTTTACTCTAGACCACTTCTTCAATAAATATATTTTTGCTTTATGTTAAAAAATATACAAAGACATTATGTTTGCAATGTATCAGTATTTATATTCCAATTCTATTTCTATAAACATATTAATTTTTATAGAAGAAATATAAAATAAAATATTTTAAAATACTTTAAAATAGAACTTCATCACAATATGAAATCAATTGAGAATGTTTCAATCATATTTAATAGAAATGAAAATAAATAATACCTTTTCAAAATAAATTCTATATTAATAATAACGAGCAATCTAAACAATTTTAACATTATTTTAAAATATTGTAGACATTACACACTATCTTAATATTATTTATTTAACTAAAGTTGAATACTTCAGTATCACACGATATATTTTGGCAATACGTGCACTAAAATAACAATTAAACTTGTCTTTTGTAAATTTTATTATTTAATATATATTATGTGACTCTAATAATAAATCTATTATTTTGATTAGTTTTTTTATTTTCATTTGTACATGGTCTGTTTATTACGCTTTAATACCTATTTAAATAAAATTTATAAAATAAAATTATTATTTTATTTTTTCTTTACACGTAAAGATTATTATTTCTATCAATACTGCACTAGAAAATTTCAATAATAAAATAATAATAATAATAATATTAATATTTTAAGTATAAAAAGAAGTTTAAGGTGCAGGTTTATTTATTTACAATTATGTACAACAAAATAAGAATAAAAAATATACAAATTTTATAATAATAAACTAATACGATCTTTTTCTTAGGTTAATATCATTTCTTTTATACAAGTTTTGTTTATTACATGTAATAACATAAATAAATCTTTATATGAAACTGCTGTTATTATTTATGCTCAAAAGCAATTATAGACCAATCCTTTTTTTTATTGTTCATGTGAGAAATTCCTATAGCGGTTGGTCGTATCGTTGAAGTCCTTAACTCTATTATTTTTTTTGATATTTCACTACTAAATTAGATAATTACAGACATATATGCTTAAAAATTGCTTATATATATCGATTGGTGAATAGATTTCATATACTATACATTGATACATACTGATAGAATTGAACAGAATATAGATCTTCTTTGGTAAATATATTGATAATGATTACAATATATTATCTTATAATATAACTTTAGTACGTAAATGGTGTAGACGATATATATGATATTGATTGATACAAATCTTCTTTGATAAACATTAAAAATTAAAATTTATAATGAAAACTGATTTTTTACTAAGAAAATGTAATCAGTAAACTTCATGGATAAGTTATCAAATTAATTTTAGTTTCGTACACTGTTTGTATCTGTCTCTTTTTTTTCTAATTTTAATGTGAATAAAATAGGTAGGAGAGCTTTACTGTAATACTTAAGACTGATATATATTGTATACTTGAATATAAATTTTTTGTTATATCAAAATTAGACACTAAAAAGTAGTAAATATAATCTATATAATTAGAAAAAAATGTAAAATTTCTGTTTCACAATTTATATAATATATACTTTTATATCAAACAAAAAGTCATAAGAAAGATCAATGTAATATACAACCTTTATACTAAATTAGAAAGAAGTAATAATTATATAATAATAATTATTATTAATTAAAAATTAAAGTAAGGTTTGTTTTCTTTTAAAATTTCGTTTTATATAATATTCAAAATAATTTGATTTTGACATAAAATATTAAAATTTAATAAAGTATTTATAAATATTGCTTTTAGACTGATATTTTAAATTTACTTAGCTCTTAGCTAATTAAAGAATTACAGACATATAATAAATTATTTTATTTTATCGATTTTATTTATTATTAATGTAGCAATTTCTGGAATATGTACTTAAAATTAAAAACAATAGCTGCAATAATAAGGACAAAAATATTATTAAATACACATCTAAATATTAATACATGATTTCATACATATAATATTATAATATTAAATTATTTAAAAAATAACCGATAATTTATTAAAAAAGTGAATTATTTATCATGAAAAGTAAAATACTTGATTAAAGTAATCTAATGAATTATAAAATTAATTTTATATCAAAAATATCTTCGCGAGATTCTATTTATGATAATAATATTCTAAAAAAATTACAGCTTAAATTTTGTAAATATATGTGTCTTATATTTTTATTACTAACAAACGTTTCTCAAACGTAACATATATTATGTAGTAATATATTAAAATTATATAAACTTATATGTAATCTAAATTTTTTCATTAATTTCTTGAATTTATTTTCAATTCAAATTTATAGTTTTGATTCCAAATTATTATCAATATACATAAATTAAGTATTTTATCTGCTTACGTGCACAATTTTTTTTTAAATGAACTTTTTTCAGTAGAAATTTTTACCTAAAAATAAGAATTTTACATGAATTATAAGAAATATTTTTTTACCTACAATTCACCATATTAAATGAACATTTATAAAAAAGTTGTTTTATGTTGTAGATTTACATACATATAAAAGAAGTAGCGGTATAATAAGCTGTGATAGAATAACATTTCGAATGCATCAGTTAATTTAATTAAGTAATATTTTTCCCTATACTAATAAGAATATACAGATTTATTAAAAATTATGTACATCATTTTATATTTATAAATAATCATTAAATTATCAAAATATTTTTTTAATTTCAGGCTATATATTTAGGTAAGATGCAAGATCAGTTCTAAATCGTATTTCTGATTAATTATGATATTTTTAGAAGATTTTTATACAATAAATATCTAAATAGCAATTACATATTTAAGAAAATGAAATTGACAAATATAAACAAGTGTGTTATTGAAATATGACGAGCGTTAAAAAGTTTTAATATATTTCTTTCAGTTATAAGTATAATTTTAACTTTCCATTGAAATATCAATAATATTTACGTGCAATATAAATTCATATTTTCAATGATTGAATAGTTATTCTTTGCGACATATATTTATTCAATTCGTACTGATAATAAATGATTAAATATTACATTCTTTATTGTACATTAAACATATTTAACTCATATTAATCGAAAAAATACAAAGTTATATTACTTATTTTCAAATTGTTAATTCATCCGAGACGAATAATACTTCTGAAAATAATATATTATATTTATTCGACAAAAGTGACTAAAACTTATTACAAAACTCTTTTTATGTGTTTAGTTTTTTGACGGCAAATAATTTTCAAAAACGTTAATTGCACTCGTTACGAAATTAGATATAGAAAAAAAAATATACGATCATAATTCATATATACATATGTTTCCATAAATTAATTCATAAAATTTATTTTATATGTGTATAGTGATTTCAAGAAAAACTAAAAACTCAATAATATACAATTTTAAAATATTTAGAAATGTATTTCTACTTTTATCGGTATATTTTTACAAATTCTATGTGTACATATCTTTTTGTTATTTTGAACTTTCTTTATTCCTGACTTTTTATGCTTATTCTTATTTAAAATGTTTATCTTATCTTAGCTAGTATATTTACTCTTTTATTTCATTTATTTTACTTTGCTATGACATCCGACACTATTTTGAATGATTTTTATGTTTTTTTAGTATGTTCATAAAAACCTCATATCACTCTAGATATATGTATTTCGAATACTTTTTATTTCTATCGTAACGCAATTTTTTTAATAATAATTATATAATATCATTTATTATGGAATATTCTTTTTTAAAAATTCTTCACACACGCGCGCACACACACAAAAAATAAACAAAAAGATTTTGACATGAGATATAATATACCATTAAAATTGATATGATATTTTAATTGCTTATTTAAAAATTTTTAAAATATTGATGTTTGGAAAGTATTTCAATAATGTTTTCTTTCTCTGTCTAGCTGCCGGGTTAGCATTTCCAAATTCGTGCCTTACTATGGCCTACATATACGACTTTATTTTTTGTCACTCTCAGTACCCTTATTCATCACAAAATAATTAATTATACTTATCCAAATGTTACAGCTGATTTGTTTTGATGATGTGTTCAATTCAAAGAATTAGCTATAGAAATATATATTACAGCTATTTTCATTTGTAAGAGAGGAAAATTCAGACATTCATATGAAGTTTACACTTTTGGAAAAATGATAAATGTATTGAAATATTACCGTTATATTGTAAACATGATACAAAATAAAATCTAAATATTTTTTAGCAATTAAAATATAAATAAGAATTCAAATAGTATATTAAATTGACAAATATGGAAAATACAAAATAGATAATCGATAATAAATAAAAAAGTAATATATAAAATATAATTAAATAATGAATTAAAATTAAACTAATTTATAAAAGTATAAAATAAGTAAGCAAATAAATTTTCATTAAATTTCAATTCACAGTTCAAAAGATAATGTAGATGTGAAATTAATGCAATCTCAAAATAATGCTGATATCGAGAGTTATATTTTAAATACTGTATAAAAGTAGTTTCATGTATTAAATAGGAAGTATAAGAGAAAAGTTTTTTTCAAAAATAATTAATAGATATAATTCGTAAGTTAAAATATGTAAATATATTATCTTAATTGGCACGTGCAAATATGAATTATAAGAAAATTAATATGTCGTATTTTCCATGTACATAAAATTGCAAGCGCACAAGTATATCATACTGAGAAAATGAAATTTAAAATATTCCAAAAATATTTATAAGAAATTCTTATACAGATATTTAAACTAATAAAAATTAGAAAAGTTTCTTCAATTATAAGCTTAAATACAAAAAGTAATTATATAATTAATATTATAATAAATTTTTAAACGTTTAAGAAATACCATAACCACTTTTAAGATGTATAATAATTTTTTGAAAACATATTTTAGTAACAAGAATTATATACTAAGAATATAAGAAAAAATATAACTCACCTGATAAAAGTAGTAAAGATCAATTTCTTCGGAAGTATTAAGATCCATGGACCCAGTGATATTTATAGTAGATATCTCAAGATTGTAATAATCTTTCATATTCTTATACATACTGGTATCGGTATTACTTCCAAAAGCAGTTTCATCGGCTAGATATAGCCCATGATCCCTTGTTTCATCCCTCGTCGATATGTCACAATTAAACTCCATCTCAGGTAATTTTCCACTTTTTCTCATCCCTTTTATAAAATAATTAGTATATTAATTATTGACATATCTCACTTAATTATAACTTAATTTATTAACGCATAATAAGTTTTGTAATTTGTAATTACTGTAAGTATATATGAAATCAAATGATGAAATGATTTATTAATTTAACTCTCAATTTCATAGTCTTCAAGATATAATCTATGTCAATCATAAAATTTTTACGTATAGTAATTAAATTTCAAGGTTCACAATGTTCAAAAATATCTTTCTATTTGTACCATGCATATAATTAATAATAAGGAACTAAAAACTTAAGTTTATAGTTAAATTTATTTTAAAATATTTCCTTACTGTATTTATTTATTTCTTATTATGATTTATTTAAATTTATTTTAAAAATTAATAATATTTTAAAAGTTAATTATTATTATAAAATTATATATAAAATTATAATATATAGTATAAAATTATTTAGTCAAAAAATATTTATAATATTTACAATGTTTATTAATGAAACTTATAAGAATCAATCATAGAAATATATCCTTTTAAATTTTTACATAGATTCTATCCGTTATTTAATTTTTTTTTTAAATTAAAGAAAAATGAATTGTCCAAAATTCGTTACTTACTTACCTAAATTTTATATAAATTTCAAATAAACTTGAATAAAATTTATTATTAGAATGTAAATTATAATAAAATAGGATGTTATTTATAATACATTAAGCATAATACATACTTATATGTTCAACAGATTTTTGATTCATTTGTAATCTTTAAAAAATATGTTCGTAATATAATTTTGAAAATAAAATATCTAAAATATTTGTTTTTAATTCAAAAAATAAAATAACTTGAGAGCCAATGTAATATTGAATTATAAAAAATTTGTTTTAGAAAAATTAAGGATAAAAATTATAAATCATTTATGCTGTGCATATTTATTATATTTATTTATAAATAATAATATTTTAATAATAAAAAATTTTTAGTCACATATTATCGGATCGATTAAGCAATTTTATAATCAAGTGAACTTAATGTTACTCTTTCAATTTTTTACTTTCAATAATAACAAAAACTTTTAAAGTATATATATTCATATTAACAGTTATAGTAAATTCTAAAAAAATTTAGAAATAGTCATATTTTTGTAAAAATAATTTGTTACTCAAAAATATTACTTTTAATAAATAATCATAAAAGCGTTTAAAATAATTCTTTCGAATTTTTATATATACTCTTATTTGAAATCTATCATTCAAATTTAACAAAAAATCCATATTTTTGAATATTTAAACTATATAGTATTCCATAACCAATTAAATATTTTTAAGTTTTAAAAAAAAGTGTATTTTCAAAAATTTTATAATAACTTTATGGTATTATTCAATCTTAACCTGAATTAACATATATACATATATTGATGAAATTACATAATGTATAATATTGAATTAACAAAATCCAAATGTTTGTACCATTATAAATTTTTCAGTTTAAAATTAAGAATTTTATAATTTATTGAAGTATACTTAATTATATTTAAATTTACTAAATTTAGTTTCTATAATTTCAAGTTTTCAAATTTTTGAAAATTAATTTAATAGTTTCATCAATGCATGTACTAGAAAATTCAATAACTTTTACAATCCATTATTGGAGTGCATATTTGTTTATATTGTAATGAAAATTAAAATACTATTATCTAAATGATATTCTTTAATGTTTAATTTATTGTTTTAATAAAATATATTTAGAAAGATGAAACATTTAGTCTATTATTAAGCCGTATCTAATGTAATTTAAATTGTATTTTTTATAAATATAATCTTTCATTTTTAAATGATGGAATAATTATTACCTGAAGCGATTAAGTTGTTGTAAGTTCGGCTTTTTCATGGCGATCTCTACATCGGTGATGGCGTCGCACTCGTAGGTAAAACCGCGGCATTTCAGAATATCTCCACAGATGCAAACAGCGGTATTCTCTATATCCATCGGCCATTAACGCAGATTTTTATTAAAATTTGTCTCGTTTTTAGTTTTACTTTTACTCTTTTTGTATAATTTATGTAATCGAGTATACAGTAGATATTCTACTGACGATAGTAAAGTAATTAGAAGTTTTCAACCATAAATTTTCTGAAATGAAAAAATAAATAAATTTAATCAAATATATCTTACTATTTCTTTAAGTATTTCTTAACTGAAACCACAATTTAAGGTATCTTCACTAAAAGCTAATTCAATTGAAATTATTTTGAGACTTTTATATTAGAAAAGTTTTTTTAAATTGAATATATATAATATTTATCAAAAATAATATCATATAATATAATAATAATTATAAAATATTATTGATACATTAAATTAATTTTATAAAATTGCATTTTTACTGAATTCTAATGATTAATAATTATTTATGGAGAAGGAAGAAAATTTTATTTTTTCACTTTTCAAAGATAAAAATTATTTTTAATATAAATTCTGATAAAAGAATTAAACAAATCGAATATAGTATTATCATAAATTATACATGATAAAATTAATTTTCATACAAATAAATTTATTTTCAATATAAGTTACTTTCATAATATATATAATTTATAATTATATACATACATAAATATATATTTTTCTATTTTAAATTATATTTAAGAAGCAAATAAACAGATTTTGAAAAAATTTGACTTACTATATAAAATAAAAACTAATTCATTTAATTGGAAATTTATTGTATTATTTAAATTATATAAAAATTTCATTACATAATGATGAAGATATAATCTCTCAAAATATCTCGATATAGTTTAAAATAAAAACCACAAAAATCATGTGAATATATTTTTATAATTATATTTGATTTTTTCTGAAGAATTAATCTCACTTTTTCGATATAATTATAACTAATTTTCAATTTTGTATTATGAAATATAATACATTTTATTGTACTATTTCTTAACTATATATTTTCTTTTCAATAAATAGAATTATAATGTATATTTTTATTGAATTAAAATATTATTCTATTACTTTCAAATTAAAAAAAACACTAACATAACTAAGTATATCTTATAATTATTTAACTGGTACATATTTTTTAAGAAAAACAGTGTAAATCATTAAAAATTTAAAAAATTGTAACTGAAAATATATCATAAATATATATAACAATAAGTACTGATAAACTTAACAAAAAATATTTTATAAATTTAAAAAAAATTATTGTAATACAATTATCTTAATTTTACATTGCAGAAACTAAAGAGTACTAGTATATAAGGTATGAAATTTATATAAAACTTTTTATAATATGATATCCAGAAGTATTCCATACTATTTTTTAAGTTTTTTTTTATTATATAAACATAAACAATATATAATAGTAATATAGAATTAAAAATGAATAGAAGAAAAGTATAATTTTTATTGAAAAGTTGAGAAGTTGCGAAATTATTAATTTAAATTTCCAAATTATATAAAGAAAATTCTTTAAAATATATTTTATTATAATTTAATTAAAACTATTAAATCACATATTTTACATGAAATTTATTGCACTTGATATTAATATATGCAATAAAATATAAAATTTATGTATATATAAAAATAAATAGAAAAACCATAACATTTTCTGAAAAATTGGAATGAATGTAAATTTTTTTTTTAAAATAAAATTATTTTTAGTTAAAGTTAATCTAATACTTATTAGTTTTTTTTTTAGTAATTTTCAATATTATTTTATTAAACCAAATTATTATTTTAATAATAAAATTATGACATTGACTATATTTTCAAATATAAATTTCTATTTTTTAAGCGTATCATAAACTCAATCAATAATAATTTCGTTTAATTTTTTTATATATTTTATTTTCAGAATTTCACAAAAAATGTTCTTTTATTTGTTATATAGTTATAAGCTCCTTGTAAAATATAATATTTTATTTATCTATTTTTAGAACGTTGTTAACAAATTTGTGTCATAATTTAATATTCTGCTCTTAACATTAAAGTTGTATTTAATTGAGTACATTTAAGATATTAGAAAACCGTTTGTAGAGCAGTAATAAGAAATAAGGTGATCATACTGAAATTTATAAATCAAAAATTTTAATTTCATCAAGTTAAAAATTTAGGAGTTCATAAACCAAATTTGTTCGATATATTTTTATAGAAAATTTTAGTGAATGTCTTATTATAAAATTTAATAATAATGTTCATATGTACATATATTATCAAAATGAATTAATTTTAAAATAATTAAATAAAATAATAGACTGAATTTCCAATATAACAAATATTTTTAATACAGTTAAAAATAGTAACAGCTTTTTTGAATAATATTTCATTGATATTAAGTATTAGTATTTTCTTATAACAGCAATATTTCAATAATTCTTTTAAAAATTTTTTTTTAAGTTATTATTAAAACTTTTTGTTTCTATTATTTTATTATAGAATATTTATTATCGAAATTCATACAATTGCAGAATTGTTTGTTTATATAATATTGCAAAAAGGTTCAAAAATAAAAATATTATTTTGTAAATAATACGTAAAATTTTTTGATAAAATAAAATAATAAAATTGAATGAGTATTAAAACATATACTTATAACTATATCAACGCTATATAAGTTATATATATATATAAATTATATATATATATATCATATGTAATTTGAAATAGGATCAAGTTTCGAGACAAAAAATTAGCTTATAATATGTCATAATTTAATTTTGAACTAGCTCAAAAAATGTAATATCAAAATGAGTAATAATATAATAATATTTTTTAATTAATTTTAGTAAAACTATATTTTCATTTAAAATTAATAAAATTAATAAAAATACATAAAATTTATTATTATTAAAGTATTGTAAATTATAATGTCAAATTATTTACATAATTAGCTAAGTGCACTTTCATTTACACATATACATAAAATTATATTACATATACATATTATTTATATTTTTATAATTTAATTATATGCGTACATATTTCTCATATAAAATATTTTTATAATCTCAATTGCTTTGCATATTTTTCTATATCTTATATATTATAGCTATCAAATTGTTCTACAAAATTTATAAATATTGTATATAAATGTAGTTAATTACTGAAATTATCTAACAGAGTATTTATTATTATTTCAAATATTTTTTAAATATATGAGTTATCTATATTTTTTTATATTATGAATATTTTAAACAGCCATATATTTTTTTATTTTTAGTAATTTATTAGTTTTCGAAGAAATAACAAACACATGTAATTTTTAATACTTTTTTCATAAGTTATTTTTGTTATATGATATAAATTATTTTATTAATGTGTTAATAATCAATAATTGGTAATTTTCTTATTATAAATAATGTAGTTATTATATAAAAATATTTCGTCACATTCTTTTATGTATTTATTTTCTTTCATTGCATGCTGTTTTCTAATTAAAAATCTGTTAGTAGAAAGAAATGTAGCATAAAAATTTTTAAATATTACATAAAATAGTAATTGAGTTTAGTGTTCATTCTCACATTTTGCTTTTAAATATTTAAAATAGTTTCATACGTTTATCCTTAAGATATTTTGTAAAAAAAATTAATGTGTTACTAATAAATATAAACCATCAAAAATGTTAAAAGTAAAAGTATAGGTTTAATTATTATGTTGGAGATGTCAGAAAAAATGAATATCATCTATTTGAAAATATAAAAAGGAGATGATTTTTTTATAAATGCGAATATACAGTGACAAAAATAAAGCGATGATAAAGATCATCGTTCACAAGCTTGAGTCAACTCATAGCTAGATGCGTAAATCAACCACTTCACGAAGTTTCTTTCTATTTTTTTCTTCTTGTTTAATCTCTTTCTATTTGAATGTTAGTATATTCTATGTTTTTCATGGAGGTTCGAATTATGTAGATATAATTTTATAAAATAATAAGAATGAGAATATTGAAATTATTAGAAAATTAATTAAATTAATTTTTTTAAAAAACATACTTTCCAAACTTAGAATAAAAATGATTTATGCAAATATTTATATATTTTGTAAAAACTAAAAATTTTTTAAATTTTATTCATAGTTTTTCCAAGATTCTTAATTTTAAAAGTAGAAAAATTAAAAATATATAATTCGAAGTATTTCATGAATAGTTATGGAGTCTAAGTATTTTAAATAAATTGAGTAGCATAGTATATTATTAAATTATAGTATATTATTAAATTTAATAACATGTATATTAATTTTATAAAAATATTCTAAAATGTTTTAATTCTATATTTGAGATAATAGTACAATGAAAACCTCCTTATGTTAATTTTATGTATAACTAATGGTATTTTTTTTTCTTTTATTATTTTATTTGTATTTTGTATTTCTAATTTATAATTAAGGTTTTAAAAATTTACTATTTTCATTATAGTTTCTCTCTCTCTCTCTCTCTGTATGATTATCTTGATTTAAATACATACCATACATTTATCTACATTTTCTTTAAATTATTTAACTAAAATTTTACAAATAATTTAGACAAAAAATATATACATACAGAATTATATCTCATGAATATCTAGGTTTTGACGAACTAAAATTTTAAATGATATGCAATTTTTGTTCACAAGTTGACGTGTCGTCAACTTAATGTATAACATTCTTAATTGATGTTGAAAAAATAATAGTAAATCGAGGTGACTGTTTATATCATGTATTCTTATGTTTTTTAGAAAAAAAACTTTTATATTTAGTACTACTATTTATACATTTTTATATTACAACTTTACTAAATTCTAAATATACTATTTTCTTAATTATTATTGTCCATATAAATATCTAAAAATGAATAAATAGGTATTATATTATGATTTCTATAAAATTACAGAGATTATAAAAATTCTAAAATAATTTATTGTAAATAAATTAATATTTTTACCCAAAGATTCTGATTTAAATTGCTTCTAATGATATTTTTTAATTTATTTAATATAGAATTATTTTGAAATTTATTTTAAAAAAGTATAAATTTGAAATAATTAATTATAAAAATACTTATTGAAAATATGTAATTACATACATAATACTTAATAGTCTAAGAATAGTCAGTAAATGATAAAAAGCAGCTAATAATTATTTGTAAAGTATTATAATAATATGTAAAAAATCTCGTTTAAAAACTATTTTCAACGGTAATTACTAATTATCACTATTGTTAAACTAAATACTAAAATATAATTAGAAAAATGTAAACAGTATTATATAACATAACAATTATTTGCAATATTATAATAACAAAATCATGTTAAAATAATAAACCTGCATAATTTTCACATTATATTTTTTTAATCAATTCATATTCTTAAATTATATGGTTGAATATTTTTCAAGTATGTTAGTTCTTTAATTGGATTTGATATATTTTTTTCTTACAAAATAATATACATCATTTTAATTATTTTGTAAGTGTATTACAAAAATAACTTTAACAGAAATAACTAACACATTTATTTGTTTTACTGAATTTATTCATCCATAAGATATTAAAAAATAATTTATAACATCAGTTTAGAAAAATAATGTTATCTTTTTCTTATAATAATTAATATTATTTTAAAAGGAAGATTCTATTTAAATATCTAATTTAGATTTTATCAATAATTATATTATATTCACTAATTATATTTTTTAGAATTGATGTTTTTTATTTTGGAACCTTGATTAATTATTAGAATTAACCTGTAAATAAATTTTGATATTTGTAACATAAGCGTTTAATTATTATTATATTATATTTCTTGACAAAATTTAAAAAATTTATATTGAAGTTATTAAAATAATTATCATTGTTTAATATTTTAATCCTATTTATGACTTAAAGAAGAAACCTAATCTCGATAAGAAATTATTTTGAAAATGTATGGTGCATGTAAGTGATATAAATATGAAATAATAAAGCCAGAATAAAATTGATTATATCTTTATTACAATTAATTAAAACAATTATTTTAGTAGCGTAGTAACATATAGTGAAAAGCAGTTATAATTAAATGTCTTATGATTATATTTTTCAAAAATACGAAAGTATAATTCTAATCTTTTATTAGAATTGTAAATATTTTTCATATATAATTTTTATACATTTTAAATACATAACACAATATTTTAAATTATGTGTCTGAATATTTTATTATAATAATATATAATTTCTAGGATATTAGCTATTGAGTAATTTATTAACCACAAGAACATTAAATATTTTTAATTTATGTTTTTTCATCTTATAATAATATTTAGTATTACATTAATAATAAATTTATTAGATCTAATAAGAAAAAGTTATAATTATAATTCATTAAAATCCATGCTTAACTTTTATTTTAAATTATTAAAAATAATAATAAATATTAGTTTATATTGTTTGAAGAAAAATTTATCATTTTTATAAAAGTAATTTTTTGTGAAAATTTAGCAAAATATTTGAAACATACTTCAAGTAAAATAATTTCTGAAATGTTGAATCGTCTGATTAAATATTCATACATTACTTGCAAGATTATTATAGTAATTAAAATATTATCAGAGAAAAATGGTGAGTAATAAACACCAAATTATTTTTAATTATTATTTTAAATATTTTTATTAAACGAACAACGTTCACAAAAAAAATAAAAGTAAAATTTTTCATCAAGATGTTTGTTAAGTAGGAAACAATCGCATTATTGGTTGATATAAACTACTATATTTAGATAGAAAAAGCTTTTTCATTATTTTAAATAGTATTATTATTAATAAAACTTAAAAAAAAATATATAAATATAAATTGTATGTGTATTTTCCTCAAATACATTTCATTTTAGTTTCTATTTTTTGATAAATCTTAATATAATCTTATATATTTATGTATAATATAACTTAATTTATTCATAATTTTTTTTTGTAACGTTTATATTAATTTCAATTGTTGATAATTTATTAATGTACAAAGTACTAAATATTTTCTGATATGTGAATAATAGAAAGTAATTTATAAAGAGAAAATTTGAATTATATAAATGAATATAAGTTATAATATATATGAATATAACTTTGTTCTAAGTATTTTAAAATATATATATTTAGCCATAAAATTAGTTATAAAATTTAATACAATATTCGTGTAAAAGGTATTATTTCTAAAAAGTTTGAAAACGTAGAACTTTAACTAAAAATTTCAAATTATAATCAAATAGAATATGCTTACCACTGAATTGTATACAGACTTATAATCCAAGAACACAATAAAATAAATTTTATAACTCAAAATATATCAGACCAATAACAAAACGGTATTGTCTTTTAATCTTTTCGTTCGATAGTTGTAACACTGTAACCGATACACTATTCATTTAAATGTATATGTACGTACACTTTTATATCATATTATTTGCCATTCTTCCGTATAGATTACAAATTTACATTAAACACATTCATTGATATTTGATCAAACATTAACTTTGATAAATTATATCTTATGATATCAATTACCGGAAGTCTTCAGTCTTTCTAAAATAATAAAAATACAAAGAAAGAAATTAAATTCGTCGATCCGAATATTCGAAAAAACATTCAATTATAGCAAAATTATATGTTAAGATCTTACTCGCTACGAGCTTCAACTTTCACATATTTAGGAGCTTAAAAACAAAAACGAGAAGGAGCGATAAAATAAACGTGTAGTTACCAGAAGCGCGCTTGAGACGCGACTGAAGTCTGGTGGACAAGACTCTTCTCTCGTTGTATGTCTTTTGCAGCTTAAGGTAAACCGTGACTCGGTTGAGGAGAACGCGCGCGCATGCAGGGTGAAAGCTTACGACTCTTTTTCCTCATAACTTCCATCATTTACACGCTCACTTACTATTTAACCACTGCTTATCATAATATACCTGTATCATATCAAATTTATGCTTTCTTCATTTAATGAATATATTACTTTTTTCTATAAAATTTACGGTTTTTTTATTTCCACTACATTTTTTATTATAATATCATAAATAAAATATCATTTACATAAATTTTTAAATTCATAAATTCTTCGACTTTTCTTCAAAAAATTATTTACGTACATAATATATATTTTACCTACACTTAAGATAAAAATACAGAAATTTAATTGTATCCTTAAAAATTCCATGATTAGAAAATGCGATATTTTTTAAGCATCGATTTCAAAGCCACATTATATTTTAAACTTTTTAAGGTAATATCTATTACATAATTATATAATATATATATTTTTTTCTATTTAATTTTAGAAGCTAAAAACTTTTACTCACGAGTGTTACATTTAAATTAAATATTACTACATTATATACTCCCACACTAGTATAAACATGTAATTACAGTAGCATCTATTTTTGAAATTTTTATTAGAAAATTTTTATTTTTATGATTAATATGTATTATTAAATCTTATAAAAGTATTACCAAATTTTAATTTATAATTTTTAATTTTTACAATATTCAATTTATTATCGTATATAAAATATATTTTAGATGTATGCTACTCATTATTATTAATCAAATAGAATTTTTTCTGCACATATGTTAGAAAAAATTTCCACTTAAAGTGATTAAATTATATTTAAATGAAAAAAATGAAAAATCTTTTATTTAATTAAAAGATTGAGGAAGACCTCATTATATTTGATATTAAATGCGTATAGTGTTAAAAATATAAAAAGACATATGCGAAATTTGATGACAATGTTTAATTACACCCACTACGTATGTAGATAAAAATTCGTAAACACCAAACACATATTATTTGAAAAAAATCAATTTAATATTTTTGTCCTATTAGTAGACATTTTTATTTCATAAATAATTCGTAAATATTATTATAATATTTAATAATTTAATATACAATTCTTATAAAAATTTATCCAATTACTGGAACATTCGATATAATAAGCATTTGAAAAGAAATTTATAACAATTCTTTCTACAACTTTTCCAAAATTATTTAAAAAATATTGAATATAATTCTTTTAAATTAAAATGTATATAAATAATTTATTTCATTTATTAAAAATCCAAATTATTTATTGCTATTTTAATTGCACATTGTATATCAAATAAATATTTTTAGAATTCATATAAATAAAAATATATTCTGACCTTGAGTTATAAAAAAAAAAAAAAAAAATTTTCTAATCTTTCATAAATGGACTAAGAATATTTTAAAAAATATTTTTTATTTATTACAATAAAGTAAATAGTCGCATATATATATTTAACAGACTTTTAAATTATACGTTCTTATTTTTATAAATGTATGACGTAAAAGTTAACGTTTTTTAATTTAATAAGAATGTATTTATTTGTTAAAAATATTAAATTAATGGATACGCGAAATCATGAATTTACGATAAAATATTTTTAAACGTATATGAAATAGTTATCTCCGTTTATTTAAAATAATAAAATCTAATTTTTATCGTATTATTATTTCATTATAATTTAATAATCTGTAGAATTGTCAAAAATTATTTCAAGATAATTAACTTTTATTAGTAGTATATTTAAATTATTATATACATGTAATTCGCAATGACTAATTTGATTTTATAATATTTTATATAAAATTAATGTAGTTTAACGAAACAATTTTGATTAGTAATAAAATCCTTGTGTTTTAATTTTAAAAATTCTGTATTTCAATATCTTCGAAGTAATCGATTACTGATTCTATTTTATGATTTTTATCTTCCGCAGTACGTTAGTGAAAAAAGAAAAATTTTAGTTCAAGGATCTAATTCTTAGGATTAATTTAAATTAAACACAGTTGAGTTAAGTAAACAATTAAGTTAAGTAAACATAGGCTGTCTCAAAAGACGTTTATTTATTCTAATTATATGTCCAAGAAATTAAGTTATCTATTATTAAATAAGTAATTTTATATATTGAAAAATAACTTTTTTTCTTTTAATTCTTTTTTCTAAATTGACTTTGTTTGGGAGAGCATAAATTCATTTGTATTTATAAATTATAAAATCTAAAGTAATTCATAGTTTCATATTAAAAATATTAAAGAAACGTTATTCCATAATTATTTTGAAACAAACTATATTTAAAAAATATATAAATATAGCTGTATTAAATATATCATATTATTAATGTTTATCTGCAGCTATTTTTAGACTAAATGTAAACCAATATTAATCGATCAAATCTACATTTATAATTAATATAATAATATATTTTTAATTTTATAAAAGGAATATAATTTTATTTTTTGAAACTAATAAAAAAGTACTATATATAATTTTATTTATTCTTATTTTTAACATTATTTTGATTTATAATTTGGATAATATTATTAATAAATTTATTTTATTCATAATATGAAGCTGATATTTGTTATTTGAGCTTATATTTAATTCAATATTATTCGTTATAAAAATATAAAATTTGGATACTTCATTTTTTTATCGATAATCATTGTCTGAAATATATTTTTTGTTCAAGAATATAAATTGAAACTTTTTATTTTTATTTATTTATTTTCAATAAAAAAAAGAATATCCTATATGAATAGAAATAGATAGAATAAAAAGTGAAATCTATTTACTGGTTATGTAAAAAATTATTTATTATATAATATAACTAATTGTAAATTACAATCGTTCCAAGCTTTATTTGACTTATAGCTAGATACATGATTATCAATAACTTGATAAAGTTTCTTTTTATTTTTTCTTCTTCTTTAATCATTTTCCATTTTAGTGTTACATATATTTTATGATTTTCATGGGGTTTCGAAGTATGTAGATATGATTTTTTAAAATAATAAGAATTAGAATATTGAAATTGTTAGAAAATTAATTTAATTATTTATTTAAAAAAACATACTTTCCAAACTTAGAATAAAAATGATTTATGCAAATATTTATATATTATGTAAAAAAAATTTTTAATTTTATTCATAATTTTTCCAATATTTTTATTTTTAAAAGTGGAAAAATTAAAAATATACAAATATTTACATATTATGAAAAAAGCTAAATATATACAACATTTTTATTTTAGACCTAATTTTATTCTAAAATAAATTTTATTTAAGTAATACATTTTTTTAATGATATCCTGACTTTAGATAACATTATAAAGAACGATAAGAAAAAATATTTTAAAGAATTGACTTAACTAGTATTCTTTAACGAATTGCATGTAATTTTTAAGTGTTATCTTCATAAAATACGAGTATATTAAAACTTTTTAGATAAATTAATAAAATTTCCAAAAATATATAATTACTCTTGTCTATTCAATATTTTAATACTTTTATTTCAATAATACAAATATTAAAATTATTTTCATTTTTAATATCATTTACGTTATAGTAAAAAATTAAAAAATAGAAATTTAAAAAGTACATAAACATGAAATTAGTTAATATCCGAAAATTTTATACTTTTCTATATCAGATTTTATAAATAGTATGTGTACAAATTTCAAATAGACATTTAAAAGAATTAAAATACAATAATTCAGTTATAATTTTTTTTAAGTTTAGATAATCTTTAGTGCTTTAAAAGTTTTTGTTCTTTTGAATAATTTTATACAAATTTAAAATTTAAAAAATATTTTTTATATTAATTTTATTTCATATAGATATTCAGAATTGTTAATAAATGTTTAAAATTTATTTTTAATTATCAAGTAGTAATTATAATTCATTTCTAATAATAATAGATGAAATTGACTTATAAGTTATTTTAGATAAATTAACATAAAATTGAACCATCAATTTGATATTCAGTGGAAACGCTTCTTATACTTACTTTTGTTAGATTCTTAGAAATGAAAATAAATTATGTATTATCTGTACTTATATCTTTCATTGTGATTTGATTTTCACATACATAGAATTTTCTAAGTTTGAATTTCTAGGTCCCAATATATGAATATATAGCACTGAAAAAAGTCTAATCAGAAATAAAATCATGAAAAATGATAATTTTCTAAAATAAGAAGTGACCTATCGAAACTTATCAGTGTTTGCGAATTGTCCGAAAAAATTGATAATAAATCAAAATGATTCAACATAGAAACTCAAAATCTATGGAGACTAACTATAATCATGATTAATTTGAAAAATTGAAAAAAAGAAGAAGTAAAATAATAAATTGAAAAACAAAAGAATGCTTTAAAGAACTAAATAAAGTATCGATAAAGATACATTGAGTACTTTATAAATTTATTGATAAAATATAACTATAAGAAACAATGAATACTACAGAGTTCAAAAATATAAGTTCTTCTAAAATAATGTATGTTCTATTCTCAAAACAGCAGAGTGGATTATCTTAGAAAAACCCTAAGTCTTAAACTTTTAATGAAATTTTTTCTTCGTCATATCTGAAGTAAATTTTAATATTTCTCATTTATGAATTATTTCGAAGATAAGGAAAGGTATTCATTTTCAACTATATTCGTAAAATAGAAGTTACCTTTTATCCTTAAAAATAAATATGGAATCAAAATGATCCTATTTACATATATCATAATTACATACGTAATTTAAATATAGCAATTAGAATAAGTATGAAATCATAAAATTTCTGTACTATCGAAACACTAAATATATATTTTAAACTGATAAAGTATTTAGTTAAAATGAATAGGTTACATTAAATTTTTGCTATAATTCAAGAAAAAAATAGATAAATAAATAAACAGAGAGAGATGAAATTTTACATGGGATCTTTTTAGATCCCTAAAAAAAAATAATAGAATGAATGTCTATTATTACCTATAACTGTAAGTGCTTTTCAATATAATATAAATAATATATGAATTTTAATATTATTAGAAATAAAACAGAGATAGTTGGGTATATATTAAAAAATCTTTTAAACTTTTTTTCTCTGTAGTGAATCTATCACTATGATAATAAAATCATTTATAGCCAGTCTTTATTAAATTTCATTTTATTAATTAAATATTTACTATACCATTACAAATAATACTAAAATTTTTATTATATGATTTTGATATCATAAAAGACTATTCTTTGATTAAACATCGAGCATAGAAGTATCTGTAAATATAGAATGAGTAACATAATTAGACTTGAATCAATCGATTCCCTAGCTAAAAAAATAGCAAAAATATAAAAACTATTAGAAGAGTTAAAAATATATTATTCGAACTTTCATAGTAAATGGAAACAGAAGAAAAGCAAATTTAAAAATAAGGACGTTTTAAAGTGCATCAGCAACAAAAATGTTGAACAATGATAAAAAACAAAATTTAAGAAATATTCTTATTTCAAAAATAACAGATAGATATTTTGCATATATATTTAATGAACTATCACTTTTTTTTATCGACTTTTATATTTCAGTTATATTGTATTTTTATTTTAGTTGTAACCTAATGATATTTTATACAAAAATTCATTGTGTTGGTGAAATACAAAGTTAAAAAGGAAATATATCAAACTATAAACAATAAGAATAATACTAAAAAATTCTGAATACCTAAACCTCAAATTCATATAGTAAAATAAAGTTACAAACTTCAAAATATGTTAAACGTGGCATTTAGATGAAATCGGAATAGGATTTTCTAAATTAATCTAAAAATACTTTAAATACAATTTTTTCAAAAAAATAGAACCGATTTATAAAACTAACTTATCTTCAATACTTTAAATATATACTTTATTTTTAAAGTTAAAAAATAAATATTAATACATTATTTTAAGTTTAAATAGATTAAAAACAATTTTAATCAATAAAACAATTGACAGCAAGATAAAGATTTATTTTCGTGTAGAAATCTCTATGGAACTAACTTTAACTACAACTTCGAATATCTCCTTTTAGAGTTTTTAATAAAGATTCTACAAACAATACTATATTAAAATGTCTACATTGATATAATATCTTATGTAATATGACTTTATTATTTGTATTATCTTCTACATTCAATACATTTAAAATCTAAATATAAATACAAGATTTTTTAATTTAAAATAATAAACTTATAAGATACATATACGCGTTTTTTATATTTTAACTAAGTTCATTAAATGATATAATTAATTGTTAAATAAAGGCTAACTAAATAAAAAATATAAATTTAAAACTCATATCGAATTTTAATAAAATTATTATTTTTAAACTATTATCTATTTATTATTTTTGTGATAAGATAAAATATAAATTAAAATTTAATGTAATATTATAATACATATCGTCATCTTTTATCTAGTTATAAAACACAAGCTGCAATTTATTAATATTTTAAAAGATATGATTCATATTTTTTTCTTATATGCATAAATTATTAGAAAAATCAAAATTATTTAAATAAATAAATATCCGAAAAAATATAAAAATATATAATAATTTACAATTAATTATAACCTATGATTTAGAATCTTCAAAATAAAAAACAATAAATATACTAAATTTCCTTTGAATACCAGTAAGTAAAATTTATTCTATAAATTGTAAATTCGAAATTAATTATTGTTCATAAAAATTTTATTTTTATAAAAAAACTTTGAAAATAAGGTATAAAATGAATTTAATGATTTAATAAATCCAATGGACACTTAGAATCTTTTTTTTATGTATATTTTTACTATAAAAGAACATACCAATATTCTAGTATCATTCACTATATCCAGTTCAAGAAAATGCAATTCTCAGTATTTCTGTCAGTACTCTTTAGTTCTATGATATTATTTATTAAGGGTAAGTATATTATTTAAGATATACTTTAGAAAACGCTTATGGTTTTTGATTAATATATTTTATATTCTATAGGAAAAATCAGTGTCTATACTAAAGAAGATTGCATGAATTGCTGCAATGGTAAATTTACATTTATTCTTTTGTATTTTTTGATTCATCATCTATTATATTTGATTGTTTATTATATACCTATTTAAAAAAATAATAGTATTTGAACTAGTCACTTTTACAGTCAGATTTAAAAATAATTGAATCGTGCTAATACTGCTACTATTCCATTTATTATTATTTAATAAATATTTAAAAAATAGTTTTATTCTTTTTATTTAAAATTCTTTTTATTCTGAATTAAATAATTTTCAGTTTTTAACCTATACTATTGTTTTTTTTAAATTATATTAATCCACATAAAAAAAGGAAATTAAGCTTATATTTTATTCATAAAGTTTCGTGCGGAGATAATATTTTTATCAATATATGCCAAATAAATAAATTAACTTTCATAATTTATATTATTCTACAAATATTAATGTACGAAATTTGACTTTTTCGAATAATATATGCTAATCATTTCTGAGAGAATATAAAAAATGTTTTCTTTTTTTATATTTTTGATTTTTATCTCTAATTTTTATTAAATGCGTGTAAATACTCGATAAAAGTTGATTATATTGTATAATAATATATTTTAATCAGAAAGAATATTTTTATAATTAAAAGTAATTTTCTCGAGGATACGAAAGAATAAAAATAAATTGAACCATATATAAAATTCGTTGACAAAATTCTGAGTAACTTTTGATCAATACCTATGATCTTAGATAATATCTTAGAAGTGGGGTTGGGTATTAGTGATCTCATTTTCTGTAATTCTAATGTTGACCAAAATCATTTCTCATTGTGATTATAATTCTCTATTTTATGTAGATTTACATCGAAAAAAGGAACACTTCTTAAATATAAGTATTGATTCTATGTTCCTTAATGGTACTGAATTAAACTGCACATATCTCGGAAAAAATTTTATAAATAGCAATATTTAAATCAAAGTTATAAATTTAATATAAGGATAAAATTTTATCAAATTAAATTTTTTGTTATATAGACAAATTCAATTTTGAAAATTTTTGTGGTTCATAAAATGATTTAAAAAAATATTTGCAGAAAACGATTGCTTTTTCTTTATTTTATTAATATAGTGTATTTGAAAAAGTATTTGAATGTGAAAAATTAAACGATGAATTCAATTCAATTGAACATGAAATATTTTTATTTCCATTTTCTGATACTTTCAAAACACTCATAAAAAGTTTGATCATTATCTACATTTAATATAATCATTACTAATATATTTAACTAAAATTAGGCTCTGTATTGGTTTGAAAAAACATAGATGTATGTACGACCAAAAAGAAAAGAAAAATTGTTTATTTTAATGAAATATCTATAAAATTATTAAAAAATAAAAGATATAAATTTAGGACAATAAGAAAAATCTATCTATTTCATGTATTTACAATAAGCAACACAAAACTATACCAAAATACACGGTTATAATTTATACTCTATTATGATTGCAATTAAAACCAACCTATTTAGTTATCTTTCGATTAATTCTCAGATAGCTAATTTGCGTATTGTTCCTTTACTTAACATAGAGACACCTTGCACGAAAGTACATAAAATAAAATTAATAAAATATACATAATAATCTAATAAATTAGTTCAATACAGAATTATTTATTAATAAACCATTTATTATATATTATTTTATTTATAAAAAAATTTATAATAAAAAAATCTGAATTATAATTTAATTTGAATTATAATTTAATTTGAATATTAATTTTAATTTAGGTATTACTCTGAATGAAGTAATTAGTTGTAAAAGGAATTGTGATCACAGATTTAATCGTAAGTAAAAATAACAAAAATATATTTATCGCATTATATTATATTCTACTGTTTGAAAAAGTTATATTTTGCATACACACATTATAATGGTTATAGCCTTTTTTTCGACAATTCAAATAAACAGTTAAATCTAAATTTGCTTCTTTTCTATCATTATTAAATAGCTTATACATATGTATCTACAATAAAATTGTAAATAAATTTACTAAATTATGTTAAACATTCTTTAAATTTTATTTGAATAATTATTTTAATACTTACTTTTTTTCTATATTACTAATATTTCTAATTTCTGTTTTTGTATTATCTTATGCCTCAATATAGTTGTATTTATATTATTATTTAAAAATAATAACAATAAAAATTTACACATATAATCATTTATAAAATATTTTATGAATTTTATTTTAAGCAATAAACTACTACTTTTATTTTTGTTTATTTCGAAATTATCATCGATCGTTAATTTCTTTGTTTTATATTATTTAGGAGTTACTCTTTATCGTTCAATAAAAGACTGTCTTCAAAGCTGTGATAGTAAGTATATTGGTTTTTTAATAATTTAAAAATATTTAAAATTCTTATATTTCACATTATAAAACAATTAAACCAAAATATTATTTTTGTTGCAAACGATGATTTAACTACCACTACTAAGATATTATTTTCGTAGCAAACGATGATTTAACCACCACCACTAAAATATTATTTTAATTAACTTTGAAAAACTTATGTATATAAAATTTTTTAAAAAATACTAAGTAATGCACATTTGAATTCCTTTCACTAACATTATTATCATCTTGTAATTCTAAATTTTTATAAGATAATGAAGATATATAACAAAATTTATAAATTTTTAAACTTATTGTCCAACATTTAAAAGTGTAATGGATTAAAATTCAAATTTCATAGTTATAAAAGATATTATTTATAAGAATTTTAAAATATTTGATCCTATTAATAAGAAAATTACTGATACATAAATGACGTTTATATAGTCCTAATATTACTTGCTTTTATTGTGGCAGTTATTTTGTTTACGAATTTAAAAAATATTCATATTTTTCCTGAAGTGGATAGATATATAAGAAATATCTACAAAGTTTACTGTTTAATTCAAAGTTTTTTGTAATAAAGAATTTTATAAATAAGAAAACTTGGAGTCATTACAGTGTTGTTTGAAAATAATGAATAACTTTTTTAGTTTCTTGATCGTGTATGACTTATTAGTTTTTCTTTCATATTTTTTTAATTTTCACTGCCAAATATTACTAATTCTTAAATATGCACATATTTTAAATTTTATTTTTTGTATTTCAAAACATAAATATCAATAATATAAATAATATATGTTCTGGTTTTAAGCATTGTTCATATTCATTTATCTTCCAGATTGCGTTAATTAATATAAATGATTTAAAACTAAAACCTATTTTCATAATTAATGTATCAAATTCTTTTTATGTATGCGAAGGTTAAAAAATGTATTTGTAAATTTTTCTAGTTAAAATATTATAGCAAATTATTTAAGTGAACATCAAAAACAATTTTTTTTCAAAAAATTTAGTATAGCATATCAATTAAAAATACTTAAATTCTAATACGAAACTCATTGAAATTTTTATTTATATTGTTACGAGTATATTCAGTAAAGACTACGCAAGAAATTTAATATTAATCAACAGTATCAATTTAAATAATATTAATAGAATTATACTACATGATCAGTACCAAATAAGCACCACTTAGTAAATATGAAATAATCGTAGATTAAAGAAATACAAGAAAAAAAACTTTTTACAAAAATTCAAGAACTATGATATAAAATAGATATAGTAGATTGATATCAGATTTCTGTAAGTTATATTTTATAATATTTAACTCAACACTTTCAAACACCATTTATTAAAATCCCTTTTATGAGATTTTTACAAATTTATATAAATTATATCCAAGAAATTTTTTTGAAAAATAATTTTTATTGAGTAATAAATTGTTTTCATATCAAAATTTGTTATAATTTTTTATTTTTATACTTTTTATATATTTTTTTTTGAATGAATAAAAACTTAAACCTTCATGACTACAAAAATTTCAGAAGAAAAAACACTCTTTAAGTTATTTAAATGTATATTTATTTTAGAAATAAATTTTAGAGAGCTCTCTAAGCTATCTAACTTTAACTAATTTGGTTTATCAATAAAATTAACTGTTATTAATTTTAGAAATTAGGTTTGAAAAATTTAATTTAATTTTGATTCATAATTTTCAAAAATGAATTATATATTTTTAATTTTTGTTTATGCACTAAGTATATTTATTATGTTACATTATATTATTTTATATTATATTGAAGCATATTTATATACATTTTATTAATTATAATAACAAAGTGTTACTTAAATATTCAGTTTTAAAGTAAATAATATCTCTACTCCATTATAAATTCCTGTAAATATAAAAACATATTATAAACTGACATTGTATAAATATTGTATAAATTGTATAAATTTATATGTCGCATAAGTTTGTGAATTAAAATTTTAGATATATTTAAATAAAATTGAAAAAATTATTACATGTCGATTTACATGTAGTAATTTATTATATAATAAAGTGATTAAAATTATTAAATTATATAATTCAGTAATTCACCCTTTATGTCGAGAACCTTGCCGAGAAGACTGCAGGACAACAATAAGTCAAAGTATGTAGTCATAAAAAATATAATTATATATTATTTTTAACGATGCGTGATACATACAGCACAATATCTTTAAATCTATTAATTTAGAAAGAAAAATAGATGATGAGAGGAGAAATAAAGCAAAATTATTAAAAACTCAAGAATCAAAACAAGAACCACCCCAACCATTATCAAAACAGCTACAACCAAAAACTCGAGGTTATTATATTTTTATTCTTTTATTTCCTTTATCTATATTTATCTTTACGAAATAAATAAAATTCATGAAATTAATAATTACGAATAAAATATTTACAAATTTTACAATAAAATATCTATTGACATTCTTCAATCATTTTTAAATAATATTTTATATAGTACAATTTAATACTATTAGATATAATTATAATAATGAACTTAATCTAAATTAAAGAAAAATGAAATGATACAAAGTATTTTTCATATATTTCTTTTTTATAATAATATAAATATAAATTAATTTGAATAACGTACTAGTTTATTACAATATTTTCTAATTTCTTGTAAATTGATGAAATAATTAGAATTTCATTCTTCTATATTGAATTAAATAATAATTATATTAATTAGACAAAAGATGGTATATATATAAATAAAATTTGATATTTATGTTGAAAACTATAGGTATTTATTTTAATATTATTAAAAGTATTTTTTAAATTAATTGATAGATATTATTTCTGTAAATGCAATAAATCTTATCTAATTCGAATGATATGTTATTCTTAAACGATTATTTCTATGTTCTATAAAACATGTTCTCAGTGATAAAACTTGGTATATAAGATAATATACTAAGGTAGTCGGAAACTATTAATTAATTATTAATTATTTTCATAAACATATACTTAAAGGATAAAACAAAGATTAATATACAAAATATGTATATTTTTAAGATTTATCAACTCGTAAAAATTTTTATATTAGCTAAAATTAAAAAATACCAATTTAACTTTTATATAAATAATTAATAAGAAATCGCGTAAATTATATATACAAGATAAAAAAGAAAAAATTTATTATAAAAAATCAAGACAAAAATAAGTAAATGTTTTTGGTTAATTTTTAATAGAAGTTAATATATAAAAAATTAATATTGCATAAAAGCAAAATTAAAAAAATATTGCATAATATATTAATAACTATATAATTCATAACTAAATTATATTTATACATAAAAATTAAGAAGATCAATTACATTTTAAAAATTTTCCAAACCACTTTAAATATTAATTATTATAAAAAAATTATGTTTGTAAATTTAATTCAAAATATATGTCACAGATAACAAATATTTGTTATATTTTTAAAATAAATTTATAAATATTTTATTTATAGGAATAATTAAATTATCTCCTTCAAATAATTGATAAATGCAATGTCATTTTTCTTAGAAGAAAATGTCAATATATTATTTATAAATTAATAAATCTTAACATTGGTCATTTTTTTTAAATTTTATTTTGATATATTTTATGTGTATTTTATCAAACTATTTAAATCATAGTAATATATAAAAAATTGTTTGCTTTATTTAAATTTTCTATAATATTATACAAAATAAGAAGGTTATAATTAAAAAAATTTTTAAACGATTGTACTATCAACTATATTTTTTCATTATCAATGACAAACACATAATTTACTTTTAACATATAATTTAAAATATAATACTATATGCATATACTCCTTATATATTTAAATCATTTTTATACTTAATATTGCGAATAAAATAAATATTTTAAATACAACTTTTATTCTGCTATCAATCATGATTGACAGTATTATATATATATCTTTCAATCACTTTAAGATTTAAAAGATACGATATCATTTCTATCTGAAATAAAATATTTTAAGAAATACAATTAATTTCTTTATATACAAATTGAAAAAACTTTTAATTTATAATCGTAAATTTCTTAAATTTTCTTAAAAAATAAATGACTTATTTAGAAATATATGGAAGTATTTTTATATGATACGTGTAAAAATATGTATTCTATCATTTTCAATCTTTTGAAAAATTTTTAATTATGTTTTCTTTTTATTTTATAAACTACTGTATTCACTAATAATACATATTAAATATAACTGATAAAATATATATAGTTCACATTTTCATTTTATAAAACTGTGAGTATTAAATTTGTATAATAAACAAAACACATGGTTGACTATAAATATATAGAAGTAACTATTTTTTATATTAAATAATACTTGAAAATTTAACCATTTATCATTAAAATAAAAAATAGTTCTATAAAGTATTATTTTTATCTTATGAAATTGATTCCGATAGACTTAGTATATTTAATTACCGCAATAGCTACATAATTATATATTTAATTATTTGATATTATCATTATCTATTTAGTCATCCATAAACAAACTGTATTTTTTTTAAACAAGTATATGAATATATAAAACATATCAATCTTCTAAATCTACACTATTTAATAATAATAATATATATATATATAAATTTATTTTATATTATACAGGAATTACATTCGGGTATACAAAAGAAAACTGCATGGATTGCTGCAATAGTAAGATACGTATTGATTCTTTAAAAAAAATGTAAAACATAAATTTCTTTCTTTCTTATGTTAAGTTATTAAAATTATAAAACTATAAGAAAAATTTCTATTAAAAATTCTATGAAAAATATCGAATGAAATATACATATATATTAATTATATCTTAAGATTTTTTATATTATCAATTATATATAGATACTAAAAATTATTCTTTTTTATTTATTTGAGAACTAATAAATTCAAAATTTGAAATATTTTTTGATAAGAAAGTATTTATAGATAATGTTTTACATATTTTAAATGTTAAAATATTCGTCGAATTGGAATCGTTATGTTTCAGTATAAATTTTGAAGCAATATAATATTATAATAAAAAAGTAATTCTTATTTTAAAATTAGTTGTTTATTTATAAAATTTATTTTTTATTCTATATTTATAATTTTATATTTCTAAAATTTAATATTGAGGATGTGAGAACTATTTATAAATAATCTAAAAAACTTAATTATTGAAAACATTAAATTTCAATTTGAATGCAGTATTACATTATGAATATATCAGTATATTATTTACATGAAAATATTTATTAATCTATTAGATGATTATGTACAATATATATTTCAGTTGAAATAAGAATGAAAAATTAAAAAATTTATTTTGATGAAAATTTTGTTGGAATTAAATTTTAGATACAAATAATCAAAAAATCAGTTTTAAATAAAATGAATTATTGTAACATTCATTTTTTAATTATGAGTGAAAATTGATATTTTTAAAATTTATATCATACTATTATTTCATTAATTTTGATACGAATTAATTCTTACCGAATTTATTATATTGTTAAAATATGTTTAATACAATACCTTTTTCAAATATTCTAGATTATGTTTATGATTAAATATATTCTTTCTATCCATTAGGATCTTAATATATATATTTAGAATAATAGCTATATTTTTAATATTGATTTAAAACATATAAATATTTTATATTCATCCTTCAGTGATTACTCTTGAAGAAGTAATTGCTTGCAAAAAAAGCTGTGATGAAAGATACTCGCGTGAGTAAATAAAACTGAATACATACAATTGTAATAATTTATTAAATTTTCTTATTTTTAAATATTTATACAAATATGCATATATATATATATATGTTTATCCTGTAATTAATATAGTATAACTTAGTACATCGATTACCTTTCATTCCTTTAACAATTTAAATATGATTCTGAAAACTACTGTCTTTCTGGTTGATCATAGAAAGTATATATATATTCATTTTAGATTTATTTAAAAACGCCTGTTGTAATATTAATTTAAACAATGTGCATTATATAAAAAGTATTATAAATATTGATCCTTTTAATAATATAGAAATTTTATTAACAATTATTTATGTATTAATTAATTAAATATAATATGAAATTTTTAATATTTAAAAACAACCAATAATTGATGTAAGTATTTACCTAAAATCAATATTTTCTATCTATAAAGTGGAAATTTTATCTATTTAAAGAAAGTCATATCAAACTATTATAATTGACTTAATAATATTTTTAGTAACCAAATCCTACTTCAATGAAATAAAATTTAAATTTAAAGTATTTGATACATTTAAATCTACATAAATTAATTTAATCATATAAATAGAACAGTATCAATAGTAATATATTTACAAATTATATTAACCAAATTAATTAATTATTTCTTTATAAAGATATATTATTTTAAATTATAGTTATTTTTATGATTTTTTAAAAAGATTTTCGAGAAATCCTTACGATAGTCTATTAAGGAATCTTCAATTTATTATAAATTTACCTAATTTTTAAAAAAAAAATATAAATATTCTTATAAATTTCTGAATATATATTGTTTAAAATATATTCATTCTAAATTACTTATTAAATTATGGGGGTTAATTAAACTCTATATTTATTATACTGAATATTTCCATATTATATAGTAACACTGCTAATACACAGCCGTTTTGATGTATATACATATATATAGTACATGTTAATTATTATATTATTCACTTACTTTTATTTTAATATTAAACATGCAAAATAATTTATTTTTTTTAATTTTCTTTTATATAAAAATATTTTATTCTTTGTTACTTTAGATTATCTATTGCCATTAGTTAATAAATAATCGGTTTCCAGTATTTAATTTTTTTAATAATAACATAATTATATAATAATGGAATTTTTTATTAAAAAACGTATTTTTTTAACTATTTTCAATATAATATATTATACTACTTTTAATTTTCTATTTCTAGAAAAAATTTCTTTTTCTTATGTCAGCTTGTATATTTAAATTAATATTATAAACATTAATATTATAAACATAATAAAATATAATAGTTATATTTATGTACACATATGAACTTATTTTATTCATTATTTTCTCAATTCATGTTATTTATGTACTTTTTAATTATGATATTTAAAATTTCTTTTATTTTTTATTTTAAGGACCATTGAGATTCCATTCTATTAAAGAATGTCTACACAGTTGCAAAGGTAATGTATGTAAATTTATGCTTAATTACAATACTAAATTTGTAAATATATTTTACGATGTGTAATAACTACATAACTTTCAAACTTCGAATCACATGAAATTTTCATTGTAACTACAAATGTAACTTAAAAATTTATTTTAAAATCGAAACTTTTAAATGCTATTAATTATAAAATATTTATTAGTTCTTAATTTTCAAACAATATGTATACTAGAATAGTTTTCATTATGTAATTAATATTTAATTATATATTAATACATTTGTTAATAATATACAATTTAGTCACAATTTAACGATTTATGCATCTGAGAAGTTAAGAGGTATTCTTTTTTAATCGTTAATTCTGATTTTAGAATTATATAAATATCTTGAAGAGATATTAGAAATAGATAGTAAGAAAAAAACTATTCAAAAATACAAAAATATTTTTTATAGAATACCTTAAATAACTTGACCTAAAATAACAATGAAACACAGAAGTATAAAATGTTCTATTATATTAAAAAACATGTATCTATATGTATAATCTCTGTGTAAAATACGCATAAAGCATTATAAACGTTTTTCTTCAGATATGCAATAAATTTACTTTAAAGATTTAAATACAACTCAAATTTGCATAATATATATGGAATCTATCGAAATCTTAACAAACATTCTGCTGGTAAACAAACATCAGAATTATCAATGTATCAGAAGAAATTAAAATTTGATTTAAATGATTTTGTACAACAAAATGAATGTTAAGACGGAAAAATTTATCAATCATTCCAGAAAATAATATTTTATTTTTAATTTTTTTAAAATGCTTATTTATTTAAATCCTAAAAAATATAATCTATTATTTTTGTACAATCATAATAAGCCAATGATTTGTATAAAATATAACATAGTTTTTAACATTGTTATTTAAATTTGCTTCATAATTTATTTTTGTATTAAGTCTTTTGCTATTAATGTCGTAAATAATTGGTATGTTGTTTTTATCTTGTAGATATTGACTATTATCTAGAAAATTAAATGTTTCTGGAGGGATAATTCCTGTTTTTAAATATTTTAAGAAATAATTTGGGTTTGGATATATTGCGTTTGAAATTAGAATGTTTTCTGTGATGCGGTATAAATTTGAATAATGGTTTCTATTTAATTTTAATATGTGATAATCGATTCTTTGTAAATTTGCTTTATTATATAATATTGTAATTTTTACATATTTTTGTAAGAGCTTGCCTCAGTTCTGTACAATTGAAGAGAGGCTCTTATACATTTTCTTTCAAAGATTCTCATTTTTTCCATTTGATGTGCTGTTATATTGTACCAGATGGGGCAAGCGTATGTTAGGATTGGTCTGATAAGTCCTTGATAACATAATACTTTTATTCTACTGTTTAAATAATTTCAGTAAAATAATTTTTTGTATCGCCAAAATGCTGCTTTTACTCTTTTCAATCGAGTTTTAATATGATAATTATATTTCAATTTTGTGTTTTAATGTAATCTTAATTATTTGACAATTTGTTTGTAAGAAATTGTTTGTTTCTTGGTGAAACTGCCCATTGTATAAAAATTTTAATTGATTTTTTTTTCTGAAACACTTATTTAGAAGAAATTATTTTGAAATAATATAGTTTCGCATTTATTTATTTTAATTTTTAATTTCTTTGAGTTATAATATTTATTTATTCGCTTGAACAATTCTTATAATTGTTATTCCAATTTTTTTGTTTTTTCCAGAAACATAAATTATTAAATCGTTTGCAAATGATATCGATTATATTTATAATGATTTGTTAAGATCAAATAGTTAATTAATATCACTCTTATATATATTAAAGAGGATCGGAGAATTTACTGATCCTTGTTGTAAAACGTTTTTTACTGTTAATTCAAGGCTTGATTTGTTATTTCCTTTTAGTGTAATAAATAACTTGTTCATCATCATATTACATATTAATTTTATTAATTTATAAATTGTGTCTTCGGTCCAAGTGGTATCGAATGCTTCTTTTATGTCGATTAGGCAAGCTGCTATTCTTTAGTTGTCGTTTAGTGCCCAGCATATATCCGATGTTAGTTTATTAATTGCATGTATTGTCGAGTGCTTATGTTTACATTCGAATTGATTTTCCGATATTATGTTTCGGTATTTCCTTACATTATTTTATTAAGGTATGTGTAATTATTTTTTGTATATTTTACCTATATTTGGTAAAAGGTTTATAAGAGGAAAATTAGTTAGTGATGTATTGTTTTTCTTTTTTGTAATAATTTTAATTTGTTTGGGAGTACGTCCCGATACTATATTTGGTATATTGTCGTATCCTGATGATTTTTTGTTATTTTCGTTATAATATTATTTAATTGAGTATTATTAATAAAGTAATAAATGTCTTTATCGGGTTGTTTTGGATTATCCGTTGTGTTATCGAATTAGAAAGTTGTTATTGTTATATTCTGTGTTTTATCTTTTTTTATTTCTTCTTTTAATTTATTAGTTTTTTACATAATTATATTATTGCATTTTTGTTTACCAATAGTGGAGTTTCGATTGTGTACTTCAGAATAATGTAATCCTATCAGACAGATTTTGTCTTTAATGTTTATTATTATATAGTTGTTATTACTGTTTTTATTTGAATTTGTTATATGTAGTCTAGCTTTTCTTAGTGTTGTGATATTATTATATGGTATTATTAGCAAAGGAATATTCATAACATTTTTTGTTTTAATAATTGAGTTAATTTTTTTCCCATTTTATTTTATGATATTGAATATATTTATATTTTGTAATTTATTTATTTTACTATTTGGTGATATTTATACTATTAAAATCGGTAGTAAAATATTTTTTTTTATTGAATTATTCGTTTTAAATGTTTTTACTTTAATGAATTGCATTTCTTCTATTTGTAAGTTATTTAATTCTTAAAAAATTTCCGTTTCATTATTATGTTTATTTAATCCTTTTAGTAAATAAGTATGATATTTTTCCAATTTTTGAGTGAATGTGTAGTAGTTTGTTTTTGTATTTTTTAATATTTTTATAATGTTGTTAAAGTCTTCGATTGATCTAAGATGTATAATATGTTTTTTTGTGTATGTATTTTATGCTGCAATAATTTATGTTTATCTTAGATTGCAAAAGTTTTAACGTGCTTGCGAATCTTAAAGTATTCTATTTATAGGTGAGGGTTTGTTGTTGTTTTGCTTATTGTTGATTACCTCCTTTGAATATTGTTTTATTGGACCTCTGTTTATTTGTATTATTAGTTTCGCCGGTCCTTTTTTCTTCTTTCATTTTTTTTCTATATTTCTTTTTCTTTCGTATGTTATTTAATATTGTGTATTTGATTTCATTTTTATCAGTTTGTTAATCCTCCTGTATTGTAAATTTATTTTTAATTGGTATACTATGTATTTTTTAGCTTCTTATTTATTACGACCATAATTATTTTTTTAGTTTTTATTAATTAATATTTTTAATTTATTATTTTCAACATTACAATTTTAAATAATATTTTCATAAAACCTTGCATTTGTTATTTCTTTTTGAAAACTATCAATTACTTGGAACATTTTATGTTTTTTTGGGGTTAGTACTATTTTTGATCTTTTGTTTTTGTGATATTCTTTTTTTTTGTGATCCATATGTTGATGCTATGGCCGTTTCTGTTTCCTCATTTATATGTACTAGATTATTATTTATTTTTATTAACTTTTTTTTCAACTTTATTAACTTTGTTATTACTCACCAATACTATCTTGCTGATATTTAAAATTTTTTTTTTGTTTTTTTGTAAATTTTTGTTATTTTTATTACTTAACACTTAATATAATAATTACATATTAGTGTGCTACTTAGATTTTTCACTTTTGTAAATTTATATTTGTACTCACTACATTCCGATGTTCATGCTTCAACGGTCAGTTCACGACTGCCAGAATAAAATAGTAAAAGATGAACGATGTACTATAATCACAGAATAAAAAATAAAAATACGACAGAAAAAACACTGAGAATAACAAAATTCATAAATCTTCAATGTCTTATATCCATTCATATAACATTGCGAGATTCTACTTGTCTTATCTCCGATTTTAATGTCTTATGAATTCTATGTTTGATTCTAATAATTATTCTCATTAAAATATTTCTCTTAACATTACATACCGCTTCAATTAATCGAATATTCAAACAATATTTTCATAAATGTAACAATAGCTTCCCATTACCATAGAAACTAAAGCTTAAATAACAATTACGGTTAAAAAGTCATTCAAATAAATTCATATGATATATAATGAAGGCTTTCAAGTATTAAAATATTTTATTTTGTAATTTAGTAATTCATGAAGCATGCAGACAACCCTGTCTAGAAGACTGTCGCGAAATCATGTCCTTTAGTAAGAACATTATAACACTCATTATAATAAAATGCATTATATTAAATAATAATAATCGTAAACAGAAATATATAATTCAGGACTACAAAAAGATTATGAAAAGAAAAAAGAAATGCTAGAACATACATCTCAAAACTAAGGAAGTAATCACACGAAAAAAAATATAAAAGTAAATTTTCTCCTCAAAATTGATACATAAATATAAATAAATATGAACAATAAAACGATGAATATTATATTTATATTATTTAATAATAATACAAATAAATATGTAATAATAACAAATGGAGAAACAATTATTATTTACAGACTATTGTAATATAAGTAGATAAATTTAATATTATTAATATTTGATAGAAAAAATTTTGTATAATCAACAAAATATTTGAATTATTTTACTGCTTTCCAATATACAATTTTACAATTTGTATTATATGTCGCATCTACACCGTCCAATTTTCAGCTAAATGTTTGTTATATATATAAGCATAAACTGTCGTTAAGTCATTCAAAGCATCAAGTTTAATAGAACATAATCACGTATCACTCGTATAATGTTATAAATATACGGTAAAAATACTTTGTAATGCAAGTTCAAAAAAAAGCGTATAGAATACATGAAATATACGCATGGATTTTTTGTGAGCAAAAATTTTTATACAGAATTTGTTATGATTTGAGATTATTTAACTTGAATATGAAAAATGACGGATTTTATAAAAATAACTGAGGTTTACGTATAAAAATAAGTTTTATTTTGAAAATAAACATATGTAATTTATTATGTAACAAAAATTCTATTCAATACAAAACATTCGCATGTATATATATATATATATGCATGCATGTGCGTGCGTGCGTGCATGCGTGCATTTGAAAATTTGAAAATATTATGTTTTTGGATTTAGCATATTTTTATATAAAAACTGAAATAACCTCAATATATGTACTGTATTTGTATAGTTAATAACTTTCTATTCTACAACTTTTTGCAATAAATTCAATTCTTACAAATAATCAAATTCTTATTATATGTATTGATTTTATGGAACTAAATTTACTTAATTTTTTTGGCCTAATTTTTATAAAAGGACGTCTTCATACGTACGATTATAAATCGAGCTTGATTTCGTTAATTAATATTTTTTTTCTGTGTCAATTATTTATTACTAAAAATAAATTGACTTTAAATCCATCAGATATTTACACAGATAATATTAATCATGTAACTAATTAATACAAAGTACGAAATATGTCATTCACAATTCCTTTACAAGTTGAGGATTTCTTTGAAATGTCGAAAAATTTGATGTATATAATCTCTATTTTATTGATGACCAAATTATGCGTACATATCTATATATATATATTTCTTTTACAAGTATTTGATAATAATTAAGGATTCAAGATTATTTTATAAATTGATTGTAATTTAGAAAGATTATTTTGCAATCTATAATTTATGGTGTCTAAATAACAGTAGATGCTACCGAACTGAATCTAATGTAATATAAGTTTTGAAATAATAGTAAATGCTATTAATGAAGCAGAAATAATTGAATATAATTTTAATATAAGCAGTAAAAACTTTTGAATCGAATTTATAAATAGATGGATTAAAGGTCCATGTATTCTAATCAATAGATAATAATCTGAAATCTAATTAGCATACGCATCTTTTTATCTTTGCTGATATAGAAGCCACACAAAATGATGACAGATCCAAAATAAATATTAAACGTTTGTATTATTTTAAACTATTTGTTATTTTTTCTGAATAGAATATTACAAGAATGAAGGTTAAAAAATATTGGGAAAAAGAAGTAAGTAATCACAAGAAAGTTATTATTCAAAATACGCAACTAAATTACAAAAATATATATTTTTTAACGATGCGAAACGAAATATAATCTTAGCAAATAATATTAGCAATAATCTTAGCAAATAATATTAGCAATACTATATTGATAAATATATAAAGAGAATAGGATTAAACAATGATATTCAAAATTGATGCACGTTATAAAATTTATCGAAAAAAAGTCAAACTATATCAATTACATATTTAAAAATATGAAACTAAATTTAATTTTTCTTTTTGCAATAATTTAATAGATACATTTTAATAAATATATTTATTAATAATATCATTTTTTTTATAAAATTTGCGTATTAAGAAAGTGATCTTCTCAAATATATCATCTTTCTTTGCCATCTATAACTATCATGAGGTAAAGACGAGAAGCTAAAGGAAGATTAAAACGTTCACTGTGAGCATTCGCATGGTAGTAATTATGGAAACTCATAGCTTATGATATACGATTAATTAAAATATAAAAATTAGGAAGACTATAAGTAAAATAAGAAGTCCAACATTATTAATCCTTCTGGCTATTTATTACAAACAGCAGAATATTTGTCATCAAATCTGCTAACCGAATACACATAGAACAGTGAATAAATTGTAACAATGACATCGTCGATTTGTAAAAAGGAAAAATTTTGGAAATGAAGTCCATAAATATTCTTTTGGTTAAGAATTTCTATACATTTCCTTAAAGGCCACTAGTTTCATAAGCGAAGAAATACCATAAATATCTGGAATGTAAAATTTAACATTTAATCAGATATGAAATTCCCTATATTAACACGAGAACAGAATAAGAAATATCGATTAAAATATCACCTCGTATGTCTCAAACGTTATTATCAAATCTAATATACAAGCACCGAACATAAGAATTTAATTTTTTTGTAATCATAATTGTAAGGCTGTACGCGGAAATCGCCATCATATCCGTATAAACGGTATTTATCATAACATCTATTATACTTATATACTTTATAAATTTCCAAATGTCTACATTCAACGAATAATCAATTATTTATCATTCCATTATATTAATACAAAAATATATTATTTAAACAAGTATTGGAACCATAAAAATATAATACATGGTTGATTGCCACGAAACCAAAAAAAGGTTATAATTCTTTATAGACCATGTATAGTATGAATAATTACAGAAATAAAAATTTTATCATTTCTTACAAAAAATATTAGTTTTGACGAACATTTGTGAATTGCGTATAAAATTTATTTAACGACTTCATAAAACTATTGTTTTTTCAAATATAATATTTATAGCTCCGATTTTACTATAAAAGAGTACATCATTTCTGCATTGCAATAATTGTAACATTCTTTTAAATATGCAATATTTAGTCATTCTTATTTTCCTTATTACAACTTCCATTCAAAGTATTAATGCTGGATATTTGTCAGCAAAGGATTTCAATTTCACTAGAGAGCTATGCATGGATTGCTGCAATTGTAAGTTTTATGAATTAATTATGAATATAAAGTTTAGTAATATGTATATGAAAAGAAGAATTTTTAATAATAAGTATTATTCAACTAAAAAGAATTTAACATTTTTAAAATATATGTGTATCTTGATTGCATTTTAAATAATGCAGTTTTTAAATGGATTTTTATAGCGCGATACATTTGAATTAATGAAGAAAACGTTTCTCTCGTCATTGCATTATTTAGATCGAAAGAGATTATTTATTTTGATCGAATTTTATTTAAATTGTCAGATTAACATTATTGAAAATATTTTTAAATTTCTTATTGCTACGTACAATTAAGTTTCAAGCAAAATACTTTTGAAAACAATTATTGAAAAGTAGAATATTTCTCATTAGATTTACCCAATTAAATAAACTTCTATATTTAGGTGAGTTGAGATTGATTATATACTACTACTTTTATATAATTGATTTTGAATTCAATAATCAAAATAATAAATTTAATTAAATTAAATGTTTCGTGTTATATATTCCCTGAATATTATAATATTTTTTTGTTAAACATAATGCACTCACGAATAAAATAGAAAATTGTATTTTTCACTTTCTTAATAATATTTTAAAAATTCTACATTATAATCAATCGTTAGTGATTACTCTCGAAGAAGTAATCGCTTGCAAAAGAAGCTGCGACGTAAAATTCTCAGGTTCGTAAAGATAATTAATATTACAATAGCTTATTATATTTGATGTTTTATAAATATATAAATCTAATTTCTTACTTATATCATCCTGTTGCTACTGTATTAACATCACTTATTCCTTCTTTACTAATTTATTTAAAAAATTGAATATCAATTTTCTAATAATTTTGCAGATTCTGTATTACCTGATATAATCGGAGTACTTTTGATTTTCACTCGTATAATTATTATTATATAGACTTATAATTTTCTTAAATTTATATCTGCAAATCTTGATTAAACATCATCATTATTCTTTTAAAATACAATATTGTATAATCTAGTATAATATAGTATTATTCAAAATTATTTTTAGAAGTTTGATAATCTATTTTAATTTTTATAATCTTAATTAAGCATATTCTAATATTTAAATGAATTTATTAAAACAAGTATTTTTAGTATTTATAATAAACATACGATTGAGAATAATAATTTACCTTTATAGGAATATTGTTATAAATTTTTGTTTTAATATAATATTTTCTTTTTTCTCACTTTATTTAGACGAAGTGAAGCACGCTTAATATAGTATAATAGTAATTTTTTATTTCTATTATTTTTAATTTATATATTCTAATTATAATTTTTATTTTGAATAAAGATTAAAGTTAGATGGTTAAAAATTATTCTTTGATACATAAAATTGTCATTGTATCATTGTATGAGAGAGATAGAGTGTGTGATGAATCTAATGTAAGTGATTGATCGAAAACGCTTATGCCTAGAGAGTATATATGAGAAGTTTCTTCCGAATACAATATTCAAGTGAGTCTTCCTTGTAACGAGTCTTTTTATAAAATAAATTACACCTTAATTTTTCTTATATTTGCTTTTATAATATTGTTATCTTATTCACAATTATTTTTATATATTTTGAGTAATATAGATATACATATGACTTTATATTTCTTTAAATTTTTCATTGACTTATACCATTTACTCCTTGTTTGTAATATTTATTATTTTTTATCTTTTTAGAAACGTTAAGAATCCAGTCAGTTAAAGAATGCCTCAGTAAATGTGAAGGTAATTTGCATAAACTTATAAAATTTTAATTTTAAGATAGTAAATAAATACATATTTTATAAATATTCTATAATATATAAAATTTAAAATATTTATACTGGAATTAAGAATCAAATTAAAATATTATTTTTAACTTGGAATAAATCGATTAATGCTACTTCTAAATTGAGTATTTCTTCTTAATTTACAGAAATTACTTACATGAGATATTGTTTGAATAATATAACCAATATTCAATTTTATGTTAATAAATTTATAAAGAATATTTAGTTAATATATTATAAGTTTGCGATTGATGACTAGTATTATATCTATTAATACATGTTAACAAATTTAATATATGTACACTTTAACAATTTATAAATCTAAAAAGCGAAAATGTAGTCGTTTTTATTTTTTATTCAAATTAATTTTCAGATTTTTCAGAAAGGTAGTGAACAAATAATTTTATCAAAATTATTAGAAAAGATTTTATAAAAATATTTTGGATAACTTAAATTAAAATAATAAAATGCTAAAAAATATATCGGCAGTATAGTTAACGTATCTTTTATTTCTTGTGAATTTTTACAATTTTTATAGATTTAAATACCAGTATTTTATTATTATTGGTATATAAAATCAGTTTTTATATCTTAATAATCAACAATTACAACATGCAGTCATTTATTTTATTTTATTTATTAATAAAAATTTTATATCAATATATAAATCGTATCAGAATTTTTTTAGAAGGAAGAATTTTTTACGTATGTTTTTCTAGATTGTTACAAATAGTAATATTATTTTATTAATTTCTCTTTATGTCTTTCTTTACTTAAATCTTATTTTAGTTTCGCTTATATTTAAATCTTGGTTAATTAATTTGATATTTATTTAATAATTTGATATTTATTTACTAGATATTTTTCTTATCCAATGCACTCTTAGCATCCACGTTATATTTTCATTCTTTAATTCGTATTTTACGCTTACCGTAAATATAATACATTCTATGACATTATTTATATTTTTATTGTATAATTTAATTGCTAAATAATGATCACATATATATTATCTTTTTCTGTTTCCATTTCTTCATTAATTTGTTATTTTTTTAATTTATGATTTTTTACTTGAATTCATAAAATAAATATAATACTTTTGATTTTTATTATTACTTTTATTGTTGGTTTTGTTGTCACTATTATGTCGAATAATAAATATTGTACATTCACGATAATAAAAAGATATGTAAAATAATATTTATTTTTATAATTATATTTACTATGATTGTTTATGAAAATAGTTCGTTAAAATTGCAGCAAACTGGAGGGAAAAAAATAAATTTTATATAGCACATTGAAAGATATAAATATAAAATACATATAATAAATATTGCGGTTAATAATAAAATTGCAAAAGCGCTCACTGACTATTATTCATTCTCTCTACTGTAAAAGATACATTTACTCCTATCTTAGTACACAGATTAGACTCAAAAATTCCCAAAAACATAAAACAAACTTATTCAAACATACATTCGTATTTGATCGCTCATCATACACACTGTTATGTTAACTTACTTATTACAACTATAATTAAATTATATTTATTATCCATTTTATTATAGTAATAAATTATTAAATATTGTACCGTCATTTTAAAAACATAGAATTTTAATTAAATAACTTTTATAGCCTTTTTTATCATGTATTCAAACTTTGAACTAATCGAAAAATTAATACTTTTTAAAAATTATATACCTATACTCAAAGAATCAATATTGTTTTGACAGATTTTAATTACAATATTTTTTTATATATGTTTGTATCAAACATAAATGTAATATCATAAATTCTAATCCTTCAAATAATATTCTATTATTTTAATTACTTATTTATTACAATACTTCCATTGTCAAATTCCTTTTGATATATATATATATATAATAGAGTTTCGATATATTATATATTATTCTATGAAATAAAACTTTAAATAGGCAACAAAATTTTATAATTTCGAGATAACGTTTAAATTTCATATTTTCTTACTTTTTGACATTTGAGTTATTAAAAAAACACACAAAAGAATTGACATTTCAAAAGAAATAATAAAAATGAAATATACATTTGATACCATTTCATATCGAAGATATATTTAATATAAAACATGCAGGAATTCTCAAGCTTTTTAAATATTTTATCCCAAATTTATTCAATACTGGCATACTTATTTTTTAATTTTATGCAATATGTATATATTAATTTTCACAAAATTAAAGAATATAAAACTGAAATTCTACTATAAAATAGATTATCAACCACATGACCGTATAATCATGGCATGTAAAAATCCTCCCAATTGATATGTAATGTATTTCCAAAGTCTTCTAAAACATGCGTAATACAATACAATCTATAACTGCTTGATTTAAAATCTTACATCAGAATTAAGAGAATACTTTTCACACAGAACTATTTCGAAAACTTACAGATTAGCAAAGGATATCACAAAAGAATTTTACAGCAGTTTCGAAAAATAACTCAAATAATGCAAATCAAATACAATATACTATGTATATTGTAGCCATACAAAATATTAAGTATTAATTGCTGGAGGAACAATTATTATTTACAGACTATTGTAGTATAAGTAGATAAATTTAATATTATTAATATTCGATAGAAAAAATTTTGTATAATCAACAAAATATTTGAATTATTTTACTGCTTTCCAATATACAATTTCACAATTTGCATTATATGTAATATCTACACCGCCCAATTTTCAGCTAAATGCTTGTAATGTATATATAAGGCTAAACTATCGTTAAGTCATTCAAAGCATCAAGTTCAATAGAACATAATCACGTATCATCCGTATAATGTTATAAATATGCGGTAAAAATACTTTGTAACGCAAGTTAAAAAAAAACCATATAGAATACATGAAATATACGCATGATTTTTTCTGAGCAAAATTTTTATACAGAATTTTTTATGATTTTTAATTTTAACACATAAGTTTAATATTCTTGAATATTTTTTTGTTAGTATATATTCTATTACTTTTTGATATTTTCGATACCATTAACTTAGATAGATAAAATTCCATTTGTCAACTTAGAAATTCTTATTAATAAATCAATTTACAAATACGCCTTCTAAATATTTTATCACGTATTCATTAAATACTATCTAATTCTTTTTTTATTTCTAAGCAATATATACACATATTTTAAATTCAAAAAATTAGGGCATATAAAATATTCAATCTTAATATAAAATCGATATTCAACCCTATTACCATATAATAATAACACGCAAAAATTCTTCCAATTGATATATAATGTATTTAAAGAATTTTCAAAAATTTGCGGAATATAAAACAATCAATAAATATTTGTTCAAAAATATATCACTTGAAATAATAAAGAATAATCCTTACACAAAATTACTTCGAAAACCTGTAGTTTAGAAAAAAATGTTCAAAAGAGTTTCTAATAGTAATCACAAAATATGAATGAATTCAATGAAAAGAATAAAAATAATTTAAAAAGGAATAAATATAATGGCAACTCAGCGTAACGAAAATGGAAAATCTAAATAATACAGAATTTCTCTTATTGTATACAACAGTGCAAAATTCTAACTAATTTTCTCTTCAATCACAAATGAATCATGAGATCTACGTTTCATTACATTACACGACTTAAATATAATATGACACTTGAAAATAAATAACGCCCATATAAGAAACTTAAGAACTTAATCCTGAAACAATACTTATATAATATACAGCTGGTAATTTATAAGAGATAACAGTTTTTTATTTTAATTTAGTAATTCATACGGCCTGCAGAGAACCATGCCGAGAAGACTGTAGGACAACGATGATTCCCAGTAAGTTAAAATTCATATAAGTGTCAATAAATAAAAACATAACTGAAAGAATAATATTTATCATGCACATAAAATTCTTTAGAATTACGACGTAATAACGAAAACAAAAAAAAAAGATTAGCACAAAGATCAGAATATAAAGGCAATCAACAGAAGAAAGAAAAAACATAAAAATAAAATTACTCCTCAACTGTGATATATCTAATTAAAAAAAATATATATAAAATACTGTATATTATATTTCTAGTATGTAATGATATTAAAAAATAAATTACAATCATTATGACAAAAAATACATAAGCTATAAAAAATGAGACAAAAATTTTTATAAAAAAATTAATTAGCAATATATAAAAAATACATGAAAAATTGTTATTTTATACTATCCTCAAAAAAAATAATATTAGCAGTATTATATAGATAAATATATAAAGATAATGGAATTAAACAATGATATTCAAAATTGATGCACGTTATAAAATTTATCGAAAAAAGTCAAACTATATCAATTACATATTTAAAAATATAGAACTAAATTTAATTTTTCTTTTTGCAATGATATAATAGATACATTTTAATAAATATATTTATTAATAATATCATTTTTTTTATAAAATTTGCGTATTAAGAAAGTGATCTTCTCAAATATATCATCTTTCTTTGCCATCTATAACTATCACGAGGTAAAGACGAGAAGCTAAAGGACGCTTAAAACGTTCACTGTGAGCATTCGCATGGTAGTAATTATGGAAACTCATAACTTATGATATACGATTAATTAAAATAGAAAAATTAGGAAGACTATAAGTAAAATAAGAAGTCCAACATTATTAATCCTTCTGGCTATTTATTACAAACAGCAGAATATTTGTCATCAAATCTGCTAACCGAATACACATAGAACAGTGAATAAATTGTAACAATGACATCGTCGATTTGTAAAAAGGAAAAATTTCGGAAATGAAGTCCATAAATCTTCTTTTGGTTAAGAATTTCGATACATTTCCTTAAAGGCCACTACTTTCATAAGCGAAGAAATACCATAAATATCTGGAATGTAAAATTTAACATTTAATCAGATATGAAATTTCCTATATTAACATGAGAACAGAATAAAAAATATCGATTAAAATATCACCTCGTATGTCTCAAACGTTATTATCAAATCTAATATACAAGCACCGAACATAAGAATTTAATTTTTTTGTAATCATAATTGTAAGGCTGTACGCGGAAATCGCCATCATATCCGTATAAACGGTATTTATCATAACATCTATTATACTTATATACTTTATAAATTTCCAAATGTCTACATTCAACGAATAATCAATTATTTATCATTCCATTATATTAATACAAAAATATATTATTTAAACAAGTATTGGAACCATAAAAATATAATACATGGTTGATTGCCACGAAACCAAAAAAAGGTTATAATTCTTTATAGACCATGTATAGTATGAATAATTACAGAAATAAAAATTTTATCATTTCTTACAAAAAATATTAGTTTGACGAACATTTGTGAATTGCGTATAAAATTTATTTAACGACTTCATAAAACTATTGTTTTTTCAAATATAATATTTATAGCTCCGATTTTACTATAAAAGAGTACATCATTTCTGCATTGCAATAATTGTAACGTTCTTTTAAATATGCAATATTTAGTCATTCTTGTTTTCCTTGTTACATATTTTATCCTATGCCTTGAAGGCACGTTTCACTCAGTAAAGGCTTTTAGCTTTACCAGAGATAAGTGTATCGAGTGCTGTGGTAGTAAGTTCTATAATTACTTTCATATAATATATATGAAACCTGGACTGTTTCTCTTACATATAATACAGCATTGGCATTAGAACCCGAGCAATTCGAAAACCATTTAACAAGAAATATTTAGAATTTTGGAATGATTATTTCTTTTATCTTAATAGAGAATAAGATAAATTCTAATTCGTATTTATCGCATTATGAATTGAATTGTGTAAGATTTTTAACATAATATTTTTGAACAATAAAATTGTAATAATGTTTTGTTATTGATATTTTTTTAAGTTAACTATATGAAAAAAAAAATATTTTATGCTGCATCGTTTCGATCTAAATGTGTTGTGAATTAAGAGTACAAATCAGCAAAAATTTAACTATTCATAGTACATGGAAATCGTACAAAACTTTAATTTTTATATGGATCCATAAAGTTATCGGATTTATGTTAAATAATAAACTGGAACTCGACACATACGAATGTTTATTATTCCGTTTTAATAATTATCTATTCTTAATTAAATTAACATCTAATTTAATCGTAATATCTAATTTTATGAAAATAATAAGCAATCCAATATTTAGAATAAATATTCATCCTATAAAGTATGTTTTCTTCCTTTGTACATTCTGAAATATAAATATAAATATCTTTTATCCATGTAAGGTACTATCTGTTTATATTCAATTTCGTAATTTTTACTTTCGTTCTAATATTTTCAAAATTTTTAATTATGCTTAATCGTCAGTGATTGCGATAGACCAAGTTATCGCTTGTAAAACCAGTTGTGATGAAAGATTCTCACGTGAGTAAAGATATTTAATTTACTACTCTTACATTAACTTATACTGTATCATGTATTATGAACATTTTATTAAAAATATTTTTGTTTCAACTTTTTTGCTAACATAAGAATTATTTTCACATTTGTATATAATTTCATGAAATTTTAATGTACAAAATAAATCAGTTAACTTTTAATATTATGAAAATCAAGATTGAAAAAGATAAATCACCTTTACAGGAATATTTGCAATATTAATTGTAATATAATTTTTTTTATCACATTTTAATTGCACGATAGAAAGTTTGCTTAATATTAATTTGTTTGTGCCTTTTGCATTTAATTTATATATGTTAATTCTGAATTTTATATGTCATATAATTAAGAACAATGAAATATATATTTTCCTTTTTTCCTAACTTCGACTGGGCATTTGGTGTTACCGAAGGTATGTGATCCGACTAGAATCAATCAAGAATTAATGCGTTATAGAAACTAGAGTTCGCATGTTATTATTATTTTGTTTGCAGTCATTCTATATAATTTGTATTTATATCCATAATAATTTATCCCAATTAAAAATAATATAATTAACGAATAGATTTATTCTTCTTTTTACTCACTGTATACCTTTTCATTTATTTCCAAAACTTCATTATAATTTTTCAATAGACTATCAGCTCTTAACTTATTCATCAATTTTTCTATTTTTTATTATATAGCTTACATTAGGTATGGTTTTTCGTTGTGTTGTCTTATATAAATGATATTACATAATCAATCTTTTGTTTTAATTGTTTAGAATCTCTGAAATTCACATCTATTCGATCATGCCTGAACAGCTGCGAAGGTAGTATATATATATATATATATATATATATATAAAAATATTTATTGGTAGTTAGTGACTTACCGTACTATTATTATAAAAATTATTGCACACTATTAATTTTTTTAGTAACCGCATTATCATAAATAAATATATATTTCTTATTTTAAAACATTGAATCTAAAAAAATGTCTGTAATATACTTAAATGTACCTAAATATACTTACATTATAATGCTATTCTATGTATTTGTTCCTGATTATATGAGATTAATTTTAAAAAAATAATGAATGTTTGATATGTTTCATAATGAATAGTATTATTATGAATATGAATCTGTGAACTGCAAGTTTATAGTCTTATAGTGATATAGATATAAAATTGTTTTTAAATTAAAATTTTTTTTATCCTAATATTTATAAATAATTTTTTATGTATAATAGAGTATTTAATTTTACATTTTATATAATATGAAATTTGAAATATAAAATTGAACATGAATTTGATTTTTTATGCTTCACCCTCATTATCATGAATAAATAATATATACTTGTTTACAAGATAGAGAATTGAAATTATAAAGGAAATTATGAAATGTCTGAAATAAATAATTTTATATATGTATATCTACATAATATTTAATATAAATATGATACAGAACTACGGTATATAAACTCAGAATTTTTTTAATGTATTAATAATTGATAAAATTGTAAATGATATATTTTTATATAAGGAATTGTAATTTGAATACTAGTTATATTCTTTAAAATATGTTTAGAAATCAGGCATGTAACGTATTTTAAAAAATTAGATAACACTATTATATTTTAAATATTTAGTAATTCATGAAGCATGCAGAGAACCATGCCGTGAAGATTGCAGGACAACTATTACTGAAAGTATGAATACACAAATAAAATAATATTTTTATTCTTAAAAGAACCGCTACATACAATGACAAAGCTAAAACAAACATTATTTGACAGAGTATAAAGTTAGTAAGGAAAAGAAGACAAAGAAAAACAATGAAGCATCAGCAGTGGCTCGTTAAGTTCAATTCACAAGAAGCAGTAGTGAATTATCATAATAATTAAGTAAAATAAATATACAGTAAAAGATATATTTCTGTTTTACCTACATTAAATATACATAATGCACTTTCATAATTTATAAATTTTTTATTCCATAATTTTACAATCGAAAAGGTATATTTACTAATGCCTAAATTATTCAAATATCTATTTTCGAATAATTGATGAATTTTACAAATTAATTATTTAATCCTATGTTGAATTAATATAATGTTAGCTATAAACATAAGTAGAATTATCTTAAAAATTTAATTATTTAATTTCTATTTGTATTCAATATATATTCATAAGAACTAAACTGTTTCTATATTTAAATATAATTTAACACTGTTATATCTGTCCGATGTATATTAAAATAAATATATAAACCAATAAGAAGTCTAAATTACTTTTATAGTATAATGCAATAATTAAAAGATTTATTAGGTCACTATATTTAATTGTAGAGGCATTATGCTTTCATTTCAATTGAATCTTGATTATTGTTATTTTAACTCATGGAGATAAATATATAAGACTGAAAATCCGATAAGATAAGAAATTAAAATCATGGATAAAATTACAAAATTTATATATTATACATGTTTACATAAACAAGATTTGACCAGAATTTTTATTGGTTACTGATTTGCTACAGTGTATAATTTTTTTCAAAAATTGTACGTTTATATGAGTGTGTGTAAATTTATGTGTACTTCTAAAATTTCTTATTTATTATAACATTAAAGTTAAAATATTTTTTATGACTTCAGAATAAATATATAGCTCAGTAGACTGAAAAAAATTAAAATGTAAAACACGAACATTTTTATCATTATAATTTAAAGGTTTAAGAATATTTTTCAAAAAGATTTCATACATAATTGAAAAACATACATTGAGTATATGCGGTCTATAAAAAAATATTATCATAAAAAAGATCATAAATTCATATTTTATTACTATCTTATTAATAACAATAGAAATTAAAAATTTTATATTAAATGTAATTTTCACTACTGTTATAAATAGTAAACGCATATGTTATAAAATCGTTAATTTTGAACTAAAATATCTTTATTCAATGTTTATTGGTAAAAGAAAATTTTGTTACAATTGCATTACATCTCCCGAAATACCAGATATAAATTTATATGTTTTTTGTCACTTCAAAAAAGCAGTATATTTTCAAAAATTACATTAATGATAATGAAATTATAGGCTGAGTATAAAAGAAACATCACTTTTATAAAATAACAATTAAAAATTCTTGTTTCCAAAAATATATAAAATATTAAAATATTATAATTAGATTATATTAAAAAAACACACAAAAGAATTGACATTTCAAAAGAAATAATAAAAATGAAATATACATTTGATACCATTTCATATCGAAGATATATTTAATATAAAACATGCAGGAATTCTCAAGCTTTTTAAATATTTTATCCCAAATTTATTCAATACTGGCATACTTATTTTTTAATTTTATGCAATATGTATATATTAATTTTCACAAAATTAAAGAATATAAAACTGAAATTCTACTATAAAATAGATTATCAACCACATGACCGTATAATCATGGCATGTAAAAATCCTCCCAATTGATATGTAATGTATTTCCAAAGTCTTCTAAAACATGCGTAATACAATACAATCTATAACTGCTTGATTTAAAATCTTACATCAGAATTAAGAGAATACTTTTCACACAGAACTATTTCGAAAACTTACAGATTAGCAAAGGATATCACAAAAGAATTTTACAGCAGTTTCGAAAAATAACTCAAATAATGCAAATCAAATACAATATACTATGTATATTGTAGCCATACAAAATATTAAGTATTAATTGCTGGAGGAACAATTATTATTTACAGACTATTGTAGTATAAGTAGATAAATTTAATATTATTAATATTCGATAGAAAAAATTTTGTATAATCAACAAAATATTTGAATTATTTTACTGCTTTCCAATATACAATTTCACAATTTGCATTATATGTAATATCTACACCGCCCAATTTTCAGCTAAATGCTTGTAATGTATATATAAGGCTAAACTATCGTTAAGTCATTCAAAGCATCAAGTTCAATAGAACATAATCACGTATCATCCGTATAATGTTATAAATATGCGGTAAAAATACTTTGTAACGCAAGTTAAAAAAAAACCATATAGAATACATGAAATATACGCATGATTTTTTCTGAGCAAAATTTTTATACAGAATTTTTTATGATTTTTAATTTTAACACATAAGTTTAATATTCTTGAATATTTTTTTGTTAGTATATATTCTATTACTTTTTGATATTTTCGATACCATTAACTTAGATAGATAAAATTCCATTTGTCAACTTAGAAATTCTTATTAATAAATCAATTTACAAATACGCCTTCTAAATATTTTATCACGTATTCATTAAATACTATCTAATTCTTTTTTTATTTCTAAGCAATATATACACATATTTTAAATTCAAAAAATTAGGGCATATAAAATATTCAATCTTAATATAAAATCGATATTCAACCCTATTACCATATAATAATAACACGCAAAAATTCTTCCAATTGATATATAATGTATTTAAAGAATTTTCAAAAATTTGCGGAATATAAAACAATCAATAAATATTTGTTCAAAAATATATCACTTGAAATAATAAAGAATAATCCTTACACAAAATTACTTCGAAAACCTGTAGTTTAGAAAAAAATGTTCAAAAGAGTTTCTAATAGTAATCACAAAATATGAATGAATTCAATGAAAAGAATAAAAATAATTTAAAAAGGAATAAATATAATGGCAACTCAGCGTAACGAAAATGGAAAATCTAAATAATACAGAATTTCTCTTATTGTATACAACAGTGCAAAATTCTAACTAATTTTCTCTTCAATCACAAATGAATCATGAGATCTACGTTTCATTACATTACACGACTTAAATATAATATGACACTTGAAAATAAATAACGCCCATATAAGAAACTTAAGAACTTAATCCTGAAACAATACTTATATAATATACAGCTGGTAATTTATAAGAGATAACAGTTTTTTATTTTAATTTAGTAATTCATACGGCCTGCAGAGAACCATGCCGAGAAGACTGTAGGACAACGATGATTCCCAGTAAGTTAAAATTCATATAAGTGTCAATAAATAAAAACATAACTGAAAGAATAATATTTATCATGCACATAAAATTCTTTAGAATTACGACGTAATAACGAAAACAAAAAAAAAAGATTAGCACAAAGATCAGAATATAAAGGCAATCAACAGAAGAAAGAAAAAACATAAAAATAAAATTACTCCTCAACTGTGATATATCTAATTAAAAAAAATATATATAAAATACTGTATATTATATTTCTAGTATGTAATGATATTAAAAAATAAATTACAATCATTATGACAAAAAATACATAAGCTATAAAAAATGAGACAAAAATTTTTATAAAAAAATTAATTAGCAATATATAAAAAATACATGAAAAATTGTTATTTTATACTATCCTCAAAAAAAATAATATTAGCAGTATTATATAGATAAATATATAAAGATAATGGAATTAAACAATGATATTCAAAATTGATGCACGTTATAAAATTTATCGAAAAAAGTCAAACTATATCAATTACATATTTAAAAATATAGAACTAAATTTAATTTTTCTTTTTGCAATGATATAATAGATACATTTTAATAAATATATTTATTAATAATATCATTTTTTTTATAAAATTTGCGTATTAAGAAAGTGATCTTCTCAAATATATCATCTTTCTTTGCCATCTATAACTATCACGAGGTAAAGACGAGAAGCTAAAGGACGCTTAAAACGTTCACTGTGAGCATTCGCATGGTAGTAATTATGGAAACTCATAACTTATGATATACGATTAATTAAAATAGAAAAATTAGGAAGACTATAAGTAAAATAAGAAGTCCAACATTATTAATCCTTCTGGCTATTTATTACAAACAGCAGAATATTTGTCATCAAATCTGCTAACCGAATACACATAGAACAGTGAATAAATTGTAACAATGACATCGTCGATTTGTAAAAAGGAAAAATTTCGGAAATGAAGTCCATAAATCTTCTTTTGGTTAAGAATTTCGATACATTTCCTTAAAGGCCACTACTTTCATAAGCGAAGAAATACCATAAATATCTGGAATGTAAAATTTAACATTTAATCAGATATGAAATTTCCTATATTAACATGAGAACAGAATAAAAAATATCGATTAAAATATCACCTCGTATGTCTCAAACGTTATTATCAAATCTAATATACAAGCACCGAACATAAGAATTTAATTTTTTTGTAATCATAATTGTAAGGCTGTACGCGGAAATCGCCATCATATCCGTATAAACGGTATTTATCATAACATCTATTATACTTATATACTTTATAAATTTCCAAATGTCTACATTCAACGAATAATCAATTATTTATCATTCCATTATATTAATACAAAAATATATTATTTAAACAAGTATTGGAACCATAAAAATATAATACATGGTTGATTGCCACGAAACCAAAAAAAGGTTATAATTCTTTATAGACCATGTATAGTATGAATAATTACAGAAATAAAAATTTTATCATTTCTTACAAAAAATATTAGTTTGACGAACATTTGTGAATTGCGTATAAAATTTATTTAACGACTTCATAAAACTATTGTTTTTTCAAATATAATATTTATAGCTCCGATTTTACTATAAAAGAGTACATCATTTCTGCATTGCAATAATTGTAACGTTCTTTTAAATATGCAATATTCTACTTTATTTTCTTTTTTTTTTATTATTATTACCTTAGCCATAGCATGTGTTTCTGGAAATGATTTTAGCTTTACCAGAGATAAGTGTATCGAGTGCTGTGGTAGTAAGTTCTATAATTACTTTCTTATAATATATATGAAACCTGGACTGTTTCTCTTACATATAATACAGCATTGGCATTAGAACCCGAGCAATTCGAAAACCATTTAACAAGAAATATTTAGAATTTTGGAATGATTATTTCTTTTATCTTAATAGAGAATAAGATAAATTCTAATTCGTATTTATCGCATTATGAATTGAATTGTGTAAGATTTTTAACATAATATTTTTGAACAATAAAATTGTAATAATGTTTTGTTATTGATATTTTTTTAAGTTAACTATATGAAAAAAAAAATATTTTATGCTGCATCGTTTCGATCTAAATGTGTTGTGAATTAAGAGTACAAATCAGCAAAAATTTAACTATTCATAGTACATGGAAATCGTACAAAACTTTAATTTTTATATGGATCCATAAAGTTATCGGATTTATGTTAAATAATAAACTGGAACTCGACACATACGAATGTTTATTATTCCGTTTTAATAATTATCTATTCTTAATTAAATTAACATCTAATTTAATCGTAATATCTAATTTTATGAAAATAATAAGCAATCCAATATTTAGAATAAATATTCATCCTATAAAGTATGTTTTCTTCCTTTGTACATTCTGAAATATAAATATAAATATCTTTTATCCATGTAAGGTACTATCTGTTTATATTCAATTTCGTAATTTTTACTTTCGTTCTAATATTTTCAAAATTTTTAATTATGCTTAATCGTCAGTGATTGCGATAGACCAAGTTATCGCTTGTAAAACCAGTTGTGATGAAAGATTCTCACGTGAGTAAAGATATTTAATTTACTACTCTTACATTAACTTATACTGTATCATGTATTATGAACATTTTATTAAAAATATTTTTGTTTCAACTTTTTTGCTAACATAAGAATTATTTTCACATTTGTATATAATTTCATGAAATTTTAATGTACAAAATAAATCAGTTAACTTTTAATATTATGAAAATCAAGATTGAAAAAGATAAATCACCTTTACAGGAATATTTGCAATATTAATTGTAATATAATTTTTTTTATCACATTTTAATTGCACGATAGAAAGTTTGCTTAATATTAATTTGTTTGTGCCTTTTGCATTTAATTTATATATGTTAATTCTGAATTTTATATGTCATATAATTAAGAACAATGAAATATATATTTTCCTTTTTTCCTAACTTCGACTGGGCATTTGGTGTTACCGAAGGTATGTGATCCGACTAGAATCAATCAAGAATTAATGCGTTATAGAAACTAGAGTTCGCATGTTATTATTATTTTGTTTGCAGTCATTCTATATAATTTGTATTTATATCCATAATAATTTATCCCAATTAAAAATAATATAATTAACGAATAGATTTATTCTTCTTTTTACTCACTGTATACCTTTTCATTTATTTCCAAAACAATATATATATATATATATATATATATATATATATATATATATATATATATTTGTACTTTATTATCAACTTCTTTATAGAAATATATTTGAGCTTCATTATTATTTTTCAACAGATTATCAGTTGTTAACTTATTCATCAATTTTTCTATTTTTTATTATATGACTTAAATTAGGTATGCTTTTTCATTGTGGTATCTTTTTATCTTTTTATGATTGAGATTATTTACTGAATCTTTCTTTATATATTGTGTAGAACCTTTGAGATTTGCTTCAATTAAAGCATGCCTTACTAGCTGTGAAGGTAATATATGTTTGATTCTTTTATTAAACTATAAATTTTTATGTAAATGTGCCTACTGGTATGAAAGCTTAATAAAAAATTCATAACTGAAAATTCTACTTTTTGCTCTTTAAAATAAATAATATCTATTTTAGAATTTGAAAAACATTTTTTTTAAACTGCATGTTAACTGAATGACTAAATTTTAATAATACTTAATGTTTGTCCCAAAAACGTTCATGTTTTTTTTATGTACGAATCGGATATAACTAATATTTATTTTTTGAAATATAACGAATTTATACCAGATCTACTTATTATTATATTTGAATTTTCACATATATAATATATATATTACATTCACAATTATTATATTTCATTTATCTAATTGTAAGATTTATATTCATAATTTTTGCGTTCACATCAAAATAAAATTGTTGGTTAATTAAACCTATGATGAACGCTTATTTATATATCTTATTTATGTTGAACTATTTTCAATAATTATATATTGCTACAGAATTATATTACTGAGGTAATCTAATGTTTCATATATATTCCTTAAAAAGTTCTCTTAATACTAAAACAACGAATTTATAAATATTATATTTTTGTACAGTAGTTTATGTAAATATAAAATATTAATAAATTCTTAAAAAACTGAATTATTATTTTGTCGAGTATAATTATAATTTTTATAATTTTGACTTTGTTAATAATAGACAATAAATTCTCTTCATTTTTATAAAATTAAATAAAAAAATTCAAAACTTCTCAAAATTTTATCATATTATGAGTGGAATAATAATAGATTTTTATGATGCAATTTATGTTCCATAACATATGGATTTAATTTAAGTATCACATATAGTCATATTTAAAATTATTCATTAATGTCAAATATATTTTTCTATATTCAAACTAAAAACTTCAATTTTTATGGATAATTATGTACGTAATTTGCCTCTAAATTCAATATTAATAAAATTATTAATTACATGTATCCTACATAAAATAATTATAAACTTGGTAATGAATGTATACAATTGGGATTCATACACAAGTTAAACGTTAAATTATATAATACTTTAAAACAATCTGAGTAAACATTCTCATATAAGATATATTTAGTAATTCATGAAGCATGCAGAGAACAATGTCGTGAAGACTGTAGGACAACACTCAGTGGAAGTATGTAGATTCTTATTAGAATGAAACAAATAAAACATTTGTAAAATATTCATACACAAATTCTTATAATTACAATAAAATTTATATTCTTTTACAGAATACAAAGTCTATAATGAAAACAGGAAAAAAAAAAATGAAGAAAGAGCTAAACCTCGTTAAATATTGGACCTACAAAATAAGATTGAATTATCAAAATAATATATAATAAATTAATATAGCAAAAGCTATTTTTATTTTCCTTTTTCAAAAAATAAGTAAATACTTAACTGGACATAGTACAAGTGTATATTGGTTCTCAATCTAGTAAATCCCACAATATAGATGATACTATTATTATTTATTATTATTATTATTATTATTTAAAAATTATGGCCAAAGCGCTTTTCTGTATATAAATAATATATTCTTTAATTCTACATAAATTTGAGCGAATTAGTATTAATTTTATAAATATTTTTATATTTGAAGTTATTGTAATTCATATTTAATACTATATTATTATGCGCATTAGTTTACAATAAAATCCAAGTATAATTTATATTTTTCTAATCTTGTATTAGAGATTAGAAAATACGATTGTAATATTTATGCTATTTCAAATGTATATAATGCAAAAAATTACATTAAGATTAGAATAACCTCAATAATTTACAAGAAAAAAGGAATAAGATATTAGATAAATAATAATATATTATAATAAGCTAAAAATTGTACTTAATTAGTATCGAATTACTAAAGTTAAGAGATAAAATTTTTATATTATATATGCAGTAATTTTATTAATTTTTATTAAGTTGTAATCGAAATTTTATAAATTTCGAAACAAAATAGCATCTTTAATCATTAAATGTTGGTTAAACATAATTTTCTTACAACATCACAATACGATAATTTTCATCTATAATATTATATGACTTTCTCGAATAAAAAAAACATTGTATTTTTATGAATAGATAAAATATATTGGAAATTATAGACAAAGAGTTAAATTTATATGCATTATATGAAAATTTAACAAATTAACATTTGCACAATCACGTAAGTATATTACGTAATATTATAAAAAGACTGGGTTGAAGAAAATATCAAAAGCAGTATCATTACAAAAGGAATCGTTAAAATGAAAAATGTAACTGATATGAAGTCTATAACGTGGTACTGATATCTAGGCTTAGCAATACATTTAGTTGAAAATACAACCTCGGCATAGTATCTCGGGCGTCCTATAAGCGGCACGTGACAATGCGCCTTCAAAACTCACGTAACTGAATTCTAAAATAATATAATTTAAAAATCTATAATATCTTACATTAATTAATTATTAAATCCAAATATTTAAACATTAGTAATTATGTATTTTAATTGTAGTTACTATAATCTTATAAATTTTTGATAATCCTTAAATATATTAGAAACATAAATATTCAAATATTTTAGACATTTGATACATTAAATTATTTTAATTAGAAAAACATCATAATTTTCTCTTATTTTATATGGAATTAATTTATAATATCTAGATACGATGATCTCACGAGCAAGTATCAGTGATTTTAAACACTATAAATTTCTAGTATTCGTTTTGTCCGACAATTTAAATTCTATCAAGAGAGATGTCCATCACTCGATTTAAAGTCTTGAATTATATACGTTAAGATATTATTTATAAAATTATCAGAAATCAGCGTTGTACCACGGTAAATGATGAATTTTTTTATTTTATTTCAAATTGATTATTTTGTAATTTTTTAGTGCTTTTAATAATCGAGTTTACAGTTTTTGATACTAATTGATTTTTATATTAGTTATTACTTCTATATAATTTTTTTCTTTATTATTTTTAAGTGTACCAAATAAATTTATTGCACAATATGTTAAAATATAAAATAACTTTCTAATTAGATTCCATCAATTTCACTTTAATTTCATAAGCTACTTGCACCAATAATAATACTATTGTATCAGTAGTCAATGAAGTTATCAAATATATACCATAATTATTTTACAAGTTGAGGGTTTTTAAATTGTGGAAGGGTTTGTTTTATCAAATTCATAAAATATATTTTTATGTAGGTAAATAAATTTATCATATATTAGCTTATATTATATAAAATAACGATATTAAAGTTATTTTCAATATTTCTCAGTATTTTTATTAGAATGGGTTGTAATAAAAATAAATTATGATAAGATCTTATTACGAAAATCATGAAAAATTGTTCATTTCGATAAAAAGAAAATCCATCATATGTTTCATACCGCATTGATTATTATCAAAACTATTCTTAATGTTTATTTATAACTACTGATTTATTAAATATACAAATTATTATATTTATATTTATTGTTAAAGTATTGAATATATTGTTTTTATATCTTACATTTTTACACGCTTTAATAATATTTATTTAAATAATTTGAAATATAATCATAATTCCAAAAAATGATTCTTGTATATATTTTGATTATATATTAATAATAATTGTGTATATTATATATTTGTTATTATTCTCTTATGTTCTTAAAAATTACATTGAAAATCATATTCTTATAAAAAAATAAGTCAACTTATTTGTGTTTCATTAATTAATGTATTAAATTATTTAAATTGTAATTTCTCAAATAATTAAATTAAATACAAGATTTTAGATGATATTTGATGTATACATAGTTTTTATGAATTTATTTATAATAGAGTGTAATTAAATATAGCTTTCGCGACTACTGATCTTCAAGATTGCTTAAGTAAATGCGAATTAAAATTTCAAAGTAAGTATTATTGTTAAAAAAGAATGATAAAATATTATAACTGCATTTTTTATTGCAGAAGTCTATACATATGTATTCATCTAAATATGAAAGCATTTAACTACATTATAATAAACGAATCATTCAAAGATAAAATTCTTGATTATTTTTATATATTCAATAGAATATCATTTTATATACTTGCTTATAAGTTGTATATTCATTAGTAATACATTCAAAAAATACAAACTATAAAAATTATACTTATCGAAAATATGTTTTTAAATTTCTTTATTTGATATACTGATAATATATTTATTAATTTTTACAAGTAACTTAATTACTTTGATTCATATAAAAATTGTTGAATTTTATTAAGTAAGAATAGAAAAATGTTATTTAATATTTTTAAAACATTATATTAAATTATTATAATGCTTTTTATCCGGTATTAAAATCATTTGCAATATTACGAGGATCAATTGATATCAAGTTTCACATATGTACAATATATGTTACATAAAATAAATCTTTAACAAATTATGAAAAAGATCAATTTCATCATACACAGCATATAATTAAATTGTTAGATAATTATTCTAATATCTGGTTTATATTAGAATAATTAAAGAAAAAGAATTTTTTTTTAAATCAATAGTTAATAAAATTTTATATAATACATTAATATGCTTACGCTAAGAATATATAGAAAGATATATAGAAAGATAAGAAACTGCTACTTTGGACTATTAAAAATTTTGGTTACTGGGAAGAATATTTTTACACATGTATTTTAAATGTAAATTAATTGTTGATTTCATTAATAAATGCTTTGATATTTAGTTGTATATATTTTTAGATTAATAATGCTTACAATATTTTACATTTAAAATAATTCATACATTTGATTATATTGAATAATGAATATATTATAAGAAATTTTCACAATTCAAATTTTGCATTAGGATGTGAAAATAAATTATATATGGCTTGAGTTTATTTTTTAATCAACGTAAGATGCTTTATCAAATTTGGCACTGAAAAGTATTATTTATTGTATCTTTATAAATGCATAAATTTATATACATATTTATTTATATATTCTCTGTATTATTATTTCCCTAAATTATAGCGATCAATTATCTTTTGTTATATTGTTTAGAGAGTCAGAATTTCTGTACTCAGAAAGATTGTCTTGCAAGCTGTGAAAGTAAGTTATCGTGCAAGTACGGAAATGTATAATTATCTATAGTTAAACGAATTTTTATTCTTGCTTTTAAAATAAGATTTATTGTTTAATTATACGATATTATAAATTTTTTATAATTATAATAAATAATATGTAGGTATCTGCTTACATATAATTATAGTTCTTTTTCTAATTTAGTACTCACTTCTGCATGTACTGGTGATTGTCGTGATGCATGTAGGATTGCCCATTCTAGTAATTAAAATTATTTTAATTATTTTATATGAAACTTATGTTTTTAATATATATATTTTTCTAGAACGTGGACAAAAGACAAATGCACAAAATGAATTGGAAATCAAAGCTAGTTGATCAATTTCTACAAACTAAAATATAAAATACCTGAAATACAAAATATAGATTTATTATAAATGTTATAAATTGCAATATATTATTTCTTATAAAATTTAGTATTAGTAATTTTAAAATATTTAACCTAATAAAACATTTTTCGCTTTTTATATTTTAGTAAATTTAATAATTAAATATGCAACTGTTTACGAAAATAATTAATTATCAGTATTTTATATTTGTTATGTATCATGATTATTATTATTATATTTTATATAAATAAATAAACCATAAAAAGTATTGTGTCATACAATGAATAATATATTGTTATGAGTAACAATATTACTTTAATATACTAAAATCTATTTTTGAAAACTACTAGTACATAATTTAGTCTTTTAACGCTATTTAAAAAATTTTTACTTTTTTGTAATTTACTAAAGATCTATTTTTATCGTATTTCCTTTTAAAGTCCTGTTCCGTGTGTAAATATAGTTTCGGAAATATTACCGCTATTAGTTGTGTATCATATTTTTTTCATAATACTTCTTCATATTTAATGATTTTAATCATATTTGGTGCGACATGATAAACGCAAGAACTAGCACAGAAGACATTATACATAATTACAACAATATAAAATTTATACATTAATTTTATTCGATAAATACCTAAACATGCAAGGAAATAACCTACATCGACAATCTGAAAGCCCTTCACAGGTTTAAAAAAAGTCTTCTCCACTATCACCTGCATTTCAATCATTGAGCATGCGTCGATAACCTGTCCCAATAGTACATGGACAAAAACCTCTATTAATTTGATATCAACTATGTTGTTTCAGGATGTAAAATTTACGTCAATAATTTTTGCGATTTTCTGGCGTCTAATGCAAAATTTGAATTGTGAAAATTTCTTATAATATATTCATTATTCAATATAATCAAATGTATGAATTATTTTAAATGTAAAATATTGTAAGCATTATTAATCTAAAAATATATACAACTAAATATCAAAGCATTTATTAATGAAATCAACAATTAATTTACATTTAAAATACATGTGTAAAAATATTCTTCCCAGTAACCAAAATTTTTAATAGTCCAAAGTAGCAGTTTCTTATCTTTCTATATATCTTTCTATATATTCTTAGCGTAAGCATATTAATGTATTATATAAAATTTTATTAACTATTGATTTAAAAAAAAATTCTTTTTCTTTAATTATTCTAATATAAACCAGATATTAGAATAATTATCTAACAATTTAATTATATGCTGTGTATGATGAAATTGATCTTTTTCATAATTTGTTAAAGATTTATTTTATGTAACATATATTGTACATATGTGAAACTTGATATCAATTGATCCTCGTAATATTGCAAATGATTTTAATACCGGATAAAAAGCATTATAATAATTTAATATAATGTTTTAAAAATATTAAATAACATTTTTCTATTCTTACTTAATAAAATTCAACAATTTTTATATGAATCAAAGTAATTAAGTTACTTGTAAAAATTAATAAATATATTATCAGTATATCAAATAAAGAAATTTAAAAACATATTTTCGATAAGTATAATTTTTATAGTTTGTATTTTTTGAATGTATTACTAATGAATATACAACTTATAAGCAAGTATATAAAATGATATTCTATTGAATATATAAAAATAATCAAGAATTTTATCTTTGAATGATTCGTTTATTATAATGTAGTTAAATGCTTTCATATTTAGATGAATACATATGTATAGACTTCTGCAATAAAAAATGCAGTTATAATATTTTATCATTCTTTTTTAACAATAATACTTACTTTGAAATTTTAATTCGCATTTACTTAAGCAATCTTGAAGATCAGTAGTCGCGAAAGCTATATTTAATTACACTCTATTATAAATAAATTCATAAAAACTATGTATACATCAAATATCATCTAAAATCTTGTATTTAATTTAATTATTTGAGAAATTACAATTTAAATAATTTAATACATTAATTAATGAAACACAAATAAGTTGACTTATTTTTTTATAAGAATATGATTTTCAATGTAATTTTTAAGAACATAAGAGAATAATAACAAATATATAATATACACAATTATTATTAATATATAATCAAAATATATACAAGAATCATTTTTTGGAATTATGATTATATTTCAAATTATTTAAATAAATATTATTAAAGCGTGTAAAAATGTAAGATATAAAAACAATATATTCAATACTTTAACAATAAATATAAATATAATAATTTGTATATTTAATAAATCAGTAGTTATAAATAAACATTAAGAATAGTTTTGATAATAATCAATGCGGTATGAAACATATGATGGATTTTCTTTTTATCGAAATGAACAATTTTTCATGATTTTCGTAATAAGATCTTATCATAATTTATTTTTATTACAACCCATTCTAATAAAAATACTGAGAAATATTGAAAATAACTTTAATATCGTTATTTTATATAATATAAGCTAATATATGATAAATTTATTTACCTACATAAAAATATATTTTATGAATTTGATAAAACAAACCCTTCCACAATTTAAAAACCCTCAACTTGTAAAATAATTATGGTATATATTTGATAACTTCATTGACTACTGATACAATAGTATTATTATTGGTGCAAGTAGCTTATGAAATTAAAGTGAAATTGATGGAATCTAATTAGAAAGTTATTTTATATTTTAACATATTGTGCAATAAATTTATTTGGTACACTTAAAAATAATAAAGAAAAAAATTATATAGAAGTAATAACTAATATAAAAATCAATTAGTATCAAAAACTGTAAACTCGATTATTAAAAGCACTAAAAAATTACAAAATAATCAATTTGAAATAAAATAAAAAAATTCATCATTTACCGTGGTACAACGCTGATTTCTGATAATTTTATAAATAATATCTTAACGTATATAATTCAAGACTTTAAATCGAGTGATGGACATCTCTCTTGATAGAATTTAAATTGTCGGACAAAACGAATACTAGAAATTTATAGTGTTTAAAATCACTGATACTTGCTCGTGAGATCATCGTATCTAGATATTATAAATTAATTCCATATAAAATAAGAGAAAATTATGATGTTTTTCTAATTAAAATAATTTAATGTATCAAATGTCTAAAATATTTGAATATTTATGTTTCTAATATATTTAAGGATTATCAAAAATTTATAAGATTATAGTAACTACAATTAAAATACATAATTACTAATGTTTAAATATTTGGATTTAATAATTAATTAATGTAAGATATTATAGATTTTTAAATTATATTATTTTAGAATTCAGTTACGTGAGTTTTGAAGGCGCATTGTCACGTGCCGCTTATAGGACGCCCGAGATACTATGCCGAGGTTGTATTTTCAACTAAATGTATTGCTAAGCCTAGATATCAGTACCACGTTATAGACTTCATATCAGTTACATTTTTCATTTTAACGATTCCTTTTGTAATGATACTGCTTTTGATATTTTCTTCAACCCAGTCTTTTTATAATATTACGTAATATACTTACGTGATTGTGCAAATGTTAATTTGTTAAATTTTCATATAATGCATATAAATTTAACTCTTTGTCTATAATTTCCAATATATTTTATCTATTCATAAAAATACAATGTTTTTTTTATTCGAGAAAGTCATATAATATTATAGATGAAAATTATCGTATTGTGATGTTGTAAGAAAATTATGTTTAACCAACATTTAATGATTAAAGATGCTATTTTGTTTCGAAATTTATAAAATTTCGATTACAACTTAATAAAAATTAATAAAATTACTGCATATATAATATAAAAATTTTATCTCTTAACTTTAGTAATTCGATACTAATTAAGTACAATTTTTAGCTTATTATAATATATTATTATTTATCTAATATCTTATTCCTTTTTTCTTGTAAATTATTGAGGTTATTCTAATCTTAATGTAATTTTTTGCATTATATACATTTGAAATAGCATAAATATTACAATCGTATTTTCTAATCTCTAATACAAGATTAGAAAAATATAAATTATACTTGGATTTTATTGTAAACTAATGCGCATAATAATATAGTATTAAATATGAATTACAATAACTTCAAATATAAAAATATTTATAAAATTAATACTAATTCGCTCAAATTTATGTAGAATTAAAGAATATATTATTTATATACAGAAAAGCGCTTTGGCCATAATTTTTAAATAATAATAATAATAATAATAAATAATAATAGTATCATCTATATTGTGGGATTTACTAGATTGAGAATAATAGCAATTTTTAATTCAGTGATATTATGAATAGAATTGATTCGAACCACTCACAAGAATACTCTATTTGACATATATTTTGTTTTTCAGAGTGTTAGAAATTTGTTCATCCTTGTGTGGATAGATGCAATTCTCTCCTGTATACATCGCATTTTGAGGCACCATTCGTTTCCGGTATATTTTTTAATCTTTCATTATTGTGCTTTCTGGTATGATCTATGTTTTTTCTTCTATATATGTATGGTTTACAGTAACATATTTTCAGCAAGAATTTTAAATTTAAATTTGTATGTTAATATTTAGTATCACGTATTAAATTAATAATTGCTTCATTTTGAAATTTTAAACGGTATTAGATACAGATTAATACAATTAAAGTTAATGTAATATTCAATCATATTTATGTGTTAGAAAGTGACTCGTATCGTGTAATTAATGATATGATACAACTTAGAAAACATCAATTTTAATCCCTCAACTTTCAGTTTTATATCTGATTTTCAAAAGAAACTTATGTTAAGAATTCTATTAAATATGATTTTATAATTATTTCTGGATATATCAGGATCATTATAATACTATATTTGCTTTAAATTTATATCTTGTTTTTCTTTAACTCTTTTGTTATATTTCAATTGAATGTACCTTTTAAAAAGTAATTTTTTGGAAGCAATACATATCGATAATCTTTTATTATTTAAAAACTGAAATCTAAATTAATTTTCAGTAAGTAATATTACAGAAAAACCTTTTTAAAAAATTGTTATGATGAATAAAAAATTTATAGAGATTACCAAAAATAATTTAATATCCTTATATTTTGTAAAAAGTTATAATACATATTTTTTTTTAATTTTCATCTAATAACATCGTGAATATATTGTCTCTGATCTATCATTTTTTTTTTATATTAAGCTCTCGCGGTATTCATTTTATTTTTGATGTAGAAAGGATGTTTATCTATATATTAGAGCACAAAAAATTTTTCTCCATCAATAGTTTATTTTAATCCAAAAAATGCACATACATCTATACAAATAAATTACTTTGCAAAATGAAAAAAATAAAGATTAAATATATTGTCAAAATCAAGATCATAGCAACGTAGATAACAAAGTTACACATTTGATCCTACCTAGCTGTGATTAACAGAATGGTGATCATGCGAAACAGAACACACTTCATCAGATATTATGATTCATATGATAATGAAAGAAAGAATTTTGGTGCCTGTGTGTATATACATCAACGTTCTTATACTAAAATCTATATTCCATCAAACACCCTTTATCCCGCGTATACTAATAAATCCTAATCCATCAACATTTAGAATATTCAGAAGATCAATAATTAAAAATCATAGTGCTTAAATTTATATAAAAATGAATATATAATTTACTTCTATGACTCATTTTAATAAGAATTATTAATAAACCAATTTTTTTTTATTACATACATTTAAGAAATTTTTCTGTTCGAAAATGTTTAAATTTATGAAATATCGTTTTTATGTTATAAATTAATTAGTATTATACTAAATAAATATCATACTATTACAGCATGCTGTGCATTTTTCTTTAGTAAATGAAGATATAATTCCTGTAAAATGAAAAGTAAAAGAATTATAAATTCTATTTTTATGGAATTAAAGATACTATTATAATTAATTATCTATTCACCTTCAACAAATGTTGCATAGAAGAAAATATATAAAAAAATTGTTACTGATATATGCATCACTTTAAAAATTATCTTTATCAATGCTACAAATATATATATTCGTTTATACTGGAAAAATAATTTTTCAAACAAAATTATCTATATTTAAAATAAAGTTACAATTATATATTTGTTTTATACTATTATAACTTAACTTTATCATTAAAAAACAAAACTATTAAAATACTGTAAAAAAATTGTTATCATATTATTATTTAAATACAAATCCATTAGTTTAGTTGAAATAATAGTTTCATAATTTAATAGTTTTGTAACATAAATTATTTTAATGTAAATATAAAAATAACGATATTTAGTTAGGTATATATAATGAATAATTTTATTTTACATATTTATGATTAAAAATTAATTCAATATAACTTTAAATAAAAAAAAATTGTTTAAAAAATAAATATTATTATCTATTATTTTGAAATAATTGAATTTTCTAAATAGTTCTTCAAATAAAATTTATTTTGGAAATCAAATAACTAAAGAGTTATATTCTTATAATATATACTCTTAGAAAATCCAAAAGTAATATTAATATTACTAATTAGAATTTAGTTAAAATAACTTTTAAAATTTAAAAACAAAATAATAATTTTAAATAATTTAGATTAAATTATAGATAGATTTATACAAATAATATTTTTTTTTAATTTTTTAATCGTAAACTGATTTTAGGAATGGTAAATTCGATGAACTAATTTTTTAAAAATATTATTCAACAATATTTAATGTTTAGCTGTATAATACAAGCATTATAAATATTAAATATATGAATATATATATATATATATATATATATAATAAAATATTTTAAATAACAAAAATAAATAAATGTATATATTATCTTTATAGAAATTGAGCTCGTAATCTAAATATTTTATTTTTTATGAATGATCCGAACCAGAAAATTGAAGTTTAATACTTTTTTGTTATTACTAATCTAAATTCTACAATTTCAGCTAAAGACTACTTGCAAAAAAGGAATAATTAACATATTGAGTAAAACTATATAGAAATTATATTATTCTGATCTTTCAAAATTTCTCAAACAATTTAAATTTATTTATTTTTCATAAATTTTATTTTGTTTCTTCTATTCTTTTTAGCTAAAATGTAATCTATTTTTTGAGTCTTCATCGCAGACATATTCTGTATTTTTAATTCCATACAATTAAATTTATTGTTCTATGGATTGCTGTCGAACATAAATAAATTTCATTATTCTATTTGATGAGTTTTTCAGTTTAATATTTAGAAAATCTTTTATACAACTTTTGCATTGTTTATGAGATATTCCAAATTTTAAATTAAGTTATTTTTTATTTTCTGGAATTAATCACAATACTTTTAGTATTCATCAGTCTAAGATATGTTTTTAAAAAATTTATCTAATAGAAGAATAGTTATGTTATAAGTATCTAATTAATTACTTGATAAAAAGCTCAAAAAGCTGTTTAGTATATTTAATGAATTCATATAAAACTCAGATAAAGTATTATTCTGAAAAAAATCCAGAAATATACCATATATTGTAATATCTACACTTTTAAAATAATCGGCATCTACGTTTGAATAAATACATGAAAATAAATAATATTTATATACAAATAATAAGTATATATTTATATATTTATTTACATTATATATTTTTTATTATATAGTTATATAATAAATGTATAATTGCAAATAATTTATTTTATCTTTTAATTTATTTCTAAATTTTGATTTAGAATGATTTATCCATAAATAACTTTCTTCGGTGTAAGTAAAAATTATTATTATTTTATTACTAAATTTAATTTAAATATTCTAAGATTATGTTATAAATTAATTTATCATTAACCAGAATTTATTAATTCTATGATTGATTAAACTCAATTTTTTATTTGTTTTTATAAAGAAATTTTTTTAATAATTTAAATTCTGTATTTTAGTATTTTAAATGAATTACGTTTAATTCAGGTAATTCTAATCCATTTATATTTTTATTGAAATGCATCTAGTAAGACATTAATGAAAAATATAAACGAGAAAATTATAAAATACCTTTATATAGAGATTGAAACTTATTAAAAATTATATTGAAAGATCTTTTATTGTGAACTTATGATAGATAATATAATTTTAAATATTATGCAATATATCTAAATCAAATTTATCTTTAAAAATTAAAATTTGTGTTATACTTTTTATGTCTTTTATTTATAATTTTTATTTATATTATATATTTATAAATAATTATATAAATCCATCAGAAGAAATAGTTAAGTTTAAAATTAATAATTTTTCGAATAAACAAATTCATCATAATAAAACCTAAAAAAATTTATAATTATAGTTAATAAAAATAAACTTTTCCAACATAGTTACGCAAGAATTATGAAGTTTGCTACACAATTCAATTAAATTGTCAAATTTCTTTATAATTTATGTAATTCTATTATATTACATAAACGGAACACACATATTTGCTACGTAAAAATATAACATCTTAATTATTACTTTTTAATTATGAATTATAATATACTTTTATGATCAACCCGGAAATCAATCTTTATAGAACATTAATTTGTTAAAATATCATTCAATAATAATTAATTTAATTTTAATAAATACATCCAAATGAAAAATCTAATTTCTTGCAATTGATAATGTATCAATATAAAATGTAAAGTTTATAATCATTTATATCTATTTTTAAATATTTCTGATATAGATAACATCTACGTATACATCTATTTACATACAACTAAAGCGTGAATACGATTTATAGAATAGAAAAGTGAACATACGAATGAAGTAGAAATTATTGATCTATACTAATATTTGAAATAATCTGAGATAATATAATTAAAAGTTATTCAAGCAGAGACAAGACAAATTGTGCAATGAATAATTACAAGTAAATAAATAATTTAAAAGCCTGCATATTAGCATTACATTATTAGCACTACGATAATAAGTTAAGCAAGATTGTAACTGACATGAAGAATAATAATAAAAATATGCTATACTGTTGTTTCTTCGTAATTTTTAATTTAATTTCCCATAAAAACTAAATATATAAAAACATTTCAATTATAAATAAATCTAGTATTATACTATAATTAAACATAAGTCTTTAATTAGAATGCAATGTTTATGTATAAAAAGGTTAAAAAAACAAATATAAAAAATTATATAATTGTACTTTTGATAGCTTTGCCTACATTATACTTAATTTTTAAAGTACAACTCTTTTAATTACATACATTCTTGCATAAAAAAACATCGTATTTAAAATATTATTTTGATTTTTTCATGAACTATCTTCGTACTCATCAGAATATTTGAGCTGGTAAAATTGTCTTTGTTGTAGTTTTTCCTTAAATAAAAATATTTTTTTATTACTATCCATATAATTCTTACATATGAAATTAAAATAATACATTAGCTAATTTATTAATATACCTTTATAAAATACTAAAGCTCTGCATGCATCTCGACAATCACCTTTGCATGCGGATGTAAGGACTAAATTTAAAGAAATGCCAACATTATTAAACATAATTTTATTTAACTTGGTTTTTTAAAATTGTATTTATGATTATTATTTATTATTATTTTATTGAATAAATTATTAATTTAGTATTAATTTTTAAAACTTACTTTCTAGTAATATTTAATTCATAACAGAAATAAAGTATTTTATTATATACTTATCCGTAAAATTAATATAAATGTTAAAAATCTAATTTTTTTTAAACTCAAAAATAATGGTTCTAATTATAATATTTATTAAAATAAAAAATATAATACAAACTGAATTATTTATCGTATTAAAACAATATTTAATTTAATATTTTTTATTATAAGCTTTATTATATTTTTAATATATGTACTCATATCGAAATTAATGCAATTTGCATTTAAAATAATATTTTCGTAAATTTGTACACAAATTGCATATGTAAAATTATATAATTATATATGTATACATTACTCACTTTCACAACCAGTTAAACATGCTTTTGTTGAACGATAAGCCTGAGATACTATAAGTAAAAAAATTTATGCTGTTTTTTAGAAAAAAATAATGGAAAAGTAACATTTAAATAATTAAATATAAGTATTTTTAATTACGAATTATTTAAGCAATTTTTTTAATAAAAAATGAACTCAATATTTATACTAAGTTTCAGGTATCATTTTGATTTGTATTTTTTATAACTTAGATACAATTATATGATTTAAGAATTTTGCACAATTAATTTAATAAAATATTGTATTTATTATCATATTTTTATATAAACCTACATTTTGTTTATAAGGTATTTTCAAAAAGATGGTACTCTAAATAATTAGACTGATTTTATTAAAACATTAAAACTTAAGCTTTGCTGCTTTATTACTAATTTATTATTGTTTCTTTGATACTGTTAACTTATAAATAGTAATAATTATGAAAATAATTATTTTATTTCCATAAGTATCTATAATTTTTGAGTATAATGACATGTTTATATTTCAAAATTAATCATCAAAATTTATAGCTATTACATTCTTTAATGCTTTTACTAAAATATAAATTAACTCAAAAATATTTTAAAAATAAGAATAATAAATAAAATATAATAAATTTCCTTATTAAAAGGCCGTATTTAATCTGTGTTATAGTTTCAATAATTGATATTATTCGTAATTCTTTTGCTATATCTTATCATATATGAAAGTAATACAGAAATCATATATTTAGATATAAATTCGTAGAAATAATACGTATCTTTACCCAATTTAAGATCTCAATATCATCGAAAAAAGTTCAATCTGTTATTATGGAAACAATGAATTCATTTATAATGTACAATAATACATCTTATTTACAAATAATATTAAAAGTTTTAATTAACAATATTCAAAATTAAAAATATCTTAAAATGAATTAAAAAAAATCATTCCCTATTAGAGATTACTTACCACTAAATTTTTCTTTGCATTTTTGTTTACAGTTCTCTAGATCCGTAGTAGCGAAAGCTAGAATTAAAACAACAACTTACAAAGTAATTGCAAACAGATTTAGTATTTCTTATATAAAAAGCTTTTATTTCATTTCATTTATATAATATACAATATATAGTATATATTATAGTTATATATTATACAAAAGTTAATTCCGAATCACATAAGCTACTAAAATATTTTACTATATCAATTATTACTACATTAGATCATATTATTTAATAAAAAATGTTAATACTTCAATATACTTACTTAATGACTCATGAAATAAAATTACATAAAATATTTTTCTAATATAATATACACTTTAATTATTCTTTATATATTTATGTTGATAATCATTATATTTTTAAATAATGTTTAATTATTTTAGAAAATTATAAAAATTTATTGACAGAATAATTTATTTTAATTAATGATATATAATAATTATTTTTTTAATGTGTATACTTTAATTAATTTTTCTTGAAAATATTATTTATTGAATATAACTTGTCGAAAAATAAATTGTACAAAATATGAAAATAATATAATAAATTATTATTATTAGTTTTTATGATATTTTATTAATTAATAAATATAATAAATTCAACTTAATAATAATATATTCAAATTAAAACAATTTATAAAATTGTAGTAATCAGAATGAAATTTTATTGTATTATTATATCTGTAAAAAAATGTTTTCCTTTTATTCCTTAAAAGATAATAATGTTGCAACATTGAAATATATTCAAATTGAATAAAATACTATATATTAAGTAGAATACTTAGTGATAATTTGAAAAACTTTTACTAGTCAACGCTATTTTAAAATCGAAAAATTTTATTATGTACAACATTAATAACATTTATAATTTAAAAAATAATATTTTAGCTTTCTCATTTTTATATTACGTATTTAAATTACCAAAATACCAATTATATAAAATTTTAATTCCATTAAGAATTTATTTTGAAATTTAAAAAAAAGACTTGAATTGAAAATCATAATAAAAATATTAATAGTCTTAATTTTTATTTATATTTTATTATTAGTTAAATGAATGTAATTGAATTTTTTGAGAAAATTTATGTATTTACTAATGTCTATAAATATTGTTTAAAAATTTTTTAATATTCATTATACAAGACGTATAGATCTACTTTACTTCTACTATATAATTTAAATTTAAAAAATCAAAATTAAATTATTATTATGAATAGTCGTATAAATTTTTTTTTATTATTTCATATGAGTAATAATTCTATTCTTACAAATATTAATTACATCATGTATATTGCTTCATCAATCAAAAATACATTACTGTAAAAAAAAAAATTTTGAAGAAGAAAATGATTTTTAATAATCTTTACTATATTATACATTATATTAATAAATAATTTAAAAAATATTATATTTATTTATCTTTAACTATATGAAATATATTATATAATTTTCTTATTTATTATATATGAATAATTTTAATACAAGTATATATGAGGTATTATAAAATAAATTTATAATCTATATATGAAATAAAAATAACAGAATATTATATAAACACGAGGAAAGAAAAAAATATCAAAAGACATTTAGTTTACTTTTTTTTGTTAATAAATTTTTTGATTAAACTTCTGTTGTCGAAGAGACAATTTACAAAATTTAGTGTGTATGATTTGCGAATATATTTTAAGCAATTTTCAGGAAAAATGATTATTTTTAATATAAATTTCCGTAAAAGAATAAATGCTAAATTTTTAATTTTTAATTTTTAATTTGAAAAAAATATAATTTATCTTATATTTCAAATGGTTATATAAATGCAGTTTTTTATTATCTACTCCGAATGTTTTCCAGCACTGTAAAACATTTTTATCTTTAAATTAATTTATCATTTTAATTAATTATTTTATTATTATTGAATATATTTTTCTTTTTTATTATTTTATTAGTTCTTATTATTTTGTAGTAGTATTTTTCCTTTTAATCAACTTATATTTTTTAGTATAAATATCTACTTTTAGAAAAAATTATATATTGCAATCAATATTCGCTCATTAATTAAAAATTCAGCAGAATACACACAATATATAAATTTAATAAACAAAATTTATTCTATCTATTGTAAAAAGCTTTTAAAAAGAACAAAATCCATACAGATTATCGACAAAAATAGACATTTAGCGTTACAAATTATATGGTAATATAATAAATGGCCCACTTTATGATAATATATATAAAATGATTTTAAGAGGAAAAAAATTTAACAAATTAATTAATACTGAAAAATGAAATATCTTCTGTTTTGAAATATATATGCAATGAAGCACCAAATTATATTAAGCAAATCGAAATATCTACTAAAAATATTTATAGTAAATGTAGATCATAAGTAAAATGAAGAATTCTTTTTTATTATAAAATAAATATGAAGAATTTTAATATTAATTTAAAAAATGATTGAGTTTTAAAGATTGAAACTTTTATAATTTAATTTTTTTTTATTTTTTTAATATACAAGTAAATAAAATGTATCATACTAGTGCAGCAAATGTTGCATTTTTCTATTGTAAAGCTGCTTATAGGACCTGTAAAATACATAATAAGTAAAAGTAAAAATGATATAAATATCCATTAATTTACTTAATAAATACTTACCAACGACAAATGATATACAATAAATGAAAAAAATTAAGATAAATATCGAAAATCGCATATTTTTTGATTTATATAAATGATTGGGTATGTACTTGTGTGTTATATTAATAAGTTTCCTCACAACAAAAACGTTGACAAACTCATTGAAATCCTTTTTATAAAGTAAATGTATAGTTAAAAATTTTTTATTATTTAAAAACAGTTTTGAAAAATAATTATTGAATATCGTAAATTTTTATCATAATTTTACGTTCTATATAGGGTGTCTGATTATAAAAACTATTTTAAACAAGCATTTTTAAAAAAATTTTTCATTTTGAAAATAGGAAGTACAACACCGAATGAGATTAAGATTAATGATACATTATTGAAGGTAGAAAAGCTGGATTTATTTTTCCTAGTGAATATAAAAGCAAAACTTTTATCAAGCATGCGTAAGTTGCTTTAACAATTCTACACATAAAAAGATACAACCTATGTTACTTTTGTGAAACTGGATGAAATTGCAATTCAACACTGTTAAAGTATTTACGTTGTATTACAATCAATTTTTTTTAATTAACGAAAAACTCTTCTTAAATATAAATTCGTTACATATGTTTATTTATAACACAAATAAACATTATGATATGAAAATAATAATAACAACGATACCAAATAAATGATAATGAAGATAATGAGGAAGATAATGATAATGGTTATGATTTATCACAGATATGTAACCGTCGATGATCTAAAAAGGTTTAAAATAAATACTCAAATTGATTTAAAGAATTATAAAATGTATAAAACATATATAGCTCTGTCATAAATAAAAAAAAATTCATTAAAATTTATATTTTCTATAAAGTATTATTACAAATTCTCATGATACATTTAATCTAAATTTTAACTAAAAAATTACAACTTTGTTCCACAATTTAGCAATTTTTAAAATTCCCTAATTTTTTAATTTCACATTATAGTTATTTCATTTCTAAATATATATATATGGAAAATAATAATAAAAATAGCTTTTTAAATATATATAAATATTTGTGTACTTTATTATAAAATATACAATACAAAATTTTGTAATTTTTCATAAAATATTTTGTGAATAGATAATATATATATAATTATAACTTTATTTATTATAGTTTCGTCTCAATAAAGTTTAAAACAAAACTTTTTTGTTAAAAACCACTACCTTCTTTCTTTAATGAAATTCCAACCACATTTGATATTTTTTAATATAAATATAATATTTGAGATAAAAGGATATTTTTTAAATTAATTAGTACAAAAACTCGTTGGCAGTTTACATTAAATTTATATAAATTTAAAACCTATAACTAATATAATAAAAAAAATTAATAAAAAATTTAATTAATAGAATCTTATTATTAATTTCAAAATATATTATAAATATTATTTGTTAAAAATAATAAATACCATCTGATAACAATTAAAAACTTTCAACAAAACTATACAAATAAATAAATAATGGATATAAAACTCATAGCTTCTTGCAACAATTTTTTAAATTTTATTTAGGTACAAAGAATAGTTTTTAAGTATAGATTACACTGAATAACATACAATAATTACATATACAATATATAGATGAATATAAACTTAAGAACAACGTTAGAATATTAATATTAAATATAATATTAAGGATTTTTCAGAAATCTTTTAATAGTTTTAGACTACAAAGTAAAGGATTAAAACCATGAGTATAGTTTTAGAAGATATTATATTTACTACATAAATAATTAAAATATATTACATTTGATCGAATAAGTATTTCATATTATCTTAAGGATTAATATGTATCAGTTTATTAATGTAGAATGTATACGTATATAGAATTTAATTTTATGTATTACATTGAGTTACAGTACCTATAGTTATTATCTTACTTAAATAATAAGATTATGCGCAAAATATTAGTGAATATTTTTTGTATCTATTATATAAATAATAGCTGAATTATATGAATAAATAGCGAGATATTATTTAATATTAGTATTGTTTCATTTATATATATGCATAAAATATTTAATTCTTTATAAAAGTATATGTCAAAATTTATTTCTAAAATATTATTAATATTACCCGATTATATATATATAATTGTTAGTATTCAATTTTTTACTATGATATTGGGTTGAAATTTTAGTTATATTTAAATAATAATATTATTAATTAAGATTTTAGTAATAGAAAATGAAAAATAAAAAACTAGGGCAATTACTAAATTTTTTACTTTAAAAAATATTAATTTAAATATAATTTTATTACAAATAAATAAAACTTATAATATTAAATTTATAAAAACCTAATGAAAATAATATTACCTTGAAGATGTAAATTATCATTCTTTTTTAATAATTTTTATATTTATAATTGGATATAATTAATATACAATATTGTATGCATATAATATAATTAAATGGAAAAGGTTTCAAAAAAGCATTTTATCTATGCAATTTTATAATTCTTACTTAAATAAATTATATCATAACAAAATTTTGACTGAATATGTTTGACTTTTTGAATTATTGTATAAATATGATGAAACATTTAATAGTACAAATTACTGAATACTTTTTAATAAATGGTAAAAACATTAAAAATTTATAATTTTTAATTTAATACTATACGATGTTGAAAAAAATTAATTTTCTTTATTTTTAACACAATCTTACTATATTTAAAAATTAAATCCAATTACATTATCTCTACTTGATGTTGAATATAACTGTTTTGTCATGATCTTGCATTGTTTTGCTTCTATGTTTGGAAATAAAGGTTTACCATATTCATCTAAAACTTCGGAATAGTTCTTCGTAAATATAGTTTTGTATTCTGCACGTTCTGCTTGAATTTGCGATGGTAATGCTGTGAAAATTGTTGAGGTCATAGTAATCCCATATTTCCGACCAATGAAATTCCTGTTGTTTCGTACAAAAATTTTCGATGTATTATCTTTTTTCTGTATTATTATTATATAAATTTTTTGTTCCAAATATATTTTTAAAGACATTAATATCTTCATTTTTTAAAAAAATATAAATTTCATGATATAAATTGATGGAAAAAAATATTTTTTACATAAATCATCTGTTCTTATTTATGAAATTAACAAGAAAAAAAATTTTTTATAAAATTGCAAATAATATTATTCTCAAAACTGCATCAAGCTTTCTCTTTCTCTTTCTTTCTGTATAGTATTATTCTGTATATTAACTTATTATAATTGTAAATATACAATATCATATTTGTTATTATTTAAGTAATTATAAATTAAATTATTAAATAATAAGAAGAAGATGATATACATTCAACTGTATACTGAATATTGCTTTTGAAATTGTAGTAAGTAATTAAAACTTTTAAAAAAAAATTTCAAAAATCAGCTTTGAAATCATAACTAAAGTTTAATCATTAAAACATTTTTGTGAACTTTAAAATCATACCATTATTTATAATTAATTTTTTTATCACAACTAATCTTATAAATATAAAATTATAATTTTTTTTACCTAGCTTGAAGAAGATGAACTCCGAGTTTCTGTCCACGGAAAGTAGGTTTTACGCTCAAACCAAAACCTGTAATATATTTATCTACTCCATAATGTTTACAAATATTTACCATATTTGATACTTGATTTAAAAACTGAAGTGTCTTTCTCACATTTTTAGATTTAGAATTTTTCTGTTCAATAATTATATGTATAAGTTAATAATTAAATTTTAAATCGAATAATTCATATTTTTTACTTAAACATTTTTTAAACTTACAACATAATTATAATAAAAATATAATATAAATTTTTTAAAATTATTTTGCTATTTTCTTCTTAACATAATCATTATAAAAATATTTCCATATTTAAAATAAAATAATATAATAATTTTAATTGTAATCTTTTATCTTTATTTTAATATTAAAAAGGAAAAATTTTCAAAAATATTAAGATTCTTATTAAATATTTTGAATTTTGTAATTAATCGATTTATTAAGACAAAAATATATTATTATATTTTAAAGTAATTATTAATTGCTTTTGTAGTTTCTGTGAAGCTTTATGAATAAAGATAATCTAATTTATAATAACTATAGATGTAATTCTGCTTAATATTCATACTATATTGATTTATTATATATTAAAAATTAAAATTAATACAATGCAAATAATACCTGTAAATGTTATTTTTTATAATACAATATATATTTTTAATCTAAATATTTATTTTGATTTGATATTTTATTATAATATTTAAATATAACACTAAAGTTTTAATTAATTGTGTGTGTGTGTTTGTGTGTGTGTTTATGTTAAAATACCTGATGTAACGATATGTTTAAAACAATCCTTAACATTTATTATGTAAATTTAATATTCATCAGAATTTTTTTATAAAGGTATAATTCTAATTTCAGAGAAACTTTTATCAGTTTCACAGTATAAAAATCTTTATTTATTAATGGAAAAATAGATAATATTTTTTATTAAATTAGAGATTGTGGAAAAGCTAAAATATTTTCTTACCTCTCCGAAAGTAAGCACTTATCTTTTAAGTGTGAATACAAGTAGCTTCTTAAAGGATAACATAATATAAAGCATTGCTAAGTCAATTTCAATTTCAATTTCTTTATTATACTATTATAAAAAGCATGATCTTTAGTCTTCATATGAAAAATATTTTTTTTTAATTTCTGAATATACTTCAAGATGACTTATCTTAAAGGTTTAAGAATAGTTTAAGAAACAAAGATTTCCGCTGGTGTGCTATATTCGAAAAAAGGTAAAATAGGGTGTATCAATGCCAGCGTTAGGATAAAATAAAAAGAGTAACCAAGTTGAAGAGACCATCACCTTCTCGATAGTTCTAATGAAAACAATATTCATCATTTTCAAAATTATTAAAAAGTTATAAATATTGAATAAATTTGTCATAAATAATTATACATAGATGCATTGCAAAAATAAGTTGTTTGGATGACTAACGCATTTTAAACAATAACCTTATATTATTTTAGAAAACAGGTAAAATATTATAATAGAATAATAAATATAAATATTAAAAAAAATTCATATTTACACAGAATAGATAAAGAGCATCTGTATTAGTTTTCATCCTTGCATGAATTAACGTTAATAAATAGTGATAATTATTTAAGTCTTCCAATGTTCACATAAAAATAGAGTATATTTTCCATTTATCAAAATTTCGCCACAACTTAAGTTAATTGAGAATTGAAAATACAGCGATCATGATAGGAAAAAATTTTTGAAATCCACCTAAAATATTCAACCTAGCATCAATCAGATCTGATAAAAATATAAATAAACAAAATTGTAAAATTTATAAATATAATATCTCTATATATGTTTTAGATTATCGAAAAACTGAAAACTGTAGCATTCAGAATGGAGTCGATACGTCCAGGTTTATGAAACTGTTAATAAAACATTTAAAAATTTTTTAACTATTAACAATTTTGCTCTAGGATTCTATTTCATAATAACAAGTAACTTATTAATTCATTGCAATGACGAACAATAGCATTTATTTTGCCCCCTAATTCGGAAAAGTTTATAATTTACTCAATAAAGAAAATATTTGAACTATATACATGATAGACAAGATTTTTGAATTCTAGCAAGTAGCTTACTCTCGAAAAAAGTAACAATTATATCATAGTTCTAAACGGAAAAATTTTGAGATGATATGAATTCTTTCTCTGTCAATCTTTGTCAATTGATTGAAATAGGATGCTTTTTGTGGATATCAAACAGAAACTTATTCAGAACAGTTAGGTGTATGTTATGAAGTACAGAAAACCATTGTCCTAAATATGATAAATAATTTTTCAACACGATTTAATATAAATCTCAATTTTTCATATCTTGACAACGGATTCCTGATTTAAAGTAGTTGAAGTGAATTCATGAATATGATTATGACTGTTACAAGAAAAATAACAATTATATAATTAACAGTAAAATATACAGTTTAAACGTGAGTTTTCTTCAAAAAGACTAAAAGGCGAGAATAAATCAACTACATGAAATATGCATAATTGTCTCCAACAAAATTAATCATTAAAATAACTATTATTTAAAAATAGCCAGAAAAATATTTTTCTAATACATTATTAAAAATATAAAATTTAAATTATTTATTTCTGTTAATATTTTATAATCATAAAGTTCGATTGATCGTAAAAAATACTGAAGCTATATTTATATTTATAACAATATAATTTATATACTTTTATTTCTTACCGCTATATTTTCTAAATCTTTTTCCAGTTCAATAGTCGAAATAAGTAGAAGATTTACTGCAACTAACTCGGATAATGTATTTTTTGAATCAAGTTTATATGCACCAATACTTATACCTTGTTGTAGTACGTAATTCCACAATGATCGTAAATCATCTAATGCATTTTTATCTTCCTTAAGTTCTAAAACACAAAAATCCATAGTATACATGATATCTTCACATTTTTAACATTTTATAATCAACTTATTGATGTGGCTTTTATTAAATTGAATTATTTAAATTCACATATAATAAACTATTAAATTATTGGTAATAATAATAATGTTAAAATGTTTTTAATATAATTACGGAAAATAATTCAATTATAATAATACCATTAAGCAGTCAATGATAAATATATTTTGTGTAATAATTTAGTTATTATATTTAGCCTAATAAATATTACAATAATTTCATATTTTATTAAAAACTAATTAAACAATTCTATTAAAATTTCTTGACTTATTATATTATTATGTCAAGTATATTATTTTTTTTGCATTTTATATAACAAATAAAATAAATTTAATATAATTCATAACATTTAAATTTATTTTTCAATTTCCTTCTATACTTTTAAAAATAATATTCTATATTTTTTTAAATAATTAGAAATATTACTATAAAAAAAATTAAAGTAATCTTAATATGAAATATTATTGTCTAAGTAATAAAATAAATTATAACTCTTTTACTATATACATTTTTAACAAAATTAATATTGATAACGATATCTATTTTATTTCGAAAACTAAAAAAACAGCGATTGCAACTGTAATATAATTTCTGTCGTTTCAAAGTTGTAAAACATTAGATAAAAATGATAGAGCATTATCATTGATCGCAATAAAAGCTTTATAAAATTATACGCACTTAAAGATTTGCAGATAACTTCATCACAAACAAAATATTCTTCCATATGTGAAATAACTTCATCATATCTATCCTTATGAATATCTTGAATTGAAAATTGAATGGCTCCAGTTGTACCATCAACATACTTCTCAATACCGTCGATACTTGCATAATAATTAATCGAATCAACTTCTTTACTATTATATATGAACTGTTTTTCAATGGAATAAGTAACGCTGTTTGGGTCAGTCATCTTAATTTTTATAATTTTCGTAAAAATATAAATACGTTAATTTTAATAATATTTTTACGATTTTATCTTTTATTATCTCGTTATTTAAATTTCTGTAAACATTATGGTAATAAATTATATATAAAATAAGGGATGTAAAATAAATGATGTGTAAATTAAAATTTTAATTTAAAATTTTCATCATTTAAATGTACTTAAATAGTTATTGCATACAGATAAATTCATAAGTATTATTATATATTGAATATTTATATTATATTTTCTGTATTTGTTCATTATAATCCTTGCTTAGACGTCGATTTCTATATTTATTATACTAAGTCGAACAACAGTAATTTCGTTTCATTTTGAAAAGTTTAGTAACAAAAAATTTGATGAGTCATTACAATTACAATGCACATATTTTTTATAGAAAACATAATAATAAAAAAAGACGTATTTTTGTCTTTTAAATATAAAATTTCTTATATTTCAATTGATCAATGCTTTAATTTTTGACATCATGCATTAATATCTTCATTTTTTAAAAAAATATAAATTTCATGATATAAATTGATGGAAAAAAATATTTTTTACATAAATCATCTGTTCTTATTTATGAAATTAACAAGAAAAAAAATTTTTTATAAAATTGCAAATAATATTATTCTCAAAACTGCATCAAGCTTTCTCTTTCTCTTTCTTTCTGTATAGTATTATTCTGTATATTAACTTATTATAATTGTAAATATACAATATCATATTTGTTATTATTTAAGTAATTATAAATTAAATTATTAAATAATAAGAAGAAGATGATATACATTCAACTGTATACTGAATATTGCTTTTGAAATTGTAGTAAGTAATTAAAACTTTTAAAAAAAAATTTCAAAAATCAGCTTTGAAATCATAACTAAAGTTTAATCATTAAAACATTTTTGTGAACTTTAAAATCATACCATTATTTATAATTAATTTTTTTATCACAACTAATCTTATAAATATAAAATTATAATTTTTTTTACCTAGCTTGAAGAAGATGAACTCCGAGTTTCTGTCCACGGAAAGTAGGTTTTACGCTCAAACCAAAACCTGTAATATATTTATCTACTCCATAATGTTTACAAATATTTACCATATTTGATACTTGATTTAAAAACTGAAGTGTCTTTCTCACATTTTTAGATTTAGAATTTTTCTGTTCAATAATTATATGTATAAGTTAATAATTAAATTTTAAATCGAATAATTCATATTTTTTACTTAAACATTTTTTAAACTTACAACATAATTATAATAAAAATATAATATAAATTTTTTAAAATTATTTTGCTATTTTCTTCTTAACATAATCATTATAAAAATATTTCCATATTTAAAATAAAATAATATAATAATTTTAATTGTAATCTTTTATCTTTATTTTAATATTAAAAAGGAAAAATTTTCAAAAATATTAAGATTCTTATTAAATATTTTGAATTTTGTAATTAATCGATTTATTAAGACAAAAATATATTATTATATTTTAAAGTAATTATTAATTGCTTTTGTAGTTTCTGTGAAGCTTTATGAATAAAGATAATCTAATTTATAATAACTATAGATGTAATTCTGCTTAATATTCATACTATATTGATTTATTATATATTAAAAATTAAAATTAATACAATGCAAATAATACCTGTAAATGTTATTTTTTATAATACAATATATATTTTTAATCTAAATATTTATTTTGATTTGATATTTTATTATAATATTTAAATATAACACTAAAGTTTTAATTAATTGTGTGTGTGTGTTTGTGTGTGTGTTTATGTTAAAATACCTGATGTAACGATATGTTTAAAACAATCCTTAACATTTATTATGTAAATTTAATATTCATCAGAATTTTTTTATAAAGGTATAATTCTAATTTCAGAGAAACTTTTATCAGTTTCACAGTATAAAAATCTTTATTTATTAATGGAAAAATAGATAATATTTTTTATTAAATTAGAGATTGTGGAAAAGCTAAAATATTTTCTTACCTCTCCGAAAGTAAGCACTTATCTTTTAAGTGTGAATACAAGTAGCTTCTTAAAGGATAACATAATATAAAGCATTGCTAAGTCAATTTCAATTTCAATTTCTTTATTATACTATTATAAAAAGCATGATCTTTAGTCTTCATATGAAAAATATTTTTTTTTAATTTCTGAATATACTTCAAGATGACTTATCTTAAAGGTTTAAGAATAGTTTAAGAAACAAAGATTTCCGCTGGTGTGCTATATTCGAAAAAAGGTAAAATAGGGTGTATCAATGCCAGCGTTAGGATAAAATAAAAAGAGTAACCAAGTTGAAGAGACCATCACCTTCTCGATAGTTCTAATGAAAACAATATTCATCATTTTCAAAATTATTAAAAAGTTATAAATATTGAATAAATTTGTCATAAATAATTATACATAGATGCATTGCAAAAATAAGTTGTTTGGATGACTAACGCATTTTAAACAATAACCTTATATTATTTTAGAAAACAGGTAAAATATTATAATAGAATAATAAATATAAATATTAAAAAAAATTCATATTTACACAGAATAGATAAAGAGCATCTGTATTAGTTTTCATCCTTGCATGAATTAACGTTAATAAATAGTGATAATTATTTAAGTCTTCCAATGTTCACATAAAAATAGAGTATATTTTCCATTTATCAAAATTTCGCCACAACTTAAGTTAATTGAGAATTGAAAATACAGCGATCATGATAGGAAAAAATTTTTGAAATCCACCTAAAATATTCAACCTAGCATCAATCAGATCTGATAAAAATATAAATAAACAAAATTGTAAAATTTATAAATATAATATCTCTATATATGTTTTAGATTATCGAAAAACTGAAAACTGTAGCATTCAGAATGGAGTCGATACGTCCAGGTTTATGAAACTGTTAATAAAACATTTAAAAATTTTTTAACTATTAACAATTTTGCTCTAGGATTCTATTTCATAATAACAAGTAACTTATTAATTCATTGCAATGACGAACAATAGCATTTATTTTGCCCCCTAATTCGGAAAAGTTTATAATTTACTCAATAAAGAAAATATTTGAACTATATACATGATAGACAAGATTTTTGAATTCTAGCAAGTAGCTTACTCTCGAAAAAAGTAACAATTATATCATAGTTCTAAACGGAAAAATTTTGAGATGATATGAATTCTTTCTCTGTCAATCTTTGTCAATTGATTGAAATAGGATGCTTTTTGTGGATATCAAACAGAAACTTATTCAGAACAGTTAGGTGTATGTTATGAAGTACAGAAAACCATTGTCCTAAATATGATAAATAATTTTTCAACACGATTTAATATAAATCTCAATTTTTCATATCTTGACAACGGATTCCTGATTTAAAGTAGTTGAAGTGAATTCATGAATATGATTATGACTGTTACAAGAAAAATAACAATTATATAATTAACAGTAAAATATACAGTTTAAACGTGAGTTTTCTTCAAAAAGACTAAAAGGCGAGAATAAATCAACTACATGAAATATGCATAATTGTCTCCAACAAAATTAATCATTAAAATAACTATTATTTAAAAATAGCCAGAAAAATATTTTTCTAATACATTATTAAAAATATAAAATTTAAATTATTTATTTCTGTTAATATTTTATAATCATAAAGTTCGATTGATCGTAAAAAATACTGAAGCTATATTTATATTTATAACAATATAATTTATATACTTTTATTTCTTACCGCTATATTTTCTAAATCTTTTTCCAGTTCAATAGTCGAAATAAGTAGAAGATTTACTGCAACTAACTCGGATAATGTATTTTTTGAATCAAGTTTATATGCACCAATACTTATACCTTGTTGTAGTACGTAATTCCACAATGATCGTAAATCATCTAATGCATTTTTATCTTCCTTAAGTTCTAAAACACAAAAATCCATAGTATACATGATATCTTCACATTTTTAACATTTTATAATCAACTTATTGATGTGGCTTTTATTAAATTGAATTATTTAAATTCACATATAATAAACTATTAAATTATTGGTAATAATAATAATGTTAAAATGTTTTTAATATAATTACGGAAAATAATTCAATTATAATAATACCATTAAGCAGTCAATGATAAATATATTTTGTGTAATAATTTAGTTATTATATTTAGCCTAATAAATATTACAATAATTTCATATTTTATTAAAAACTAATTAAACAATTCTATTAAAATTTCTTGACTTATTATATTATTATGTCAAGTATATTATTTTTTTTGCATTTTATATAACAAATAAAATAAATTTAATATAATTCATAACATTTAAATTTATTTTTCAATTTCCTTCTATACTTTTAAAAATAATATTCTATATTTTTTTAAATAATTAGAAATATTACTATAAAAAAAATTAAAGTAATCTTAATATGAAATATTATTGTCTAAGTAATAAAATAAATTATAACTCTTTTACTATATACATTTTTAACAAAATTAATATTGATAACGATATCTATTTTATTTCGAAAACTAAAAAAACAGCGATTGCAACTGTAATATAATTTCTGTCGTTTCAAAGTTGTAAAACATTAGATAAAAATGATAGAGCATTATCATTGATCGCAATAAAAGCTTTATAAAATTATACGCACTTAAAGATTTGCAGATAACTTCATCACAAACAAAATATTCTTCCATATGTGAAATAACTTCATCATATCTATCCTTATGAATATCTTGAATTGAAAATTGAATGGCTCCAGTTGTACCATCAACATACTTCTCAATACCGTCGATACTTGCATAATAATTAATCGAATCAACTTCTTTACTATTATATATGAACTGTTTTTCAATGGAATAAGTAACGCTGTTTGGGTCAGTCATCTTAATTTTTATAATTTTCGTAAAAATATAAATACGTTAATTTTAATAATATTTTTACGATTTTATCTTTTATTATCTCGTTATTTAAATTTCTGTAAACATTATGGTAATAAATTATATATAAAATAAGGGATGTAAAATAAATGATGTGTAAATTAAAATTTTAATTTAAAATTTTCATCATTTAAATGTACTTAAATAGTTATTGCATACAGATAAATTCATAAGTATTATTATATATTGAATATTTATATTATATTTTCTGTATTTGTTCATTATAATCCTTGCTTAGACGTCGATTTCTATATTTATTATACTAAGTCGAACAACAGTAATTTCGTTTCATTTTGAAAAGTTTAGTAACAAAAAATTTGATGAGTCATTACAATTACAATGCACATATTTTTTATAGAAAACATAATAATAAAAAAAGACGTATTTTTGTCTTTTAAATATAAAATTTCTTATATTTCAATTGATCAATGCTTTAATTTTTGACATCATGCGATTACAAATTTTTTAATTTGATACTGTACTTTATATTCTTATTCACTATTCTATTTTAAACTCTATCGATTCCATTTTCTCCAAGAATTTCTTTTATTATTACTTCATTTTTTTCAAAATTTAAGATAATCCTAATGATCACAAAATTCCCACTCTTATTCTTCACGTTTGCGTAAAAAATTGCCAAGATAACAATCTATGTTGACATATAAGCTTGGTGTTTCTCTTAATCTCTTATTTATTGTTATCTGTTATCGCACAATATTCTTTTCATGACTTGTTAAATACTCATATATTTAATTTTTTATTTTATCATTGTATGTCATTTTTAATATTTTAGATAATGTGTAACTGCAAATTTTATCTTAGCATTGCCTCTTTTTAATTGCGTATTAATACTGTAAAGAATCTCACGACTACTTCCATATAATATTAAAACTATTTATGACAGTTTTTGAGATTATTAATTATAATTGAATATTTAAAAAAATCTAAAATTATCATTTTCAATTCTATAAATTCATTTATATATGGAAATAAAACTTTGTACAAAACTTTTTCAATTATTAACCCAAAAATTTTTTGTTTTATAAAAAATCGATACATTGTATATTTTTAGAAACTTATTAATTAATTTATAAGTGATATTTAAGTTAAAATAAAATTTAATTGACAATATATTGTAGTATAATAAAATATTAGATATGTTATTTCATTAAGAATTACATTAAATCGATTATATAAAATAAATAACAATATTTTTGTAATAAACAAATGTTCAAGTACTACATCAAAACAAGTGGCTAAGTAACTGATAGAAATGAAGTCAAACTTATTTGGTATACTTTCAAGTACAAAATTTTCAGTTACTTTTATTTTATACATAAAGTCAATTGTTTATAGTATTACAAGCTATAAAACTAAAAATATTTTTAATAATATTCAAAATTTTTACTGATTATAATAAAAACATTTTTTTAACTAATAAATGTAGAACAAACTATTATATATTATTAATGCTATTTAATATAGATAAAGAAATAAAATTGTAGAATTGCATGTATAATCATACTTTTAATATAAAGTATTTATTTTTATAAAAGTTTTTTAAGATATATTAAAAAAAAAAGAAATTTGAAAAATTAATATTTGTATCATTCAATTAGAATCATAATTCAATTAAATAAAAAATTATTAAATTTTTTATACAATTAGTTTACGAAACTAATACTAAAAAATAAATACTGTCTTTCACAAAAATTTTGTTTAAATATAGCCTAGCACCTATGTATGAGATGGAAATATAAAAAAGCCACTTGGTATATTATAAAATTAAACTTAAAACAACATGAAACACACTTTTTATATATATCAGTTAGAAATAAAAGGAAATTCAAAAAAATTTATTATCGTGTATATCAGGGTTGTAAAAATAACTTATTTTATATTCAATAATGATAAATATTTAAATATGTGGAACTATTTCTATAAAATTTAGAATTTAATACGTTTATTTATTATACATGTTTTCTATACTATAATATAATAGTACGTAACATTTTAATATAAATGAAGCTCATGGGTATATATAATAAGATTTAAATAAAATGTAAAGAAAACAATCATTCGTATTACATTATTTGAAATAATTATATTGAAGTCATTCGTCATGAATTTATTAAGATCGCTGCTTCACTAAGATCAATATCGATAATAACATTATTAATTCAAATAAAATAAATATGATTAAATTTACTGGTATTCTTAAATAAATTCAAAACTATATCTTGAAAATAACTTTTCTAAAATTGATGCATTAAGAAAGAAATATTTACTAACACAATATCATTCAAATTTTATATTTACTTAGTTAAAAAGACAATTCAAGATAAGAGATAAATAAAATAAAATTATTAATATCATATAAAGAAATTTTCTAAAACTTTTTAGATAATTAAAGCATTTATATTGAAAAAATGAAAACTATTACAATATTATGATTATAAAAAACTTTGTAATAGTTTAAAGCAGAGGTTTCAACATTTCATTAGTGCTAAGTTTGTATTTATTCATAGTCAAAATCTATAAATCATGGATTTCTTGAATAAATAAAATATGGTATAATACTAATTGTAGGTACTTCGATTAAAACGATATTTGAAATAGACAAAGAAAGTAATGAGATGTAAGTTATACTACTGAATAAAAATCAATTTTACTGATTTAACTAGGATTATATGTGCTAAATGATTATATGACTAAATTTGAACCATCATTGAAATTATAAATTAGTAAATTAGAAATAGCAAAATTATTAAAAATAGATAATTATTAAATATTATAATGCTATGGACAGGTATTTATAGAAATATTAACATTTATTATTTTCAAGCAACGATTAAACTCTGAAGAGGATATTTACTGAAGTGTAAACAAATTATTATCACTAGCAAACTCATCGATACACTTGACATATATGCTCTATAATGTAGGATGGTAGAACATCCCAAGATACTAAAAAATTGTCAACACCTTGTTACAAAATATCTCTACGATAATAATAATTCTATCTCAATTTATTTAACTTATATCGATTCTTTATAAATGCACATAAAGATGAAAACATTCTGGAATTTTATATAAAAATATGATAAAAACTCTGTTTACAGATCCACACTTAGTAAAGAAAAGGCATAGTAACAATAATTAAATTTTTGTTGAATATATTAAATAATATTTAATATTTATAATATAATTACTTGAAAAACTTTTAGATAATAAATTTATTATAATTTCTTCAACGCTTTTTTATCTCATTAAACATATACATATGGATATACATACGAATTGTTACTACTTGTCAAAATTTATTCATTATTCTTAAAAAATAACGTTATATAACTGTATATATGTTATTCTTAGAATTTTTAATTACACTATTAATAAAAATTTTCTACAAATTATTACACTACTTTTATAAGTGTAAAGTGCTTGCATTAATTCTATCGGAAATCATTTTATTTTTGTTACACTTTATATTTTGTTTCATTATACCTATATTAAATAAGATTTATATTAAAGTTCAAAATTTTTAATTATAATTTGAAAACTAAAATTTTTCTTTTTATATATTCTTTAATTTGATCGGTTCATTGGGTAAAAAAATTTTAATTTCTATAATTAAATTTTATACATCAAGCAACATTGTGAATAATATAATACTTTGAATAGTAATGTTTTAAGAGTTCTGTGTAAGTTAAATTTTAAAACATTAATAATTACAATTTTTATAGTTATATTTCATCATAAAAAATACTATTCTTTATAAATAAAATAAAAATAAAAACTATTAGTATACTATTAGTGTATTATGAGTATTTTCTAAAGCAAAGAACTAGTAATTGATAGCATAGACATTATTTATAAGATCTTACATTTTAAATTATTAATTTTGAATATTTTTAATAAAACTTGTATCATTAAAACGGAATGGAATAATTCTTTTTTATCAATACTTATAAATATATTAACTTGATAATTATGAGTAAAAAAATCATACAATCAATTAAAAAATTATTTTTTTATTATTAGAACTACTTTCAATTTAACAATATTAAATTTTATTAAATTACACTACAGTAATTACACTTTTAGTAATCATTTATCCATAATACGTAATAATAATAATAGCAATTAATATACATATAAATCAATATACCTACAATATGTTACAGTAAATCATAAAGTATTTTTTTCTCGATATTTCATGCAGTATGTTTAAGTAGAATTAATAATCAAAAGGCTGAAATTGGATCAACCACTTTTTTGTAATAGATAATTCCTCAGGCTTTTTATTGCATATTTCATAGATATTAATCAACAAATAATTCAATTAAATATTTGTGTTCGTTACAATTTTCAAATATAATATCATAAAGCCTTTTTCAAAAATAGTATATATAAAATTTACATATTGTAAAAAATATAATAGGAAAATAAATATTTTTATGTACAGTTAAAATTTAAACTAAGCCAACGTATAGTAAGTATGAAATATATTCTTATTATTTATAAATTAGTAAAGATAAATATTATATATATTTTTTTATAATTTTAAGAATCAATTAACTAATTTATGGATACATTTATTGAAAAACTACTGTAATATTCAAATTTATTTTTCACTCTAAAATTATTTCATTTAGATATTAAACTAAAAATATAATAAATTGATCAGGAATTATTTTATTAAACTTATATAATACAATGCAGTTAAACTAATAACTTTAATTTTTGTTAAACTGTGATTAATTTCTATTAGTTATACACATAATTACTACTATATAATTTATATACACAAAATTATACATTTTTGAAATTACTATAATATATACTTGATAGTAAGTAATAAATTTTAATATATTATATTTAAGATGAGTTAAGTATTATAAATACTATTAAATACATAGATCTTATATTAAAAGTTTACAATATATTTTTTGTATTTTATTTGATTTATCCAATTATAATTAGTGGATTATGGAATAGAAGTTTTCTATCAAGAGAATAGGATAACGAGAAATATATTTTTCTATGCACTATCAAATAATTTTTATAAATTAAGAATAGCTTATTTTAAATATTTGAATATTGAATTCTATAATACTACTTTTCCAAATAATTAAGAATAAATTAAAAAAATGTGTATTATAAAAGAATTTTCAAAAATTAATAAAAATAAAAGCAATTATTACTTATTTAATGTTTATTATTGGATATACATCTAAATATTTTTTTATCACGAAATTTATTAGAAAATATTTCTTTTTCAATTGTAAATTTAAAAATATGATAATTTAAACTTGAAAGTAAATATATATACAATCTAATATTATATTTTGCTAATATTATAATATTATAATATTGTATGTATAAATAAAAGATTCTCTTCATAATCATATGTAATTTTTTCTAATTATTTGAGAAAATAAATTTTATAATAAATTCATATTTATTGATTTAGATATATTTAAAAAATATTACTATAATAATTTTTAAAAGACGCATTGATTGTTGAATAATAACTATAATAATTGTACAATTGGAAAATATTGTATTTAATATAAATATGAATAAAATTATTTTATATGTATAATTTTATATAAAAAATACATAATTTATTTACGAGTTATTAAATCGCATGTGTGGAATAATTGCAATGCTTAGATTCCTACTTGTATGACTCAGGAAAACCACAGTATAATAAATATGACTGGAAAATAAAACGACTTAACTGTTCTCATCCCTTCCTCTTTTCTTATTCATCGTGTAATCATATAAACCATTAGAGCTAGAGGAAACTCGCACATTAATCTGAAGAAATAAATTATTCTCTTTCATCTTCTCGTTCAAAGCGAATATACTCGAATAAAAAAGAAAGTTTTGAATCACAATAAAATTAATAAATAAAGTAATCATTCTAGGTATAAATAAGTTCGATAAAATATAGTATAAAAATTATATAATTTTATGTGAACCTAAGTATGAAATAAAATTTTAAAATACGAGTAAAAAATATAAATAATTGCATATAATAAGGCTTTGAACATTATATGAATAATTTCCTTAAAAATGTTGCATAATAACTTCTTGCAATTTTCCATGTTAAAGTACTTGCAGTAAAAAAAATTTATTAATTATTAAAAATATTTAAACCATTAATATATCAAGCATTATTTTATAACATATTAATTCTATTATATAATAAATTAAATAATTTACGTTTATTAAAATTAAACCATAAAAATATTAAAATTATTTGGAAATTGAAATCAATATTTGAATTAATAATTCGTTTATAAAAATTTACATTCTTTACGAAAACATTTTCGTAAAAATTGGAATCACAATTATAAGAATTGTTCAACTAATAAATAATTATTATAAATCAAGGAAATTAAAAATTAAAATAAATAAATTCGAAATATATTATTTCAAAATAATTTCTTCTAAATAAGTGTTTCAGAAAAAAAAATCAGTTAAAATTGTTATACAATGGGCAGTTTCACCAAGAAACAAACAATTTCTTACAAACAAATTGTCAAATATTTAAGATTACATTAAAACACAAAATTAAAATATAATTATCATATTAAAACTCGATTGAAAAAAGCGAAAGCAGCATTTTGGCAATACAAAAAATTATTTTACTGAAATTATTTAAACAGTAGAATAAAAGTATTATGCTATCAAGGACTTATCAGACCAATCCTAACATACGCTTGCCCATCTGGTACAATATAACAGCACATCAAATGGAAAAAATGAGAATCTTTGAAAGAAAATATATAAGAGCCTCTCTTCAATTGTACAAAACTGAGGCAAGCTCTTACAAAAATATGTAAAAATTACAATATTATACAATAAAGCAAATTTACAAAGAATCGATTGTCACATATTAAAATTAAATAGAAACCATTATTCAAATTTATACCGCATCACAGAAAACATTCTAATTTCAAACGCAATATATCCAAACCCAAATTATTTCTTAAAATATTTAAAAACAGGAATTATCCCTCCAGAAACATTTAATTTTCTAGATAATAGTCAATATCTACAAGATAAAAGCAACATACCAATTATTTATGACATTAATAGGCAAAAATAAATTATGAAGCAAATTTAAATAGCAATGATAAAAACTTTTTATGGAGATACAATATGACTATATCACAAAATGATAAAAAAAATAAATACTGAAAAAGTACGACAAAATATTGTTAGCTTACATAATTATGTAATATTAAAGATATAAAAAAAATATATATATAGATAAAAAAATAAAAAAACTCCTGAATAAATAGGCATACAACAAAAAAAATTAATTGATAATTATATAATTTAAAAAAACTCATAAATTAAACGTCTTTGTAATTAATTCTTAAATATGTTTAAAATTCTAATAATTGAATATATTCATATGTAAATATATGTAAATAAATTTAAATTCCTAATTTACCATGTTCCCATTTCATTTTATTTATCAAGATATTCTTCGAAGATTTTCTATCTCCATCTTTTCTCTTTATTCCCTTTATTGTGCTTTCAAGTACATCATATGATGTCTTCTTCTAAAAGGCTTTGTAAATCTCCTTCTTCAAATAAATTTCTAAATAATGATATTACAATATATTCTTACTGAAAAATTCTTCATTTTACAGGCGATGTTGTAATTTATAGTTTTTTCGTTTTATCGGATAAAACTTTAAAACTTGTGCCTACTAATTATTTAACACAATCACCTAAAGTAAAAGGTATATATTTAAACAAACGTATTTTTTGAAAATAAAACACCATTTGAAAATTCGTCAAAATATTCAAAAATTACTTTTAAATTCATCAATAATCAGCAACAATACAAGAAATTAATCGTCTACACTCACAATTATTGCAACTGTAAGTTATGCTATATTAACTATCTAGCAGTACTATTAATAACTGTCTGTATAGTTTTGTACTCCTTAAAATATTAGTCTTTAACATATTGTCATTGCTCCGGTATGATTAGGCTGAATGAATGAATTTTCCAGATATTAGGACTATAAAAACAATTAAAAAATGTAATAATTTAAAATTCAAATCTTTACCAGCTCTCATCTTACTATTAAAAAAAGGTTGTTTTGCTTGTCTCTTACACGATATTAAATATAACAACTTAGCCTCAAATGGAAGAAATAAAACTGATTAATTCTCATTTTCATAATCCTAGAAGGGTAAACTGTTTAATAAATTCTATGATATTTGCAATAATGATCAAACTAAGTGTATAACAAGGTAAGTTTTGTAAATCTACAGAATTGCATACAATTTGTAGGTGGATATTGATGAGACTAGCTATGTTTAAGTATAATGCAATTAATGCAGTATCTCGATCTTATCATTAATTAATAAATACTTATTTTATAAAACCTTTTTAAAATATTTAAGAAAATCAAATACGTAAAAATGTGAAGTATGTAAGTCCTAAAAACAAAAATGTTCATTTTATTTACTAAAAAATTACTTTAAAAAGTAATTCTAAAGGATATTTTATTCTGCGTCTACTCTTTTTTTGCAACTGCTTATTTACTATATCTACATTTTTGGTTTGCTAAAAATCCAAATGTAGCTATGATAAAACAATTCAAATAAGAATATAAAGATCTTAAATATCTCGACTCAAGTCTGATAAAAATAAAATTGAGTTTTTATGTTTTTTATTATTTACTTACGAAAAGAGTAAAACGGTAAGATTTAAGTTGTCACTATATAATAATTTGATAGTAAAAGTACTTATTTTTCTTGTACTTATCTTTTGTCTTTTACATCCATATCCAAAGCTTCAAATGAATATGAGCATAATATTATTCCAATGGAATTTCTTAAAATTTACTTTTACGAGTCATATTGTTACAATCTTCAGCTATTTCTTAATGCATAAATAATCGCAAGTAACACCAAATTCTTTAATAATTAGCCTATATGCTTCCATCGAATATTATTATTTAAATACTATTTACATATTGGGCTATGATTGCATCATTTTTGCTAAATGTATGCTTAATAAAGTTGATCTATAATGAAAACAACCGTCTCATTAAAGAAAATAGAACTCTGCCATTTATAATATATACGGAATGTTTCTTCTGTGCAAATAATATACTTGAATCTGTTATTAAAATAAAATGAAAGTTAATAGACGCTCGCTCGACAACTGGTATGCGTATCAATAAAATTACCTTCAGAAAATAATTGTACTTAATTAATCGTAAAGTACAAAAATATTGATACCAATGAAAAGATATATATCCATGTTTTCTGAATTAAACACGCTATTTAATTCTTTGAGACTTAGCCTCACTATTAATTCGAGAAAAATTGATGTTCCAAGATATTTGACTACACTCTCTGAAATACTCCCATTTCATCACAATTAAAAAAGGGTTGATTTTACTTCTACTTTAAACTAATGCAGCTGAGTTCACTTAAAATTTATAAAATAAATACCTGAGTACTATAAATATATAAAAAGGATCGCTATATATCTTTAACTGGCAATTTTAATCTAAACTCATTATAGTTAAATCTAAAGTTGTACCGGTTAAGACTATAATCTTACATAGATTAAACTAAATTTAATTAAATTTGTGGTACTTATCTTCTTATTAAATAAATAAAATATATGCTATAATGCATAAACACAAAATATACAAATATTTATTAACTTAAATTTCATACATATTTATTTTAATAAAAAAAATTAATTATATATGCGAGAACTGAATAACTCATAGTTTTTTTAACATGTATCTATTTTTAAAGTAATTATATATAAAATAATTTCATTGAATTTACAATTACTAAATAGAAAGCAACTTTTATACTACAAATAATTTATTTCTATGAAAATCCGTGTTTAATAAAGTATTATAACTCAAGAAGTTTAGTATATCCTTTTATTATTGAAAAGAGTCACAATTCCAAAGTAACTGTTATATATAATTTAATCTCATTAATTTATCTTAAATTTTAAATAAAAATATTTTATTTATAATTTTATAAGTATTATTAAATATATAATATATTACGAAGATTTTAATTTTGATTAAATATTTTCGTAATAATGATTTCATTTTCAAAATTATGAATAGACATTTATATACTAAAAATTTTAATAATAATTCGCATTAAAAATTTCCTTTAATATAAAATAAAATATATTACAAATACAAACTTACAATAAAAATTATATTGCAATATAAGAGAATTGAAACATATTATGAACAATACTAATCCTTAAAAATAATTATATAATTAAAGACTGTGTAATCATAATCGCACTTATAAAACTAGATAAAAAATTATTAAAAGGCAATAGAATTTAAAAATTAAACATTGATGAGTTCTACTCTAACTATATCATTTTTTATCATGATCTTCATATCTAATGACTCAATATTAGGATATATGGGTGTTTCATCTCGATTTAATAAATTTGCAGAATACAGAGTATGCGCAACTTTAAATCCAGCGCGTTCGGCCGAAATCTGTGCAGGTAACGATATAAAAGTTGAAGACGTTGCTTTAATTCCATAATATCTTCCAATATCTGTCTTGAAAAATTCAATCTTACGAAGAAAATTAGATACTAAATTATACAAATTAGTTGTTAATTTATATTATCTAATAGTAATTAATATTGATAATAAATATAAAATTAATATTAAAAGTAAAATTATTTTAAAAATTAAATAAATATAATTTAAAAAAAATTTTTTTATCCATTCTTTTCAATTTTATAAATAGGAATAATTAAATACATAATAATTGTAATTTAAAATCAGAAAATATGAAAAACATTTTGATTCTATATTTTTCTATTAATGTAATTTATATAAATAAATTTTATTTATTTGTTATTCATATAATGTTAATATATATATCACATAAAAAAGAGCTGTCCTTGGTTATATTTATAATAAAAAAAACAACAGAATCACATTATAAAAATGACAAAAAGCGTGTAATTAAAATAATTTTAATATGTACTTTGTCAATCTTTTATTATATTACGTACATATTATTTATTATTTACTATTTCAAAACTAAATTTTAAACACTAAAATTAGATATTTCTAGTTATTTTTAATATTATAAATTTAAATTTACACTTAAATTCTAAATTTATATAGAAGAAAGTTTTAATGAAATTATAAATTAATTTTTTTTATAATTTATTTTTGCATATTATCATTATAGATATTATAAAATAAATTATCATATAAGGATTCATATCACATTTCATACTGATTGTATTTTTTACTACATTATTTTTAATATCATGAATATCAATTTAGATAAAGAATGAAATATAACTTTTTTATTATATTATATTATCATATTTATTATATTAAAAAGTTGAATTAAGTACGTGTTTAAGAGACGGAAACACAAACGTACACAATTGAGAAGAATAGAACACAGCTAAGCAAGAGTTTAAGTTCGACAAAAGCGAACTATGGATAAAAGACATTTTAATATAAGTTTACATGGCTTTATTCTAATTAATTTTCTTACGATTCTTCTATTCAACATTTATAAATAATTTGGTAATTGTTTACGTGATATTAAATAAGAGATACTTTTTCATTTTTCGCATAATATAATTAACTTATATAGAATTATTATATATATAGAATTATTATATATATAGAATTATTATATATATAGAATTATTATATGTATAGAATTATTATATATATAGAATTATTATATATATATAGAATTATTATATATATAGAATTATTATTATAATATAATTCTGTTAATATATGTAATTAATATGATAATAAAGTTTATATATACTTGTACCTAAGTTCCAACAATTGCTGACCAAGTTTCTATCCACGATAAACAGGTACAACACTTAAGCCTTTTACATATATATATATATTTATCAACCCCAAACATCTGCTTTAAGAGAAAGCTCGTATTAAATTTTAAAAAGTATTATCAATAAAGGTGATAAAAATTTTTTCTGAAAAAATATTAAAAATTTCATCCGATAAATTAAAATTAATGTTAAAAACTACTTATATAAAATAAATAAAAGTATAGAAAAACTATATTAATTCATATTATATATGTAGTAAGTTAAATGTATTACAATTCATTAAATAAATTCAAACGTAAAGTAGAATTGATAAAAATAAAAAATTCTTTCTTAAAAGATACAATGTAAATAAAATTAAACAAATATATTTTATAAAATTGTATAAAAATATAAGTTTTTAAAAATTAGATAAAATAAAAAAAAACAACTAAATTTTATAAGATAATATAGGTATTATTTTACTCATAAACATCTAATCTTCCTATATTTAGCGTACATTTACTTATGTATATTAATTAAATATTAAATTATTACTAATAAATATTAATTTATTAAATTTATTACTAACCAATTTGTCTAGAAAGAATAAAGTATACAATTTTCTCAAAGATTTAAAAATATAAAATACAAAGATATAATTTTTAAACATTTTTTAAAGTATGAATGATATATTAGAAATTTAAATTATAAATATCGAAGTTAATTTATAACAAATATTATTCAATAAGTATTAAAATATATTTCTTAAATTTTTTAACTATTTTTTTAATTATATAGAAAAATTAGAATAAGAGTAAAATTTCAAGATAATTCAGTGAATTTAAAATTAAGAAACTTCCTATTAGTTAATTATGAAAACATTGAAAAATATTGATTTTGATATATGTATGTATTATTTAAAAAATCTTACAACAATGTTCGCTAAAGTAATTTCTGAATAATTTGTTATTACAAGTAACATATTAACAGCTACTAATCTTGAAAGTCTTCCACAGTAATCAATTGCGAATGCACCAACAACAAGTCTCTGTTTAGTTTTAAAAATATTTTTAATTACGTATTAAAATGACTAATTTATTTTCTTATTCAAAAGTAAAAAAATTTTAAATACAAAATACTAAAATCATAAATGTAAATACTCAATTCAAATTAATACATTAATAAATCAATGGTTGTATTTTTTATCTTCAAAATTTTAAATAAAAAATAAGTGTAATTAAAATGTAACTACAAGATCTGTATGATATGCCTCTATGTATCCTTCAAAGAATCAAAGAAAATTCATGAAAGTAAAATACAACTATAATATAAAGTCGTGGACCTAAATTATATAACAATAAAATAATCTCACTTAATTTTCAAAAGAATAAAAGAATATTGGATCATCAATCATAAAGTACGTGCACATATGCTCAATGAGCTCTTCGTGTCTATCTAAAGGTCTTCTAAATAGAAATTTTGATCGGATTGCAAGTTCCATCTATTAACATCTCATAGCCATCAACAATTTTCCATATTTTTAAAGGTTCTGGTGGACGAATCCAATCAGGTTTCAGCATTTGACCAGACCTCTTATCTACTCTGAGATTGTTCACTATATCATTCACCTATTCACCACTGTTTATTAGTTATGCGAATTTGCATGAGTCAGTATTTTACCCTACACTTAAATTTATTTCCTTGCCTCGTTTTGCTTTGAGTTTGTTTCATAATCATTCATGCGTAAAATAAAATATATTGTTAAGAAAAAACATCTTCTATAAAATAAGTATCCTATTTCTCATAAAAATACAATTTTACTTAATAAGAGAAATACAATTATTATTAGCGTTTATTTTATTTACATCACCAACTGTATAATATTCACTGTATCAAATAATATAAAATGAATTTTATATCATAAATAAAATATATTACATTACACTTTAAAAACTAACTATATTAAAACTTAGAAAAATAAGTTTTTTTTAATACTAGATCCAATTAATAAATGAGATACTATGTAATTCATTGGAAATTAAATTAATTTAAATTTATGATTTTAATCTAAATATAAAAATGTATATAATTTTGTAACAAATTTTTTTTATTTATTCCATTTAAACGTACATATGTCGTTTGAAAGCAATATTCTAAATATTTCTTTATTATTAACTAGAAAAAATTAATACAGATCAATATATTCATTTTTTACAATCAATCAAATATTTTTAAATTTGTAAAAAAATGTTTGTTCACATATATTGATTAATTAGATTAAAAACATTTTGTTCATTTATTTATTAAAAGTATTTAACGTTATAACTATAATAACTATATAATACTTATTTTATTAATAATAATAACGTCAATATTATTAAATTTGTAGTTGATCTTCTTAATATCTGCATGATCAGTAAACGACTAGATTTATAAATCGAATCATAATAGTTTATTAAATTATTTGGATTAAATAAAATTTTTAATTTATATAAAATTATGCTTATGATAATATATTAGTTATTTTTAAAATTAAATTATATCAATACAATTAAACCTATAAAAACTTCCAAATAATATCAACATTTTGAAAACATGTAACATTATCACACTAAAAATAACTTCAAAATTAGTGTCAAGAAAATAATAACATATATAATAAAATAATAATAGTAAAATAATAATAGTAAAAATATTTTTCTTTCTCTATGAATTTTAAATTTTAAATATAAAATAAAATCTAATTAGTTACAGCAAAATGTGTATTAAAGTAATTACTATAATTGCCGTTATTAACTACTTACAATACCTGAAACTTTACCAAACCACTGTATTTCTCGAATTCTTTTAACAGATTATGTTATTAAATGAATTTGATAACTAAATTATTAGCAAATACATTGAAAAAAATACAAATTATATCATTATTATACAAGGAAAAAAGAAGTAATTTTATGACTTTTGATCAAACTCTCTCGTGTATAGTTTCGACGCTTGCGGGAGAAAAACTTGTAATTACGCGTGCATAAATGATAAAGCAGCGTAAGATACGTTTGTTTTGTTACTAACTTGGCATCCCGGGTTTCTGCGATCTACCATAGTGTAAGTGATTTTCTGCATGCATTAGTTCTTCTCTATACATACATTCATATAGACTCATAAAAGTTTACTGGTTTTTACTCGATATAATCTTGTTAGTAGCATTGACTTTGCGAGTTTCTAAAAAAGAATCTGATACGTATTTTTTATTTTATTTTTCACAAATTTGAAACTAGAAATTTATTGAATTTTATTTGATTTTATTTTTTGATTTTTTTTCAGTAATTAAAGAATATGTATAATACGTATAAATTCTATTATAAGAAAACTTTAAAATAAAAACTTGAAAATATTGAAATCAATTTCTTATATGCTGTGTATATTAGATAAATCTGAAAAATATAAAAGATTAATAGTTTTATTTTAGTTAAAGAAAATTAATCGTTTAAAATACTATATACTGAAAGTATTTTATAATTACCAAATAAATTATCTTTTTACGTAATAATTATTTAAACAAATATATAAAAGTATGTTTAAATCTATAAAAGAATGATTTTTATTATTAATTTTATGCTAATTTATCACAAACATTCAATTGAGAAATTTAATACTGAATTATTAATATTAATATGTAATAGTAATTCAATTTCTATCTTGTTAAATTTTCATAGTTTGTACACAATACACAATTATGTTATAAAATCATAATATTTATGCATTATAAAAATAAAAAATAAATTCAGTTAACGTATTTTCTTACTTTTTATAAAATTACTAAATGTGCGTTAAAAATATGAATCTCTTATTCAAAATATTAACTGAATAACTTCTAGTTTAATACATAATAATCTAATTTTTATTTTTAAAATAGAAAAATTTAATGTTTTTTTATAAAAATATTGACATATAATTATATAAACACAGAATTTCTATCAAATGTATAAAATTTAACAGATAATATACAAAACGTTGTCTTTATACTCATATCAGTAACATTAACTTTAAACACTATACCTATAATTTGAAGAAAATAAAAAGTATTTTTAATCTATAATATAATGAAAAAATAACAAAATGTTACCAATAAGTATTTAAAAACGCTTTTAAATAGTTTTAGATTAATAAAATTTTAATTAACAATTTTTATAGTAGTCACTATTAAAAGTTTTTTTTACAACTTTTATATATTTTAATTATAGTTACTTAATATTTTAATATTTATATAATCACAGTATAAATTTAATTTAATCGATGTTATTTAATGAAAGCCTTATGTTTAGAAGTAAAATATATTAATAGAATATCATACTTTTATATTTACTTTTATTTTTCAGCAGTATAATATTTACAATTTTAGATTATTTTTATAAATATTTATTAAAGGATAAAATCTATAACCAAAATAAATTTAGTCTTAGTTTAGTAATTTTAAATGATTATATATGAAATCATTTTTATTCACTATTTCCAATTTAACCAAGATTATAATTTTTTTACGTTTTATTTTTATTTAATCGAACATTATATATAAAAATGATCTTGTAAAACTGTTTTTTTCAAGATTAGCATATTGATATCGTAGAAACTACTGGCCTAATCGAATAGAACTTCCATACACGCATTTATCATAAATGAGACTGTAATTAGATTTGTGCATTGTTTTTTTATTTCGAAAACAAATACTTTTTTTAAGTCACATGCCAACTTAATTTTTGTTTATTTCTTTTTGTGGAGAAAACAGAAATTAATTATAAATGAAAATTTTAAGTTTTATATTTGATTAATAGATATTAATAATTATTGATCTATAATAAAATATTATAAAGATTATTTTTTAATTATATTATTTTAATACCTAACAAAAGTAAAAGAAATTTTCATTCTTTTATTCTAACGATTCTAAATTATTAAATAATTTCATTATCTTTTCATATTATAAGAAAAATAATATACTTTTAAATTAATAATACTTTATATTCATAAAAGTATATTTTTATGTTTTAATTCAATTTCAAATTTTTATGGAATTAAAAAAAGTAATAAAAAATTTATTTATACATTTTAAGACATTAATTTCTATTTATACGTACTTTATATTTCGTTTATTAATTATGAATATATTTTTTATTCATTTTAATTCATTTCGAATAATTTATAAGTTAATAATCAATAATTGTGTATCTATTTTAAAATTTATATTGACTTAATAATATATGATAAATAATTTCCTTTTGTAATTAAATTTTCAATATATAATTTTCAATATACAATATATAATATATTCTTAATGATTATTCTATTTATATGCATATGTTTATATAGTATATGTTAAAAATTAATTAAATTACATTTAAATATATAAAGTATAGAGCATTTTTACGTGAAAAACATAAGTAAATCGATTGTGCAGTTTTTGAGATTACCCATTTTCTATAAATAAATAAAACTGTATAAAATGTTACCACACAATTTTTTCTTTTATAACAAATTTTCACCAACAAAAAAAAAGAAAATATTGATTTCAAAAATATATATATAACCTATAAAACTACATTCGCTGTATATGACAGCGTATTAGCCATAAGCAATATGTTATATTAATCTTTGGTTTATTATGATTGTAAAAATACAACATATTGTAGAAATATTGTATTTATTGGGTTCAAATAAAAAATATTATTAAAAAAAAATATGTAGTAAATAAATAATTATGTATTTATTTTTGTAAAAGAAATATTGTGCAACTAATTATGCTCAAAAAATACTTTTGAATCATACATAATTTTCTAAAGTAATTTCCGAAGAATAAATTATGACATCGTTAAGAATGTAACCTTATTAAAAATAATAAAATAAAATTATTATATACTAATATATTTTGAATCTATTTAAGACTATTAACTTATCAAAATAATTTTTTTAAGTATAATTTTTTAAGTAAATTTTTTAGTATTGATTTAAGTAAATTAATTTTGTTATTTAAAAAAAGAAACAAATAAAAGATAAATTATGACAAATCATTGCAATGATTTTTCTCACATAATTGTCTATGACTGAACAATCATTTCATCTTAGTTTCGTTTTTCTCGAAAAAGATATTGTTTAATCATATAATGACCAATCTATGAAAATCAATAAAAAAAGCTGTATTATATAAAAGAAAAAATACTAACAAGAGTATGAAAAATTTTTCAAACTCAACGTTGCCGAATAAATGCATTTGTAAAGCATCAACCGCAGAAAATAAGTTTAGATATGCAAGAAAAATAATATAACAGAAAAACTTTTTTGTTCCGACTAAGGACAGTATATAATTGAAGAATAAACATAATGCATTTTTAGACAATTGCATATGCACTCGAGAAAAGTATATCTTAAACAGACATCATAAAAAATTCGTCATTAGACCATTCTAATGATATATAAATTACTTTAAAGCTTCGATCATTTACGCACAAATCTTGAATGCGGACAAGATATCAATTTTGTATGCTACTGGTGCAGATAAAGTTGTCATGTATATGTTGACATTGTAAATGCAATAAATAAAACCTTGAAGCATTGTATGAGAAAATCCAATAAGAGTTTAATTTGTTTAACGTTAAAATTTTTTCATCAATGCATATCATGTTTAACGAGAACATGTAAGGTTTTTATTTTTATTACATTTGTTTTAGTTGCAAATATTTTACAGAAGTAGTTTTCCTTTTTCTTATACAAAAGTCTAATAGAAATTTTTATTTATTATTGTTTATTATTTAATACATATTTAATACGATCTACAATACAGGTTTTATGAAGATTTTATTAAGTGAAAATAATTAATTGCATAATTAACTACAAATTCTTTAGTTAATTAAATGATATAATTGTTACAATTAGAAAGAGCAAAATATTTCAGTAAATATTTATTTTTAGGCAATCAAATTAATTAATTTATAAAGAAATATGATTTGTTATATTTTACTATATTAAAACTTAGAAAAAATGAGGTTACAATATGATTTAATTTACATAACATGAATAAAATGTACTATGATTAATTAGACCAATGTAATTTATTTAGTAGTTTATACGAAATATTTTTTAATAATATACTAATTATTTATCTAAAAAATCGGTTTGAAAGTCATAATCATGTAGCGATAATTTTACATCATCTAAAATATTAGCTAGCTGTAAGGTTTCCTTTGCTAAAATAAAATATTTGTTGTTATTCTGATACAAAATTTAATTATATTTTTACAAACCTCTTCTTCCACATTCCTTTTTCTGTTTTTTAAACTGTAACTTCTTAAATTTATTTAATTGTTGATTCCCTTTTATTTCAAACAATGGATCAACATTCTGTTTTTTTTCAATGTTGATCTTTTTATTATTCGTTGTATTTTTCCTTTTCTTTGTTCTTTTAATTAATACTTGTGCTTCCTAAAATAAAATATATGGTGCTATATATATAAAATATATTTTTATTTTAAAAAATTACATATTTTTAATTGAAATTAAATTTTTTTTAATTCTATCATTTAATTATATATATTTTTAATATTCATTGAATTGGTACTCTTATTAATATTATTTATGTTTTTAAAAATATACGCAAATGCAAATATTAAAGAAAATATAAATCTTACATACAATTTTATTTTTTTCTTCTGTATCCATAGTTGTCTCAATCGGACCAGTATTATCAATTTTTAATGGTTCAAGAATAGACTTAGAATTATTAATAGCTGTTAAGCCATCTAAAAGTATTTTTTCTTCTGTAAAAAGACTGTCGATGTCAAATTCTGTTGTTAAATTCATTATACTAGCAGATATATGACAAGTTTTATCCTCAGGTGGTACTGTAAAATACCTATAAAATAAGTTATATATATTTTTTAAGAATTCAAGTATAGGTTTTTTTAAATTTTAGACTAAAATAAACTTTATACTTTTATAATAACACAATATTAATTCAATAAATTTTGTAAAAAATTAAAGTTTCAAGACTAAAACAATTCAAGAAAGATTTATATGTGAACACTACTTTAAATTTTTATTGACAGGTATTCGAAATCTAATTATGATATTAAATATACAATATGATTTGAATGTACTTTTCATAATTTATATTTATGACGAAAAATATTTTATACTTTGAGAAAATTAATTTTCAATATTTTTTTCATTCTTTAAAAACTTCTACAACAAAATATACAGATTATTTAAATTATAGTAAAGAAAAATAAATAGTGTTAACATTATTAATTTTCTAATATAAAAATAAAATTGTTTAAAAAATTATAAATTTGCTATTTTTGTATGGTATAAATTTACCTAATTTTTCCTGAATTCCAATCTATAAGAATACTGCGAGCTGCAGCTAAAGTATCAGGTATACCACCTTTTCTAAACTTTCCCATTCTAGCAGCTTTTTTTGCAAAAAATTCTTCTGGTGAAGAAAATTCATGTACATCATATAATTCCATTAACTGATGAAGAGACACACGTTTTAAAATTAAACTTGCAGGAGTATATGGATCCTTTAATGATTCAATTTTTACAGCATTTTTTAATGCAATAAATGACGGATCTATTTCTTTAGAGTTTTCAAATACAATTCCTGGTGAATCTAAAAGCTTTATCTTGGAATCAAGTTGTACCACTTGCATACATTTTGTAACACCTGTATTGAAATATCCATTAAATATAATAAAATTTTTTAAGTGTTGTATTGATTTTGTATCAATAATCAACTAACATTATTTTTTAAATTAATAGTTTACCTGGTGTATTACCAATATTACAGGCTTTATTCCTCTTTAATGAATTAATAACACTAGATTTTCCCACATTTGGAATACCAACAACACCTACATAAATACTAGATTTTGTATTTCCAATATTTCTACAATAATTTGATAATAAAGACATTAATAATTCTGCACCAAAGCAAACTCCATTCTGAATATTTTCTTCATTTTTACGACCAAGTTTTCTTCTACCTAATTTCTTTACTTGATCCTGTGTTGAAGACTTAAAAGCAATTGCTGGTAAATTTCTGCGTAAATATTTAAGCCATTCATCTAAATTGTCTCTTGGTACAAGATCTGCTTTGTTCAAAACAATTACCAACTTTTTATTTCCTTTTGCTAATTGCACTGCTTCTTCAACTTGCTTACACCGAGTCCCAAGAGGATCTCTAGCATCAACAACTTCAAGAATAACATCTGCTTCATCAAGTACTTTTTTAAACTCTTTATAATAAGCTTTGAAAGAATGTTGTTTCTTTCTAAATTTGTCTATATTTTTATCAATTGCTGCATTTTCTATTGATGCATGCTCCATTTGTTTATTTTCTACTTTCATTAATAAATCTTTCATACTAATCTTGGCAAGTTCATCAGATTTTCTTTGATATGTCTCTTCCTTTTGTTTTTGTTTTTCTTCTTCCTTATGTTTTTTATATTCTTCAACTTGTTTTAAAATGTCTTCCTTAAATGGACATTGATTAGGCACTTGAATTAATTTAGGTTTTACTATAAAAGATTATTAATATATTTATATATTAATATATTATGCTTAGGATGTGCTTATATTTATATAGATAAACTAAATTAAAAAATTATAAGACTTTCGTAGTTATAAATTAAATTTTTACTTTTTGGATGCTTCTTTGCTTCCTTTTTTAGTTTTCTGTTATATTCTCGAACTTTTTTTTCTATTTTATACCTCTTGCGAGCTTGTATTCTTTTACTCGGTTTTTCTGAAAATTATAAAAATTTTACTATACAATCTCAAATGAAAAAAAATTAATCAATATAAATCCTTTATTATAGTAAATCTAAGATAACTAAATACAGAAATTAATTATTTGCTTTAACAAATGATTTTTTAAAATATATTATTAAAATTGCATAAGTATTTTATTTTAATTAAAATTAATATTATAAATATAGAGATGATTACTGAGACAAAATTTCGCCATTTTTATATTTTTATTATATTTTAAATACTGGTGTAATTTTTTACAATAATTTTGTAATATAATATGTATTATATTTACAAAATATGTAAAATCTACATATTAAAACACGTGTTAAAATCTGTACGTTATACTAATATTAGGTTATGTTAAACATTTATCCTTGGATAGTTTGAATACTAAGAGATCAGACTTCAGTTATAAAAAATGGTTTCTATATTTATAACAAAACTATTAAAACTACTTTGATCTGTAAAATGAACACTAAAATAAAAAATTAATGAAAAAATGAAAGTATTTTCTATTATAGATTATTTTTAATTTTCTATGATTTATAATTTATTATGATAAGGAAATATGTTAAATTTTATGTAAAATAAATAAAAATATATAATTTAAAATACAAATCAATTTAAATGAATCATTTACACATAAATTATATATTGATAATGTTTTAATACAATTCTAAAGAATAATTCTATAATAACTTCTGTATATAATATTAAAAAAAAGTTTTTAAATACTGTAAGAATATCCACAACTATCGGTATTTCAATGAATGTTGATGTATTTAAATTTTTATATATCCATATAAAAATATATGGATTTTATTTTCATTCAATATTAGTAAAATATAAATCAAACTGATATAATTTAAACGACATTAAAAATTATTTTTTACAATAGTTTATATATTATCAATTTTTTATAATAATATGATAAGTACATCGAAACTAATTGTCTAGAAAAGAGTACGAATTAAAAAATCGCAATCAAACTACAAATATGCAATACATAAAATTTAAAAATATTTTAAGAATATAGTTTTTTTAATTTTTTATTATTAATATAAATAATATTATACTAATAAATAGTATAAATTATTATTACCATAAGTTAACTCTTTCGATACAAATAAATATTTGAAACTAAAAATTATTAAAAAAATATTTTACAATATTGTAACAATATTGTAACAACAAAATTGAATAATAATGTAACGTTGTACGTAACAACTGTCTTCAAATAAAATGTACCTATATATTTAAAAAATCTTTATTAGAGTATATTAAAATAATTTGAATGAATTATATAATATTTATAATAAGATATAATGCAAAATTTTTTATTTATTTGAATTAAAATTAATAAATTCACTATTGATAAAAATTTTAAATTACTCTGAAAATTTGAAATTTTAATAAGCAATAAAAAGTAGTATCTGCTTTGAATATTGATCATCTATTACTTTACTTCTGAAAAACTTACATAGATTCTTTAAATTATTATACAAATAATCCCAACATTACAATAAAATTTTAGAATCATTGCCAAAATAAATTTTTTTGAAATTAAGAATTAATATTAAAACATTTTACTTTAATATGTTAATTCAAAAAAATATAATATTTAAAATTTAATGTTAATTATTTTTAAAAATCCTTAAAGAATTTCCAAATTTTCTTAAAAAAAATAGAATTACTTATTTCGATTACATTAAAAATATATCTCAATATAAAAACATTATTCGCATTATTTATGATCGTTTTTTAGTAAACATAAAATACAATTATTTATAAAGCGAATTCATTTTAAAATTTATTGATCATTTAATATGAAGAAATTGAATTATAAAATAAAAAATATATATATGAATTATTAATGGATGTATAGTTTAAATTTTAATAAATTACGTACAAAATTGCGTGTGTATCTCAATGCCTGGGAGATATTCTTTAATGGAATAGTTGTAAATTGTTGTATACTTTTGTTGTAGTAACTACTGTTGATTATATTATACATAAAATGAGAAAATAAATGAGGATTTATTGAATGTCCAAAAAATAACTTTGATTAGTTGTGAAAATAAATATATTAATTTCTTTTATTAATTTTTTAAAATTGACTTATAAATATTTAAATCAATATTAAATTTAATTGTAAAGCTTAATAAATGAAATTGAAACTTTTTAGTAGTAAGTATCAGTTTATATTATATTGCATTTTAGTTATGAATTTTTCAATAAATATTAACAAAATAAATATCATTATTCAAATGATACATTTATAAGATTTATTATAATTTAAAATATATTAGAAACAGTATTTTTAAATATAATATTTTAATTCAATTAAGAAAATAAACAGTAAATGATACGTTAAAGTAGTATAATTCTCTTATACTCTTGTTATTTAAAAGATTATAAAAAATTAATTATAACCACCACGAATATTAGATACAAGTAAATACAAATTTATTGTGTCTATAAATGAAAGTTAGTATTTATTTACAGAAGTACAATTTATGGCATTTAATGTTATAATTTGTAAATTTTTCAGTATAATAAAATTAGCTAAGAAAAATGCAGCCATATATAAAATAAAATCATTGTTTACACATACAATATATTTTTCTGTAAAAAATATTAATTTTATGATTTTAATAGATTCCAATTAGTCTTAATTGTATACATCTCGTTTTTCTTTGTTTTTTACTAAAAAGTTGCATAAATACAAAATTGTAAGAACAATAAATAACCAATTAATTCTAAAATCTGTTTAAAATATAGAAAATATAGAAAATATAGATATTTGTATAATAAAATCATGTGTATATTCATAAGTCTCTTTTTCGTAACAAAATTTCATGTGACATTATTTAAGAAAGCATAAGATTTAAGATTCCAGATCTCTTGAAAGAAGTATCGATAGATTCCGTACAAAAGAAATGAAAATGATAATTTTGAAAATTCTTTTAGTAATATATTATGAATAAATAAAATAATGTGAAAAGAAGCCTTTGTTCAACAAAAGTGTAAGTTGTAATGTCTTATAGTGGATCTCGAGTTATTCGTTATTCGTTAGATCTATCCTAGCTTTTTTGAACGAGCAAGTACCCATCTTTATATACATCGGGTTTCAATAAAAATGTATTTGTGCAAAGACTATTAGTAAATTCTTATTTGTTCATTATTCAAAATAAAGTGAGTTTGCAATAGTACCAGGTTTTAATCATATTAAAACAATAATGATGGGATGCTCAGATTTTTTCTCATTTTAGTTTTATATACATTATTGTTTTATTATTTCCATGGCAAACACATTCAATTTAACTATGTTTATAAATAATATTCTTTATTAAGTCATTACACACAAGCACTTTACAATCTTGCATGTTTAAATTTTTAATTATTTACATAAGGACAATTAACAAATAACAGACAATTAGCGCCTCTTTCGGCTTTCAAAGTACTTACTCATTGTGCATCCAATCCAATTTCAGATAAAATAGAAGTATCATCTAACCACATAAGCGTAGTTGGCGCAATAACAAAAAAAAACGTAGAATAAGGTTTTAAAAACTAAGTTTTGTTTACGTGTTCATAATTAAATTTAAATTAAATAATTTTTAATTATAATTTAATTATAAATTAAATAAATATGACAAGTACTAGCAGCGTAACAACAAATCCGTCTACTTTACTACCTTTAGGTACATACTAACATTCGTAATAAATTAATGTAAATAATTTTATTTTCAATTTTTTGTTTATTATTCCTGTTAAACGACAATTTTATTTCAATGCTTGTATAAATATCAAACATTGTATATTCATTTTAGAATTGGTAGATAAATGCATTGGATCAAGAATACATATCATCATGAAAAATGATAAAGAAATTGTAGGTACTTTAAAGGGTTTTGATGATTTTGTCAATATGCTATTAGATGACGTAACAGAGAGTGAAGCAACACCTGAAGGAAGGAGAGTTACTAAACTGGATCAAATATTATTAAATGGAAATAACATTACAATGGTTAATTATTTATTTTTAATTAAACCATTCATTATATATTATTTTTATAAATCAACAAGTAATAAAATAATATAACTTCAATTTAAAATGTTTGCATTTTGTTGCAGCTTGTACCTGGTGGAGATATGCCGGAGACATGAAAACATTCAAAAAATAATCTAACCATATTTTTATTCTTATAATGTAAAAATTAAATTTAAGTTATTAATAAAATTAAGTTAAAGATAAAAAGTAAATCAATTATATTTCTAAAATACTTCAGTATTCTAATTTTTCAAGTTTTTTAATTGTTTAATAATTATGATAAGATTAGGTCTGTCTTCACATTTCCTTTTCCAACATTTTTTATACAAATCTTTGTACTTTCCTTCAAAGCCATCATCAATGTCATAATCAGAAGGTGTTATACCTTTTCCAGTAAGATAAAGAATTGTATGCTTATGTAATCCTGCAAAAGGTGATTTTCTTGAAAGCATTTGCCAAGCAAGAGTAGCTAATGAATAAATATCTGATAAAGGACTAGGTACATTTCCACGTACAACTTCTGGTGCAGCATAACCTGGAGTTCCCTTAAAAATTTTATTACTTCATTATGTAATTATTAAAATTATTTATTTTAAAGGAATTATTTGTGAAAATATAAAAAATTGCTATTTTTAATTTTAGCGTAATATATTTGTATGAATTTTTCTGAAATATCAAAAACTAAACTACTATAACATTTATTACAAATACCTTTTACACAAGTCATTTCTTATTTAAACAATATAAAGTTTTATTATTTTCACTTGTATTTCCTTTTATAATGTAAATAATATATTAATAAACCTACATGAAAAACTAAAGGAATATAAAATTCTTTAATGTAAACAGCACTTCCAAAATCAGCTAATTTTGGCTGATTATCAGTACCCATTAAAACATTTTTGGGTTTTACATCAGCGTGTACAATACCCATTTTATGACAATATTTTAGTGCTTTAGCTATTGATTTCCAAATGTGAATTCTTTGGTCTTTAGTAATTAAACTTTCTTCAAGAATATTTTGCAATGAGTTACCACATAATTCCATTGTAATTAATGTTGAGATAGGTCCTTCGTCAACTTTAAGAATTTTCACAATGTTTAAATGTCTTAAAAATGTTGCTTCTTTTTCCATATCAATTGAACTAACTCTTTTTTTATTATTTTTAATTATTTTAGCTGCAACTTCCTTTCCTATAAAAGAAATAAATTAGAGCTCATTGTTTTAATCTTTTATTTATATTTTTTTATATACCTTTATAATATGCTTTGTAAACTGTTCCAAAACCTCCATTTCCTAGGATTGTATGATGCCGATCCAAATATCCTTCATTAACAATTTTTTTCTTGCATGGAGTATCGATATTAAAAATTGGTGAAACTTTCAGATTTTTAAAATTTTCTTCTATAGTCAAAGAATTTCTAACAGGTGTTATTGCAATTTTCCTGTATTTATGAAATAAAATATTAATTAAGTCTACATCAAATTCAATAAATAAATCTATTCAGCTACATACCTAACATTAGGTAGATTCTGTATTTTTTTTGGAGAAAGACACTTATAAATAGAAATTGTTGATCTAGGAGAAGCCATTAAATTAAAAAATATATTTATACAAACAATCACAAGAAAATAATATAACGTATTTTATATTATTAAAAATTCTATAGAAATTTTTATAATTAAAAAACAAAATATTATTTTACTTTTATTTAACACATATTTTTTTTAATATATACAATTTATTATTAAAACGACTCTCATATCAATAGTTATTGAAAAATATATCTCTATTTTTCTTAATTGGAGGACAGTGGAGGTCAAATAACAAAATATTAGAATTTAATTAAATTTAAAAATGAATAAAAAATATAATTAAACTTTTAGAAAAAGATATTTTGGATATTTTATAGTATTTAGATTGATAAAATAAAAATTTTCTCGTATTAAAAATTAGATTTTTAAATATGTATAAATATTTGCGTTTATATGTGCATGTGTGTAAATTTTATATATAGTGTATTGTAAAAAATAATACTTGAAACTATAATATGTAAATTATTTGGATTTAAAGATAAAAAACAAAAAAAATCAATTAAAATATTTATTCTATCTAATCTAAAGCATAAAAGATTTTGCTGAGACTCATTTTCTATTTTATTACTCAGAATATTGTTATTTCAACTAGATTATTTACATATTTTTCTACATAATTCGATAACAATAAAATACATCATAATTTCTTAATACAAGAAACTTATATTACAATATTTATAAAAATAATGATGATGATGATGATGATAGTATGTATTAAAAATACTAATTAAAAACTAGAATTATCAAGTTGTTTTCATCTACTCTTAAATTAATTTTTATAGAAACACAATAGAAAAACTTAATAGAATATTTAATACATTTTATTGATAAGATTCATATTTCTATATGCTTCTAAAGAGCTCTAGATTTTATTCCCAAAATGTTACTAAAGCCATAAGACGTTTATTTTGTTTATTTGAAATACTCGAAGAAGCATCGAATTCACAAGATAACAAAGTACTTGCATATTCTTAAATTTTGCTTGACCGTTTTGATTTTTATCACAATTAATTAGGACTCATTTTCAACTTCATCAATAATTAACATTTTATGTATCATCATCTTACTCTTGCAATAGTTGCATGTAAAGTAATAATACTACATTTTTCTGCAAACCTACATTATAATGAATTTTTTTTACTTTTTAACAATCAATATGTATATATACATTTTAACAATCAATGTGTATATATACAGTTTTTAACAATCAATGTATATATATTTACATAAATAAAATAGTTCAAAGAATCAAAATATATTATAGTCTATATCATCATTTTTCATTACCTTCTGTTATTAACTCACATTCATTTCTTTTTTCATTTAGGACATTATTAACTGTCTTATTCTAAACTAATAATACACAATTACTTGATTGTTTTTAAAATTTATCAATCTCAGTATTAAACTTATTTATTTTATAATTATATGTTTCATAATTTTTTTTTTAACTTCATTTGAATTTTAAATGATTCACTTACTAATTAAGGAAATATACTTTTAATTATCTTTGTCTAGAAGAAAATTTAATTCGGTATCATCGGTAATATTTTAATATAAAAAAATTATTAGACAACAAAATTAATTTTGTTCTGATTATTAAAAGTCCATAGGCAAAGTAAGAATTTAAAATTACTAAAATACACATATGTATCTTATTAACATAGTTTAATTGTTTATTTTCTATTGCATATTATTTTTATATTTATAAAATGTCTACTTTTTAAAAATAGTAACTATTAAAAAAATTAAAAAATTATTAAATTGAAAAAATACTAGTTATTATTTCATAGTAAAACAGAAATTCTTCTAAGATGATAAACTTATACTTCCTTTTATGTACCCTCATATATATATTTATTTTAGTATTGTTAAAGTAAATAGGTTCATTCTGTCTTTTATTGATACAAAAAATATTTATATGAGAATTTCTAATCAGAATTTAAAAAAGAATGTATATTTTGTATAGTTTTATTTCTATATTGTAAGAAATATTAAAAATATATATATTCTTTTTATTTTCACTGTCGCATCCTACACAGATTTGATATTGAAAACTATATTCATATATAATTCAAGTGTTTGTTTAGGATAGATCATTTTAACCAGATTAAAAATATCTTATATATTTTATTCTTTATGCAAGTTTAATGCTCTTGATTTAAGAGGTAGTATTGATTTAGGTACATTTGTAAAGTGCAGCTAAATTATAAACTAGAGTTAGGACATTCTAAAAGAGGACAAATTTAAACTTGTTTTCATTATATTAAAATGATGGAAATAATGCAAAAATCTATGTCACAATATAAATATGTGTAAAATATTGACTAATTAAATTTATTGCAAAACTTTATTATTTCTTGTTTACATATTAAATTTGTATATCAATTTTAGTAAAAAACTTTTATATTAAAGTAAACAATTTTATTGCATTGATATATATTAAGCAAATCATCGATTTCCTAGTTTACTTGAAGCTTCAAATGTATTTTAATTATTTTTGTTTGCTAATTTATCTAACATAAAATTATCGAGTATTTAAATATGATTTAAAAATTTGATGAGTAGAAACAAACTGAATATTTAAGTCAATAATTAAATGAAAAGTCAAGATGACTCATAATTATTAACTTTGGCATTCTCATTTTTGTTCAACCATATCTTAGGCACTAAAATTGTCTATAACCAACTCTTAGTGAGCTTAAATTTCTCAACGATAACAACCATAGCAGAAAATCTTATTCACTTAAATTCCACTGTAACATCTGAAATTTCATAGTAAGATTTTATAATGAAGGATCCTATAATTATACAGAAAATAGATTAGTTAATTTGTCTTTTCTTTCCTTATAACATACATTAAATATAATACATTGTTTAACTAGTATCATCCATTTCTAGTTTTGCATTAAATCTATAATAATAGATTATTATTTGTTATAACAAGTACGATAAAACGACAGCATTACAGAGAAACTTTTCTGCTATGTTAATGAAAGTATGTGAAAAAATATTTCATTAGTGATTATTTACATTTTTTATCCTAACACTGAACACTCATCATAAAATTAACAGTTTATAAACCAAGAAAGAGCACATTCAATGTTGAAACACACGTTTTATTTCACCACTTTAAATTTTATATAATGCAACATTTTCATTTCATAGTCTAGTAATTTATAAAAATATATAAAATAATCTTACAATTTTTTAAAATTACAAAATAATATTATATTAAGATCTAATAAGGATACATTAATAGACTATAAATAGTTATTACATAATTCAATATAATTTTTATACGTGCACATATTTACAGGAAAATTTGATCTTGTTGAAATGAATATTTAATTATTTTAAATTGAATATTTTAAATTATTCAAATAAAAATAATGAATGTGTAAAATAAAATTTAATACCTTAATATACATTATGAAAAATTAAATTGATTTTATTCTATAAATTTTTTTATATAGCACATGAAACGGATTAAATCATTGGCTACATATTTTATACATTCAAAAATTTTTTGAATTTGATTTTGAAAATGCATATGAACATGTATAAGAATTGATCTTGTATAATAAATAATCACATAATATTTATACAATAAATAGTTTATATATTTGTTTATAGAATTTCACTTAGTGCAAAATTTAGAATTTGTAAAAAAAATTAACTTTATATAAATTAAATGAACATATACCTTTTACAATCTTGAAAAATAAAGTACAAAGAAATCATTAAGCAAATAAAAATAAAAGTGGAAAAAATACTAAAAATAAGTATATTAATATATATAGCATACAAAGTTTCAAATCTTATATAAAGAATTCTAAGTTCTAAGTGTAAGATAATTAAATATTTGAGAGAAATAACACTATAAGCTCAGCCAGCGAGCAAAAAAATGTTTTTATAATATATATTGAACATAAATAATTAATTTATTGAATTTATATTTCAACCTATAAAGTTAAATTTATATGTTAAAAGTGTATAATTTTTATTTATTTCATAGTTTATGATTCTTATTTCAATGAAATAGAATATTTTTGTATAATTAAATAAATATAAAGATAACAGATTATTGAATTAATGATCATTAAAAAGGCTAGAAATATATCTTACAATTCACTTCTAATTAAAGAATGAAAACTTGTATAAATTGATTACTACAGTTTCTAACTTTGATTACTAATTTTCTAACTTTGATTAAATACATAAAATTTGGATAATGATTTTTTACAATAGATCAAGTTTTTGTTACTTCTGGTTTAAAAATTAGATTATTTTAGTTCATAAATCTTAACATTAAGAAAAATGGTATCCATTGGAAATTCCGAATGGCTTTTATTATTAATTAACAGCGTGAGTATTTAATATCATAAGAACTATTATAATTATTTTATCCTTTAAATCTGATGATATGGTAAATGAAGATTATTATAATTTGAACAATATATTTGAAATAGATTAGTTTACATTACTATACAATGTCTGATGTTAATGTTCTGTTTAGTCATTAAAATATTATTTATAATAAAAACAATCAAATCGTAGATGTATTATAAAATGGGTCAGAATAATCCTAAAAGTTTACAAAATAAAATATATTTAATCAAGTATCCAAATTTTATTTACAATAAATTGATGTTATTTATACTTATGATAAGTACTTAGTTTCTTTAATCAAGTTTGTATATATTATTTGTTGATGTTATTATGAGATTTGCTTAAATATTTATAAAAATATATTATTTTGTATTGACAATTGAACAAGTTAAAAAATTGCTGAAGTTCCTTTGAACAAGAATTTTGTAATTATATTTGAAATCAAATATTAGGCTCTTAAAGATTATATTATCATATAAAGCTTTATACATGACTGGATTTATTTAAATTCTTGTATGAGAATATTTTTATATCACTCAGGCTTATCTTTCAAAAAGATATTTTTATCACTAATTAGTTACTTTTATTTTAAATGATAGTAAATACAATCATATTAAAATTTTTTTAATGTTACAAAAAATTTGAACTATTATCTATCTAACTATGTATCGCAATTTAATGGAAAAGTTAAACAAAAATTTTGATAATAAAATGACTTGTACACAACAAGAATGAAGTACATTTTTCTAATACTATGTTGCAAAATTCTTTGTTCAAGGATACAGCGAACAGTGTCTCATGTCAAATACTTCGAATGACCAATAATTAGCTTATTCTTCATACCAAAAAGTATATTAATGGTATAATAATCTCAATAAAAATTTAATATGTACACAAATATGTAAAATAATATATCAAATGTTAATAAAAACATTCATTCATATATTTATTGGGACATATATGACAAGTGTTGAATTACTTACCCAGTAAGTAACACTAGATTAATTGGAAATCAAGAAAAAGAAAACGAAACTAATTTCATTAGACAATATCATAAATAAAAAAAAAGAAATTTTTAGAATTAAACCATAATTGTAGTTTTATTATTCACGTGCTTACCTCAAAATTTAATAATACTAATATTAATAAACTTCTTAATGTTTTATATTGGTATGAATGTTTGTCAAAAGAAATACATAAAATATTGAAAAATTTGATAAACTAAAAGTTCAAAACCATAATTAAATTCTAAATAATATTACAAAAAAAAATTATTTGTCACATTATAAACCCAAAATATCTAAATTTCTATCTTAATTTATAGCAGCTAATAAAACTTAAATAGATATAGTATTGTCAAAATAATAAATAAAAAACAGAGGCAAAAGTAATTAATTTGATAAGATTCTCACCATTTCTGTAAAATCACCATAAAATATTTTCATTGACTATTTTGAAAAATAATTAATGATGAATATTATGCAAACATCTTACATTTACATAAAAACAGAAAAAAGTTGTATTGCTATTTTAGAAACTTTATTCCCAATATGATATTATGGAATCTAATATCAAAAAATTTAATTTTAAATTACTTTAGGATTCCAGGATTATACTGATCAAAAATATCTCAAAGTGACTTTTCTAATGTAAAATGATTCTTTAGTAGTACAAGATTTGTAAACAAAAATAAAATTAACAATGATATAAACTGTTAATTTGACGATTTAATTAGTATATCAATCTAGTATGCCCAGTTATAAAATAAATTTTTAAAAATGTATCGAGTTAAATAGAAACTATGAATTTATTAAAATTTTTCATATTTAGAATAAGAATTTTTTATCCTATCCTTGTACAGAAGATATATTAATAATTAAATTAAAGATGAAAAAATTAAATACAGCAAAATTGTTTATCATACTCAATACCTCGGTTAAAATTAAATACAATTTATTATATTTGTACAAAATATTTGCTATGTATAAAAAGTTAATAGATCACATACAAATAAATTTTCTATAAAAATGAATGTTTTTATTTCATTTACACCATAATTTAATTACTCATAAACAAATTATATAATAATAATTTGCCTATAATTGAGTTTAACAAAATTTATTTTTCTATTTAAGAAAATAATTAAATATGAGAAATTAAGTATAAGGACGAATGCTTTTTGTTTGTTACTCTTATTCTGTAGTTTTAATAGTTTATATTATTATTATTATTTAAACAAATCATAAGTTATATAAGCAAAATTTAGTATTCTTTTTCAAAATAATCATAGAAAAATATGATGTTATAAGTAATTCTTTAATTATATTTGACAAAGATAAAGTATATATAGTAATATTTTAAAATACTTTTTATAATTATTTATAATAAATATTAAAAAATGTTTCATAAAATTATAAATACATTATGCTAAAAATTGTTTTTAAGAAAACTGTTTATAAGTATCTCAATTTTCAAAACTTTTAAAAATTTAAAATTGGTATCTAAATTTTAAATTACTTTTTATATTTTTAAATTAAATAAATATCGTATTTAAAAAATGTTATTTTTTTATAAAAATTATTATAAATAAGCATTATAAAAATATTAGTTATGTTATTAAATTAAGATTTAGAGTTGTACATGGATGAATAAGTAATTGACAAAAAATCATGAAACTATATTATAAAAGATATTTTAAACAATCAGGTATTTAAAAATTAAAGATTTTTACTTTTCATTAGTATATATCTTACAATATATTAAAATTATCTATTAAATATTAACTTTTCTTATTGACAAATCAAATAAGTTACATAACTTTACTTATTTTGGAAGATACACCAATGAATTTTCCACGATTTCCTTGTTTCTCATTTTTTGTTAAAATTTACTTATTTACAAATATATATAAAACAAAAAAATATGGCAAAAACGAAGAAAAGCTGTCTAATAAAATCTAAAAAGCCACTAATAGATTTATAAAAAATAAAACAGATATGAAGGATACATAAATAAAAAAATATAGGAATTCGAACAAGGCACTGGCTCTAACCAGGTAATGGCGCTTCTTCATAAAAATCTGGCTCATCTTCCTCATTATCAGGATTTTTGCTATCTAATGCTCTAAGTTCAGCTGGACTAAAAAAGTGTCTCATTTGAGCCCTAAGTGGTATCATAAGTATGAGAAAAAAAGGTAGCGCTAAAGCAGCTTTAGTACTTTTGACAATCCAAAGTACGACGAGACATGTAATTTGTACAAGGGTGAAAACATGCATTTTGTAGGTTTGCACACGCCTCACATAGTTAGCGGTACCATGATGTTTGACTGGCATAAAGAACAGCTTGACGCGATCAAATAGCTGAACGCCATTGGTTGAGGAAATGCCCATATAGAGAAAAACACCAAGCAATACGGCCATGGGTACACGCCGTAGTAGTGGTGCCATGAGAACGCTAACTCCTACAAGGACAGCGACGAGCAGGGAAGAAACTCGCTGTTCCTTTACTTCAACGATGTGAGGTTTATCACCTGGCGCATGAGTACGCGACATCACAGTTACGGCATTCACATGGGTTAAAGAGCGTACTGAAGCAGCACAACACCACGGTGCTCCCATTAGGCCACAACCAAAGTTCATTAAGCAGACGACGACTATGTCCATATGGTAACCATTGCCCTTGCGCAATTTGCGTTCCTTTTTATCTATGATCAATCTGTGAATTAAGAAAACTTGATTAGATTCTGTTTTTGAATACATGTATTAATAATTATATTGAAGTTATATTAATTTTTTTTTATTTTGTACTATCTAGATTTATGATACTTCTTTGAATTAACGTTTAACTAAGTATAAAATATATGAAATTTGTCATTTGTAATAATCTACTTTGTAAATAATACACTTCATTTATTTTAGATGAATAATAAAACTTTCAAAGAAATTTTTTGTAGAATTTAAATTTCTTGTAAGTTAAAACTATCATTAAAAGATAAAAACTGATATTACGAATTATAAGTAAAAAATTATCAGAAAGAATAAATAATTTAAAAACCTCTTGATGATATGCTTACATAGATTTTACAACTTATGAAAATAAATACAATATAAAAGTTTCATTATTTAAATAAAATTTGTTTAAAGTATTTTGTTCGTCAATTTTCATGCCAGTAATTACATTTAAGTTAAACAAAAGTAATTCATGATTATTTCATATTATTTTCACTTTTTTTTAGTTTAAAACCATTTGAAATGTTTTTAAATTTCGTGAAAAATTTATATAATTTCAAATTTATTTTAATAGAATAAATATAACAAATAGCTGATTTTCAAGGATCATATGGTAAATTATTATAATTAAATTGATAATATAAACAAATATTAACAAACTGGTACAATTATTATTTTGATTATATGGAAGTATTTCTTCTTTAAAAAATTTTCTTTGGAAATTTAATAATTCACGAATAAACTTATTTTTAAACTATAAAGTATATAACACATAAAATAATTTTTGAGTTTGTTTTAAATTTTCTAAATTTAATTTAAACTTCATTTACAATCATAAACGCTAAAATTTCTTCGAGTAAAATATCTTCTCTTATTATTAATTAATTTAATTAAAGATAAAATGATTATTTTTTAAAACTTTTTTATTTTTATATTCATTTAAATTGTTCTTATGAAAAAAATAATTGCATTAAAAATTTGATACTTACTCAGAAATTTGCGTTTCCATAAAAACAAGTATATAAACAAGCAGAGCTGGTACACAGCAAGCGAAGGCCATCCAGAGAGGTACATCACCCTTAATAGGGCTTACCAGCCAATTTCTCCCGGGCATAGTCGGTGTTAGACCTTCAGGTACAAGTAATTTTTCTGTTTTTACGCCGGCCAAATAATCAATTAACACGAAAATGATAATGCTAATAGGTACACCAAAATCGCCGAAAGCTCTTCTCGCGCTTCTGCCTAGATAATGACTATTACGAAATATTCTTAAATAGTAGGCTCCAAGAAAGGTACCGAGGCACAATATAGTGCACATAAGTGCTGTATTCGGCTGATTGATTCGTAGTCCATGCTTTTCATAGCTAGGGATTAGCGGTACTTGTATAACTTGTTTTCTGTCAAATTGCAAATCAGTGCGATTTCCAGACAGTGATACAGCGATCAACTCGCCTAAGTGCAATAGTTCGGTATCATTGGTATTATTGACATTTGATCGCTGTACCAATTCTTGATATATAGTTTCATTATCATTGAGTTCAGGTTGAAAACAGTACTCTGGCAATAGAGGATTAAGTTTGAAATAGTTGATAAGCTTGATAAAAGTTTCAACAATGTATAAGATTGAGATCAAACCAGTGAAAATTTCTTCGGTAAAACGAGTAAAAAGCCGTACCTACAAAATGGTAAATTTTAAATAATTTAGAACTAAAAGCAACTAATTACCTTCAGTATAAATATTATAAAATTAAAAAGTAATTATTTGAAAAGTTTATATTAAAGAATAGACCTAATAAAATAAAAAAAACTAAAGCTCGATTTAATTTATTTTTATTAAAAGTAGAATTATTATATATACAAAATAACTTTTCTGAAGAATAAAGTATAAGCTACACAATTTTAAAAATAAATCTTAAAATATGATTAAATCAGTTATGTTTTGTTACTCATTATAATTATAAAATCTAATAACACTATTCTTTCGATAAAGATATTCAAAAACTAAATTATTCAAATTTTGATCTCAAGAATTTAAATCAATTTATAATTTATGTCTTTAAAGGTTTAAAAATACTGAATTCTATCCTTGCAGTTAATGTTATAATTATAAGGTACTTATTACTAAATAACAAAATGTTCAAATTTTTGATAAAATCTTAATTTGTAATTGACATTATTAATATTATCGTTAATCTTATCCATGTATCAATCAGATATTTCAAATTTACATGTAAAAAATAAAATAATAATTAATGCTTTTATTAGTCATAAATATATAAAAGAATACTTACTAATACTGATCCTTCTACACTCGCAATGGCCAAAGCAATAATTCCCATCCAAGCGCCGACATATACTCTCATTGTCAGAAACTCCAGTCCATTGGCCAGACAAAAATTATACAAACTTTCATCGAAAAGTAGTAAAGGTCCAGTAGTTCCAATAATAACCAAAGGCTGTGTTGCGAATAGTGCCATAATAACACCAGTACAAGAACATGAAACTAAAGTCTCCGAAATGCCGATAATGTTATGAGTCTTATCACTCATAAGGCCTCCAAAAGTGATGGCTGTACATAGGGCAGCAAAATACATAAATATTGCAGCAGCAAGACAAGATGAACTGAGACCATCTGTGAAATCTGAGAGGTAGTAGGGGTAGCGACGCTTAATATCGTTTATTAGGCCGCCAAAAAGTCGGCGTGTCCTTCGTAGTGGATCGTTGTCGTCTGGCGGTTTCTTTTCATCCTCGCTTGCAAGCAAGGCTATTAAACAATAATTGATCACGTTTTTAACTTTTATTATCTATTACAGTTAGTCTCAGTAAATAAATAAAAAAAATTAATATTTGTAGATTTAATTAAATGTTTATAACGCAAAAAAATAATGGTTAAAAACAATTCTTTATTGCATATTGTCTTCTTTTAAATTTTATACATATTCGAAAAAAATCTGTTTTTATACTTTAAAATTGAATTTGCAAATTTATAAATAAATAAAAATTATATTTTCTCTACGTTAAGTAAATTGAATATTTTCTTTTATCCACATAAAAATATTGTTTAATTTAGAACTATGTACAGAGTTTTTAGTCTATTTATTTAAAGTTAATTTATTCGAGTGTTAACTTTTATTAAAAATTTTTCAAAAATATTTATATAAATTTATACTTTCTTTACATTTAATTCTACATAATTACAATTGTATTTAGTATAAAATATAAATGAGGAAATTATATAATTAATAACTAATACTATTATAAAAATATTATTATTAATCTGATTTATTTGTTAAAAATTTACAGACTGTATATGAACTTTAAAATATTACTACGTAGATAATAATTTATAAATTTTATAATTTTAAGTATATTTACACATAACAGTTAAAAAAATATTCACAATAAGTAATACCCGAATTTGAAATTACATTCACATTAGTTACGAAAAATATTCTAGCCATTAAATTTTTATGCGTTTTTTGTGAAGTAAATCATTAAATTTTCATAATAGTGTTAATATATCAAATACCAAATGCTTCAACTAATAACACTTTTAAAATACCTTTATTAAATAAATAAATTTCATTGAAAGTTTCGTAAAAATTATAGTAGATTAATGGTTTTTTGTAAACACTAAGTTTTTATTGATTACTAAATCATAGTTCTGTACTATATTTTAATTACATAAAAAAGGAATTTTAAAAACATAATTTTAATATGTTTGGGTATTGCAATTTTTCAACTCAAAGTTCGTAAATCTTAACGAAGAAAAATATTATAAATTAACATTATTATTATTATACAAACTATTAATTATTATTTTTTCAATAAATTATATAAACATATTATTATGAATATGTAGTGGAGCTTAACTAAGGTAATAAAAAGTGAATAATTTAGTATCCGTTTCATCAGTTCGTTTCCATTTAAAGTAAACGATGATGACTTCCTGCGTTTTCCACTAAATGATGAAATAAACCATGGTATGGCAACATTGAGTCCGAGGTTTGCTGATTTTCTTGGTAAATGAGAAAAGCACCTTCTTCTTATCAGTGCTTGAATATCTTTCCGAGGATAATCGGTGTTTGAGATGTAACACCGAACATCTGATTCCACCAAATATCATTTACGCGTCCACCTAACCCGTGCGTCTTGATTTTTTTAAATGTCTTTTTACGTTATCAATTTAACTTTTATTTATAATAAAATTTATTCTCCTTATTACTACTCCTAGTGCATTATTTCTTATGATCGCAAAAAATTACCTTTCTTAAAGATTTATTTTGAAGTTAATTTATTCCCTTTATCTAAAAATTTGTAAATAAAATATGTAAATCTTCCCATGAAATTCATTAGGAAAAAATATATAAATTATAATTAAAAAAAATTAAATTGTATTTAAAATAAGGGAAACAAAATAATTAACAAAAAAGCGAATGAATAGGAGAAAAAGAACTAATTTGAAAAATAATTTTGATTGCACAAAGTTATGATTTTTAAAAATAATGTACTTTATTAAGTGTGGAAGAGTTCTCAGGATAATGATACTAAATAAATATAATAAATGGAGGCTATATCTACAGTATACAGTTATAAATTGATGTTTTATTTTCTGACGATTCTCGAATATATTTCACAGACTCATTTACATATCTGTATTTTAAAAATTTAGTTTTAAAAGTGTATATATATATCTGTATAAAAATATAAATTAATACAATTAAATTCAAAAGTTTTGGTCATTCATAAAAATATGCAATTTATGAAGAAATTAGTATTTCAACAACGAAAATTAGACGAAAATATCAAATTCAATATATTTTATTTTCAATGTGTAGAAATATTGGTACCTTTATAACTTTTTTTTAATTATTTTTTTAGGTTGATTAAAAAATGCATAAAAAATTTGGCTTAAAAAATTCTATGCTGTAATCGATTAACAGTACAATTATTACATTGATAAACGTATTAATATTATTAAGTAATGTTTCTGCAAAAGTAATCTGTACGAACCTTTTTTCGCAGCAGCTGATTCATTCTGTATTTGTTTCTTTTTTTTATCTTCAATGGCTTTAGCTTTGCGTTTCTTAATAGCCTCACTCTTGGCCTTGAGTTCATCGAATGGTAGCAGAGCCTGTCTTTCCCAATCGCCGGGAGGAAGTACAATTGAATCATCAAGAAATTCATTGATGGCGGACAATAGCTCACGTCTTTCATTTGCCTTATAAGCAACTTTGTGAAACGATGTATTTGACATTAGAGTTGAAATAGATCTACCGATTTCATGATAATCGAGATCAGAATTACGTGGCCCAAGGAGTGTGAACATAAACCTGACTGGTATAGTAACTTCAGTGATAGCCGGAATCAAGATACCTAAAAAATCACGAAAATTTGAAAATATGAAAATAACATTTAAAGAAAATAATATTTAAAATAAAAGAAAATGAAAATAAAAGTACTATTTAAAATGGTGATTTAAATATTATAATATTGTGATTATAATTACTGATGATGGTAATATTATTGATAATTAAAATTAACATATTGTTAAAATTCTTTTTAATTTAATAAGAATAATTACTTCAAGATAGAGTATTAAAATAGCACTTAAAATATATAATATCAATTATAAATATTAATCTTATTAATCAATTTGATTAAAGATAGAATAACAATTAAAAAGTTTCAGGTATTAGAAATACCTTTCATTATTAAATCCGAGTCCATTAGTTGGTATATAAAGATAAATATATTACTGGATATCAATTACACAAAACTGTGTCATCCAAAAGATTACATTTGAATTTAAAAACTAAATATATATAAATAACTAATTAAGGATAATAAAAAAAGATCATTGAACAATAATACAAAAAAAATTAAAATGTTTTTAATGAGAATATTTAAGTATATTTCATGTGTTCATTATATACTTTGAATTTAATAGTGACAATAATAAAAAATATTTGGTTAGATTATATTATTGGTTTACAAATTTTAATTAAGAGAAAAATAAAAAAAATGTTTTTTATATTATTAAATTAATATACATAATCATTATGATTTATTATCATAATATAAAATGTAGTACTAAGTAAATAATAAGTTGAAGGTTCTATGATGCATATTCAAATTAAACAATTTATTTCGATGTGAATTCTAAAAGTATTTATCGTACTAGTTAAAATAAAATTGAAACGTACCTTCAGCTAATCTTACAAAAGCTATCGTTGGTTGATCAAGAAAGTCAACTGCCCCTACAAGTACTACGGTTGCTTCGGCACCACTCGGTATTCGTTTTAGAATATATTCGTTGTGTCCCTTTTTCATATCCTCGCTGCTACTAGTGAACGTAAGCTCTTCCTTCATATCAACAGTTGTTTGATTGATATCTAAAGCCTGATTAGATGCGACGATCTTGGGTTTCGACTCATGTAAATTCTGTAGATATGGTACATTACTTTAATTATTTCACTTTCACTTATGACTTATTAAAATTATTTAAGTATGTCAATAAATGGTGAACATTAGCATACAGTGTAAACAATGCATATAAAAAGGGTTGTAAACAAAAACACATAAAACGCGTTTCATTTTGAAAATGCAAATGAGAACTATTTGATTTATTTAATAAAACTAAAAATTAAAATATATACTTATTGTCTATATAATTGGTTCTTAAACTCATATTGGGAAATCAGTATTTTTAACTTAAATAAAAGCACCTTCGATTAATATACAACTAGATTTTATAAAATAAAATTTATTATTTATTAGTATCTATTAAATATATATTATAATAATTATTAATATGCAATAAATATATTTTAAATATTTGCATAATTATTCTTGTTATTTAACTAATACAAATATAATTTTTTTCATAGATTTAAATATAGTATATTTATCAATATAATTTTATAAAAATTAAATACTATTCTTAAATAATGATAAAACTTCCATTTCATTACTTATTTGAACATATAAATATTCATTAAATTTAAAAATGGTATAAATATATTCATAAGATTAAATACAAATAAATTGTTTGTACATTTAAATAATGTTCTTCACAAGAATATTAACTTTTGTTCAGTAAAGCAATAATAACCAAAATTTTTTAAATTTGACATAGATACTTAAAATAAAAAATATAAAAAAAATTTTAAAAATATTTATATATTTAAAATATTTTTATTATTCTCTACATTGATTATAAAAATTATCTATCTATTACATCCATAATAAAAACAATTTAGTACTATTAAAATCTGAGTAAATGTTAGTCGGAAGTATGTACGATAAATGATAATCAATAAAACAATTATGAAGTTCGAATATCATATAGTTATATTTTAAAGAAGGACAAAGGTTTAAATTCGCATATACAGTGTATATATATTATATACATTTCATGCACAGTATCAGTTAGATTATTGCCATAGTTACGAACTTCTGGAAACGATATAATATAATGTAAATAATTACTAAAGAAGATGTAATTTAATTTATTATTTATAATATTAATATTGAAAAAATAAAAATTTAAAATTAAAATGATATAAAAGTAAGGAAAAACACATGATGACAAAAAATCCATGGTTTGGTGAGCGCACATTTGTGTATATACGATAGAGAAGCTTAAAAAATCATAAACTACAATCAACTGCCATAGATTTTTGTAATCGTTTTACAATTTAAGTTTAACATGAAAGCTTTACTGATTACATAAAAAATTGACTCTGTAATTATTTTTTTTTAATATGATATGAATCAATTTATTTATAATACAAAATACTACTTGTAATATAAAGGTATTTATTAACTACGCGTACTCTATAGTATTTATTTTATTTATATAATTTTATTTATATAATTTTATTTATATATAATTCTATAATGTAAATCATATTAATCTTAAAAATAATTATTTTTAATCAATATATAATATAAAAAACTTGTATATAGTTTTAAAACATCATTCAATACTTAAAACTTTATATTAAATATCCAAAAGATGTAACAATTTCTTATTTATATATTTTTCAATAGTATGACTATACGCTTGTTTAAAATATTTTTTTCAAATTTAATAATAATTGAAACATTTATAATTCTCTTTTTTTAGATTAAAATTTTTATTTTTAAAATATTATTTATACATTTATATATTATAAAATCTGTTAAAAATAATTTTGAATTAATAACTGTTATATCGTAATAATAATATTTAAAAATTAGGTACAAAATAAAAATTTTGAACATAAAATAAATTTAATATTATATCGTAGAATAATTAATAACCAACAATGATAATACTATAGTTTATTTTTAAAACAATTTAATATGTCGCATAAAAAGTTTTATTTAATATTTTTGTAACTATATTTAGTTATATATTAACTCGATTTATCGATTTATATTATAAATGCCATAAGTAAAATATGAAAAATATATGTATTTTAAAATATCTGTAAATTATTTTAAATATTGATCAAATATAACAAATATAAGAATATCGTTTTATGATTATATATAAATATTATACAAATTAAATACTAATTACTAAATTGCATTTTATTTTATCTTAATCCAAATTATTTGAAACCAGCTTATATGTATTAGTTTAATTATTTTAATATTTTCAATAATAATCAATTGTTTTTATTGATGTTGTATAATTAATTTTTTAAATATTGATAATACGGAAGAGTAATATTATAAAAAAGGTTAGAAAGATGTATATTGAATTTAAACAAGTTTTTGTAATTTTATTGTACAGTTTACTTCAATTTATTTTTATAAAATGTATTGATATTTAATTTGAAAAATATTGTTAGCATTATTTTTTCAAACATATAAATACTAAAATTATTTAAAAGAGTCTATTAAAATAATATTCTTTTATATAATTTATAATTCTAAGTATAATTCTTTACATGCAATTTTTTAAATTACATTTCAAGATTTAAACATCCAAATTGATAAATCATAATACATAATTGTTTACGACTTAATATTTTATTTATTATTTTTTAATTAATATTCTTATATTTAATATTTATTACTTTTATAACTTTAAGTACAATTTAAATATAATTTTCATTTTTATTCTAATTTTTTATTTAAATCTTACCAGAATTTTTAAAAATTATTCGGTTAAAATTAGCTGGATTTGAAGGATATAAAAAGAATTTTATATTCTATATCCTTCACTTCTCGATTTAATAGAATCAAAATAAATATTTTTTAAAAATTACATTTTTATATTTTACTATATAGAATTATTGATATATTTATATTTATAAAGTTCTCGGTCTCTCGTGTTGCTTTTAATATATTTAAAGAAAATAAGGTGAAATAAGAGTCCAAAGTATATGCAAATATTTGTGATGGTATTAAAGAATAACGAAAAGGAAGAGACTTGACATCTTTTAATTACATTGTTTTCAGCACTTTCCCGCGGAGCGTCTTCCTCTTCAAACCAGATAGACTGTGGAAACAAGACAGGATAGTACTGTCAGTCAGTCAATGAAATTCATTATAGGAAAACATAAAAGCTATTCAAGTAAATATCAAGTAAGATTACATTTTGATAAAACATCATCACTGAATATTGCTAACAGTCATATTTTCATAAATATATATTTAGTAAAACAACCTATAATGTTTTTATACAATAAGATATTAAATAGTAAGTAAATCATTAATTTTAACAAAAATATATTTTACAATATTTTTATATTTAAAATACGAATAATTGTTTTAAAGTTAACGAATTTTACTTTTCCACTTACAGATCAAATATTTATACAAGCAAAAAATACTTTAAATTATTATAAAAATTAAAATAAACAAAAATTACATTTACATAATTTATTAGATAATTATATTTATTTGCTATTAGCTGAAAATGTTTAACTTTTAAAAATTTCAATATTTAAGAATTTTTAATTTATAGATACGTAAAATTTTTCTTTACATTGTTTGTACTAATACTGTTTATTAAAATATTAATTGATGTAAATAAATTTAACTTTTTTTTACACATTAAATAATGACATATATTATTTTTATTTTTTATTCTTCCCAAATCAATATTAGATTGTATATTATATTATAAAAATAAATTTTATTAACGATAGGCTTATATATAATTAGTACCAATGCTATACCGTAATTAATGGAAGAAATTTTACATACACATTAATTAAAATGAATTTAATACGTTATTTTATAACAGAGATCTAAGAGTACTGTATAAAAAATTGAACTTCTTAAAGATTAAATTTTTAATTACATATTTTTATACTTCAATAGTAAATTTTTTATTCTATTCTATAAAAAAATTAAAATGAAAAATATATAATTTATATAATTTAAATAATTTGTGTTTCATATCTCATATTATTTTACTATTAAAGAAAATTTTCTTTCATTTAGTATCAAAACAATAGACAATATATGAATAATACATACAGATCGAAAATATTGAAACATTTAATATCATTAATTATATATTATTACTTCATTTTATATTAGTTATATTCTCAAATGCTAATTTCATATGATAAATATGCATAAGCTGTTGTTAGTGCTGGCAAAAGAAACACTGAAATTAAATAGTATTAATTGATTGATAAGCTGTCAACTATAAAAGTTAATAAAAGTAAAATATTAAATATTGAAAAATATAACTTAATTATATTAATGTAAAATTAATAATTTTTATTTGCTAAACGTATAATATAACAATTAGTTTTGTGACAGATTTTTATCAAATTGTGCTGATCTTTCTATAAAAATATCATAATATTTTATTAACTTTTATAATCACTGTAGAACATTAAAAACTATATTATTTTAAATAAAAAATTATTTAATTAAGATAAAATAATATATAAACATAATATACCATACAATAAATTATTCAATAACTTACTTTCATATAAAATTACTTTGATATAAAAATGAGAATATCATTAATATTTGAGTATAAAATAAAATTCTTATATATAACAATTATTTTTAGATTTTTCTATAATAAAAATAAAAGCTTAATATAGTATCATTCAATACAGTTTAAACAAAAGCTTAAACATTTCAATTATTAAGTATTAAAATATTATTGTCTTTAAATATAATGAATATTCAGCTAATAACAAATTTTTTACATATTTCTAATAAAGCAGATTGGAAAAACTAATAAAAGTTCGATTTTACCTGGAGACTTGTATAACTGGAACAATTTCTCTTAGTGCCGAATCTAAATCCTCGATCATGTTCATGGACATGTCGATGCCTTAGAAGCATTGCTCTCATAACAACAGGCCGATCTTCTGGAAGAATCAACTCTTCTACAACCATTTGTTCCACAACACGATAAGCAAGGCCAGGAAGATCCTTCTCTTCAAGATCAAGAAGTACAACGCCGGTCTCTAGGCATCGTCTTAGATTTAATAGCGAATGAAAGCTAAGTGATGCAACATGTGGTCTTCCCCATCTAAAATTAAAATTTCAATATTGTATTTTAATAAGTATAGAAAATATATGAATTAATTAAGATTTTTTTGATATATCAAATCATATATATATATATAATATGTATATTATATAAATCTAAACAATTTATAAATTAAGTATTTATTCTTTTTTTACAAAATTTTTCTTTTAATTAATTGCAATAAATACATTTTTTGCAATTATAATATTTATTATTAGCAGCGAAACTATGTTTATATATTCAAGACGTAATGAAAAATAAATTTTCGTATTGTTAATATATTTTGTCGATAAGTTTTTATATTAATGATCAATAAAAATAATTTTTTTATAAAATTAAGAAATGATTCAATAAAATTAGATTCAGTACCATATTATACATGAATTTTTTAATAAAAATATTTATATTCCATATATAAGGATACTAGTAAGTACTTTCTTGCGAATTTAGTTTGTAAATGTGTCTTATTTAATAATTCATGTTTATAAATTATAAGTTAATTCACTAATGTCATATATTAAAACAATAGAATTCATTCGGTATACATTTTTTTTCTAAATTTAATTTTAAATAATTGATATATTCAAGTAACTTTCCATTTAATTTTGATATAACAAAAAAAAATTTTTTCTAGAGTTATTTCAAATCTCTAATAGTATATGCATAATGTAATATGTATGTATACCGAAAGAAAATACTAAATATTTCGTCAAATTTTTAATATAAAGTATTTTAAAGTAACGAGTTTTTATAAACAATTAAAATTGATTTTTAATTTCATTATAAAATGAATATTTTTAAATAATATACTTAATAAAAAAATGTTTCTATTAAGTATGTACATAAGAATATCAAGTTAGGGTACCTATCAGCGCCTTCTTCAACGTCTTCCTCGTATTTTATCCATCTGGCGGTTTCACGCCACTCACGCTCTTCACCGATACCGTGTAATTCATCTAACTGTACGAAGACCTCATGAGGTGAATGATCATACATCTTCTTAAAAGTTTCATGGGGTATACCACCTTCCTTACGTCTGCCAATTTGAACAGTTGGATGGGCAGCCTTGTGACGACGCATACCACGTGGATCATCGCTTCGATGAGACTCAAGGTCATCGATGTCGAGTTCCTGTAAGGTTTTCGCCTCTTCGGGCTGTACGCTCACTCGCCGTCCACTTGCTGGACCAAGAAAAACACCACCTTCGCCAGGCAAACCAGCACCCGAACGTTTGCGCCATTGTGGGTCTTCTTGTAACGAATATTTACGGGATTTGTGATGATGGTGGTGATGGTGGTGATGCCGTCTAGAAAATCATTTATTTAACATTTCACATTAAAATATAATATTATATAAAAAGAAATTGAAAAGAACTAACTTTGGCTTTTAATTCAATATAATCATATGAATTATAAATCGAGCTTAATATTGAATTCAATATTAAACTATAAATTTAAAAATTTTATTATTATAAAATATAACTTTTTATTATGAACTCACTCTACTTGGTTTTATATTATTATATTTAATTTCAATACAATTTCCTTCGTAAAAACTATATATTTTTTATACTGGGAAGAATAGAATATTATAGATATAAATATTATAGAAAAGGAAACTTCAAAACATTTTTTATAAACAATTTTTTTTAAATAAATTATGTATGAAAATGCAGCATATTTCATTTTCAGCATAAAATTAATATATCTTATATATAATTAGCAAACCTTATTAATTTGTCGTTATCTCAATTAGTTAAAAATTCTATAAAGATAAAATTTTTATTGTCATTGAATAATTTAATAACCATACATTGTATTAAATATCATAAGATTCAATCTACAACTGATCGTTGAACCATAAACATTGGAACGCTTGTTAGAACAAATATAAATTTACAAATGTAAACATTCTATATAGTACAATTAATAAATAATTATTATATTAAATATTAAGTTATACAAAAAATAAAAGTTTACAATAAAATAAAAAAAATTCATAAAAATAAATAAAAAACTATTATATCTAAATAATAATGAAATACAAGCGGCCATAGCATCAACAAGTGAATCACAACAAAATAGACTATCGCAAACAAGAAAAAGAACAAAAATATTACTATCGCCAAATAATAATAAAATGAATCAAGAAATTGAAAGTCTCTTAATAAATAGCAAATGCAAGGAAGTATAAAAATATTATTAAAAATTTTGTAAATCAATAAATTAAGAGAATTAATTAATGGAAACAGAAAATAATAATATAAAAGAAGTAGAACAAATACATAATATACCTATTAAAAACAAATTTACAATACAGGAGGATTAACAAACTGATATAAATGAAATCAAATACACAATATTGAATAAAATACGAAAGAAAAAGAAATATAGAAAAAAAATGAAAGAAGAAAAAAGGATCGGCGAAACTAATAATACAAATAAACAGAGGTTCAATAAAACAGTATTCAAAGGAGGTAATCAACAATAAGCAAAACAACAACAAACCCTCACCTATAAATAGAATACTTTAAGATTCGCAAGCACGTTAAAAACTTTTGCAATCTAAGACAAACATAAATTATTGTTGTATAAAATACATACACAAAAAAACATATTATATATCTTAGATCAATCGAAGACTTTAACAACATTATAAAAATATTAAAAAATACAAAAACAAACTACTACACATTCACTCAAAAATTGGAAAAATATCATACTTATTTACTAAAAGGATTAAATAAACGTAACAATGAAACGGAAATTTTTTAAGAATTAAATAACTTACAAATAGAAGAAATGCAATTCATTAAAGTAAAAACATTTAAAACGAATACTTCAATAAAAAATAATATTTTACTACCGATTTTAATAGTACAAATATCACCAAATAGTAAAATAAATAAATTACAAAATATAAAATATATTCAATATCATAAAATAAAATCGGAAAAAATAATTTTAAAAAATATAATTCAATGCCATAACTGTTAACTTCAGGGCCACACATTGGTCAATGTAAAATTAATAAAGAAATAAAAATTGACAACAAAGAATTATATTGTGTTAATTTTAAATAATATATACACCCCGAGTCATATATGGATTGTCCAAAACTAATAGAAATTAAAAATAAAATAAATACAAAAAATTATGAAACGAGAAAAACCAAAATTAATAAAATCAATGAAATAACAAATAAAGTTTTACCATCAATATCTGACGCCGACATAACAAAAAAAAGTATCATAACAAACATATCCAACAAACAACAATAAAATATTAATAGACCAATATACATAAACTCACACACATATATTGATAATAACCAAATACTCACTAATATAATGGAAGCAATACAAGAATTAAAAGAAAATGTAAATAATATCCAAATTCAATGACAACTACAAATAAACTAAATTAAAGAAGCTCAAAAAAGTATTAAAAAATTTTTTTAGCAATTACACAATCATAAAAAAAACGTATTGATAACTCAGATAAAAAAAATTTAGGAACATTTAAGATTATATCATAAACGTGAACTCACTAATATCAAATAAAAAAGATGTAATTTATTAAACCTACTAGAGAAACAAAAACCAGATATAATATTAGTATCAGAAACAAAACTAAACAAAACTAAACAAAATGCACAAAATAGAATTTAAAAATTATAATGTAATTAGAAATAACACACCAAATTTAATTTAAGGACGAGAAATAGCCATATTAATAAAAATTAAATATAAGTACAATGTAATCTCCAATAATGAAATCACCAACTTCAAAATTCTAGAAACATCAATAATAAAACTACAAATGAACAATATACATCATAAAATAATCTATTGATAATATCAGCATATGCAAAAAATGGTAATAAATTTAACACATAATTCAAAAACTAATCAAAAAATTAGAACTAGTCAAAGGAGAAAATTATTACGTGATATCAGGTGATCTGAATGCAAAATATGTTGACTGGAAAAACAACAAAAATAATACAAGAGGATCATTTATAAAAAAATTGGATGAATAGCATGACACAATATACAAAACAAAATTGTACAGTTCGTAATACCCGTCTGATCCTAATTGACAATCATATATAGATTTATGCTTAATAGACGCTAAAATTAAAATAAATAACAATTGTACAAAAAATACAATCGATACAATAGAATATGATAGTAATCATAATGGACTACTTAGAGAAGTGAAATTATCAATACAGAACTTAACTAATACTGAATTTAATTACGTATACTATAAATTTATTTATAAAAAAACAAACTGGAATAAATTCAAGAAAGTCTTAATAAAAAATTGTCAACTGAATATATAAAACAACAAAAATTAAACAAATAACGAAATCGATAACTACATCGATCGAACAAAAAGACAACCACATAAATCAAACAATCAACAAGTTAGTACCAAAAATAACAAAAAAAACTCTAATGAATGCTATATAAATAAAAATATTAAAAAACTACAAAAGGACAAAAGCTATATGTTATCACTAATAAACCGAACACGAAAAAATTATAATGCTAGTAAAAAACAAGAATTAGAATTTTATAAATACTTACTTACTCTAATAAAAAAAATCTGCTACAAAAATTTTCAGAATCTATAATTAATTACCGGAGTAACAAAATAAAAAATCCCAAAAAATGATCCAACAATAATGTTCCTCAAAATTAACTCAATTTTTAAAACAAAAAATGTTATGAATATTCCTTTGCTAATAATACCATATAATAATATCACAACACTAAGAAAAGCTAGACTACATATAACAAATTCAAATAAAGACAACAATAACAACTATATAATAATAAACATTAAAGACAAAATCAATCTGATAGGATTACATTATTCTGAAGTACACAATCGAAACTCCACTATTGGTAAACAAAAATGCAACAATATAATTATGTAAAAACTAATAAATTAAAAGAAGAAATAAAAAAAGATAAAACACAAAATATAACAATAACAACTTTCTAATTCGATAGCACAACGGATAATCCAAAACAACCCGATAAAGAAATTTATTACTTTATTAATAACACTCAATTAAATAATATTTTAACGAAAATAATAAAAAATCATCAGGATACGACAATATACCAAATATAGTATCGGGACGTACTCCCAAACAAATTAAAATTATTACAAAAAAGAAAAACAATACATCACTATCTAATTTTCCTCTTATAAACCTTTTACTAAATATAGGTAAAATATACAAAAAATAATTACACATACCTTAATAAAATAATGTAAGGTAATACCGGAACATAATATCGGAAAATCAATTCGAATGTAAACAATATATAAATAAATATAAATATATATATATATAAATATATATAAATAACAAATAAAATAAGCACTCGACAATAAATGCAATTAATAAACTAACATCGGATATATGCTGGGCACTAAACGACAACCAAAGAATAGCAGCTTGCCTAATCGACATAAAAGAAGCATTCGATACCACTTGGACCGAAGACACAATTTATAAATTAATAAAATTAATATGTAATATGATGACGAACAAGTTATTTATTACACTAAAAGAAAATAACAAATCAAGCCTTGAATTAACAGTAAAAAACGTTTTACAACAAGGATCAGTAAATTCTCCGATCCTCTTTAATATATATAATAGTGATATTAATTATCTATTTGATCTTAACAAATTATTACAAATATAATCGACATCATTTGCAAACGATTTAATAATTTATGTTTCTGGAAAAAACAAAAAAAATTGGAATAACAATTATAAGAATTGTTCAAGCGAATAAATAAATATTATAACTCAAGGAAATTAAAAATTAAAATAAATAAATGCGAAACTATATTATTTTAAAATAATTTCTTCCAAATAAGTGTTTCACCAAAAAATAGACAATTTCTCTGAAACAAATATGTCAAATATTTAGGATTACATTTAAACACCAAATTAAAATATAATTATCATGTGAAAACTCGATTGAAAAGAGCAAAAGCAGCATTTTGGCGATACAAAAAATTATTTTACTAAAATTATTTAAACAGTACAATAAAAGTATTATGTTATCAAGGACTTATCAGACCAATCCTAACATACGCTTGCCCCATCTGGTACAATATAACAGCACATCAAATGGAAAAAATGAGAATCTTTGAAAGAAAATGTATGAGAGCCTCTCTTCAATTGTACAGAACTGAGGCAAGCTCTTAGAAAAATATGTAAAAATGACAATATTATACAATAAAGCAAATTTACAAAGAATTGATTGTCACATATTAAAATTAAATAGAAACCATTATTCAAATTTATACCGCTCCACAGAAAACATTCTAATTTCAAACGCAATATATCCAAACCCAAATTATTTCTTAAAATATTTAAAAACAGGAATTATCCCTCCAGAAACATTTAATTTTCTAGATAATAATCAATATCTACAAGATAAAAACAACATACCAATTATTTACGACATTAATAGCAAAAGACTTAATACAAAAATAAATTATGAAGCAAATTTAAATAGCAATGATAAAAACTTTTTATGGAGATACAATATGGATATATCACAAAATGATAAAAAAAATAAATACTGAAAAAGTACGACAAAATATTGTTAGCTTACATAATTATGTAATATTAAAGATATAAAAAAAATATATATATAGATAAAAAAATTAAAAAACTGAATAAATAGGCATACAACAACAAAAAATTAATTGATAATTATATAATTAAAAAAACTCATAAATTAAACGACTTTGTAATTAATCCTTGAATATGTTTAAAATTTTATTAATTAAATATATTCATATATAATACATGTAAATAAATTTAAATTCCTAATTTCCCATATTCACGTTTCCTCTTCGATACTGATACATATATACATATAAAATTCAAACGCAAATCGTATATACATTCTTTTTTAGACTACCCATTTTCTGTATATAAATAAAACTGTAAAAAAATGTTACCAAACCATTTTTTCTCCCATAAAAAAGTTTGACAAACAAAAAAAGAAAGAAAATATTGATTAAAAAAATATATATATAACGTGCAAAACTGCGTTCGCTGTGACTAGCAGCGTTTAGTTAGAAGCAATATGTTATATAAATCATTGGTATATTATGGTTGTAAAAAAAACAATATATTATATATATTGGATTTAAATAAATAAACATTATTTAAAAACATAAAAACATATAACAAAATTCATGCAATAAAAATAAATCAATCATAAGATTATAAAATTAATTTATTCTTAAAAATAATATTTTTAATACAGTAACATATTTAATGTAAAAATTGAATTTAGATTTTTAACTGAAATTAATGTACATATGTTGTGAAGAGTTGAAATATAAATTTAAAATTAATACTATTGTAATTTTTATATATTTAATTTTAACTTTCTCTATAATTTTAAAATAGATTTCAATACATATACTTATATATTCTAAAAGCAAAAATAGAATGTTCAGAAATTTATTTGAATTATAAAATGTACATAGCTTGAATGAATTATAAATAATGGATCGATAGAAATTTTATTTCTATTAATCATTTTTAATTAAAAAAGAATAAAACCAATAAAATCATCATTTTATATTTCATTACTAAACAATTATTAAATGTGTGTATGAATATAAAATTAAATGTGCTATGAAATAAAGCTAGCTTTATATTTTATATATAAAAAAGTACAATTTATTTAAATATCAAAATAAGCGAGCACATAAATGTTGAAAATTTTAAATATTGTATATCAATAATAAAATTAACATATCAATACCTTTTAATATCCATTAATTTTTTCCAATAAATTTTATACAGTGAATAAGATAAACCATTTCTTTTTTATCAACGATTTAATGTTGATTAAATATATTTTGTATTTCTTAACATTTAACAAGCAAAATTAAGTTTTATGATTGTAAGATTATATTAATGAACGATAAACTTACATTACATTTGCATACAAATATAAAATAAAAATAGTATGATCAATTTTTTTACGGAATATATATTTTGAGTGAAATAATGATTCAATTTTATGAATAAATTACTTTTATTAAATATATTAAAACGTTTACTTCTTATATTTAACTCAATTAGTTGTCAGTATAAATATTAATAACAATGTTATTAAATTACATTTTTTAATAAGTAATATTTCTTTAAAGTATGAAATTCATAGTGTAAAATTTGTAATAAGCATCAATTTACTTAATTTCAATAAAAATAAATAATTAGCAGAATAATAAATAATAAAGATAAAAAATAAAATGATTGCTGATGAACTTATTTATCATTTGTAAATTTTATTTTTATAAATATTTTTAAAAGTAATATTTTTAAATATAAATTTATTAAAATCTTTAAATATTGTCATTAACGTACAAAGATTATTTAATTAAATTTTATAGCGTGTATCTATCAATTTTTTTTACTATTTACTATTTTACTTTTTACTTATTAATATAATGAATAAATAATTAAATAAATAATTCAGTTTATATATTGTATATTAAAAACTTTAAAATAAAATTAATTGCAATTAATTTGTTATATAGATTTTCAAAATTATATGTAAAGTTGATATATGTTATAAATAATTATAAATTAAAATTTTTTTTATCAGAAAAATAATTTTTTATTTGCGTAAAAAGTAATTTCTCTAATTAATGAAGTGACGCGCGTATCTATAATAATATGACAATTTTTTCTTTGCGTACGTTTTCGTAATGGTCAATATTATACAAGTTATATGTTTTGAAATAATAAAATTTTATAATATTTGTTACAAAGGAACATTTTTTAACTTTACATTTAATGACATAAAAAAAAATAAGTAATGTCTCAGTGTTAATGCACCCGGTTAATTTTTGACACAAGTACATATTATTTTGTATATGCAATAGTAAGAGAAATTGGCAAAGTTTCTTATCTTTATCTACGTTTGTAGTGCGTAGACATACAAATTTTTCCTGTGCGAAGGTTAAATTTACAATGTCTGAATGTTTTATTTTCTCGAACGCTTGACCTTAAAATTTTGAAATTAGAAATTAATTTCACCCCTCCCAAGAAAATTTTGATTATTTATTCATAAGTTATTATGTCCTAATATTAAAAAATATTATGAATTAAAATACACTTCTTTTTAAAATATTATACATATCTAATTAAACTAATTTTATTTTGCAGTGTTTTATATTTACAATGTCACTGAAACGATACGTTTTGCGCAATATAACTCAGCAGTTATGAGTACTTTAACAGTTTTATTTTAAACTACGAATAATTTAGTAAGAAAGTTATCCAATAGTATTGAAGTAATACGATAATTATTAATTTTTTACACATTTTTTGCTAAAATCATTTTTTAAATTACAAGTAAATTAAAATATCTCTGTATAAAATTATTATTACGTCGTATAACTATTTTAAAAGCGTAGAACATAAATTTCAAATTCTTTCGCCTCACACAATTTGAAAATCTCAATAATATATTCTTTATTTAGACTATTCACAACTCTATTTTATATGAATAGAAATAATAAATTTTTTCATAATTTTTTTAAATATAATCCAAATCACAAAATTTTTAAACTCGAAAAACACTACAATATTCAGGGAGTGGCTTGAAACGATAAAAGATGTAAACACTAATGATTTTATTATGTTACAATACAAGTAACGTATCACTAATTATTAATTTCATTATCAATGTCATACCGACAGATATCGTCAATGCGATCGGGAGAGCGAGTATAGTACACGGGCATAGTTCTTTTTTCACACGCGCACGCAAATACGCTAATACGGCTGACGAGCGCCGAAAACAAAAAGCTCCGACAATGATGAGGACCTATGACACAAACCCTGGCCACGAAATCTGGCAAACATATCGAATCATCTAGCTATCTTTTCGAGTTTATGCTAGTCTCGTGTAGCAACTTGCAAATGTCAAATTGTTCTTACACTTCCGCTATCTAAATTTGTTTTTTTATTCATTCAATTGAATTTTTAAATTCAAGAGCAAATATTTTCTTCTTACATTTCTTAATTGTATATATAAGGGGAAAAACATTATTAAATACGAATCATACGTGTACATATGTAATTTTATTTTTGTATGAACGTATACTCTACCAAAAATTTGCGTAGTTTCTCGTGTTAAGATTTATGTCTAGCATTAAGATTATTATTTTTAAATTCTAAACTAAATCATCTTTTATATATTATTTTTTGTTTGAAAAATAACTATAAATTTAACTGACAATTGCACTACTAAAATTATAAAGCTTTGATAAATTTATTCATTGATTCATTAAAAATTATTTTTTTATAATTATTTTATTGTTAAATAACATTATTATCATACTTTTTTAATGTCTCAATTTCGTACTGTTTTATTCATAATTTTAAAGTTGAAAGAAATAAGATATAAGAAAATTAGGAAATAAAAATGATCTTAAAGAAAAATAATAAAAATAATTGTAAAAAATAAAATAAAAAAATGAAAAATATTTAAATTGAGTAAGAATAAAAAATAAACACGAAAACTCACTTATGATCATGCTTATGGTGTCGCCGGCCTTTTCTGTCTTCGTCGCCGGGCTCGTTAACGCTCATCACGTGTCCGTCCTCTTCTCGTATTTTTTCAAATTGTACCCTTGGACTACCAATCGATGGACTTTCACTAAAACAGGAAGCTGCCCTCTCTGAGAGTGGTGCCTCGCTTTCACTGCTGATAACATGTTCCGCGATGTCAACAAGTGTTTTCGTAACATCTTCATCCTGTATTTATTTTTTTTACGTTAAAAAAATATCAATATAGATAACTAAAAAATATAATTACAATAAATATTCGATTTTAATTATATCCTTATTTCTATTTATTTTTTTATAATTTTCAGTTTTTAGAATTTTTTTTCAAGTATTCTTTTGTAATTATGAAAATTTTTAAACCAAATATTATTTATTAAATAATATTAAATATTTAAAATTTTACAAATATAATTAAAACGGTTTGTTGAGTAAGTATTAAATTTGATTATATTTATAAATTACAAGGCCCAGTAAACTTATGAAAAAATTAATTTGCATAATTTAATATTTATATTAAAAAATAAATACCTTACATTATGAAAGTAAATCTGTTTCAATAATTTTTATAATATAATTTGCCTAAATAAAGATTATATTAAATTACTATACACATAAAAGAATAATTTTATGTAAAAAAAAAATATTTTTAATTAAGTTATAAATTCGATTTTATCATAATTTTTTTAAGAATATTTATAATCCTAATTCATAAATGTAAAATAAATAAAAAATATTTCAATTATTAATTAAAATTATTCATCATTTAAAAAATTTGCAAATTATGTATTTTAATTATACATTTATAAATTTACATTCAAGAAGATTTTAAAACGTAATTCTTAACGATAAAATATTATTAGTCAAATCATTTTCTTTAAAAACTGGAGCAATATCAATCAAATTTAACATTCTGTAGATAAATTAAAAATGTAATTATTATAAAACAGAAAAATGAAATAATCAAACAGTATAATATATATAGTATTTATAAAAACTTTTAATTTTGACTAAATTTTTATTTTAATATGTTGCAAAATGATCAATATCGAATTTTTAATTTACTAAAATTTTCATAAATTAAAAATAGAAATATATTTATAAAAATTTTGAATTAAATTACATTTAATCTGTTTTTAATTCCTTTTGACTGTATAAGTTTAGAATAAAATTTATAGTTAATAAAGATATTTTTCGTTTATGAAATTAACAAATATTAAAATTAAACATATGTAATGTTATTCATATACAATTTAAGTATGCATCAGAATAATTAAAAATATCTATAGGTCGGTGTTAAAATTATAAACAGCTCTAAAATGGTATGAAAAATTAAAAATTTTTTTAAATTATATCGTTATAGAGTTAAATAAAAATTTTATTTCACAATATTTCTTATTATAGATTAATGTATTAAATAAACTTTTTAATAATCCAGTTAAAAATGAAAATTTAATTTTGATATTCTTCATTAATTTAAAAAATATACTTTTGAACAAAAATAATTTAAAAAATCTCCAAAAAACGTATAAAACATGATTTTTTAAAAAAATATTTAATAAATTTTGAAACCTATTCTTGGATTTTAGATACCAAATAAATATTTTATTATTAAAAATTTATATATTTTTAAAAAAATTAAAGATAAGAAATAAGTAAATGATATATACTTTGCAACCATCCGAATCTTCTTTGTATTCCTCATCTTTTGAGGAAGGTTTTATACAATTCAATAAGTTAATTGGATCCAATGTTCTATTCGATACAGGCACATTACCATTACCACTGAATGCACTTGAAACAGCTTCTTCTTCCAAATTATTTTCGGAGCCTATAGAACCTTCGCTGAAACATGCAAGCATTTTTTCATAGTTTTTCCTTTTTATTTAAAGCTATTATATATATATAAATATATAATTAAATTATTTCAATCATTTTCTAATTTTTTGTATTGAATTTTTAAGAATATATTTAATCAATAAACCTATATTAAAAACATGATTTAAATTTTTTATTTTGAAAGTTAATAATTTCTTTTAAATTAAAATCTAAATAGATCTTTAAGTTTCTATAAAAATATATCTATGATTGAATGAAATTTAAATGTACTTTTACGTAAAAAAATCAATAAAAATATTTACCTATCCAAACAAAATTTATTCAAAAAAATCAATGTGTATTAAATTTATGTATTACATATAACTACACTAAATTATTAGATAACTTACATACATTATTATTATATACGTATTTGTATGTAAGTATTTTATTAAGAGTTTACAACAAATTTGATTTTTATATTTGAAATATAGTGGTTAGGAATCATTGATTAACAACTACATTTATATATTATATTTTAGATATTCAAATTACATAAACTTTAATAGTATCCCAATTCCCTGAGATGAAATTTTTTTTACTATCATAAATATTTACATAAAATATATTTATAATATTATAATTAATCAACCAAGAATTAAATATTTATAATAAGATATGTGAATTAAAATTTCATTTTTTTTTTCAAATTAATTTTAATTTTAAAATTAATTTTTTAATATAAATCTTGCTTTTTTCATTGTATTAAATATTGATAATAATGAAGTTAATGTACATAGTATATATATTTATTATATAATAATATCTATGTAATCGTTATTTATTTAAAAAAATGTGATTATATAAAGTAAGGAAAAAATATATTGATATGAAAACTCTCTTCTATAGTATTTTAAATAGAATAATGAATAGATAAACTAGAAATATTTCTAATTGAAAAAACATAAATTGTATATTTACAAAAACAAATTTTATATAAATGAAAATTTATATTTTATAAAAAACATCGTATATTTAAAAGAACTTACAATATATTAACAATTTTTTATATGTTTTACGATTATAAATTATATTTGTAGTTAAAAGTATATTGAATGAAATAAAATAAATGCATATAAAATAGTATTTTATTCTATCTTATAATTAAATATATTAACTAAATATATTAGATTAATTGTAAAAGTATTTTGCAATTGTAGTAAACAACAACTACTTTTTTTAGGATAACGAGAAGTTAATATTGCTCTCATTGCCGTTCATCTTTTATCGATGTACCTCTTATGATAAAAATTTCATGAAATAAATAAGAACGACTATGTAATAACGTATATTGAACAACATAAATAATATTTGAGAAAAACAAAATAATTTCAACTTTAAATTAAATAAATTAATGATCGACAATAAATACTAGAATAAAAAATAAAAGAATGAATCAGGTAGAATCAAGACTTACGGTGATAAATGTCGTCGCATAGATCTTGAGTGAAGACTCTTTAAAGGCATATGCGGATGTGGGTAGCTTCTTTTTCGATGTTCTGAAACAAATTTAAAATACAACAATAATATAATTTGAAAAATCTCTATAAGCAACAAAACTCTATTATTTAATACATAGATTTATAAGACATTCAAATCCTATATTTTAATAATTAGCATTAATATCCTAGAATATAATTATATCTTACAATATAATAGAATACTTATCTTACAATTTCAATAATCGATTAAAATACTTCTTAAATTAAAGCAGGATACTGTATATCATAAAGAATCTAAAAATTAAACATTAGTACTGAAACTTTTACTTGATTCATTTTATAAATTCTGTTCCAAATACAAATATTTCATTTTTAAGACAAAAATTGTACAATATTTTTATTTTAAACTATATGAATTCCAATTAATTTTTAATAAACTAAATTAATTGAAAATATTTACACATTAAGTTAGTAATTTATTTCATATTATTACAAATTTAATTTTTCATTGATTTTACACATACGAATTTAAGCATTCTGAATTTTATAAATATTTGCAAATGGAAGAAGTATTGTTTTAACTATGAAAGTAAATTCGCATTTCGGTATTTATTAATTTGAATAATGATTTATAAATTAAATAAATTTATTTAATATATAAATAAATATTTCATAGTAATCCTTAATAATAATAATAATAATAATTCGAAATAAATTTTTTTTAAAGATTTAATAGTTAGTGTACGTAAAAAAGGAAATGCAGATAATAAACTAGAAATGTATAAATACATAATTATTATTTATCAACGTATGAAGAATTATCAAATGAAGCATATCGATAAATATATAAAAATATAAAGCAAAGTTTTAATATGTTTTAAAAAGTAATAATTTGTTATTAGTCACAATTATTTATCTGATTTTTAAGATATTATCTGTTGGATAAAGAAATAAGAAAAAAATTAAATAAAATTAAAAGATTTTCTGTGTGCTGATGAACTAACAGCTTTTATTTGACGTAATATTCAAAATAAAAAGAATATAGAAAATTAGGAAAAACTGCAAACTAAGTAATAGAAATATCTATTATAGTGGAGCTCATTAAAAATATTGTATATACATTATTTAACTTTGAAATGGAAAACAATTTGAAACGCATTTTTCTCCTAATATTTTTTTATTTTATTCTAAAGACTTATGATGGTAAAAAATATTAAAATGAATTACTAATTAATAATTATTTAATACATAAATGCTTTTGAAACAACAGAATTTCTATCAATATTTTGGTATTTTATAAAAATTATAATCAATAATTTGTAATTTTTTCATATTTTCATAGTTCTGAAATGTAGATGTACATCTAAATAATTAAAAAGTTTATATCAAGATTGTATCTGAATTATTAAAAAAGTGCAAAAAAGTAGTATAATTCAATAGCAAATAAATTTGTAATTATAAATACATATATTTTTCAATTCTTTAATAATATAAACTTTTCAATAATTATTATGTAAAAAATTGTATTTGTATTTATTCAATTTATTACGATAAAGCCTTTCAAAAATTATTTTTTCATTTCAAACGGAAGCAGTATCTCTAAAATAGAAACATATATTCATTACAATAAATACAAAATGTTTAATTTTTAAACAAGAAATTACAAGAATACTTTAAATAATACTACTTAACCTGAGTATTTTTTAATACGTTTGAATTGTTTTTTATAAGATGTAAATATGTTTTTATATATAATATTAATATAAGAACAAATTTTTTAATTCTTGAAAATTAAACTTAAAACTTACTTTTATGTATACAAAAATACATTTTGAAGCCTACACACAAATAAAATAATAAGAACTACTAAACAATACTCTATAAAAGTTAGAGCGATATATTGTTTCATAATTAGTGAGATTTTTAATAAAAATCAACTTATGATATGAATATATATATGTATGTAAACATATTTGAATTGATTCGAAATGAACTTTATATTTGGTTTTGTGACAAATAATCTTTTAATAATTAATTTTATAAATAAATTTATCTAAAATAGACTGATAATTTGTACTATTATAATATTTATATTTTATTAAAAATTATAATTTATACTACAAGTATAAAAATTTATATTTTGTAATCAATCATAATTAAAATTAACAAACAGTAGTTGTAGTTAAGTCGATCTATAATATTCATAGAATCTTTTACTAACGTAAATTTATAATCCATGATTTAACGGAATCTTTCTTAGTTAATAAAAACAAGAAAAAAATTAGTCTGTTATTTTCGAATTATAAAGAATATATAGATAACTTTTATAAATTATTATACTATTTAAGCACTTAATTTCTTAATGAGTAAGATAAAAACTAATAAAATAAATTTACATTAAATTTAAAACATTTATATATTATAAACTAATAATATTAATATATCTAATTTATTGATAAAAAACTTGAAAAAAATCTAGTATTACGAAAATTAATGCAATAAGAATCGACCAAAGGTTAATAATAAAATATTTTGGTTTTTATCATTGCTACATAATGGTATATAAATTGAAGTATATAACAAATAATTGTCAAAAATTCAATTAATTAAAAAATTCACACAAATTTGAAAATATAATTTATGAAAAAAATATATAATAAAAAAAGTAATTGATTTTTATATCAGACAAAATAAATATTTCAAATCGTAAAATGCGACGGAAGAAAAGGTACAGAAAATTTTCAAATTCAATGGTTAATCAAACACTTATTTTTTATTAAACCATCGAATGAGAACATATATAATGTTTTATTATTTTGGGCCAAATATAAAATATCTTTATTGTAAAAAAAGACTTTTTAAAATATTTTTAACTATTTATAATGTTATAAAAAATGCAAGTATAGGAGTTAAAAATTCTTAATTTTGGCTACTTGAACTAATATAACTTTTAGCAGACGTATCGTCACTTTTATAGAAAGATACAAAAATAAATACTTCGTTTATAAAAAAATGAAAATATTATAAAACTTTTATTATACTGTACTTGTGAACTTAAAAAAACTAAAGTTCGTTTCAATCGAAGATAAAGATTCTGTTAGTCATTAGTACGAAATTTTATTTTGTAGTTAATGTAATAAATAAAATGAATAAGTATCAATTAGTAATAAATTAAGTTAATTATTAATATAGAATATTCATATTAAATATATAGCCATGTATTATTTTTTTTGAAATATTTTTTAAAAAGTAAATTATTATATTTATTATTTTCGTTATGTAGCATCTAATATTTAAATTAGTTATAGTAATTTTGAGGTTTTTTTACATAATCACCTAAAATAGAGTCCTTTCTTAATCTTTAAATAAAATAGAAAATAAATAATATAAATTAATTAACTGTATAGATAAATGTTATCTTTATTATTTAAATGAAGTTATGTGCCCATAAATTTATAATTATAACATTTATGAATCAAATTTTATTAACATATAAAAAATTCATTTTAAAACTCACACTATAGGTTACTATTTAACAAATAATTTTTTAAACGTTAATAATATTAAAATAGTATAAAACTAATAATTTTATTTTTAATAATAAAAATAATTGTTTAACTATACTTATTTTTTCTATTGATAGTAATCAATTAAATATTCAGAATCCCACATATCATAAGAATTTTCTAATACAAGTTCAATCTTACTTTAAAATATCCAAAAGGTTACTTAGTAAATATAATTAAGTATATTAATTTTTTCTAAAATATTTTGATATGTTTTGATTATTAATATTACATTTTTTTATTCAACACAAAGATAATTATATAATTATATATTTTTTAAAAAGTTTCTTTTCGAGATATTATATATTTTATAAACTAATCATTTTGTTCATATTCTTTTGAGATAGAAAATAAAATATTAAGCTTATTTTGTCAAAAAATTTTTTATTATTATGAATTTTATTTACTAAAATATCGTAGAAATTATATTATATAAATTTACAAAATTAAGATATCATATTACTTAACATAAAACTAGGTTATAAAATTAATAGATTAATTTATAAAATATATATTAAAATCATCGATTTATTAAAAAATGGTTTTAGCAATCTTATAAATAATATTATATTTAATCTTATTAATGAGTAGAAAATATCAATTTTTATATTTTATACGACAAAAAATGTATCTGCGGAATTAAGTAAAAATTTGATCAAAAATAAAATTTGATCAAAAATAAAATTTGATCAAAAATGTTAATTTAAGTAAAAAATTAACACTTTATTCTCATTCTGTCAAATTTTTCCTATCGTAATATTTTTTATCGCGATAATGCAATTATAAATTTGACGCCAGACCGAAGAAAAAATGAAAAAATATGACATTATTATAATCACAATTAAAATTGACCTTATCTAAATTTTATATATTTTATTTAATATAAATTAAAATAAATAACTATTAACGAGAAAACTAATTTAAGCATAATTTGTAACACTATTTATGTTTTAAATTATATCTTTTATATTTATAGTATTTCGTACAGAAATTCGTTCGGAAAAAAAAATAAATTTTAATTGAATAAATTACTTGATATTTACACTGTCTTTATTCATCAACATCACTCCTTCAATTTAAAAATATTATGTTTAAAGAATAAGAATATGAAAACAGAAAAGATCAAATACACAAGAGATATATTTGTAAAAACATTAAATATATACCCTAAAATATTTATTAAGTATAAATATTTAAGATATTATATGGGTTTATTCAATGAAAATATTGAAATGGTTGGATAAAAATTAAAAATATCGTTACGTACTTGTTATTTATATGTATTAGTATTTTTAACTTATTTTAAATAATGAAATTATATATAATAAATTTAATAAATATAATATATGTCTAAAATATAAGAAGTATACAAGTTTTCGTTAAATTTAAAAAAAATATATTTTCAATAATAATAAAAAACAGAGAACTTGATTTTCTCTTAATTTTCAAGTTTAAGGATCAAAATAATCTTGAAATAGAATCCTATGACACCTTTATCATATTATAAATATATTGAGAAAATGTTACAGTAGCCATTTTTTAATTCATTCAATCATAAAATTTCAAATCACTTACGACTAGTTTAGTTACTAATTTTTAATAATTAAATTTTGTATTTAAAAATTTAATTATACTATTAAACATTTATGAATCATATTAGTAGTATCAGTTCCATTTTTATATTGCTTATAATTAATTTACAAAAAAATTTTAAAAAAATAATAAACTTATTATATTAAAATAAACAAGTACGTAATAATTAAAAAATAATAAGACATTTCGAATCAATCAGAATAAATTATGTGATATATTTAATATTTTAGTCAATGCATTTAATATTATTTATAATTATGAAATCAATAGTTATAAATCATGTATGTATTTGAAAGCACTAATTTTTAACAAAATACTTACGATCCAAATCGCGATCACCATAACGAGGAATGGTTGGTCCACGATCACGATCGCGATCCGAGCCGACTGATTTGGAGGGAGAACCAAAACGGGCTACGTCGAATTTCTCCCCGGCATCCATTGCAAACACCTTTTCCATCTCCTCGTCGAGCTCTTGTACCGTTTCTGTGCCATGTCCATCATGCTATAATAATCGTTTATAAAAATTTATTTATCACGTATAAGTAATAATTCCATCCATAATATTTTTGTAAAGAACGTTCGTTTGTCGAATGATTGCTCTTTAAAAATATAGTCTAATGATTCATTTGTTTAGTCTTTATGCCTTAATTAATATATGAATTAAAATATAATTTAATTATGTTTATAATAACTAAATCAATAAAAATTTCTATAACTTCGCTAATAAATTTCAAATTTATAAATGCTTAAAAATATATTTTATTGAGTATATATAAAATTCATAAAATAAATTTTTAATATTTTGAATTTTCAGTATTTTAAATTATTTTACATACGTAATATTTTTTCAAATAAAACTTTAGAATAAAATGAACTTTAATTAGCTATTTAGATATTTTTAAGCTCCTTAAATTTATGATAACATATGTATGTTTAGAATTAGTAATTCTTTACTTTTAAACTATATTTTTTCGAACGCTATTAAACCTATCTATTATTATATTCATTTTTTTCGTATAATTGATTTAAATATTTCAATGAAATACGATACTCATATACAGCAATCTTTATAAATATATTATGCACAAAATAAATCAGTTTTGTTATTCATAAAGAATTAAATAAGTCTGAAAAAGGGAGATAAAAATGAGACACGTTTAAAGTATTTGAAACTACCATATTCTTCAAGCATATACTACGTGACTTTTTGTTGTATTAGGGGAAAACGTGAGATGAAATCGAGGACGATGTTACGACGGCTGCAATAGCGCACGACTTTGAATTTAAGATTTTAAATCTTAACGTCCGTATACAATTGAACTATTATTACTACTATTCGACTTGACTTTATAAGTTTCTTTTTTATTTTCATTTCTTTTCATTTCATTTTTTTAACCCTTTAAATATGTTTATCAGAAAATAAAATAAAAATTTTTTTTACTTTGTTCTTTGATATAATATTTAGATAAAAACTTGAAAATTTTATATTTTTATTTTATTCATCTGCCATTTTTTAAAATTATTTAATTTTTTAAATTATTTAAAAAATTTAAAACTTTAAATAAAATAAAATAAATTAAAAATTCATAAATATTTTTAAAAAATTAGAAAGTGTAAATATAATTATTATATATTAAATTTAAGTTTTAGATTAGATAGTATTAGAATTATTTTTAATTTATAAAAAATTTAATTCTTAAAACTATAAATGCTAAATTATTTCAATTTTTTAATTTGTGATAATGATTTTATAACCGAATTCTGGATATATAATACTTTTTTTCAATTAAATTGGAAATAAGAAATAAAAAATAAATAAATATCTTAAAATTATTTTATAATTCATTCTTTTACTTGATCACAGAGAATAATTTTTGAAAAATAATTTATTTTCACCCGAAGTATCAATTTTATAAATGTAATAAGTGTCAATTTTAATAATTTAAATTAATTATTAATGAATAATTATAAAAATTTCAAAATTGATTAAATATATTGATTAAATATATTGATTAAATATATTGATTAAATAAAAACATTTCATCAAAATATAAATACAAACCATGCTAAAAATTAACATAAATATATTTATAAGTATCAAAAAATAATTATATAAAAATACAAATGTAAACCAAAAAATTAATCTTAAATATATACGTAAAATAAATTAATAAGCATTAGGAAATATGAGACTAAAGTACATAATCAAAAAAGGGTAGTAAGTAATAAAGACATTTATTCCGAATTTTCGAGATGGAGGTCAATCCAATCCGACTAATTTGGTGATCAGGACAGATCTATAACGATCATACACCTGTTATTCTATCTTCCTGAGAGGCTCACGCATATGCTTAATCAGCTTCACTCTTATCCACTTAATTTCCTTATCTATGTTTTTAACTAAAATATATATATAATTGATATATACAAAAACACATATCGTCAATTCAAACCAATAAATTATTAAATAATAATATAATTAAGGTATTATTATTTAAGGAAATAATATTATATATATAATATATATAGTATAGATTGTACTTACTTATAATATATTGAATATAATATATTAAAAAACTTTTATGAATTTTAGTTAATTATAAACTATTCTTCTCGTCTTCAAAGCTCCTTATCTGTACGATATATTTACTATTGTCTAAAAAATTTTTTTTTAAAATATTGTATATATAGGCTAAAAATATATAATTATAAAATATTGGATAATTTTTTTTCAATATTTATTTAGTAATAATAACAGTTACTTTACTAATTTTTATTATTAAAAAAACACAAAAGTGGAAATTTCTTTATTATTTTAAATGAGATTTTTCTATTAATAAATTTATGCGTAATACTGTTAATATATAAATTATAGTAACAATGTGAATTTATTAACTTTAAAATATATTCATATAATACAGTAAAAAATTACACAACTTAGATTGAAAAACATTTAAACCATCTAATGTTAACGTGTTAATCATCAGATAAGTTGAAAATATTTTGAAATAAATAAATCAAAATTAAAACTTTATTAATTGAAAATAGAAACATATTTTTATTAATACAGAAAAATTATTTAACACAATATAAGACTTAAAATATAAATTAATTATTCATCTTATATTAAATTTAATTAATTTTATATACCTATTTTCAAACAGTTGTTTGAATTAACTAACTCTCATTAATTTTAATTTTTTATTTTAATTTCTCATAAGTAAAAATTTTTTATAATAAATTTTTTTTACAATAGATTATTACATTATAAACAAAAATCTAAAAATAAATATAATATATTTAGTAAATCTAATTCTTATTTTTATACATAAATCTATCTGAAATTCGAAAATACACATTTTTTATTACAAGTACGTAATTTAAATATAATAATAATATAATTATGCTTCATACAGTTTAAAATTCGTAAGCTTGATAACTGTGCATGTTCAACTTCTCTTATAAAAATTTGTTCATAAATTAAATTATATATTATTTTATTTTATTATTATCATTATAAAAAATTGAATCATTACATTTTTAAAAATTAATTTTCCTAAAATATGTTTCAAATATTAAATATTTATTTATTTTATTTATTTTTTTAAGATTTTAAGAAATAAGCTGAAAGCTATTATAATAAATATGTAACATAAAAAATATACTAAAATAATTTAATCTTATATATTTAATTTTAGTAAAATTTTATATAAATATAATAGAAAAATAACATTTTATTTGATGAAATTTTTAACTAAATTTCTTATTTTAATTTAATTATCATCACTGAATTTTATAATTTATATTAACTAAATAAAAAACTGTTATTTAAAAAAACTTTCATTTTAATACAGTTTATATTATTTATTTATTCGAAAGAATTAATTGTAAATTTACAGTTCTTTTATCAAGATATTAATAATTTAATACAAATAATATTGAAAATTTATACTTATAAATTATATACTTTCTTTTTAAAATAAAACTTCTTATATTTGATACATTTTAATGTATTAAACGCATTTATATATCTTTTATAGAAAATTGTATGTGAAGTCTGGATATGTACATAACTATACATATTTATTTTTGGAATTCTTCAATTATGATTTCTTTTGTATTAGATTGTAAATAAATACATTTTTATATGATTTTAAACATTCTTTTACAACTATGAATTGTATAATATAAGAACTAAAAATCCAAAAATTTTTTGAAAATTTGTGTTTTTAATTACAATAAGTATATATAAAGATAAAGTCAATTTTTGCTTCTTCGATAAAGTTTAAATTTTTAATTAAAGTACAAAATACATTATAAAATTTAGTAATAATATGAATTATAAATTTTATTAATTATCAATCAAATACTGATCGTTTTCTGTTCATTAATTGTAAAACTTAAACCATTAAAAGCGCTTAAATTCAAAGAAATCGGAATTTAGATATCAGAATTTAAAAATATTTTGTTTGTTATATTCAAATTTTGAATTAATAATTATCACAATTTAATTATGAAATAACATTATCTATTATTATCCTTTATATCTTTTTATATATAGCAATGTAAAATTATAAATTTAGTTCATATGTATTAAGGTATGCTAATTTTCATATGAATATTATAATTTGTTCTATTTTATTGATTATATTTAATTCTATTAAGAAAGATTTTTGGAAGTACTTACAAAATTTTGCATAATATTAAATCTGAAGTTATTATATATTGTTTAGATAATGATATTTTATTGTTTTCTATATTTTTTATATTTTTTTGATTTATAACTACTGTATAGTATATTTTTTAAATATTACTTAATTATTAATTATAAGGGAATGGTTGCTAAATATAAATGTTTATCAATTAGGAGAATTTTAAGAAATGACTGAAATATACTGTTTTTTTTATATACAAAAAAATTAAAGGCTTATTAATATCCATTAATGATTTCTTATATCCACCTGTATTTTTTATATTTTATATATTAATATCTTTTGTAATTGATTATGAATTAATATATTTCAAATAAAACTTTAATAGATATATATTATAAATAAACAATATAACTCGAAAAAAATTCTTCAATATTATAATGTGGTCAAAAAAAAACTAATTTAAATATACTATTTGAATTTTCATTTAAAATAAGTTTATATGCTGCTATTTCTAATTATAATAAATTTTTTTATTTCTTCATTGAATTGTATTATAGTAAAAGCAGATAGATTTTTCAAAAGAATTTATGATATTAGTAAAGATCACGAAATGCTTCTTCTCATTTTAATTTTATTTTAAATTATAATTAAAAAAAAATTATTTAAGATAAGACTGTATAAATACAAATAGATGTAATGTACCTACTTTCTCGTTTATATTTATTTTCAAGCGTTGTGTGTATTTACATTCTCGACGAAGTGGGGATGGCTCATTGATTTTCTGAGAGTAAAGTCCATTTTAAACAGTATGAGCTCTGAGGTGAGGCGTATATTATTTTACTGATTGACTTATCTTTCCAATTATCTCAACACATGATAAATTTATAAACTTTTTTCGTTATTTTTTATAACGATCAAGTTCTAAATTTCAACATAAATATTTCAAAGTAAACAATAGACAATAAGAAAGCTTTTACATGGACCGAGCAATAGATTCTTTCTCTTGAAATTCTAGAAAACAGATTTCCAATAATTTAATTAGAATGATTTATTTTTTTAATTTATTATTTTATTATTTCACTTTAATTGTTCTGTTATATTTTCTAAAATATGACTAAATGTACGCTATGAAGTTTTTCAATGATAAATTTATCACGTATTTACTAATTTTATAAGTTTCTAATTTAATTATTGCAAATAGTTAAATAATTATACAAATAGTCCTGTTAAAATTAAATTTTTATTTTTATAGTCTCGTATACATGTTCTACTATATTAATTTTGTAATTTGATTTTATTACAATTAATTATATATTAATAAAATTAGATATATATTTAAAATTTTAATTAAAAATGGATATAAAAATATTACTTTACTCAATAATTAATAATTTTTTTCGGTGTATATATTTGTATACATAAATAAATGTAAATTAAATGAATGATTTTTAACGCTTCATATTAAAATTTATGAATTAAATGTATAAAAATGAATAATAAAAAATAAAAAATATGTTTAAATAAAGTTTTTTTTCATGATCGGAAGGTGAAGAATATAATATTCAAAAAATATTGTACTAGTGAACCGAAGTAAATATTAGATATAATCAAGTGAATGATAAAATTTAATAAGCAAAAATAACTTACAATTTTTTGATGGTAGATAATGAAAGAAAATTCTCTAATAAGTAAATTTCATATATTAATTAGCAACTTCACTTAACTGTTTTATTTACGTTGAGTTTAAAAGAGCAATTATATTTTGAGGATCAGTAATATTTAAATTTGATTATGTTTGTAAATTACGTCTAATTAGGAATAGTAATTATGATTTTAAATTATAATATATTTTAAGATTTAAAACGGAAGGAATAAAATAAATTCGTCAATAAAATTATGGATTTTATAAATCGAAAAGTAAATTAATAATTAATAACAATGTAAGTTCATAATTAGTAAAAAATGATAGATTTCATAAAATGAATAAAAATAAAATAAACAATAAAATACGTAGGAAAAATCAATTATATAATAAAAGAAAATACATTTTATAAATTAGGAAATTAAAATTAATAATCATGCGTTATATTACAAAAATAAAAATGAATTAAAAATAAACAATTGAAGTTGGTTTGAGCTAATCATAAAAATTTTCGTATAAACACATGATATAAATTAAAACTTTGACAACAACAAAATATAAGAACGAAATATATATAAAAATAAAAACTACAGTAAAGTAAGACAGGTTTATATTCATGCAGAAAAGTATCGTTCAAATCACAGATCAATTTACAGTAGCAGTTGTCGCGAAACTTTAGTCGCTGATTGCAGGCAACTATCTTTTCTGGCGCGAAGACGAGATGTACTGTTACTTCCGGTCAGCGATGGAACTGCAGCGGAAATCGGCTACCCTAGTTTGCACGAGCCCTTGGGGATGGTATCATAGGTCAAAACATAAGAAAGAGAGGGAAGCAGAGGAAAAGAGATACCGGTAATAACGCGATGCTTTCCATGCGCCGGCGTCACAGAGTTGTTTCTCCCTCCTTCGTCCTTGCTATTATACGCTAGTAGGGGGAAACCTACGTCATCCACTCAAAAACCATATATATATATAGTAGGGGCGATAATTATTGCTATAAATAACATAATATATTGCATAAATTCACTCTTTATCGCTTAATTTTTATCCTGATTTTTTTAATTTTATTTCATTTGATATTAAATTTATGTTTCATTCAACAATACATATTTTATATTTCAGAGAACAGTTCTTCATACTGATATTTAAAAAATATTTAAATTATTATTACTTAAATGATAAAAAGATGATATATATTACAAAAATGTAAACTACAATAAGAATTGGAATATTTAATTTTTATATATAATTTTTAACATAAAATTTTTATATACCTAAATAAAATTCAAATGAACATATAATAAAATATATATATTTTTTAAACATTAAATATTTACATTGTAATATTAATTAAAAATCTATAAAATAGTTTTTTATAACAAAATTCTTGTAAAAATAATTTTTTTTATTTTTTTGAAAAAATAATTTAATTCATTAATTTACTTTATATAAAAATATTAAAAATTGCATCATCAGTTTTATTTTATTTTAATTATTTTTTTATAAATTTAAGTTTATTTAAATCATTTCAATATGAAATAAAACTAATTAGAATTATTAAAAATGAATTTAAATGAATCCAACTAAATTAAAGTTGCGCTAAATTAATTCTTATTCTATATTATAAAAATTTGAGCAATTTATTCATACTTTAAACAATAATTAATACGTATAAAAAACTTATAATTCTATTTATATTTATAATTTATGTTTAACATTGTACTCGAAATAAAAAATTATTACAATATACTAGTTTAATTGAACAAAAATTTTTCCATTAATTTCTAAATAGTACAGGAGCAGATACTAATCAATTATATTCACAATAATAATTAGTAATTAAAAAGATTAAATCTGTCCACGCCTAATCATCTATTATAACTAGAAACTATTTTATAATATATAATATATAACTTTACATAATTAATTTCTAATATTAATCAAGTTTCATTTTATAACATTTCAATTAATAAATTATTCATAGAAGATGTTTTTAAGATATCATGGTAATAACTTTATCGCTTTAATCTAAAATGTAATTTTTTAAACTTAATAGTAGCTTTTGAAACGTGTAAAGTTATGATTTTTAATCTACAGGAAAATACATAAATCTATTTTAACATGTGATTATTAAATTTAAGTTTTAATAAGATCAAATAGGAAACGATCTTTTCTATTGTTACTTCGCTTTTTAAAATCCTTCTTCGTTGATTTCTTATTCTAATATTTTATTTGCTTCTTAATGAATAGAATTATGACTGAATAAGTGAACTGTAAAATTGAGATATACATATATTTACATACCTTAATAGATGAAATAATATTCGAAAAATTTTTATACATTGAATGAGATCAATTTTAATGCAATAATTAGTTATTTTTTATTTAAATATGTAATTAAATAAATCTTTCATATGAGTTTGCTTAGACATTTAATACAAAAATATAAACCATATAGTTTAATATATTTTTATATTTTTAAGATTCTTTTTTCTTTAATTACAAAATATAGAACCAAAGTTTTTAACTTTGATAAGTAGAAAATGTTATTAATTTTTACTCGTAAAAAAAATAATTGAATAAAAATGTTTATTTTTTCTTTAAATTTTCATATATAAGTTTTAATAGACTTTTTTATATACTAAAATGAATTTTGTAACAAAACAACAAAACTAAACTTTAAAAATTATTAGAATTATAATAAATTTATTATTAAAATAAAATATTTATTTGAATATAATTTTAATTTTTACTCAAAATTCATATTTTTAAAGGTTTAACGTCATTTTAAAATCATACAGTATAATTAAAAGATAATATATTTTTTATTTTATTTAAATTTTTAAATAAGGAGAATAATTTTAATAAAAAATATAAAATTAATAATATAATCGATTATTTAACAATAATTATGTAATATTTGAATCTATTTCATTTTATTAACTAATTTTTTAAATATTAGTTTTATAACAAAAAGTACATTGTTTCAACGATAAATTTACATTTAAATACAAAAATAAATTCTTCAATCTATGCTTACAATACTAATTAAAAAAACATTTAAAGATACTTTTACTTGATATTGAATAATAAAAGTTTTCTATTATATTATATTAGTATAAAAGATGAAAATTTCAAATACTAAATAAACTTCAATTGGAATAAATGAAATATATTTTTAATTAAAGTCAATATTGACGATACATAAAAAATTTTAAATATATTATATGAAAATTAAGTATCAAACATGAATCAATATTGTATTATAGGATAGTATTAGAAAGAACCATATACATTCACATATATAAAGTATTAATAGTATTATGTTTAATAGTTAATATTTTTGTTAATTAATGCATTTTTTAATAATTTGCGTTAATTAAATAACTGTATAATGTATAAATTATTATTAAATTATAATGGACCATAACTTTAATAAAAATTATAAGGATGTTATAAGATGTAAACTATAATATATCATTTATAAATTAATAGAAAAATTTAAAAAATTTAAATATTTTATTTAAATTTTATTAAAAAATATTGTTTACAATGATTAGTTATGTATAATTTAATAATATTAGCATAAGGATATTTTTAAAATATTAATATTACATTATTTGATCTTATGTTTTTTTTATTATTAAACATTTATCTTTTAGATGTACAATAATTTAATATATAGCAACTAATATTACTTTATCAAAGACTCATAATTAACTATTAAAACAATAAAAGATTTAGATTACTTCTACTAATGGGTCGATAAAACAAACTACTATCGACAATAATTTTGATATTACTTTGTTATATAAAACGAGCCAATGGTATTTAATAGCTCATATATAAATATATACATACTGGTATTATTGCGAGGTACTACTTTCAACGCTACTGGGACGACCCAGAAATGTTTTTAGCTCGATTTACTCTTAAATAAAGAAAGATGCACATCTTAGAAGAGTCGAAGCGGAAAAAGGATCTTTAACCGACAGAAATTATGCAATAAATCAATGGCAAAATTATAAGTCTGAATACAGTAGTACCTTACCAAAATTTAATATAAGATTCAGAAATGTAAAAATAGAAACACGAATGAAATTTTTAACATAATTAAATTTATTGTATAAAATAATTTAGTAGTTAATTTTTAAAGTTATGAGTTATTTTCATTGATGTATTTTTAAATTAAAAATTTTATATTTACTTTAAATGTAAAAATTTTTTATTGTTAAAATTTTATGTATTATAAAAAATAAATTATTTTTACATAAAAAAAAATATACTATTTAGATTATTATTGTAAATTAAAAACAAACTTTATTTAATCAATACTAGATAAAATTAAAAAGATTTTTTTTATAAAACATTGTCTTATAGATATTTTAATGAAGTAAACTATGTACAATTAATTTTCACTATTTTTAATTAATATCAATAAATTATTACTATTTTATACATTAGATATTAATATATAAAATTTCATTATAATTTCATAATATAGATACATGATTTTCAAAACACTAGAATAAATAAAATAGAGTATTCTAATAAATAAATTAATCATTTTATGTAATTATAAACTGACTTTCTTTGTAATCATGAAATCATTACAAATTGCTAAAGTTTCTCATTATTACTATAAGAATATTAAAATACTTGAAATATATTTCGAATAAATAGTGTAATTTTATATATAAAATTTTCAAATAATTATGGAAGATATAATTTTAATTTTACAATACTTTTCTAGTTATTTCAAAACATTAAATTTGATTATTACAAATAATCAACTTTTTCATTAAAACCCAATATATATTTGTTTAGTTACAATTTAATTTGAAATATCAATCGTTATTTAATTTTTAATTTTTCTTAATATTTTTTATTTTTGTAATACAAATTAAACTTTTTTTCTACCTATGAATTTCTAGAATATATGTATTTATAAAATTTCAATATATTCATATTAAAGATTATACAAAATAATACTACTAGGTATATGTAAAATTGAAGATAACAAATTTAATATTGGAAATATTTTATTTAATACTTCTTTTTCAGAGAATTTATTACAAATTTAAGAAATATATTGTAAGAAAGTCATGAATATAATAAAAAATTTTAAGAATATAGTAACTATACCACATAGATATATATAACAAGAAAAGAAAATAATAAAACGGGAAAGTTTTCAACACTGATAGCGTCATTCTCCCATTCTTTAAATATAGCAATAGTAACAAAGACAAAAACAGCGATCGAAACCAAAAGTGGTCAATTCCCAAAGACATAGGTAGTATTCTATATAGTTAGATCACCTATATCATGTTATGCATTTATGTTACAGTTTTTAAAATTGCGCGCGCAAATTTTGTGGTTGTTGATAGTGAATGAGCAAACAAGTAAAAGATAAAAAAAAGATATAAAGTCAATACCTTAATTAATGTCGATAAACATTTAATCAATCTTTTATTTCCGATCTCTTTTTCTCTTCTCTTATTTTCTATAACCATCTCTTCCATCTTTATTCTTATATACATTAACTTACATATTGACTAGTCAATCTATTTAATAATAATCTCTTTATATCATGTGGATATCATTAAAAGTATAATGAAAGAAGTATGCATATAACAAAAAAAACTAGTAAATACGAACAATAAGTATAAATCGTTCTTAAAAATAAATATATATATAATAATATAACAAGAATGACTAATTTTAGATTTAAAATATAAAAATTTCATAATAATTAAAAATATTTGATTTCATATAGTCTATTAAATTTTCTTTTTCTCCTACATAAATGTATACATAAATTAAAATTATATTTACATAATCTTAACAGAATTAAAATTATGCAAATTTTTCGATACTTTTTCAAAATAAATAAATAAACTTTTAACTAAAGTTAAATATTAGTTTTATATTATTATTTTTATAATAACTATAATTAATAACTAAAAATATTTCAAATTTCAGGGATTTTTTTTGGTAATATTTAAATATATTTAAAGATATAAATTAAAATAAATATTTTTTAAAATAATTTTGCTTGATTATATTTATAGGGAAATATTAAAAAATTTATAATATATTTAACGATTAAATAAAATTAAAATCATAAAATTATCTCTAATCATTACATTTATTTATTTTGGTGTATTTATATATAATCACGAATTAATTACAAATTATAATTCGTATTTTTTAATTTATAATAAACATTTCTATGAATAAGTATATATTAAAAGGAAAAGATACATATGGTAAATACAAATCACTGTACTCGAATAAAAAAAATATATACATACAATGTTAGTGATAGATTTGAAGCTTTCACGATCATTTGAGTTAGTTGCGATGGTTTTTCTGATTTCAGTCATGTATGATTTGTTAGTAGTTGACGTTTCCTGAACATTGCAGTTTGCTTCTTCAGGACAGACCTAAAACAATTTTAATGTAATTTTTATACATGGAAAAATCGTGAAAAGTAAACTTTCATAAAACAGTACTAAATTCTTTCTCCATATACAATATCATATTGATGTCATGAAAATACATGTGTGAAGTTGATGTTTTAAATTAGTTAAAAATTGATAAGTACGATTAAATCATACATCAGAGAAAAAGTATATTTTAAAGTATTCCTGATATTTTTGTTAATAAGTATAATAAAATACTTTAAATTGATAAGAATAATATATAGAATAGTTCATTTAACACAATTTTATATATATTTAAAATAAATATATTATGTTTGAGTAACAACGTAAAATTGAAAATACCTGTTCTTTTCTGAAACTTTAATTTCTGAATTAAAAAAATTCTTTTTTCACGCTTATTATAAATAACTTGCAAGATATTATTTTGTATCATCTATTTTATCTTATCTATTATTGCTTTTTTATCTCAATTTACATCTACAGTCAATTGTTATACATTATTTATCATATAGGATTATATTATAAATAGATACATTATATATCAGAAATGTAAGTTTATTATTAATTTATTATTTAACTTTTTGGTATTAAACATACTTCATTTAATAGCATTTTACAATATAATATATCATTTGATAAAATAACATAGGTTACATACATAAAGTAATTACTTGATAATAATATTTCATTTGTAACATAATTCTATAATTATTAAATAATAGACAAATACTAATTAATATAAAGAATATACAAATACTATTTTAATTAATAATAAAATTTTTAAAATAATTAATAAATTTGAATATTGAAATAAATTAAATATTTCTAAATATATAGATTGAGAATTGTTTCTTTATTATATTTGTGTGGGAATATACAAATAGTAACAGGGATTTCAAAAAACAAAGGTAAAATCTGTTCAGCATATAAATATTGAAACTAAAAACTATACTAATGTAAAATTAAAGATGTTTATACAGATAACTTTTTATTCTACTAGAATTTAATATTATTTTTATAATTAAATTTTTATAAAAATATATATTGATTTAGTTTACAAAAATTAATTGAAATAATTCATTTTTAGAATATTTTATGAATTATTATTTCTTTTTATTACAGTTTTAATATTAGATATATTACAAGAAAAAAAATCTTAAAATTTCAAAAAACTACTCAAAAATTATGAATTAGTAAAAATATTATAAAAGTATAGTTAAATAAACGCTTTATATTAATGAAAATATAATAAAATATTTTAATCAAATTTTAAAGCATAAAATACTTGATTCAAATCAAATCACAATATTTTGAGTAAAAAATATTCTTAAGTACATGTAACGCTTTAATTTTAAAATAGAAGATATAACAAGATTTGTTAATATATTATATTTATTAAATGTTTGCATAATTATTTATATCCGATATATTTAAAGTATGCATAAATTAATTTTTAAATAAAAATTCTACATAATTGTATAGATTTATTCTAATCTGATGTATTAAAAATAAAAAATTGGTACAAGGTTTCAACAGTTAATATACTAGTTAGAATTTTAAACGTAATTATTTCAAAAGCAGTTTTGTAAAACTAGTTAAATTCTCTATTAGATACATTAGTGATTTTTGAACAAAAAATCTTTTTGCAATAAGTATTATATAAGTTATGAAAAATTATTAAAGGTTTACATATTAAGTTCTTTTCTTGATAAAATATTCTCGCTATGTTTTTTTTTAATATATACCTTAGTTGAAGAGGTACACTTTTTTATACACTATATGAAGACATAGTATCATTAACTTATTACTATAAAATAATGTATAATAATATTTTGCGAGTAATTATTTTTTACAAATAATTATTTTTTAAATAAATTTTTTAAAACCGTCTAATTTTCAAAAACAATACAGTTTATCAAATAAAGTCTCAAAATAAAATAGTTTTAATTAAAGTCTAATCCACTTTTTTTAAAACTAATAAAATAAATTATTAAAGTTTAAAAAATACTGATTAGTAAGCATCATAAAGAATATTAGAGAAATCTGTGAACCGCAAGTAGTAACAAAATAAATCTGGACAGACTACTGTGATTCAAACGAAAAGAAAATAAACAATACCTGCAAGATAAAAATAACATTCCAATTATATACCATATTAATAGAAATACATTTAACATAACAATACTTACGAAGCAAATTTAAATGATAAAACTACTAATCTATTATGGAGACACAATATGGATATATAACAAAGAGATAAACAAGAGAAATACGAAAAAATACTGATGGCTAATATAATAATATAATAATAATGATATAAAAAAATTCCTGAGTAAATAGGCATATAAACACACAAAAATTAATATATAATTATATTAATAAAAATAAAACACATAAAATTAAACTACTATGTAATTAATCTTTAAAATGATTAAAATTTTAATAATTGACTATATTCTTATATAAATATATATTAATTCCTAATTTCTCATATTTATTATAACATTTCCATTTCTTCTTCCATATCCACACACATATAGACAAAAATCATAAAGAAATCGAATGTTGCTATTGCAACCTTTTATTAATTAAGTACATTTATGTGCATTGTGAGACAAGAAAAAGAAATGGAAGAAACAGATAGTGATGACACATTATTATAATATTATATTAACAGTAAAGATAATTAATAATTAATTTAATAGTAAAATTAATAGTAAAGTTTTTACAGATTATTTTTAATCTTTTAAGGCACAAAATTTATTTATATAAAAAGTTTTTATACATATTATTTTTGTATTTAAATTAAAAATTGGTGAATATTTGAACAATATGATATATATATATATATAATAAAAATAATGAGTCTTAATTAATTTATGTATAACATTAATATTAGATAAAACCAGTTTCAAAATAAATAAAAGTTTAAAAAAAGCAAAATCATTTCAATCACGATATAAAACAATATCATATATCATGGTATCAACTAATTACTATGAAAGGTATATCATGAGTATGAATAATTATATACGATACATAATAAAATTAATAAGTCAATTAATTTCTGTTAATTGAATAATACGTTTAATCTTTAAATTTATAGGAAATACAAATTTTCGGTAAATAAAGTATTAATATAAAAAAATGTTTTAAAATTAATTCAAATTCAAATAATATAATTTAATTTAATCAGATTTTATATTTACAATTTTATAATATTATATAATATCGTAAAATACGTTAAATATAATAAACATCACTGTTAAGGTAATAAAATATTAAGGTAATGTAAAAACTACAAATAAATTGTATATAGTATTTTTATTCTCATATTCATAAAATTCTAAATTATTATATTCAAATTATTTTAATTAATTTAAATAAACTTATTCATTTTGTTATTATTTAAATATTGCATCATTTCAATAAGAGAATAATATATACTATATAAATATTATGTTACATTTCTTTACAACTAGCATTTTTTTTGTATAAATTAAAAATTACCAATCAAATTATATTTTAATAATACGATTATTTTTTTCATTTATTCCATTTCAACTTATTAATTCACATTATTTTAATTTATTTATTATAATTTTATCACATATGTCTATTTTTTATTGTTTTTTGTATTTTACTATAATGTGTGTTTATCCATCAATAAAAAATATCAAGTAAAACTCATAAAGAAATAGTTTAAAAATATAGAATATTAATTTGAATCACTAAATTATTCCAAATAATATTAAGACAAATACTTACTACAAATGACCAACAAAATTATACACGATTTTCAAAATAAACTTACCACATAAATTAGTATATACATAATTAGATTTTTTATAAAATTAAAATAATATCTCAGATAAATTATATATTATTTTACTATTATACTTATAACAATGTAAGCTTTATTTATAAACATTCGTATAAAATACTAAGTAAAAATCACTTAGAAATATTATGCTTTAAAGACAAATATTATTAATTTATTATTAATTATATTATGAATATATTATTTACATTTTCTGAAAAATTAAATCAATTAAGCTTTTTAAACAATAATAAATACTAAAAAATGTAAATACGTTTTTTAAAAATATTAAGTATTTTATGAATCAAAAAAGAAACTGTAATCAACTATTACAATGAAAAAATCTAGCTAACTAATAGTGCTACTGATACATGTAAAATCATGCAGAATTAATGTAGTATAAAATGGAATAAAACTTTTCGTCTAAAGAAAGAGAATAGAAATGAAGTCAATAAGTATTCAAAAAGAAGAGCCGAGCACGTATGGCGCATATTTAGATACTATATGCATAGTTACGTCGGTAGCTTTTGCTACTGAATCACCCGCACTGACCTTGAACCAAGAGGCGCAGTAGCAGTAACATCAGCATCTGTAATTCATTTTAAATGAAGAAACAGAAATAAATCAAATTCAGATTATCTAAACTTTTGTTTCTACTAAACAGTCTATTATTTATATTTTTATATACATCCGATATATGTGCGTAAGTACATTCATTAAAACTATATATATATATATATATATATATGATATTTTGTAATATCATCGATTGATTTTTTATGTGTATAAATATTCGTAAAATTAGATTTAAAAAATGAAATAAAAAATTTAATATATATTAATAATAATTAATTATTAACTACACAGTCAAAAGAAACAGATATGACAAAAAATCTTTTTAAATATTATTAACTGATATCAATGAAACATAAATATTAACTAAGCACTTTAATAGTATATTTTAGTTATATCTCATATCAAATAGATGTCAACTATTTTTATTTAAAAACATTCAAGAATTTTTACTATATTCTTTAAATTATAAAGCGGAAGTTATTGAAAAATTTAATTAAAATGTTATATTTATTTATATGTGCATTCTTACTTTTATATATTTAATATTTTTAAAAAAAATTGTAAATAAAACGATAGATTTTTCATAATTATAATAAAATTTAGAAGAAATTTATTTTAGTTGATTAAAATTGATCGACTAAACTTACCAAAATTCATTGGATCTATTTAATAAATTTTTAATAAAAATTTAAATAAATACATATTAGTTAAGCATGATTTTAAAATTTTTACGTATGTTTTTTATTTCCATAGAATATATTAAGTACCGAATAATATATATGATAATTTTTATGATATTCATATAAATATTAAATAGTATTTATATATATCATAAATATTTTTTATCAATTAAAGTGGCTTTTGTATATTAACTTTTTTGTAATTTATCTTTTGTAATTTATATGTATATATACAATATATTTACTTTGAAAATTTTTATGAATCAATAGTTCTAAATCTTGAAAAATATACTATAACTTTGAATGGTTTCCATTTAAACTATTATATGCATTACTTCATATATTGATTATTCAAATTATCCTCAGTATATTTCATAATAACAATGAAGATCGTACCCAAATTGAACATTGATAGATCGTTCTACTGATTTCAACTCTTACAAAATCCTGAACAATGAAAGATCAAGCCTTTTATCAGCATGTTTTAGTCGATCGATTCTAGAAAATTTCCATTTTACAACTGTCACTCTCTCTCTTTCTCTTTGTGTTTGTCTCTTTTTCTTTCGGCATGGGTAAATGGGTAGTACTAAACGTGAGAATATAACTGCAATATAGAAAAGTCAGTATTTAACCAAGTAACCTTGAAAGAAAATGGATTTGAGCTTCATGTTGAATGAGCAGCAGATAATGTAAATTATAAAAATACATTAAAATAAGTATGAAAAAACTATTAAAATTATCTATATCATCTATTACATAAAAAATTCAATTTATATCAATATTATGTGATGTCATCATTAATTAATTTTTAAGTATTCTGGGTTCATAATTTTATTATTATTCGATAGTTTATAATTAATATCAAAATTAAACATTGTTAATTTGTAATACAATAATTAACATTAAACTTTAAACATAATTTTTCATAATATTTTAATTATGGAATAACTAACATTAATATATTATTGACAGAATTAATAGATATTTAATACAAATAGTTTGTATTAAATTAAAAATAATGATTATAAAATAAATATACATATAGTGTTTTCTAAATATTTTACAAATTCAAATATCTCTTAAAAATTTAATTTTCTATTATAAACTAAATCGAAAACTAAGAGTTAAAATTAGTTCCATATTTTTTAAATTATTCTTTATAAGTTTTAATGAAATATAAACACTGATTAATCTATGATAAACAAGATACATTGAGATCAAAATTATATTATTTATACAACTACAATTGTTCTTAAAGATTTTATTATTCATATTAACCAAATATATAATAAATTATATATCAAAATAAAAACAATAATATCCATGTACAATTTCGAAAATTCAAAAAAATTAATAATAAATCTTGATTTCATAAAAGATCTTACTTTTAAATATAATTGTTGTTGAATTTTTCTGTAATCAATATATATTTATATGGAAATATAACTTAAAAATTTGTAAAATATAGTAAATACTCTCATGAATTTCACTTTGTATTAAAATAAAATAAAATCGTCTAAATTTATATTCTTATAAATTCTATAAATTCGAATAAATTCTAATAAATCTTACGCAAACAATACTCATGTGATAATTTTGATCTTATTCATTCACTACTGTGATTTAAATATTTATTTAATGATACGATTTACATCATGCAAATAAGAAAATTTGAAAATACACTTTATATTCGCTGAATCATCATTTATTAATAATAATCACAAGTATTATAATGACACAAAAAACTGTTGATATTATATTACTACCTAATACAAATAGATATGCATTCAATACTGTAAGGCATTGATGTTTATAATGACACGTGCACTTCGAATTCAACTGCAGCTACTCCAAATCTTTACGTAGGTAGGCTCATAAAACAAGCTTACCGACAGTAGTCTTGTAATCAAATTTACAGGTTGGCTTCCCGCCTTATACAACGACTGTTTTAAATGTATGAGTAGCTTATCACACTTGTGCACATGAGTTGAAACAAAGTACAAAAAAGGCAATATATAATCAATGATCATAAAATTAATGTTCTAACTGAAGCTATTATTTAAAATCCATGTTTATCGAAAATTATTTTTATAATTTTACTTGCGAAATCTTCTTGTTAATAAAATATAGTCATGTATACTTTCATAATTCCATTTGTAGATTTTACTTGTACAGTTTCTATTTCATTTTAAAAAATTATAGTTTTTTCTAACCATTGATTTAAGTTGAAAAATTACAAAAAATTAATTTTAAAAAGGGTAATTAATTCTATATTTGTATAAATCATATTTTATATACAATATATTTAAAATCTGTTTACATTATCTAAATATTTAACAATACTTAAGTATTTGTAAGATTATATTAATAAATTATCAATTTTTTTTAAAATAAATTTTATACTTGTAATTAAGAAAAGAGGTATATTTGTAAAATATAGATTTATAAAATTTATCCTTCCAGTATGAAATTTTGCAGTAATAATTTATATATATATTCAAGAATATAAAATATTTTGACTATCATCTAATTCAAATTTAACGCTCTAATACTACAGATATTTAAATACAAATAAATTCTTAGGTATTATACATATTAAATTCTATGTTTCATATTATAAATCAATTTTTATTCAAATATGATGCCATTATGAAAAATAAACATGAATAACTATTATGTATAAAAAAGACAACTTGATAACATTGAAATAAAAAATCTTGAAGATTCAATAATTAGAAAATAAACATAGAAAAAACATTAACAATTATATATTTATTACAAGATATTTTATTATAAAACCTTTGGTGATTTAAATTTTAATTTTTTCAATTACTTTTACCTAGAAAAGAATTGTTTTACGACATAAAAACAACTCTCTGTATATAACAGCATATTAATCATAAGTAATTATTATATGCAAAATCATTATTTATTATGATTAAAAAAGAAAACAACATATTGTATAAATATTTTATTTATTAGGTTCAAATAAATAAACATTGATAAATAAAAATATAAAATTTGTAAGAGCATCAAGTATACTCTTATTATTAAAATCATTTAAAAATGAACTTTATATAAACTAAATACTAAAAAATATATAATATACTTATCAATATTATAATGTAATTATAAAAATAATTGTTTTTAATTTGAAAAAACAACAAGCTTATAATTTTCTTAATTTTTACCTGTAATCTAATCAAATTTGAAGTTTATTATTTGATTATATCAATTTTACAATATATCATGAAAAAAGTTTTATATAAATAATTAATATTCAAATATAAAGATTAAATGACTAGTTTTTATAGTAATTAACATTATATTAAAAATAACAATATTCTTATAACAAAAAGAATTTTATAGAGAAACCAATTTATATTTAATTCTGATATTAAGTTGCACATTATAGGAATAATTTTCTTAAGATTTATATAAATTTTAATTGTATCAAAATATTAAATGAAATAATTTATGAAATTTATATACCACTAAACTTATTGCATTTTTGGAAACGACATTTCAACTCTATAAAAATCATATTTAACGAAAAATGCAAACCCGTTTAAATTTTGTAGCAACTACTTGTACAAAGATGATGCAGAATAAAACTCGAAATTTAAGAAGTTGGGTTGACCGCGCAGACCGATTGGCCTAATTGCCGAGTGAAGCTCGGATGCGAGTCAATAACCACTTAACATTGTTTATACACATGTTTGAAAAATTGTTGTGGCAACGTATACTTTTTTCTTTATAATTATCAGCATATATATATATATATATATATATGTTGGACAAGCGCTTAAATTTGATATTATTTCGTGTGAAAAAGAATATTACTTTGAAACCTACTTCTGTCCTTCCCTTATGTATAAGTTATTGTGTTGAATTTTTTGCTTTTGCTAATTTCTATAATAATGTTTTTATTCTACAAAAGATAAATATAAATTATTGCAAGATAATTCTTCCTTATATTTACGTCAAATTGAATTGTTTAAATATTGTATAATATTTATTATAGATAATTGAGGCAAGAATAAGAAAAAATTTCAAATGTGTAATATTAATATTGATAACTTCGTTTATATTTCGTATTTAGGAAATATTAAAGTTAAACTTAAAATTAAAATTAAAATAAAATAGAAAATTAAATTAAAAATAATTTATTTAAGTATTTAAATAAATATTCCGAAAATTTTATAATTTTTTATGTAAAAAATTCGATTTATAATATATTTTCGAAGAAATAAATAAAATTCAATACGTATTGCTAAATTATATAAAAAATATAAAAATATATATGAAATAACTATTTTTAAATAAAATTATGAAATTTAAAAAATGAAGTGGAAAATAATTACATTTAAATTATAAATTATTCACTTTATAAATAATTAAATATTTCTATTTATTTATGAAGTAAATAAGATCAGGACGCTGTTATTAGGAAACATTATAATACAAATATGATTTACTAATTCAAAAATATTTCTATGTTATTAAATTTTAATAATATATATTTGTTCTCGTATTTTTTAAATATAGTCAATCTGATAATATATCAATACCCGAAATTTCTTAATAATGATTAAACATGTACAATACATGTATTTGTATCAATATTATAATATTACAAAAATATTATTCATTTACGGGTGAATATATAATTAAATTAAATATAATATATATAATTAAATAAAATACAGATAAATACAAAATGTTTAGACTACATACAAGAAATTCAAAATTATAATGAACAATATTGTTATTATAATGTATAAAAGCAATATTTATATTATTATTAATATTGAAAATGATTTAAAAACAATCATAATAATTATTTCTATTGGGTAATAAATTACCTTTTAATAAATTTAATGCAGAATTCAAAAACCCATTCCAATAACTAGAGCTAGATAAAGGATAAAACTATTACATAATAGCAGGTAATCTGAATACAAAATATGTTGACTGGAAAAACAACAAAAATAATACAAGAGGATCATTTATAAAAAAATTGGATGAATAGCCATGACACAATATACAAAACAAAATTTGTAATACCCGTCTTATCCAAATTGACAATCATGTATAGATTTATGCTTTCTAAGCTCTAAAATTAAAATAAATAACAAACGTACAAAAAATACAACTGGTACAATCGAATATGATAGTGATCATAATGTACAGGTTTCAGAACATTACAAATATTAAAGCGGTTTATTAAAATTATAAATTTTTATAAATTATAAAATTAATATTTTATAAACTCATAAATTACATACTTTTTAATATTAAAATATTCAAATTCGAAATTAAATTTTATTTAATTTAAATAGTTTTGTGATTTTTTTATTTCCAAGTTTTAAAATGAAATATCTTGAGAAATTAATATTCATAGTAATTAGTTTTATTTTTGAATTATCACAAATAATGTAAAATGCTATGTGATTTAGGTATCAAGAGTTTATATTTTTTAAAGAATTTATTATTCGAAATCTTCACTCATATTTAAAAAAAATTACATAAATAATACTTTTACAAATAGTTGAAGAATTTCTATTTCTATTGAATCGAGAAACAATTATTTGTCAAACAAACAAGATTTACTGAATAGTACTTAACATTATGTAATAGTAGTAATTTCATCATAAGATCAATATATATTAATATACATAAAATATAACTAAAAATTTTTTAAGTTTTCTAAAGTACAAATTCTTGTTACTAATAGATACCAAAAACATTTTAGTTAAATTTTTATGACAAAAATTTAAATTAATCAATTTTACTTAAATGAATATTAATAAAATTTTATTGCAAACAATATATCGAAGTTTTCACGTTTTAATAATATTTCAAAGAACTAAAAATATTATTCATATAACTTATGGCACCAATAAATATTAATATTAAATTTTTATAATTATATTGTTCTAAAATATGAAAATACTCAATAAAAATTACTTGAACATTTTACAATATAAAACAATAAATGATTTAAAGAAATTTTAAATTATACTATATCAATATTATAAAGAATCAGTGAAAAAATATTAAAAAATACATTTTTAATTCAATTTTTAAATCATTTTATTTGGCATAAAAGAAGACTGACTGAAATAAGAAAAAAATTAGTTTTACTGTTTTTATTGTACAATCAATATTTACATATTGATAACTATTAAATAAATAGCATAATATTTTTAAACTTTTGTGTATTATAAATAAAAACATAGCACGTGGAACTGTTATTTAGTAAATAAAGATATTAGAAGCTGTTTTACAAATTAATTAAATAGACTATCGATAGAAACTTTTTTATCAATAATTTTAATTCATTAGAATTTAATATGATTTATTATACTGTTAGCAATTATTGATCCATTAATTACTTAAAATTATAATAAAGCATGATCGATAATCTTACAGAATATTCCTATATAAAAAATTATTTGAAAATAAATAATTTCTTAAAATATACGATATTACAAATATTAATTCAAATATATATTTGAATTAACATGCAATAAATTTAAATTTGTAAAAACACACAGAAAATAGAAAAATAAATGTTATCAAACAAGGAATATTTTTTACATAAAGAAGGATAATAAAAAAGACTCACTGCTATTCTTTGCCCGAATCCCAGGAAGGACAGTTTCCGCTTGTTTGCGGGAGTAGTTCGTTTATCAGCTTTGCTAGCCATTACAGACTTCCTCATTTGTGGCTTTGCTTTACGGACTGCTCTTTTTCCTGGGTGCCCGTCCGATCCTTAGCTGAGACGGCGATATCCACATGTGGAGGAGTCGCTCCGATGGCAGCTCCGTCGTCCTGTTGATTGCTTAAAATCCAAATCAGTTTTTTTCATATTTAAAATTTTTCATATATAACTTTTTATTTATTAATAAATTATATTTCTTCTAAAGAATTTCATTAATGGTCTATAAAAATATTTTATACCAAAAACAACAATTTGGCATACTTATTTATCAATTATATTATTTAAATACATAAATATTATTTTGTTGAACAGTATTTCATATTAAAAGCATCTAAAAGAATATTGTCAAATTTTACGAATTATATAAATAATATTTATGTTTATTTTAGCTGTAACACAATACTACTTGTTTCAAAAAGGTAATTCATGTTTTTATAATTATATATAAAAATATAAAAGTTTTATACATCACTACTATTTTCTTCTGAAGTAAATATAGAAAAATATTTCTTTAATCAAAAAAATATTGAATTTTTTAAAATAAAGACCTGATTTTAATATTACATAGGTATAAATGTAGTATATTAAAGTAAAAATAGCGTATAAAATGTAAAATTTTAAATGATCAATTGAATAAAAATGGTAATATTCATCTTTGTTTATATAAAAATAAAATTTTTATTTTATAAGTAACACAGTTATGTATCTATAACATAATTTTTATCTAATTTCTGTAACATTAGTGAATTATAATAATTGACTGAGTTTCGAATTGACTATATTATCTATAGAAAATTATCCATATTTCTAAAACTAATTTTAATTTAGAATAGATTTTGAATATGTACGAGATTAATTATATCTAAATCTAAATATCTTATAAAACAAAAATATTTTTATATTCATGACTAATATCACAAAATAAACAGTAATCAACCTTAAATTCTGCACAAGAATATTTCATTTCATACTAATAATCGATAGATTTTTATATTTAAAAAAAATGTAATTAACAAAATATTTTTTATTAGTATAATTACCACTCACTACATGAATACAGTTTTACAAAATCATAAAGTAATATCTTTAATTATATTTATAAAATTAACTACGTAATTATGTACCAATTTAATCGTATATTACTAAAAATATTTTAAGACTAAAATTAAAGTTATTTAAAAAATTTTAATTAAAAATGTAAATAAAAATAATTTTAAAATCTTTATGAGTATTTTTAATTTATACATATATTTGTGAAATAAATAATATCTACACCAAAATTTATTTTGTATATTTGGATAAAATTGGAAAAGTTGTTATCTTCGTTAAAATCTATAATAGTAAATATTTTCAAATATTTTAATAATCATTGAAAGAAATATTTTAAAAAATTTTATATTTAATATTCACAATTTAAAATTTAACTTTATATTTTCTTAAGTCAATTAAAAAATAAATATGATCAATTCTTTGCATTGATAATCTATATGAACATGTTATAATTGTAAAATAAATATTCGCTAAACTAATTTACTGATAATAAATATTTGGATTCTATAAATGCATGTAGAATTTATTATTTTAATAATTGCAAATAACTTGACAAGGTATCTTGAAGAAAAGTATTAAAAATAACGAAGTTTTAAACAGAGACCGATTCCATTTCTATCTAATAGTGGCTTTGCTCCACTTATTTTCATGAATATATTGCTCGTGAATTTTGATTTATTCAAAAAGGAAGTCAAACATCAGTTATATAAAACATTATATATTGGATCTACTTTATGTATGTATACATTATGCATGAATCTTAGTTAATAATTATATTAAAAATCAATTAAAAATTCAATATAAATTGTTTAGAAACAGACCCTGAATTCATAATAAAAATAAAAATGCAATAATGATGCCTCAAAATATTTATATTTGAAACCAAATAGTACACAAACTCGTAGTTAATATGGACATATAATAACACATATTATTTTTTATTTATATTTCTCTAATTTCATTATTATATAGAACAAATAAATTACAGGCATTAGTTTAAATGAAATAAAGCATTACATTATACTAAAAGAGTTTATATATGTAGTGATCGACAGTATTAATAAAAATTTCATAATTAATAACTCTATTCCTATAGAAAATATATATTAAAAAAAACCTTAAAATTCTCTGAATAAGTGTATCTCAATCTTATATAATTTAAATCATAAATAAGATAAAATACAACAAAATAAAAAATATACTTCAAAATTAAAGATTTTATTGTCAAAAATATTTTATTTTTTTTATAATTTTGTTTATATAAATATTTAAAAATATTTTATTTATAAAAAAATCTATTTAATATTAATTAAAATTTCAAAATTAGTTTATTTAATGATATTGATATATCTATATATCGATTTAAGATTGTATATGATATTTTGAAAATTTATTTTCTATTTATCTGTACAAATTATTATTCGCATAATTTATAAGATGGTTAAAAACTGTACTGAATATTAATTAAAATATTTAAAGAATTAAGAACTGTACTTAAATCCGGTATAAGTAATAAAATATGTAATGTAATACAGATATTAATTAGCATTTAATTAAAATAATATTTTATTTTCAAAAGTACATCATAATAGTTTAAATATTATATTTAAAAAATAAAAAACTGTAAGTTATGGAAACATATATTATAAATTACTTTATATTAAATATCTTAATGTAAAGAAATAAAACATTATTTCTAAATTACACTTGCAAAAAAATTTTTAATAATTTAAAAATTTCCTGAAAGAAGCTTATTCAAATAAAATCAATATCATATAAAGTATTCATAAAAATTGATATTAATAGATAGATTATTACAATATCATAAAAAATAATACAATATTGAAAAATTATTGTAAAAAACTATTGTGTATTATTTTTTATAAAAATGTATTTTAAAAAATATTACAAACGTACTGTGTCATAATTTTATTTCATGAGATAAATAATTAAATACCTAAATTACATAGACTTAAACACAATTTATTCATATGCTTATTTAGAATTCATATAAAAACTAAAGCAATATGTATAATAAAATAATTATCTTTTTGATATTTTGTATACATTAAAATTCTTTAAATTGTTAATAATAATTACTTGTTTTAAGATGTAAAGGAATAACATCTATAAAACCCTTGTTATATTGAAAATATAAATACTGGTTTTATAAAAATCAAATTCAAAATGAATTTTATCCGAGTACAAAAATTAAAAGGTTTTTTTTCATTTGTTTCAATTTGTTTTTCTAATACTTTTAGTATTCTTTATAATTTCTTAAATAATCAGTATTACATTTCAGATTTCTTATAGTAAATTACATGAAAAAATTATTAATTCTCATGCAATGCAAAATATTTAATATATTGAAATCTTATTTTTATTTATTTTGTTACATGACAATACATAAAAAGCCATCAAAATTCTTTTGGAATCATTTATATCTCAACTAATATATTCAAAGAGTTTTTATTTTTATATTTTTGACACTATTTTCAATCTGCCTTTGATACTAAGTATAAAAATAAATGGTATAAAAAAATTAAAAAAAAAACATTTATTTGATAATTTTTTTCTATTTGAACTAATATTATTTTTAAATTTACTATCATTTAAAATTATTTATTAATAAAATATATAATTGTGACTTACAATTTTAAGTAAAATTTTTTTATTTATTTATTAAGAAATATTTATATATAATTGTATTTAATATAATATAAATTCAATAAATGTTTTTTTAGAAATTTTATTTTATATTTTATGATTAATATTTTCTTCTTATAAATAAAATTTATTACTTGAATTATTACTGAGATTTTAATATTAACTATTAATATTAATTTCCATATTACAATCGATGAAAATTTATTGTCCGATGTTCATTTTAGTTTTCGTAAAAGAAAAGTCTATTAACTTAAAGTAAGCAAAGGTAAAACCTAAGAAATCTTATACTTCTGTATTTCTTATATATAAATGATTCGAAATCCTCGAGAAAAGTGGTCCGTGCATTATTACAAAAACCTTGTACCAGAAACACAAAACTACTGAAGGAGAAACCAATGTTCGCCTTTCCCTATGTGTTAAAATCACAGTCATAAAAAGAAAAGTTTCATAAAAAAAAAGAATATACTTTTACACTTAGATGAAACTCCTGAAAGCAGTTTCACTTGAAATTAAAAGTAAAGTAAGCATTTAAAAACAAAAACTACATGGAAATAATATTTATTACATCATTTCAGTAATGTATTCACCTAACCTAGTAATCAAATAATTGATATTTAAGAAAATCGTGTAATATAAGTTAATTAAATATTTTCATGTGACATTTTTAAATATAATACAATATTTTAATTCTATTCAAAAACTAATAAATTATATTAAAAATACAATTAATATTAAGTATTTAAATAGTGATCTATGAGTATATAATTGATAACTGTAAATAATTAATCGATACTTGCATTATATCAAATACTATCAATCAACAAATCATTTACTAAAAATGAGTTGGGTAAGATAGAATGAATATTAAATACATGCAAATAAATAAAAGTTTGTACTAAATGGTGTCTAACCAAATCTCTTGCAAAAGGAAAAGGAAAGAATTACTTATCCTAAACGAGCTGCATAAAACAAATTTATTCATTCATTATATTCACAGAAATTATATTATTAGTCACATTCATACCTCAACTTAAGACAACACATTCTACCCAAGTAGACATTTTTTGATGGAGTTTTAAATATTTCATACTTTAAACTCTTAAATATTTCTAACATCTAAACGTTAGAAAAATTAATTATATTTATAAAAGATATGTTTTGAGATATAAATTTTTTATGTATTGAGTAGTATCTTATTAGACTACCTACTATATGTTTAAATTGGCAGACCATAGAAAAATAAGAATACCGAAGATTGGTACTACTACCATTATGAGATTATTATGATTCATAACTGAAAATCAATCTAATAGTGAACATATATTTCTTATTAGAATAATCATTATTTCATTGCATGCAATTGTATTTTTGAGAAATACCTTTAGCTATGAAATCTATTTGATATTTTTTTAAAACAAGAAAAAACAATACATTTTTTCGATCATTTTATTTTTCAACTCTTTAAAAGTAATATAAAAAATTTATTAGTAGATAAATTTATGATTATGGTATTATATTATAGGTTAAATCAATGATTTCTTTATTATTTGTATTATATAAGTCTCCTTCATGCATCACACACGCACGCGCGCGCGCACACGCACACAACCATATGTATGATATTTTATAAATAAAAAAATACTTTATTATTAATATAAATGAACTTTGTAAAATAATTTAAAAAATTTTGTATCCATCATATAAAAAAATTGACGTTTTATTGTAAGTTAGAATTTTTTCTTATTTATTTACATGAATTAAATGTATATAAATGTAATATACTTATAGTTTTTATTTATAATAAACTAAAAGGCTAATAAAGGTGAATAATATTTTACAATTTTATTTGTGTTTTACCATTTTCATTACTTCGATATATTATTAAAACTTACTAAATCTTTTTATATTAGGACAATTATAAGGACGTATATTATCATTTATTATTAGATATTAAAATATTCCATTATAAATTTAAGTATATCTATATTTGGTAATGTAGTACATTTTTATCATTTGATTATTACAATTAAATTATATTATTTAAATTCATAATATAAATTTTGATAAATTTTTGAAAAATAAAATGTATGATTACTTACAAATTTACGTAAATATCTAAAATGTGGCAATAATACTTGAAATAAATTATTTATTTACAAATAATTAATTGTGTTCTAGGTATTATTTCTTTATATACTTATAAAAACCTTGTTATAATTTAAAAGTTTCTTAATAAAATAATTTTAAATAATGAATAAAATTAGGAATTCTGATTAATTTCTCGAAAATATTATATCTGAAAAGTATAAATTGTTTAAAGTGATTACTTTATTATCTTTAGTAAGAATTATTATTATTATCTAAAAAATTAAAATTCTTTCTTTAAAAATAATTATATAACTTTTAAAATGAATCTTTCTATATATAACTTTTTGGAAAATTTTTAAACTTTTTCTGAGTTATAATATTCGTTTTTAATCAATAAACATAATATATAAAATTTATGTAATATCAGTTGCTTTAATATTAATCAAATATTCAGCTTATTAATAAATTTGGTTTCAATTTTAATGAAACATGTATACTGTGACTTTTGAACCAGTATCTGTGAGAATCTAAGATCTCTAAAGTTACTGATAGGCTTAGAATCTGCAGTATTGAGTTATTTTAGTCATAATTTTATTGATCGTAACTAAAAGTTTTTAAAAACATACAATAATGATAGTTCACATAATTTATGTTTTTATGTAATTATTTTAATGTAAAATTTTCTTAGTTTTAAAAAGAATGTAATTAAAACTTGATAACATACTTGATTGCTATATAATATCGATTAATTGTATTTTCTTAATCATTTTCTATTATTTCAAAGTAGTATTATTTTCTATTTTAATAGAAGTTTATTTTTTTTATGTATAATAGCAATTAAATAGAATATATATTGATAATAAAATAGTATGCGGCGAGTAAATTTAATTATATATATTTTTTATTTATTAAGAAAAATTAAGTATATATATATATATGACTATGTATATGAGTGTTAAGTAATATAAACTTATAGTTTTCTTACTAAATTTACTCAAATACACAAATTTTTCTCATTAGTTTTTTCGAGATATTGATATATATGACTATGTGTATGAGTTTTAAGTAATATAAACTTATTGCTTTCTTACTAAATTTATTCAAATACACAAATTTTTCTCATTAGTTTTTTCGAAATATTGATATCTACTTAAAGTATCAATGATTAATAGTTTTAAATTGATAAATAATGTAAAGATTCTAAATTAAATAAAAATTTATTACAAAGTAATAAATTAGAATTTTTTAACTTAACCTTATACTTCTATATTTACAGTTTTTTTTATCAGAATAATAAATTTTTTCTAGTAATTAATTCCATATTTCAAGTATAACTTTAATTTCTATAGAATAAAAAACGATAAGATACTAATATCTTTAAGATATATGAATCAAATAGAAAAAGGAACTTATAGTCATAATTCATAATTTATATATATATAACCGAATGAATTATACAATAAATTTTATTATTGTTTTATTTTACTGGCAAACGTTATCATTTGTTTATTTCGATTCATAACAATGATGCATTCTTTACACAATAATTTATCAAATTATATAATCATCTGAACAACTGTTAAGTTTCTTTATCAAAAAAAATGTAAAAGTAACGGCATACTACAATTACTGGGTAAAATGTAAAAACGTAATATTCCATCATTGCAACTTCTGGAAAAGAGTTGTCGACTGCCTACAAAGGTAATCAATACAAAAATAAACGTTATCATAAATACGTTTTCAAATTAAAACAGTTAAATCCGAAAATGTTATTCCATTAAAATTTATGCAATCTATCAAATATGAAAGATAATAATTTGAAAATAATATAATTTGACAAAAAAATTAAAATTGTATTGAATTTTTTAACAAATTAAAAACTATCATAATCCTGATGTTATGTAATTATTAATATTAATTTTAAATAATTAAAATTTTTGTCATGATTATATTTTAAAAAATAAAAATTCAATTTTTTTAATAAAATAAATTTTTCAATTTTATATTTTATTAAATATCATAACTGAATCATAATTTTTTAAATTTATTTAAAAAATTTCAAATAGAATAGTTTCTTTTTTAATTAATAAAAAAGGAAAGTCAATTTGATTATACTTTAATACAATTTACTTATTGAATAATATAATAATAATAATAATAATAAAAATTACTTTCTCATTTGATAGTTTCGAATAATATGTATACTTACTGTAAAATATTTTTTACTATTATTCTAGATCTGTCATAAATGAATTGTGCACTGATAAAACTATAGATAATTTCCAGATAAATATTTAAAAGTAATAAACTTATTATATCTATTTATTTAAGTATTCATTTCATCTCGTATTTTTAATAAGTTTTTATTGCATTAAATATTTGAAATATAAAATATAGGAGTTAATGGTATTGGTATAAATTACTATTCATGAAGACATTTATAAATACAATATACTAATCTTAATTTAGTCAATATTTTTTTAATTAATTTGGTTTTTTTATTACATTTATATATTTATATTCTAAACATGATTTTTATTATATTATGTATACTATAACAATACCAAGTACATTGCAATTACTATATTAAATATATTTAAGGTCAAAAGGAAAATGTCTATCTAATTTCTATAATTCAGACAAATATAAATCTTCCTACATCATCAAGAATTTTTCAATCTTCAATATTCTAAAATAATGTATGATCTATTACGTTGATATAATAATTTGTTCTTTATTACTATCAATAAAAAATAGACAGCATATTATAGAACCAATCAAGTATATTAAGCGATGATAACGGTCATTTAAATATGCAAACCTTGAAATTCTAAAATTTTTTAATATTAGAAGATGATTTTGAATATAGTACAATCTGAATATAAAAAATGCTGCCAAAATCTAACATGATACAGCATAGAGGTTAACTTTGCACGTGCACCAAATACTTGTAAATATATAAAAAAAGTCAGAGTACGTTTATGAAACTATTCACGTATTAAATTTGCAACAAGCTATTTCAAATTGTATTATTTACTAAACCATATAAATGTTAAAAAATTTAAACAATAGCTAGCTTTCTTATTTATTTTATAAAAGTAAATGTTATAATTACAAGTAATTATAATAATAAATAATTATAAGTAAATTTAAAACGATCAATGTAATTTTTAAAAATATTATTAAACATAAAATCATAATACTCGATCTATTTTATTGTTACTAAGATAATAATTATGAAGTTAAAAATAAAAGACGCATAAACAAGATAAAACGAATTATTTATGAAATAATCAAATTAATAATTTAATATAATATAATTTCCTGCAATATAGTTTCTTAATAATTTAAACTATTTTACAATGAAAAAATAAATGAAAAAAATACGGTGACTTGTTGATAGTGAATATTATGTATCGAAAAAATGTACGCGCATAATTTCATAAATTTGCCGGCATAATAATACGCGAGTCGGCGCCATTATTCGACACTGCGTAACATATAAATGTCTGCAAATATTGTAGACCTTAGAAATCCGGTTTTACCTGCTTCCGTGGTTTTGTGAACTAGACTTCGGAAGTGCTCCTTCTCTCCACTTTGGTAGTGGTCACGCTGGTGACCAGTCGCTCCTTTATTTCTGTCTTCGTAGGTCTTAAGTCCTATGATCCTAGCACTCCTGTAAATGTACAATTCACGTACTGCATGTACGAAAGTTTGTCAATGGTTTCTTCCTATTGCAACCTCGGGTACTACTAGACGACACGCACGAACTCAGCGAGTCGGCGAACGCGACTAACTTACGCTGATTCTGTACTGCCTTAACTCGTAATGCGAACATAGGAACGTAAAAGCGAGCGAAAAAGAGTGAGAGAAGGAAAAAAGAGAGCAACCGAAATGTCGAACGGGTGAACCAGTCGCAGCCAGACCCTTAGAAATTTTTCAGTCCTCTCGTTGCTTTAATGATGTTACTAACTCCGAAAATATAAATTACTAAATAAATAAATTGTAGAACGCCGATTTCCTCGGAAAAACTACTATAAACTACTTTAAACTAATACCAAATATTTTTAGCTTATATTTGATTCAAATAAACAATTGGCATAATAATTGTTTATTTTAAATATAATTATTATTAAGTTATATATTTTCATAGTTATTGTTAAATAATATACATTATTTTAAATTAATTATTAAGAAAATGGTGCAATTTTTTCTTTTTTAAATATATCATAACATTTTATATTTCCTTGAATATTATTATCTTAGTATCTTAATACCTAACTTATAACTAATTTCTATATATATAATTTTCAATTATTTGTTCAGAATTATATTATAAATATATCAAATTAATGCAATATATTTCATTAAATCGAATATTGTACTTTTATAATGGTTTCAATTTATTTGTATCATTATTATAGAGTTAATTATAGTTAATTAATTGTAATAAAATGTGAAGAAAACATTCTTTTCTATATATAACAATACTTGTATAATGAAAATTTTAATTTTCTTTTATAAATGTAAATATACATCCATTAATACTTTCGATAAAAAATTCAATACTCATAACATTAAATTGAAAATTTAATTAAAAAACATTAATTTTTTTAGTACTAATAATATTACAGAACGTAAAACTTACTATTAAATGTATGAAAAATTGCAAAATAAACAATTTATGTTCAAATTTTCATAACTACCGTTATACATTTAAATTTGACTTAAATCCGTATATATGGCTCAAACGTAATATTGTTTCATTCTTCGATAAAAAATAAATATGCGTTGTTTTCATGTATAATTAATAATTATACATTCTAAAATTACAACCAATCTAAACTAAGGCAAATTTATACTTACTTTTTTAGATATAATCTTAGTGAAAAATGTAAATGAGATTTAAAGTAACATCAATTGTCATACGTGTAGCTTACATATAAACAACGGTCGCATGATAAATTTGTTACAGAGCTGCACAGTGAAAATATGACATTGGTGAAAATTATTATTAACGAACTTGTGCCAGCGTTTTTTTGTCGGCTATTCAATTGTTGTTTTTCAATTGCTTTTCCGCACGAACAATCAGGAAGGATGAAAAAAACGTACGATAAGATTATCATTACGTTAATTACAAATTCAATATGTTAAATTACCAACACTATAAATAAAATATTAATCGATAACAATACGATATGTTCATTTATTTTTTTTATATTTGAAATTCTATCAACAAATTATCATTTTTTTTATTAAACATTGCTTAATGACATGAATCGTGAATTTATTTATTGAGTCAAAATATATAAAAAGATATATTTTATAATATACTGATACAATATTATATTAAAAGTAAATTCATATTAATTTAACTTTATTACTAATCAAGTAAATTAAAACATTATTAATATATTTATATCATAATAAATCATTTGTACGCTTGATAATTTTTATTCAATAGAATTTTTTATAAATAATGTTAAAGATTCAATTACCCAGAGATAAAAACTTAAAAAAAGTATTGCTATAAGTAATTTTATAAATAAGCTATAAGTACAGTTTCTGTTAATAATTCAAATAAAATTAAAACTATTTAAAATTCATTTGTATAAAAAATTGTACTCTTCTTAAGTTTAATTTATTTTATTCTACACATATACCCATTTATTTAAATCAATTATATATTTTGCAAACTTTTTCTAATTTAAAAGAATTAATGGAGTATTATATTCTTCAAAGTTCACAGATTAAGAAATGTATTTAAATATTTTCATTTATCTTAACAGTTCTTTAAGTCATAACTTTAAACTTTACAAATAACACGTATAATGATGAAATGGTCTAGTATGATATACAAGATACAATACATAAATTGTGAAATTTTTTAATTCATATACTTAATATCTATTATTAGAGACAACTTTATAATTTTTATATTGTGAAGTAGAACGAATGAACTAATACACCGTGAATGAAGTAATATAACTCATATACTTTATATTTTCAAAAATGTTTCAGACTTATTTTAATCATACATATTTATATTTAAAAATTTTTTTGTTCCTAACTTAAATTAAAATAAAACTAAAATTTTTTAACAATATATAAGGTTTATTATTTCAATATGAAAAATTTATGTAGGATAATTAAACTTTCTAAACCTATGTATATTTAATAAAAATCTTGCACAATATATATATGTATATGAAATAACTGCAGTATTAAATTAAAAATTTTTGGAATACAAAATCACGAATTTTAATTAAACCAATGGATTGCAAACTTCTTATTCAATGAAATATATTTAACAGTTAAAAGGATTTCAAAAACTAATTTTTTCAAATAAATTTTTAATTATAGATTTTATCGAATAAATATTTTAAATTAATCAATAATTTCATTGGCAAAAAATAAAATTTAAAACTTCTTTTTGCTCTTAACTTTTATAATACATTATTAGAACATTTATATTTCAATATACATCAAATTATTTAAAATTAAAAATAAATAAATAATATTTCTATCTGAAACCGTATTATATAATCAATATTTTTAGTATATACATTAAAATAAAATAACACAATAAGAAATATATAGTGTTATATATTTCTCAGATAAATATCTCTATGTTAAATAATAAATATGTTACCATATTTATTACCTGTCATAATTAAATAAATGACATTTCAGTTTTTTATAATTGATTTTTCTAATTCGAAATATAAAAAGACAAGTGTGAAATAATTGCGCAAGTGCTATTTTATAATACAATTTTTCCAACTCTACTGCAATTTAATTACAAAAAAGACAGAAAAATATAGCTTTATTAAATTAGTTCCATTTATTTATATTTATTGGTATCTCGTAATTTTGCAATAAAATACATATTTATAATAGATAAGATTATTTTATAACTGTTGTAGCCTATTATATAGTTACTGGTCGAATTTAATTATTTTATTTTATATAATACTAGTTCACTAAGATTATCTATAAAAAATTTTTTTAATTAAAATATATTAATTAAAATTAATAAACTATTATTATAATTTTCATTTATCTTCCCAATTTTCAATAAATTAATACTATAAATTTTACAAATTTTAAATATAATTCAGTCTAATTAATTAAGTATGGAAATAAATTTTTATTTTATAATTTGTTTTGATTAAAAAATTTATGTTTAAAATTCCTTGAAATAGAAAAGAGACGATAGAACCTACCATAATTGTCATATTTAATTACATTTATACACCTTTTATAACATCAGATTTATTAATTTGATTTTGAAGATTCTACTTCACAAAAATATTTTCATTTTTAGTAGATTTAGTGTAGCTCGGTACAATAAATGAAAAGTATATGTTTTTTATTCATATTTTAAACTTATATTTTTGGGTATAAATAATGAATTAAATATACTATACGTTTATCTTATTCTAATATACTTCAAAATATAGTAAATTAAATATCCTAAGTAAATATAATTAAAATAAAATAAATTAACATAAAAACTTATGTAAAAATCTTCTTTTGTAATTTTATCTTAAATTTACTTTTAAGATGATTAAATAATTTTTTTTAGATTATAAAATTATAATAAAATTCATTTGCATCATTATTAATTTTCATTTATTTCAAAGGACTTATTATGATAAGGAATTACAAGTGGTTTTATTTTTATTATATTTTAATTAATATTATCTAATTAAATGAATAAAACCAAACAAATTTATCAATAATTTAATTTATATATAACTAATTTAAAATATCTGGGAATTATAAAAAAGATTTATAAATTAATAAAGTGATAAAAGTGTATGTAATGAAGCAAGTGAAATATCAATTGTTCGACAATCAAGCAAAATTCTAAAATAGCAATAATACGTACACATCAAAAAAATGTTTCATTGTCATTCATTAATGATTTTATGGAACAAAGCCAGAAAACACTAATATGAAAAAAAGGATGAGAATAAAAATAAAGAGATACGCAATTCCCTGTGAAAATCACTGGAAGTTTCTAGAGAAGAGTTATTAAAAAGAGATCTTTTATTATGACGTAAGCACACGCATCAAACGATATGTACTAGTAAAATCAATGTTTTATCTGTCGCAACGTCATGACTGTTCCTTCGCCCTTCAATTAGCTTAAGCCGCAGTTTATTTCTGCGCAGCTTACAAATATACATAACAATGGTGTACACGCAACGTCTCGTGGCACTGAATCACGAGAGCGGGCATCTAACAATTTTTTTAAATATTTTCTCTTTGCAACATTCCTCTTTTTATTACAAATTTCTTAAATAATTCCTTTTCATGTGTCTAGATAATCGCCGATATATCAAACGAGGGAGAAATTTATAATCACGTAACTGCAAGCTAGGTTATATTTATTCTAAATATATTTATTGAATATAAATATAAGGTAAATGAAAAAAAAAGAATAACATTTTTAACTATAATAAATAATGCTTTCAACAGATTTTAAAAAGTAAAGACTGGATTGGAAATTTATATTAGGTATAAATTTAGTATAATTATGTGACGATTGCTTGAAACGATTCAGATATTGTACAATTCTATGCATTATATAAAAATTATTTATATTTGATATTAGAAGTAATTTTTATGTATAAACTTTTTATATACGAAATGTGATTTTGTTACTTTTTTTATAAAATGCAGAAGAAATTCCAAAGAAAATAATTGTAACCAGTAATACTTAAATTAATTTTTAATAAATAAGTAAATGATTTTCCACATGTGTCCAAAAAAATTTTCAGAATTCTACTATTTATACTTACTGAATTTCATGTCTAGCTATTTTCATTTCATTTCATTTTATATATTTTAATTTAAGTTATAGATCAGTAATAAATTAATTTTTTTAAACAATTAAATTCATTTTTTATAATATATAACGTGTATTTTAAATATTATATAAATTTATGAATTTATTTATTATCTGAACAGAAGTAATTTCATTTCAATTTAAAATTTAAACAAAAACTCTTTAATTCATTATGTAAAAATTTATTATTTTTTTAACGAATATAATTACACTGATATTTTTATTTTGCATTAAAAATACTTCTGTAATAATTATTTTTCATGTATATTTATGTATCGAGTAGAACGACCCTGAAAATCAATAAAAGCTACAAGATATACTCGTGCTATTATCCTAAAGTACTCGTTATAGATTATTGTATCTGTTGGTTGATTCGTATACTTTGAAAAATGATTATTTTTTACAAATTAAATTTTTTTATTTTATTTATACCATACCATACGCTCCTTTGTTTTTGTGAAAATCAGTCATTTTCTTACATATATTATTCTAATATATTATAATAATAAGTTAATTTCAAAAACTTCAAAAGTACTTATAAAAAGAATAATATTAAATAATATTAAATAAACATTCATAAAAAAATTAGAAATAAACTTAATATTATAAATAAATAGGGATTTACTATTATCTATTCTAATAAATCGTTTTTCGATATCTTTTATTAAAAAATATTCTTTAAAAAAATTTATGTATATAATAATTATTATATGTATATCAATAATTTAGTTATTACTATAATAAAATAATAATAAATAGCTACTACATTATATTATAAATAAATTTGCATCATTTTCGAAATTAATGCATGAATATTTATCATTTTATTTTTCCAAACTAAATTTACTATTACAAAAGATGATATTTTCTCAAATTTCTATTATTTAAATATGGTTGGTTGTGTCCTTTTATACATAATACTTTTAACTACTTGTATATATAACTTTAGCTACTTAAGAAACATTATAAAAAATATATCCATAAAAATCACAATATAATTAAATAAAAGTAAGTAAGTGAACTTTCTAATATATTTTAACATAATATAAATTACTAACATATAGTTTTTAATATCGAAAATATATGAATTTTATATAAATGTGCCAGACATGATTAAAGTATCATTGAGTATATTTATTCAATATAAGTCATCATTCACAATGATGCATTAAATCGATAATAATTATTAATTATTCGTATTTCTTATTAGTTCCTTTCTTATATTACTTTTTATATCATAAATTTAAAACATATGGAAATTAATTTCTTAATAAAATAGATGAATTTAATTTAAAATTAGTAATTTGATATTTAATTTATTACAATAATGTTGCGTAATTAGTATTTTATATAAAGAAAATACCTCTTAATACCTTCTTTTTATCATTATACATATAGCGCAAAACCATTCGTTTATTAAATTCTCATAATATAATTTTACACTTTTACATTATTACATTTACTGTACAATATTCTATGTTAATAAGTGCATCTTTTACCATTGATATTTGTAGTTTCTTTGTTTTCTTTACTTACTTTAAAAGATAAATAAAAATATTTACAAAATTTTTTATTATACAACTATAAATTTAAGAAAAATAATTATGATTAATTATAATTCATTTTGTCACGAGATAAATATTATAAAATTTATTCTTATAGTTTTATTTATTTAAAGATACAATAAATATTTTTCAAAATTTCAATTTTGAATTAACCTTACTTAATATTATAAACTATTTTCATATTCTTCTTAATGTCACTGAAATGATTTCTCTTAATTACGTTCAAAATTTTTCGATTACGTAGTCTTCTATTTATAAGAAATTAAAAGTTTATGTATATATGCGACCGTAGAGGGGAATTATTCGGTCCGATTGTGACGCTACTCCTCGTGATTGGATAAGGAAGGATGTAATACAGTGACTATTCCGCACTTCGTCGGTGCACATCAGTCATAGAGAATTAGCGCGTAAGGTCCACGTGCCAACACGCAGTCGCCACACGGAGACTATGCACAATAGTCCTTTCCTTTCCTTCCGCGAAAGTTTTTTGACTATACGAAGGAACCTTTCCACCTGTTTCTTTTTCGTGATTCATCAATAGATTTTTAAGGTTATGCTAATTCGAAAGAGTTTAAATTTATTAACTTGATTATATGACTTGATTAATATACAGCAAAAATAAATTTAGTGAATACACATAAATAAACATGCTTTATCTTTATTCCAAATTATCGTATTAATCTTGATTGTTGAATGCAAATAATTATCTGTATATAAATTTATTAAGCGAGAAATACTTCTTAATAATTAATTATTTGACGATGTTTCTAATAATTTTAATTAAATTATTGAAATTTAAATATGCTACTTATACAAACATATAATAATAAAAAAGAAATTTAAAAAATCAAAGAAATTAAGATATAAATTAAAAAATATAATAATTTTTAACCATATTCGTAAGAATTATTTTGATAAAAGTTGATTGCAAGTTCTTATTTATATTTCGGAAATCACACTTAATTTTTTAATAAGATTCATGATTAGATTAATTCTATAAAATTTAATTGTAAATCAAATTGACCCAAATGTGAGATAATATATTTAATATTGTTGTTCACGCAGAAATGAAAGTATCTACGTAATAATTTAAAGGCATATTTTGAAATTAAATTTTAAGTATTTTTATTTCAAAGAAAAAGAATTAATAATAATGAAATAATTTAAATTAAATAAAAAAAGATCGGTATTAAAACAAAAATAAAAGATGCCTGTGAAAATAATTATATATTGTGAGTAGATATGGCATATTTAATGTATGTAGTTCATAGCAACCACATAATTATCATTATTTATTCCTATTGAATTAAATCCACGTCATAATGATAAAAAGATCAAATTCCACTTGGGATCAGATTTACTTCTCAATTTCATACTTACTCACATAATAGGACACTTAAATCGAATCATATCTTTGTTATTTAATCTGTAAGAATAATAGGTAAATACTTCTTACTACTGACAAATGTAAAAATAAATAATTTTAATAGCAATAAATTGTTTTTAATATTATGAATATTAATTTTCTCTGTAATATTTCAATAATACAAAATTGTAAAATAATTAAATATATAATTAAAAATAAAAATTTGTGTAGCAATCATTATATTCATAGATGATGCTAAAATTACCTTTATGTATTATTAAGAACTTTTTATATTTAAAAGTTATAATTTTTTGATATTTCAAACACCTATGAATAATGCATTACTTAGTAAAAAAAATATATAATATTATTATGTGAAAGATTATGTAAAATATTATTAATTAAAAAAAATTATTTAAATATCATACCCATACTAAATAATATAAATGTAATTACGTTTTAATACATTTTAAGTTTATAAAATTTTAATGAATAATTATATTGAATCAAGAACTATAAGTTTTCTAATACCACCTTTTAAATCTTTTAAAGAACATGTTTTTAATTTTAAAATATAATTTAATAAGTAAAATATTAGTATTTGACTTGAAAAAGATGATCAACATAAAATGTCTTTGTAAAATAAATTAAAATATTTTTAAATAATTCATAATTAAAATAGCGTATTATTTAATATAATAATTATTTATTATTGCCTATTTTTTAATAATATAATTATAAGTAATTTAAAAAGTAAAAAACACACTATAAGCAATTTTTATTTCAATAGATATAGAATTTTGTGTTAATGTGATAAAAGAAAAATTACTACGAAATTATGATATAAGCTTTTAATGAAAACAAGAAATTCGATTACACTTATAGATGTATATAATGTATATATGCATATATATAACAATATTGATTGGTAGATAAACTGATTCATAAATACTGTTAGGTCACAAATAACTACTGACTAGCTTTATGAAGGTTGCTTACTCTAAACAATATTATCCCAAGGTTTTAAATCAATATAAGAAGAATGAAATCATTACTAGATTTTTCTTTATAGGCTTGGATTTTTTAATTATCATCTAGAAATAATTTTATGTATTTTTTAATATATTATAAAACTACTATTGAAATATTGAAATAATCTGATATATTAAACATGATAAATTATAATTTTAAATATATAAAAAAAGTATCAATTTAATTAAAAGTTTTAATAAATAACGAATTAAATATTTTACATGTGTTTGGTAACCAAATACTACAGAATTATTATTCATTTTACCAAATAAATTATTACTATAGAACAAACATACAAGCTAATTATAAAGAAATAAAAAAATGAAAAAAAGACAATAGCAATAAACTGCGAATTGCGTTTAAAAATTCGAGAGGCAGCAATGCAAGTTAGCACTACTCTATGGCAATGACCGTTTGGGTTGGCAAATATTAACTGGTTGTTGACGTATTCGATTTCTCTTAAATTATTGCAACTATATTATGGTTATTTTTATAATTATCACTATATTTTTTTATAATAATAAACATTAACTTTATTTTAGTTATTTCTATTAGGCATATAAAATACCATAGTTTTAAAAAAACAAGAGATAAAAAAAATTGTAATGACTACTTATAAATTAAGTAAAGCGCTAAATGATAAAAATCTACTAGAAGTGAAAATTAATAAAAATCTATGATAACGATTAATGATTAATTTTGTGTCATTAATCATTAATCGTTATCATTGGTTTATTTCTAATTTTCACTAATAGTAAATCTTTATCATGTTAATTTTATTTATTTAATCAATTAGAACTTATAAATACAAATTTAATCTATCATTATTAAAATTAATTAAATATTCTTTAATAAAAAAAAGTCATTTTACTCTATTACTGTTCTTTTTATTTTTTGATATTGTAAATTATAAAAATTAGTATTTAATATCAAGTATATCGTATATAAATTTGTTTAAGATATCAAAAAATCTATCAAATAAAAGAGTTGATATTATGGTACAGATGTAACAAAGAGAGAGAAATAAGAAACATCAAACAAATAAGTTAGAAAGAAAAAATTATACTAACTAAAGTGTAAAGATATAGAAAATTTTCTTTATGAGCAGAAGACAATGGTTAACTGATATACGAATACAAAACATAATCTTAAACGATTAAATATCAATATTTAAAAGTTAAGAAAACATCAAAATCTTGAACAATATTATCATGCTAATTTTGTTATAAGTCTTACCAATAGATTATACATTATTTTTTCAACAATATAAACAAAATTATCATTCAGTAGCATCTATATTTATTGGAAAATTGAATCAATAGAAATTCGATGTACTCTAAACTTATTTATTGTACATTTGATGGATTAAATTTTCAATCGAATGTAAGCATAATGTATAATATTAAATAATACAATTATTATATATAATACAATAATACAATAATACAATAATACAATAACATATTAAATTTTTAACTAATTGGATATGATGAAATATAATACAGTAAATATAAGATTCTTTCTTTCTTCGTTTTTATATATTATTTTTACAGAATTAATTTTATGTAAATATTTAATCCAAATCCATTCTAAAATAATAGTCATTATAACTTTAGTAATGATCGATATCACTAGGTCTCCATTTATTTTATTTTATTCTGTTTTTCTAGTCTATAATACAATTTAATTTCTCGAATACAGTGAAAAATTAATTCTCAATGATATTTAAGAATTAATAGAAAAACTTTTCTTAATTAAGAAATAGTAAGGGATATTACATTTGATGTTTGATTAGAGATAAGCCAACAATGCATTAATATATGTAAAGCTTATTAATACCCAGATATTCATATAATTTTAAATAATTATTGATTGTAAGATAATAGCATAATAAAATATTTTTTTATATACTTTTTTATATACTTCTAAAATACTTTCGATAAAAACCATCACTTCAAAGATATATTATCATATACTGTGACTATCTTTTATAAGATTCATTTTTAATTAAATGACGTAATGATTGACATTATAGTTTTATAGCAAAAAAATTTTCTGAACATTAAACTAAATTATTTTTTAATATTAATGAGACTGATTCATTCACAAAAGATAATTTCACACATTTCCAATTTTTCCTAAATTAAACAGTTAAAATAAATATTTTATAAAAACCATATAAAAGCTTCAAAGATGCAAGCTTAGAATATCATCTGTATTTGAAGTCATTAACTTTTTGTTGTATTTCATAATAATTTTGTTCGTTAAATATCTTTTTCATACATTATATTATTTATACATCTCATATACTGCTAAAAAAATTAATTTTTAATTAATATTCAAACTCAATTTATCTAAATATGTAAAAAATAATTATGAATACTTTATTATTATATGCTAAGTATTTTTTTTGCATTTTATTAAATCATAATTATCTGAAAAATTCATTGCATTAGGATAATATAAAATATATCCCACAACTATTAATAAATAAATACATTGATATAATTTTATTTAAATTTAATTAAATATTTTTAATTTTTAATAATATTTTATAAATTAAGATTTAATTATTTTGAAAAATACTAACTTATATGCTTTGAGCTATTATTCGTGTGAAAAACTTCGTGTGTTCTGATTTATATAACTTATCTCCGAATATATAATAAAAGTATATTCAAAGAATACTAAAATAGAATTTGATGTGTCAGAGTCTTATATATATTAACATTTTTATATAAACAAATCAAATCTTAAACTTAATTTTTATTCATAAACGAAATTATTAATAAATATCTAAATATAAAAGTAAAATATTTACGTGTCAGTAATTAAGTAATTATTCAGTCCGTCTAATAATATTTATTTACTTAAAATTCTTATAAAATAGAACGACAGTTAACACATAAATTTTATTCATTTACTTATTTGATTTTATTTGAAATAATATAATTATTTGGTTAAAAAATTATAACACTATATAATAAAGCTTAATAAAGCCATACAAATATATTTAAGTAACATTTTGTAACAGTAAGACATATCGAAATGTAATGCATTAATTAAAATTTGAATAATGCATCCAAATAATTCACTTCTTATTTATAATTTTTTAATTATATATTCAAAATAAAAAATTCAGCCATAATAATTTTTTCCATATTTATATAATTTAGGTGGTTTTAATTTATCAATTTTACATTTTTTAGATAATATATACTTGATTTATTTATTATTAATATAATAATTTTAAATCTCATCTTGAGCATAAACAATGTATATTATTACAATAATAAAAAAACCAACAGTGTAAAGGTTGCTTTTTCGATTATTATACAGTTTTAGTTAATAAATTTGTTATATACTGTAAATATTCTACAATTATTAATGTAATTTATGCATGTTCGAATTTTCCTGCATACTCTTGCCTATTTTATGTTAAATTATTATAAATAAGCTTAGTGCTAGTTTTAAATTTAATAATACAAATTATTAAAACAATAAATAATTAAACATACAACCATAAGTTATTACATAAAATATAAAAACAAAAGTATATATAAAATAAATATACGTAGATATTAAAAATAATATAATATTATAAAATCATTTTTATTTTTAGAAAATAATAACATTCATAAAATATAAACTAACGATAAAAAGTTTTTAATGATTTACAATGTCATTGAAATCAGAATTATAAGTAGGTAAATGTAACTAAAACCAACTACGTTATAAATCCTAAATTATAGTAAATTAAAATTTCAGTTACTGGATCTATAACTACAGTAAGGTCAACCACAATTTGTTTCATATTTTATATTGTTAAGGTATAAAAATTAAATTAATATTAATTTGAAAACAGATTTTCAAAAAGAAAAATATGTGTTGAAAATTGAGCAATATGAATTTTTATAATATCTAAAGATATCAATAAATTTTTTTTTTGTAAATAAATTAATACTGTATTTTATTTTAATAAAATGAGCTATTTATATTTGTAAGTATATTATAGATTACAAACTAATCTGTATGGTATTAGATTACCTACCTGTGGTAATTTATTCAATGCTTTATGTATAAACTTACTTCAAATTTGAGCCAAAATAATATTCTATCGTACAAATTAAGTCAAAAAGATTAGAACTAGTATCTTTAGATCGCATTGATGTACAACGTGGTTTTTTCTATTATTTTTAATTAACTTTTCTTTTTATACCCTTATCGACACCTAATTTCTCTAAGAACATTATTATTTAATGAAGATTCGATCAAATAATTTGATCTTCATCCAATTATGTTTGTCAATTTTCTCAGTAATAAATTTTACAGTTTTCTTGTTATTAAAGTTTTTCTTTAAGTATGAATAATATATTTTTATAAAATGAAAGATTCAAAACATTTAAAGGTTTTTAAAACAATCGCATATCATTTAAGTATACTTTAATTTGGCTTGAGAATATCTCAAATTTCAAATACTGAAAAAATCTTTATTATATTTTGTTTTTCTATAAATATAAAATCTATAAATATTTATTAAAGAATATCACCATAAATTTTTTTAAAAGTTTCTATGCGATAATAAAGAGTAATAAATAAAAATCATGACGATTAATATATAATCAATAATACAATGACAATAATAAATTTTAAGAAATAATTATTGGCCTACTTTAGAATTATCTTTATAACTTTAATAATACTACTATGAAGTTAGAACATAAATATTTGTGGACAATCTAATAATAGTATAAAATACAAAAAGAAATCGTATTTATAATTAATTGTTAATATCATTTTCATTTCATTCATTCATTATAGAATAAGATATCAAATTTTAATCAAATATAATAATAAGTTTCTTGATGATAATTGATTAAATATTATAATTATTAAAGAACTGTATATGATCTTCACGTGTAATAATCTAATTACTTATCCAAGTTCAGGCCATGTAAACTTTATATATATATATATATATATATGTTTTTCTAATATTTAATTTAATGAAGTTAATTTTATTTTTATAATTATTTTGTCATTTAGATGTTATTAGTCTTAAAAACTGACTTACCTTAGCTCTAATTCTTCACTTACAAAAGCAGAACCCTTTATATTACAAGATTGAAGATTCAATAATAAAAAAAGCAAAATCGCGTAAATAGAAATTTATATCTTTGATTACAATTCAAATACTTACAAACACATGTTCGAGCTGGTCATGGTAAATCTATTTTCCTACAAAATTATTTATGACTAACATATACAAATAACAAAATGTGCATACATGTACATCGAGATGACAAATTCTATACATTACATAGTAAAAAATTAAACTAACGATGAATCTTGTGATTTAACTTTACTTTTTGTTTGTTTCGTAAATTCTAATATGTTATGTATTATTATTAATGGAAAAACTGACTTTTCAAATATCTTTCAAATATTATAAAACTTAAGGAACTTTACTATTTCTTATAATTTATAATATGAATATCATCAGAATCTTATTTCACTTTCCTATGACATATAATAGTTTCAATTTTTTATGATTATTTATGTACATGAATTGCAAAATTATTTTTAATATACTCTTATTCTTAAATATTTTAATATTTTATTTAAATTTTATCACCTTAACAGTTCATAGCAATTACAAAAAATATTTCCCATAATATGAACTTAAGATCTTGATTATGAAATATTTCTAATGTATTTATATAATGTAATATTTCATTTATAATTAAAAATATTAAAACATAGATTTGAATGAAATTCTAATTAGAAATTCAAACATCATAATAAAGGAATGATAAAAAAATCATTAATAAATTATAGATCTTATTTATAAATACAAATGTGTGCAAATAAATAGAATATTAACTTAGATATAATTATGATAGAATTAATTAGTACAAATATATTTTTATTGACTAAAATGATATTAATACCTGTTTACAATTTAAAATTTGAAATTAAGTTATTCATTTCCAACAAATAAGTATCTTTTAAGATATGGTATTTGTGTATACGTAAATAAATTCAATCGTGTGCAAAAATATTTTTATATTAATTAATTGATCGATATTTCGTATCATACTTTCAACTTAATTCTATTTTCAATTAATTTTTCAATATAAATTAAAACACGATGTTAAAATATGTTAAAATATTTTTATAATAAAAATTATATTACAAACATAGATTAAAAATTTTCTAATTTATTGTACTTCCGTAATGGAGAGTCGAATTCATACTTCTAATTAAACAATTAGTATAAACATGATTCTGCGGAAGTTCAAAATCAATTACTACACAATTATAATTTGAAAAATAATAAAACAATAAATTTTCATTAATGAATAAAACTTTCAATTTTTTATATTAATAAAATTAATAAAATGTACTTAAATCAATATTATACATCGATTTAACATAAAAAGATACCGATTAAAAAAAAATTCTTTAAATGAAACTCTTAACTTCATTCAGTTAATATTTTAAAAAATAAAACAGTAAAATAATTATACATTACATATTTTTTTAATGATATCTGCAAGTTTTTCAAGTGTTGAAGTATATTTTTTATTAAATTTTTTTTAAAAAAATTGGTATATTCATAATCTTTTTTGTATATAAAATGTTAAATTTTAAAAGTATATTTGTACTTTTTTTAAAATACAAGATTGATTTTAAAAAAAGTGGAGAAAATAAGATGTATACTTCAGCGATTCGATTTTGTAAAATTATATAGTAATTAATATATAAAATAATTAGTAATATTAAAATATTAATTAAAATATAAAATAATATAGTAACTTATATTTTAATATTATTTTATGATAATTTTAAAAGGAAATTTTTTTTAATTATGCAAACAATTTACAGAATACCGTATTAAATTATTTTTGGCTGTTTATTTTTCATGATACTTAGAATAATGATATTCTTAGCTTACTTATCTTAACGAAAACATACTATGTTTATACATAATTTAAATCTATCAACATACGTTGACGTGAGTCTGCTTGAGAATATAAACAATAATCACGATTGATACTCGTAAATAATCCAATTTTATCGTACTAGTGCTAAATTTAATTACTGTTTGAAAATAATACTCAAATAAGATTCAATCTCTTGATTTCAAATTTCTTTATAGTGAATAGTTTTTTTATACTTCATAATCATAATTTAACTCTTTTATTATGAAATTTATAGCAATATAGAAATTTATTTTATCTTCAATGTGCATAGGTAAAATTGTAAAATATTTTAATTATATTTATACTTATAAAAAACTTCTTGTTCAAATGTATAAATAAATTAATGTTCAATGTTAGAAATTACACTTACTCTATCAATGTAAAAATGTTTTGTTCCTAAGCTAATTTTAGAGTATAATTTCATATCATACTTTTCATATATTTAATTTAATATTTTTTGTATCTTCAATCATTAAATGTACACTTTTAGTATATTAAAATATATATAAGATAAAAATTTCTATCTTTCTAAATTTTCTTAAAATTATTGGAATTGAGTTATATTTCAACAATGAGAATATAAATTATACTATATAAATATCTATTTTATTTTTTAAAACATTATAATCGTTTAAAGTTATACGATTATATATATTCATATAGTCAAATATAAAATTTAAGTCAAATTCTTAATATTATGAAAATCTGAAATTTTGTACAACTTGTAACAATTATTGAACACACATTTACTTAAATATTTACATCACCAAATAGTCTATTTTAAATAATATAATCTCAGATTTTAATATTATACATTTTTTAAATATAATAAATCAATTGTTATAAAATATTTTATAATCCTATGAAAATCTAATATTTATATTAATAAATTAACAATTTTTAATTTATATAATAATAATAATAACACGAACAATAAAATAAAATTTTTTGTTACAATCCATGATTAGCAATTCGAGAATTTCGTTCATCGCACATTAAATTTAATATAATAAACGCTGTAATGAAATTTCTTTGATTATAGACACTAATTATAAAAAAAATTTTTAAATTGATACGTGTATGAAATTTAATAATGAAGCCTAATGTATAATGATAAATGTTAAATTATATTTTTTGTTTAATACATATATTTATAAGAAAGAAATATTGCTACTTTAATACAATCGATCGAGTATTCCTATTGTAGTGCTTTCTAAATAATTATAATATACAGTATCAATTTCATTGTAATCGATGCAGAAGCCAGTGCATTGAATAAAATAAAATTATCAAAATAATATTTTATTAGAACATAGAAATACATAATTTAAAAATATTTTCATATATAATTGTTAGAAAAAAATATATATGGACAATAAATTTATTAATTTAAAATTTTTTTTAAATAAATCAGTTAAGTAAATATAATTGCTTAAAATAAAATGCATAAAATACATTTATGGAAGTAATGTAAAATATGTTGCAAGATACATATAATTAAAATAAACAATACAAATATTTTTTATTATAATTTAATATATAACAATTAAATAAAGCGAAAAAATAATAATAAAATTATTTGAAAAAATTAGCGCGAAATTTGATATAACAGAAATTAAAAAAAGAAATTTTTAACATAACAAAAACGCGGCTAATTTGAAATTCTGGCTTGCTAAAGATGAAAGCAACTTAAGAAGCTTGAAAAAAAGTAGTAACTAAGCTACTCGAAGAAGTAATAATAAATAGCCGCTCTCGAGTACCAAACGTGCCTTCGTGTACGCCTTCACACATACGCGTACTTTTGTGTGCGTGTGCATACTCACTCGGTATTCCTTGTGATGTGCTCAGGGCAAGTGTAGTACGTTGAAGAATATTAAAAATCACTGGACCTTGCAAAATTTTATCGAAGTTTCGCAATATTTTCGAGAGCGAGAGATTTTAGACATCGCCAATTATTTTCACTTATTAAAGGAGAAGCCAACGGTAAGGGAAGCAAAAGGAAAGAAATACAAAAACGACCCTTGGTAGGCTTCCCTGTTCCGTCTGTCTTGCAAAATCATACTCATACCGAGCGGGGAACAAAGACAAGCCGTCAACTTGTTTTCGCGCACCTCCACACGTCAAATTAGTTTTGCGTGAAGTTGAAGTTCTTTAGAATAACTTTCGCCCGGCTTAGCTCTGCTCTCGATTATAGATGCACTGCTGTGGCGTATAGTTGGGGAATGCGCAAGTATACACACGCAGGAATGGCTCTTCCAAAGTTAAAAACGGAGGGAAAATGTTATTTCGGAGCTGTTGCGTCGTTCAACGCCGCGTTTAGACTACTGAACGACGACAACTAGCTATGAATCGCAGAATACAGTACTATATACGTATACACGATTGTGAGACGCGCACGATCGACTGACTGTTCCGTCTATGTCTACATACCAACGGCGGTAGACCTCTTGACATATGTTGGTACGCTCGTGTTTTACCGGTCGTACGCCGTTTTTCTCTCTCTCTCTTTCTTTCAAGTTCTTTCCCACTCGTCAGAAGGTTCTGACTTTCCAAGAATAAGGGTGCGAACGAAAGAGAGACGAATCCCACTACAAGGGTATCGAGTATTTGAAGACAGTTTTAACCCTTAGAACATGCTTGTAAATCAAGTGACCAGTTGTAACGTTTATATTAATCGTATTTACTTCATGATGTTAACCTTATAGAAATCTTGCACATAGTGGTATGCTATACTACATAATTCAATATTGTCCAATGGTTATGTTATAACCAATGTAGAAAAATATCTAATATGAAAAATATTTGTTCAACGTCAGTTAAAACACAAAAAAAAACAATTGAAATACATTAAGATATCGTAGTAATTTTGAAACAAAACGAATAAAAAAATTTTTTATCGTCAAATACTAATTTCTATAAAAATAATTCGTAAATAATAACTCTGAAAACACTTAAGCTTTTTCAATAATATTTTTCTAAAAAATAAAAAAAAGTTGCACGAATATTTTTTGATAAAATAAAATAATAATATAGTAAATAAGATTGAAAAGCTAATATTACAAAACAAACATAATCAGGATGACAAGTTGTTTTTAGAAATCGTAATAAATAAGAGGTGTTTAAATTTATCTATTTAGTATTTAATTGAAATAATAATTATTCTTTCATGAATGAAAATTTTAAATCATGAATTTATATTACAATAAGATGCGTAATTACAGAGTTTTATTACACGCACGTGAAAGATGGTGAATACACAAATCTTACTTTTTTTCTACAACAAATAATTATTTATTAATATAAATTTCTAGAAACTAAATTCATAAAATTTCATTCTTTGTCAAAAGCTTCAATATTAATGTATTCCATGTTTTTAAACTAGTGCATGTATAAAAAAACTATATTGCTGGAATAATAAAGGTCTTTAGTTTGAGTTGTAAATTATATTTAAATATATTATTAAAAATCTCATGTTTTCTAAATTTATAATTTGTTTTGAAAAAATTTAAATAAGGTCAAATATTTAAAAAAATGGAATAATTAGCTATTTTTCAACTTGTAAATATTAACGAATACTACCTTAATTTTTAGAAAATATTCGATCTCTAATCACTATTATAATATTTTATTTTAACTTACATATTGAATTTGGTTTTCTATTGAAAAACTAGAATTTTTCAGTATTGGTAATAAATTCTACAAAACTTGACCCTAAGTATTTGTAAATTTCAGTCAATATAGCTACCTATAGCCTTACTTTTAAAATAAAAATAGATTAGGAATTTATAGTTATACGCGCTCTTATAACTTTTTTATTTAAAAAGAAATTTGAAGGTTGTTTAATATGAATTCACCATAAAATTCAAAATAAATCTATATGTAATAAAATTAACAGTTAATATAAAATATCAGAATAAAATATAAGAATTTTTATATGCGAATGAAAATTCAATTAATCTTAGAAAGAAAATATTGCATTCGAAAATGAAAAAACTATCAATTTTCGAGTTTAAAAAAAATAATATAATCTTGAAAACAATTTACTGATTAAAATAGCTATTTTATATGAATATATTTACGAATAAAAGATATTAATTCTTTGAAAATTGAATGTTTTTTATCTTATCTTACATGCAAGCATAAATGTATCTGCATATACACATATATGCATACCTACACACATGCGTATGAAAAAAGAAAGAGAGAATGAGGGCGAGACTACAGGATAACCTCGATTTTCCATAAACAACTCTAAGTATACCTTACACTCCACTTATCATTTTGTATACCTGTGTTAACAGTCTCGAAATTATTACGTACCTTTCTGCACCAGTGTATAATTAATGTGACATATAGTTAATTCTATTTAGATAAATGATGTACCTTTCTACCCAAAGAATAGAAGATAAAACTAAGCTAAGTAAATAATAAATAAAAATTTTTACTTCAAAAAATTAAACGAAAAAAAGCTTTGAGTTCTACAAGGATTAACAGCATTATATAAATTTAATAGGAATAATATGTCTAGTAAATTAAGTAAAGTACTAGTGATAAAATATTATGTATTAGCAATAAATTTAGAGTATAATCAAATATTTTTAAAACAAGGATAAGACTACAAAAATTTATGAAGTATAAATTGAAAAATATACAAAAATATACAGAAAAAAGAAATTATATAAATACGAAAATCTGATTTAAATCATGTTACGTATTTTTTTAGATATTATAGCTATATTCCATGATAAATATTAATATACATTATTTTAAATTTAAATAAATCTTAAGTTCAGTATTCTTTATGGTTCAATGAATGACTGAATTTGTGAAAATTTAAATTTTTTAAATTTTTTCTACTAATAAATATAACACTAATTTCTAAAATTTAAAGTTTATATATATTTATAAAATATAGATACTAAATAAAATCCATGTAATAATGAAATACTTTTTTTCATAAAATAATAAACATGTTATTGTAATAAAAATCGATACCTTATTTGATAAAAAAAGTGAACTTGCGAAGGATTTATATTTATAAACTATTTTATTTTTAGTAGTTAACCTGCTTCTGGTAGTTCCATATACGATAGCTTTTTGACTATATTACTTACAACTAACATTTTCAATTAATTTATTTCATACATTATTTATATTGTATGCGATAAACAATTTTTACAAATAATTCTTTTGTAAAACGTTCTAACTTAATAATTAAAATTAATCTGATTTATTTAATAAAAATATCTAAATAAAAAATAAAATAAATAATGTATTTACAAATATTTTAAAAATATTTTAAGTAAAACAAAAAAATTTAGTAGTTAATAAAAAGTGTACAATTATAATTCTTATATTTTTTTTTATATATCTCGATTCTATTTAAAATTATTCATGTTATAGTGAAATAATTAAATCGCTAAGTTAATTGTCACATCAGAATTAATGAATCTAAGGTTTTTTTAATAATTTACATAATGAACAATCAAAAAAATTAAAATCGATATTTTAAAATTTAAAATTTTAAAATAGTCGAGAAATTCATTATTTTTTTAAAACCTTTGAGATATAATAAAATAATATTATGTTAATGTCTGGCTACTAACTATATCTTAAAATTGAACAACAATTTGGATCACAAATTGATTATATTACAAGAAAAAAAGCTGAAATTAAAAAAATAGTTATTTCTAATACTTGTACTGGCTCTAGATACCAAAATACTAAATGGTAACGTAAAATAGAATTCATTTATTTTAAGGATTCTAAAATTTTTATTGAGTTATACGAAATATATAGCAACATATACAATAGCGGAAGATGGAGGTAATAAATAGAATACAGAGGCTTCTTTTAGTTTCTTCTTTAAGCTAGCTATTGCAATAGGATATTTTATTATGTTGAATGTAAAAATGTAATAATAAATTATATTCTATAATATCTACGTGACTTTTTCTTTTTCTATATTTTTCAGTAATTTCATACAGTTATACGATGCATCCTGAATTAATTTAGAAAAATTAAATAAAATAGCTAAATAACTCATATATTCTATAATATTAAATTTATTGTTATGGTATATTATTTTTCAAAATATGTGTAATATTCAGGTTATTTTCAATTTCTAAACTTTTTGTTAAAATACTTAAGTATTAGTAAATAAATTATATAACCACAATAGAAATAATAAACTCATCTACATGTAATATCTGTACAAAGATAATGATTAGACTTAAAAATTTGATACTACTTTTAACAATTATGAATTAAAATTTATTTTTAATTTTTGAATCTCAAAAATATTATCAATATTTATTTTAAAAAAATAATAATAAAATATTTGAATTATATTATTTCAATAATTAAATAATAATTATATTCGACGATTTATTTACGTGTATTAATTCAATATACATATTTTATTTTAAATAATATATTTTATACCATTTTAATAGAATAATTTATTAAATGAAGTTTTGTTCATTGTTCAATATTCTATAATTTTAGCAACTTAATTTCAATTCTTATATATTGAAAATACATGAAGGTTACTTTATAAAATGAATTATTGTAGATCTTCTTAAATACATTTTATAATATTTTATAAATTATAAAAATTTAATCTATATTATTTAAAAGTTTACAAATAATTTATTACTAAAAGTTAAAAAACGAATTAGTGTTTAAAACTTTATAATGAATTAAATAGAGTATTTATGAGACTCAATTGTATAATGTATATATATAAATGATCTAAGTATTATAAACTTTTTTTAACTGACATTTACTACATAGTAAATTTATTACGTTTTACTAATAAAAAATAATAATTCTAAAAAAATTTCTAAAACAATTTAATAAACATGCATTTCAAATTTATTTATTCTATATTTTATATACTATACATTAGTATTCATTATACCATACTTCATACCCATTATAATTTAATTAATACACTTCTATATTGTGGGTTTCGAATTTCAACATCTTTTAATGAAAAAAATCGAATATAGATCTCAAAATAAGAATATTGTAAATTATTCAATAATAATATGAATTTTAATCAAAATTATATAAATGTAGAGAAAATGTTTTCAGGTTTAAGCAAATATTTAAATATATTTAAATTTATGTGTAGAAATATAATATAGAATTACTATTAAAGCTTACTAAAAATTCAGAATATTTATAAAATAGTAAGTACATACTATTCATTATCAAGATAAGTTTATATTAAAACATTTTCTATATGTGGTTTTTAATTAATTGTAAAAACTTTTTAAAAAATGGACTTTAAATAATTTGTACTTTACGATAAAAGATTATAAACATATTTTATAGATATTTACATAAATCATCATTTAATGATAACAATACTTGAAATAACATTTTTGTAAGTAATTTTTTTTAAGATCCCTTTGGTTCTACAAATTAATAAAAACAATCGTATCATAAATATAAACAGTGAATAATTTTATTCCATAAAAATAAGAGTAAAAATATTTTTATTATCTTATTTAAATATATATATATATATACATTTATTTATGTATTATAGTAGAATATTAAGTACATTACAGAACTGTACTATACTAATTATTACAGAAATATTGATTATAATTATATTGAAATATAATGTAATTTAATTTTGTTATAAACAAAATTGTATTTATTTGTAAATACTATGCATTTTATCTTGAAAATATCAAGCTCAAACAATTTAAATTGATTAAAAATCAATTTATATTAAAATCAATTTGTTAAAAATTAGTTAATATCAGAGTTTTATCTTCTAATTGGAAAATATTTATTTGTATTTATATATTCTACATTTTAAAAGACGTATACAAAGTGTTCAATAAATGATAGAGGAAAATACGAAAAAATACAAATATTTGGAAAATGTACATTACGTTTATTAATAATTGTGTTTCGATCCATAAGATGTTTTTTTTTTGTAAATATCAAGTGGAATACAAATTGTGACCTATATTTACGTATGTATACGTACGATTTTTTTTATATTATTTTTATTTTTTCTTTTATATATATTATTACGCAGTCGGTGTATCAGTAAATATATGACAGGCATGGCGTTTGTTAATCAATCAGTTTGTTAATTAGAATAAGTGCTATTAAAAACTGTTAAAATAATCTTGATAATGAATTATTCCTTATTTCATTTTCATTCTTTAAAATAAAAAAGATATTCTTGAGAATTACTGATCACCAACAGATGATTTAAATACTGTAAAAATTTTTTAATACATACATTGGCAGTATTTTAATTTCTTGCATAATTCACGTTAAATCTTTTTGCCTCAAAGTTTATTACATTGAAAAATATAAAATTTTGTCAAACACCTTTAAAATAGTATATATGTCTGACAATATAATGTATATTTCATTTATTATAAGTCAATGTTTTTTTTGAAAATTTATTCTTTACCTTTTCTTCTTCATTCAATAATGCGCGCTTCGAATATAGTAACATTAGTCTGACGGAATTTGAAACGCTATGCGATAAATGACAATGAATTAATAGTACACTATTCATTTACAGTGTCATACTCTTGAAATACAGTCTACAATCGTACCTTATTTAAAAAATAATAAACCTTTACGACTCGAATAATATTAATAATATATACACGCCACTTTACTCTCATTTTTTTATTTCTTACTCTCTCTCTCTTTCGCTCTCACTTTTTTCTTATCCCCACTTTTTTTATAAAATCGTAAAATAACTTCAAAAAAAGTATCTAAGAAATCGCCCATTTGCTGTGACACGTTTCAGAAATGAACATAAATTTATAACCTAATTGGTATGACAAGTATTCCACATTATTACTACTACTAATATAAACATTTATACATTACATTGTACAGTCAAATACTCCGGCACACCCAACAACAAAAAATTGATAGGCGCACCTCGATGATTCATTCGTAAGACATCCTATGTTAAATTGATTATATATTGCAGTAATCTCAAACTATAAATTAATTTACAACTTTGTTTTAAAATTAAAAAATTAAAGGTATACAATTTTTTCATTTATTTTTAAATTTATTATTATAGTAGATTATCAAAAAAATAAATTTTATTATTTTATAAAGTTTTTCTATTTTACCTATCCCTTACAAGATTCTTTTCACGTTAATATTTTGGATAATCCGTTCTTAAAGAAACTTTAAATAAAAACACTAAAGTTAATATTAAAAAAAACAGACATTGAAAATAATATAATAAAAATGGTTATTATTAGTCAATAATTATCAGTCATTAAATCTATTAATATTATTTGCATAACAAAATGTTAATAAACAGATGTTAATGAATAAAATAAAATATTAAAGATCAAACATTTAGCAAAAGTAAATGAAATAAATAAAACCTTATTCTTCTACTTTTTCCATTAATTTTTAAATCCAATAAAAATAAATAATTAAAAAATAGAAAATACTGCAAAATTAATTAAATTTAACATAAAATGGTCTTCATACGTACTCGGCCCTGGTAGAGGTAGGATTGTGCAAAAAAAAACGATCTATCTCCGAATTCGCCAAGCGTCCTATAAATGTACCATGTTATAGAAATATACTGACTTCGATATATAATACGCAGTCCAAATACAAAATCTTTCGGTGTTAAATAAATAAATTTTTTCTACTTTGCAGTGAAATCTATTGATACGAACTATGAGATCAAGGCGATTTTAAAAACTGGGAGCTGCTAACGTTCAAATGTTGTATATTATATTTTCTTTTGGATAATTAATGTAAACTACGTTTTTAAAAAATCGCATCAAATTAATTGATTTGGAAAAATTTCAATCGATATCGTGACATAAAATAAAAAATTTTATTATAATTTATATAAATATTGTGTACAGAATAATCTTACAATAACAGAAAAAATTTTAAAATATTAATGAGTTATTCATATAATTTTTTTAAAAATTCCTTTTCACTCTTTAAACTTGTACACAATTTTTTTTTTCATTCAGTTATTAAAATAATTTTTTATAATTCCATACAAGTCAAAAAGCTTAATTTTATTTTATACTATTTGGAATTTTCTTTTTTGCTTTCTTAGAACATGTTCAATAATAGTTGATAAATTTATAGAAAAATTATTGGTACTCTACAAAATAAAAAATCTACGCAGGAGCACAAAAAAGATCGATATACGACCCGAAGTAAAATAAAAAGTTGTATGATGGCACTATTTTTCTTTACAGAATAAAAAACAATATTCTAGTCCATCATAAAATTAATTTTATTATGTACAAACTATCTAATCAAATTAAATTTTTTTTACGTTTTGTAAACTAAACTAGTAAATTATATCTTCAAATACAACGTATGAAATACAATAAAAGAATAAGCTATCGAGAAAACTCACTAATCATTGTAAAGCCAGTTTATTCCCATTTTTTATTTTTTACAAAATAAACTTATAAGTTTAAAAAATTATCAACAAATGTACACCTCATTAAGAAAAGCAATTATGTAGGAATATTAATATTTAAAAGAGAATAACGTAATATTGAAGTGAATTTTAGTAGAATTGGTAATTATTTCTTTCGTTTAGGTTTTAATTGATTTAAAAAGATAAATCACAAAATAAATTATCATGACAAGATATATAATTATCTCGAGCTTTCCTCAATGAACTAGCCTCAAAATATAATTAATAATTCGTAAATTTAAGTATCGAATATGATTCTACAGTCAACGTTTTGTAAAATAAAAAATGTGTCAAATGAAATAAAAAAAAATTAATAAATACAGTTTTCTTAAACTGTTTCACAAAAATAATACAATTTGTACATTATCTTTCACGAAAACATAAATCATAAACCAATCCTACAGCTTATAAAACAATTAATTTCTATTTTTCTATCTTTAATCCTTATATTTTATCGTATTGTTATAAAAAATGCAAAAACTTTGTATCAATATATTTGCACATAAAAAATTTGTTTTGAATTTTAAAACAATTAAATCTCTAAAACTTTTGTTAATTTTTTTATTCACGTTATTATAATATTCATGAAACTTTTTTTTTATTGAAACATCAACGTGCTTGTATTATAAACAATTATAAAAGTTGCGTGTACGTGAACAGAATCACGAAAAAAATTAGAAAGAAAAGCATTTTCGCATTTTTATTACGTAGTCATTACGTAAATCATTCAGAAATAAATAAAAGGTAAATGAAAGTCAAGTGCGTTCAAAGTAAACAAATCAAATTAATACAAAAATAAAAATATGAAAACATTGTGCGAGACTTATTTTCTTCAATATCCTTTTATCTCTCGGGGAGAAATTTTAAAGCTTACATATTATATGCTACATAAATAGGATCGAGTTGATCAGCGAGGAAACCATCACGTAAATGCATGCGTTGCTTTTCGCCCCGCGAATTTATGGGTACGACGCCTGGATCAACGACAACTACAACTCCAACGACAAGGTGATGCTCCTCGAGGACAGCGCTGGTAACAAGGGCAACTAGATCGAGAGCCTCACTCTCGCTGCCGTCAAGCTCGACTACAACCACTAATAAATTCGTCCACGTAAATACAGCACTGCAACGGAAAAGTATTAAAATATTAAAATATTTCATAATTAAATTATATTGATTTATAAAATAAATGAATATTTTTGATATATTTCTGGAATACTTTCTTTTTTGAAGAAACTTTATTAAGTACAGACGTTTATTATTATTATTTAATAAACTTTTTGTTCAACATATTATATTTTCATATTATATTACAAAAAGACGAATACTGTCGTTCTATAAATAAAGCATTAAAGCATTGAAAAATCAAATAATTAAGAAATATCTTATATTTAATATCAAATTAAAAATTATCTTTAAAAAATGTTCCACTGGAAAGTCTAAAAATATATATTTTTACGAGTTATGAGTAGATAAATTATATATGGTAAGTGACTCACCATTCAGCAATTTTCTTATGACACCTCATGACACTATTTTCAATATCAATTGGATGATACCTCATGCCTCTAAGTAGAATTGCTTCATCAAGCGCACCAACAACAAAAACGGCATCATGAAGTTCCGAGTCACCAGGCACTACATCGGTCTCGGATATTGAACCATTGTCGCCTAGAACATCAGCCGTTCCGCCGCCCTGCTGTACGCTTTCGGTGCGCCTTAGAAAACCAAGGTAACCGGTTCGTGCGTACACTTCGTTTGTATTCCCAGTTACAAGACGAGCATTGAAGTGGTCCGCATAATCGCTTTCGTCACCGTATATACTAAAGTAGCCACTAGCATTATGCGAGGATTGCACCCAAATCTCACCAAGGTGTGAATCACCACACTGACCCTTCGTCTCGGGATTCGCGATGATGACTTTAACACCTGGTAACAGTTTTCCAGATTCCATTAGGCAGAGAGAATGAGGTGACCCACGCTCCACAAGGGAAACACGATCGTTGCGTAGTGCTCGCAAATCTACATAGACCGTCGAGGGCTCAGGGCTTGAAGCACCCTACAAAACAATCAAATATTTATAATTTATTAGTTTTACTCAATTTATAGTTAATAGTAAATATACAATAATCATTTATTCGTGTAACCCTCCGAATATTAGAATAATCTTCTAATAATATAACAATATTATAAATAGACTAAAAACGTTTTTTAATAAATAAACTTAAAAAACAATCATGATTAAAAAATTATATTAACCTGTAAACATATAGCCGTATTAACTCTACAACCAAAAGAAGTAGATACTGCCCGAGGACTCAATCCAAGAGCCGAAAAGAGCTTACTAAAACTAGTTGTCAAAGCTATCCTCGGTCTTTCTTCAGCAACAACAACACAGGTCCTCACACATGCAAGACTTACGCCTCGTGCTTTTAAGGCATGAACTGATGACCCAAGACCCTTTGTACAAAGTTCCATTACACCGTAAGAACAAAAAGTATCGCGTACTCTTGAATGACTAACAGCTGATAGCCAAAGTGCTGGGTTTGCTTCAACCTGTAATATAGTCTTTTAGTATTTATCAAGATGTTATTTATTTAAAAATATATTTTTAAATTTATATTCATAAATATAACTTTATAGTACTTAATATTTATATTAACCAAAAAAAAACTATTAAAATAACTCAATCTACGTAAATAATTAAAAAATAAAATAAAGTTCTCAATTATTTTTTTTTAAATATGATAATCTTAAAAGTACAACTAAATCAGTAAAGTTAGTATTTTTTATTCAATATAGAAAGATAAATTATCGTAAAATTTATGAATATTCCTACAGTAAAAGAATCTTATAAATAACATTATTTTATATTGCGAAACTAAATTTGTACTTATGATATATACAAAAGAGTAGATATACTTACTTCAGATGGAGGTATGAGTATAGAATGATGACCACTATATATACTACTCAAACACCACAAAGCAAATCCTAATCCGGAGTATGGATCCAAGCATAGTGCTATGTGTCTAGATGGATACAGCTCACAAGCAAGTTTCATCGCTCGACATAATGAAGTGACAGCAGCATGTGACATTTTTATACCTGCAAGCATACCAGTTGTAGATACACTGAAGTCCAAATAGGCAAGCATTTCTGCAGTTGGTGCTCGATAAAAAACTGGAACCCTCTTTTTTGGCATATCATCCATATCAAAAATTATGGGCCAACTCTTAACTTCAACAACATTATTAGCTTCCTATGGAAAAAGGAAAATATTAAGACTTCTTTTATTTTATATTTATGTTTTAACTATTATGTATTTAAATGATGATATTTTTAAAGTAATAATGTAAACTATATATTTTATTTATATTGTATATATATAATTTTTTTTAATAAAACTTTCGAAAAATAAAATTTTATTGATTATTGTAATAACATAAATATTATAACACTAAATTATTTTTAATTAGTTATAATAAATGTACATACAATTATAAAGCTACATGAAAAATTAAATTTTAAATATAAATGTAAGTTTTAAATCAGTAAAAAAATACTTTTCAAAAAACTATAGAAGATTAAATAAAATTAATTTAAAATTGTTAGATTTATATCTAGTTATAAACGTTCAGAAAATAATTTAATTGCTACGTTTAAAAGTCTACGTTAAAATTTTTTAAAACTATTAATTTTGCAATGATAGCATTCAATTAAATTAATTTTAGTTCAATTTCGTCTATTTCTTTTCTTGAATATTTGCATCTAAATGTATTTTTTAAGTCTAAGATTTTAAAATAATCAATAAACAAAATCAATTTAAAAAAAATTTTATCCAATTAATTAAAATTAATTTATTCCAATTTAATTTAAAATTTAAAAATACTTTAAAAATTTTAAGCATATTTTCATATAGGTTAAAGATTGAAAATGATATGTTAAATATCGCGAATTACCTTAGATTTGAGTAGTTTTAGAATATTCTGATTGGTAAGAATGATGACGGATTCACTAGCATTAACAATCATGCGTACCGTTGGTAAGGTCGTTTGTAAATTTTGGGGATGAGGTGGTCGAATCGTAACTGGCACTGCACCGACATACAAGCAACCATAAAAAGCGCAGATGAGGTCAGTTCCGGGAGGGAAGAGAAGAGCGACATGATCACCGGTATTGAGTTTAGCACGGTCGATCAACAGGTTACCTATTCGCTCGGCCTTTTTATGCAACTGTGAGCAGGAAAGAGAAGCAGCTACCGTGCCTTTTGAATTCAGTAGAGTAAATATCACATGGTCTGAAGTACCAACTGCGCGCCACCGTAGGATCTCTGAGATAAACTGATACTGAAATAGGCCAATAATCTTTCAATAACAGTGCATATATGTTAGTCAAGTTAACTTACTACTGTTCTTTTACTATATTACCATGAGACGTATTTATAACTTTCCATTATGGAAAGGTAAAATATTATAAACAGAAAATAAAACGTCTTTACAAATGCTAACTAATTGTTCGATATCTGCGTTGTATTTTCATTAAAATTATTTATTATCATTAAAACGTAAGTCTTTTAAATTAAGGTTATTGGAAATTAAATAATAATTATTCCTACATTTGAATTTACTATTAAAACTAAGTACTTAAAAAATAATCGCACATTTATATACCCGTCTTTATTTATACTTTTATTTTAATTATATATATTTACACAAATGAACAAAAAAAAGTGAATATATATATATATATACATCTACACCTTGCATAATTAGTAAATAAAGACGTACAAGCTTGCACTTAATTGTAGCAAACATGTTTTAAAATATTAGGTAACCTTAACCTTTGATTTGTTTATAATATGTATATTTCAATCAATGATAGTCATATTTTTCTCTATCAAATGAAAACAACAGAATAGATTAATACTTGAAAATTTGAATCAATTAAATACAGTTATATTATAATCAAGTAAAAATAATATTAGAATGGAAATATTTTAAAAAAATTAATTTTTTATTATCGCAATGCTATACAAGATTATACTCAAGTTACATATTAAAGATTCATAAATCTATAAAGATTATTTTGATAAAATAAATAAATAAACTATTTAAAAATTTTTAATATTATAATATATTACATATATAATAAAAAAGTATAATATATAAATTAATTTAAATTATTATAATGTTTTTAAAATAAATAACAAGAAGTAAATGACTGAAATTGGTTTATTCACCTTCTTAGCATTATCGCTGTCTTCGTCTAGGACGCCCATATCTCTACCCTGTGCGGATGCCAATCTGTTGCCCTGGACAATGTTGCCTACCATGACGCTGGCTGGACCCACATCTGGAACATAATCCCCCGCTACACGCCCCCGCGACCTTGATGTTAGTAAACCAACGCAAATGCTCAAAACCCATTTTTAAAAGAGCAGCTGCACAGGACTCTTCCCTGACTGAGGTCGGAGAAACCAAAGACTTAGACCCACCAGCCCACGACAATTAGGATTTTTTACTTTGGCACAATTTGAGTAACTAAATCCAATTTTTTACATATGATGACTAGACATTACATTTCTTGCAGGTTCATATTTACGTAAATGTCATACTATCAATATTCAAGTTTATAAATAAAACGAAAAGCATTCGATCACAATATTTTTTCGAATGCTTTTTCATTAATATCATAATTTACAATAAAAGAGAAAATTCCAATTCCGAATTTTCAAGTATTAATAGCGTAGAACAACTTAAATGTGCAAATTTACTACAATAAAATAATTATTTGTCAAGTTGACAATCAAGGTTTATACATATATAAAAGTCAATTACAAGTTTTTAAAATAAGAAACTTAAAATTAAATATATTTCTAAAGTTACCTAAAATGTAAAACTATATATGAACAAAAAAATCTTCAATAAATGGAATGTACTCTCACTATAAGATGTTTTAGAACTTCTACTTTTGTTGTTAATTATGAGAAAAATGATAAAAGTATTAAAAATAAATTTGAAGTGGATTACTTAACCATAAATGGTTTGCAAAGACTTGGGGTTTTTCACGAACTCAGCCAAAAGAAAGAGTGGCAACCAAAAGAGTTTAAAGAAATAAAATCAATAACGTTAATATTATTGTAAATTTCTAAAGATTTATTTCTATTAAAGGTACAAGTAAACGAGCGAAAGTATATTGTAATATCAAATACAAAAAATTAATGATTATAATATTGTTAAAGTATAATCCTGCATTATCTCCTACGATCGCATGCGCTAGTCTATCGTTTGGATTCAATTATCAGGGACAGGTTTTATTTACTTGTAATTTATTAAAGATAATTTTTTTTCTCTCTTAAATCTTCTACTCAGTCTGCTCTCTAATTGTCATTCAGATTTAAAGCATTTAAAAATAATTTTGCCGTATTAAAGTACCAGAGTATCAGCATATACGTTTGAACCCCAAAATTTCTAGTTTTAAATGTTTTATTATATAACTAAAGTTATATCAATTTTTAATTTTACAATACTTAGTTTCAATATTATCAAATTTAATAAATAGCATTTTAAATTCTTATGAATTATTTTCAAATCAATTGTAAGTTTGTTCTAGTACAATAAAAAATGAAATAAAAAATACAAAATCTGTCCACATTTGTAATAAGACTTATCGAATTAGAATGCGCTTTCAGTATTATATTTGCATATAATATAAATATATTATAAATGAAATGATAAAAAAAAATTCAGTTTTGAAATGCACAATGATATTATTTAAAAAATTCTTTTACTGCAGGAATATTCATAAATTTTATGATGATTATCTTTCTACATTGACTATAAAAAAAATTAACTTTATCGATTAGTCGTACTGTAGGATTATTATGTTATAAAATATCTTATAATTATTGAAAAAGTAATTTTTTATTTTATCTCATATAATTACTTATGAGTTTTAATATAAATAATTGGATTTGAAAATAAATTAATGTAACACTGATTACTAAGATAAACTTTATAATTAATATTTACAGAAAGATATATATTTATTTTTTTGAATAAAGACATAAAAAATTACCATTTAATAAAAACTTCGTTTAAATATCACATATCTATCAGCCTTATAGATAAAAAAATATCTTCACTAAAAGTCTTCAAATAATTTTAAAAGTAGTGTTATAATTGCATTAATTCTGAAGAAAACATATTCGATCTTTTGTAAAAATGAATTTCTTTTCTAAAAATTCTCATTTATTTATAATTATAAACAGTAAATAAAAACTAAAAATAATTACATATAATATCTTGACTAATTTTTAACATAAAATTTATAAGGTTCAAGCAATTAAATGCACTGATTCATCTGAGACCTAATAGCGACCAAATAAAAAAGTAAAAGAATACAATAAAATACAGTCATTCTTTGGGTGCATTCACTCGATTTGAGCTTTAGCGTTGGTTGACTTACCCGAATGAACCTCACGTGGCTTTGGCAGGTTCGTAACACAGGTATGTGGGCAAAGTAATACGTTAGCTGGATGAAGCGTTCCTTCAAGAAAACGTCTTTTGGTTTCGGAAAGATGAATACCACCAAGAGGAGTTTTAGGAAGGTAGTTAGGTGGCACCAATGCCAGACAGTAGATGCCAACTGCATGAATGGAATCCACAGCTTGTAAGACTCGTGACATCCATTGGAAACTCTATAAAATACAAAAGTCAAACAGTACTCATCATTATATTGTACATTGATTTTGAAAATTTAATTCATATTTTCATATAAAATACAATAAGTTTACAATAATTTAATATTATTAATTCAATTACAATAATATAAAAATATGAATATTAAGAAGATTATAATTAAATACACAAAAATATGTCAACATATTTTTCTTTTTGTATTTCACAATAAAAATTATCCATTTACCTCTTCTTCACTGCAATCAGGTCGTTGCTCAGCAACAACACATATTCTTTCATCTCTTAGTACCCTCACGCTAAATACCGCGATTCTTCCTCTGTAGATAAATTTCATGGGCTCAACGGCTAACACTGTGGCGATAATGTCATCAGCGTTGTGTTTTCTGCCAGTGACAGTCATGAGACCATCTCGTGAGCCACAGACGAAGACGAGATTGCCAGGCCCAAGGAAACCTAAAAGGCCAGATCGAGCATACTCAATATCACCGAGAAGTTGGCCTTCAGCTTGCAACGGTGATACTTTAAAATTGTTGTTGGTAAGTCCTTGGAGACCCCAATATTGACTACCCGTCGCTGCACTATGTACGCAAATCTCACCAACTTCGTCCGTCTTGCAAATGAGCGGTGGGCCCTCCATCTTTATAACTGTTACGATACCTAATAATAGTAACAATAAAAAATAAATAAATCTACTTACTTTTATTACTATTCGTTTTTAATTTTTCTAATCGCAAGATTAATTTAGTAAATTTATTGATAAGAACAAAACACTTTTACACTATTTTACAATATATGTTTAACTTAAGTATAAAAAATAAAAATTATAATCAATCGATTCTAATACTATATAAATATTTTATCAAATATATAACAAATTTCTTCATTAAAATATTAGATATCATTATGGTTCTATTACAAGGGATCGTTGTAAAAACATTATATATAAATATTTTTAAACGTGTTAGAATAGATTTATTTATACTTATCAATACTTTAATAAATCATGTAAACTAAGATTTAAGTATTTTATTTTTCGTAACATATATTGTAGTAGGAGCCTATTTTTATTTATGATATTATTTTTAAGTTAATGAATATGATATAGTCACAATGAGAAATTTTTACCTGTCAAAATTTAATTGATAAGTCTTGAAATAATTTAATTACAATCTTAAAAATATACCATTTTAAATTTGAATTAATCAATAAAATTTTCTTCTAAATCAATTTCGCATAAACAAATTATAGGAAGATTTTGTGGGAAAAGCAATATAAAAATAAATTCATTTGTTTACTGACTTCCAGGCATGACTTGTCCACAATCCTGCAGTGTGAGTGATGTGAGTGAGTTCTCTTGGTCAACCCTGACGACTCCATAACTTAAGCCTGACATACTAAGGACGCCTCTGCCAGTAGCATTAACCCCTGCTCTACCGGGCCTCCTCACTGATACAGTCAGTGCCTCACTCGATGAAGCGCAAGGGCAGACAGCATCGGGTCTGAGGCCTTTCGATTGGAAAACTGAGAGAAACTGGTCACACGACGATAAAGACCATGGATTTGCTCCATCGGCTACCAATAGAAGTCTCACAGTTGACAATGATATATCTTTATGGTCCTTTGTTGCTAAAAGACCCCAATGTAAATCTCGAGATTTAACCACTGCTACACTGGCACGGTGTTTTGTTATCATTTGCATCCAGCTGGCAGGATTCACTTTCATCAAAGCATACGGGATAAAGATGACATGCATACCATTCAGAATACTAGTTAATGTGCTGTGCCAAAGACCGACTTCACGTTTGAAATCAAGTACACAAACTGCATTTTCGCCTTCAGTATAGCCACATGCCTATTAATGAAAATAAAGAAAAAGCTATTTACCTTATAAAGTATTTATTGTATAAATATTATTTAGTATTTAATTAATAAAATTACCATTTTTTATGGCAAATGTTACAATTTTTAAAAAATTTTATTTTAACGTTATATTTTTATGTAACGATGGATTTTAGATTGCTCTGAATAATTAATTAATTAGTTATAATTGTGTGTATATCTATATTTAAAATTTATTTATTTCAAACTTATTATGAATATTTTTAATCTCTTTTATACCGTTAGATAAAATGAAATTAAAATTGAAACAGTATATACTCTTCATAAATTTATATAAAACACAAGTAATCTTTTTCTATCTATTCAAGGAAATTTTACAAATGTAAGTTTTACCTGCGTAAGAGCACGACAGTGCGCAAGCATTGCGGCTCGTGTAATCGTAACACCCATAACCGAGCCATCTCTGTCAGTCGTGTATTCGATATAGGCTGGAGTATCGTCGGTAAGTCGGGTAGGTGGCATCCATTCTTTTGGTGTTTTACCAAGGTGTTCAGTCACGAACCAATGCAACTTGGGCCAACCCTTGAATGCTACAACTTCTCCAGCGGTGGTCTTCGGTAAACCCTTCAAACATGCTTCACTGGTTAATGCGACCTGTAAACCAAAATAAAAATTATACATGATCACCTTAAACTTTGTTTATACACATATACTGCTTTTGATTTCGATATGATTATTAGATAATTAATGATTAAATTCAATATAATAAGAAAAAGTTAGAAAATAGAGCGAGAGAGATTCTATTAGGTATTTTATGCATAAGTATATCTTACAAAATAAAAAGGTAAGCGTTTCAAAAGTGTTTTTTACAAAATATAAATAAATTGAATTTAGAATAGAATATATATTTATATAAAACATTATCATATTGTTTAATTTGTTTATGTGTAAAAAGTTTTATTTTTTTCAAATTTGTCAAAGATATATCATATTTGATCAATGAATGTATTGAATAAACTATTGTAATTATTTATTTTTCATATATGCATAAAGTCTGATAAATTTCATTGAAAAGTTGTATTTTATGAATAATTATACTTCAATCAATGAAAATATTGTTTTTCGAATCAATTGTCATTGAATTGATTTAATTATTTAATTAATTTTATAAATTAAATGCATTCGAAAAGCGGTAAAAATATTTGTTATAATTTTATATAAATGGACAATACAATATTTTTATATATTAAATTAAATGTATATGTAAAATTGAAATTATGAATTAACAAAAATTTACATAATATGATCATTGTTAAAATTATACTAATAAATTTAATTTATTTATCTCATTTTTAATATAATTGAAAATATTTTATATTATATTGAAAACTTAAAAATAATTTAAAAAAAATTAAATGCTAAATAATAGATTTTTTAATATTATCCAAACTTAATGAACATAGCGATACAAAGGATAAGCTTTGAAAGTAAGAAAATTTATTACGTATTATTTTATTTGACATAGGTGAAAATTGAAAGTGGTTACAAGTTCTTCTAGCAAAAATTTTAATGATCGAAAAATTGCTTTTTTCGGTTAATTTCAAGTTTAAAAATTATTTTATGATTGTAATTATATTTATGATTATAATATGGATAACAATTGAATAAAAATATTTCCTTAATAATAAAAATAATTTTCTAATTCACTTCAATCTGTTTTTGAAATCGTATCAAAATTGAATTAATCCTTTTAAATAAAAATTATGTTTTTATCGTAGTGTACTTAATAATTATTAATAAGAGAATTATTTAATTGTATTTTTGTAAATTTTTTCGAATTTTTATGTCTTATATTCTATGTGAAATATTATATAATATTTATAGTGTGTGACTGATAATCAACCAAAAATTTTTCAACATATTAAATACTATAAGGCTTTCCATTTTCGTAAAATCAAATGATAAATTATTGTTCTTCGAAACTCTTATAAACGGTCTAGAAAGAATATCCTCGTTACTATTATTGTTCGTGCAATAGTGTTTATACCTGTGATTAGACTTACCTGGATTCCGCAACTACCAAGGAGGAAGCCGATTTGTTGGGAGCCCGCATCGCGGCGCGTGAGCGGTACCTCGATAGGCACTGGTACAATTCCCGCTTGCAGGCAGCCGTAAAATGCACAGATGAAGTTTATCGGATCGTCATTGGGATAGACGAGTGCAATCCTGTCACCGGGCTTAAGGCAACACTCGCCGACAACCCGGCTCAATGCTTTATTCAGCAGCGTGTAGGCAATTTTATAAGAGCGGCTAAGCAGCTTCCCATACGTTAGCGTCACGCATAGTTTTCCGTTTGGATCAAGAACCGTGGCTGCTGATGCTTTATACGACGCAGATCCATACCTGAAGGACAATTCACTTATATTAGCTTTCATAATTTGGCTAAGTTAATCGTTACTTTAAGATGAATAAATCAATTTCAGTCGTCCTGAGCTGTTTTTTCCTTCGAGAACTGGTATATTTAAGCAAACTAATTATCTTTAACTACAGTTTGTACTGTTGAAGTTTCTAAAATTGTAACTAATTTATCAATTTCAAATTATCTAACGTGTAAACTCATTAAATAGAAGGATTCTAATTTATGAAGATAGTCAATTTCATTCGTAATCAAGATATGTTTTATTAAACATAATAATAAGTTATAATCTGTGTTTATCAATTATTAGTAAAACTTGTAAAGAAAAAATAAGAACGATCAAAAGAGAATATCATTATTATCTTATCATATAATTTTTGATAATATTAAAAATCGAGCTTTTTTCAGTGAACTTGATGAAATATTTTATAAAATATTTCTATATAAATATATAAATAAAAGAGCAATCGATGATAGATAAAAAATCGAAGCTGAAAACTTAAAACTGTAGAGAAATAAATAATGCGAGCCTTTGAATGGAAGCTTCGACGGATCGTGGGAGTCCTGAAGGCACAGACAGCTGTTCGCCCATGGCTGGTGTCATTGTACCACCCTCCGGTTTAGGTGCATTAGGATCTTTTGGATTTGCAGCAATTTCCAGTTCTATATCGTCATCCTCATAAAATTCGGGTAAAGGCCTGCGTTTGGGCCGTTTAAGAGTATTAAGCAACTGCTGAATCTTCGCCGAGACTTTCCATCGGCCCGTTGTACCAGTATTGTTTTCCTCTACTACGTGATACCTGTTGACTCGATCTGCACCTTTTAAACGATTTTTGATAAATAATAAACTTTGATCATCGATACAATAATTTAAGATATTATTTTTTAAATATTTCTAAGTTTTTAAAGTAGTAAAAAATAAAAACAAATCATTTTATATAAATTTTTCACATTTTTCTCTTGTTATTTTTTTATAATATTTTCAAAAATTATTGATAAATTCAATTTCAAAATTTAATTATACGAAATTCAGTTTTCAAGTATTTTATGTTCTAACAAGTTTTTATATATTATAAATTACTGTATTAATGTAAACTTACTAATTCTAATAAACTTTTAAAATTAAAATTTACATTACATTTGAATACTGAAGAATATTGAAATTATCTTTTTATTAACATTTGTAATAGGTATATAATTTATTTGTTCAAAACAATTCAAGTAAAAAATTTATATAGTAAAAAAAGTTTGCTTTAATTTTAATATTGTATTATTACCTAATTATGTTGATAAAATATTTCATGAAACGATTTCTTGTAAAAGGATGTATTAATAAATAATATATCACTCATTATTTCTAAATTAATTGTTAACAAAGTAGAAAATTTTTTTTTAATGAAACGGTAGAATATATTTGATTTAAATACAATAAGTTTTCTCATAAAATCGAATTTTTTTTTTTAAAATAGTTGTTTTTAGATAAATTTTATATAATATTTCCAAATCTTATTTAAAAAATCCTGTGTTGAAAAAAAAATCCATTGATTATTAAATGTAAATAATATTTATTACAAACAAACAATATCATGCCAAAATTATTGCATTAAAGCCAAACTTTTAATTATTTTTTGTACTATGCACACATTAAATAACGTTCTTCTGAGATAAAAGTCACGTCATAATCGAGAAAGAGGAGCGTAGTAGACGAGGATGATTACCTGCAGGTCTCCGTGTTTGGGTATTAGTGTGCGTAACATCAGGCGGCTGCACAAGGTTACAATAGGCGTGGGTCGTGTAATCGGTCATGTCGGTGATGTCAACGGGAGGTCTCCTCGCAGGCGGCCTCGGCGGCGGTGGCGTGTCCCTTGCTGAGCCGGTGCTACTTGTATCCGAAAGTCCAGTGCCGCTCGGACCACCCGCTCCGGGACTCTCCTCTGTAACGATGCTATCCTCATCGCTGCTAGACTCACCACCCGCGCCCGACTGGCCGGTGTGACCCGAATTCGTACGTTCTGGGCGTTCGGGGCTACGTGCCATCACCGATGTACGCTTCGAAGGCATTGGTAGTGATGGTTTGGGTCGGCTCTGCATCGCTGCCAGCGCCTGTTGTACCGCTTCTTGCCTCACCTCTACACTCAAAAAACCAAAGTCTCAATCATACCATTTCTTACTTTTATTTATAAAGCAAGTATTTGTGTCTGTGTTTATTTTAGCTTGAAAAAGGTCTTTGCTACTCTTCGATCACGCAATTCATTTAATGGCTTTTTGAAAGCAAAACTTACTATTTTTAATGTTTTCCAACATTTATATTATGATTTTATTATGATACGGTTTTGAAAATATATTCAGTAGAGAAATTTTCATCTATTAATCAACAATTAATAAGCAAATCTTAGTCTTTTAAAATTAGCTTAATTCTTAAACATTACTAGATTATCTGTTTTCATGCGATGAGAAGAATTTATTTATATACAATTTATATTCAAAATTATATTCTATGGTTTCTTAAATAAGGTTACGCAAAAACTGCTTATAAAATAAAATCGTTATTATACACTAGAAGAATTTGAAACACTTAATAAAAATCATAATTACTACTATAATAATCTCAAAAATGAATGAAACATAATTACATAATTTAGAAATAAATAAATAAAACAATTAATATAAAATAATTAAATTATTTATTTATATCTTTACTTAAGAAAACAATCTTAAAAGTACAAGTAACAATGAAAGTCTTTTTAGATTTTTAAATATTAATAGAAAATCTTTAAAATACCTAAAAATTTTGGAATGATTTTAAATTTATTAGATGTAATATAATAAAAGCTAATAATATAAATTTATTGTAGCTTTATAAAACTGGTTTTAGAATAAAATAAAATAAATTTGAAGCCTTTCATATCCCTAGAAATTAATATTTAGTTTTATAATACTCAAACGTAATGCATTTAACCGGGTTATAATCTTTTTATTACTGTGAACTGTTTTATTAATTCGATAATTATCAATCAATTTCATAATTATAAAGATAATTTAAATTCTATGTACATTTAGTCTATTTTCTTATTTCATCTACCAGTTTTAGTTATAACTTTATTAAAGAATTTAATAAAAATTTTGTCTAATAAAAAAATTAGTTTAATTTATAATTAGTATAATTAATTGATAAATTAGTTAATTGCAAAAGATTTTAATTAATTATAACATTATGCTTGAAATTTTCATTATTTTATAAAAGTAAACACATTTTTCATCAGATTATAAACTTGTATTTTTTTATTTACTTAATAATATTTTTTATTTTTTTTAACATTAACAGAATATTATAGTATATTTAAAAATGCTACAATAATGAATTTTACAACAAAATCGTATTTTACGAAAATAAACCATCTTACATATTCCATTTAATTGAGCGTAGCAAGGTCCACTAATAATATTTATTATGAAGTGATATATAATACAATATATATAAAAGATCTATATTTTTACGTAATGATTAGCCTAAAAATTATATATTATTATTATATTATAATATAATAAAAATATGTTTTAAGAATGGACTTAGACAAGTTGCTTTTTAATAACCGAAATCGACTCGGATAAAAGCTTTTAATTCAACGTAAATTTTCAACTAAGATACAGTCTAGCAATGGATCGTGAGATATTTTTCAGCCGATGTTGAATTTTAATCAAGAGGAGACACCGGTACAAAAGCAAACTACTCTAGACACGGGGTGCAAAATTCCACTGGAGGACCGTTAGCACGAGCCTAGTCAGGAAAACCAAGACCCTGTTTTTAAGATTGAAGTAGCATACGATAATTCACTCGACACGCAATGTACGCACGAATGTCGAATGGTAGTCATGTGAAATTACTTATACTCGTATATAGTCCGCCGGCATTTTGTTATCCTCGAGGCGTTAGCCGATACGCCACTCTTACGAAAGCACGAAATGAAACGGAGAAACAGGCCGCTAATCTTGCGTAGATCACAGAAAATGGAATGGACATACCAAGGTGGCTGCAACCATGATGACCTTTCTCTATCGTGCTCCTTCCCTCTTCCGCTCCTCTTACTCTATCATTTATGCGGCCGTGTAAAACGAGAGAACTGCGACTTTCCCTGCATGCCCACGCGCGCGTCTATGGGGCGAGCAATCGCGAGTGGCTTTGTCTCAACGCGCACTCGCGAGGGCACTTAGATTTTGCAGCGATAGATCGTGGACTATTGTTGCACCGTGTACAACTCTCGCTTATTAAAACAAGTCGTCTCCGAACAATATAGAACGCGCGCGCGCGTATCCATGAACCGATTTTTACTGATTATTGCGCGGATATTCGCGCCCGATTGCCATTAGTTATTTATCGTTTAGATTCGTCACGATTTCATTAGGGATTCATATGCATTGTTATTTGAACGTAAACTGAAATTAATTATGATGTAATCTTTAAGGATGCAAAGGTTTATGGAATTATGAAACGTATTCATTATTAAATAATCATTAAACTCATTTTATATGGTACTTCGTTCATTTAATAAATTTTATCTAATATTTTGGACAATACCGTCTAAAAATTATAAATTTTCAAAGTACATAACGTGCTATTGTCCAGCATTATTATTTAGCAAATTTATAAGATTTTTTAATAATTTATTTAGCAATTTATATAAGTAATCTAATATTATTTACTCTTATCTTATTTTATAGTACGAAAAAATAATTATATAAATGACCGTTGTTATCAAAATAAATTTTTTTACTTAATGTGTAAAATATTAATAATTCATTTACAAATTTCTAATTAAATAAATTATTGACATACAAATCTGAAGCTAATATCGTTAAAATTTAAAAATAATATAGATACTTTTAAATAAATCATTTAATTATAGAATTTTATGTGTTATACAATATATTTGTTTTCTGTTGCTGAAGCCATAGTCAGATATAAATTTGAAGACATGCAATTATTTTAAAACCTACGCATACTTTCTAATAATCGTTTATGGTACGTATTAACTTTATTTGTTATTTATAATTTATAATATTTATTATATTTATAATATAATTTATAACACTATATAATATAGTAATAATATGGTTTATAATATTCATATCTACGTTATTTAAAAAAATGTATAATTTTAATTCAATTTATTTCATTTCAAAACTATATATCATAGATATTCTATAATAAATATATCACCAAAAAAAATTAACTTTTTTGAAAATAAAATTAATCGTACATATTAAATTTATTATCTTTTATTAAAAATACTAAAATTTAGTAGAGCCTTATTTCAATTTTGAAATAAATAATGTAAAATATTTTAATATTGTCTGCGATCATTTACTATGAAACTATAACATTTTAATTTTATAAATATTTTAATTAATAATTAATTATAGTTAATACATATTATTACGATAAAATACTGTTTTAATCAAGTACTTTAATTTTTTTAATTACATATTTATATTTATATATATTTTATTATAAGCTCTAATATTTATTTCCAAATAAAATTTCTATATATTTGGAAAATTTTGAATTATTGTTACATAGTTAGAGATATTTAATTGTATTAAATAAAAAAATCAGATATTATAATTTATAAAATAAATATATTGCAGTAAAAACTATATTGTTATTAACTGAAAATCATAATTACTCATATAATTACTTATAGAACTATCCTTTACCAAACGTTTACCTTTAAAATTATTCAAAAATTTTTAAATTATCATTCTTTTAACGATTCATTTGAACTTGAATATTGCTTAAATAAACATTAAAATACGTACAGAAATTGGAAGAAATTATTTTTACCTAAGTAATACCAATTTAAATATAGTAGAAAATATTTGTTGAAACAAGAAGTGATATTAAACTATATGTTTTCCTTAATATGATATGTTTCGCATTATCTATTTAAAAAACGTAATCAAATCTAGTGATAAGAGACAAGAAAATATTAAAATTGTCTATAATTGACATAAAGATCATAAAGACTTGTTTCATTTAATATGCATTGCGTAATGAGAGAATACATTTCTGTGCGTATCGCTCAAATATAGTCAGGAAACAAGAATGTTGCAAAACACGGAAAAATAGCTCAAACTTCAATTAGCGTAATAGTAATGAGTGACTAATACGACAATGCTGTATTCGTGTATTTAAATTTACGTATATAATCATGCCTATAAACGGCCCCTTTAAGGACTGTATGAGTCTTAAAGAAATTATTTTGCAATGACTCGTTTATTTATTTTTAGTTAGTTTATTTTCATCAAATGTGTTTCTAAACATGTATTGAACTAAACTAATCTTATATCTAATTATTGTTTGTGTAATAACATGCATAATGCATAGTAAGAAAGAGAACATATACTACATAAAAATATTTTTGCATGTGTTTATGTTAGTTGCTAATTAAAACTATGAATAATCAAATTTTAATTCAATAATTTGAAAATTAAATGTTTATATTGAATACGTTTAGACTATCTTAATGAAACTTTTATACGAATTCATACATTTATGCTTTGTTAAACTTTTATGAAGATTAAAGTAGTTTTAAATTGCAAATGTACAATTTTATTTCAAAACCTGTCTACTTTATACTTTTCATAAAGGAAATTCATTTAATTATTAGAAATAACTATTTCCAGAAATATTTTTGAATAAATTAAATTATTATATGATTTATATTATTTAACTTATGCAACACAAAATTACTTATTTTTGGTAAAAATAGTACATCTGTCTTATGAAGTATTTAAAATAATCTTTTATTTTGTTTTATCACTAAAAAATTTTTCATGAAACTCAAATTAATTAATATATGAAATAAATAAACGATTTACTCAATATTTACATATAAATAAGAAATACATAAAAAATTATACAGAAATACATAATTTTCAATAATAATATAATTGTCTATTAATTAGGAAACATAATGTATAAGAATGTTAAAAGATAAAACAAATAAAAAAATGATATATCTCGAAACACAAGTATGTATATTATGTATATAATTTACAAATATTACGAACGAATTTTTAAAAAAAACTTATACTTAGTTTCTTATTTTGAGCAACTAATATAAATACAAATTTTATTAAATTGTATTTTAAATTTTAAATAAATATATAATATTTATCATTTTGAAAATATAAATAAAATACATATTCTAGCTTACATAAAATTTATGAGAACAAGATGCTCCTTTTATTTTCAAAAAAAGTATTAAATTATTAAAATTAAAAAATATAAATATTGGAAAACGACAAAATATGTTTAGATTTTAAAATAATGCAATTAGACCTTTTAATTGTTTTATAATTTAAACTTAATAATAAAACATAATTACATATATTGAAATTATGTACAGTGAAAAAAGAATTTAAAATTATATTTAATATATTTAATAAAAATATAAAAATCAGAAAATATTAACATATATTTTAAAAACATCTAAATACAACTGTACTGTCAACATGAATTTAGTTTAGTTTTATAAATTATGAAAAAAAAGAAAATGATAAGTTTGCTGATTATTTATATATTCTTTCAGTATTTTCAAATATATTTATTATCAAAAATTATTTAACAAATATGATAAATAAAAAGAAAAAATTTACAAAACATCACAGTTTAAATATATTCTATATATATTTTTTCCTTAATATAGAAAAGGTTCTATAAAATATAAAATATAAAAACTAATTCAATATAATTGAAAAACTATTTTTTAATTCAAAAATTTAAAAAACTGTGTATGTCTTATATTTATACGTATAATTTAATGGAGAAAAAGTCGTTTTTGCTCTATGTAATTCAATTCTAAATTTATTTTTAATATATCGAAGATATCAGAAAATATGAAAATTCAATATATTTTATACGTATTTATATTAAAATCTAATTTCAAAACAAAGATTGCTGTAAACAAGTTTACTTTGATAAAAGTGTGAAATAAAAAAGGAATTATTTAAATATTTCTAATTTATTTAATCAAACTAATAAATTTTGATATCGAAAATACATAATTATTTTTAACTTAATTATTTTAAATTCGGGCATACCTTTAATATCCAAAGGATAACTATAAAGAAAATAGTTTTTAAGTAAGTTAACCAGAATATCTTACATTTATGGTTTTTTGAATTTACTTAAACAAATGATTAAAAGAAAAAATAATATTTAACAAATAATCTAAAAATATTTTTTAAAGTAAAAATCTACAAAAATTAAAAAACTTTGAATGTTCAAAATCAATATTAGGAATTTTTTTACGTTATAAATTAAAAAGAAGTAAAATAATTTATTTAAATACTTATATTTTAAATTTATAATTATATTAAATTTTTATAAAATAATTAGAAATTATGGCTAGTTTTTTAATATTAAAATTAAAAAATGGATGAATAATTATTCTTTTCCATATTCCATATCATTTATCTAAAGAAATATGAAAAATTTATACAAATTTTAAGAATAACTAAAAGTTGTAGGAATAAATTTATGTTATAAATGGTTTTGCGAAAAAAATTTTGTAATACAAAATTTAAATTCAAATTTAATCTAATAATAAATGAATCTTATCTAAACGATCATTTATTAAATTATTTACAACTTATTTATTTTTTGAATTTATGAACTAGAATCAAATTATATTTTTATTTTATATATAAAATATATTATAAAATATAAATGTAATTTTTCAAAAACATCTTTAGTATTTTAATTCCTCAATTGTTATAACTTTGCATATAATAAGGCTTTTATTATACATAAAGCTAAAACTAAATTCCAGTATAAATAATTATTAAGTAATCATTAAAAAAAATAGTATCTAGTAATATTATCTGGATCTAAAATTAAAGGCTATGAAACGAATTAACAACAACTGAATATAATTTATAGGTATAAGTAAGAAATATTCCCAAATATACCAAAAAACCATTGACTTGAAATACATGACCTTTTTGAAACTCTAATAATATTCTTATTTTATATTGTATTGATTTCCTCTTAGCAACGAGCTCATTCTTCCTTTGGTAGCTTAGTGTATATGATTGCATGTATACAACATACTCACCAGAATGATATCGGCTTTCGTTGCGTGTGAGTCTGCGATTCCCGCGTCTCGTAGCTGCAGAATTCGAGTTGCCGGTGTTGTTATTGCCCGTTGAGCCGCCGGATCCCGGTGAACTGGCGATCCCACTAGGTACTAAACGGCCGCCTGTGCATGCAAAAACAACGACAAAAACATAGATACGCAATCTGGACAGTACAATTCGTAAGACGCAAACTTTATTAAATAGGGACCAAAGTAATTTTTTGCTTTTCTTTAATCTATTTTCTAGATACTCCACACATCTTTTATTAGATATTTTATTTTTTGTAAATTCAATTTCTTAATTTATTTGGGCTTCTCTAATAATTTTACAAAGTACCCTTAATAATAATTAAGTAGACTATGACAGTAAATTCATGATTAATCATAATTAATAATCAATATTAAATTTACGTTCATCGCAATTCTTACCACAAAATAATTAATTTAGTTTTTTAATTCTACAAATATATTTTAAGATTAATATAATAAATCATTTTATTATAAATAAATTTTTTTTTAATTTTATAATACTAAATTTAAATTCAATTTTACAATAAAAAATATCAGATGGATATTACAAATATATTTATATTCTATACCTATATCACATATATATAGTTTATGAGATATCAAAAATATAAAAGTTTTATCTTTTTCCGACTAATATTGTTTAAAGTTATATCTGCTTTATGTTTATTTAATGGCTAAATCTTTTTCGTATTTAAATCCTTATTAACTTCGTTTTTAATACATTCAATGCACTATTTTCAAATTAATAATATATCATAATAAAAAAACTACAACAACGGCAACAACAGCGACAGTAATAAATAATCTTTGAAAAATACTTTAAATAAACCTCTTTAAATTTTATATTTAGCGGTAAGTGTCTTATACAGTTATCGGAAAAAAATATTAAAAAACTTAATTCATAATTAACAGAATAATTAAGAAAAATAAAAAATTAAAATATATTTTAGAAAATAAGAGTTCGATAGTTGCTCTACATTCACTGCAAGTCACAATTTAAATTTTATGCCAAAACAAAAAGTTCGAAATAGATATAAAAGAGTAAAAAATTTTAATAAATAGAGCAAAAATAAATCTGTACACAAAAGAAGCATCCTTAATGAATGAGAATAATTTAAGATATGAGTGTCTTTGTTATTATTTTTTTTTTTTAATTTTTTGCTGTACTGTAACAGCAGTAAAATACAAAAAAAATTAAAGGATCTCAATAACTGCGAAGAGTAGAAAAACACACATGTACAAATGTTTTTAAAGAATCTGTAAATATATATTAGTTGGAGGTACAAGTTCTAGTATAAAGAACAGTAAATGATTTTTAAAAAATGAAATACTAGGAATGATAGTGTATAAATTTAATTGAAATATATTGTACATTGAACCATACTTCTGGCAGAAGGTGACTTACGACCTGAGTACATACGTGGGCGTAGTGTGACGCATTTTTAGATATCATCGATATGCTGTTTTAAGGCGTTGTTATATGCTCATCAAAGTATAATTTCTGTTCGTAAGAATATAAAGTATTTTGATTTATTGATCACTATAATAAAATATATCAATTATAGTGAAAGAATGATTCAAGTGACTAAAAACAGGTTTTGTGTTAATATTTTGTTTATATAATGGTAGCAAATTATATGTATATATAGTATAAGTTACAACTGTTACATAAAATTATTATTTTTAATCAGTAATCATTTAATAAAAATTATCAAATTATAATTCTTAAATACGAATAAATCATTTTTTAATTACCAGAAAACACACTATCTTATTATATTTTTAATAAAATAAAAAAGTCTAAATCAATGATAAAGTAAATATTATACTAAGCCTCTTTAATATATATGTGATATAAATAATAAAAAAGAATAAATACACAAAAAGGGAATACCATGCGATACCAATTAATAGATTCAAGTAGAAGACTCAGTCAAAGTTAGTTTCGTGGCCTAAGATTAATTAAATTACTTCGAAGTACACAGATATTGAATTAAAAAATTATTTTATGCTTGAGTTTTAATTAATCAATACATTTTAAAGTATAATTTTTTAATTATTAATAAGAAACAAAATTTTTTAAATATTAACTTATTGTTTTTAAAAAATGAATCACTTATTCATAAAATATCAAATTATTTCTAAAAATCTGACATCATATATTTTTATTACAAATAAATATATTTATACTACATTAATAAAAACAAATGTAATTATTTGCCGTATATAGTATATATAAAATTCAGATTAAAATATAATCGAATGTACTTCTTGGAAACTTGAAACATGCTATGTTTTAAGTTAATTAAATACAATAAAATTTTTTTACAAAATAATACATCTAAATGTTTAATATTTTATTATATATTACTCTAATTAAATTTTACATTGATACAAATTTAATAATTCTAATTAAAAATTTTTATATTTACCACAAAAATTATAATTAAACAAGAATAACCGTATAAAGTTACCGTTTAACAAATCATACAAATTCTTTGTTGTATTAAACTATTTAAAAATAAAGTATTTAACCTTTCTAGTCTGCAAATGTTTATAAACATATTACTGTATTTAATGGAATATTAGAATTTGTATTATACGCCTTATGACATTTCACTAATTTTACACCTAATATTATTTAATTACGAATGCACATAGCTTACGAAAATTCTATTTGTCTAAATTATTTTTTTGTATTTTAAAGAATGCTATAAATATTATAATTTCTAAAAACCAAAAACTTTTTATAAATGGAAAAGAAATCGTTTAATAAAAACTATACGAAATAATACAGTATTAACTAAACAAATTAATCTTAAATTATATAATTTAAATCTGAAAAACATTTTTAGAAGTGAAATGTGAAATAAAATATTCGACTGAGCACATCTAGATGAAAATTTATCTATTCAATTTCCCAAATGAATGCATAAAGATAAAATCATCGTTTTGAAAGCTACCTGAGTGATAACGCTTTTCAGAGTGAGTGATACGACGATGAGTGCGTCGAGCGCGTGGTTGCGGACGTCCACCAACGTTGACACCACCCCCACTACCGCCACCACCGCCGCTGCCGCTGCCACTGCCAAAACTTGTCCTTTCGAAACCAACACTGCCACTACCGCTCTCATTATTCCCGCCTGCGCATGCATTTTTAGAAAGACAGAAGTTTGTGCTTAGGATTTGCTTTGTTACTCATTTCATTATGGTTGTGTAGTTACTAATATAGTGATGCTTATCGAATCTAACTATAGAGGAATGGAATCGATTTAAAAATTTACATTGTAAAAATGTAAAAAATTTATTTAGTGGTATCCTATATATGTGATTGTATAAATTTATAAAAAATGTATAACCTTAAGTCTAAACAATTGTTTATTATGATATAACTGTTTTAACTTTTCAACCATAAAAATGAATCTAATATAATAAGAAAATTATATCTCTATATTTATAAAATTACATCTATCTATATAAAAATATTTCTATATATTTTATCATATTAAAAAATATTTCTAAATATTTAAATAAAAAGTTCAAAAAACTACCTAAGTATACTTTACTGAGTCATACCCTTTCTATGAAATATTTGGTTGATTTAAGGTCTCAAAATCTAGTTATTTTTTACTTATTTAATGATACTTCATTAAAAGACAAATAATATTTTTGTCAATTATTTCATATTTTTTTGAGTAAAACAATATACTTTTTGTAGAAAGTTCATTGCTAATAAAGAACAAAGTATACAAATTTATTTTTGCTCCGAAAAATATATACCCATAAATATCTAGATTGAATCCCATGTATCAAGTATAATAAAACTTACGTATAAAATTAATTTATATTTATATTAATAAATTAATTCAGGAAGCATTATTTAAAAAGCAAATTATTATTTTCAAATAAACATTTTTATTAAATGAATCTGTTTATAAACAATTTTAACGATAAATCACACTTTTACTACAAATACAAAGATAGTTAAAATGAACAAATTGTAATATCTTTGTTTTACATTAATTATAATTATTCATTCTATAATTTTCAATTTAATAAAATAACAAATTATAATTATTATTTAAAAACATAGTTTGATGAATATTTGAAATTCGAACTAAATCCTCTATTTTTTACAATATTGTTTAAAAGTTACTACATATATCATTGTATTATTTTATTAGCTCTAGTAAAAATTATCTTTGTTTGTAAAGAGATTTATTATAAATTTTATTTTTAAAAAATTCTTAATATATAATTTATGTAAAAGTGAAATATTTTAAATAAAAAATTTAGAAAGTATATGTCAATTATATAATCAGAAATTTTTTTTTCATCTTAGCAAAATACTTCATTATACTGTAAACTATGAGCTACTAGTATATTATATATAGTTTGTAGCTAAACTTTTTTATGTTTATAATATCTATGAGAAAAATTTTTCTGATCGCTTAAAAGATAATTTTTGTAATGTAATTTCTGCAAAAAAACAGTAAAAAAATGTACGTTATTATAACGTTCTATTTCTAAAACTGTGCAACTCTTCAATCATGAATTATTGACTTAACCATAAGCACATCAAAAAGCAATTTATATTAGAGCAGTATGTGTAAGAGCAAATGATGTAAATGTAAAGTATTTATATTAGTTACATTTAATATAACATATTATGTGTACCTCGAATAACATAAACATTAGAAAGTCACTCTGAGCCTAAAGTCTATAGCATTTGTTTATTATTAAGTTTTTCTAGAAAACCATTCGCCAAAGCATAAGTGTAAAGAGCAAGCATAATGGATGACTTCACATTCTGCTTCAGTTCTGGTTCATGGCATTGCATCTCGTTATAACTTTAATTATGAATATTGTGTAAGACAAAAGAAACCTCAAAGGCTGATCACTCACAAATTACGCACTTTATCCAGTATATTATGCGCCTACTATAATATTGAGTGCTTGTACAATGAAGTTACTGGAATGATTTTGCTCTTTTCCTGCTCTTTCCGTAATTGATTTCATGACCTCAAATATTTTTCACGCATGCAGTTAAAATATGTTGTTTTAGACAATTGTTGAATCAGTAACCAATGGAAATGAATAGTTAAAAATTAGGAAAAATAATAGAAAATATATTTTTTTAATGTTTATTTTATATTCTATGATAATTGAAGCGTAGAGAATATTTTCTGATAATTTAAAAAAAATACTCCTTAGATTAAATGAGAATTATTTGATCGAGTAAATCACACATTTATATCTTTAAACTTTGATAAGTTATTTAAAGTATTTTTTTACCACATGATTTAACGATAAAAAGGATAAGAATGTATTTAAAAACAATTTTTTTAACTTTTTGACAATTTTAAAATTTTAACTTTTAATTTAAATTTTATCTTGCCTTATTGCGCTAATATACTTCAATATATAGATATAGCTTTCAATTAATGTAATTAAAATAAGTTATTACATTAACAAATAACCAAATAATATTAAAATTTATTTTAAAAAATAAATGAATAAAATTACGAAAAATGAAAAAAAAAAAAATAAGAAAGAAAAACTATAATGGAAAGTGAAAAAAAAAATAAAAAATGTATAAGATGGATATACAAGACAGAGAAGGAGCTCAAGAAAATTAGTCGCATAGAAGACCTGGAAAAATGCGATGTGCAGTTACGTTGGTAGGTATAAGCAGCTTGCACATACGTTACATACGCTAAGGCCCCTTGATCAATGATTTGTTGTATACATCTTGTTTCTCTCCCTCTCTCTTGCGCTTCTTTTTCACTTTTGTCCTTTGTTCTATTTCAAGATATTACAATTTTTTTATAGAATAAAAATAACTTATTAAGATAAATTTCAAATGTCAATTTATATTTTTACGTAATAACGAAGTTTGCCAATTAAATAATATTCTTTTTAAAGGAAAATATTAATGAAAGTATTTTTTATATTTCACTTTTATTAATATTAAAGCTATTTGTAAAACAATATTTATCAATTTAATTATTTAAATAAACATAATGGTAAAAACTTTTAATTGACCTTTACACGTATTTTAATAAGCTATTGTACCATATATATGAACAAAACATCTACAGACTAATATAAATTTTAATTTGAACAGATAATTTCCTCAATAAAATGTAATCGGTTAGTTTTCAATTAATTTGATAAAAATATTTATTATTAAAAATGCAGAAATTTTTATACTATTTATAAAATTATTGTCTATTGGCCAATTTGAAAAATAGAAATAATTTTTTATTAATATTATAATTATTACAAAAGGATTCAGAGTTCTCCAGAACGTACCGTTCTTATCACTATCCAATTAAAAAATTGTTCGAACTGCATTACATTGTACAAAAAAATGTAAAGAAAAACTACTACTTTCTACTACTCTTCGCAGTGTAGAATATTATCGTAACCTTATCAACAACCTACACTATGTACATCTAGACATTATCAATTGTTTTCTATCTTCCATCAATTAAGTCTTGAAAAAAAAACAAATAAAAAATTATATTTAATAGTCTGAAATATGAAGGAATATGAACATCATTAGAGTCTTTACTAGTATAATATCGATGAAAAATCTTCGTTTACACTCGCGCGCATACACATATACAGGAAGAAAAATCTCATGGCGTAGGTTCGTGAACTTCTGAAAGTATTCACGATATATTTCGTAGCTTTACCATAGTGAAAGGTTTTACTCTTCTCCACCTAATATATATACATACACACACGCATTCATCCTCGCTTTTAAATTCATGGGAAACCGAAGAAGCAGTCGACTTGCGGCCACGAAAAATCAACTTTGAACGTACGCAGGTAACATCGTAGTGTACATCGCAGACAAGGCTGTGGCAACAGAATTAGAAAGAAAGAGAAAAAGTAAGAGAGAGGCCATCGCGCCTTGAGATCACCTTTATGTAAAAGGCCTCGGCTTTTGCGACTCTTCCGCATGTCTATGCGCAGTTACTCACTATACTAGCAGGTATAATACGCGAGCTCGAGTGCAGCTTTGTGCGATATTCACACGGGTATGTTACGTATGTAGATGAGGCATACGTATGGGTACATACCTCTAGCGACTACCACATAGATCATAGCTAATACTTATAAAGGAATGCCGTCGTACGTGAGCTCGCGGGTTTCAGGGTGGCTCTTGCATAAGGTGAATTTTCAAAATTCTTCGATTGTATCTGCCTACCGTTTTCCTTTTTCATTGATGACAGTTTAAGTTTTTCTCATGAATAAGCGAAATTATACTAAACCAGTCTTCAACTTGTTCCAAGAGTATATCCTACAGATAACGGGTGCGATTTTAATTAGGACTTCTTGTCTTGTATAGGGGATATTAGAATGATCTTGAGGAAGTTGTTAGATGTTAGAGGTTTGACACGACTTTAGACTCTCTATTCCTTTGAGGATTGTGAGCATTAAAAAATGTTTGATTAAGGTTAGACATTCTCTTAATGTACTTTAAAATCTGAATAAGAGAGAAAACCGTCTAAAAGAGTTTCAAGCAGTTGAGGAATTTGATTAAAATTCAATTTTAAATTACAAATTAAACCATCTTTATTTCATTAAATTAATCTCCCAGTAATTTTATATTTTGTCAGATTTTAATTCGAAATTTTTTATTTATAGTTAAAGTTATTATAAATCTAACAAAGTTTTCATAGATTCTAAAAGCTTCAACAAACCAATATTTCATGTGTGAAATTTATTAAATTTTTCTATAATTTTCAATTTTTAATTTTACTAATTCATTATCTAAGATTATTTTTAAATATAGATGTCGATGATATATTTTTTAAGTAAACATTACATAAAAAAATGAATATGCGTAAAACTAATTAATTTAAATTTAACCTCGTCATGAGGCCTCCATATATTATCAAATATTGTTTATATTTAAACAAATAACTTTTTGTTTTATTTCTATTTTAATATCATATCGATTACATAATATAATATTAAAATTACTTACTTTTATTTTTTGAATTAAAATTATGACTTTTGTAACATATATAAAAAATATTATTACAATAAGCTTCGCTTTAGATTATCTATATAATTCTTATTTTATACGCTAAAATCCTATGAAATGAAGAAATAAAGTCATTTTACTGATGTAAATTTTGATTTATTATTATTTTAAATAACATATTAATTTAAATTGAAGTTATATTCAAAGAATTTTTAAAAAGTTAAATCATTTAAAAATGTAGTAAGATATTTAAATAAATAAAATTAGAAATTAAAATTTTTATCAGTAGCTGATCCATCGATTTTGATGTAATCGATTCCTTGAACAATAGTTAGTGATATAACAGTTTCGGGTTTAGTTAATTTATTGAGTACTCAAATTTTTAATATCTACATACCGTCATACTCCATTATGTTTGACCTGGATAATCTAATGAAAAAAATCATCAAATCGGATCTTACAAAATGCAATTGCAGTATGATTGAAATATTAATATTTATAATTTGAGTATTTGAGAAAAATATTATTTTCAAAAATAGTAAAGAAATGTTTCATATTAGATAAAATATTTGATTTCATATGTTTTTATTACGCTTAATCAGTATTATCAATATTTTTCTCAAAATCTTTTATTTTTATTAATTATTTAATAATTTATTAAAAATATAAATATAAATATATATATATATATATATACATTAAATAGTTTCGACCTTGTTTATTATTTTTAGTTTAATTTTCTTATTTTTGATAATGACAGCTTCAATTGAAAGTATCATTTATGTACAATTTCTATATTAGGATTTATTATTTCATGTACATTATTTGTAAAAATCATAATGCAATTTTTTCTAACCTAATTTATTATTAACATTAACAATACTCTTCCAGAAAATTCATCAAGTATAATTTTTAAATTAATTTTTTATTACTTAGATAATTGATTGTAAAGAAGACATTTAACTTTCCAAATTACAGTTTATGTATTTAAGTGATTGTAAAATTAATCAGAAGTTTATTTATCTATGTAAATTTTTTACATGACTATAAAATAATATAAATAAATAACCACAAAGTATTTATGAATGTTAAAAATACTTTAAATTAGTGACCACTTCTAAACATTCATTAATGTTTTCATAAAGGCATTTTTATTTATTTTATAAATCGCTATTTTTGTACCAATTAATTAAAAATTTATTATTTTATTATATATCTAGGTTCAGAATGTAATAGAAGTATTTTTACGATTTTATCTCAGAAAATGCATGTATAACCACAATTGTTGAAAAAAATTGCTTACTCTTCATTTTATTGTATTTGAATACATTATTGTTAGATTGATTCTAATTTTGCTGATTTCAAATGTCTGGAATCTGAATCTCTTATTCATTTATTATTTTAGCAAATAATTCATAATATTTAATATTTAATAAATATTTAATCATTTTAAAAGATGATAGAATACATCAAGGATTAAATTTAATAAATGTGTTTATAAAATAAAACTAATTTCCATATAAACTTTTTTATTCGTGTATATAAAAGCCAATGGATATATACTAAATAAATTGAATATTAATATTTCAATATTTGCATCAATATTCCTTATAAAAAGTTATATCTAAAAATAATAATTCATAAAATAAATATATAAATTAGGTGAAGATTAAATTAGTAAAGTAAATAGAACATCTTAAGCTATTTTATCTGTACGTGTAACAGTTAATTTCATTGTAAGTATACTTTTATTTTCAAATTAATAATTCTTTTAAATTTTTTGAAAAACTTATTTTATACAATATCACAGATTTATTTTCCAAATTTTTTATCAATATAAAATGTTAAATTAGCAATTTTATTGAATTTAAAATTGGTATTTCATAGCATCACATAACTACAAATAAGAAGCTATTACAACAAATTTAAATTTAATAATATTAATGTTTTAAATTTAATAATTTTTATAAAAATATATTTTTTCCTCAAAATAAAGTCTAGATAAGTTCATAGTAATGAAAATTTTTTAAAAGTAACAAAAATAGTATGAAATCACCGGACAACGTTTAAGAAAATCCATAAATATTCAAGATCGTTTGTAGATATAAAATTTTCATACTGCCAATATAAGTAGAATCCAATAGTTTTTGCTAAGAGAAAATCATGATACTATTATTAGGTAATTACAAAACAATACGCCTATATCTGAAATATGCAAAAGAGATAAGTTTAGCACGTAAAGCATTTATTAAGGTGATTAACCAGTATCGATTTTCTATATGTATCTCTGTATGTAATTTTAACAAGTGCAATTTTATTTTCTAATACTTTCGTCGTAATATTCGCATCTTAATTTACATAAATAATAAATTATAGTTTATTTACAGGTACATTTTTGCATTTCTAGTGTTTTAGAAAGGTTATTTTAAAAATAAACACTCATAATTTTTTACCAATCTAGGTATTTACAAAATTAATTAAAATTATATTTAGTATTATAGAATTGAATAAAAATAACTTTATGTTATTGGTGATAAGATCTTATTTCACAGTAATGTGAGATATAATTAAATTTTAAGAAATAATTTCTTAACTGTTTTTTCAATTTTTTTTAAACTTTGATCTAGGAATAAATAAAACTAAATTTAAATACACTCTATAATGAAAAATTATTTTGATATAGTATATAATTGTATAGAATTTCACTATTTTATCTACATTAAAATAAAGTTTTTGATTTATGAAATGTACTTTAAAAATTGTACAACTTTGATAAAATGATTAATAAATCTTTAATTTTTAATTGTATGTCAATCCGTAATTGTACGTCATAATTAAAAAAAAATTCTGCCGCAGCACAGATAATATTGAAGTGTGAATACAATTGAACTATTTTAGTTTCACAAAAAATTATTGTAAATAAATAATTATATTGATATTGAAATATATGAAATAAATTTTATGAATTAATATTTAACCCATTTTTTAAATTTTGATCCCTAGTTAATAAAATAATATTTAGTAAAACTGATAATCTTTAATTATAACGTTTATAGATTTATATATTTTTATAATAAAAATAAAATGATACAAAATGAAAACTAATAATGAAATTAACTTTATTTAAATAGTGAATTGTTAATTTTATATAATTTGTTTCTATGAATGACTGTATCATTAAAAGTAGAATACTGAACAAAATAAAAAATATTAGTAACTTTTTATTTTGAATTATAAAAAGATTAACTAATGTTCAAAAAAATGTTTGACTAGAAATTACAAAATTTTTTATTTTGCTATGGCATTTCTCCGTAATAACAAGTAGTTTTTAACAATTGTTCACCAATAGAAAAACTAGATGATTCAATAACGGAACAACATCAGGTTACGGATTTCTCAACATCAGTCTGCCTGACGTGCTTAGCTCCGTCAGTGTCTCTTACTGTTAAGTTGCAATAACTTTACTATATTCTTATTCTAATTTCTCCACATCTAGTTAATTATATTGTATATATTGTGTAATGTAAAAAAAAATGATAAGGAAAACTATAGCACTCATCTTGTACCGAAAATAGCTTCTGTAATAGTATATATATAAACATACTTACAATAAATTATTATTGAATTATACATTTAAAGTCATGAGCGAGGTTACAATTCGTATTTTTATTATAAAAATAAAAACAAATAATAAAAATTAAAATTCTGTTTAAATAACTTATTTAGGTAAACAAAATATATAATACGATAATACGAAGATTATTATTTATATAGCTACTAAAACCTTTTTTTAGAATCAAATGTAATTCATCAGACTTTCGTTTAATTTGAAACTACGCAATAGGATTTAAAATTTTTATTGATAACGCATAAATCTAATCCAAATCAATATTTTACTTATTTAAAACATGTTTTAGATAAATCCTGATTTTATAACGTAATTATTATACATTTAAAACTAAAAAGTAACTTAGCATTTGAAATACAACACTTGGTCTTTTTAAATAAAATGAATGTCTTAGAAATTCGAATTTATTTAAAAACAATATTAATAATTAAAATCACAAAAATATTAGATTCATAAATAGTTAATATAAGTAAAAAATTATTTACTTATTGTACTTTGTAAACAATAAAATATTAGATTATTTTTTTAATTCTTTTTTAATGTATACTTATTATTACAATTTAATAAATATTACTTCTAAAATTACAAATTTTTATCTGGTTTTCCGTTTATATTCAGAGAACTAATTAATGAACAAGCTATAAAAAAACCTAATATAAGCACTGTAAAAATATCAATCAAAAACGTTTTTTATACTGAAAAACGGTACACCGTATACGATTCAAAATAATTATATGGCCTTTTTATTTCATTACTATTATTTTAAATATTTCAAGCTTATAATTTGTATAGAAACATATCATTCATGCATTGTAAATTAGATTTATTTTCTACCATTCTACATTATTAAATAAATAATAATATAAATTATATCTATTTTGATATTTAAATAAAATAAAATTACCAATTGAAATTTATAATATAAAATAATTTTTTTTCGTTAGAAACCCTTAATCATTATCTTTCTATTTAATAAAAGTTATAAAGGATGAAAATATGCTACTAGTACCATTCAAAATATATATCTATATTAATTTTTTAATATAATATAAGACAAAACAGGTGTGAAAGCTCTTATGAGCATAGTTTCGTCAGAATTTAAGTCGATTATATTCGTACTATGAAATAAGTTATGTTTTTATATGTACGAAAATTTATTATGGATAGTGACGGTGCGTTATCCCTAAGCAGATGCAACGCGATAATCATGATAACTCAGAGCGATATTGCCTTGTACCTTAACGCTTGAGACATCGATCTTATCGTTTTAGCTTCTGAGCTACCTATGATCAAATCGGCCAGATGCGCTCATCATTGTTTTCTTAGGTGCATTCTTTTTCTGTGAATCGGAACGCGAGTCTTCTGTATCAAACTCACATACGCGGCCGTCCGACTCACAAAACAGGACTCACTCACATAAAACTGCAAAGGCGATGTATAAAAATTTACGCAATCGAGATACGCGATGTTTGTTTTTTCCCTTCTATGGATATACATTTGCTTACGCGCACAACGATCGTGACAATATGAGGCTCAAATAACGAATGAATTGAAGCACGGCTAAATCGAAAAAAAGAATGGATTACGACATGCGTCGCGGATTATAAGGTACTATTAAAAAAATGGACACGGCTCTGATTAAGATAAAAAAAGAAACACGTGGCGTTAGCGAATCAGAAAGATGAGGTACATTATTGAGTTAAGATGTTCGATTACATATAATCCTGTAGAATGTTTCGGATTACAATATTATTTGGGCAATTAATTTGATGAAAAATTTTTTGGAAAATGTCAAGTCATTTTTTAAACATCATTTAGTATTAAAATTACCATATAAATAGTATACGAAATTTTTTAGTTTTTATCTTATTAAATAATCAGTCAAAAACTAACTAAAAAATGAACTACAATAAAATTTAAATAATATAGTTTATTCCAATTTTTTTGATGAATACTTTGTATTATATACATTTCTCATATATTTTTATATAATCATTAATAATAAAATGTAAAAATATGAAAAAATGATTTCATTATCATTTACACTAAGAAACTATTCATAATAACCTAACAGTAAATAATCTTTTATATAATAAATTAATATAAATATAATAATTATCTGGTCAAGATATTTTAAAAGGAAATAAGTATCAAAATATTAAATAAACAAATAAAAATTATTGTAGTATCTTGAAAACTAAAGTATAAAAAAAAGCAAAACTTGTTTTTATTTTAGTAAATTTAATCACTTCTACATTTTGAGTCATCTAATATTTTATTTAATTACTAGTTATGTATAAAATAATATTTAAAGGATGTTATTACATCAAATTATATCAAAATGCAATAAAAAATATAAAATTTTTTAATTATCTAATAGTTAATTAAGGTTATTTTTATTCCATACTTATATATCATTAAAAAATTTAATTTTTCTATTCACAAATAAATTAAATAATAATTTTTTAAAAATCTATAATAGATCAATTTAAAATTTAAAAATTATTATTATTAAGATATGAAATTTTCATTTTTATTGTTTTCATAAAAAATCAATGTAAATTCTTTACAATGCAGAATTAATTCAATTAGTTTGATTATTAAATAAATTCTATATCATTTGGAAAAAATTTTAAATGAAATAATCCCAATGACATTCTACGTGCAACAGTAAAATAAATAATTTTTTTAGGGATTATAAAGAATTTAATACTATTTAATAGTTAATAGGAATAAATAGTATTTAAAAATAGATTGTAACATAATCAAAGACAATAACAAAAATATGAAAATGCTGAAAACTTGACTCAAACCAAATTTTAGAGAATAATGTCTAATATTAGCAAACATTACTTGTAATGTTTCTACAGGGTAAACATAATGCACCTCGCTTTGCGTGGATTTATCGTACAAGCATCGTCTGTCATACACGTCAGATTGTGATTGGGCAAATGCATGTATCTGCATATGTGTATACGTAGTATAAGACTTCTAGTATTCTCTTTGAAATAGCCTTTTCATTTTTCCCTCCATTACTTTGCAACTCGCTAACAATCCATTTTTTCACGCGTTGCTATTAGCTGGTGTCCTTTTATCGGCAAAGACATATTTCTTCGTTATTTATATTATTACTATTTTTTTCATTATAATTAAAAGTGCACGAATAATATTGTACAAAAGTGTATGCACTGGAGTTGTGTAAGTTTATAATTTATGTGCATTAAAATCTATGATTGGAAAAACAATTCTTTTTATCGATCTACAGAGCTATCGTATTAGAATGATAAATACTTAATAATTACCGATTGAGATTATTGATAACTAATCAATATTGACATTCTTTCAATATCGTAAAGAGAAAGAATTTTATATTAATATGAAAAAATACTTGAGAATGCAATTCTATATTGCTATCTTATAATAAAAATAAAATAAGATATACATTTTTTTTTAATTTTGTATTGTATGTAAGTTATTGTTTGTTTTCTTTTATTCTTTACTGAAAAAATTATTAATATTTAACTTTATGATATTCTATTGTTGAATGCATTTAGATATGATTCTTAATATCTTTAACTTCTAAATTTCTAAATTGTTGATAAACATAGTATAAAACTTTCATTCTATTGATGAAAGTTAATCGCGCTACTATATCGAAAGGAAAGCAAAAAAAAATCTATAAAAAAATGTTTAAGTCATGAACCAGACCAAAAGCAAATAGTGAAGAAAAGACAGTAGTTATAAATAGCATGAAATCGACAGATATAATAGACAGACGTGATATAATAAATAAAAAGAAAGAGTTAAGGGACTTACCAAGTTGTTTTGACGCATATTGCTGTAGTAAACGCGTCCGCTTCTTTTCGTAACCTTTTTGCGTTATGTCCCCTATAATTAAAGAGAAGTAATGAAAAAACAAACAATATAAATAAAATATTTTTATTTTACTTTGTAAGATTTCTAAAAATCATTAGAATATATTATTAAGGATTAATATCAACTTCAGTATTAGTACGTGTAAAAGTACTTCAAATTTAATGGGATTTCATTTTTGATAGTGATTTTATTATCTAATATATCTTCTAACTTGTATTTAAATACATAATGTTTTATCGTACTTTTTAATATTAGGCAATAAAAAATTTTAATTATTTGCATTTCAATAACCTATAACTCTATACTAAATTACTAAAAAGAATTTAATAAATTCAATTTAATAATAACATTATTTAAATTAATAATTTTTTTGATTTCTTATAAAATTTATAATTTATAAATTATTATGTATACGATATTTATTTTATTTATAAGTTATAATGTTGTATGCTAAAGTAAATAAAAATTTATTTTTAATTTATACAAACATTAAAATAAATAAATGTAAAAAAATGATTCCGTAAGATAAAGTTTTTTTTCTAAAATATATTGAACAACTCAGTGGACTATTTTTATATACTATGCTTATTGACTTTTATTTGAATATAAATAAGAAGCCAAATATTAAAAATGCATATAAAAATTTCAAAATATACTCTGTTAAATAAGAAGATTTTTATCGTCTCTATTTTTATTTTGTTATTTTAATTTTTATAAATTGATTACAAATTTTCAATGTAAACATAATACCGTAGAATTAAAAGGTTTAAAACGAGTTAAAAACATTATGTTAAGACCAAATATGAAAGTGCAATGATCAGTCCATACTCTTACCAAAACAAGCATAACATTTATTTAAAAGATTTTATTTTGAATCAATGTTTAATATTTTCATAAAAAATTTTCCGATATAGAAATTTTTGAAAGAATTGTTGTAACTGCTTATTCAATTTATATTGTAATAGAATCACGTATAAATATTGTGTAATTCATTTAAAAATTTTATTTATTACTTTCTCGAATAACAATTGAAAAGTTTTTATTTAAGTACAAAATAAAACAAACTTTAAAATGTATGTATGAAATATATTTTATTATTATAAATTTATAAAAATAGTTACTTAAACACATCCAATAAATAATTTTAATAAAAATAATTCTATACTATATCATATATAATCGAATGAATAATTATATCGCATTCTTGCGTAAAAAGCAAGTGGTGCACATATCGAACGAAACTAACAATGGGTAATATAAGTTGTTACCACCACTTTCGACAACTTCAAAGAGAAATCGCTTATTTAAATGACGAACTAACCAATAGGACTTAGTATTAAATGAAAAGTACCACGTGCTCCCAGGTTCAAATTTGTTGATTGATAAGTAGAGTATGATTTTCTGATTATTCTCTATAAATCAATTATAAAAGCAAACTTAAAATTTTGAAAACATTATAATTATTATTTACTAAAATCTGTGGTATTTTTGTGAAATATAAATCTTTCTATTTTAAAGTAAATATTTCTAATTAGTTAGAATATAAGAATATATGCATTATTAAAATAAATAAAATTATTTTTAGTTTTACAATATTATCATTTACATAAAAATTAAAGATTAAAAAATATATTTACCATTGTAAAATTTATTAGTGAGATTTCAATATTTAAAATACGCTATAATCTTTTCTATATTTAGTACATAAAAGCATAATGCTAATGTTGAACGAATCATTTTTGATACATGATATAATAAAACGTAAAATTTTTTCAAAAACTATTCCAAGTAATCCATTTTCATTATGCAATTTATAAATATAATATGAAGAGCAGATTCATAAAATATTTTAATCATGCCTATAAATAGTTACTTTTATATTTATTTACGTATATTCACCAACGAATGATGAATTTATACATCAAGTAATTTTAGTTATGCATATATTATTCGAGATATATCCTATTTACTACCATCGAAAATACTGCACGAATTAACATTCTAAGAAAATGGAAAAGGGATGAAATTGTGTATATATTATTGGTCATTGATCTATATTTTCGTTTATTTCCAAGAACTAAAGTATTTGGGTATTATCAAAAAAATTATCGCACGTATCATAATCATAGAATTTTAAAACTTTATTCTTTAAATTGAATTTCATTTTACTGCACTGAATATATATTTTTTTAATTTATATGTTATTTATTCTTTTATTTTCTTCTAATATACTTTTTATTTTATAATAATAGTATGGAAAAAAATTATATAAGATAAACAATCAATGTTATACTATATGCATGCTAATTTAATCGGTTTAAAAGAAAAATTATAATGTAAATAAGTATCAAAACACCTTTTTATACAAATAATTATACATGTATACTAATATTTTAAAAAATTTATACGAACTATGAATATATATTTTGATATATGGAATCAAGGTTAATATATATAAATATAATAAGCAAGTTTCAACTTAAAAAAATTTGATATAACTCAATAAAGTAAACATTTATTTATAATAGATATCAACTTTAAATTAATTAAATAAGCTGTATATAAATAAAATAAATATATTATTTTACAATTATTTCATAATAATGGTATCAGATAACAGATTTATAACCAAATAATTATTAATAAAACAACTCATTGTATTTTCAATTTAAAATTAAGTTCTCACCAAGTAATTTAATTTAGAAATCAATACGGAAATTCTATTTATAATTTTATTATGAAATTGGATAATTTCTTATTGCAGTTATTCTATTATAAACTGTATAAAAACAAAAATTCAATTTTAGTTTTTACACTTTCCGTTTCATTGAGTTCACAGGTACATTCCAGATTTCTTTAACAAATTACGGAAAAGATGAATAACTAACTAAACATAAAAGAATCAATTTGAAGAAATGAAACAAAATGTTATTACATAATTCTAATTTTCGACTTTTTCTTCTCATTATTTTATATAAATATACATGTAGATAAGATTCATAAGAAAATGAAAAACCATTAAATAAATACATCAGCAGGCAAATATACGTAGGTTTGATGTAACAATATCTACATTAGTATGTAATATATAAAATAGAAAAAAAAATAAAAATTAAATATAAAATGTAGATAAATAAATAATAATCAAGTAAAAGAGAGAAAGCAAATTATGAAAAAGAACATAATTGTATATGAAGCGACTTTCAGCTAGTAGAACGCTTCGCCGTCATGGTTAGCAACTTCGTGGAAAAGGGAAAATCTCTAGCAATAAGAAGTATACGGTTTAGGAAAATATGAAATCATGTAGATGTTATATATATTACGTCTACACGCATGACTAGATGATATGCGTTAGTTCGATCCGCTAAACGAATATAGAGAAGATAGCCATACAAAACGCATATTCATTTCTTATACGTGCAAACCTTACAAAAATACGTACAATTTTTTCTTTTTGTGTAAATTTTATGAAATATAGAAATGGCTTTTATTCTTTAAGTAATAAAGCGAAGACCCATTTATAACAGATGTCTAATTAAATGTTCATTTGATTACGATATTCTTAATAACGTGGAGAGAAATTTTATACGATATATTTTCATGATAATATTTCTTGTGTAGTTAAATATTAGTTTTAATTAAAATATTTATACTAATATATATAAAATAACAATAATTTTCAACAATCCACTTTATCAAATATTTTTTAATCTAATCTTTTATAAAAATAATTCATATTATGAATATCATTTGAATTTGCATTACATAGTCACTACAAAGCATTTTTAATTTAATTTAATTTAATTTTATTTTTACCTATAGCTTTATTATTATTTACTTGTAATGATAATTTTATATAATTATAATTTTTATTTACAAGATTTTCAACCTTTTTTTAAGAGAAAAAATATGAATATTGTTGAACATCACTATGTGTTACTGATAAAATTGGACATTTATGTCTAGATAGAAATCTAACTTTCTAAAAATATTTAATAATATTTCATATTTTAATTCTTTATAAATAAAATGTATGAAGGTAAAAATAATATAAAAATGATATTTTTCATATTAACCTCTAATATTGTACATATGCATATTCTTAAATTTAACAAATGTGTTCTTGTAAAAATTTTCAAAAACTCAATTTTTTTATTTTTATTCATTTTTAAGGGCAAAAAATTTATTAATATACCATAAGCAATATTTTTTATGTAACAATAAATATTAATGATTACGGTACTATAAAAAATAAGCAAATGCATGTTAAAAAAACAGGATTTAATCAAATTTTATATTGATTAGATTCTTTATTACTTGTTTCTAATTTATTTATTTATATAGAAAAATTGTAAGAATTAAAAATATTTTATCAATGCAACTTCAAATATTAAATCTCTTTAAAATGTTACAAATAGGATTTTTAAAATCAAATGAGCTTAAATAAAATTTTTATATAAATTATAATCGTTTAGCCAAATTAATATTTTCATCCATCTATATCATTGAAACTAAAATTTATAATATATAATTATAACTGAGAAAATTTTTATAAAAAAATTATTTTATTTATTACGTCATGATCAATACAATATATATATATATATATATAAATTTATTTAAATTAATGCAATAAATAGTCATTCTTCATTGAAATAAAGAATGCAGTAATGTATTTTAAAAGTCATCTTACTGCATGGTCTTCTTCGGAGGGAAGATCGCCTTCTGGCTAGATAAACCGGCTGTCCGCGAGTATTATTGCCTCCTATTCCTGTGCCTCGTCTCAACTGCGATCTTCTCCTCAGGGGTCGTCTTCTCTGGCCAAGCCCTATCTCTTGTTGTCTGTTAGCGGCACATGACCTCTGCCCTTCAACTACCAGCACCACAGAACAATTTTTCTTCTCGTTCGCTGTCTTGGCTTCAGTATTGTTCAGGTTCAGTGCATCTTTCGCATCCTTTTTATGACCGCCAACGACCAATAAAACTCGTGGTTGCTTTTCAGGTTCGCTTTCACTCGATGACGTACAATTATATCGTGAATTGTGTACTACATTCTCGTCAGCGCTTTTCGTTACGAAACCTAAAAAATGACTACTTGCGAAGAAATTCTTCTCTATTGGCTTGATGGGTTTTGATTTATCAACTCTATATTCTTTATAGAAAATTTTATCCTCATTGAAGTCACTGATTTTTGGTTTCAAAGAAACCAAACTAGTTGCGCTTGATAATAAAGATGAAGAGTCAGGAGTAGATCCCGAGTCAATTTTTTTTGAATTCTGTAAAACTTCTGATTTTTCCTCGAAGTCTCCCGAAAGTAAAAGCTTCTTATCGTCAAATTCATCAGATAGGTTTGAATCATTTGACCAATTATTGCTTCTATTATCTGCATTATCTTCGTCTGATTTTCCATCTTCTTGAGGTAAGCACCGAAGTTCTCTCCAGACTCTGCCATGTTGTCCATTAGATCTTCGTCTTTCTGGTGGTACAAACCAAACCGAACTGTCAAGCACTGGACCAGGTTTACTCATAGTTATTTTCCGTCGTCTAGAAGCATATGTTTGTCTTCGCCTACCACTGCCTACAGAACTTCTTCGAGATCGTCTACCGGATGAAACTGCGGCAGCTGTTCGTTCAAAATAACCTTCGGCACTAACGCTTGGAGCAGGCTTCATTGGTGATGTTCTCTTACGTCTTCTAAATAATCCATTTTTTGTAGTTCGAGCTGCTGTTCTTATATCTGTTGTTAATCTAGAGAAGGAAAGAGATAGACTAAATCCAGAAGTTCTCGTTGATGATGTGTCTGTTTTATTGGTAACTGGTTTTTTGGGTGCTGAAACCGTTTGAACGATTGTTCTTCGTTCGTTATATTTATCCATATTAGACTGAATTTCCTGATTCAATGATGTAAGAGAATAGTTTGTTTTTGCTAGAGCTGTGGTAGAATCTTTCCAGACACCTGCATGGACATTTACTGTGACACCGCTACATTTACAATTATTCGAAATATTTCTAGACTTGTAGTCCGCAATTGTCTGCATATTTTCCGCCTCATTTTTATGTTGAATTCTAGATTGTGATCTAGGAAAATGAGGAGATTTATCAAGTTCTATCAATACTGATGAAACTCTTCGGTTATCTTCATTATCATTGATTTTTTTTACAGATGGTAGAACAGTATTCTGTTTCGTGAATAAACAATTCTTCTGTGAAGTGTATATCTTTTTCCTAGTGGAGCTAAGGTTGAACTTGGAATCTTGAGAAGAATAAGAGTCTATTCTAGATTTTCTATCTCTAGATGAATACGAAGAATCTACATCGTGCAACCATTGGCCATATACTATTATACCTGCAGGAGTATCTTGTTTCATTTTTTTTTCATCTTCATCGTCATCTTCTTCAACTTCTTCATTGAGTCCAATGATTTCAATATGATCCTGACCGATTTGTTTCTCCTTTTTCTCATCCAAGTCAAAATCTTCAGAAATATTGTTACCACCGGGAACTTGGACAATCGTAGGGCCCACGACATTTTTTGTTTTCGTATGCGAGGATACTTTGATTGTTAGCACTGGAGCAGTGGTTATATTATCAGAAGGATCATTAGTTTTTTGAAATCTCGTTCGTCTTTTACCGCGATCTAGATAGCTTTTTCGAATAGAAATGCGCTTAAAGGACTCACTACGTTCGAAGGATGGCTCGTCCCGGTCCTTCCTACGGCCGACGAGCCTCCTGAGGTTTTCAAATGAAAGCGTCCTCATCTGGTGTCGTTCGATTACCAAAATCTTCAGTCTAATCCAAAACCACTTTAAATATATATAATACACTAAACATTATAAATTCCACATATAAAAATTTACTTCGTAACTTTAGTTTTCCAGTTATATATTATTATTTTTTATATTCTCACAATTTACAATCTAAACATTATAATCACTTCACTAAAAAACTATGACGATATACATATTTATTTCAATAAGCCCAGGGTGGACTAACGAGAGTTTATAGCACAAAATAACTGTGTCATGCATTTTTCATTTATCCATGTTTAAGGGTCTCTTTTTTATACTTTCTTTCTAGTGTTGCACTATATTTCGAAAAGAAACAGAAGCAACTTAACAGTTCGTTCGCTTTTCGTGAACAATTTTACCGATATTTTTCCTTTTTTTTTCAAAATCATTTAAAATCATTTACGTATATAAATATCGTTTCTTGTTATTTATCATATTAACTTTGTTCTATATAACCTTAGTTATGCTTTGCACGTTTTATATTCATTGTTTCGATAATAATATCTGTTCAAAATAAACTTAAATTGCTTATTCTTATCTCATCCGTGTCATATTTTTTCTTGCATCTTTTTCTTATTATTTATTTATTATGTATTTATTTATTCCTACCACTTGTCTTTCATTCGTCATATCACGCCACACAATTTTGTTTCCTAATCATCTTAAAACACTATACAATTCTTCTTTTATATATTCCAACTCTTTTTCTTCATTCTGTCTTTATTTTTTCCGTCTCCCTATTAATTAAATCAGGGTCAATAATCAATTATTTACAATCACTCATTAATATCAACAAATCGCATATTATCAAGTTCTTTCGTTTTCTTACTTCACCCATAGCTTCTAATTATATATCATCTTTTTTACCAAAAATTCACGAAACATTAAATATCTTGAGCTTTGCTTTCATTAGATACACATTTTTTATTACTTTTGATGCAAGATTTATGTATCATCCTGATCAATTCTCTGCACTTCCAAAAATCATTTGATTGAAGTTTGGATGAATTTTTATCATAGATCTATTCTTTTTTTTTCTCTTTTAACTTTAATCTTCATAATCCTGACAATCCAGTCAACGAGAGCAAACCTCAAATTATTCCCGTTTCATCCTTAAACTTTTTCGAACATCGATGCATGAGTATTGAACACTATACTTTTCCATACGTTTTAAGCGTCTTTCTTTTCTTTCTTCTTCACCACGTCTTATATATTTATATTATTACACACACATATACATGTGTGTAAGAGTTCCTGGTGGATATTTCTTATTAAGATTTTTAATGAAAGTAAATGACACGTATTTTTAATTCTCTGGTCACCAATTATAAATCATAATATACGCTACGATTTCTTTACTATTGATAGTATATCGATAAAATTCGAAGCAGGAGTTATTTTATTTTTTTCAGAACTGATGTTTATTTTTATTTTACAAGAAATACCGAAAGAGTAACTCGACATCTCAGAAAAAGTAACTTGAACCGGGTAAAGAATGATTTTTTCTCTACTTCACTTTTTTCGTTGCATTCTCTTCACTTGTTCAACCACGTAAGTTAGAAGATAAAAACTTTTTAAGAGCCATAGGTACGTACACCTCGTGTTAAACATACGATTTTACATACTTAACTCTTATTTTTTATTTCACTTGTCTTATCCTTCTCTGAAGTTTTCTTTCTATATTCTTTTTTTTTCTTCTAATAAAGTGTCAATACAAATTCACATTTATGCGTGTGGATTTTAAAGTTTTTTTTTAGTAATTTGTTTACTATTTTTTCTAATAAATGTATTTGAATCTTGTTATTGTTATTAAAAATGAAAAGACTAGCAAAGTACATTTAACCAGTAAGACATTTTTTTCACACTTAACTCAATTATGGCAAACCGATCGTTTCTCTAGTTTTTCGCGTTCACTCTAGCACTACCTGCTATAGTTACATAAACGCAAAAGAAAAAGAGAGAATTCCATAGAAGATTCGATCGGACAAATCCACGCCAGTTCGTAAGAGAGCAGTAGGAAGGGCAGAGCGAAGAGAAAATTGCGCCGTGCCGTTCTCCAAGAGCACAGTACCTTGGTAAACGTTTGCCAACCACTTGTGCTGTTTCTGCTTCTTCCTCTCTATACTTTACTTTCTGCAGAATTAAAGTTCCTCAAACGTTTTTCATATGCAATCTTTTTTTTTAGTTAACAAAACGTTTATTTCTTCTTATATCTTTCAAAAATACATTTAATACCTTTATCTTTATCAAATTAATGATTTTATTCGTTATTTACTCATAAAAATGGCTAAGATTAATTAATAATATATTAATCTAACAAATTTAAACTGTTACAATTAAAAAAATTGATTTTCACAGCACAACTGAAATTTGTTTTATTGTATTCGCTTACTAAAGTACTTATTGCTACAATAATAGTACATAATTATATTTATTTTTCACAAATTATTCAATATTTTCAACTTCTATTATGAAGCATACGTTTTAATCTTTTATAAATTAATAAGTATTCAGTATAATACTACATATTTAAGAAAACATTATAAAGCAAGAATTTAATATGATTGTAATCTAAATTCTCTTGATAATAATAAAACAAATTCAACAAATTTTTGAAATTTCAACTCAGAGTAACAGCATCTTCTTAATAGTTTTTTCACGCCTCGACATTATAAAAATTCTTCTCTCGCGGTCGCGAATAAAATCTGTATATGCATCCGTGCGCGGCTCTCGCGAACGAGACGCGGCACTCGACTGACTGGTCTCGCTGGCTTTCCTATCTTTATCGCGTACACGGTCGTCCGAGACTCGAGCCGCCGAGGACGTAAGAGTCTGTAGAGAAGGCAGGCAGCTGGGCGGCCCGCGGCGAATAAAAGTCGTGACATGGGAGTAAAGGAGCGCGCATGTAAGCAAGTGAGCGAAGGAGGGAGAGGGAGATGGAAAGCTACATGGAGGAGTGGCGGCATGCCGTCCGTCCACTCTCGCTCAGCAAGCAAGCGAGTCTCTCTTCTCTGTCTTCGTTTTAGCATCCCACTCTCGCTCTCGTACTTCTATATCTCTTTCGTTCTCTCTTCTCATCTTTTTTTCTTCTCATCTTCTCTGCTGCCCTTGTGCTCTTGAGCTATTCCATCCTTCTTCTTTCAAACTGATGCTGTTGCTGCCGCTTCTCTTTATATCTTTGGTTTATAATATTCGTCTCCCCTCTTTTTATCACTCCCTTTTCTCTTTTTTTTTTTTATTTTATTTTTAATTGTTCTTTTCATATCCCTAAGTACAAAGAAGGTATAAAAAAATGTACAACTAAAAAATCTAAAATTACTTTAATACTTTGAAAGTAGTTAAAGTAAAAAATATTGATCTTATTTTATTACAAAGCAACGCTATGAAATTTACATGTTTTACTTTATAAGTTATATATATTTAAAACATGTGCTTTTTCACGTATATTATCTTACTGTTTTTATTAATAGTTTATTATCACAAACATTTGAATAATTGATAATTGTAAATCATAGAATCGAATAAGTTACTTATTTATTATTGCATATGGTTTTCAAACATTTCTAAATTTTACTAATGCATCTTGTTCGAATATTTACAAACGAGTTTGACTAGTGTATAAATACGCATTAATCCAGCATTACTCGTTGGACTCCCACACATGAATATACCAGCTCTTTTTCTTCTTTTTTCTTCATATAGTGTATTTTACACCCTACCTATGTTTTCTTTTTTTATCTTTTTTTACTTTATACCATTATTTTACTCTTTCTTTATCCATTTCTCTAATCACCTATTTATGTATAAATCAATTTTATTACACATTCTTTCTCTCTTTCACGTTTAAGTTATAACATTTTATTAAATATCTCTTTCGTTTATTTATTCTCACTCTTCTGATTTTTTTGTATAACATTTTATTGTTCTGCTTTCTTGTCCTTCCATCTTCTCAGCTTGTACTAGAAAATTCTTTGTACTTTTTTACCTTACCTCTTTCTTTCCATCTTCCATTTGTAGATTCTATGTAAGATTTATTTGCTTAACAAATAATGGCAATTTTTTAAATCTACCTTTTATTTTTTATGTACACTATTTAGTTTATTTCTAATTAATTTTTTTTTAATTACTTTAAATCATACGCACAGTTATTTAATAAATTTTTTAAAATACTTTCAAATTATTTGTAAAGGAAATTACAAAAAATTTTAATAAATCATTGAAATACACTATCTGATACTCAATAATAAAATTAATTGTTAGTACCAAATATGCAAGAATTAATTAAATATAGTGTATTATTGATATTTTTATAATTACATCTACTGACAAACAAGACTTAAAAAGAACTTTAAAAACTCAAAGAAAATTTTAATTAAGTATTCAAAATTTGATAAACTTTATGTTTTGAGAAACGTGTTCATACTTCAATTAATACAAAAATATTAAAATATTGTTTATGAGTATGTAATAAAAAATACCTGCGTTAATCGTACACGTGTTTAAGAAAATTATGAAGTAAAATGAACGAGATTGTAATTGAAAGAAATAACAATGTATAATAATTAAAAAAATATACAAGTGCAAATGTACTCAGAAAAGTTGAAAGAGATTAAGTATAACAAAAATATAGAGAAACATACTGTGGTTTCTTTATTGATCAGTGCCTCTCTCCAATCTCTAGATATTTTTCTAATTCTCTTCTTCTTGTATTCACTATTCACAGATATTCTTCTCTTTTTCACTCTTAATTCTTCATATATGCGGCGTTCATATTTCATCTTTCTCTTCTTTTCTCCGGTTCATCCGCCTAGCTTGTACTTTTGCTTCCCGCCTCCTGCATATCTTGTTTCCCCACTCGTCCTTTCTTTTTTACTCTGTGTCCTTGTTCCTTCTTATGTATTCTATTAGAGTTGCGTGTGTGTATATGTTTGGTTACATTCCTCGCATGCCTTAATACTTTTTATTTGTAAACCCTTATTTTCCTTTCTCTTAATTCTTTCAGTTTAATCTTACTACTTATTTTAATCACAACAATTTGATATTTCTATTATTTTCATTCATATTATATTGATTATTTAAATTTTAACATTTTATTTAATATATTATTCATCCATGATTTACAAAAAATAGAAGTTCAATAAAGCAAAACATTGTTAAAAAATTATTAATTGAATCAGGGTGACCTTCATAGTAGAGATAATAAAAACTTTAACTATAAAAGTTATCAAATGTGCAAACTATTTTCATTATTTTACTATATTATAATAAATTATTTTGTTTAATGTTATAAATCACGCACATAAATAAACTAATAGTGAAAAAAATTTTTTTCTTTATAAGTTCTTTAATAATAGGATAATCATGTTTTATTAATAGATAGTCAATTTTCTACAAAAGAAAAATTTAAATATGCCCAATAAAGCATAAATGATTCAATTTATAATATAAATGATAACTTTAAATGATATAAATAAAGTATAAAAATATCAATACCTTACATCCTTATGCAATCTGCTATACCGACTATGCACACTAACTTATACTTTAAGATTCAAAATTTTAAAACGATTTTAAATAAATCATCCAAAATTTACTTTCTAATATATCTAGATATAAAATCTTTGTGATTTTCCTTTTTTATAGATCAAAAGAATTTTTAATTATAAATGCAATCTAATGGACAGTCGATATAACAGGTTACATGATAAAGAACAATGTACTATTATCTCTAAAGTATGTAAAATCCGCATTTATCGTTATATTATTTTATGATTATTTTACAAGAATTAATAAATAACTATGTTACGGAAAATATTATTATGTATATAAAATTTACAATTACTTGTATTTTAATAAAGGAATAAATTAATGTTAATATTTAAAATTCATTATTTTAACAAATTTTTTAAAATAAGTTAAAAAATTATATTTAAAACATGTATAAAATTTTCTTATATAAGCTTTGAACATATTATTAAGAGTAATTTTTTAATTAAAATTTTTTTAAAGTTTTTAAAAATCTTTCAAATTTAATAAAAATAAAAATGATAATTTATATATACACTGGTGAATTAACTTATCACTCTCATAACATAAGTAAACTATACGTTAAAAATAAGTCTGTGATAGAATATGACGACAAGGTTAAGAGCTGTAATAATATCAGGATAACTATAAGTTAATACTTCCGTTGAAAGGTAAAAAAAAAGTTTCTTTTAGCAAATGTATAAAAGTGGAAAAAGCAATCAGTAAATTTATCGATATATAAATTCGTAGGAGACTTATTATTACTACTTTAACTAGCTGAAGATATTCTCGTTATTTTTAGAAGTTTTCTGGAAGAAAACCGTCATACGGTTGAGTATTCTTCTTTTCTTAGTCATTATCATTTTCTTTGTCTTACTTTTTCGCCCTTTCTTTATTGTTCTTTGCTTTATTTATATTGCATAACACTTCTCATAAAACATCGCTTCTGTTTGTTAATAACGGCTTTTAATGTATTGAATAAATGCAGTGATTTAGCTACTAAACATATATTATATTAAATTAACATATGTTTAATTTAATTATATGTGCAAAAAGTAATAGCTACTATTCACTCTTTATTTATTCATAAACATTTTAATATAATCAGAAAATAATATAAAATATAATAATTTTTTTTAATTAGAAAAATGTATTTATTCTTTTGGTATTTCTAATTATATTCATAAAAATAATATAAAGAATAAATATTTATAAAGATAAATAAAATATAGTAAGAAAAAATATGTTGAAATTTTGGGAATCAAGTGGTTAAATATGGGATAAATCCATTGCTATGCAAAAGAAAACTCCATATATTGAAACAAAAGATTGTTTTAAGAGAAATCCCTCAATTAGCATAAAAAAACATATATTTCGATATAAATTTATGATTAGAAGAAGATAAATAAAAAGTTATATCATTATACAGGATAAAATATATGGAAATCGAAAATAACGAATTTTATCATTATGAATATAATTATTATTGTTCTTTCGATAAATATACGGTTTAATAACAGTATGGTGTTCTCTCTTTCATTTGTATTTGCGTGTGTCTTTTATACATTGGCATTACGACTACAAAAAATAAGGTTAATACTTAATATTAATATTACTAAATTTTAATATATAATATAAAGTAAAATAAATTAGCTATATAAATATCATGTGATTCATTAAAAATTAAAAAAATAAATTATTCTAGTTGAAACTCTACATTGGATTTAAAACGTATCATAATAAGCAATACTCTTCTATTTAACAAATAAAAATGAAAATTCTTCAAGGAGATAATAAAATAATTGAAACTGTGAGTATGAAGTTATGTTGAGTCTATATAATGATTTAGAATCCCATTTCAAACTTAATTTTTTTTAAAATAATTTTTGCTATGGTACATAATTAAATACAAATATTATATTTATTAAGTACATTTATCAATTATTTAAAGTCAACTAAATTAATGTCAATTTTATATTTATAACATATATATAATCCATTATATACATTAAATTGTATATAATGAATCGTCTTAAAATAATACATAAAAAATAATTGTTAAAAAGAATAATATAAGCATTTTTAGAATATCAATTCATTTGACTTTGTTACAAATAATTATAGTTATTATTTTAATATAAATTACTTTGTAAACTAATTAAAAATATATTCCTTAATAGTTCAAATAAAATCTTACAAATATTTTTAGTGGTATTTATGAAGTCAGATAATTGTAATAACTTATTCAATGTTTAATATTTTGATGAACCGTAATATTATTCACTCTAGAATATCTAATTTATTACATCATAATTTATGAGGAAGTCAATACGTGCTCATACTGTATCAAAGATAATACTTTAATATTAGTTTGTATAATTCCTTTTTCAAATAAATTAATGTGCTTATAAATAATAATAATTCTATAACAATGTTTAGTGTATTAAATACACATTAGATACACATGATTTAAAAAATTGAATAAAAATAAAATGTAATATAATTACATATCATAATATTAAATTTTTTTGTACAATATAATATTCAATGTAAAAAAAATTATAAGAATTATTAACTAAGCTTGTGAGAAATACTACGTGCACAAACAATAATAATTAAATATTATAGAAAAAATTTAATAAAATTAATCTTTTACTTCTAATTTTTTATAATATTTTTTTCTTTCCTGTAATTTTATCAGGCTTAAGTCGCCAGTACTTGATATAATAGCAAATTTTTTAGCACGGATAATTCAATCGTAATCAACATCAACGAAAAAGCCTTTCTCACATCAGAATCGTGTCTACATTTTTTAACTTTAAGAAAGAAGAAGAATGAAAAGAACTAAAGAAAAAGAAAAAGTTAAGCCAAGGTAACTCGAGGGCGTTTGCTTACGAAATGAACAAGTGGCCTTGGACAATAAAAATCCATCATCGAGTTAAAACACCCTATAGATAACCGTAATAAGACACTAATAATTGTTTCTGTGTATTTGTCCAAGTATGCGTATTAAAATGTGATAAAATACAACATCATTTTGTGTAAACCTATTTGCCCAAAAATTTTTAAGATATACCGGGAAAATAATTGAAAACTTATTTAAATAACGATAGCTATTTTATTCAAATATTCAATTTTCTTTTTTATTAAACCTATAAATGTTTGTTAGGTTTAAAAAGAAATCATATTGGTATTTTGAAATTAAATCTTATGTCATATAATGCTTCTTTTTAATTTAAAAAATGTAGTGCAAATGCATAGAAATTATTTTAAAAAATTATAGATTTTAACATAATTACTTCACATTGTCACTCGGAAAATTGTATTTTTTAATTTTATCATTAGTATGATTATTATTTTAAAAATGTTATATTATCTAGTATAATTTTTTTATTCTAAACCATATATCGAATTACCATTTTATAAAATAGTTTTGAAATAATTTACTAACGTAACACAGACAATATCAAATTTATAAAAAATGAATATAAAATGTAAAAGATTATTTTTTAAATGTTAACTTAAAACTAAACTTCTTATAATAAAATATTTTTATATTCATTCAATGAATTTATTAATTATTTAAAGCTTCTCTTATTTAATTTATAACAATTTAAATTAAATCATACTTCATATATTTTGGTGTTACAAACGACGTTATATAAATAAATGTTACAAATTTAAATATAAATCTATACATTCATTGTAATTTAGTTTTCAAATAATTAAAATTAAGAGTTTATGATTAAATCAACTTAGAAAAGATACCAGTCATTATCAATGTAATTCATTATATAATATTATATAACTTATTTCATGAAAAACAAAATTAAAAACATTGTGTTAATAACTAATATTTTTTTTGAATAAGTAAACCATGAATTCAATATCGATTAAAATATGTACAAAATTATATATTGTGAATAAAATATATTAAGTATATTCTAATTAATTTTATAAAAAGAATTTATAATTTTATTATTATTATTTTAAAATCAATTAATAGCTATAAAAACAAAATTATTTCTAACGAAATTATTAGTTATTATTTATAATAGATTTATATTTTATAATACATGAAATAAAATGTCAAATGATTAGTACAATGTAGAATGACTTCAACAAAGAACAGAGGTAACACAATTTATTTTACGAATAAGTACGTAATTCTGTAAAAAAATTAAAAAATGAATTATTTGCTACGTTATACTATAAAATAAAATAAATTTTTTGAACTTTTTTATTTTTCCTTATCAGGTAAAAATGTTATATAACAGATTTAATTTTAAGTAATTGCTTGATTAATATATGCGAAATATTTCAATTACCTTTTGTAAATATGTCTAAACTAATTTACTCTTTTTATTTAAATAAAACATATTTTTGAAATAAATATCAAATCATTGGTAATTATGAATCTCAATCTATTGAATTGTTTTTGTATTTTATACATGTATATAGATAATACAAAAGAATAAAATACATTATGCATTTCGATCGTAAGTATAAATACGTGCCATGCATCAGTATGATTACACAAAAGATCAGTTAAGTATCTAGTCTCAAATATAAAACTAGAATGAAAAATTTTCTATTATTAGTCACAGTCTGGTGAAAGAATAACGATAAATTGAACTAAACAATTCGGTTTGTAGCCAAATCGTTACCCTTTTAACACTTCCTTATCCTGTTTTATAACTTTTCAATTATTAAATTTGCCATTTAATGTCATTACTTAGATAATTAGATTTATTCTCGTTAATAGTTAGATATTTTCTGAAATTTTATAGTAATGTTTAAATTGTAATTTTGTCTTTATAAATTCTATTTAAGTAAACCAATAAATATTTTAATTACTTATTTATAAATAACATTGAATAAATCATGAAATAATTCTACGTTGTAATTATAATTGATGATTAAATAAAATTTAATAAAAAATTGAGATTATGTACATGCAAATACACATGTAAATATAAGTGATTAACTAATGAAAAATATCGAGTAAACATTAATAAATATGAGTATAATGTTTAAATTTCTTTGACCTGAAATATAATATCCTAAAATATATTAAAATATATTAATAAAGTATTAGAATTATTATATTAGTAATAATTACTTTTAATTAATATATTTATTTTCGTAAAATGAAAAAAATATATATATTTTTTTAAATCGTTATAAATCTCAATACTTATTATACTAACATTTGTTTATTGATTGAACAGAATAAAAAAATCAAATTAATTTTATTCCTGAACACCATTAACATTATATTATTATAAGGTATATCAAATATGTAGAAAATTTGCTATCCTATAAGCTCAGTAATATATGTTAGATAAACTTATTACATACTTTATTTCTCTTATTAACCTTTCTTTTTTAGCTTTTTTTATTATTTCTAATTCTCTTCTATTTTTTCATACTATATTAATATTATAATACATCTCTTTTTACTTTTTTCTCTTTCTTTTTTTATCTCTATCTTTTTCATGTCTTGAGTGTTTTATTCTGTTTTATATACACGTTAGTTTATAATATATTTTAAGTGATTGAAATTACAAGGCATTGTTTCAAAATTGAAATTAAAGCCATGTACAGAGTGAGAATGCAAACATTATTTATAACCTGACAAGGCTTCTATTTTTCGGAGGATAATTTCTTCCTTTCAAAATTCAGTCACTAGTTAAGAATCTAATGATTGTTTGCTTTAATTTATTATGCATCATTATTTTCATTTTACTACATCATTTAACAGTACTACTCTACATTATTCATTGTTTTCAAATTTTTAAGCTTAAAAAATTTGGGAAAGGTAAGCTTACATAAAGATATTTCACCATTCATTAGGTAATTATAATTCAGTTATAAATTATTAAGAAATATATATATAATTATATTTCAATTAAATTTTATATAAGACTATAAAATAACTATATAGTAGCTGTCAATAATAATTATATCATAAAAACATATTAACAATTAATAAAGTATGATTAGAATTTTTTACAACTCATGAATTGGCTATCTAAAATAAAAATAAGTAAAAATAAAAATAATTCTGCGTTAAATATTTTCAGGAATTAATTTTCCACACATAAATTTTTAAAAACATTTTTAAAAAGCAATAAATTTAAAATAATAGACAATTATTAAAAATTAAATAACAATGTAAATAATGTAAATATGAAAAATAAAATGAAATATAATACAATATTTGACTTCCAGTATTACGTACTTTTTCATATGCTATAGTAATATATATACATAATATATTATGTATATATAAATACAAGAAAAAAATCAAAAGAATAAATAGAATTTATACAATATTTCATTGGTCAAATAATATAGTTCTCAAATGACATTTAAGCTTCTTCTATCGTATTTGTATTACAAAAGTCGGTAAGAGTATTAGAAAAAGCATTGAATAAATATCGTTACGATTTTCAAATTGTACATTATATTAACTTATATATAATAAATATTTTTTAAACAATTTTTAATAATTGTTCTGAAATGTAGATTTTTCATAACAAAGAGCTTGATAAGGATAATTCCATAAAAATTTAAAAGTGTTTTCACTCGTAAAATGAATTTAAAAAGACGTGAATGCAATAAATTGTGAAAATAAAATGAATACAACGTCTAAGTATAGAAAAATTCAAGTTTATGACGTACTTTCGCCTCACAAGAAAAGATTTCTCTAAATTGTTATCAAATATGGATGTCTATATATAGGTAACATAGACCAAAATCTGTGGATGTTGATAAGATGTAAAAAAATATACTGATATGCAAGTATGCTAGTATTAGATAAGAGAAAAATTTATGAATTGTAATTATATCAATAAAATACTAGTTTCATTTCTTATACTGTAAATATTTTTTAAACTTTTATTATTCTACATAGCAAAATATAGTATCAATGGATAAAATGATTATGAAAAAAGGAAAAAAGAAAAGAGTTAGGTTATGAGACTAGCAATAAGACAAAAGATGAAAAGAGAAAGTATAAGGGATATTAAAGTGAAAAAGTTTGTAGACTGATAATCGATCATCAATGTTAAAGTAAACGTTAACATCAAATATTTAAAATACTATTTATATTACAATTTTCTAATTTTTATTCTATAATTTAGGAAATACACGCGAATATAAAAGAAAAAATAATTTTAAAAAGTAATTGGGAAATTGGATATATTAAATATTCCATTCACTGTTTCAAAATCAAATTAACTAAAAAATATTTAATTCAAAATAAAATAACGTGATAAATCGACCGTATTTTAATTTTTCTTTAATTAAACCAGTTTTACAAAATATCAAGCAACATTTATAACAAATTTATTATTAAAACAAAATTATGATGCAAATATTCATAATTTATATTTATATATTTATATATTTAATATGCATAAATAAGAATTTATAAACAGTTTTGCATTTTCATTATTTTACTTGTTTCACTATTTTTTATTTTACAGCTATATAAAAATCAGAAAACTAAAATATTGTAACTACTATTTGCTAATTACTATCTTTTAAATCAAAATATTAATTAATTATATTTGAGAAGAAATAAAATAAAAGTAAAGATCAGCATTGTGCTAATTACATCTTGTATATTCTGACAGAATTAATATCGTGACCCATTCCTTCCTTATAATGTATTCATTTTATATGCCGTAGGAGAAAGACTGTAAATTCAAATAGGAGATGGAAACCTTAATATGATTTTTACTTCCATTCCAACACAGGGTGTATAGTACAGTTGATCGAATTCGAATGTTAAAGCAGTTAGATATAATTTAAGTAAATCTAAATAAAGTTTACATTTATCATTAACCTTTGCCATATATTTCTCATTCCAAAGGTTTTGTTTATCATACATTTATTTAGTTTTTAGTTTCTACGAGTTACAATCCCAACATATTTCCTACAAATTTTAAAACAAATATAGGTTATCACGTAATATATTACGTAAATTTATCGATTCAAAAACGAGTTTTAAGCATTTTTTAAATAGAAATATAAATAACATTTCGGAAATAATACTATTTTTTAAATTTTAATTTTAAATATTAATAAAACTGATTACGTGGCTGGAATGACCACACTTCAAACTTTCATTTAAATTTATTATGCTACTTATAACTATGATAAAAAAATTTAATTTATAATAATTTTAATATTAATGAAGATATAAAAAATAATAGTACATATTTTTTATTAATTTAATAGAGTACTTTTAATTAAAAATAGTGCATTGAAAAGTAAAATTATTAAAATTAATTTGCTTTCATTTTTTATTTTATATAAATAAATTACACGAAGGCCGTAAAATATCTTAAATTATGTGTGAAAAATTAGAAAATAAAGGTAAAAATGACATTGCATACATTCTAAAATATTTTAAGAAAACAAAAGTTTTTAAATCAATAGAGGATTCTCTCTTTTTTTTCATTTTTTTTCTTTATACTATTTTTTGTCGGTATTAGTTTTCTTTTTTTTAATAAATTTTTCAATCAATAGTCTGTATGGTTAAAGTAGTCATATGCCAATTTCAGACTTAAAAGTACAGCTGACAAAATTGGATAGTAATGAATACTCACAAAAGGTTTGTTGTTTTGAAATATTTATATCATTGTCAGATTAAAACTATAAGAAAAATGTATGCATTGTGTTTGTATACTTTTATCAATATTTATAAACAATTTTTAACAATTTAATTAAAGAAAATTTTTTCTTACTCTTAAACTCAATTTAAACAAATTTGTAAATTATTAATTTTAAAGGTATCATTAATAAATATGTAATCTTATTTAATGTACAATATATTTATAATCATTATGATAGTTTATTTAGAACAAAGTATATATTTAATATATTTTATAACTGAAAATCAATTAAAATTAAGATTTTTTGTAAAATTAAATTAAATATTCTAAAATAATATATTTATATTAGATATAAATAAAAAATATCATCAATATCTTAAAGTTAAAAAGCATAAAATCTTCAACAATTTAAATAACTTACAATTAGTTTTAACTTTCAAAAAGTTTTTATCTTATTAATCATAATTAAAAACATTTTTTAATTTTACATATAATAATTGGTATTATTTTTTGCTTTTGAACCGATAGCGTTGAATTTTATTTAACCAGAAAATTTAATATTTATAAATATTATTCATTATATTTCAAAATTTGATCTTGCATTTAAAAATAAAATTTATTAATTTAAGTAAGTAAAAATGTATTTATATTATGTACATATTACGAATATATATATAAAATAGATAAAATATTATACAAATAAAAAAAAAATCCAGGTTAGGACAATAATTTTTCTACTAAAAAATTTGTATTTTTACAGAACATATTCAACTGTGAATATTAAATATATTCGTAAATAAAAGAAGAATGTGATTTTAAATTACAATTTTTTAAAATATATTTATAAAATTATATGTATATTACAAATAAAATATCTACATACATATTTATCTCAAAATAAAAATAAATAATGATTGCTCATTTAACACAAAAAACAAAAAAATGTTCATCTAATACATAAAAAAAGTTGTCAAGTTTAATAAGAATAGTAATAAAATAAAATTGAATTATATCAATCTCAATTTATGAAATTTAAAAAGTCATCATGTAAATTAAAATTCATCTGATTGCTTTTTTAATTGAATAATATATATTTTTTAATAACTCACCAAGAAAACTTTATTATATCTTAAATATAAAATTTTTTTATTACAATATTAATAATTAGTATTTATTAATAAATATAATTTATAATTTGTTTTTTAACAGCAATTATATATTAAACTGTTCAATAACATATTAATGATAGCTTAAATATTTTAAAAATGGTAAATTATAATTATACAAATATATAATTAAGGGTTATATTATTTGGTAATATCAAATATTTGATAAAATAAAAACTAATAGACGAATTTGTATATCTCTATTAACATACGTTTTTCCATAGATTATGTATTTGTTCCATTATTGTTTACAGATTTTCATATACATGAAAAAAATAAATATTAAAGTTTTAGACAAATAACAATAAGTTATGCAACAACAACCAAAAAAGAAAGGAAGACTGCGTACTTTCAGCATCTTCTATTTATTGAATTCAACATCTGCTTCGGAGTTTATCTTTTAAAATTTAGTTTTATTTTTCTGCTCTTGTTTGATTCATATGATTTATTTTTACCATTATTGTAATTTTTACAAACTATGCGAGTTGGTTTTGCAGTTCTAACTTTTTACTACCAAAAATTCAAATTACTGAAAAAGAAAAAGAAGAGAAAGTATAAAGAAAATTTTTTTTCAGGAATTGAAAGCTAAAGTTTTCAATGACGATACTAGTAAACTCTTTCTATGTTTACAAAAATAATTTATTAAATATACTTGTTTCGTATAGCCAATATATTAAATATAAATTGAAATTCAATTTTTTTTCAAGACGTACACACTATATACATTATAATTTATCTTAATTATATGTTTATAAATGTAACGGCGAAGGCCGTTATCAAATCTAATAATTTTTTATTTTATTTCTGTTTCCTTGGAAATTTGATGAAAATGTATATCAAAGAAATAATGACTGTTTCTCCCGTATTTTCCTCCTTTGATCTCATGAAACTAGCGTGTTATCGTTATTTATGCTCAATAAAAAAATATAACCTTAAATTACACACATAAAATTTTATATATTTGACAGATGAATAAATAAAAAACATGGATTCCTTATTAAGTTTTTTACACAATAAAACAAACTATAAAAAATAAAATCACGCATACAAAATAAATAAAACGGGGGTATTTAATAACCAGGCTAAAATAATGTTTTATTGTGTTTCGATTCTAAAATTTTAAATAAATAATAAAATAATAATATTCAGTACAAAAATTTTAAAATCTCTACTTAATAATTTCATAGTTATTAAATATTATTAAAATATTAAATAGAAGAATTATTAAATACCCATGAAATAATTTAATATATATATATATTTAATTTGCAGTTTTTATATATTATAATAAATAGAAAAATATTACGTCAAACAATTATCAAATATTATTATACTCACAACTATTATAAATAAAACAATAAGTATTAATATAAAATACAAAAATAATGAAATAATATATATATATGTGTATAATTTTTACATAATAAAATGATTAAAATAATATAAAAATTAATAGAATAAATTTAATATTAAAAATTTAGTGTAATTGTATAAATGCGCACATGCGATGAACATAAATTTCACAAAAAACATTGTAGTAATTTAGATTCTCTGGAATTCAGCTTTACTGAAACGTAATGTAATGAAGACATTAAAGTATAATAAAACCTAATGATAAGTTGAAACGCAGAAAACCGTCCATAAATAAAATAACATTGTAAAAGCGCGAAGTTTTGAAACGAAATATACATAATAAAATTATATGTAAAAATATGTGGGAAGAGAAGATAAAGCAAAGAAAAATATCTCACACAAAATAATATCAAATTAATCTTTTATTTTTATATAATAAATTATACCGAACAATACTCGATCAACAAAATCGATATAAACAATTAAAGATAAAATAAGTTACCCTTCTTACATAACTTCAAAGTAAATTCTGTATCGTTATAATCTTACATATTTTTCATGCGATATATTAAATCTTTTATTAATGTTTATTAAATAGAAATAAGTAAAGTATATTGTGTCTACATGAAAAATTGCGACATAAAATTCCAAAAAAGCTACCCTGAATGACAACGTAACAAAAATATCTAGTTTACTAAAAATATGATTTTTACAAATTGTGCAAGGAATGGATACATCATTACCCATTTATCAGTCAAAGTTACTTAAGAAGCTGAAAAAATCAAAGTAAGTTGAAACAAACAAATTAAAACAGTCCCAAAATAAAACCTATGTGTTAAAATATAAAACAGTCTCAAGAAAAATTTAATCAAGTCAGACTCAAGTTAAACGTCAGATTCAAGTCAAAGTCAATCTCGATTAACAAAAAGGATCAGGAAAAGAAAAGGAATTTCAGAAAAAGGGTCCAAAAAATTTGACACAGTGCAATTAACTCAGGAGATAAACCACCAGGCCATGGAAATAGACAGAAGGAGAAGCAGCTCAAAAAAAGAAGCAGATCAAAAGACCTGCGATGAAGTGAGCAGAGTACATAGTAGAAGGCGGTTCGTAAAAATATCAGTAAATCGACAAATATTCTTTTTATTGATAAATTAAAAATCTAAAGAAACCAATATTTTTAAATTTAATTTTAACCTTATCCTTAGTAATAATTGGAATCAATAAAATAATTTTGATTATAAATTAGGAGACACAATTATATGCTCAATCTCGCACTATTGCAATAAGTGTCGTGAGCGAGAAAGGGAGGAAGTAATTGAATTATGTTTGGACACAAAGTATTTTTCAAATATCTATCAATAGTTTTAATAATTTAACAGACTTTGAAATATCGTTGAATATATTATAAATACTGGGAACAAAGAGGTAGAGAAACAAGGATCAACCCTTTACAATTAATATTATTTTAATTCATAATCATAATTAATTTCAAATTTTTTCTGTTCAAAATTAGTTTTGAAATCAATTTTGTATTTTTTATATATCCTGAGTTTTAATTATAATGAAAAAAGAACTTAAAATTCAATAATTTTAAAGTTGACATTAAGAATGATTCTTAAAATGAAATCATCGCACTGTGTTTTGTATTTCGTATTTTGAAATATATAAATAAACTTTACTACTCAGTCACTTCCATAATTTTTATTGACTAATTTTGAACAGAAATAATACGATTAATTACATATAATACGCAAAGAAAAATACTATTACAATATATTAAAAATATACAATAACATTTATATTAGAACAAATTTAACAAGAAAGATTATTTCTTTCTGAATTTAAAATAAATATTTAAGATAATCAAATCACATAAAAATATTAGGTTAAAAAATACTTATACTATAATTTTACTTTCTAAGAAAATATCTGTTACCAATTTTTAATTCTTCTTTTTCATTTTCAATTTGAATAATCTTCTTGGATGATTTTAAAATTTCTGAATTTGTATTTAAATTATTATGTCATAAATAATTCATAGAAGATTAAGCATAGTATTAAATATTTAACTTTGAACTACGTTTTATTATAAATATAATATAAATTCACATTACAGAGTTTAACATTAATTTATACATTATTGTTGTTGTTGTTGTTGTTGTTAGATTATAATATATAAATATATTTGTTATTGTATTTATTAGTATACAATAAATATAATTTTAAAACACTTTCTCATTTTAGTATATCAGAAAGTTTTCTTACATAAATATATATAAAAAAAAGTGTGTAAAACACAAATGAATATAAAGAAGAAACAATGTAAATTAATATTACGATAAAATGTACAATCTAACTTAAAAGCAATTCCATATTATAATAATTTTAAAAAACTATTAGCTTCTATGAAGATTTAAAAACAGCACTATTTTAAATATTGAGGAAAAATTTAATGCTGAAAAATTATATCTAGTATTGGTGGCATGTAAATTATACATAATGAATAATCTGTTATAGTGTTCATTATGTTTATAGCAATTATGTTTTGGTATATTTAATTAAATATATTTAATAGCAATTTTATGTAGTAAACTAAAGTAGAGTTTATATTTGAAAATTCATAAAAATATGTATAAGCTGTCAAAAAATGAAAAATAATAATTTTTCAATGAAACTAAATCAAACATCAATGTTACCTTAAATTTATTACATTAAGTAATAAAATTAGTTTTATAAACTACTTAATTATATTATATTTCCTAATTATCGATTCAATTAAAATTTTTAAGAATATTTTACTTCATGATTGAGTGATATTAATATTTATGATTTATCTGATATATATATATATATATATATATATAGATACATATAAATTTATATAGCAATATTAAATATATAAAAAACTAAAAAATATCGAAATCTAATAATTAAGTTTAAAATAGTTCTCACTATATTTTGATGATGCTAACTTGAATTTTTAGAATCAGCTCCAGTATGTATCATTTTTCTTTTGATATGAATTAAACGTTGTTGAACTAAATTTATTATCTTCTAATGGGTTAAAAAATAAGAAAACTTTTAAAATTTTTTCAAATTTATAAACAGGAATTAAAAGAGTAATAACGCTTAAAAGATTTAATAGATAAAAGTTGACTAGTGTATCGGCTTTCACTTTATAATATAAAAATTCAATATTCGTCTTGTCCTTTTACAAAAATATTAATAATGTGTTTAATCGATAAAATGAGACAAGTTAAAATAAAAATTAGAATTTCATTTAACACGTGCATTTATACATAAGAATAACTATACACAGATATACATGCTTGTACATAATACAAATCACATCTTGCAAATCTTTTTTGTTTAAAATTCGAGGATTATCCGCTCGTTTCGACCGAAAGGGAACGCATAAGAAATTATCGATTAAAGACCCGACTCCCTTTTTCCCTCCCTTTTGTCTTACCCGTTTCGCCACTATACACCCGTAGGTACAGTGCACGGAAAATTGCCCTTGCGGCGTCGCACAGCCGAAAACGAGTTTTCCTGCGTGCTGCACCGCCGCATTCATGATCCGTTAATTCCTGATTGTTGAAAACGGTGGGTGCTACGCCCGAATGGGGTGAGTCAGAATCGTTGCAGTAGTCGTTGCCGCAGCAGCAACCGCGAGATGACGAGACAGAGGCTAACATACGTACATGTGTGTATGAGAACGTAATATAAACCGCGTACACGTATAATTACAAATGCATTCACGTTCACATATACATGAAATAACTTGCAACACGAGTTGGATTACCATACATAAAGCTGCGAGATCGTTAAAAAGCATGATCTTTATAGAAAAAGCAAAAAGTTTTTTGAAACCCACGGTACATACCTTCCGAGAGTTCCAGGTCCAGCTCGGCGAGTTTCTCCTGGACATCCTCGGGGAGTTTGCCGAAATCGATGCTGAACTCGGTCATGTCTTGTCCTCGTCGTCGTCGTGTCGTCGTTGTTGTCGTCGTCGTCGCCGCCGCTGCGCCAGTGTCTCCACCACCTTTACCACGTCGTATAACGTTTCCAACTACGATACTGGCTACTACTGCTGATTACTCTCTTCGACAACGCACACACAAGGCACATACACATAAGCACGTTGTCAGAAGAAAACGGAATGGGACGGCGATGGTTGAACCATATACGTGATAGCGGCTCGTGCTTAGCGCGCTAAGCCATCATCCGGAGACCTCTCTATAACCGGACATAACCGCGCGAACGCACTACCACCACGTCGTTTGCGTTCGTTATATTCTCGGCCTCGACGCTGACAATAACAATAGTGTACGTACAAAAACACACCTCTCTCTGTCTTCGTCGCTACTCGGCCATTTTGCCACCCACCGCTATTTACTATCCCTGCACAAGCGCAACTACTTTCTGGTATCTGTTCTCGCTCGGAGCTGTCGCTGACTCTTCCCTCAGACTATTCCCTTTCCTTTCTCTCTTTCTCATTTCCAAACTGATCGGCTGGAAGAGCGAGAGAGATGAGTGTACATAAGGAACTACTGCTGCTACTCAGCGGTTGTCTGCCTGACTTACATTATTACAACCACGGAGCAGTATAAACGTGTTTATACTTTATATTGGTTTAACAGTCATACGAGTATTAGAGTTGACCGTCTTGACTATCACAAGTCGCCATTCTAATCAAGTTGTATTTAAAATTTAAAAACACTCCATAACTAAGAGAACTATACATCTGAATATTTGAATAAGAACGATCGTTCCAGATTTCAAATTCGTCTTAAGAACTTAACGTTCGGTATTTTACCATTTGTACTTAATTTTATTTAAAGATTTGCCGTTATTTAACGAATGAGTAAAAATATATGTTATTGTATAGGTACAGTACTACGAATCTGCAACTTATTATAATCGTAATAAGGCATAATATACAGGCTGTGAATTTGTATACTAAACACTTCAAGATTTAGTTACGTTAAGAGATCCGACTAAAAAGAACAACGACTCATTTAGTTTCTGTGTTTCGTAAAAGAGGTGGAGTTTCGAGAGGAATGTATCCATGTAAATTAATATACGAGTTTGACAAGTAAATAGTAAAGTTTGCATAAATTCGTATTATGCCAATAGATATGACTACTCGATATGAAGCGAAATGATTGTTGATGACAAGAAATGTAAACTGGCAATAAACTTAAAATTTATAAAAGAAAATACTTAAAAATGAATTAAATTTTTATAAAAATATACAATCTATGTATTATACTATTTTTATTTTTCGAATACATAAATTTTTTGCCAATTTCAATTATTTCGTAGATTTATTTTATATTTATAAAAATTTAGTTTAAACTTCTCATTATTTTATTAAAATTTTGATGCATTTTTAATTTATTTTAAAATTTTATTTAAATTATTTAAATAAAACATAAATAATTCAAATAAAAATATTAAATTTATAAGTATTTACTATGTATCGTCCTATATACAATAACCTAAAAATAAATTAATTTTATTTGTATAGTTAATATTAATCATAAAATAGCTACTATATTACATTCTATTTATGTTTAATACAATTCATAAAAAAGTCTCAGAAACAAATTTATTATAATAAAAAATAAAAATATTTAAATATTTTTCTATATAATATTATTTGTTATTGTTTAATTGAAAAAAAATTAAAATTTAGGGTTAAGTGATATTTGGATGTTTGAATTTAATTGAAAATTAATGTAAATAACACCTTTAATACTTGATGTTAATTGGTAATAAATTTATACTACAATAAACATACAAAATTATATCAATAAATAAAAACTGCACATTAAATTCACTCACTTATTGCTTTAATTAAGAAACACTAAACTTTAGTTTACTTTACAATACTGTTTTTCATTAATTTAAATTTAAATAAAATTAGATTTTTAAATATTTTTAAAATATAGTAATATGGGGATTTATTGATATTCAATAAATTATTAAATAAATTAATATATAATTGAACATATACAGATATAACCAAAATATTATCTTTGATGGATATTTTCACAAATTTGTATAATAATTAAATTATATAATTGTAAATATAGGATCTTCAAAGAAAGTATGGTATTTATTAAAAATGTATATTACTATTAACCGCAGTTAATAAGTTAATATATGTAAGAAGTATCTATTAAGTTTAAAACTATATAAATTAAAGTAAACATTTATAAATAGTGAAGCAGCAATCTTAGTGGTTATATTATTCATAAAAATTAAAAGATGCAGTATTCGAAAAACAAAATGGCTACTTAAGAAAGAATTAGGTTGTTGGAAATCGACAAAATTTCTTTTTTCTGAATAAATAGCCTTTTTATTCATTACATCAGAGTGAATTTATTAATTAATAAAAATATTCAAAACAAAAAGATACTTAGAAGATTGACGAAATTAATTAAAGAGAAAACTAGAATAAAATCTTTGACATTTGAGGTTAAAATATACTCCCAATATTTCTTCCAATACTATTTAATAAGTTCTTACTATTTCATATAAAATATATTTAAAAATAGATAGGTTCAAATTTTTTCTATTTAGATGCAGCTATTATCATAATTTTTACATTACAGGATTTAAAAATTTTCTATTGATCATGGCAAAAGCATTACCGGGAGTGTATAAATTTAATGAATATTCTACAATTCAAACAGACGATGTAGAGTCTGAATTAGAATTCTATTTATTTATTGATAAAGCAACAAGAACTTGGTTAAATTATTTACATCAAATTTGGAGTTTATGTAAGTTTAAAATATTGAAACAAAATTTTTTATTTTAACATTTTAATATTATTAATACAATAATAAATTTTTAGGGGAAAAAAGCACTGCTGTAACACAAGTGTTACATGAATATTTTGAAACAGCACCAGATCCTTATTTAAGTACTCTAAGAATTTTAGTAAATACAAATCAGTTTTACAAAATCAAAATTAAGTCTTCTCTAACAGTAACAGGTTTGTAAAATATTGTTGTACATAAATTAAAATTTATTTGTAGTTTGAATTATGTGTATATTATTATTGCTAATAGTAAAAGTAATTTTATTATTAAATAATTATTCTTATATTTTGTATTCATATAATTAATATAAAAACTATTGTACAGTAATAGAAGAATTTGAAAAATGGATTACCCCAATTAAAAATGAATATAAGCATTGTCTTTGTATTGATCTAAAGATTGCTGCCTTTCGATTAGTAAGTAAACAAAAATGTTTACAATTTATGAAAATTGTATCTCAAGTTTACGAGTTTGCCATTGATAATAAATACTTCATTCCTTTTATAAAGGTAATTTTTTAAAATTTCTCTTTCAAAAAAAATAATGTGTTTTGATTCATATATTTTTTAAACAGGAATTAATTACAAATAAAAAGTTTAAAGAAGCAGGACAATTTACAGAAATGTTAAAACTTCAAAAATCATTTTCTCATCCAGAAACATTATTATTACCTTTATTTTTACAAAATAAAATTAGTATTATAAAAGATCTTTTAAAAGATCATTTAGAAATACAACATACTTTTCTAACTTATTTGGATAATTTACTTGCTCCAGATAATAATTCACAAAAAGCTTTAGATCAGTTTATTATGTATGTTTATTTCATAAATATGTTCAAATTAATATCAAATGATTCAATTCTACTAAAACTATATTTCAGTGATAATGATATACCTGATGTAAAGATGACAACACTTCAACACAAGCCAATAACTAAATTATTAGCACGATTGATAAAGTTTTACGATCTTCCACTTGAAACATGTCCATATTTACAAATGAAAAGAGGCCAAGGAGCACTTCGATTTTTAATTTATAAACGTTATATTGATGGAAGCTTAAGTAAGTAATTACATATGTATGTGTAAATTCTGTTATATAAAACAATCTATTTATAAATTTATACTTAATTATAAATAATTAATCCATAATATAAAATTTTCATTTTATATTATATTTATGAAAATAAATATAATTAGATTTGTTATTAACTATTACTTCTTTATTTATTTCTGTACAATAGTACAAGAATTCGTTGTAAAAATAAGTATTAAAAATGGACTCTAAATTACTCATGGGTATGTATAATCGCTTAAAAAATCAAATAATTACTTTTATTTATGTTTTAATTATAGGTATTGAAAGTTGGAGAGAAATGGTAAAAGAAGCAGTTGGCAATGATCCACACTTACAAGTAGAAATTATAATATCTCTTGTAAATGCAAATGATCCTACAGAAGCATTATATTTCACACAAATTTATAACATACCTAAAAATAAGTGGCCTTCAGCTTTAAAACGTTTTGCTAATGACAACCCAAATTGTAATACGTTATTTATATTTTATACATATTTTAAACATTTCCATAATTAAAAATATTAATTTTTTGCATATTTAAATTGAAGCTCCTAATAAAGGTAATGAATATGATTCAGCAAATAATGAAACTTGGGATGTAGATAAAAAAAGAACTTTTTATACTCTAAAGTTACCAAGGAAATGTATTAAAATAATCAATGACTCAAAGTCCTTTAAAGATTTCTTATACTATGCATTAAAAAATACTAATATTGTTGGTATTGATTCTGAATGGAAACCAAGTTTTGGTAAAGAACTACAAATATTATCCAACTAATATTCATCCATACAATTTTTAAATTTTAGTCATGTAATAATTATTTTATAGGTGTTAAAAAATCAGAATTAGCTCTGATACAAATTGCAACAAATACAAATGCATATATTTTTGATGTTACAACCTTAAGATGTAAATGTGTTCAACATCTTTGGGCAGAATTGAACTTGATTTTATTTAATAATGATAACATTTTAAAATTGGGTGCGTTTAAATGTTTACTGATATTCAAAAATATTAATAACAAATTTTTTTAATTTTAGATATTCAATATGATTTTTTATTAAATTTATTATATATTTTAGGTTTCGGTATAGCTCAAGATATCGATGTGATTCGAAGAAGTTTACCTGGGCTATCTAATATTCGGGCTTGTGGTAATGATTATTTGGATTTAAGTCATTTATGGAAGGAATTAATAAAAGAGGACCGTTTTGTATTTCCTTATAAAGGCGATGAATATTTTATAAATGAGAACTTAAGCAAATTAGTGGAGCTCTGTTTAGGAATAAGGTTAAATAAGTCTGATCAGTTTTCAAATTGGGAACGTAGACCTTTGCGTGAAAGTCAAATTATATATGCGGCATTAGATGCTTATTGCTTACTGGAAATTTACAATGCCTTAATTGTACAATGTGATCTTTTGGGAATTTCCTTTTACAATATGTGCAATCATGTTCATCTTCCAAACTGTCGTTAAATAAGGTTATATTTACTATAATATTTACATTAATTATCTTATTGTGTGTGATTATTTAAAACTATAATATTGAGTAAAAATCTTTATATAGTTAATAAGTTTTTATTTAAAGAATTGAAATTAAATTTCTTAAATATTAATTTTACATTTGCTACGTTGAAATTGTAAGTAAATTGTAGTTAAATTGTAAGTTAAATAGTTTATTAGAAAGTATTCTAAATTTATAAGCTTTAATTTTAGTACTGAAATATTTGTTGAAATTGAAATATTTAATTATCTAAAAGTTATCAATTAAATTGTAAAAATACTTTAATTTATATTATAAATTAATAATATTATACAAAAGTTATTTTTATAAACCTTGATTATATTTATTTATGTTTTGTTGTTAAAGGTTCATGGCAGCAACACCAGAGATTCATAAACCTTTTCCTACCTGTATGTAAAGCTTACATAAACTATTATTATAAATACTTTTTTTAATTGTGGAATATTTAGTGTGTAAATAGACATATGTCAAATTATTAAGAAGATGAAATATAAATGTTTACATTTTTTAATTATTTGATAGACAGTCACTGAATATTATTAAAATAGTGAATTGACGTTTTCATCTTCTATAATTATTTATTAAAACTTTTATTACTTTGTACTTAAATTTAAAAAAATCTTTAAACATATATACCTCGAAATTATTTAAAATTGTTTTAAAGAATCCATACACAAAGAAAACTAAATATAGTTATAAGTAATTAAATTAAAATATAAAACTTTAAATGTTGTTCTATTATATTATATAATTATTTGTTTATTATACCTATATTAAAATAGTTTTCTCAAATAAGTAAATAGTAAAATTTAATTTAAAAAAAAATAGTTCTGTCGACATAAATATGTATCATAATTTACTTCTTTAATAAATGTTTAGATTTCATTCTGTTTCTTTTAACTATAGACCAGACTTCCAATATGATTTTTCTAATACATTTTTTTAATATGCAATAAAATTTCATTTTATTTTTACATTTATTAAACTGAGTTTAGATCAAAATTTGTTTTAGAATATATTTTTATTTTTAGTTTTTTAATTTGATTATATAATAAAATTAAAACTATATAATCTGATATCTAATTTGATTATTACATAAAAGTAATTTTTAGTAATATTAAATTATCTTGAATAAACTAAAAAAAAATTAATAAGAATTCATTGACACTAGTATAATTTGATCAATAATAAAATTTAGTTATAACTTTAATCGGTAACTTTATTCAGAAAGTATTTGTTTAATTTTAATTTTCACTGTAAAATTTAATACGTTTGTTTATTTATTCTAGTTCCTAATAAAGCTTGTTAAATAAGGTAGTATTAAAAAAAACTGAGTCTAAAAATTATAAAATTTTGAACAAAATTATTGATGGATAATTAAAACATTTAACTTTAATTTTAATTGTTTAATTTTTTATTGCATTTTTTTCAGTTTCATATTAATATTTTCAAAACTATTTTTAAACAATATATGAATAAATGATATTTTTAAATTTTTTATCACAATATTTCCATTGTATTTTATTACTTTTCTGTTAATAAAATTTTTAAGTTATTTATTTATTAATTATTTGTTTTCCATTTAAAATATATAGGCTGATTTTGTTTTTAAACTTACTCCCTATGTATCTGATTGACATACTTAGACCAATGCCTGGTTCCTATAATTTGCTATGAAAAGTTCTTAGTATTTTTGGAAATATCTATATAAATAATTGATTTTAATTAATATATTGAATATACGTGAGCAAAATATCCAAATTTTTATTTATATCACGAGTAAATTTAAGAATGATAATTATTCTATATTATCTTAAATAATATTTACTATTACAAGTTTGTAATATGTTTAATTCTATTCTGTTTAATATATTGAAAAAACCTTGTTTAAATAAAAATTAAAAAAAATTTTTTATTTAATATACACAAGCATTAAATTACCTTCATACAGTCAAACAAGTAAACTTAATGGTATTGTAAGCCGCAAAACAGTAATACAGTATTACGTGTTTTCGCAACTTAATTTCTCCTATTCATTCTTGCACTTGGACTTTTAGGATATTAGACATCTTCATTATGTATTGATTTAATAGATTCGATCTCGGTATATGATCTTGGGTGACAATTTCTAGAACCAATGAATTAGTGAGTTAAACATAGAATATATGTAACAGATTTAAAATATTTTTAAATTGAGAATTATTTTATACTTCAAAAAGAATTTAAGAATGTATAAAATTAAAGTACCTACTGAATAAAAATATTTGTCAAATATCTTAACAACTAATTATAGAAAATTAAAATTATGTTAATACTAAAACTACTTTCAATACTACCTAAGATCTTTATTATATTTATAATAGAAAAAATAGAATAAATAAATATTATTTGATTATTACAAAAAACATTTTAATTTTTAATTTTATTTATAATAAAAAATATTTTATATTGTGAAAATTTTATTGCATTTTAAAAACATTAATATTATCAATAAGAATAATAAAACAAATAAAGAATAATGCCTTTAAAAGAATATATTTCATGAATCTATTTTGTCTAAAATATCCATTGATATCAATTGTTTAAAACTATAAGATGTTTTTTCTGTTTAAATTCTCTTGGTCCTAAGATTTCTTTTATTTCTTCATAAGTGAGGGATTCTTTCTCCAAGAGTTGTTCAGCAAGCTAGAAATTACAAATAATTTATAAATTAATTTTAAAAATATTATACGTTCATAAAACATTTAAAATAAAATTCACTTTTTCAAAATAAAATTTATTATTAATTATGTTTTGATATATATACATACAATGTAAAAATTTCATTATTATTTATAGTCCTAAAAAATTCTGGAATTATTTTATTTTTTATATTTAATATTTTAAATATTATTTTTTAACAAAAGTGCAATATTGAATATTATTTAATATTATAGTTCTAAATTCTTGTTAATGCTACTATATAACATTTTAAAGCATTTAAATTTATAAGAAATAGAGAAACGTGTATAGTTTATTAAATAAAGTATTATAAGAATCTAAAAAATATAAATTAATAAAATTATAAATATAAAAGAACAAAATAAATAATAATTAAATAATAAAAATGTAAGAGTTTATATAATTAAGAGTATTTATTTTTTAATAACTATCTTCCAAAAAATCACTAGTCTTTAGATATTTGAATAACTAAAATAATCTACTATACTAAATAACTCCAATAGTTTTCTTAGTTTTATTGATAGTAACTATTAAATTATTTGAATAAGATAGAATAATTTTTAAATATAAATTTTAATAGAAAAGAACTAAATAAAAATGACAATTATAATACTTTATATATTTTAGACATATTTGAATTTATTCGTAATTATGAATTTATACTATATGGCAAATGTTAATCAAGTTCTATGCATTGTAAATAATCATAAAAAATATATTTTTCTTCAAAGTTTAAATATATTATATTTAAATTAATTTATAAAATATATAACTATATTTTATTTATATCAATTATTTTTTATTATTGAATTTTAATAATTTTGCTATATGTTAATTAAAAAATAGAATATTTATTTGAAATTGAGATACTACTTAAAAGTAATATTATAAAATAACAATTTTTCTTGTATAAAGAATGTACAAAACGCGATAAGTTTAAATTGTTTTTTATTGTAAGAAATTAATGAAGTAAAATATTTAATTAAAACAATTAAATGAGTTTAAAAACATAATTTTATAATTTAAAATACTCATAAGAAATAATAAAACATACCTGGTTCAATTTTTCTTTATTTTTAAACAATATTTCTTGAGCTCTTTTGAACATTTTAGCAACTATTAATCTTACTTCTTGATCCATCAAATGACCTAACATTTTACTATATAATTTCCGTGACTGAAAATTCAAATAATAAATTATATAAAATTATTTTCTGAAATAGTTATATTTTAATACATTCCCAATTTAACTCAAAGAATTTAATTTAAATAAAATGTATTCAATGTATCTTTTAATTGTTTAATTTTTAACCTAATTGAAGTATAAAATAATAATTATAAAAATTAAGATCTAAGTTTTTTTTATAAAATTATATTGGAAAAACGGTATTTTTATTTGGTTTAAATTTTCTTTTAATTTGATTTTAGTAAGCATAATAAAGATGGCAGACTTACATCTGATAACTCCTCCTTTGAAAATGCTATTAGTCCAACAGACTTGCTCATACCCATTTCTTGTACTATGGTGTATGCAAGACGTTTTACTTCCTTCAAATCATTTTGTGCATTCGTGGTCATCAAGTTAAAAATCAAACTCTCGCTCGCCCTGCCAGCTAGACCATAGCATATCATTTCCTCTACTTCTTCTTTCGTCCAAATCTTCCGTTCAATTTTTTCTCTAAATGCATGCATGCCAAATGTATTATTTGTCCGTTGTACAATTGAAATCTTGTATAGATCATCTATACTTGCAAGCATCCAGCCAACAAGAGCGCGGCCAGCTTCATAGTAGGCAATAATCCGTTTTTCGGTTTCAGCAACAGTACTATCAATCTTCTCGCATCCACCTATTTTTCGTTCTGTAGCCCACATCAGGTCGCTAAACTGTACATGCTTTTTCATCAAACGAGCTGCATGTAACGCCGCCTCATTACATAAGTTTGCAATGTCAGCTCCTAATGAGATAAGTGTAGCATTTATTAAGGTTTTGTTTCTTTTACTTGAAATTTTTATTAATTTTAAATATTTTTTTTATTTTTATCATATAATATGCTGTATATTTTTATGTCTTTAAATTTGATTAAGTCATTTTGTAAATAATACAAAGTAATGTTTTTAAATTTTTATTCAATTTGTTTTAATAATTATCATTGAATATTTTTATTAGTTACATTGAAATGTAGTAATTAATTTAAAATTTGAATTTGATTATTTATTTTAATCATAATTTTTTTAATGACAATATCTTAAAAAATGATTAGATTTCTTCTAATAATTTGAACTATTAATTAAATCTTTACGTAAAAAATAAACATTTTATATATTAAACTGAGTTTTCATTTAGGCAATGAATTATTAGTATTTAATAGTTCAAATTGATTTTAATACAATTTTTTATATGTATAAACGGATTTCAAAAAATTGAAAAATTCATATAACTTTTTTTTAAGAACATAATTTTAGTTTAATCAATAATAAAAATATATGTACCAGTACTTCCTGCAGACATATTAGCTAATTTTTCCGAATAATCTCTTGGCTTATGATCCAAATTAAGTTTTTTAAGATGTAATTCAAAAATTTCTTTTCTTTCACGGATATCTGGATAACTAATATAAATATGCCGATCAAATCTACCAGGTCGTAGAAGAGCTTTATCTAAAACCTTGCTTCTATTCGTTGAAGCCAAAACCATGACATCTTGTCTAGTTTTCATACCATCCATTTCCGTTAAAAGTTGATTTAATGTTTGTTCACTTTCATCTGTTGATTTATCTAAATGAAAGTCTAAGCGATTCCTACCAATAGTATCTATTTCATCTATATATATTATGCTAGGAGCACTGTAATAATTATTATTATTAAAATAAAAAATTATTGGAAACTTTGTTTTTATTATAATCACACCGTTTTTTTGCTTCATGAAATAAACTTCGAATTCGAGCAGCACCAAGTCCTCCAACTACTTCATTGAATTCTGAACCATTCATTGACAAAAATGGAACATTTGCTTCAGTTGCAACAGCTTTAGCAAGAAGAGTTTTTCCACAACCTGGTGGACCTAGTAGTAGAGTTCCTATTCAAATCATAAGAATTAATAAATTTTTATATATTTTATAAGCAAGATAAATTGAAAGTACTATTTTAATATTATTCTTTTAAAAGTTAAAGTTTACCTTTCGGAAGTTTAGCCCCAAGAGCTTTGTAATAATCAGGTCTTCTAAGATAATCTACAAATTCCATTATTTCAATCTTAGCTTCTCGTAATCCTGCTACATCTGAAAATTTAATACCTTTTCCCTTTCCAGTCAAAGGATCAACTAAAGTGAATTTTGCTCGGTTCATGTGATTGTAAAATTCGGAATACATTTCACGTATTTGTGGAAATCGGCTTTTTAAAACCAAAAATAACAAAATCAATAAACCTATTATATATATCAGGATATCTGGAATGTATGTCCTGCGATACATAATTGGAACTCCAAATTCTATAAATAATATAAATTAAAGTAAGTAATATAATAATTAATTAAAAAATTCATCAGCGATGAATTCTATTAAAATTAGATTTTTTTAATTTTTTACTATTTTTATATTGATATCATCATATTTTCAAACCTTTCATTTTTTAAAAGAATTTGTAAAATGAATTAATTTTATATAACATAAGTCAGATCATTTTAATATACAATTTTCTTTAAATTTCTAACCGGTCTTTATTCCTAAAGCTCTCTCAGCTTCACGAATTCTTTCTTCTATTTTCATTGCATCCGAAATAGGCATGATATAAAATGAAAATTTACTTTTTTGACCTTTGATAATAGCATTATTATGAACTCTAATTTTTACTATGTCAATTTCTGGTATAATAATAATTTCCTTAACTTCTCCTTTTGAAAGAATTTGATGCACAAATTCATACCATGAAACTGTTATACGATCCTTTAACAAATTATGAATATTTAATAATAAAAATTTAGAATAAACATGAATTAAATTGAATAAATTAATAAAAACAATAAAAAATAAAATTTGATTTATTCAATAATTTTAGCAGATATTTAAATATACTTTTTAAATAATCTATTAAGAAATAGTTAAATATTTTTAAAACATAAATAAAAAAAACTCAAATTAATAATTATAGGATAAAAATAATACTTACTTCTGTTTGATCAACAAAGAAATTAATAGAAAACATATTTGATATGGTTATGGTACATGTATAAACTATTGCAAATATTAAATACAATTTATATTTAAGTAGATTTTTTTCTTTTTTTTCATCATTATTCTTTTTATTTTTATTTTGATTAAATGATGAATTACTTGAATGATTTAGATTATTTTTATTTAATCTTATACATTGATTACTAAAGTACCTATGATCAAGTTCATATATGCTTGATATTTGAAAGAAATAACTACGAACCAACATTGAATGAATTGCTTTATATTCTCTTTGAGATTGCCTTAAAGTCTAAAATGTAATTAATATAAAAAATATAATTAATGACTAGTGTTCATCATTAAAAAGTTATAATCGATAATGTGTAAACGTACATTTTGTGGTACTAATCCAAAAAGGCGATAAATCTGATTGTGGTTTAAACATTGTCGTATATTTTGGTTACTGTTTATTAGATTTTTAGGTAAATGATTCAAATAATTTATTTTATAACGGAACATGTTCCTATTTGATAATTTTAAAACATTCTGCATTTATCTTTTACATGAATAATTATAAATTAGAGTTTAATTATTTTGAGGTTAAAAGACGACAAAAATAACTTACGTAGAAATTTCGAAAAATTTCAATGTAATATGTATATGTATTTTACTCATAAAATTATTTATAAAAGGAACTCTTAAAGTTTTCGTTCTCTTACAAAAAACATAATTTATATTAAAAAGTTAATAATGCCATCCGAAACTGATAAAAATACGGAAACTTAAGATAAAATAGCAATCAAATGAATATCTTTGGGATCGAGATTATCTCCTAAGACCGGTATAGTTTTTCGTTTATGCTTGTCATTGAGAAAATACTTATAGACTCTACTGTAATGTATTGTTTATTCCGTTTTTTCAGTCCCTGTTTCCTTAAGAGTCGATAGAGGGCTGTTGTTCACCCGCGGCTTATTTAAAATGTCACACGCACAAACTTTTCTTTAATTCCTATTCTATATTTTATTCGTCAATCAATATCTTACCCAATTTTTGTTACTATAAACACAATAATACATGATCTAACATAACAGATTTTTTATTTCAATTATTTTTAATAGCATTACGCGTAATCAGTTGTTACAAATCTCGCTAGATACGGAATCGATAACAGTAATACTCCTTTTATTTGAGCATCAAGCGAAAATCTTCGATTTGATTTCAATCATCTTTCAGGGTATTCTGGTTTTAAATAAGCCGACAAATTTTCGTTATGAATATCTATAATTATATATTGTACATAATAATGTTTGATACATATATAATATATATAATATGTATTATTAATATTTATAAACTTAATAATCTTCGTCATAAATGAAAAAGTTTATTTTAGATAAATATAAAAGCATTTATAAAAATGAAAAGAAATCGATTATTCAAATACATAGACTTGATAGAGAAATCCGATTTTTTTAGATTTCTACAAAATTTATTAGCAATATGTTCACTAAACTATAGAAACAGATCATGTTTTTAAATCTAAGAGTATTTAAACACTTTTTAATTTATAATTTAATTTATAATTATTTTAAAACAATATATTATTGATATCTTCTTTTTAATTAATTTCTATTTAGAATAATCCATTTTTATAAAATGAATTTTACAAAACAAAATTTTATTATTCATAAATATATATTTTGTAGATAAACTTATTTTTTCGATTTCGTATTGCATGTGCATTTGTTATTTTTATTTAGTAATGTTACTTGTAAGGGTTAAAAATAAGTAGGCATTATAAATAATAAAAAAGATTTTTTTAAGCAAGTTTAAACAAATATAGTCTCAATATTCGATTCAAACTGTTGCAATTTTTTTTTCATATGTGTCTATTTTTACTTATATTTATTGGATGAGAGCCAACACTTCCTAAAGTTCTAAAACATTTTTTACAAACATTCTTTTTCATATTTCTGTATTCCTGTAAAATAATTTTTTTCAAGTTATTAATTTGCTATATAATAAAAAACCCAGTGATATCATGTATTAAATTCATTGTATTTAACTCATCTAATTGGGTTTATTTATTATTTTCTTTTTTAAATTATATTATTTATAGCTAGTTGATCATTTATTTATTTAAAAATGAAAAATGTAATGAAAAAGATTATGCACATTTTCGTAAAATAAAATGAAATTATAACAGTAAAATCAAATTATTTTTAATATTTTTAGTATGTAAATATTTTTATTGAATACATTTTATTTATACTAATATATAGTAAAGTAAAATAAAATATTTTATATGTAGTATTAAATTCAATAATATTATTTTTACATTCATATTTTGTTTTGATGAATCTATATGAAATTTATTCATTGGTATTATATTTTATCTTTTATGATAAATTAAAAAGAATTTTTTTCCTAGAAACTATTGAATGCATAATAATTTTATATATATATATAGCTTAATATTAATTTTCCTTTAAAAACTTGAATATTCCATCAGTTTGATACTAAATTTCATTCATGAATCATAAATGAAAACAATTTAAAAATCTAATACATTTTCTTATTTTCTAATTAATTGATTAATTAGAATTTTTATTTTAAATAATTTTAGATAATTAAGTAAATTTAATAACATATACCTTGATATTTGGAACATGCTTTAAAATTAATCTATTTTAAAAGATTTTTTCTTGTATTGTTTTTCTTTTATCTCTAATGAGTATAATTCAAAATAAATACAAACATGTATTATTTATTATAAAAGATACTTTTTACAAAACGTTAATATTTTAACTAATTAGTAAAATTATAAAATTTTTCAATGGTGTATGTATAGCAATTAAAAATGATAAAAATCATATTATAATGATTTACCTAAATATCATTCTTTATATATAGTGCACTATTTTTTTTATTTCTTTTAAATTGCATTTAAAAAATCATATTGTAATATTTTATACATGTAGGCTTATATATAAATGCATTATATTATTTGCATCAATACCTCAGATAGCACATATTTTTCTTGCGTGGGTCGTAAAAAATATCTTTAAACATATTTTTCGCATTATTACCTTATAATTTTAAAATTTTTAATGGAAAATGTCAAATCTTGGTTAAATAGTTTAAATATATTTACAAAATTTATGTTTGATAAAAACTTAAATATTTGACTTGTTTCTTAGTTTTTGATATCTTGCATATTATTTTTGCGTAGAAAAAGATAACGTTTCAAAGTTTAATATACATATTTTGATTATAATTTTTAAAAATTAATAAAAACATTTACATTCACATGTTTTCTTTTAGAAATTGTTTAGCTATAAATAATATAAAATATTAAAGAAGTTAATGCTTTTAGATAAGTAAAATTAATAATTTATTAAAATAAATACAACAACTATTTGATCTTGTATTCGAATTTTTAGATTTAATAAAAATAAAAATACAAGAAATAATAAAAATAATTCATAATTTATAAAATTTTAAGTATTATTCTAATTTGTTTTATTTTTAAAATTCTAGAGAGAGTAAAACTTATTACTTAAAATTTTTAATGCATTATAAATGTTTAGTTAAATCGAAATAAAATAATTGAAATTATTAAATAATATTATTATTGTTTAATAAAATATTTTCTATTTAAAATAGTAAGTTAATTTTAGGTACATCAACTTTTAAACAATTGCTAATTTTTTTATAATTTATGTATACTAATTATTTTATCATACAATTCTTTTTCATTTATTTAGTGTATAATATTATGGTTAATATAAATCGATTGTATAAAATACATATGCAAAAAAATATATTAAAAAATATTATAAATTATATTTAATTTACTGAAAAATAATTTCAGAAAGTTATTATTGTTTATTAAAAAATATGGGTAAAATTTTAGCAATTATGTTAAGTTCCAAATCAGTTCCAAGTGTATATTTAATTTTTATATATATTTATAATAAAGACTTGCTCTTTAACTTATACTTATGCTTATTTTTTATTGTTACATTTAATTTTTATTAAATATAATATTTTAGTACAATATTTTCTTTAAATTTGCAAAGAAACGATAAGTTCTCTTAAGTATATCTACTATACGTATTTATACGGAATTACAGATAAGTATTTCCAAACATCTACTGAGAAATCATGCTACAAAGTGATATTAGTATATTTTACAATAATTATTACAAATTTTAATTTTAATAAACTTGTTTAAATACCTGAAAACTAATGAATACGTGTGTATGTGAGTCCATGTATATTATACATTAAATTTTATATTATTACATTACATTACATCACATTAAATCACATTAAATCACATTGCATCACATTGCATCACATTATATCACATCGCGTCACATCACATCGCGTCACATCGCATCACATCACATCGCATCGCATCGCATCACATCGCATCTCATCGCATCGCAACGCATCGCATCGCATCGCATCACATGACATGACATCATGTTACATTTCATTACATTACATTGCATTATATTAATAATTAATTTAGTAAATAATTAACATATGAAATATATTTCTAAATTTTTAATTAATAATTTTAATAAAAAATGAGTTCAGATGTATATAAATAAATACATAAATAAAAATGTATTTAAATTCTGTATACTTAATTATTAAATATAAGTATATCGTATATATCTACAGAATTTCATATTTAATTATATCAAAGAAAAGTTTAATCTTTAACCTACAAAAATATTTTTAATTTTAGTTATATTATAAATTGATTTTCATACAAATGTTAATTGTTTAATCATATAAATATATCTATTTGTCTAAGAATATTTTCACTAATATTTTATTTTATATAATTTTAAGCTTAATAAATATAGAAAAATAAAAATTATTATTTAGTATAATAAAAATTTTACATATTCAAATTCATAAGCTACGTTTTATTTTAAATAAAAATTTAATAGCAAATAAATATAAATACTCAATTAATTTTACTGGAATTCGTTAAATAAAATTTATCCTAATATAATCTTTATCTTATTCTTAGTATTTCATCAGTCTTATCTGTTATTAATTATAACTTTCTGATTTTTATATTTTATAAAATCTCGAAATTACTTATAATTTAATTTTATAATTAAATTTAATTTAGCTGCAGAAGAAGAATGCAAAAAATTTATCCTAATATAATCTTTATCTTATTCTTAGTATTTCATCAGTCTTATCTGTTATTAATTATAATTTTCTGATTTTTATATTTTATAAAATCTCGAAATTACTTATAATTTAATTTTATAATTAAATTTAATTTAGCTGCAGAAGAAGAATGCAAAAAATTTGAAGTTCTAGTTTGTGTTCTGAAATGTTTTGTCAGTGGTAAAAAATATACTGCCTGTAATAAATTTGAAAGCTCGCTACATTGTAATTGTGGAGCAATGATACTATAGTATAATGAAATTTGAAAATGTTCAGAAATATATTTGGAATGTCCAATGAATCAAATATTTTTAATGAATTAAACACAACATATCATAATGCTGAAATTTCATTTTGTAATATTTTGATCCAATATGTACTAAATTGGAAATCCTAATATAATTATTCTAAGACATTTTTTAGTTATTATATAAAAAGTTCATTTGTATTTCAATTTTTAATATTATTATATATCCAATTCATAAAAAATAATTGTTTTTTAAAATTATTTATGAACTTTTTAATTTAAGAAAACTTTTTATTATGCATTTAATAAATTTAATAAATTAACAAAATTGTTTGCTATTTTATTTGCATTTTTTTTAAACAAAATATATTTTTTAAATAATAAAATATGTAAAAATAAAATAATTGCAAGTGCAGTTATTACATTATATTATAAAAAATAAGATTGTCTTAAAATTAAATTAAAAACATGTTCTAAGCATATATACGATTAAACTGATGCTTAATGAACTTTAGTTATAAAATATCTTTAAAAGTGTTTGCTTTGTATAACATTTTAATTTATAATAATTTAATACTTGTATATGTACACAATAAAATATATTAAATTTATTTGTTGAAAAATTCATCATATTATTATATAAGTTCATAACCATTATTTTAATTAAGTTTGTTTCAACTAATAATATAATATTATGAACAAATATTAATATGTCTATATTTTAAAAATGGATCTAAAAAAAAGAAATAAAATTATTTATTTAATGAAAGCATAAAGGCATCACAACAAAACTGAAAAGCAGCAATAGAACAACAAATCGCAAAAAGTATATAAAAAAGTAAGAGACGTTAAGGAAGAGAGGGAGAGAGAGAGATAAAGAGAGAAAAAATATCACAGCAGCGTGAATATTTTTACCCAAGCCTGTTAACTATAGTCTGTTATTCTATCTCATATGTATGGTTTTTTTTACCAGAGTATATGTATACATATGCGCATATACGCATACGATGAACCTCGGGGGCTACACTACTGTCGGAATATAAGTTTTAAGGCGTGTTTTGATAGCGTCAGGGCGTGTCAGCCAGGGGCGTCCTACCAAATGGATCCCTCTGCTTCTACTTTTCTTTCTCCTTCTTCCTCTCTCGCCCCTCGCTGTGGTACTATCTTTTTTCTCTATATCTTTTTTCTCTATATCTTTTTTCTATTCTTGTTTATAATTTTTAAATCTGTTTTATACATACACAATTGATAATATGTATCATGATATTTCATATATTTTGAAGCAGTTATTTTCTTTCTTAACTTATCATCATCATCACCATCATCATCACCACCATGATGGTTTTATTTTCAAATAGATATATAAAATAATTTATTAATAATTGCTAGAAATTTTCTATTTGCGAAATGCATTCATTTATACATATAAATACATTATTTATTGTAGAAACATGAAACGATGTGTACATGAACTTGTTATTTATTTATATATATTATAACTTATTGCCTATTAACTTATATTTTCATAATTTTTAGTTTTTTTATTTTACAGTAATTTATTATTAAGAGCGTTTCTAGATGTGTATATATTTAATATTTATTTTTATTATCTTTATAATTTTTACTAACTATAATCAATAAAATCTATAACGTAATATGATAAGATGAAATATTTTATAACATATAATATAATTTCATATTTTATACTAAATTTATATTTAAAAAATTATATATTTGTTTGGCGTAGTAAGTAAAATTAATATTCTTTAATATTTTTCAAAATTTAAATAAATTTATAAAAATATATGATTTTAAAAATAATATCGCTATAATTGTGATACAGCGCATGGTAAATTCATTGTATTTCATTATGTTTAAAAAAATAAAATTTTAATTAAATAACTTAAATCTTATTAATTATAAAAATTTTTACATAGTAGTTTTTCTATAAATCATATAAAACTGTAAATAGAAAAGGTCTTTATTGAAATAGAGAATAAATGAGATAGCAAATTTTGCATCATTTGTACTTTTGATGATGACTAATTTCAAATCTCATAGTAAAGTATTACATGATATTATTTAAAGACAAACACATGAAATAACATGTACAATTGTTTTACGTAATTGCTCTAATATAGAATAATAAGTGTGGTATCACAATAATTAGGATACTTGAAGTATCTTTGTAAGTTTTTTAGAAATTAAAAATTATTACTTTCTCCTAAGCAAAATATTTTTAGGAAGTGGAAAATAAATTTATTATAACTTTATATATTTCGATAAAATATTAAAAATATTGCTTTTAGAAAGAACTTGGTCCGATTCTTTTATCTTTTGTATATTAATTGATATATAATGCTATCAATGGTTCTTTTTATATAAATTAACCAAGTATTTTTTAATTGTTTAACCAATAATTTTTGAAACTATTTTCTTTTTCTCTCAATCTTTATAGTTTTGTATATTACTATTTGTCTCTCTGTTTCCCTCTTTTTTGCTTTTTATCTTTTAGTTGAAATGAATAAATTCTGTTTTGAATAGTTTGTTTTTATAAAGAAACTATGAATTTGCACAAATTATATATATATATGTATATGATAATCTCATTATCATTTCTCACCAACGAATATATTTCACAGTCCATCTTAATTTGATTATAATGAAAATTATTAAGTTAACTTGTTCAAAGTAAGTAAATTCAAAGAAATATTTTGCTAAAACAACTGTCAGATAAAGATACGCTATTGAAAAAAATAAACTGATATTTAACTAAATATTCTTTTAAATATTAAATAGTTCAGTAATGTTAACATAGTTGTTAGAAAAAAATTATGAAAACTATAAGAAGCTCATGAACATGACTTAAATATAAACTCATTAAAGATACATAGATAATGTAAAGATATATAGACTGATATAAAATTAGCATTCTATTGAGTTTCAGTTCAATGTGTTCTATTACAATTTATACTAGCATGCAACCGACTAATATTTAAAAAAAAATTTAAAGAATAAAATTTATCTATAAACGAAAGAAATATATTGTTTCATATAATATTTAAAAAATAGTCCAAATAAATAAATATTTTAAAACAATTTTATGAATACTAATTTTGTGAAAACTGTAATATTTTAATGTATAATTTATTATTCGATGGTTTCAAATTAATGATAATTATAAGAATATATGAGAGAGAAATCGAGAGCGTGAAAGAGAGCACGAGTAATGCGAATTATTTGCGGTACACTACAAAATCCGAAGAGGTGATTGAGTCAATTGATAAACCAAACGGGTGTAAAATCAAAGAAATGTATTTTTTCCTGATTGATTATTCGACGGATTTCATGTGTTGATTCAATGGATCATAGGATAGACTGTTATCTTGTGATTACTTGCTAGCCGCTCTAAAAGTTTTTCGTTGTTACTAACCTACGTAATAACCATTTGTTAAGGTAGTTTGACATGCTCGAGAAGCTCATCATCTTTAACATAATTCTTTTATCAATATATTGTAAATTCTCTCTTACTTATATTATAGCTTCCCCATATAATTCGCTCTCTTTATCGTTACTTTTGTATAACAATTTTAATTTACACAAACAAATATTTAATTTTGTTTTATATAAAATCTTATTATTTTGTTATATATGAACCCATTATTTAGTTAAATCATAATTTTTTTAAAAAAGTGTTTGAATATAAAAAGACATGAATATAGCGCTTTATTTTTATCTGTAAATTATTTTTTTGTATAAAATGATTATTTTATACTAATTTTTTCTGAATTATATTTAAAAAATCAGAATTTTTTCAAGATGTATTATATGATCCTAGCTGTTTATAATTAGCACTATATGATAAAAATAAGTCAATTTTTAAAATTTTATATAATAGTATATATTTAAAAAAAAATTGATGAAAATAATTGATGAAAATAATTACGAATGTAATGAAATGGAAGCGTATGAGAAAAAATATTCCTTTATTTAATATTAGAGTAATAAAAGAAATCACATAAAACAGAGTGAAAAATTGATCAATAATAAAATTAATAAATAATTAACGTGCAATGAAAAGAAAGATTAGAACCGAACTACGAAGCGTAAGAATGAAAGATAATAGGAGTTATAAGAAAAGGTGGAAATAGTGTTGTGTTAGGTTTGCCAAAATAACCTAAACAATGTTACGCGCGTGCTACGTTTAATTTCGATAGTAGGTCATTCTTTCGTTGGTAATCGTTGTCACCTTGATTCGGTGAGGGTCCGGGTCGTCGGTATTAGGATACATTTTGTTTTATTCGACGTTCAATTCGTAAAATAATTTATGAAAATTCTTAAAAATTCTTAAGTTGATTTAATCTCATAATATTTTTCTAGAACTTTACTACATTTATAATATCATAAATATATAATATTTAGTATCGTGTCGCATACTTACCATTAATGCAATATGCGCTGTATAAAACTTGATTGAATAGAATATAGAAAATTTTAAAGTGCTAGGTTATTAATTTAGTTATTTATCAAGTGATTTATTTTTAGAAAAAGAAATAAAATATTCAATTTTCTCGATAATTTTCTAAATAAACATTGTATTTCTTTTTTATTAAATATATTTTATGCTTGGAGTATTGAATTAAAATTTAATTTTAATAAATTATTTTATTTAATTAATAGTCAACAATGGCAGTTATTTAAATATTTTATTTAAAATTCTTTTTCTTCAAATTCATATAAGGAAACTATAAATTTATTAAATATATTACATGGAAATTTATTATATTATTTAAGTACTTATAATTTTACATTCAAATTTTTATCCATATACTTATTTCTGAGTATTTGGTGATTATATCTATTTTGATATTGTAAATTCTAGTCTTAATTATTTATACTTCATCTACTCTCCTAAATGTTTAATAAAAATTACAATAATTGTAAATGAATTTATGATTCTCTTTGTCGACAATAGCTATAATATTCAAAGTTTTATTAAAAAATGGAACAAAGAATGTTTGAAATTTTAACATATTATTTCTAAAAGAATCTTTATATAAGTTTTTTATGTAAAAATGGTAAAAAAATTATTTATTTATAATTTTATCATTAATATTAAATTTCAGAAACTATAGAGCAAAGCAAAAATTTTATACATTGATAATTGCCTTAAAAATTTACAAAAATCAAAAATAAAAAAGTTTATAAACCATGATAACGTAAGATTCAAAGATATATCATTTAATGATAATATATCGAAATTATTTATGAAAATGTTAATTTTTTATAAATAATTCTAAAAATTTGTATGTAATCTAAATAATTAATTTGATTTTCTGTTTTATATTTACTGTATAAAATTTTTAATGATGAAAACTTAAATTTTTTATAAAATTGTACCTTGTAAGAGAGAATTTTAAAACAATTATATGATTATTATTCGTTGGAAAATAGTTTATTATTAAAGAGTAATTATAAAAAAAATATGTATTAATTTAATTTTGTTTAATTTTTATCCTCTTGAAGTTATTGAAATTTTGTATAAGCTTTTTCTAATTATACACATGAAATTGTAATATTAGTAATATTTGTTACATAGGATTTATATTTTTTATACATTGATATGTTATAAATTTAAACAAGATTTAAATTAATATGAAAGTAAACAATTTTTTGAAAAAATAAATTATTTTAATAATAATTGTATACAAAATATTGTAACGTATTATATTTTAATCTTATATTTTATAAAATTTTAAAGTATGAATTTTTTATAATTAATTTATAATTCTGTAATATAGATTATGCAGACAATCAATTATCAAATTATTATTATTTTGTAAGTTTGTTGGGTTATAATAAAATAGCAGTATTAGTAAAAATTTTTAGTTTAGAAAAAGAATAGATAAATAGATAATTGTACAGCAATAGTAAGTCATAAAAATAAACTGAAAGTAAAACGTTTATAGAAAAAATATTGATCTTGCGCTCCAAAACATAGGATTACTCTCTAAAGAAATGATTTTTAGACTTTTATTTTAAATTAAAGAATTGATAGCATAATGCTAAGTATAATAATTTTAAAGTAGGAAACTTAAATTATCTTTTAATAACTATATGAAAAATGTTATATCTGTAATACATTTAGCTTTTTATGAAATTTTTTAAATTAAAATTTTTAATTACTGTAATCAATAATAATATATTTTAATTCGAAATTGAATAGAATATTATAAATTAATTATATATATTACATATTTAATACACATATAATTTAATACACACTTGGAAAAATCTCTTTACATGCAAACATACATAAATAAAATTACGGAAAAAGTTGTGTTCGAATTCGCTTTATTCTGATTTTTTTATATAATGTTTTCTTCGTATCTTTTTATTCAATATTAAGCATTTTCTTTACTTCTCTCTCTTTCTCTCTCCATCTCTGCCTTTGGTCTTTCTTAGACATACTCGTATGTTCCTCGTTGGAGAGAGGCACGATTGTTATTACAGATGTTGTGTGCCATTTGCCGTGTATTTCAGGCACAAAGATGATAGAAAGACTATTCAACGTAAAGGAAGAAAAAGAAAGAAAAGCCGAGAAGGAAGTGAGATGCGTTCATAATCGAAAAGACTTTTCTTTAGTCTGCAATTACTAGGTATCGCAACTATTCTAAGAAAATTCACTTTTTCTCTCTAAATTAATGTTTTAATTAAAATATTTTTTATTTTGTGGAAAAAAATTAAAAAGAAAAATAAATATATTGATGTATAAAGAATTATAAGGTTATACTCATTTTTGAATTGCTTGATGTCATGATTGACTTATAACATGGTTTTTAATTACAATATGAAGAATAAAAAAACTTTAGCTCTTTATATTTTTTACCCTGAGAGACATAGAAATAAAATACAAAATTTAGAGGAATCGTTTTTTACGATTTGATTTGATTCATATGAATTAATTTATTTTATTTACTTTGTAAATTGTATCCACTCTTGCTTTAATTCAATTATAATGAAAAATAAATAAATACTAGAAAGTAAACTATAAATAATTAAATAAATTACATCAATTAAATATATTTCTAATATTAAAATTTAAAAACATATACGAGAGTATTTTTGTATTTAATATTACAAGAACCATATTTTTTTTAAATCAAATTTACTTTTATCACATGTCATATATACAATAAGTATTTTTTAATAATGTAAAATATTGATAATGTTCGAATAAAGTCAATAAGAACTTTAAAGTGTTTAAAAACTAGTTTTTTAGAGTTTTTTATTCTTATATTTTCTGTATAATTTTTATTTACTTACAAAATATAATATATTTAAAAAATTTTAAATTACAATTTAGAGAACTAAAAACACGATTGTTTCTATGATATCGTAATATTTTAATCCGATTATGTAATTTAAAAAAATAAAATTAATACTCTGAAATCGAAGAAAATTATAGGCATTCATTTAAATTAATTATAAACCAATTTTCAAATTTTTAATATATTAATATAAGCCTAAAATAATCATGTTAGTCGAAATAAAAATTCTAAGTTCATCTATTAAATTCTTTCTTTTGAAAAAATGAACAATGTTTAAGACAAGAGACATATTTAATAATATCTCTCTTTTTTCAAGAAGGATACTATTTTCTATATTTATATCTGATAAAAATCGATATTCAAATTAAAATATAAAAGTTGATAGAAAAATCTACATACGCAAACTATTCGCATGATCTATATATATTTATCTATAACTAGGAGAATATATGGAGTGACATTGCAAGAAAATAATGGGAGAAAATAAAGGCACGAAAATCAACGATGAATAACATGAGAAGCATACGAATAAATAAACGAGATATCACAAGAGAAATCTAAGAGACAGAAATCTATAAAGCTAATAATTATTCCTTTGAATGTAGGGAGACTCTAAAGAGAACTGTAGAACTTAGTAGAAATTTACACAATACACGATAGAGGTAGAAAAATCCAGAAGGGTATGGTGCTCAGAGGAAAATTTGAAGATGAAATAGAATGGGATGTTTTCTTTTGCGGGCGACGAAATTCACGGATCCTCGAATTTGAGGGTTGTGAAGAGCATCAGTAATAGAGATAGCTAACAGTACTGCATACGATCAGATAAAGGGGGAAATATAAGAGAGAGGATAAGAGAGAAAGAGAAAAAGATAGAACAATGAGGACTGAGTGAAATCGTCGGGAGGATTGCGAAAAAGCGAACTCATGCTGGAATAACATTGGAGCAAATGTGGCATTGTCAACCCCTCGCCATTCAAGGTTCTCTCGCTTGTCTCTGGCCTCCATTGACTACTTGAGCCTGAGTTCCATCATAAGCTATATGAGTATACTAAAGCGACATTGCAAATCAACACATCGTATTTCGCAGCAATCAACCGTTATGCGTGATTAAGATAGACTCTAAAATTATAATATTCAATGCCATGAAGATTGACTGAAACTAAAATTTATATAATAATATCTATTTTTCTCAAATTATAACAACTGAGATATATAGATATAAAATTTATTTAAATTATTGAGACATCAAAAATTTAAAAAGAAATTAATTGGAGAAAATATCTAAACATTCATTATTATCTGCTATTTAATAGCAGATTTTCTATTTATTTCTATTTATTATTTCGTTATTTTGTTTTCTAATAAATAAGAAATTTAATTTAATAAAGTTTTTTAGTAAAGCTAAATTATATAAAAAGGGAACTTTAGGATATAACTGTAAATTTTTTTACGAAAAAACAACATAAATCTATTTTTCTCGAGAACCTAGTTTAATAATTACTTCTGTTCTATTTACTGATGAAATATCTAATATATTTTAGGATGTAAAAAAATTATATTTAATGTAATAAAGTAAAAAATTAATGTATATACAGGAAATTTAATTTAATATAACACTTGATGGATTTATAAATCTACTTTTACTTATTCTGGAATTTTATGTTCTAATTTACCCCTTTCAGTCTTTATAATTATAAGAAATATGATTTTTTATTCTAGTAAATAGGGTAAGTAATATATACACAATTGCATCATTGATAAATATTTTTTTATATATTCCACGAAATTTAATTTAAAGATATTTAATTTTTTTTAAAATAAATATTATGTATTTTATATTAGTAATTGAAATTAATATTTTATTGTTCAGTACATATTTAAAATTTTTTTTAAAATAAATATTAATAAAAGGAAATACTTTAGAAGGTATAATTTTACATAAGATTCAAGATATATGTTTATATAAAGTTATTTACTATTGAATAAATGAATATTGAATTGAATATGAATAAATACTTGACGTAATTATGATCTTGGTTGATTATTGTTTATTGCACTATTACGGTAAAATATTAACTAATTATTAATTGAATTTATTTTTATAAAATAACTTGACTATTACATCATTCAATATAAAAAAACCTCAAAAAGAACGAAGTTTTTATTTACTTTTTACTTTTTAAAGATGAAGACAATTTTCAGATATATATTTTTATTAATTTGTTGTAATATGGATTTTTTTAAGTAACGTAGTAAATTCTTTTAGTATTATTATTTAATAATAAGTCAATATTATTGTATTGTATTGAATAGAGAGTAATAATAATTTTTAAAGTGTGTTTGAATATAAAATCTCAATAAAAACATTTACTTGATATAATAATAAAATATTATGTACTTTTCTATAGAATAAGGAAACCGAAAATAAGCGAAATTTTAAATTGCAGTTCAAAAAATGCTTTTCCATAAAACAGATATAATGAGCACGTAAAATTATCTTTACCTTAAAGAGAAAAATAGGAAAAGAAAGCGTGCCGAAATAAAAGAGAGATAAAGTCTATAAATATGAGGGTGGCTCAGGCGACTTATTCCAATGTTTATTCAACCAGAAATAACCTCCATGAGTGCGTGCTTCTAGTTTCTTTATAGGGTAGTTGCATCGATGTGTATAAGAATGCTACAGCAACCAAAATTTCTTAAAGAGAATAATATCGTGTTTTTACGTTCAATCAGATTACATGTACTCTTATAATATATTTTTTGAATCTCTATATGGAATCAATACATATGTAGATAAAAATGTAAGAAACAGAACTCAATTGATCTGTATTTTCGAATATTTGACAATTTCAGCATACATAGATAAAAATGTAATCTTAACTTTAGTAATTCTTTTCTTGAACATACTTTTGTATTTTTTTCCGAGAATACATAATATCTACATTAATTCTGAAATTAGTGGAATTTGAATTAACATAGAGAAATTTAATTTATTTAATATAAGAATAAAAAATCTTTTTGAATAAAGAATATAAGCTTGAATGATGAATAACAAAGTATGTTAATTTGAATAATTTGAATAATTGTCTTTCAATATATATTTTATAATATTGAATCATGAATGTGTTACCCAAAAAGTAGAGAAAGTAAATATATAAAATATATACTGTTTCAATTGATAAAATATTAATTAGTATCAAGATAAAATATAATTTACTTTACATTTCCATTATATTCATGATTATACCTACAATTAAATTTTGTATAAATAATGTTAAATTAATGTTATCAAATATTATTAAATTGTATTTAAATATTATTAAAAGAAATATTATAATATTTTATTTTGTTATTATCTACAAATTAATGAAAACTTTAAAACTTAGAACTTTAAAGAACATTCAGTTATTATATTATTTTAATTTTTTAAATTTATTTTATTACTTATATTTTAAATATTAATATAAAAAATGTTATAGATCTTTTCGTTCAATCTTATTTATTTTTTCATTTCATTTAGAATATAATTATGTAATTAATAATAGAACATGTAAAACTCAAAATTCAAAAAATAGTATACATATCCACATATGTATATAGATGCCATATATGTACATATATAAATAATGAAGTAGTCAAAATCAGAGGCATATGAAATTTAAATTAAATTTAAAAGTATTAAAAATATAATTAAAAATTATTTTGAATAAATTCTAAATAAATTTTAAATGATATTTTCGAGTTTAACGAAGCTCTTAATTAAAAAACTTTTAGCAATTTATGCAATACGTAAGTATATCTAAAACTTATTTGTAAAAATAAAAATAATAATTCTTTGTTATTTATATTTTATAAAAAAATATTTATATATGATGAAAATTATTTATAATATGTTTGTAATTATAATATAGATAAATAATAATAATAATATACATTATATATCATAGAATCATTTAAATTAATTTAAATAATATATTTAAATAATGAAGATAATAATATTATTTATATGTTAATTATAATATTTTAAAATACTGTTTATGTGACCCAATTATCAAATTACAATAAAAAATCTAATTAGACAGATTTTTAGCAATTAGAATGTATTTTAAAAGTCGTTAATCAAAAGCTAAATGACAGGGAATACAGAATCATCGAAAATTAAATGTTATAACTTACATTGCTAATGAAGAGCAATGAATTTTTTGTATTTTTTTAGTACAAGATAGTCTGTTGCGACATTAATTTTCTCAACGAACTGACATGTACCTTGTTTAATTATCATATTCGCCTTCTCTTGTAATTATGAAAAAAATTGAAAAGCCTATTTTTTTACTTATTATTTTTAAATATGAAACATTTTTAAAAGTTATAAATTGAAAATATATTTTTTTTAAAATTATTTAACTAATTAAACTTAAGACATAAGTTTCGTGAAAAAATTTGATTCAATATTTTCTAATTAATGAAGTAAAATATTATAAACTTCGAAATTCAAGATACTTTTATATTTTATATATTATAAATATAACATTTAACATTGAAATTACTTTAGTTATATTAAGGTTATTAAAGTTTTATATTACTTTTATTTAATTATTAAATAAAAAAAAATATTATTATACTTATTATTCAAATAATATTTAATAATATACATGAGTAAATTATATAGCTTTTTCAAGAATTTACTCGGAATTTATAGTCATAATTAATTATTTACACAAACAGTTTTTTAAATAATTTTATATATTATATAATAGATTAAAAATCTTTCAGATATATATATATATATAATTTAGCCATCTATATCAATAACGTATGCATGTAAATGAAATTGAAAAACATTTAAATTATTTGGAATAAATTTTATTATAAAGAAAAATAAATAACAAATATTAAAAGATATAAATAATACTTTCTAATTATTTCCAAGTTTATAAAAGTTTCGAATATGTAGTGCTTTTTTCATTTAAAAAAAATACACATGTATATAGTTGAAATACAAGCGGTTTATGGGTTTTTATATGAATAGATTAATAAAATAATTTCCTAATTCTGCTTGTATAAAAAAATAACGGTTTAAGTTTCCTGTGCAATGTTTTACATAATATTTACAGCTATACAATTAGTTACGGGTCGTCTCCTCGGAAGAGGATAGAGTTGCTTCGCAACCTTAGTCATCTCATCAATCTTCGGCGTGAACAACAACGTTACTGACATTGATGTCAACTTCGCTTTTTTCCCTAAACTCTGAAATTTAAAATCTTTTAATACATGAACTTAATTTTTAAGCTTTTTTACGGTAAGTAGGAAAGATATGTAATGTAGTTTCAGGAATCCTAAAATATTTTAGATGATATGTTATGTCCAGATCATATTATAGTTTTATTGGGATTTATGAAGAATATTCTCAACAAATTAGATACACTTCATTAATGAATATATTATAACTAATTCTAATTTAAAAGTTTTGTAATGAAGAATGACTTACTATTTACACATTCATGTTTATTTTATGCCATACTATAAACTATTTAATTCTGAATAACTTAGCCTGAATATATTACAGTCCTATAGTTTAAAGCGAAGATTATCTATTGTATTGATAAATATATCAATAATATATATTTGACATATTTTTATATATACTATAGGTTTGCTTACATAATCTTATACCGATTCAATAAAATAAAATGAAATTTTAAAGTGATTTTAAACAATTGAATTATACAAAATATAATAATTAGAGTTAAAATTAAATTTTAATTACTCCTTAAAACATTTCTTTTGTAAAGATGTTTTACAAAATCAAAATAAATTAAATAAATATTAACAACAATATTATTCTTAAAATTAATTATAGATTATAAATTATAATTAACTGTTTATTGCAACAATTTATTATAATTTAATTAGTAATTATTTCTAACTAAGATAATTTATGTAATAAATACTACATAATAATATAAATATATTAGTAATATTAAAATAATAAATATTATTATTAGATATTAGTTTTTATCTTATAATTTTATTTTTCTTGTTTGGTGTATAATTTTAAAACTATTATTTACTAAAATTTTTAATTACCTTTTTTGAGCATTTATGTTGAATGTTTACATAATGCATTTCAAATAATAGCTGTAATGATATTTTTATATATTTAAAATTGCAATTATATTTATCTTTAATATAATACAAACTAATCTTATTTAAAAAAAATTTTATAAATTTTATACCTACTTGTATCTATATAAAAAGAAATTAAATTGTAGTTTTTAGAAATAATTTATTTCTTATAATTTTTTATAGACATTGGACTTATTTTATTTCTGTTTTATTCTTTATTTTTATTTTTAACCTTTATATTTCAAATAGCTCTTTATAACAATTCACAAAAATTCTTTATTTTTCCAAGTATAATCTTTAATATGCAAATTAAAATATGCTTTATAGTTTACCGAAAACAAGAAAGTTGATATTTTTGATTTTATTTTTAATTTTATAAGTTTTAGTTCTCGATTAATATATTTCATATTTATATGTAGTTATTAGTTTTTAAAATATTACTTTGTTCAAACTATTTAAATTTAGTGTTTTATAATGATTTAGATGTTTGCTATTATTTTATATTTATTTAGTGTACAATATATTTATATATCGTATAGTGTTAATATTATAGTAGCAATTCATGTTGAGTTTTCTGTTTAAGTAAAATAACAAATTATCGTCTCACATAATATGATAAAAATGTCTTAAGTCATTAAAACCGCACTAAAAACAATTATGTTTTATTAACTCTCAAAAAATTTTTTTTGTATTAATTTTAGAATAGTAATTTTATTAATTGTAAAATTAATATAAAATTTAATATGAGTACTCTGAAAAAATTGTAAAGGTATATAAAATTTATAAATGCATAATAATTTAAAGTATATACATGTATAAATTTATTTATATATTTACAAATATATAACAAGATCAATAAATAAATTTTATTTCAATTATTTTAAATAGTAAACACATACAATATTAATTTAAAACAATGAAATATTAAGCTTCAACAAATTTTGTATTATGAATATTAAAAATTGTACAATAATTTGATAATATTTAATAATAAAATTCTTATTATAATGTATATAATATCAAATAAAAAATATTTCAAAAATTCTATGTAATTATAATCAAATGTATTTATAAATAAATTAAAAAAACTTTGAAATTACTAATTTTTTTTCATACATAAACATTGTAAAATCATAATAATTTTAAAAACATTTATTATCTAATAAAATTTTTAATTGATTTTAATTGAAATCTATATTAATTATATTTTTAAATAAATGTGAAATTTTTTTATAATATTCAATGTATTCCATGAAAATTAAATTAAAACATGAAAATATTGCAATTTATATATTTTTTTATAATTAATAATATTTTATACATTTTTATTTAAATGTTATAAAATTCATTATTATACTATTAATGTTATAAGGTTTTTAATACTATTTATTAAAGATCATTTAGTAGTTAATTTTCACTTAGTTTTGAATAAATCACACAAGTGATTGTTTTTTTAAATGAAAAAGTAGATTCAATAGAGCAATAACTAGTATTTTCTATTATTTGATTAATATGATATATTATTATAGATAGATGCTGTGTTACAAAAATATTTACATAATAGATATTTACATCGATAATTATTATTTTACAATATTCCAAAATTGACTATTAACCAAATTTTTTAAATTAAATAAAATTACACTTTTGTTAAAATAACTAAGCTTTTATAATGTAACTTACAATAATTTAAATCAAGAAAAATCAATAAATAAGTATGATATAAATAAAATAAACAAAATAATGTTTATATATGGCTTAATTAACATATATACACATATATATGACTTTATACTGAATGATATAATTTCACTATATCTCTTATTATTGCTCCTAATTTATTTTTTCTACTTACATATAAAACGAGTACTTTATATAATTATATTTATATTAATATTCTAATTTTTAAATTATATTTCAAAGTTATACTGCAATTGTATATATAACATGTTGATTAATGTTAAAGAAAAAAAAATTAAATAAAAATTTGTTCTTATATCTTACATGTATTCTTATTTTAATAAATTTTAAAATTAATCACATATAAGATATGCGAGTGATACATCGATTTTATTAATGCATTTATTTGTTCATGTTTGTAATGTAAGTAACGTAAAGATAAAAGTAAGAGTAATCAGAGTGTAAATGATGTTTTAATTCAAGCTGTCATAAAGAAGAATATAAAGAATATAATAAAAAAGAACTGACATTTGGAAGAAGGAAAGAGCATAAAAGCGATGGAGAGAAATATACGTTACTATAGAAAGACAGATCGTACCGAAAGGTAATTTAGTGTAGAGGGGAAGAAGTGGGAAGCAAAGATAGATGAGAGCATCCGCCATGTTAGACACCTGACAGCAGCCAATAGTAAGGAAGGAGAAAATTGGAGTGTGAGGTTCGGTGCTCCCCCCAGATCCTCAAATGCCACACCCTCTATTGTGGACTCATATCGACCGTCGAGTCATATCACTCCTGCCTATTATAGCTGTTGCACAGACCTTGATTTTCTATTTTTCGTTATTTTTTATATTTTAATTTTCATTTATCAATATTTTTATTTTATATATTAACTTCTAATCATTGATAATTCTTATGTTATTTTTATAGTAAATTTTATTTGTTTTGTAATTTTATCTTCTTATTCGTTCTATTAAGATTTGGTTGAAATTACTGATTTATAAAAGGTGATTTTTTTATTACAGTCTACGATTATTATCTAAATTATTATTGTTTGTTTTATACATAAACATATTAAAGTGAAAGTAAAGTTTTTTCCACGAGTAACATATTGTAGAATTTTGATATCTGTATATCTAAAAACTTATTATATACAGTACATATTTCAGTTTAGTGAATATTTTTTGATAAAGATAAATACGGTTTCTCTAAAAAATACTAATTTTTTAGACTATCTTTATTTAACTTCATAAAATATGTACTATGTATAAATATATAGCTGCTAATTTTCTCGAATTTTTGTTATTTGTTCAAATTACTTTTTAGATTATGAAAGAGAAAATATTTGATTATCCTCTCAAAATATTTATTTATATTAATTTAAATATTTTATAACAAATATTATATTGTATCATCTATATACGTATATATTTCTGAATATTAATTGAAATACTCTATTTTTGGAAAATATAATACCGTTTAAGTAATTAATTATTAATTTATTACTCAGTTATATATATAATAAAACAAAATTTTCTATTTAATAGTTTTCAAATAATATTTGAGTGAAGAGCAAAAATTTAGCAGTTGTATATTTATACATAATATATATTTTATAAAGTTAAATAAAGATATTTGAAACTTAAGATTTTAAAAACCGTGTTAATCATTGAAACTTTCAATAATTACTGAATATTTTTAATTTAATTAAAGTACTTAAAATAATTAATTTAAATTAATTGAACTTACTTTTAATATTATAAAATATATCTTAAAATATATAAACTTATATTTCTTATTATATGTTTCTTATTCCTATAAAACTAAATTTAATAACCATATATTAATTTTATTCATACATTAGTATATCATTAGTCCCCAATAATATAAATAAATATTAAATCATATGTCTATAAAATACAAAATTATCTTTTTTCTAAAACACTTTTATAAAGTCAAAGTAAAATATGTTGATAAATTTTGTAATTAAAAAATATTTTTTAAAATTTATAAAACTAAACTATTCCCACTTTAAAAATGAATATATATTTTTTATTAAAAATAAATAACATAAACTATTTTACTAAAATTTTCAAAAACGAATACAGTAAATATGTATCTATTAATCTAATGCAAGCTAATATATAATACACAATTATTAACAACAAATATAAATATTTTTAGTTTTATATACATACCAATAATTAAAATTTAAAAATATATATTCTATTAATTTAATAATTTAGCAAAATTTATTTAAAAAGCATTTTAAATATTAAATTTCAATATGTGATTACGTACTTTTATTTGTATACTAACAATTACAATGATTGTTAACATAGATATCATTTATTTAAGTAAATTTTGCATATTTTGATAACAAGTAATTTTTCTTAACATAATTTTCATTACGAAGCAGGGTTATATTTATATTATATAAATATATGAAAGAACTATTTTTTTCCATTAGTAATGCATTTAAATAATTTTATCAACAAATAACTATCACAAATAACTATATATTACTCTATATATAACTGTATATTTCAAATTAAAAAACAGTATATAGAAAAAATAATTTTTTTGATAGTATAAATTGCCAATATTTATAACAATGTAATAATAAGCATATGTATGAAAAGGGGTAATAGAATTATAATAGACTAAAGAGTCAATGCGAGGGTGGGAAAAAGAGAATGAGCAAGAGATTGAAAGAGACGAAAGAGAAATTTCTAATGCATATCACATATTTCGCTGGAAAGCTGCCGCAGTCACCCCTCTAAAAATCTTTCGAACAATATTTTGTTAACTCATCCCCTCATTCATGAGACATATGTATCGACGGCAGGAAATTATTTTTCACACTCTGCCAACGCTTCCACGCATCCTTCCGCGATGTGGTATCGCATTATGTAGGATATAACCTTTCTTTGCTTGCTCTCTTTTATTCATAAAATTTTATACACCTTTCGTAATTCTTTTTTCTGCATAAAGAAAACAACTTATAAGATTCAATAATTTATATAACTATAGTAAATTTACAAATTTATCATACACACGTAAAATTACATTTTTATATTGATATAATAATTTTATTTTAAAACGTATTCACTTTTATAATTTTATTAAATTAAATTATCTTAGATTGAATTATAATTACATTTATAAATTTAAGTCAAAATATAAATAAGCTGAATATTATGCTTAAAATTGTTGATTAATAAATTAAGCTTATATAAATATTCAATTAAAAATGGTTGAAGTTTAATTTATGAAATATTATATAAAATATTATAAGGAACAAGGAAACTGGTTAATTAATAATTAATAAATAAACACCTCAAAATAATTTTATTTATCTTAAATTTTTGAAAAAATTTAAGTGTTATCAAATTTGATTATCATCTTCAATTTTAAATAAAACGTACACTTATTACTACTTGTAAAATAATAAATTAAAATTTTTAGATTTATTTTAATATATAATTCAATTTTTTTAATAGCTAAAATGTTTATAGATATTTCATAATAATTTCACATTAAACATTTTAAGGACATATTAAAATTATAATTAAACAGTGTACCTCAATATTAAATGTAGTATTTATTTTCAAATTTTTAAAAACTGTTTTCAAGCATTAAAATATTAAATAATATGAGACTTAATAATAAAAATTTAATTAATTGTTTTTAATTATTTACGCAATTAATAATATGAAAAATTAAATATAATAAACAATGAACTCGTAAAAATACAAAATCAATAATTGGAACCCAAAACAGATCATACCTCTAGAAATTTACGATGTTATAAGTAAAAAATGGATTCAGGAATGTATCAATAACTTATACATTATATACAGGTATACTATGTCTTATCTTTGATATGAACACAATTTTACTCAGCATGAAAATGGATTGTGCGCCATAAAAAGATGATGATGATGGCGGACGACTAAATGTTATTTCGTGTTACGGAGATAGCTTCTTCTTGAAACACACTCTTGTGCAGCCTTGCATAAACAGGAGTTGGAAACAGAGAGAGAGAGAGAGAGAGAGAGAGAGAGAGAGAGAGAGAGAGAGAGAGAAACTAAGTTACAAATCTCGAAATTCAGCAACTGTTATTTAGTTCATCAAATATGTATGTAGGTAAGCAAATTCGCCCTTAGTTGTCAAAAATAATATATCTAGAGGGAGCTAGTGTCGTGTACCTATAACTCATGCATAACATTCAAGAGATTTTTATTATATGAAATAATTATGAATTTTTTTTATTTGTTTTGTTACTATAGTTTTTAAAGAGAGAAGAATTTGAGCTATACAGTATCTTGGTTCATAAACTTTATAGTTGTTTGCCGTATTACTATGATGACTAATTATTACTAACAGAGTAAAAAATAATTATAAATTTCGTTTAGCGTATTCTCTGATTGTATAAAATTTGTACTAACTAGTTCTTCACATAAATATTGATTAAAATTTACTTATTCTACTATTACTACTAATAATTTAGTAATTCCGTTCTGAATTAATATGTAAATTATATTAAAGAATTTTTAATACAATTGTAATTAAATTTTTGATTATTTATATTTATATTTGAGCTAATTCAATTTTATTATTTTATTTAAAATAAACTTAAAATTCTATTTTTAAATTTTTATTAAAAAATTATTTTTCAAGTGAATATTTATTTTTGAGTAAATAAGTATAAATGTTTTTCTTTTCAAATGATTTTAGTTTTTTTAGACTTAAATTTAATTAAATGCTATTCACAAAGTTGATTCATAATTGTATAGTATTCTTAATTAAATAATTCACCTAGTTTTATATCAATTATTCATTCATCATAATTAATTAATAATTTACCTTTTTCACATAGTACTTTCACTTTTTAAAGATTTCAATTTAAAATATATTTAGTTTTGTAGTTATGAAATTTTATGTAACATGATAAAGACATAATGGCTACAGTTAAAAGAATAATTATTTTATAGATTATAAATTATAACATTTATTTTATGGCCTCGTATTTATATATTTAGTAATTTATTGTTTCGGTTTCGAGCTTTTAAAATTCCTTTAGTTCCTTTATGTATTGTCAAGATATTCACTATTAGATATAAAAACTATAGTTATATATAAAAATTATTATATTATAAAATTCTTATAAATTATATAAAATAACGCACATGCTTGGAAATTTTGTATTGTATTATAAGAATATTATTATAAAAAGTATTCAATATTTTCAAATCTTTTTTTTATTTACTTTCATTTGATAGAGTGTATGAAGGTTTTATCTTATGGCAGCTACGATTTTTGAAATTGTTTACGATCAAAATAACAGAAAAATTATCCTCGGTATAAGCAACATTTTTGCTTCAAAGAATTTTATCATAGCAAAATGTTTCCTTCATTTTCTTTATATGTTAACTTGATGATCACAGGTATAACTAGTCACGATAAATTCTATATTTTATCTTCATTGACAAGTATTTCTGACATTATTCAATTTCTGTCGTATATCGTAGAATTTTTTCTTATATTTATTCTTTTTTATCACATAAGTGCATTACGCAACGTTCTCGTAAAAGAAAAAAATCGACAAATGAATTTATCGTGGAGAAAATTTTTTTTTACCTTGTTTGCCTTTTTTTGTATGAACCGCACTTTGAAAGTATAACCCGGATTCAATAAGCTATATCTCTGTATTATACCATGGAAAAATATACCTATTACTATTGTGCTTATCATTAATAAAAGCAATATTTCTTTTAGTTTTATTATATGTTAAACACTGTTAAATCCTTGCAATTATAAATTTTTTTTCAAAAAATTTTTAAACGAGATTATTTGTGTTCAGTTTGAGTTAGTGTTTGATAGAGAAAAAAATTTCTATATAGGTTATATTTTATAAAAGGTTTGATTAATAAATATTATGAAAAATTTCGAAAAAGTTGTTATTGATTAATTTGATTTGGATACAGTGTAAGAGCAAATAGTAATATTGTGCATTCACTTATAAATTATATTTATAAAGTGATAAAGATATATAAAAAAAATCCAGAATCAACCGAGCCATCTAAAAGTAAGAATCAAAGCAAATATATTTATTTATTTAGGGTTTTTATTCACATGCCTATCAAACAACATAACTATTGAGCATGAAATGGCCTATGGTACAGATAAACGCAAGAGCTTGCGCTCTGAGCATAGATCACTTGCTTATGACAGGTAAAAGAAACGAAAAGATTTTAAACACCCAGCTTCTTGGTTCTTTGCCTTTTTTGTCAGCTAATAAAGAAGCTCTGGTAAGAATAATATGTGTATCCCGACTATTATGTAACCGTGCTATCTAACAATCGAAGAATTCCTTGTATATAGAATGAACTTTGTATAGTTTTATCGTTTGATAATACACTTTCATATATTGGCATGGCGCATCAAGGGGATTTTGAGGTTTAGAGCTATTCAGATAATATAAAAAAATTTTCTTTCCTGGCTGTTTTTCCTGCAGTAGTTGTCGAATTCTTAATAATTGACAGCCACAAACCATTAAAATTGATTCTTTTTTCTTTTAAGTTTTTATATATACTTTTTTCTATAGATTTATATACCTTTATGTTCATATGCTTCTTAATTTTCCTTCCTATTTTTGCTTCTTTTTTTCTTTTTTTTCTTAACAGGATCCATGAGTACATAATAAATTTTTTTATCAATATTTTAGTTTGAAAAAAGAATATAAATAAAAATCAAAATATAATATCGTAAGATATTTTTTAAATATGTAATTAATATATGAGTAGATTAACGTAATCTTATTATACTTATTTATTTACAAAATTAATTACTTATTTGGTTTTATTAAGAAATACCAAATTTTACATATACATTATTCAAACACTACCTTGTTAAATTCTGTAATAGTTATAAATGTGTACGATAAATTTAATAAATTTTTTATTTATAAATGTGTAAAATATAAAAATTAATTTTTATTGTATTTTATTAGTCATGAATAGTGATATTCAAGCAATTAGATGACATGCATATATTTTATGCTAAAATGCTAAAATTAATCTTTAAAAGATATATATTTTTTATCTATTGAGACGAAACTAATAAAGAATAATATAAAAAAGACTGAACTTATAATCTCAATTATCGACTTGTAATTTAGTTAAGCATATATTAGTCCATAGTAAATGAATAATTTACTTCATCAAGGAAAAATTAATAGCAGGAATATTTAAAGTACACTAATATATTTTCAGTTATTTCTTCCCTTTTGCAAAAACTTATTTGTTAGTTCTCAAACAATCGATAATTTACAGCCGCCAATGAATGCGCTTGGCGTTTAGAGTGGAGAGATAAGAAAAAAAGACATATTGAAAAGAACCTGCGAAAGTCGTAATTTGTTATTCCGTCTCCATAAAATTCCGTAAAATTATAATCATCTTAAAACTGTTTAATATCTGTTAAAAATAATAACGAATATTGCGCGTTTGTATTAAGATCTTTATTTATATTAAGAATTTTTAGAATTTCGAAGAATCTGTTTAATCTACGCATATATTAGATAAAATATAATACAATAGTTCATCCAATTACATTGATACTTTATATTATTCATTATATTTTACTTTTATTATTAATTATTTCCTTATATTATAATAGTTCAGTATAGTTAAAATATTTTATTTAAATATAATAGTTATAATTACAATATTTTTCGCAATATATTCGAACCTAAGAAATTTATATAATAAAATTTTAATCAGTATTTTAATTTAATATCTATTCAATTATAAAAAATATATAAATTATTTATTATTAAATATAATTTTTTATTTTCTAATTTAAAAGCATTAATATTCTTTACAAATCATCTTTTATGTAATGAAAAAGGAAGTGAAAAACTTATAATTAAGTATGCATAATTAAAAAATAACTAGTTTAATGTTTAAAAATAATATTAAAATTATAGTCAGTATAAAATAAATTAATAAAAATAATTCTTCAATTCTTTTTAAATATACATTTTACAATCATGAGAAGAAAATATATTATTAATAAACAATATTAGAAGTTTAATCAATAACTATTTTTTCATATTATACAAAGTTTTATTATAAGTACAAATAAATAAATATTTATAAAATTATGATTGATAAATTTATAATTTTAAGAAATTATCCTGAATGGAAACAATATATTCTTTTCTTTCAATTTAAAAAATTAAGTTATTAAAATTGAACTTTAAAAAAATTTTAATCATTACCAGATTCGACTTTTACTTTTTAAATACTTCATCAGAAAAATCTAGAAATTTAAATAAATATTTATCAAAATTGTTAGTGTAATTTTTCGTAATCTTGTATCTGCAGTAGAGATTGCAGTAAGTTTGTATACTTCAATATATTATTCATAGCGTAAATTCGTTAATCCATGAAATAAGCTACGACAATTTTATAAAAGAATATTTATATACGCTATTCGCGGCTGACGTTTCCTGACGCATTTTTCGCTCTTGACAGTTTGAATTTGAGAAGAAAGACGTGCGGAAAAAAGGAAGAGCAGTGAATAAGGTGAAACCGACGTCCGGTTTCGAAAATGCATCGTACAGAATATTCGCGAAGCTGTGCGTTATTATTCGTCAATTCCTGGGGTCTGTTTACTCCCGCGCCTAAGACAACATCCAACGAGCCCCTCGACGGGACACAAGACCCACTTCTCGTGAATATTTCGTCAATTTTTCTCTCGCAGCTACTTCGCGCAGGTGCTTCAACAGGATCTAATCATCGAATCGATGAAGTGGTCTTTGAACGACAAAGAAGGCGCGGTCGAGTGACGCGTTTTTCCATCGTGTTTTATAATAATATAAAACGTTTTGTTGGAATGTCAAGTATTCAAGAAGCTGCTCAAGCTTATAAGAATTTTCATAGAGAGTTCGGAGATATATAATAAGAGACGAATCGACATTTTTCCATTGGACTGAGTTTTTTTTGATAAGAAATTGATAAATAAATATAAATTTAGAACTTTAAGTGTACTTTATATAGCGATATTTAAAATTAATCAATAACAATAATTTATTATGAAAAATTTTTATTATGATTTATTTATTATAATATGTAAAAATGATATGTAGTTTTCGTGTTTCTTTATAATTTAATATAGAATTTCATTACTGGTATTATTAAATTTAATATTTTATTTTTATAAACTTTTTCTTTTCTCACATTTAGAAGATAATAAATAATAATCTTTTTAATTTTTTTATTATTTTCGATAATTTTAATAATATTGGTATTATTTTTTTTATTGTTATTATTAATAAATATTTAATAAAAAATGATACACAAAATAACCGGAAATAATTAAATGTTATGAAATACTATTCAAATAATAAGTGTTAAAAATTTAAAGATATTGATAGAATACCATAATTTAAAATGAACAATTATTATAAGAATAGTAAAATATATTTTTCATATTGTTAAAATTTTACATTAGAAATTAATATACTTTTTGTAAGTTTTAAAATATTTAATTTTTTAATCTAATATCGAATAAAACTCGATAAGTACTTTTCTAATATTATTTTAAAAAAAAAAAATTTTAAAATGTATTTCAGGAAGTATTACATTGTATGAAGTTACCAACTAGATGGACTTGACTAAGAGAGACAGAAAATATTAAGTTTCACGTAAGAAGACATGGAATATCACACGAGAATGAAGCATAAGAGAAGACGTAACCTACCGCCGCGACGTGTTTCGTGGAACTCCTCCGACTACACATATGTTGTATGTTTAGTACAGTTTTTTTCTTTCCACGTGTAAATATAAAAGAAAAGAAAAATCAATCGAAAAAGGAATTTTGAAATTGTTTATAAATAAATCTTTGTTTTATATAGTTTTTTGATGTATGTATTAAGAAGTTTTAATCATCAATAGTTAGCTAATTTTTTTAATGAGATTGGTACTTGTCACAAATCTTTTTTTTAATTTATCGAAATATAGCAATAATTTTATTAATTTAACTTATATTTATCATAAATAAAAAATTTTTTAAAGTATAAATTTATCTAATAATTTATTAAATATAAAATAATTTATAACATAATTTACTCATCTAGAATATTTACAAATCTTTTATAATAAATAAATTAAATATTTGACATATATTATTATATTAGTAATATATTAATAATTTATTTATTTCAATTATATTCTTTGTTTAATATAAATTTTTTACATTGATTTATATTAGTAAATAAATTTTTCGATATAAAAAGAAATAATAAATTCGGCATATAAATCGGTTTATCTCTAGTGTACCGCTGATTTGATCTACAGGCGCCTGCGTTGCTTTGTAATATAACAAGAGCCTCATTTCTATAGACATCGAGTGCTTTATGGTATTCTGAATGTTGTATTATATATATAACAGTATTATATGTTAAATCGCCGATCATACTGAAAATGGTTAACACTTTCTATTCTGTTTTTTCATATCTTTTCGTAAATGCATCTTCCAGTACAGTTTTTAGAACTACATTTATGTATTATTTTGATATTTTGTAAAGCATACTTTTTAAAAAACACAATATTTTTGTCGTACTTATATTTTATTAATAAATATGGTACTACTACAATAATGTTTGACTATAGATACTTACCTGTAAATATCAATAAAATTCAATAATAGAAAGTGTTTCTTTTCAAGAATATAAGAACATTAACATATTCCTTGTTATAATTATGTATTAATATATTAGCTTGCAGATTTTTTAACATTCAATAATAATTATAAAATATCATTTTTCGAAATTTGTTAATTTGTAAAAAATTATTATAACCATTAATATTAATAAGATTAGAATAGCTTTACATTTAAAATTTTATTAGTACTTATATTTATATATTCACTTGAAAAAATGAAATAAAAACCTTATGGATGATAGCATAGGTAAATTTGTAAAGGAATATTACATACATTTTCACCTGATTCTATTGGCCTAAATTAAAAAAACGATTATCTACCAAACGACCTAATTATTCGTACAAAATATGGCTCCAGGTATGTGTACTGATGTATTAAAACAAAGCTAAACAAAGAATAAACTAGTAGCAAGGGCGATTGAACGAAAAGACAGAGAGGGGTAGAGAGAGATGTAAGCAGACTGATAGAGAAAAAGCGTGAGGATATATAGGGACGTGGAACGTGCGTATGCTGTTTGTACAGCCGCAACTTCTCCAAATCTTTTGTGATGCGCTTGGGCTATATAACCGAGGGTTGCGGTTCTACCTCCACGATAAGTAGATACGCTCGACTGACGCTGAGAATAGACTAAGATCTGCCGAAAAGGCTACTGGGAACTATCTTCTAAATAATTCAGATTTGTCTTTTCTCCAGTAAAGGCCTTTTTTCATTAATATTAGTATTTCCAGTTTAGCAGAATTAATAACTTTACATTTTTATTTCATAATTAACCTAAAAAAAAAAAAATATATTAACATCACATAAATTTAATAAACTTATATGAATTTAAAAATAATTACTACAATTGATACTAGTAATTTTTATTTATATAAATATATATATATATATATATATATATATATATATAACTATTATACATCAAACATTCCTGGTAAAATCATTCGTAAAGTGTGATAAGTAATTGGTAGGCCTTAACGGAATTATGAATTTATGATATAAGGTTTATGGAAAAAAATATATATAAATTAGTTAAAATATATTATTCAAAGTGAGCAAAAACATTTAGTACATTTTCAAAATCATAATTGTAATATTAATGTAGTTCAATGAAATTTTCTAATGTTACAAAGCCTTAAAGAAATTTATTCAAACACGCTAAAATTAATTAAAAATATTAAATTTATTAAAACTTATCATAAATATTAATGCATTAGTCCAAATTATAAGATCTATATTGTAAAATACTAAATAAGTGCATTAATTATAAAATAATAAGTGATATTTTGAAGTTAAATTTAAGTTGATAAATATGTTATCTAACACCCCACACATATTATTGTTTCTGCTACTTTTTGATGGAGAATCGATATGGGAAAGGAAGAATTCGTGGTACACGTTTAATTTAAAAAATTCAACTAATAATTTGAACTGCTTACTTAGCCAGTATTTAAAGTTTATCTTGGCTGATAGTATGCGTTTATTGATAGTTGAATTGTATTTTGGCCAAATAGAAGATCATGTATTTTATGTGAAAATTAGTAATTTGTAAGACAAAAAAGAAGTGTAGACAACGATCGCAATAAGATTTCATAGATATGTCTCATACCACATCTATATATTTAAAAATGAATGTTGTTTAGAAGAACTCTTTATATTATATAAATTTGAATTTTATATAATTATTATTTAATGATGCAATAAATTTTTGCAAATTATTAATAATCTATTAATTATCATTTCTAATTATTTAAATTCCATAATTGATTAAAAATAAGCTCCAATATGATAGATTATTATTTTTATTATTATTAATATTCTAAATCAATTCTAAATAAGTATAGTGAGTATAGATATTATTCTATTTGTATCGATGATTTTGTTTTACTTAAATATTTTTAAAATAAGAAATCTTTTAGCCAGCACTATAATTTTAATAAATCTTTATCATAATAAGTTTTTTAATATTTATTAAATTATGAATTCAAATTATAATAATATTTCAATCATAATAAATAGTCAATATTATATTATTTTTAATGCAAATTAATTTTATGATAAAACGTAATTCTCAAATTACAAGAATTTTTTAAACTTCTTTTATTTTCTAAAGAATGATTGAATATTTTATTATATTATCTTATATTTAAATAATATTTATAATATTATCTTTCAATACTGTTATTTTTTATATTGTAATGCAATAAAATATAATTTATAATAATTTTTTAAAATTATTCTATAAGTATAATTAAAAATAAAAGGAGGTAAATAAAATAAAAGTTTTATAATTAATTTTTTCAATAGAGTAAGAACTTACTGTGTTATATTTTAGAGTAAAGTAAAAAGAAAATTTTATTTAAAAACATTTTAATTAAGCGCATTTCTTCTTAAATACAGCGATTCATAATTCAATTTTTGGATAACCATATTTTATTGCCTCTTCAAATAAAGCTACTAAAGAATCCAAAATTTCTTGGCCACTTGGAATAATTTGATCAGGTGGAATCAAATAACCATATTCTCCTTTGTCACGTAACATGTATGTAAAAACAAGTGGCAATTTTAGTACACCCTTAACCCAATCTATAGACGATCCAGGTAGAAACACTGAAAGATTTATTATATTTCTGTATAATATATTTTAAATTGAAGATTGTAAGTTTTTTTTTGATAATAGTATCCTTATATATTTAATTATTTCATGATTTAAAAAATACGAAAATATAAAATTCATTTTTTAAATTATAGATATTATATATAAGTTTAGAAAAATATTTTAAAAGATTAACTAATAAAATAAGGTATCTAAAATTGAATTTGCTGTATTCGATTTTAATAAGAAAATATAAATTTTTTACATTTAATTATTATATTTTATTAATATTAAGTCTAAAATATAAAAACATTTCGAGTTGAATGCGTTGGTATTTTAGTAAAATTAAATAAATAAAAATATTTCATCATAAAATTAATATAATTTTAACATATTATGTTTAATATCAATTTTAATTTATAATGTCTTAATATAACAATATAACTTATTTAACAAATTAATATTTTTAATATTTTTACAAAGTGGAATTAAAGTAAAAATCTTTGAGTTACTTAAATTTGCTTGAATTGCAAAATATATTTTGGATAGTTCGTGTAACTAGAATGTTACTCTTTTTTTGTTTAAAGTGCATGTTTTAAGTTTATTCATTTTATATATTATTTGATATCAAATTATTATTACAATAGAAAATTTAATATATCTGTCACTTTAATACTTACAATATTTCTCGGCCATGCTTCCAATTTTAAATTCTTTGTTATATCTTTTTGAAATTGCTTTGGTAGCTTGTAAGCCACAATTTAACTGCAAATATTGAAATATATTAAAAAAAATTACTGTTATTTAAAAATTTATAAAAAATATAATTTACAGCTGCATTATAGTTATCAAAATGACCCTTTGTGTAACCATATGGTAACAATATAAGTTGACCAAAGTCGTGCAAGCTTATATAAGCAAATAATTTTTTGGAAATTGATTTCATATATTCAGATAAATGTTTTGCTTCAACTTCTGAAAAAGCTTTTTCTCCCATATAAGACCAACTACATGGATTATTAATTGGTCCAGGTTCTATTTTAGAAATAAAAAATTAACATTGTATTTAGACAAATGATTATGATTCTTATTGATTTATATTATTTAAAGTTTATAAATTCCTGTTCATCCTTTTTTAAGATAATTGTTTAAAAAATTAAAAATACTCATACTATATAGATTCTAATTATCATGATAATGATTTAATTTTTAATCTTACTTCATTTTATGATTGAAAATTTATATTTTAATGCTTATACTACATTTACTGACTAGAAAAGAATAGATATGAAAATATTGTTCATGGTGTTAATTGCAGTGAAAATGATACTTATATTAATATTTTTTGAATATATTAGAATATGACAGCAATTTTATCAATCATATTTATATTTATTCTTTAGATAATATTTATTGTAAAAAATAGTATACCATAGTATATAACCATAAATATAGTTTAATGCGTTAAAAGAAATTATATAGTATAAAAAAAAATTTTAATTTATTATATTTTATAATTTTCTTTGTAAATCATTAAAAAAATACTAATCTTAATACTTTGTAAATCAAATAATAATAGATAAGAATGTTTTTACGTTTTTATGGTATTTCGATATTTGTGTATTAGTATTAATAGTTGAAATATATTATTTAGAAATGCATTCAGTTATATTATACTGTAAAATTTGTTCTTAAATGCAATAACTTACGCTGCCACATGTAATCCCAATTTCGGTTCATATCGACTCCAAAGCAAGTGGTATTGCCTAATGATATAGTTTTACGCCATAATCGGTTCTACCAGCAAAAATTAAGTAATATAAATTTAATTAATTATATAATTTTTTTTTAATACAGTAAAGTCGTGTTTCTATTACATTAAATAATTTATGCAAAGTAAATATTGTAAATTGTATACTTTTATATGTAGACATAAATTGTTTATAATTATATTTTCAATATACATTAACTCGCTTAGAATATATTTAAATAATTGACGAAACAGTCGAAATGAATTTTTATTTTTTTAAAATGATGTGTCATTTTGTAATAGTTTTTAATATTTTTCTCTTAAATATTCAAGATATTTTTATAAATATTACCGAATATATTTTATTGACTGTACTGAATAGACTCATATTTTTCACACATATTAGATATATATCATAATAAATGAAGTAAAAATTCAGTAATAAGGCAGTGAAATTTAGAATAATAGTTGTTTGAATTTAGGAAATATAAAATTTAAAATATCATAAAATTGGAAGTTGATTATTTTTCGTTTTTAAAATTGGTATTCGTTAATTAAAAAGAAACAAGCAGTCACAAGAAAAACATTCGGCTGTCATAAATGACTAAAACTTAATTTAATTGTTTAAAGTATTTTGTATTACGCTGCGTATAAGTATTGAATATTAGTAATGTAAAATTTCCTCTTTAAAGTTACAATTCGAATAGCAAAATAAATCTTACAGTATTATGTGTATAAGCATAACCATCAGGATTGATAGTTGGAAAAATATACCAGTCATAAGATTGAGCTAATTTTTGAACTTTTGGTTCCTTGTTAATAAGTAACTCATTGATTAAAAACGTTATCGTTGCTGTAGATAACCAATCTTGAGGGTGTACCCCAGCGTCGAGAAAGATACCTGGGTTAGTTTTTCCAAAGGTTAACTTTACACCTTTAATTTCACGATTTTCATAGGTACTACCAGCATTTATTTTTTCTACATTTTCTGGATACTTTTGAGAAAGACTGTCAAGCCAATTATTGATATTATCCAAATTATGATAATGTGTCCAGTCGTAAGTTTGATTATCACCGTCTTTGATAATTTGCTTATCAATTATTTCTTGGACATTATTTATCGTAACTTTGTATTTAATATTCTTTGCCTTCATCTTCTTTTCGAATTCTTCAACTTTCACGGGTGGAACTATTATTGATACTGGATGACCAACGTACCAAGCAATATACTTTATAAAAATTTTGAATTATTATTTTAATTAAAAATATCATCTTAAATTTTAAAATAACAATAAAAATAATACTAATACGCAACAAAAAATCAATAATAACTATTATTATTTTCAATTAATTATCGATAGTCTATAAGCTAGAATTAAAAAATTAATTATTAAAATTTTCAGATTTTATGACTTAATGTATACTTACACCTTCATTTAAATTAACTATGGATAAAACAGCTTCTCTATCTGATTCTGATTTTGTTGCTAATTGGTATACCTTATAATTTTGATAAGAAATTTTTTCTGTAGTAGCAACAGCTACTATTACCATAAAAATGAAAAAGGATAATATATATTGACCCATATTCATCCTAGAATAAATTAAATTATTAACTCATAAACATTTTTTAATAATTATTGTAAAATAATCACGATTATTAATATTTAAGTAGTAATAAATATGTTAAATATAATAATAAATTAAATGCTTAAATTTATAGATTGAAAATAAAAAATTTATGTTAATAAAATTAAATTTAAGTGAATATAAAAAATTATGAGATAACAATAATAATTGTCTGAAAAGGCTTTATTAATAAAAATTATATAATATTTAATGAATACTATGTATACAAATAAAAAAGATCATTGGTAAAAAATATTTTCATTTTTAATTCTACATTTGCTAAGGTTTTTGCTTTGTAAAATTACATATCACGAGTACACATGGCGTAGTAATACGCTTAGGTCCGAATAAAATAGTAGTTTCTGAATGGTATTGCACGTATTTTGTAGATGTCTCATGGATATTTGCCCTTTACTAAGCATCTTTCGGTAATAAAAAGAAATCGGTCTAAAAATAACAAAATAGTGAAAATATTCTTTCGAATATAATATATATTAAAGTACAAATACAATTAGTATTTTTAATTTTATAATCATTTAATTAGTAACCATTTGAACATAGTTCATATGGTAAGAAGATAAGTTATTTGCAATATTGTTGGATATTCAGACCAATAATTTTGCGATAGATAAAAATATATACATAGTTTCATTAAAGATAAGATTGATTATTCTTTGCTCAATCAATATTTAAATTAAATTCTAATAATTTGTTTAAAAAAATTTTTCTTCTCTACGCATATATATATTTTAACTATAATTAGGTATTATTTACTAATGAATCTGAATTAAAGAAAAAATGATTCGTTTTTAAATTTATTTCTTTCTAAATATATTGTTATGCTTTTTTTAAATCATCACATGTATGATGATTCTTAGTGCTTACTAAAGCCGAATAATGCTACTAATTCTACTATTTACTTGACAAGCATTTAAGGTTTGTTTTAGACTTTGCTTAGTATCTTTTAGATAGTGAATCTGTGTTCTGACCAAATTAACACAGCATATTATATAAGCGAAAAAAACGACCGCTATTAAGGTAACAAGGAGCCAATGACGACAATGTCTCATATTGCACCCAAGTATATTGAAAAGAATACCTGTAGAATAACCCGCATTACACATACAAATTCTGTTAATTATAATTGTATTATTAGTATTTTTAAATTGATTTATATTTATATTTGAGTGCTTTTTTGTTCATTAAAAAATGATTAAATGAACAGTGATTAAAAGTGGTAAAAAAATATTCAATATCGATCTTATTAGATGTTAAAAAATATATAACAAAATTTAACATTATTTATATTGATATATACTATAAACGATACTAAAAAATTTATATTTATATAAAGTAAAAAAGCATAATTACAATTAAGGTTAAAATAAAAAATTATTTGTATTCACATCTTAAGAGTAGAAAACAAATTAAATTGTATTTTATTTTAAACGATTAATATTAAATATTTTTTTATAATTTCGCTTATGAAGATAATACAATTTTTTAAATATTTATTATTGATAATATACTTGATAATAATAATATATAATTTTCATACAATATAGTCACGTTTTAAATTTTTTTTTCAAGTTTTTATGGAAATAATGTTAAAGGTTCATGTTACTCAACATTCTATATTTTAAACATCGTTTCAATAATCAATTTCATATTAGTAGTAATTTGAAAAAATGTACATAATAGTATATAGTAATTAAATAAATATTAAATTTATATAGAATTTTACTCATTGAAAACGAATTGGATTTACTTACAAGTAAATTTTTTATATTATATAAATATGTTTTTATATTTTATTAAACTACAAATATGTTTAATAGATTAACTTTTGTATATTGATTATATTCTTCTAAATTTTACTTCTTCAATGATATAAGAATATATAATTTTTGTAGATGGATATAAAAAATTAATTTTTAAATTAATTGACAATAATTTTTATTAGAATAATATTTCAGATTTAAAAAATTGATTCATCGTTTCTACAAACTAGTACTCACTAATTTAAATATATTTTTGTTTATAGTTTTTAAAATCCTTATACATAATACATTTATATTTTTTATTGAATATGTAAAACAATATTGAAATTTATAATTACTAAGAATATTTATAATTTTGGTAATAATTTATTTTTATTTAAATAATACTTTTGAATTATGAATAAAAATAAATACAAACAATGAGACAATTTATAATTTTTTGAAAATATGTTTAAAAAATTATTATTCTGAAATACAAAATATATAAAAAAAAATTATGTAAAAGTAATAAATATAATTTACACTAAAAACATTTATATCAAATTTAAAATTCAAAATTCAATTTAGATTAAAAATAATCATATAAAATCTTGAAAATATATATATTTTTTGACACTTACGTTTTAAATTTAGCAACCATTTTGTAGATCTTCAATTTTTATCATTCATTTATACGACGTCCACTTCGACATATACTTGAAAATTAATTACTATATTTGAAAATTTTATCAAATTCATTTACGTGAAGGATAAGAAATACTAATAAAGTGACAAATTATATTTCTAGTTAGAGTAGTAATACAGTTTACATGAGTTTGACATAATATTTTAGAATAGATTGTGAATTTTAATATATCAATAAAACGAGAGAACATATTTTAATATCAAAATACTACTAATTTTAAGAAAAGATAACCTGAATTATAAAAATTTTATTTATATTAATTTTCAAAAATTGTAATGGTTTTATATAAAATTAATGTGTAATACTTGATACAAACTCTTTCATTTAAAATACATCAGTCAGTTAATTAGTGATAAATTATGATGATTTAAAATTAATACATTTTTAATAACCTATTCGAAAATTATTGGTACTTTTATAAATAATTATAAAAGAAAGTTCCTCAATTTTTTAATTTCTTATATGGAAGAAAAAACTATAAACGGCATCAATTCATTAAAAACAATTATTTATAAATAAAAAGTAAGGAATCAACGTTAAAATTTTCAAAGAATTAGGTCGAAAGAAATTTATACTAAATTCAAATACACTATACAATAAAAGCTATACATTAAAACAAAATTATTCATTGAGGTTTCTTCCTTAAAACTAACAATAAAAGTTTTTTAAGACAAATACATTATTATTTAGAATTTAAATACCATTTAATTTTAGTAAAATATTTTTTCTTTTCATTTCAGAAAAATCGTTGAAAAGAAATAAATTTACATATTCTAAATAATAGATATATACATTTCAATTTTGTTATTTGACATAAGATTTTAACTTCATACAAAGTTTAAATATTGATAAATATGTAATTTATATAGTACAAAAGAATCAAAATTTTTAAGAAAAACAAAAAAATATGATAAATTTCAAGTTGTAACATAATTGAAATCGGTGCAATTGTACAATTTTTTTTAATTGATAATAGCTTCAAAATAAAAAAAATTGATTTTATTTATTCGCATAACGTGACTTAATTGAAAAAAAAATTTAACTTAGAATTTAATTGTTAAGTTCCATTACAAAACTATTACAAAAAGCAGTATTTCAATAAAACTAACGAAGACTATTACATTTCAAATAAATATTTTTTGCAATAATTAATTTCTTTTTTATAATTTTATATATATTTAGTTACTATCATTATTAAATAATTATATAGAATATATTATATTAAAAAAACATGTTTTCAATAAAACAAATTATATTTTATTAAATTCTATTAAATTCTGTTTAAATATTTGAAAAATTTTTAGATTTTAATAATAATAATAAAAATAAAAACAGTAACAAAAACAAAAAAGCAATAACAACAAAAATAGTAATAACGATAAAAATAACAACAATAAAAATAACAAAAAATAATAATAAAATAGTTATAACAGATAATAATTTTACCATTTATTTTAGCGTATAAACACCTTCTCGGTTATCTCGATAATATTAAGTATTAAATTAATATAAAAAAATTCACGTAATTAATGTTTTCTGGTGCATTTACTTCAACTTTTTTTATGAATTTAATTAAAAAATCGTGAAAATGCACTATATAAATTTTCAATAAATTTAAGTTAAATAATAAAATATTATATACACAAAAAATTTATCCATATAAAAAATTAGTAAGTTTTATGAAAAAAAATGTAATAAAACTTGAATTGAGTGTTACCTTTTTTGCTATTTGTCTCGGTCGATCTTACAAAATCTCTTATTATATCGTGTATTAAAAATATTTACTATTTAGTAAATTTTTTCCTTTAAACGTGTTTCAAGAAACAAACGTAAATCAGTTTTAATTATAATTAGGTATTTAAAAAATGGATGATTCAATAATTAAATAAAATATCACATGCCTGATAGTAATTATTACTAATTAAATTTGTTTAATTTAATTAAATTAAATTAATTAATTTATTTCATATTTTTGTTCTAACGGATTTATTTTAATTATAAAGTTGATATTTTGCACTTATTCACAACTATTGATTAAATTAGTACTTAGAAGATTTAACGTTTAATTTAAATCATTTAAAATTTTCCTTTTTTAATGATAAATAAGCAAAATTTTAATAGTTTTTTAATAGAATAAAAATGTACATTTTAAATGTAAATTGTTTTGATATTCAATTTCTTTTATTTATAAGTATACCAACAACTATTAATAAAAATTAAATTTATCTATCTTAATAAAGATTTTTAAAAGAATTATCATAGCAACATTTTTGAATTGACAATTTTCATCTTAAATTATTTTATGATAATAATAAGAAAATATAAAACTAAAATTATTTTTTAAATATTCTAAAATAAGATTTTTATAAAGTCTACTAAAAATAAAAATTAAAATATATTATGTAAGTAAACGATTAAATTTATTAAGATTCGTGAAATAACTTTACTTATTTATAGAACATAATTAATCATTTAATTTAATATATCAAGTTTAATTTAATAAATATAAAGTAAAAAAAATTTAATTTTTTTCATTTTATTAAACGAAAAAATGTTAGTAAGTTAAGAAATATTTTAGTTTTATATATTTCATTATTTATTGTCCTTTTTTGTATAACCACGTTTCTGTGCCTCATCAAATAAAGTAATTAAAGAATCTAAAACTTCTTGTCCATTCGGGATGATTTGTTCAGATGGAAACAAGTAACCGTATTCTCCTATATCACATAATAGATATATTATAAGATAACGTTACTTTTAATTCACTCTTAACCCAATCCATAGAAGATTCCGGTAATATACCTAAAGACGAATAAAATTTATTAAAATTATTTGCTATTAAATTTTTTTCATTAATTATATTACTTTTATATTTTCTTAAATACAAAAATATTCATTTATATGTCAAATTATAATTTATCATGTAAATTACAAAAATATTCAGTAACATAATTTATAGCATAATAATATAATATAATATAATATAATATAATATATAACAATTACTATAAGTTTTTTAAAAATAGATTCTTTTAAAATTATTTACTAATAGTATTTAATGAAAAAATATTTTCAGATATAAAATGATATAATAAGTACTAAAAAAATTATTTGTTTAAATATTACAATATTTTCTTTTTATAATTAAAAATTATTTTATATAAATAATCATTATTTCTAGGATTATTAATAAAAAAATAAAATAAAATTGATTAGTAGTAAATTTTATTATTAAAAAATCTTCAATTTGGGAAAATATTTTAAATTTTATTAAAATTTATTCATTTTTTATTGTAAGAATTATTGAGCTGTATATATTTTATAAAATTTATTATAAATAACTTAATTTTATAATCCAATTTATTCAAAGAATTAAAGAATTTTTATGAAAAATAATAATTAACTAGTATTTTTATTTATTAATAATAATAAAAAGTATAAAACATATTGAATATTTAAAATTATAACTAAAAATAAAAATTTAATTTATAATAAATATTTATTATTATTCAATATTCATTGTTTTCATGAATAAATTATATCAGGTATTTTATAAGATCGCATTAATTATATTATATTTATATTTATTTCTCAAGAGTATTATGATAGTGATTTATACTACATAGTAAAATCTATTAAAAAGCAAACATAAATTAAAATATTTACTTAATTATTAAAAATCTTCAAATAAATTAAATTATAATCTGCATTATTTTTATTTTATATCGTATATTTTTATTTTTATTGTGATAGAAAATAGAATAAAAGCAATGAATACTTACTTAAGGCTTCACCGATACTACCAACTCCAAATTTTTTCCTGTTTCTCTGGGCAAGAGCAGTAGCAACTTTTGTTCCAATGGCACAGTATAAATAAAATATTATTGTTTTATTGTAATTATTGCAAATTAATAAAGGATATCAAATAAATTCAAGAATAATTTATAGCATCATCATAATTGTCTAAATGATCTTTGGTATAATCATATGTATAATCAACAATAGAATTTCATCCAAGTTGTGAAAAGTTATGTAAACAAATATATTAATAGAAATTGAATTGATATATTTGGAAAAAGTTATTGCTTCAATTTCACTAAATGGTAATTTTCCTACATAAAATGAATGACATTCATTGTTGACTATACTAGATCCTGTATTTATATAAAAATAAAAGATATATTTAGAAATATACGATATTACATAACTTGTTTACTAATTATTTAATTCTAAAAATTTTCTATTTTTTATATTAAAAATGATATATTAAAACAATAATATATTTGCGTCAACTTTTAGCGTAAACTGGAATTTTGTATAAAAAAATTAGTATTTGATGTTTAAGCTTTCTTAATACAAAAATTTATACCAATATAAGTCAAATTATTTATAAATTAATCAATAGCTTTTAAGAAGCAAGTTTAAATTATAAAGTTATTAGGAATTCTTATTGATTAAAGATACAAATATGCCTTATATAAATATAAATATATATAAATATTAAACTTGTTCAATGAATTATATTTTTGTATTACGATTTGAATGCAAATATTAATAAATGAATTTGAAATCGCTATTATTTATAAAAATAATTTTATTTATTTTAAAATCATATAATCTACATTATTTATTTAATAAAGTAATAATAAAGTTTAAATATAGAAATAATGTATAAAAATATTAGAAATCCATTAAATAACATAAGCTTATTCTATTGAAATATTGAAATTAGTATATTGGTACTTTTTAGTTTTGTAATAACCTTCAATTTAGCGATTATAAATATATATAAGATTGTAATAATGAATTTTAAAAAAGAAGTATTCATATTAATATTTATATAATAAATGAGTATTAATAAATAAAAATTCATATACAATTAATACTAGGAGTTTTGTTCATTTTTTTGTGAAGTTGATATTCATTTTAGCTAATATTTCCATATTTTACAGTTCTGTTTTAATATATTTTTTAAATCAAAATTATAATTATTATATATAATTTAAATATAATTATTCATTGTTTAACAAAAAATTTATTTAGAAAATAAAAACTGTTTTTGCATAATTTTTTAATTTTTAAATTACTGAAATTTCACTAATCTCAATTTAAAATGAACCATTAAATATATCATTTAATATCTTTTAGAAAATTTCAAATTATTATGTACCTGTAGGTGATAAAGATCGAAGTAATAAAAATTTTTTTACTATAGCATATTTTTTTATTCATTTAAATAAGAAAGTTTCTTAGTAAGTTTATTTTACGTAATTCTTACTTAATATTACGTATACAATATTAAAAATAATTTATGCATCTACACGTTGTTATCGCGTAAAAAAATGTCGTCGTCGTTTTATGAATCTAAAACTTAATTATAAGTAGTTTATTATGAAAATTTTAATACCTTATATAAGAACTTAACATGAAATATATAGTTTTGTATACGATTCGATTAATTAGAAATATTCTAGTATTTATATCTATATTTACTATTTAGTTGCTCTTATATAAAGTAAATGAATGAAATATATAAATAATATAGTTACTATGAAAACAGTAATTTTGTATATTAAATGTCATACTGATCAGTTGCTTATTTTCTTTAGAATCTTATTTTATATTTATTACGTATTTATTGAAAACTTAATTTAATTTCATAAAAAAATAAAAATTTTGTAGGATTTAATAATTACGTTCATTTCATATATTTACAGACAGTATTTATCAATACATAATAATTGAGTAATAATTAAATTTACGTTTAACGTTATATATTTTTTTAATTAATATACATATATTATTATATTATCGATTCTTCAATTAAAAACTTTTGTAAAAAAACAATTATTTTATTGCTTTTTTATTTAAAGTATTTATAATATCTAAAGTGAAAATATAAAACATAAATTAGAAGTTTTAATAATATAAATATTATATTATAAAATTAAAATTTTTTATACATATTTTTTATATTAATAGATAAGTCTTTGTTATTTTCAAATAGCAATTTCAATTTCTTATATAATAGTTATATAAGAAAACGGTACTTATATAATTATATATTAGTATTCTATTGCAAATACTTTTATAAATAAATATTGTTTATAGAAATTCTTTTGATTTATAAATTTTACTCTGAGTAAATAATTTTACAATAATTAGATAAATCATTAGTTATTAAATATTTTGTTAACCATTAAATGAATTATTTTATTATTGATAATTTAAAATAACGAAAAAAATGTTTGAATGCAACATTTTTATTAAAAATATTTATTAAAATATGTCAAGTTATTACTTAATTGTAGATTAGTTATACTTGAAAATCAAGTTATCGTATTATCGTGTTTCAAGTAATAGAAAAATATAAGAAAATTATTATTTTTTATTAACCTTTCAGCTAATTTTTTGTTAATGATACTGGGATAGGATTTAAACATTTAAATTTAATTATATCAAATTAAATATTATGTTTTTATGATATAAATATAATAAATTAAAAATACATAGAAACAAAAAATTAAAAACTAGCTAAGAAACTTTTTATGATAATAATTATGATACGAAAATATTTAAGAAAATGTATTTTGAAAGTATTATCTATATAAGTCATAAAGTTAAGAAATACAAAATTCTCTAATTTAAAATATAATCTAACCTTCAAAAAACTATCCTAGCGTTTTATTATTTTACATTACAATTTTATTTAAATGAAAATATTGTATTAAAAATCTACTTATTATTTGAAAAAAGTTTTAAATAATTAAAATTTAATAGTACGTATCAGTAGAAATGTTGATAATTATATTAATTTTCATTATAAGGAGAGTAAATATTAAATTCAATAAACTAATTTCAAAGATAAATAATTCAGTGAAAAGATTCGAATATATAAAATTGTATTTTTTATTTATTTATAAAATTGTATCAATTGTTTTCTATAATTAATTAAAACCAACATATTTCTCATTAGAACTACTTGTTATATAATTTTATATTTATATTTAGTGAAATTCATTTTTAATTATTGTAAAAATTGACTTATATTATATTTATTCTTAATAAGTTTAAAATTACGCTAATTATCAATTTATGTTACGTGTTAAAAATTCAAATATTTAACGTAAATTATATAGAATATTAAATAAGATAATATTCTTGATCGTTTTTCTAAATCATATTATTATGGAAAAATCCATACTTTTGAAATATATGGTGAATCTTAAAGCAAATACATTTAAAGTTTTCATGCTAACTATGTAGCATAAAAAAAATTTATTCAACGTTTGTATAATATTATAAATTGAAAAATCGTATACACAATTAATTACTGCAGCAACTTAGTTTTTCAAATATTTATCAGTGTAAGAGTACGGTAATAAAAATAATTGACTTTAGTTGTGGAACCTTAAGAAAACTTGATCGGTACTTATCAAAAATTTCATTCTATACAATATTATTTTCAGCTTTGATAATTGTATCAAAATCAATTTATATTTCTATTAAATAACTATAGAAAATATTATTTTTATAAAAAATACGAGAATTTTAATTTTGGATTTTTATAATTTACAAATTTAAAGCTAATAAATTATTAAATTTTAAAATATCTATTGTTAAAGACAATAAGATTTTTGATAATGTATGACTCATATATTATTTGATTTACAAAAATTTCTTCGATAAAATCAATTTTTTCCTTAATTTTAATAAATTAAAAATAAGTTTAGAATATAATATTTAATTTTTGTAAAACTAATTTAAATATTATGAATTTAAAGATATTCTTTCAGAGTGTATTATGTTTTGAATGCAATAATTTGATAATATTATTATTTATCAACTCATTATAATTTCTGTATAGTGTTCTAAAATAGATTATTTAATGAATAATAAATAATTATATTCTCTAATGTCATTATATATAACTTACAGTTGCATTAAGAGATGGAAAAATATAACAATCATATGATTCAGCCAATCATCGAACATTTTCTTCTTTATTATTCAGAAATTTATTATTTAAATAAGTAGACGTAGATGGTGGGTTTTTTAATACTTATTTGTATAATATTCTTATCTTATATTTTATTTATATACATAACAGCAACCTTAAACAACAGAAATTCATTTTATAAATGAAATACATATTTTTTAATATTACGTACCATATATTTATGTATTATATATCTTAGTGTGCTTAGTCAATTTTTCATTATTCAAAAAAATATTTATATAAATACCACCACAAATATTTCAATTTAAAAGGAGTAAGTCATTGGATTGTTACAACGAACTGACAAACGCTATAAATTTTTAAATCAACAAAATTTCTTTTAAACTTTATTTACATAATTAATATCTTGTATTTGAAAAATAAATATAATTTATTAATTTACTTTTAATCAAGTATAATACGTTAAATTGAAAGTTTCATCCTTTACTATAAAATCATTCGTAAAGTGTGATAAGTAATTGGTAGGCCTTAACGGAATTATGAATTTATGATATAAGGTTTATGGAAAAAAATATATATAAATTAGTTAAAATATATTATTCAAAGTGAGCAAAAACATTTAGTACATTTTCAAAATCATAATTGTAATATTAATGTAGTTCAATGAAATTTTCTAATGTTACAAAGCCTTAAAGAAATTTATTCAAACACGCTAAAATTAATTAAAAATATTAAATTTATTAAAACTTATCATAAATATTAATGCATTAGTCCAAATTATAAGATCTATATTGTAAAATACTAAATAAGTGCATTAATTATAAAATAATAAGTGATATTTTGAAGTTAAATTTAAGTTGATAAATATGTTATCTAACACCCCACACATATTATTGTTTCTGCTACTTTTTGATGGAGAATCGATATGGGAAAGGAAGAATTCGTGGTACACGTTTAATTTAAAAAATTCAACTAATAATTTGAACTGCTTACTTAGCCAGTATTTAAAGTTTATCTTGGCTGATAGTATGCGTTTATTGATAGTTGAATTGTATTTTGGCCAAATAGAAGATCATGTATTTTATGTGAAAATTAGTAATTTGTAAGACAAAAAAGAAGTGTAGACAACGATCGCAATAAGATTTCATAGATATGTCTCATACCACATCTATATATTTAAAAATGAATGTTGTTTAGAAGAACTCTTTATATTATATAAATTTGAATTTTATATAATTATTATTTAATGATGCAATAAATTTTTGCAAATTATTAATAATCTATTAATTATCATTTCTAATTATTTAAATTCCATAATTGATTAAAAATAAGCTCCAATATGATAGATTATTATTTTTATTATTATTAATATTCTAAATCAATTCTAAATAAGTATAGTGAGTATAGATATTATTCTATTTGTATCGATGATTTTGTTTTACTTAAATATTTTTAAAATAAGAAATCTTTTAGCCAGCACTATAATTTTAATAAATCTTTATCATAATAAGTTTTTTAATATTTATTAAATTATGAATTCAAATTATAATAATATTTCAATCATAATAAATAGTCAATATTATATTATTTTTAATGCAAATTAATTTTATGATAAAACGTAATTCTCAAATTACAAGAATTTTTTAAACTTCTTTTATTTTCTAAAGAATGATTGAATATTTTATTATATTATCTTATATTTAAATAATATTTATAATATTATCTTTCAATACTGTTATTTTTTATATTGTAATGCAATAAAATATAATTTATAATAATTTTTTAAAATTATTCTATAAGTATAATTAAAAATAAAAGGAGGTAAATAAAATAAAAGTTTTATAATTAATTTTTTCAATAGAGTAAGAACTTACTGTGTTATATTTTAGAGTAAAGTAAAAAGAAAATTTTATTTAAAAACATTTTAATTAAGCGCATTTCTTCTTAAATACAGCGATTCATAATTCAATTTTTGGATAACCATATTTTATTGCCTCTTCAAATAAAGCTACTAAAGAATCCAAAATTTCTTGGCCACTTGGAATAATTTGATCAGGTGGAATCAAATAACCATATTCTCCTTTGTCACGTAACATGTATGTAAAAACAAGTGGCAATTTTAGTACACCCTTAACCCAATCTATAGACGATCCAGGTAGAAACACTGAAAGATTTATTATATTTCTGTATAATATATTTTAAATTGAAGATTGTAAGTTTTTTTTTGATAATAGTATCCTTATATATTTAATTATTTCATGATTTAAAAAATACGAAAATATAAAATTCATTTTTTAAATTATAGATATTATATATAAGTTTAGAAAAATATTTTAAAAGATTAACTAATAAAATAAGGTATCTAAAATTGAATTTGCTGTATTCGATTTTAATAAGAAAATATAAATTTTTTACATTTAATTATTATATTTTATTAATATTAAGTCTAAAATATAAAAACATTTCGAGTTGAATGCGTTGGTATTTTAGTAAAATTAAATAAATAAAAATATTTCATCATAAAATTAATATAATTTTAACATATTATGTTTAATATCAATTTTAATTTATAATGTCTTAATATAACAATATAACTTATTTAACAAATTAATATTTTTAATATTTTTACAAAGTGGAATTAAAGTAAAAATCTTTGAGTTACTTAAATTTGCTTGAATTGCAAAATATATTTTGGATAGTTCGTGTAACTAGAATGTTACTCTTTTTTTGTTTAAAGTGCATGTTTTAAGTTTATTCATTTTATATATTATTTGATATCAAATTATTATTACAATAGAAAATTTAATATATCTGTCACTTTAATACTTACAATATTTCTCGGCCATGCTTCCAATTTTAAATTCTTTGTTATATCTTTTTGAAATTGCTTTGGTAGCTTGTAAGCCACAATTTAACTGCAAATATTGAAATATATTAAAAAAAATTACTGTTATTTAAAAATTTATAAAAAATATAATTTACAGCTGCATTATAGTTATCAAAATGACCCTTTGTGTAACCATATGGTAACAATATAAGTTGACCAAAGTCGTGCAAGCTTATATAAGCAAATAATTTTTTGGAAATTGATTTCATATATTCAGATAAATGTTTTGCTTCAACTTCTGAAAAAGCTTTTTCTCCCATATAAGACCAACTACATGGATTATTAATTGGTCCAGGTTCTATTTTAGAAATAAAAAATTAACATTGTATTTAGACAAATGATTATGATTCTTATTGATTTATATTATTTAAAGTTTATAAATTCCTGTTCATCCTTTTTTAAGATAATTGTTTAAAAAATTAAAAATACTCATACTATATAGATTCTAATTATCATGATAATGATTTAATTTTTAATCTTACTTCATTTTATGATTGAAAATTTATATTTTAATGCTTATACTACATTTACTGACTAGAAAAGAATAGATATGAAAATATTGTTCATGGTGTTAATTGCAGTGAAAATGATACTTATATTAATATTTTTTGAATATATTAGAATATGACAGCAATTTTATCAATCATATTTATATTTATTCTTTAGATAATATTTATTGTAAAAAATAGTATACCATAGTATATAACCATAAATATAGTTTAATGCGTTAAAAGAAATTATATAGTATAAAAAAAAATTTTAATTTATTATATTTTATAATTTTCTTTGTAAATCATTAAAAAAATACTAATCTTAATACTTTGTAAATCAAATAATAATAGATAAGAATGTTTTTACGTTTTTATGGTATTTCGATATTTGTGTATTAGTATTAATAGTTGAAATATATTATTTAGAAATGCATTCAGTTATATTATACTGTAAAATTTGTTCTTAAATGCAATAACTTACGCTGCCACATGTAATCCCAATTTCGGTTCATATCGACTCCAAAGCAAGTGGTATTGCCTAATGATATAGTTTTACGCCATAATCGGTTCTACCAGCAAAAATTAAGTAATATAAATTTAATTAATTATATAATTTTTTTTTAATACAGTAAAGTCGTGTTTCTATTACATTAAATAATTTATGCAAAGTAAATATTGTAAATTGTATACTTTTATATGTAGACATAAATTGTTTATAATTATATTTTCAATATACATTAACTCGCTTAGAATATATTTAAATAATTGACGAAACAGTCGAAATGAATTTTTATTTTTTTAAAATGATGTGTCATTTTGTAATAGTTTTTAATATTTTTCTCTTAAATATTCAAGATATTTTTATAAATATTACCGAATATATTTTATTGACTGTACTGAATAGACTCATATTTTTCACACATATTAGATATATATCATAATAAATGAAGTAAAAATTCAGTAATAAGGCAGTGAAATTTAGAATAATAGTTGTTTGAATTTAGGAAATATAAAATTTAAAATATCATAAAATTGGAAGTTGATTATTTTTCGTTTTTAAAATTGGTATTCGTTAATTAAAAAGAAACAAGCAGTCACAAGAAAAACATTCGGCTGTCATAAATGACTAAAACTTAATTTAATTGTTTAAAGTATTTTGTATCATGCTGCGTATAAGTATTGAATGAAAGAGAAAAAATGATATAGTTTTGTTATTAGTATATCGTATATTTTCTATGCATATTTTGTATTTTTGTTTTTTCAGTAAAAATTAACCTTTGAATGATATAATTTTGCCCACTATGTGTATATATATATATATATTTAAAAATATACATATATATATAAATATTTAATTTACAAGCAATTGAAAATTATTTTGGATATTTTCGTCTTGTTAAACTTGAGAAATTCCACAGCTATATATATTGCAGTTCTGCTTATATATATATATATATATATATATATATATATATATTCTGTATAGTATGTTCTGAATTAAAAATTCATAAAAGAAAAATGTTGTATTGAAAATGATCGTTTTCATTGAAAATTAAATTTGATTATATGTTTAGGAAATAAGAACTCATTATGAAGCTTTAAAATAAAAAAAATGACCTTTAAGTTTGCAATAAGTATTAAGAATTAAATATCGAGTCATTAATCATTAATAGTTTATATGAATGTTACTTATATTAATTTATTTATATAGATTTATTATAGACATATATATATATTAAGTATTGTTTTCAATACATATTCAAATAATCTTTTGTTTATTTTATTTTTAAACTTGAAAGTGCTAATATAAATGTAATACAAAAATCGAATGTGAATAATTCATTATTTTTTTATTTTTGGTTTATTATTATCATTATTCTCATGGTAATTTAACGGTAATATTATAATAAGAAAATTTTTAATTATTAAATAAAGTTAAAAATTATTAAATATTGAAAATAATTATTTAAAAATATCAATACATATATGCATAAAAATTATAAATATAATAAATTTATTAGATATTAATAGAAAAATTCATATATATATGTACTAAATATCAATAATTGTATATTAAGTACGGTACATATTATATATTACATATTATTATATATTATAATCTTTTTATTATAAATTTGAATTGTATTATAGATAATATTAAGATATTATGTAAGTTTTCAACTCTTAAATTCTTTTTAAACTCATTTCTATATATTTTTTTACCTGGAATGCATAGGTCTTGAAATCTCAGGATGAAATTTGAGTGAATTATCACGCGATTTTAACACACGATATATAAATCTGCGCTTGCTTGTGCACAGATGCAAAGTATATAACGCGAAACGTCTGATCTATCGTAGGTCTAACGACAGTGGAGAATATGTAACCCTATCTGCATGAGCCAACCACAGGAACATTACTGGATTCAGATAATCCGAGCCCTGCACCGCCATTGATATGCTGATACGCTGAACTTGTCGCGTGAAATTGCCACTCGGCACCGATGTATTGTTCTCCTCCCTTCCACTGTGCCTTGTGAGCATCAATTCCATCGGCCCTTTTCAGACCTTGGAAAACGTGTTCTGTATCCTTTTATCTTTCTCTTTTTATTAACATTTCTTTTTTGTTTGCTTCGCGCTTGCTATCCTATCATAGCTTTCCAGCCGTACGCTTTTTTGCTTACGTTAATTTCATTGACCTCGCATTTTTTATTTCTTCTTTTTCGATTGTTTTGGTGTTTGAAATTTACGGTGAATATAAATCGTGTAAAGATCTAGAAAAAGATATTTTATGTTTTTATTCTTAAACTGTCAATGATAAAAAAACGAACTTATTATATTTAAAAACTATTTTTTGTGATCTTGATATCTAATTACCATTTATTTTAAGAACTTTTACATAATTTCATATATATTTTACTACAAAAGAAATTAAAATCATATGTATACAATATTTAAAAATTAAAACTGAAAGGTATATTTTTCACATTAATTATTATTGTACTTCATAATACAATTAAAAGATAAAATTTTTTTTAGGTATGTATAAAAATATAATTTTTAATCAACTTTAAACAATAATAGTACAACATTATTATCTTTATTATAGCTGTTATGTTAACCTTATTGATGTTGTGTATTGAATTGTTGTGTATTGCTGTAGTTGCTGTTATTAAATTATAATTACATCAAATATATATTAGAAAAATTATTTCAAAAAGTATATTACTCTATGTATTTAAAAATTCATATTTTATTAATATTGTAATATTGAAATTTAATAGAATTTTAAACTAAATTTTAAATTTGAACAACTTCATTTGTGAACACCGAGCTTATAAACGATGATCAGTTAAAAGGTATATGCATGAGTATACGAACTCATTTATGTGGTTTTAAAAGGGAGGAAACGAGATTGCCTATACACATGACACAGGTGTATTTATATGAAGATATAAAAAACAATGAAGTTATGGAATGAAATAAATTAAAACCTTATTAGTGATTCTCTGATAATAAATTTTATATGATAATAAAATATAAAATATTGTTTCAAATTAAAAGAAATTTAAACAAATTAATTTATCTAATTAAAAATATTTTTATTATATATATTTATCAAATAGTATATTAAAATTTATTTGATACAAAATTATAAGTAATACTATAAAAAATACTATTAAACTTTGAGACTATTTTATTAGTCACAGATATAAAATTTAAAAACATAATTTTTATATAATTATTTAGAAGTATTTTTAAACAATAAAAGAAATTATTTTTGAATTTAAAATATAAATTTAATCATATTTTTTAGACATTTCTTGAACAGTTATGTTAATAAAAATTGGTAAAAAGTGTAATCAAAGAATAGCCAGGAAAGCTTGTACTTAACTCTTATAAATTGGAGGCAGATTTGTAAGATGTTTGTTATCTTTATAGTACACATAGAATGTTGAGTGAAAAAAAAAGAGTTATCGTGGACGAATTTAAAGTTCCAAAGGCAACAAACAAGTAGAAAAAAGGCAGAGAATTCAGGCGTAAACTGTGAAATTACGGGTTCAAGTGAGACATGATGCAGAACTCTACCACCCAAACACTATTTGATAATTCAGCTTATATAGAACCTCCAATTTAATCAAAATACTTACTTTCCTTTTCAATATAATCAACATCACTTTATCGAAGAAAAATGTATTTTTTAAAATAAAATTTATGCATATTTATGTAAATTTAATTTTGAATGAATAGTTATACATAATTTAAATAACATTATACCGATTATTATGTAAACAGTTGCTTATTAAAAAATTTATAATTATTTTAAAACATACTATTTTTAAATTAAATATAAATTTTTATTGTAACCACATTTTGTATTATTATTCAAAATATTCTGAAATAATTATATAATTGTTAAATTGAATATTTTATATTAATAAATATTGTAATTTTATATTGAAATTGTGAGATATAATTTCGAAATTAAATTCAAGTATAATAAAAATATCCTCTAAAAGAAGTAAAAATATATTTTAAATGAAGAAATTTAGATAAGCGTGAACCTTCATGAGATCATACAATATTAATAATAATTTGATATAAAATTATTTATTATTATAAATATATAATAAATTTTAGATATTATATTATTTTTTAATTATTTTTTTATAATTTAAGATTCTAAGTAAAGCCATAAATTTTTTTTAAATATATACTTGTGTAAATTATTACATAGATATAAAACTATATAGTTGTTTAAATGAATATAAATTTACAATTTTCTAATTAAAAAGTGTCATGCAATAATTAATGGAAAAATATTATTACATCTATTATGGTTGTTATGTTTCCTCAAGCTTAAACGTACAAATATTATTTCTAATAAAAATGTATTTATTATACATTTTTCTTTAAAATAAATTTTCTTTATAACAGTATTATTTTATAGTAAATATAAACTATCCAAAACTAATATTAATATCAATATCATAAATTCATAACAAAAAATATTTGGAAAAACATAAATAAATGTTTCATTAAAATATATTGGTTAAATTATTCTAAAAAATTAATTAATATAGTTATTGAAAATCAATTATGCTATTTTTTTATTACTTTGCTCATTGATTAATTATAAATTAATTTCAATACGGAAAAAATATATCTAGAGATCTTCGGATAGATTATTCATATTTTCATTTGAAATTTACTCTTATTATAATGCATTAAATTTAAGTTTAGTATTTTGATTTTCTTTAAAATTAGTTGATTTCAGATATATTTAAATATTCGTAGAAAAATAAAACCTATAAGTAGTTACATTATATTTTTTTAGATTGAAAATTATTTATTAACAAAATTTACAGAGTATCTCTGAATTCTAGTTTTCTTTTAAATATATCGTAAAATTAAAATAATCTTAATAACTCAATATTATATGAGTCAATATACCTAGATATCTATTTTTAATATTATAGAATAAAAAAATGTATAAAGTTTTAAAAATTTTAGATTTAATTAATTGTGTGATTTAGATTTAGTTAAATTTGAATAACATAACATGTGAATATAATATTTTTTTTAACAGTATTACTTTTTATAAAGTCACATTTATAAATATTTTATTTTTAATTAGAATATCAAAATTATAATACAATTAGATTAACTATTTTGAATTTAAAAAATATAATATCATTGTAAAAGAAGATCACATTTCGTAATAGAATAATTGATAATTTATATGTTTTTTATTTAAGAGTATAAAAAATTTAGAAAATGTTAATTTTTTGTAACGAGAACTTCAGTTTTTCATAATAAAAATGATCCGATAACGATGTGCATAGAAAACAATAAACAGCGATTCTCACACTTTTTTTAATACTAATCCGTTTATTGTTATATACTTTAAAAAAAAAACTACCGTTGCTAACGTACTATATTTTCTATTTCACATTTAATTTATATGAATTTGAACAAGAAAACTTTTACATAATTTAGTTTCTTATTAAAAAATCGAATATTTAAGTTACCTATTTGAAAATATGACTAAAATTGACTAACTTTTATAAATATTTACAATTAATTTTTAAATAGATTTTCATTAAAAATGAAGAAAGGATTATTTTTAAGAATTTTTTTTAATCCTACTAATTATAAAAAAAATACACTTAATTAAATTTTAATTTTTAATTAATTAATTTATAATTATATGTAACTATTAATTATTTTATGATCATTCGATTAAAACCTATATTATAGAATACTTAATTTCTTCATAAAAAATTTCTGAATAAATTTAAAGAATCAAAAACTTTATCTTTAAACTATGATATTAAATTTTACATAAATTCTAATTTGTAATAATATCAATTAACTTTGCATCTTTTAAATGACTTATAATAATGTGGTAAAATAATAAAACATAAAAAAGAATAATCATAATTCTTATGTATCGTACATATATAACAAATTTAAAAAATGATTTATGTTATCAATTAATTTATATTTAAATGACTTAAAAATGCGATATGTAGCTTATTAAGTGTAAATTGACTTTAATAAAAAAAGAATCTAATATAATTCTGATTACTTTGATTTAAATAAAAATGAATTTAATTAAAATTAAAATATTTTACAATTTATTAAATAAATTTAAAAATTATATTCTAAAATGAAATTTTTAAATTGAAATTATATAAAAAATCAATCTCTGGTAATGCAACATTATGTATTATACTATCACAACGATTTAAAAATTTTGAAAGAAACTAAACTTTTATCCACCTCATATTCTATTTCTTATTACATGAAAATTAGTTGAATATTGAATTAAATATATGCACAGTATATTTTATCAATGTAACTATAAAATTAAGTTTAAATTAATGAAAATAAGAAATATACAAGATGCTAAAGGTTTTTTTTTAATTTTTACAAAGTAAGAATTATTATTTAAATTTATATTTTATACAAATAAATTATAGAAATTCCATGATTGTTAATATATAAGAGGTAACTTTGTATGAATTTGTATAAAATTCTAAGTATAAAAAACAACTAATCTTTAAACAATGAAGTATATTCAAATGAGTGTGACGGTGAACATCGCGGATCCTTGTAGTAGCTGCAAGCTGTTTCGCAAAACCAAACAAATTTAAACTCTTGCGGATGAAGAAAGTCTGGAAGCTACTCTGCCATTCTCTTTCTCTTTATCTCGATAACTCTCTTTCTCTCTTGCTCTTTGTTCTTTTCTTGTTGTATTTAAATGAAAATTATAAACATGTCTTATACAAAGGAAGAAGTAATGGCAACGATGGCTCAAATCATTGATCTCATATTTCTAGACTTATCTGCTTTTTTCTATCGCAAGAGCTTTAATGAATATTCATACGTCTACGAGTAAAAAGTTTAAATTTGTTAGTGTTGAAAGAAGATGAAAAGAACATTTCTTCCTTTTTAACTTTTTCTAAATAATATGTATACATTAGAAAAATTTAAATGTATATATTTTTTTATATTAAATTAGATAACTTTTTTAATAATTACATACATTATTTATATTTAAATGATAATTTTCGCTTTTTAAAAAATAATTAAATTATTTTAAAACTGACAGAGAATTTGATTATTATTTTAAAGATATATTGTATAAAAAAGCTTTTATGTTTTTATCCTGTATTAAAAAATAAAACGATAAAATAAAAAAACAATAATTTTGTTAATTTTAGTATATACTAATAATAAAAGTATTATTATCTTCATAATAAATGGTTCAAATATATATTAAATTTTATTTTAATTAATTATTTTTTTAATAATAAGTTTATTAATACTTTCAAGAATGTTAATAAATTAATAATTTTAGTTTAAATATTTAAAAAAAAACTAAAATAATAAAAAAAGTACTTATAAATATGTTTATAAATTTTAGTTATTTTAAATTTAGTTTCTGTGTTTTAATTAAGTTTTTAGTGCCAGTTTATTATATATTAATAAATACAATTTTATAATAAATTTAGTCTACATATTGAAAAATGCGAAATTAAACATTGAAATAAATTTTTTTTTTATCGAACCAGCTATACTTAATCTAATAGATTTATATATAAGATAAAATCTATTAGTACGAGATTTATTTATTCTTGTAACATCATATTTATTTCTATTGAAAATAAAATAACACGCATATTAAATTATTGTATACAATTATATTAGTATAAATATATTTATTTGAAAATTAGAAAATTTGTTTAAGTGATATAATTGCATCTAACAAGGTTTTATATACCCATAAATATTGTTTCACTTAAGTAATTTAATTTTTATTTAATTTAAATTTATTTAAGTAATTTTATAATTTAAATTTATACATATTGCAGTAAAAATAAATGCATTTCACATATATTTTGTGTATAAAATTGTAAAAGAATTTTAGAACATCCTTTAAATAATTACAGTATTATTTATTTGTAACTAAAATTACTATCAATCATTTATAACAAAGATCAAAAAAATGTCATGTGTATATAAATTTATACTATAAAAAACAGCACAACTTTCTGTTCTCTGTTACCTATTACTTCGAATTAATTGGCTGTAGAGTGAAGAGGAGCGTGTGGTTGCCAAGAAGATGATTAGACGATTACTTTGTCAGAGATGGGCGATCTATCCAAACAAAGACTTCCATATATATCCCGAAAAGATAGAGAGAATAGAGGAAAAGAGATAGAGGAAGATACGGCGAGAAATTCTCGAAGCCCCCTTGCTACTCTGGTATGAGAGGGGCTTCCCCTTGCGCTGAGATGTGTTGGAACTTTGAACAAGATGGAGGTGTCCTCGAGTGTTTTTGCAAGGCGGGAGTTGGACCTTTCAAAAACAGACGCCAAATTGAATCCTCTCTTGCCCTTTTTTTCGATCACTCGAAGAATATTTCTTCATCTTATGGGTTTTTGTCTTTATCCTTCTAGTGGTTTCCATTAGATCTTTTCTCTGCAATTTAAGGGTTGTTTCAACTATTTCAACTCTTTTTACAGTCTTTTAACAATAAAATATTTCCACAAATTTGCGAAATACTGATTTTTCTTCTTACTTTAAAAACATATCTATGTAGAAGCAACGACTAATATTTTTTATATAAAAATATTTTTAGTATAATTAAGAATATTAAGATTTATTGCCATATATATCGTTTTAATTTTTATTATCTTCTTGTTGAAAATATGATATTCTTTTAACCAAATTAATACTAGAGACAAATACTTTTATGAATTATATTGTTAAATATTTAATAAAATCATTTTATATGTATAAATGACATTAATAATTAAAAATAGAATAATTAACTTTGAAATTATTATTATTTTTGTTTTAATCAAATATATTTTTTTTAAATATACTCTGATAAGTAGTTAGTAAAATGATATGTAATATACTAAAACCAATAACATTTTTACGTAATATACTTCTATTAAAATGATATGTCTTTATTTTGTGATTTTAAATCTATATATCTTACTTGTAACAAAATATTATTTATCTAATTAATTAAATATTTTAAAATATTTTTTGTTTGTTAAAATTATAATGCCTTTTAATTTAACAATGAGTTTATAAAAATGTATCAATTCTGTTATATTTTTTTTAAATTACATAAATCTATTTTTGAACGGTATAAATATATGACATTGTAAGCTATATTAAAATATCAACATAAATAAACGCTAAAAGTTAATGATTTATTTAAAAACAATTTTAAAACCTTGTAATTTTAATTCTCACGGATCACAAAGCCAGAATCATATACATTTTTCCATAAATTTAATAAAAAATTAAAATATAATATAATTAAGATTATGGTTTAATAAGTAATTGTTATTACACAATAATATGGAAGTAATATTTGAATAAAATAAATTTCAAATTCGATACAAGTAAAATTTTCAAATTTCTCAAAAAATCTGTTTTTGAAATAAAAATTTTATGTGTAATATAAAAAAATTATTATAGAAAATTAAAAGATTAAAAGAGTTTTGTTATAAATAATTTATGTAATACTACTATTAATTAGAGATTACCGCAATATATTTATTATATAAGAAATTTTTACTAATTTTAGGGAAAGAAAAAATTAATTATAAAATATAATGTCAGAAATCAAGGTTCAACCTTGAAATTTATTTTATTATTTTAACACACAAAACTTCAAAATTCCATAGATTTTTTTTAAATCTGTAGTATGCGAAAAATGTTCTACTTTTTAACTGAACTTTCTTAATTGAAAAGTAATATAGAAGCAAAAAGAATCTATCAACTCTTTTCTTGTGTTGTAAAACACTCATTAGCATTCTACGCCTTTTTCTCCCTCTTTCTTCCTGCATTGCTCTTTATGCCACTCAAAACCACAAGACTATTATGCTATTTTTTCTTACATCCATTCTCTATTTCTCTTCTACTCACCCACGCGCTTTTGCAGTTACAGCAACATAGCTAGCAGAGGGAGTGTCCTAAATCTGGCCTTCTTGACTCTACCTTGCGATAAACTAAATGAGGCGTTTACTACCTTTGCTCAGTCCTCTATTCGTTTCATCTTTCTATTGGCCAACCACATCAAGGGAGGTTACATTTACCGGTCGGTCTGCTAATCGCGGCGCTCGAAATATTCCCCCCTACTGTATTAGAGGTGGTACTCATGTACCTCGAGAATTGAGAGCTCCCTGAGTTTTTCGGTAGGGGCGCGCGCCCGCGCAGAAAGCTAGAAGAAACTGTTTCTCGTGGAGAGAGAACGTGTCAGTCCGGGACGAGGTTCGTCCAAATTCGTATTCGTAAACGCATGCAGAGTAGTCTCATTTCATGTGTACACGCATATACACGCATCGCCGCCTTTGTTTCAATCGCGAGTCTATTACGCTTTTTAGCAGTGTTTTTTTAAATCGTATTTTATAAACTAACTACAGAAAGCGAGAGAGAGAAAGTGAATAAAGGGGCGGAAGGGAAGTGTGTAACTGCTTTGTTATTTTTCATAATACGCAAAAGAGAAGCTTTCACTCGGTCGCCCCGTTCATTTTTTGGCATTTTATCGCGTGTGAATATATAGTGTATCATTTGTGTTTATTGATTAAACAATATTAATCAATACTACCTGCGGTAATGATGATTGCCTTACGTTGTTTATTATATTTTTTGCTATAAATCAAATGTAACAGGAAAATGATTTTCAATAAACAATGTATTTTATTGAGTGATAAAAACGTTTATGTCAACCAATGATAATAAGAAGCCTCTCAAATTTATCAATTATTTAATTGCAATTATAACAGAATGCATACATTATTTAGCGAACAAAATGCTTACTACAGGCATGCAGCAGCCGTTCCTATGGGCATGGGTACTTCATCGTATCCAAGTGTTGGAGCTGCCCCTGGTTATTATGAGACCCAGTACCGTTACGGCAGTTATGCCACAGCTGCAGGTTACCCCGTTACTGGAATCACGCAGCAACATATTCATCATCCAGGCAAGGATATGGTCAAGCCTCCGTACTCTTATATTGCTTTAATTACAATGGCTATTCAGAATGCACCAGACAAAAAAATTACTTTAAACGGTATCTATCAATTTATCATGGAGAGATTTCCATATTATAGGGAAAATAAACAGGGCTGGCAAAACTCTATTAGACACAATTTGAGTTTAAACGAATGTTTCGTAAAAGTACCCAGGGATGACAAGAAACCTGGAAAAGGTAGTTATTGGTCTTTGGACCCAGATAGTTATAACATGTTCGATAATGGTTCTTATTTAAGACGCAGAAGACGATTTAAAAAACAGGATGCCCTGAAAGAGAAAGAAGAAGCGATGAAACGACAAAGTCTCATTCATTCAAAACAGAGAGTGGATGATAACAAAAGTTCTCTCAATACAGTTATATCTTTACAGTCAAATGCTGATGTAACAAATTCAAGCAATAAAAAACACCTAGACCAGAGAGGATTATGTAAACCTAAACGAGAACCTATGAATGATCCTAATTCCACAACCCATTGCATGATTACCAGCAAATATCACAATAATCATAGCCCTGTTCAAGACAGCAAGAATACAACTAATAATAACGTTCAAAGTGTTATACAAAGCTCTTTAGTACCAAATCACCATAGTAATACCCACCACCAACATCATCAAAATCCTGCGATTCAAGATGTATCAATGACTGGTCTTGATCCGACAAGTTTTAGCGTAGATGCTCTTATGACCAATAATCGAGAGACAAATAGTCAAATGATAACTAGTCAATTGACTAGAGATCATCATCAACAACATCATCAACAACATCATCAACAACATGTAATTCAACAGCATGCACATGGATCGCATAATATAATAACAACACGACCTGAATCAACGATGGGCAGCATTGTAACAGCCGTTGGCAGCACAAAGGACCATTCAGCTGTTGTTTCTGCTTCAGCTGCTATAACGACGTCGACCACTTCTACAACTGCAGCCGTTGCTGCAATGATGGCATCTTCAGGATATGGCCACGTAACTACTAGTAGTATTGCTAGAGCAAATCCTTCACCGACTTCCAATATGTATCCAGCGTATTGCCCGTCAGGATATATCATGGATCACACGGAATACAATTCAACAACAAGAAGTCACAATAACGTGGGACATGCGCAGTGGTATCAAGAAGCTGCGAGTCCAGATACTGCAGCCATATATCAAGAAACTCAATCACCTAGTTGTCAATTGTATAGGTGAGCTGATAATTGACTAAAAATATTTATTCTTCGAAATCATTGTATTAAACTTATTCAATATTTTCTTTTTATAATTATAAATCATAATTAAAATTTAACTTTTAGTATACATTATGTGAAAATTCTTGATTTATATATAACAAAATTATTATGAAAATTGAAGAATGTTAATAATTTGTTGAATCTAAATAATTAATCGTATAAATATTTATGTAATTTTTTAATAATCAAAACTTTTTAATATTTTAAAAATAAAACACAAATTATAATATGAAAATCGTAAGACTAAATAAATAATTTTTTTGTTAATTGTAAAATATATTTAAAAAATTAAAATTTTAAATGCACGCTGAAGTATTATTAGAAATGATTTCTAAACTGTAATTATATCGGATATATTTTCTATAATATGTTACTAAAGTATAAAACTGCAATTATAATTCATTATAACTATTTATACAAAGGATTAGATTAAAAAATAATTTATTAGTTTGCGTATGAATTTTTTAAATTAATATTTAATTAAAATATAAGTTAAAATATTATTTTTTATTTAAAGATATGGAGGTAATTAAGTCTTATATATTAAGCATTATTCACATACTAAAAAAAATACAGATAAAAAAAATACATTTCATTATATTTATAATAAATTTTATAGTTTTATACAAAATGTTTATTTCATCTGAAATCACAATAATGTTATAATTATGTTAATAATTAAATTTGAGAATTAAAAATATTTCTTACATTTAATATTACTTTTGACTTTACTTATAATATACTTATAATATTAAGTTGTAACAATTTTATATTAGTATTGTTTCAATGATTATTTACAGTTTTATAGTTTTATTTATAGTATTCATTGAAAATAGGTGTTTTTAATTAAATATAAATTTTATTTATGTACATTTATACTCTATATACTTATATAAACTTAAATCATATGAATTAATATTAATATAAATATATTTCTTAGTTATCTTGGATATAATAATTTTTTTATATTAAAAATCATATGTTGACATACATTTGCATAATTCATAATAATAGTTATTTTTAATAAAAAGATTATTATCCGAATATGACAAATTTGGTAAGTTATTAATAATAGTAATGCGTTAATAAATATTTTATGGAGCTTTTTAATTGTTTAAAAATAATTATTATAATATTTTAGTACAATAATATTGCAAAAAATAAATTATAAATTATTCTTAAAAATAAAACACTTTTTCAACTGCACAAGAATTTAAAATTCCGAACAATGACATTATAATAGTTATGCATATATTTTATAAAAATAAAGAAATATTAAATATTCATAAATTTAGAAATGTAATAAATAATATTTTATATCTCAAAAAATAATTTATGTTCATCGATTAATATGAAGTAAAATGCAAATCATCGATTAATATGAAGTAAAAGAATATTTCAATTTAATACTTTCTATTTTTATTACACAAAAATAATTATATATAGTTATTAATAAATATATTAAAATTTCACGCATATTAGAATTTCTATCTGATTGAATCGCTAACCTAATCAAACCAGGCGTGAAACTATACAAATAGGTACTTTTAATGTCGTCAACCGACTAAGCCGCAAAAGAAGTCATAAGTCATCGCTATTGCCCATGTGTTTACTATATTTTTCCCTCTCGAACATTTATGTCTTCACTCTCATATTAGTCGACGGAATGACTTTCACGCCTCACGAAAATCTTTGACGCACCGTCGGACTGATGATTTCTGAGTATCATTACGAATTTCACAAATTCTCGATGTACCTCTACATACGTGTAGATACGAGGAATGATTTCAAAGATGAAAGCATGGAAAGAATAATATATGCACATCGATTGACGTTTTATTTAGAGATAGGTCGACGAACTTTTAATTACGATGCTGCAGGTTTGGTATTAAAGCAAAGATAACAATAAAAATATAATAATATAAAGTTTAAAAAAGCCCTTGAATTAAAAGAGATATTTTTAAATCTTAAATATATTATATTTTCATAAAAGATTATTCATATTATTTCGTGATTAATTTTGATTACAGATAAAATATTTACAGTGTTGAATATTTTATAATTCAATTTGTATATTTTATTAAACGATAAAAAAATATAATAAGAAAAAGAGAGAAAAAGGACAAAATATACAAATGAGTTTGTATATTATATTATGAACAATTTTACTCCCTAATAAAACTATAAGATTCAAATTTGAAGTTTCTATTTATAAATTATTTTTAACTAATTCTTAATTCTAATTAAAATAATATTATTACGTATTTTTCTTCTGGATGATTTAAAATATTTGATAAGTATTAGTCTATTAAAATCTTTCAAATAAATTCAATTTAAAATAAAACTGATAACTGTTATTGAATTTTTATGAAGTTGTTTTTAATTCTAAAGATAAATAGTTTTGATATATTAATTATCGGAACAAATTATGTACTTATAGAATAAATTCATTTAGAATTTATGCACATTTAGTTAAATATTCAAATAAGATAATAATATCTTTCACTTAATTATATATTTAATATACATTTAAAATAATTTTTATTAAATTTCAGTTTATTATGTGTGATAAATTTTTTTTATATTACTTTACATTTTTTATTATTAAAATTATTTATTTTAACATTTTTACATATTTATGACTTTAAATTTGTATAGTAGCTTTAATTTCATATAATATCAATTGCGTTTAACAAAAAGTAATTTAGTATTATCCTAATCTTATAAATTTTACCTTACAAAAAGGCAAAATAAAAAAATATGAACGTTGTATGTAATTTCAGGTCGAGTCCACCAACATCCCTATCGACGGGAGCAGCGCCATCACCCCCGTTATACCACCGCTATTACCAAGACTGCAATGCCGTTAATACCAGTGGTAACCTACCCATAACGCTTCACAAATACTGAGAATATCGAAATTCAAGGTCTCATGATAGGAACCTTGAACAAGAACATCACCAACAAGGCACTACTGGGAGCAGTACTGGTAGCAATAATTTATACGATCCTAACTTAGTTTATGTTAAACAAGAGTGGATACCAATAAGTGACGACTTCTCAAAGGAATGGCACTAAATAAAATGTATTTGTTAGAAAAAACAAAAGTGGCAGTAATTGTGAGTAATAAGTAAAATAACTAATAATTACACTGTTAATAATGTTCACCGAATCTTATGAATCTTTCTAAATGTTCATTGATATGAATATAAGAAGCAAAAGACTTTATTCACTTTCCGTCTGAAAGTCAAGAAGCAGATTAATAAAAAGTGATATCTTAGTTCGATATATGGACTGAATATAAATTTTATTTAAATTTTCTAGATTCGATCTTCACATAAAAACGAAAATTGTTTTTTGATAACTAAGAAATCAAGCTTCCGAAATCAGTTTTTTAAATTAGGTTTCGAATAGTAAGTTTTTACTCTCACAGAGTGAATTATATACATATATAAATGTTAAGTATTTGTTGTTGATTATACTTTCAAAGAAAATTTAACAAAAGTATTTAAGTTCAAGATATTATTATTCACTAATAAAAAGCTTGATATAATTTGTTTAATAAATTAATTTTTTTAAATACATTGATCATCTTTTTTTAACTTTAATCTTTTTTACTATCGTATAATTTTAATGTATATCAATTTTATTAATTTTTATATAATCCATTTCATAGCAGATTTAAAATTCCATTATAAAAATAACAAACCTAAATCTTGATTTGATGAATTCAAAATCATCTTGTTAATATTTGAATTTAAATTTTTATAAAAACCTGGTTATAATTTAAATTCTAGAACAACCTTTAAAATTATATCGTTCTAGAAATTTGAAACAAGTTTTGAGAAAAAATGCAATACTGATATTACAAGCAATAAGTGCAAAATGCATTATGTCCATGATATGAGTCAACGCAAATTTTTGACTTTTTTTTTATTTAACTAATCGATTAATTTTTCCGAAATATATGTATATGAAACAGCTGTTTAAATATTTCATTAATGCAATTGTCAAATCATAAATAGAAATGACTTGTTTTTCAATCGTCTGTCTTTTTGAGTCAAATCAAGGACGAATGATCGACACTAGGTGTTATTCATCTTTTTCTTACTCCTTTATAGACTTTTCTTTTTGCTTTTTTCGTTTTTATAATTTATTAAAAAAATTAAGTACTTCTGTAGAAATTTATTTTTTATTTTCTTTTTTATTTGTAAAACCTCTAATTTTGTGATAAAAAATGTGCGTGGATTTAAAAGGTTGTTAATCTTTTTTATACTTGTACTTTGATAAAACTTCATTTGATTCGATTAATCGTCATCTAAACTACTATACAAAAATCTTACGAATAATAGTTTTATGGAAAAATTAATTTTGATTTTATAATTGAGTTTACATTAGTAAATCATAAATGTGTTTTGAAATTATGTAAATGTGTTTAGTAACTAGCTATTGTCTAAATATTTTAAATAATTACGATAAAATTGTTTTCGGTTAATATAAAAATAATTTTTACTAATATTTTACAACATGTATTATTAAAGAATTTTATCAATCATTATATTAGTAATTATTTATTTGAAATTTATATCATATATATAATGGAAGATAACTTTCTATTGTTTTTCACTCGTGAATACTTTCGATCGATTTCTGTTGTTGATTAATCGAAATGAAAATAAGTTTACTTTGATACATTGTTGTATAAAAAAGACTTAATTGTTTGTTACTTTATTATGAGCTACTGATCTATGTATTATAGGATTGTAAAAAATAAAAATAAAAAATTATCTATGTATAATTTGAATCATGTGCATTTATAAAACGAAAGAGCTGAGATATATTTATTGATATGTAGCTGATAAAAATACATGATGAATAAATAGTGTGAATAGATAAGAAAGCTAGATTAAGTATGTATATATATATATATATATATATATATATATACAAATGCAGTTCTTGATCGCGTTTTAGTACATTGTGTACTGTGTCCAGTATGAAAAGGTGAATCTTTGACTTAACGATGGGGTAAAGTTCTACAGGACAAGTATTGTGATATAAATTATATGACGAATCATATAGGGGAATTTAGTCGATGATTAAGCTATGAGTATTTGATATTATCTATTATATGAAGAATTCAAATAATACTTCTAGTTTTTTTTATTTGATTTGAATATAGTTTTTTCTAGTACTAAATTGTAATAATATTAAATTAGAGATTAAAATACAAATTATGGTAAAGAAAAAATTATAGATTACATTAAGTCAATTTATATCGCTAATTTAATATTCACCAAATTACAATTGTTAATCATTTTTAACAAAATATTTTATGAAAATAAGATAAATTTGATTCACTCAGAATAGCTTAAAGTATACGAAATGATTCTTATGATGGTAAATTACGAATTGTTAACGGAAAAGCATCATATTTATAAAATGTGTGAACATTTTATTCATCTTATTCAACGAATTAAATTTACAAAAAAGAAAGACTGTCATCTTTTTATAAGACAATCACGTTGTACTTGAATAAAAACTGAATGTCATCGTATATTATAGTCAAAGATATACTATTTTCATTTAAAAAATAGTTAGATTTCTGTGTGTATTATAAATAAAATCAAAACTGCAAATATCTATAGAAAAATTGTATATCAAACATAGCGTGATAAATTTGAAAATATATTATTAATATTAACATTAATATAAAAAAGGAAGGCAAATATATGATCAAAATTTAAGATTCGTGATTTTTCGAAAAAATAGGCGTTATTATTGTAAGATCATTAAAGTAATTTACATATATTAGGAAATGAAAATGTTCAAAAATAAATATATTATCGATCCAAATTTATTTAAATTGTTTTTTCTTATTTAAAATCCTTTCCATTAATTCTCCTAAATTAATAACAAAAATTTATGCAAATGCATAAATATAAGAATTAAAAATCTTTTTATTATTCGTTAGTAATTATTAACTTTTTATACATTATCTATAAGCTCACAAGTATTCAAATTATATTTCATTATTATTTATGAATATCTTATACATATAGCAATCAATGTATTTCATTGTATAAATAAAAATTAAGATTACTCAAAAAAAAGAAATTAAGTATTATTATCTTCTATTTATTACAACATAACCTAATTAATTATTCAGAAAGTGATAATTATAGAATCAGATCTATATATAATACAAAAAGATTCGTATAAAAGCAATTGAGGAAAGAAGCATGAAAACTGAATAAAAATGCCATTTAATTACTTCGGCTAATATACAATACGTGTACAGCTATACTGAGTTGACAAACTGTGGAAGAGAGCAAAAAAGAGAGCAAGAATTACTGTAGAGACGATAATAGTAAGGGGCTACTTCAAGGGCTATAATACCGTCTAACAATGCGATCGTCCGCACGGACAAATTTCAACGCAGCATTCGAGGCCTCTGTTTTCTGTCCTTATTCTCGCCTCGGCAAAAACGAAAGCCCCCTGCCTTTATCCGAAGCACGTGTTTTGGCAGATGCATCGCAGTTAAATCCAAATCTTGCCCCGCAGCGGACTAACCGAGTCGTCACTTTGAGGGCTGTAGTTCTTTTCTGTGTTCAGGCGCAACGTAGCGACGCACACAGTCACAATCTACATTTCAAACGAACTGAGGACTTTTCCGATTTTAAAGCCACCTACCCCCGAGAAATCGAGTATGCTTCTTATTAACGCTGTAATACCCTTCGAATTTATTATTAAAACTGAAGCTTTTAGTTTCAAGTGCACACAGCAAATTTTTAAACGGTATATTAAACTCATTAAATTCACATTAAACTCATATATTGTATAATAATTTATTTTTTGTGTTATATATTGATTGTTATAATTTTATGAATATTGCTTACAAATTTTATTTATTTAAGAATTTATTTAACATGAATAGATTTTCTTTTTTGCATGATGTATATTTTTCAATTTTGAATTTAAAACTATAAATAAACTAAATAATCAGATCGATTTTCTAAATACCTTGTTATGGAAAAATTTATTATTCTGAATCAGATTAATTCAATTCTTATTACATTGATAATGTAGAATATTATAATTTAAAATTTTGTTCAATGATAAAAATTGCAAAGGAATATAAATATATGTATGGTAAGAACTTGTTAGTTTTTCGTAATACATAAAATAAATAAAATATCCATTAATATATCTAGAATATCACGATATTCAATAATGTATTATGTAAAATTTATTATTAATAAAAAAATTTTAAATGAGAATGTTCTATTTCAAGTACATTCTCCTATTTAAACAATTCAAAATATCATAATTTCTATAAAAAAAATTGTTCATTGTAACTCTTTATATTTAAATTTTCAAAAAGTACAAAAAATAATGTTACAGCGTTAATTCCCGGAAAACTTAGATATATACCTATAGTTTATCTAAAAATAAATTTTCACTAACTTCCGCTCTCAATTTCACAAGCCGCGACTTACCATACGTCTACATAGTTAACGAAGGCAGAAATAAAAGTAGAGAAGAACGACAAGCATGAGCAAAAAAAAGAATAGACACCTTATAGATGAAGATCAACCGACAACTCGAAAGAAAATGTCTACAGATATAAATTATGACGATTTCGTGGTTAACCACAGCATAAATCCACAGAAGTACTTTTGGAAGTGTAATCAATTGTCTTTATCAGTGACATTTTTAATTATAAATTTGAAGTGGTATGGCCTTGTATACAAATATTACATAATACTATTAGGTTTTTCAAAATACCATTAATTAATATAACGTGAACAATAAATATGTTAAAAAAATTAAATATTTTTACTCGTTGACGTAACTACTTAATTTATTTTCATATTATAAGATATGTGTATATACAATTAAATTATAACTAATAGTGATGAATTCTTTAATTACTATTTTTTTGATTCGAAGAACAAATCATACTATTTTTTTAAACTCAGTATTTTTACTAAAATATTAACAGCTGATTAAGTTGAATTTTAAAAATAGAAATGCACAAATTATTGAGTATCATAATGTTTATACACATCTATAAATATCAATGATTAATTATTTTGTAAATATAAGTAATAAGATGTAAAACTGTTTTAATTATAATTGTTTATAAAGATAATAAACATTATTAAGTAATGTTTAAACAACTATAAATAATGTTTAATTATCTTATATTTATTATTTTCGACTATATAATAATAAATGTTTATCAAGTTTCATATAAATTTCGTATAAAACTAAAAATTCTTTAAAAATAACTCATAAATATCCGATTTTTAAGCAGGTAAGAGTAATCAATAATAAATAAATTTGATTTATAACTCAAAAATTTTATTGCAATATTTACATATAAATTATATTATCAAGTTTTTAAAATTATTAAAATTGAAAAAAATTAGAATTAATCAACACTTAAATTTATTTATATTTTATTTTACCTAATTACAGTACTTAGATATGAGTATATATATATATAATTTTTAGTAAAATTAGAAATTAAATATTTTTAGAAATTAAGTAAATAATTTTAAATTACTCATCTTTAAATTGTTTCGTTACAAGAATTTTAATTAATTTAAACAATTCATTCTAATATTTAGTACAATAACAAAAACAACTTTGTATGGTAAATATTTTTTTCTATTCAATTATATTTTAAATGATAAATATAGTATTGAATTTAAATTAATTCATTACAATTATTTGAAAATAATTATTTTAAATCTCTAAAATATATTTCTTTTATTTTCCGCTACTTAATATTATTTACAAATATTTTTATATAATAAAATTTTTTATGCAATTGCAATCAATTAAAATAATCGCTTGTTGAAAATTATGGTACGATTACTGAAATTATGATTTTGTGTGAATTTTGAAAAACAAAGTTATAATATTAATTTATTAAATATGATTATTGCATAATTATAAAAATCAATAATTATTATAATGAAAAATATAGAAAAAGATATTAAATTTAATATCTATACATGCTATTTGTAAAAAAAAGTGTAATAAAATGAAAATTAAGCTTATTATAAAGTATGACCAAAAATATATATAAAAATATAAATATTTAACTATTGATGAAAATTTGATTTCTTACTTTTTAAAGCAATATAAATGCTTCTTTGCAAATATTGAAATTTATACAACTCTATAACATTCACGATATTCCTATTTAATGTATTAGTTATTGAGAAAATACATAGATGCAAAGCAAAATGTGAAGCAGAAACTGACAAAATTTTCTTGAAAAATCTGCGGATTCTTATCTCTAACCATACGCACATACTTACGCAAGTGAATCTAAAAAATTGCGGTGCAATAAGTGCGAGGAAATAGGCGAGTAGCACGTACCGTGTTAAGAAAATTCTGCAGTGTTTTTTACAGGGCCACCCACATATTGCTTTCATATATATCGAAAAAGCGAAGGAGAAGAAAAAAGGAAAGTGGTTGTGTCCGTGAGCATAAGGGACGCTCCAACTCATTAGTATGTTCGCCGCTTGTTTATGAAATTACGAATGATAATGTAAGCATTTTTTCACGCCCTCTCGCTGTTGATGTGGACCTTCGGCATGCCTGGAGAGATATCGCGTTGCGTCCGACTCTCGACACGCGGGCTAATTTTAGGGTGTTTTAGCTCACGCCCAGTTCAGCCGTCGGCTATAATCTTTCTTTTTCTCTTTTCCTCTTTAAAATGCAAACCTCGTTAAATAACTGTATTGTACGGCACTAGGATCGTGTTTCTTGGAATTGATATTTATTCCAACGGTCGATTTTCCTTCCGTCGGATGCGAAATATATCTTTAATGATTAACGACGAATGTGCCTAAATGGCATCGAATATTAAAAGTTTTTTTTATTCGAGTATTTTCATAGGTAATGTTGCTTATGTTTGATATATTAAGTAATTATTCCACCATGACATAATATTTAATCTAGTAACTACAGACTTGTCGCTCATTGATTGAAACGCGAACTGACTAGTTATTAAAATAACAAAACGTTTTTTAACTAATTCATCATAATTGTAACAAATAAAATTATTCAGTTAAATACGGAACTAATGATGTATTTATTAGTAATCGCTTCTCAATTTTAAATAAAATTATATATACATAAAAATGTAGTAATTATTTTAACCAGAAATTTTTTATGAAATAGCAAATAGATCATGATCAATAAATTTTTACAAATACAATCTTTAAAATTGTAGTCACTTGGCATAATCATATTCAAAATTCATTTATATAATATAAAAGAAAAGTTCCATCTTAAAAATGTATAAAATCAAAATAAAGTGTGATATAAAATTATATCAGTATTTTATTATATTAAATATTATTTTATTTAATATTATATAATAATATCTTAGAATAATAAATATGTATATAAATGTTTAAATAATAATATAGTTTAATTAATAATATACTAATTCTGAAAAAACTTGTAACACAATGAAACATTTATTTTTTATATATTAATACAAAATGTAGATTACTACTATTATATTAATTTTATAATTAAAAGAAGTATTTCTTTGATATATTACTCAGAAAATATTTTATATTATACATGAATTCTAATTTTTTCAAAATAAAAAATGTAATATCATATTAGTAACGACATTTACCAAAATCTATGTGATATTTTTGAGTTTTGCACATTAGAATGTTAATATAATAAAAGATCTTCGTAATAATTATTATTAAACTTAATATATTTATTTATTTTAATATACTTATATATTTATTTATTTTTCACTATAATAATGACAGACTTTGCATAAATCAATTGTTAATTTTAAATTGTATTATTTTAATACAAAAAAAATTCATGAATTTAATTTTTTTTCAATTCTAACTATTAATTCTAATATCTAGTTTAAAAGTATTAGCCTTAATATAACAAATTTACATAAAATTTTTTGATTTGTTTTTACATATACAATTGTAGAATTATATAACTTTAAAGTACTGGTCAGGTAATCATAACAATGAAATTTTACTTTTCGCACCATTAGTTCCTAAAGGAAATTGAATTCTTGTAATAAAAATGAATTAATCTCTTTTACAGCTAACAACATTAGTTTACAGATCTATTATCGTATTCAAGTAAAATTGTCATTTGTAAGCCATCTCGTTATACCCAGGTTGATTGAGCTATTATATATAGCTTAACTAATACTATCTTCAAACCAGATGGATAAAGAAAATGAGAGAAAAGTGTTCATACGAAAAATAAAGGGGAAGGGGGGCGAACAATACTGTGGGAGGCAGGATCTTCAGTACAATGCAGACCTGATGTACTTGGGAACCTCAGAGTCGTCGAAACTTAGATAGGGATCCATATATAAAAGTAATAACGTGTGAGTACGTACGCTCGATTTAATGTCGTAAAGGTGCAGAGGCTAAGGATCGCAGCCTTGTCGCTCACGTATAAGTATAAAAGTCTGATTTTCCTTCGATATCCCATTGTTTGTGACTATATTTTGACATGCTGCCGGGCTTCTTGGATTGTTCTCTTTTACCAAGGCAAATCCATTTTAAGATGAAATTCTTGTATTAGTACGAGAGTACTAATACATGAATTTAGTAATCTTACCTGAATACTTGATTTCTATTTCTTAAATAGTTTGGGTATCATTTTGAGAATTCCATTATTATTTTTCGGATTTATTTCAGCAGATATATTTATAAGATACTTTAATATTGTGTAAGTAATGGATTTATGCATTGATTAAAACTTTATATTTAGAATTAAAGTTTTTATCATATTGTTTTTAAATTTAATTTCTTTAATCAGTTAAAACCAAAAAAAGGATTTAGAAATTGTATGTTTTTTTTAATTTGAGTTTGTAATAAAAAATGTATTTATATTTTATAAATTTTTTTAAAGAATATTTTGTAATAATTTTTTATGTATTTGAAAAAACTAAATATTAATACTTATAAAATTAAATATTATACATATGATTATATGTATTTATAAATCATTATTCACTTTTTAATAATATTCTTTCTATCATAGAATTGTTTATATTTTTATTTCTTTCATAGAATATATTAATTTGTTTAACAAAATAATTTATTAAAATTATTAAAATTACATAGAATAATGGAAAAATTTATCCATAGAAAATTGTTTTCCCCTTTTTACATTTATATTTCGAAACTAGTTTAACACTTATATATAGTTAAAATTAAATTAAAATTTTTTTTAAAAACCTGAATTACAGTTGTGCACTTACAACCTCAAATAATTTCAAATTTCTAACACATATAAAATCCACCTAAATTTAACCGAATATTCTCGCGAAGTAAAAAAGAGATCTAGTGACAAGTTAATAATGCTAACGGGCTCGCGGATAAAATGAAAAATAACATTGGTACAGAAGCAAAACGCGAAAATGGGGACGTGGCATTAAAGTTCGCGCCCGAGCAGACACGTGATATTCCTGACCCCTCGGGTGTGTACGCGTTGCCCGAGCCATTATGTTTCAATAAAACGATCTTCGCGGGCATCTCCGCGTCGTGTTTAGTCAGAAAAGACCAGGGCGCCGAGTCGTATTAGTGCTGTTGAGAAACGAAGGCACAATGGTTATCATTGTTCCCGTGTATGCGCATGGTAGCGCGCGTGAATGGACGCGTGAAATACGCACCGCATAGCCGTTTCATAAGCTTTCGAGCGCTCCACACATTCCGACTAAGATTTCTATGTACCCAAAATCATTTTTTATATATACTTCACCCGTGGCAAAGGAGGGGGAGTTTTTGGGTTGATTGCTCTTTTCAGAATGATATGTTTTACTTTAAAACTATTGTAAATTGAGATTTGTTTTCAAACTGAAAAAATATTTATTATATTGTTTTGATTAAATAATATTTTCTAAATATAGCAAAAATATTTGTGATTAGATACCTTTGATGTATCAAAAATATTTATGAAATTCGTCAGTCCGAGAGAAAAAATTAATTAGCATATGATACAATTAAATAAATATTTTAAAAGATTATTCTGTATATTATTATATTCATAATATTATTAAAATTGTATTCGTCAACTATTTAGTTACTTATCCAATAAATATCGTTGAAGTTTATATTAAATTACTGTTTTGTATACTTTGGACTGCTCATAAAAACGTTAGATTGAATATAACAAAATTCTTTTTTACAGAATTAATATATATTTAAAATAACTAAAACTGCAAAAGAAAATGTTGAAACTACAAATATTGATACAAACATTATAGATTATATGTAATTAATTAATTATGGTAAAAACGCATTTTTTGTTTTATAATTAATAACTGCATAAAAATCAATAAATAACAATCAATAAATTCTGTTATTAAGTTTTAAACATTTAATTTTAAGAATCAAAGTTATTAAATTTTTAATTAAATTACGAAAAAAATATATTATTCGGGGGTAACAAACTAATAATTAATACTATTATTTAAGTTATATAGAAACATTTAATGAAAATCATTTTATAATTAGAATCATTTTATATAATAGAATCGTCTGAATTTTCATTCGTTTTTATCGACATTCGATAATTGTAGTTTTTAAATATAATTATTATCAAATTAGATTAGCAAAATATTGACATTAAGTATAAGTAAAAGGTTAAGGTATGAATTGTAGCTATTAGTTGAGAGTAATGGACAGAACTTTCGGGACATTTGTACAGTCTATAAACAACGATTAAAATTTAATATTGTTCTTGTATTTCCATGCAAACTTGCAGTCATATATTTTGAAAATAGGTTGATGTTTCTTTTTCGTTTTGCTCTACACATAAACTCAAATATATTTGTATATTTAACTGAATTAGTTGACTACCTGCGACTACTTTCGGAGCAAGGGATAAGATTTAGTCATCGATGTGTGTTAACGAAATTGATACGATTTTATCGTCTGATAAAGAATGGGAGAATACATTTATCAAGTACTATATGCATAATGTAGTATATACGTGCAAGTATATATTACATATATCGTAATGATCAACTATTTAAAAAAATTAAAATGTTTCTTTATTTAACTTTCAGCTTTAGCACTTTATTTATAATAAATAAATAAATTTTTTTATCTAAATTTATAATCAAATATGAATGGATCACGTAGTACGAAAAATAAACGAAAGTATACTCGTTTACATAATTTTTCATTTATAGAAATATTTTATGTATAAAATAAAATATAATTTTAAATAAATTCAAAAATACAGTATGCAGAATCTTATATATATTATTTATATTTATTAAATTATTATTATTACAAATAAAATCATTTTTAGGTAGCAATTAATCTGTAAAAAATATATTCTTATAAATGTTATCAACATAATATTCATAGTGTAACATAAAATCATAATTTAGTTATAGTTTTAGTTGTATAGTAAAATCTCTAATAAAATATGAAATGAAGCTCATCATATGATTTTGAATACATTTAAAACATCGACTTGAAACAAATACTTAAAAGTATTAAAATTTACACTGATTATTTCATATTACATTCATTAAGAATTACATTAGAAGATTATAAAATATTCTATTATATAACAAATAATGAATATAATATGAGTATAATATTAGCATAATATTACACGTATTACATCAGTTGAATAAATGAAAATACATGGAATCAATATTTTAATGTAACTGTAAATTAAATATATAACACATTATATCATGGTACTTAATTTTTTATTATATTATTGGTATATAATTAAAATAATATTATTAATTTTTTTAAATTTTTAATGCAGAAATAAATAATAATATAATAATTTGAACTTGAGATTATAATTATTTTGTTAATAGTTGTAAATCGATTATAATTTTACAGTTATTTTTATATCCTATGCTCAATAGTTGTGTATATATATACATACATACATATATATATTATTTTTATTGATAGAAATATTTATAATTAATACTTTTGAATTTTTCAAATTATATAATCCACAATAACTGTACTCATTTAACAAAAATAAATTATGCACTGTTTTTTCTATTATTATGTAATAATCATTATTAATTAAATACAGTTTATTTGTATATTTGAATTTCGACTTTTTTCACAAGTTTTAGGAATAAATAAAGTTTAAATGTATATTCTTTATAACTTATTTCTGTAAAAGATTAAAAAATGTAATGTATTAATTTCATTCTATTAATTATATAATATGTTAATACAAATAATATATATATTCTTACTAAATTTGTTTCTTTTTTGTTACTGAAAATTTTTTCTATATTCATTAATATTTAAATTAGTATAGGCCCTGTTTTTGTGCTTGATTCTGAAAACAATACATATTAAAAAAATATTTCAATCCAAGTGTAATTCTAAATTAAAAAATTTTATATTTACATATGAATGTTTTAGAGAATCATAATATTGTATTATAAATTGTTGAAAGAAACATGAAGTAATTAATTAATTAATGAATATTGTAAGTCATAACATAAGAATTTTCCTTTAACGTGGTTCACATTTGTTAAGCATAATATAAGGATAAGTTCATTATTAAAAAAGGCTTTATTAAATATACATTTTTTTAAATAAAATCATTATAACATTTAAATTGTACTGAAAGTATTTTTCGAGATTATAGGGTCTACAAAAATTTTTTAATGTTATTGTTTTAAAGTAATATTCGCAGATGTGATGTAATTGAAGATCCATAAAAACTGTAAGAAATAATTTTTGAAAGATACAATGTAGCAATAGCCAATAGCTGGGTTATATAAAATTAATAACATTAGAATATATATAGGTATAAGTCACAACACACAACACAAAATTTGACGATTATTTCGAGAAGTCAAGACTCAAGTCTGTCATTTCTCCCTGACGAGGGCTTGCTAACGACTCGACGATTGACAAAATATTCTCAGTGCATACAAACGCGGTGGCCATTGGTAACAAAAGTACATGTTTGACGAATTTTACAGTAGACTGCTCATATTTTTCCTGGGATTTAGACTAATGCTAATATCTATGTGCATGATAATAGTCAAGGATCCATCTTTAATATCACTTCTAACTGTTGCAGGATTTTAAAAAAATCTTACCTAACACTGCTTGAAGACTAGTTTCTTTTTATTTCTGTTGATTACATAAGGCTCGTTAAAAATAAATAATACATGGGAAAAATTTATATAGAAACTGGTATTACAAGCATTAGATGCACCTTAAAAATAAGTTTGTTAGAAATATAATTTTGACTAATTTAGTAGTATAAAATATATAGAGAGAAAAGAATATTATTCTCTTTATTGATAGAAATAAAATTAATTTAAGTCAGGAAAAAATATTGTTTTTTAAATAATAATAGCTTATGTTATTCAAAAATTTTATGTACAAAGCTTTTATATTTAAGATGTATTTTCTAATTATTTTATAAAAAAATTTTTATCATCTATAATACATTGAAATTTTTCCATAACTTAGATAGAAAAATTGAGATTTATTATTATAGTTATGTATTATAAATGTAATGATCAAACATAAATAATCTTATAACATCTGCAGTTATAAACAGAATACTTGTTTTCGATAAAAAATTGTAGAAGTATTTATTTTAAGGAAAGTATAATTCAAAATGTATATACTTTTTATATTTAATGAAAAAATAAAAAACAAATTTATAATTCTGAATAATTATTTATGTAGTAAATATAATTTTTAATTTATATTATAGTTTTATATATCTAGAAATAATATTTTATTCAATACTATGCTCTTATAAATATTATATAAATACACGTACTTCTAAAATTTATTCAAATTTTATTCTTATTCTCGAGAAGATCTATATATACATAATTGCAAGTTCATACGAATGTGGATATATCATGCTTACCTACATGTTTACCTAAACATATTTACACAAAAAAATTTCTTAATAATTTGAGATCTGATCTCATTAACAAATGTAAAAATTATTTTAGTTTATATATATTTCATTAAATTATTCATATCTTTTAAGGTAATTCAAACGATTATTATAGCCCTAAACAAATTATATTTTACGGAAAACAAACTTTAAAATATACTATTTTGATATCCAAATAATGCACTTTTTATGTCCCATCAAATTTTCTGTAAATATGTTTCTTACCACGCTCTAGCAGTCAGTATGTCATAAAAAAGCCCAAATAAAAATTTTTATTGTACAAGTGCCTCTTAGCTCGGCATGTGCGTATAATTGACAGTGTAACTGCACCTTGTTGATGCTGGCAGTGCTTAATGTTGACACAACACGTAGGGTGCAAAACAGTATTAATACGTTTAGAATCTACTATCTATCAAGCAACAATGGATAGTGTACATTCTTTCAATTAGCTCCTTTTTTTAAAGTAGCATCAATTAATAAGGAATACAATGCTTTAAAGCTAGTCTTATAATTTGGTTATGTTTGTATACATTTAAAGATTACGTGAATTTCAGAAAGTACTATTTAGTCATTAAATAAAGATACTATCAAAATCATAATCACTATTTTTGATAAAATTTGTTTCGAGAAAAGAAGATAACCGTATTTTAAGAAATATTTATACAAAAATGTAGTCTTATATTATATCAAACTACATATTATTTTCTTGTAATAAAATTTTAGTAGAAACTCGTCATTTTGTATTCAAAATTATATTGTACGATAAACTTATATCGATAAATGAAAAATAATACAATCAAATTACGTTTTCATTTTGAAAAATTTTTCAATAATATTTTCTAATACAATTTAAAGCATAAATATTTAGTTTAATATCTATTAAACAAAAAGAGAACAATAAATTAAAATAATATTTATATTTACTTCAAAAAATTAAAACTAATTAAATACAGGTTTTTGAATATAATCTAATACATTAAATTAATTTTTAAATAAATGTAAACTGAAATATTTTTTAATTTATATATATATAATATTTACTTTTATATTAAATGTATAGAATATTCAAAATAATTTACTTTCTTATTGATTTTCTAATAACAATTAAAAATTGTATCATTAATAGACTAAAACAACAATAATAACTAACATACTTTTTTCTGTTTTATATTGAAAATTATTTTTCAATTATTATTACAATTTTTTTTTGATTATAAAATATAATATTTATCTTTTAGTTGATTAAATTAAAAATACTTAAATTTCTACATGTTAAGTTTATTTGGAAAGATTTTAAATTAAATATAAACAGAAAAGATTTTAGGTTAAATAAACAGTGAGTTAAAATAACAATTACTAGAATAATAAATAATAATGTTAGACATATTTTAAAAATGGTTTAATAGTACTTTCATATTTTTTTTTGTTTAATTGTTAGTAATAAAACTTAATTATGTTACTAGTTTTATAAAATAAGACAGATATCAGTCTTAGTTTTATAGATAAAGTGAAATTTTTTATATATAAAAAAGCGAAAAAAATTATGATTTGTCTGTAATTTCTAAAGTAAAAAACTAGTTTGATACGGGAAATAAGAGTAGTAAATGGAGACGTACATCGAGATTGAGGCATCGTAAAAAGATGTGCAAAACCTCGTATGCGCGGGTGGACTGATGTCCGAGGTCTCTGAAAGCGATGTCAATGAGGCTTGAAAGTGTTCGAGAGAGAAAAAGAGAGAAGGAATGTTCTTTCCTACAGGGGTGAAGAGCGACTTTAGAAGCCGGAAAAGGGAAGAGGAGAACCGAGAAAGGAGAGCGATGCAGATGTTATAGAGAAGTCAAAAAAAAGCGTGAAAGCGTTACAGGAAAAGAGCTTGTATGTGGCTCATTTGTCTTATGAGCCATTTAAAAATCGTTTGATGATTCTAACTTACAAATTTGAGAATTAAAATTTTAGAAGATTTTTAAGTTATACATGAATATAGTATGGTTATCATCAAAATTCTAAATTAAAAACTTATTAACAATAATTTTTATAATAATAAATATATTAAAATATACTAATATGCTAATAGATTGATGAATAATAAAAAAATTATGGATATTATACTATAAAAATTCTTATTATATGAATGACAATAATGGTTTATTTAAATAATTAAATATTCTGTAATTTAAGTAATAAATTTAAAAAATGAAAACAATATTTATTATTTCACTCATATCAATAGATTGATCGTTGAAATTTATATGTATATATTAAATTTTATGATAATGCCAAAAATTTTTATACAAATATATATAATAATTATTTAATCTTATTATTATATGATTAATAAAACTCACGTGAATAAAATTTTTCACCTTATAAATATAATATAGGTAAATAATCATCTAAAAAATAATTATGATTTAAATACACAAAAATTATTAAAAGAATATTAAAGATAGTATAAAAATAACAAAATATTCTTTAGTATCAGATAAATCGTATTGCTAAATCTCTTATATTAAAATTCTCTAAATGTTAAAATTTTCATTGAGAATTTTAATGTTTATAAATTCAATAATACATCTATTTTATTGCTGATTTTAATTATTTGATTAGTATTCATTATTTCTTGAATAATTGAATAAATGAAAAAATATATATAAGAATAGCGGTATTATTAAATTTAATATAATGTTAATGAAATATAATTTTAATCACTTGGATAAAACAATCAAATTATTTATTATTTACCTTTTATGTATATTTATTTATTTGTATGCATAGTATTTTATAAATATTTTTGTAAAGATACATTATATATTAATTTTTATACATTTTTTAATAAGAATTTATTGAATAAAATCGTCAAAATAAAATTAACAAAACACAGTAAAAGAAAACTATCTGTAATTTATCCCTTATAGTAATTATTTCGTAACTAATCCAAAATTATGTAATTAATATGTAATTAAAAATAATTATTTTTCATCTCAACCAGGTTAATAGAAAATTATTTTTTTAAATACTTAATAATAATTTATATGATTAAAAAATTATTTATTCATGACATTTTTTGATTTTGCCTTTTTAACAAGCTTACCGTCAGACTAGTAGAATCTACCCAAGGGACTAAAACGAGAAAAGTCTTGCAGGAGAAGATACGGTTTTATATACGAGAGACACGTACGTGTTAAAATATTTGAGATTTAATGCTCGTGATTTTGCTTGCTTCTCTGTTTTGACCGATTGACGAATAAACATGGTTTTGACAATTCGACATAATATAAATGGAATTTCTTTGAAATAGATAATCACGGATCGATTTATGATCGATTGAAAATCTTCGTGATCTGTCATAGTATATTTAGACAACGCTTATTTAGCTAGTAATTATTTTTGAATACATGAAAAAACATAAATTAATGGAATTTTTTCCTTTTTTAAAAAGAATTTTAAATGAGTCGCGAAATTTATTTAATTTATATTTACAGTAAATCAGATATTATGAAGTTTTTTAAATATATTAAATAATATTAGTATTAATATTTAGAGTCCAGTTCATAACATATTTTTACAGAGTTATTAATATGTTTATGCAAAATTAGTTTTTAATATAAAAAAGAACTATATATTATTAAGTGATACGTAAATTACTATTTAATTAAATAAAATTTTTTTTTTAATTTTTTCTTTGTTGAAATATATTACTATGAATAATGATCTGTATTTTATTTATATAAATTGTATAATCAATTATACAGTACAGAATTTTTATAGTTTTTGTAAAAAATTTTGTAAAAATTTAGTTTTAATATTATAAAATATTAAAATATTGCAAATGAAAATATAAATTATTAATTTCAAAATATTTTTAAAGATCCAAATTCATATAAATCCTATTCATTATATTATAATAAAAAATACAAAAATAATTTTACGAGATAATGTTTTCAAAATTTAACTATCAATTTTTCACCAACTTTTAAAGCAATAAATTTTATAAAATTTCTTATTCATAATATTAATTAGTATCTTCTGAAAATTAAAACCATTAATTTACATAAAACGTTCAGATGCATTAGAAGATAGTTTCACGAAGGTGCACGAATTTCCTAATTAATACTGAAGTATTATATCAATCTTTATAAAGCCATTTACAAAAAAGTTATATATTCTTTTTTTTTAAGCAGTTATTCCAAGTAATAATAAATTCATATCAACTCTTGCTTGATTATGATTTTCCAAAAGAGAGGTTTGTTGGTTATTTCATTTCACTCATCTGTTTGAATGTATTATAAGTTAAATCATCAAGCATCAACTTCCTTCAGCTTCTCAATCTGTCCTTTCCATCTTAAAAAAGAAGGTACGTAGACGTTTGGACGTTTTCAGATGCCTGAAGAAGCCGTATCTTTTTCGAAAATTCTCCCAATCGAGCAAATGAACGACGCATGCCATGATGACTCGGTACCGAGTCAGACATGAACTCCTTTCGATGGTTTTAATACTTAACAGATATTCAATGCATACCTTGGAAAAATGAAAATAAATGAAGCCTCATCGAGATGCTGAAGTTTCATTTATACTGCTACGAGAAGTAATGACATGGCAAAATGCTGCAAGAGCTAAGTCAACTAGTCATTGTATGTAAGCTTCTTTCCCAATCTTGATTGATATAAAATGAGAGGAGACGGAAAAGAAAAAATGAAACTTTCAGACAGAAAAATAATAAAACATGCGACAAAGAAATAAATAAATAGAAAGAGAAGGGATATCGAGAAGGTAATGTAAAACTGGAAGCGAGAGAAAATAAAAAAAGTTTTACAAACGATAGATGATAGAATAATTAATTTTAACTATAGAATTTATTGTACAACTAGTACAATTGTTAAATAAAATTAGAAAATTTTGAAGTCAATAAAATTAAATAAAAACGTCATATTAAAAATATTCATTCTTTTGACAATAAATTCTTTTAATATAAAAAAAATATTATGATGTTATAAATCGCGTTATTATAATATCATAAGTCAAATACTGGTAAAAGTTTCATAAATAATATTGTTTTGAATCATCGTTTAATACTTTGAGAAAAGTAACAATGATATTCTAAAATTCAAATTTATTTATGATTTAAAGATTATGAATCTAATTACTTTATAAATTAACCTTTCTACAGAAATTTAACTATATTGTAACTAATATATTATATTCAATATTTCTAATCAAGAATTATTTAATTAGAAGATCAGTATCAAGAAAATTTAATGTAAAGTATTTATTTATAAATAAAAAGTAAAAGCAACTATTTAATAATAATCATTAAATAAAAATATCTCATAATATTTAAAACGAATTATTTTTATAATATCATATGTACCATTAAAATTTAAAAATCTAAGGAATTTAATCGAAATCATTACAAAAGTTTCAAATAAGAATGTATTTTTTTAAAGTTGAATGCAGTGAAATATAGTTAATTCAATTATAAAAATGTAAATAAAACAATAATAAAATCATACGTGTAATGAATACTTAGCTGATAACTACATTCCTCAGAAATATAGTGAAGTCAAATAGTAAAAGAGCCAACACTTCTCAAGTTGCTCCTTCATCTATTCCCATGTCTGGCTGTTTCATTCATTCATTCAAATATCCTCGAGAACGATTTCGTAGACTTGCTTACTAGGTCTTTTCTCTCTTGCAGCATAGAATCTACTTCAAGTGGAATATAACGAAAGTGAGAACAAGAGAGTTGGAAAAATAGATATAGAAAAAACATAAATAGAGAGAGAGAGAGAGAGAGAGAGAGAGAGAGAAGAGATGAGATAGTAAAAGATAATGAAACCGAGAAGAAACAGTGAATATCTTGGAGTGGAATTGTGTTATTAACTGCTGTCTGCGTCAATTATCTCTTTTTCTTATTTTATTTTGCTGCTTCGGGAAGGTCCCAAAAACTTTTTTCTGGCAATATTCTACAAAAATGTTGCTAATTTGAACATAATCAGTTCTAAACTTTTTCTCAAAATTAATTTCGAAAATTAATTTTCAAAACGAAAATACAATTTTTTTAATATATGCATATTAAAAATATAAATTAATAGTACAAATTATTTCATTCATGATTCTCTTTTCTATCAAAAAAATTCATTATTACTTTTAATTAGATTTTTTATTTAAATTAAAAAAATTTTTTAATTAAACATAAAATTTATTAAACAAATGTCTAACTAAACAGTATGTTTGTATACGAATTTCATTGTTATTAAAAATTAAACTATATATAATAATTAAAATATGAAATTAATAAATATTGAAACAAATTTTATAATTATGTTTGAAATAGATTTTAATTTATTTTTTATCTTTTTTCTTAAATTTGACTGTACATTAAATGAAAAGTATTTTATATATTCTTTATTTTATGATCACAATTTAAAAGAAATTCAGAGTAATGAAGAGTATACATAAAATCTTAGATAAAATTAATTATATATAAAATTAATCTATTTTTTATTATCTATTTGTAAGTGTAACTATTTAATAAATTATAATATTAATTAACTTAAAAAATATTTTTATTTTATATTAAATATGTTTTAATATTGAAATCAATAAAATGTATTATATTTAAATAAAAATGGTCAGAATAACTCTGTACTATTTAATTCGCTATAAAAATTTTTTTATGAATATTGGTTTTATTTGAATAAAAAATTTTTTTGTAAATCACGTAAAAACATTTTTGTGTATCTGCAAAATGAACTTCTAATCAACTTCAGAACCAAAACCATTATATAAAATCTTTACCTTCTGGAGAGTTATAAAAGCATCATTAAAATTATGTATTATATAGAAAGTTATTGATATAAAGAATTAACAATAAAATTAATAAATAATTATGTAATAATAGTTAGTATTTATCGAATACTATAAAGAGAAGAGTAACATAAAAGAAAAATAAAAAAATTTTAATTAGTTTAACCAAAAATTTTTGTGTAAGAAATGACCTAAAATAGTATTAAATATTTTAAAATTTTCTCATTAATACGTACTATTTAAAAAAAATCTTTATACATATAATATTATATTAAAATATATAATTTTTATATATTTTTTCATTAAATTATTTTTTAGAAAAATATTAATTTTTTAAAAAAAATATATTTTTAACAATATATGTTAAATCTTATAGAGTAAAATTACATTCTGAATTAATTGAAACACTCATGTTTAATATTAAATATAGTTAATTGGAGAAACTTTTTTTCTATTACAGTATTTTCTAGAACAATGTTTATCGCGATGTTACAAACTTTTTTTAAGATACTGTAAAAACATCATGAATCGTATAACGTAAAATTTGTTTTAGAAGCTAGAAATGTAAGTAATTACTTGAAATAGTTTACCTTTTCATTTTTCATTTTTTTAATGAAAAGATATTCTAATTAAGTAATAAAGAAAAAAGTATAAACCTTAACTTTCGATATAATTTTTGATCGGTAACAAATTATTATATTTCTGAAAAAATATGGTTTACTTCATTATTCTTAAGAAGATATAACAAATTGAACAGAAAGTCACGCGTTTAAAAGAATAAGTTTAAGTTATTAGAGTGCTGGAGACCGGATAAGGCTTGATTGCATATGACAGAAAGCGTGACAGCACATAGAAAAAAAAGACAGACGAGTATGCGCGCTCGGTAGGTAGTGTTGACTTTGGCTTGAAGCCGAAGTTTGCGGACATTTAGGTGTCAGAACAGATGGAAATATCGGCCGCGAAAATACTTCAACGTCGAAAATTGCAGTCGCGTGAATACGGCCAGTGCCTTGCAGTTTTCCGAGCAATCGGCGCTCAAAGATTCTTCATTTTTAAATTCTGCATCGTATTTTTTATTTTTTGTCTTCCGTTGTTCTACGATAAAAAAAGAGTATTTATGAGATATATGTATATATGTAAATGTATTGCAATCGGTTTACGATCAATACATTAAAGTACGAAGGTGTTATTAAAAATTTCAAATATCTTTCTGCTATCAGACAGATTTATTATTAATAGTAAAAAGAGTTTCGAAACTGAAATAGTTGATTCAACATTAATTACGATTTTTATTTGATGTTATCATCAAATTGTGATTTGTTTGATATTTATTTGGAATTATATCGTGTATAAAATTTCTCTTACAAAGTTTATTTATTTATAGAAAAAAATATTATAAATAGATTGTTAATTTTTTACGTGCATCTATTTTGATTACTGTATTAAAAATTATTTATTATAAAAATTATAGACGAAATCATATCACATTTATGCAATTAGATTTTCAAGACTTAGTTTTTGCAATTGTAAGTTTTATAATACATGAATTATAATATAAAAATAATTTATAATATAAAAATAATTTATAATATAAAAATAATTTATAATATAAAAATAATTTATAATATATAAAATAAAATAATAAACTTTAAAATTATTCATGTGGATAAAATGTAATCAGATAAGATGTTAAATTATTTATTTAAAATAAATTCATGTATAAAATAAATGTTTTTAAAATGCATATTCATGATTTAGCGAAAAATTTTTGACATAATTTAGTTTTCTAAGCTGAGATGTTAAAAAATTATTATTCTTTAACAAATTTTTTATAGAACAGATATTTTTACGTTTAGGTTAATAACTATATAATTATGTTATTTGTAATTTCGTTCAACATAAAAACTCAATAAAAAAATTCAATTTATAATTTTGCATTATTATAACTTAAAATCATCTTTCTAAAATAATTTACTTAAAATTATTTCTTTTTCAATTAAAATAAAAATTATTATTTTTCAAAATATATTAAAATAGTTTTAATTATGTAATTAAAACTAAAACGTTTAATTATTCAAACTAGATATACTTTTAAATTCTATTATCTCTTATTATAACAAATTATATGCGATTTAGTTTAAATAAAAGTATGAAAATATTAAATTTCTATATAAAAATAGATTTTGAAGTCTACATTTTAAATATAATTTATTATTACATGAAATATATTTTGTAGTTTAAAAATCATTTAATTGTTATTAATTTCAACTGAAAATATTTTGTACATTTATTTATTTTAAAATTAAAATTAAACATAAAAAATTATTATTTATAAATAATTGTATGATGATTATAAATTTAATATAAAATAATATATACTTGTTTTAGAAGTTATTTAAACATTTACACCAATACCAAATTAATTTCTGTCTGCCATATTGATATCCTGCATATTGATAATCTGCAAATGATATTTATTATATTTTAAAATATTTTTTATTTAATTTTTATTTATTAATTTATATTTAATGTTTTCTTCATAAAAATGTAATTATGTATATTAAAAATTACTCAGGAGTAGTTGTATTAGAAGAATCGACATAACCAATCCAAGGTTAAAGAAAGATTTATCCTATATTTCACTCTAATTCAATGATTTTATAAATAAGGGAAAAAATTACGATATAAATATTTTGTATAATTAAGTAAATTATAAAATTTTCAGAGAAGTCAACTAGAAAAATACTAGTTTATACATTGGTTATTTTAAATTTATTTCATTAAAGTGTCGGTGGAATTTTTCGTCTGAAGAGGAACTTTTGTACATTTTGAAGACAACGAATCAACTTTAAGAATTTGTACAGACGCGTTGGACAGTTATTTGAATTAAACAAATTTTCAAATTATAACTATTCTCTAAACTAGAATTTATAAAATCATTAGGATAATTAATTGCTTTTAATTTTATCCTTATACCGTGTTATTTTATAAAGCAATTTTTATTTGACTAACGTCAATAAAAAGATCTTCGATATTTGATTATCACCATAAAAATTAAATCACTATTGTTTTAAAGCTATATTTTATTCCTACAATAGTTTTTAATTCTTATTTTTTTACTTTATAATTTAGCTAATTATATTAATTATATTTATATGTGTGATATTTTAATATTTGGCATTTTAGATAATACTGATTTTCAATTACACTTTTAAATTATAAAAATAAAAATAATTTTGAATAATATTTTATTAATAAATACTAATAAATCTTCTATTTGTAAAATTGATTAAATAAGTCATTTTTGTGAATATGAGTGAACCTTTTAAATCTTAATGTAATGGATGTGTATTTTGTTTTATTCTTAATTTATTTGAGTTAAAATTAATATTAAAAAGAAAAATTTAACCATGTTTAATAGTTAAATTAATAATTAAAAAAATAGTACTATAGGAATCAAAATTTTGTAATCAATTATATGAAGTTAATTATAATTATAGTTATAATTATGTATTAAATATAACTATATAGGTAATCAAATATTTATTTGAAAATAAGGAAAACTCATAGTCAATTTTAAGAAACTTTATGTAATTTTCTTTTCAGTAAAATGATAATTATTGAGAGTTTGAAAAATCAGCACGGCATATTCAGATTAAAAAATAAAACCTGTTAAGCAAGGTTAATTTTAACGCAACAGCAGACAAAATGTAGGAAACGTCACTTGTGTGTGAGTTAACGCACACGGATGAAAGCATATCTTGACCGAATGCGCCTTTTACCTGTCAAGTCACTTCGTTTACTTGCTATCTCTTCGACACTTTCTTTATTTTTTCCTCAATAGAATAGCCACTGTTTCACTTTAGTAAACCCTACCAAAACATTTTTCTTCACTTTGACTTGACATTCATCAAATCCCAAGCGCGACCTGTACCGAAACAGATTAATATAATCCTATTTGACGACTTCTCGGTCTATTGTGTGTGGAGACAGGAACGTGACTGAAATTGTTTACTCATTTATTAGAAAATTAGAGATATACAAGAAACTTATTCCACGAGTTGTGTATGTAAAATTTTAAACCAGGGCAATACATAAATATTAAAGAAATCTTACAAAAAAATCAATGAAATCTGTATATTTTATAATTAATATAAGTTATTTAATTTATACCTAAGAAATATATATATTCTTAATATTTGAAAATAAATTTAATATTAAATTATTTATAAAAAGTTCTTTTTGTATAAGTAGTGTATATTTATTTTTCTATTAACATTTATTATACTCATAAGTATTAATTATTGTAGTATTAAATCATTGTAATGTAATTTTATTGATGATTTGTTCATTAATAATATTACTGGTTTTTGTATCCTGTAATTTATGTATCATTATATTTCTTGAAATTAAACAAATTGAGCAGAAAATATATAATAAAATAAAAAATAATATATAAAAATAAAAACAATTCTTATATCATATCTTAATAAAATAAGGTCCATCTTTTTTATTACAGAAATAAAAATAACTTACATAAACGAAACTAATAACTATAAACTTAAAGAATGTAAAAGATAATGTACAATAAAGAAAATTAACAATATTATTTGAATTATTGTTATAATATTTATATCATCATTATTGAATATAAGTAAAATTTCGAGATCAAAATATATCATTCATTTTTTAAAGTTGCTTGAATATTTAATAATATTCAAAATTTTTAGTATAATTTAAAACAATGGCTGATTATATTTTCCATAAAAAAAAGTTAAAGGACAAGTATATTATAAAACTATTTTTCCCACTAGGTACTAATAGATTTAATATTTACCCCTTTATTAAAATTGTTAAAAATAACTATTTAAGGAAATAATAAGATTTTATTTATTTTCTTTTGTAAAAAATAGTACTAAATTATTATTTTTTATTATAATAGAAATATATTTAATATCAAATATATTTAAATATTAAATTTTATCTTGCCTATACTTTTTTCAATTTTTAATTGCTTTATACATATATCTAGCAATCTATTGAGTATGCAAAACTTAAAAAATAAAGTTTTCCCCTAATTCTAAGAATAGTTCAAAAAATAGTTATGAGACGTATTGTATACATTTTTATTCATAATTGGTTATGGAATAAGTATTGGTTCTAGCTGAAATGTCCGTTTAAGATAAAAAGATTGGGTTTATAAGTAGTTCGATTTGTATTACATCCGCTTGGAAAATTTCACTAGTCTTATACTTCTACACAAGAAAATATCTTTGGTAAATATATTTATTGTTTTATAATGAACTATTTGATTTTAATCTTTTTTATATTTAATAAAACTGTATTTTAATGATTACAGCTGATATTCCCATATTTATAATTTTTAATTATATTGTTAATTATTATTTTATGAGTAATATGAAAATAAGTGTTTACTGATAAATAAAAATATATTACTAATAAAAATTATGTAAACATAATTAAATTAACTTAATATGTATTTTCATAATAAATATATTTAAAAAATACGAAGCTAAAGTAGTATTATAAAAAAATTTATTCATATTTGATGGATATTTATTATTATTTTGAAAATCTATTTATGAGATAAATTAATTATTATAAGAAAATTTAGAGTTTTTAAAAGGATTTTAAATTTATATACCTTATGAAATTTATTATTTTTCAATTTATTAATTAAGAAACAAAATTTTATTAAATACACAATATAACTTTTAATTTATTTTTCAATGTTAAATACTACTTTCAAATATATTTAATATACTGTTTATGTTATTTGTTTCTACTATGATATTAATCACTAAAATTTGTTAAAAGATTTCGAAAATAATAAAAATATTTATCTGTGGAAGTGTTGATATAAAATATTTCAAAGGAGAAAATATTATTGACTGTTCACACTTGCATTTTTAATCATACGCTTTTACGTTTAGTTGTATATCATTATAAAACTTTAAAAAATTTAACTTTCGTAAACATAAGATACTAAATTAATCAACGTTTATAAGAAGGTCATCCAAAATAAAAAGAAAATATGTATAATAGTTGCAAAAACAGAGATTAAACGAAATGAATGCGTTAAAATTATAAATGCACATTCAAGTGGCACAGGTATGATACAAGTAAAATATAAGATTAATATGAAATATATCATCGACGCATTTATATTATTATTATTAAATTAGATAGGTATTTAGTCTAATAATAATAAATGATATAAAGTACCAGTAATAAAGACAATTAAAGAGAAATTCTTATAGTATAATACTTGTATAAATATTGAATATGTTAGCATCATTTGCTTATTAAATTATTTTATGGCTTATTATAAATTACTTATTTACAAAATTATGCATTTTACGTTTTATTTATTAATTAATTATTATGATTAATATTAATTAATTAATTATCTCAATATTTTACAAATGTTTTTAAGATTTCATACATTTTCATTAATTGAGTGGATAAAGTAAGTAAAAATATTAGTTTAACATCAGTCACTAATATATTTTATATTTATGTACATAATACAAAAAACAAGAACAAAATAATAAGTTCAAAGAAGATATAAAAAAGTAAGAGAGAAAGAACTTTTGATCTGAAATGACGATGCAAAATTAATGCCCATGAGTTATAATGTGGTCGGTTATGCTGGGTGGTTCTGTGGCACTTATACTTGATGTTGTGTGCGCTCGACAGATTCTAATATGAAAAAGAAAATGAACAAATGAACATCTTAGAAATTACTTTAGTAGAAGCACAAAGATATCTTTGTTGTACATTAAAAATATTCGTGACTAAACTGATTTTAAAAAAAGATTGTACATGGAAAACAATATAATTTATATAATATAATATTAGTTTTGAACAAAGTTAAAATTTACTTTATCAAAATTAATTAATTTAATTGAATAATTAAATATTAAATATTAAATATTAAATATTGTTCAATAATCACAGTTTTGTAAATGAATCTAATGGAAAATAAAATATTAATGGTAAAAACTCATTTGAATAGTCGTGTTCTAAATTTATTTTATTTTTAGAACTTAATTTAATTTATTTTTAAAATCTCACTACATTTATCAATTTTAAATACTTAGTTTTATATACATATCAGAATTCAATGCCCTGAACATTTTTAAATTAATTTATACTTTAAGTTTCACATTAAGTCTGAAATCTTATCTTCTTTTATAAAGTACTATTTTAATTTTTTCTTTTACTATTTTACTATTTTATTCTTTTATAAAGATTATTTTAATAAAATACCTACATTTTAAGTCCATGAGTTTATAAGATTTTAAAAATAATTCTATAACACCCATATGTACAATGTGCATTATGTAATATTATATATAACATATTATATAATATGTATTATACGATAATTTAAACTAAAATATCGCAACGTATGTTTTATAAAAACAAGTAATAATATTGATAGTAAAAATTATTAATAGTACTATAATAGTAAAACTATTATTAATAGTAAAAACAGATAATGAATATTTTAAAACAAGAGAAAGCAAATTTAGAAAAATCTATTAGCCTTTTTTCGAGGAAATAAAATTTTATTTTTATTTTGTACATGAATATTTATTTATATACAATTATTATATACAAAATTTTTAAATATATTACTTACGAGTATTATAGTATTTAATTATTTTTCACTCATGAATAAAAATAACTTTATTATTGACAATAGAATTTAAAATATGTATTTATATAATAATGTAAAATTTTATATGCTAAGTCTATTTTAAAGATTTTAAAGTCGCTTTTGAACTTATTACTAATTTTCTAATTTAAAAAATTTTAATTGTTTATATTATTTATTAAATATATATTGTTTGTATTAAATATAAAATTGATTTAGGCAATTGAAAGCGTTAACCTTTAAAATATTTACCTATTTTTATAATATTAGCACGAATAATTATTAAAATTATTTATTAAATTTGTTAATTATATATTTTATTGTAATTAAAATTATGAAAAATATTTTAATATTTAAAAAAAATATATTTAACTTATGTTTATTTAAGATAAAGTAATGAAATATGTATTTAAATTTGTATTACGAATACTCTACGATTAGACAGAATTATTTATGATATACTAAAAATTATTATTCCTTATAAATCTACCAATAAACGGTATACATGGTCAGTCATTAACAATTACGACTTTACACTTTTTCGGCAGTGGCAACAGAATGTCAATCTCCCATCGGGGAATCCCCTGATTTCTTCGTTCCGCCTCGTTATAATCCAGCCAAAAACAGTGCCGCAAGAATATTCCTTTAAATATGCAGCTTATAATCCTGAAATTCCAAAATGCCACCAGCAGTATGAGCTTTAAAGGAGGCTTTTAAGAACTACTTCGTACAAGCTAACACGCGCCTGATTTTCACCCTAAGGGCTTTTAGGAAGTCCATCATGCGCTACCCGGGATTACCAAACACGGAGACTCGTGCCGTCGCGGCTTGGACTCCACGGTTTAAAAAAAGCACGGAAGAGACAGACGACCGCCTGGCGCGCGACATTTAATAGATTATCCTTCTAGGTGCTGTCGTGTCAAAACATACTGGCTCCTCTGCTTGTAGAAATAAATTTTGACTTTGCATATGCTCAGGAATGTGACCAATTTCTCTCAAAAATTTTCTTAACACCAAGCTTTCCTAATGATATAATAAAAAACTATTTAAATATATATATTATCATAAAATTTTAATACGACTTATCTATTTTTGGTATTAATCATAATAAAAAATATATACTTTAATGTTTGAAAACACTTCTATAATATAATATAATATAATATAATACTAAATATAGTTTATTTATCAAGTAAATACATTTAATTTAAATATAAGTAGATTATATTTTTATGTATGTAAACATATTAATCATTATATGGTTAATATTAAGTTATGTCACTTCATAACTGTTTTTATTTACATGAAAAGAATATATATGATTATATCTTTTATTCATTAGTAAATAGAAAACAACTGAAATAAAAAGTAACATTTGAAAACTGAGATAAAATAAATACTAAAAAGTCAGCATAACAATAAAGAGCAAAAAACCTAATGACCGCGTTAATTGCTTAGCTGACAGTCAGTATTTTATCTTTTTACATTGTTGCAAGACTTTTACATTCAGAAGTTTCTTTTATTGTGATATTGTTAATAAAAAATTAATTTTGTTTTGTTAATATTTAAGGTATTAATGAAATGCAAACTATTACAAGTATATTAATATAAAATTCAATACTATTTAAAATAATAAATTTAAATTAGTTATATATTTTATAATGTTATAATAATAATTATTAAATTTTATATGATAGCTAATGAGTAAAAATATAAAATGTATTTATTTTAATTGATTCTAATTACAAATTTATAAATAAAAATATCTATGTAAATTCATAGCCAAAACTAAATTGATTTCAAAAGCAGATTTATTGAATTTGATTAAAACGTTAAATAAATTTGAAATAGATTTCGATTTTTTATTAGTTTGTATAGATATTAATAAAATGTATTATTTTGAATATAAAATGATGGAGGTTTAAAATATAAAATAATAAAAGTCTTTTTTAGTTAATAAAATTTATTAAATATAAAATATAATTTAATTAAATAATTGAAATATATATTTTATGAACTTATTATTTATTTTGTGATAAATACTTATTTTTTTTGTAATTTATTATCTATTTTAATTTATTAAAATATTTAAATTGTATCAATTATTAATAGAAAGATTTTATATATTTTTTATGAATTAACGAGCAAAGAATGTAGGATTTTTTTTTATTTCCTACAAATAATTTTATTAATGAACATATATTACTTATTTAGGAATACTTAATGTAATAGTATAATTATTAATATAATTCTGATGATACAATTATTTATATCAATATAATTTTACTACTGTTCAAACATATATGTTATTACAAGTTCTAAAATACTTTATTTTGCATTTAAAATTGAAAATAGAAAACAAAATTTCTGAAATTTAAATATTAATTTTATTAAAGTATTATATTCCTTTTGTTAAGATTAAACAGAAACGATTAATACAGAAAAACATTTAAATTTCGAATTTATTGAAATTTATGAAAACAAATAAGACTGATAATTCTAAGAAAACTATATATTATATAAATTTTTTTTTAAAGTAATTATTTGATAAATATTGAAATGAAATTTTTTAAGTTCAAATATTTCTTGATGAATAAATGAAATGAAATCCTAGCATACACATATTTTTTTATTAATTCTACCTAGAAAAAGAAAATTGAATGCTCTATATTTTCCAGAAACCCAACTCATGAATGTTATTTGTGGGTGTGTGTGTACGTCCGCATGGGCGTGATTCTGTAGAGACAAACTTAGTTTAACGTCGATAGAGGCACGGGTCGAGGAGAAGGCCGATACCGTACGTATCTAACGCACTGAACGGACAACGAATGAAAACCGACGGACACTCCCTCACTCGAGTGTACAACAAAAGACTGTTCGATTCGCCATATTATTTTTGTTAGCGATACATCGTAAATTCAAGCAATCACAGAGCGCTTTTTCACCAAAATCTATGGTTCATCAATTCTTTGGTTCAGGAATGTCATGGTTATTAAAACAATAAGGCAAAGCAAGTGAAAAATACTCCTGCAAAATTAAGATTTATCTTTAATTATGTCGAAGAATAAAGAAGAAAAAGACAGTAATCAATAGATGACTGTGTATTAACTCAATTAAAGGATTTTCTATGACTTTGATTTTTTATCTTTGAATTACAACAAACGATATACGTTAGATTCTTCGAAGCAATATATATTCTTCTTTTTATAATTCTATTAAACGTTTTTAAAATTATGTTTAAAATTTAGTATATACAAATTCAATCAAATACCGTATAAAGCTAATTTATGTAATCAAAATTTAGGAAATAAATTTAAATATGCATAATATAAAGCTAATTTATAATTAATATTTAATTTTTCATTCAATTTTACAAACAATTCTTTTAAAAAAAATATATATATATATTAAATATAAATCTGTATCATTTTATATTGCAATAAAATTTTATATTATAATTTTTTATTCAAATATTAAAAATTTAATATTAACGTGTCGATTATAATAAATAAAATGTTAGTAAAAATGATTTATTACTAATTTTATAATAATTATTATTAGATCATTGATACCAAATTAATTGTAAGTCATTATAAATAAGATTAATGAATAAATTATTTTATTTTAAAAAATGATAGAATTTATCGAAAGCCTATAGCGTATCAATCATTATTGATTTTTATATTATATTTTTTCTAGTTTACTTCAATGTAGTTAATAAAATAATTTACATACAATAGTTTTTCAATTTTTTCTGAAAAGTAAAGCTTATAAAAATATTTATTAATTTAAAAGTACACACTATTTGATACAGCTAATTTTAAATTTCTAATTTTATAGGTACTACATAAAAAATCAGTCTTATATCATAAATTATTTGTTTTAATCAACTATCCTATACATATTATAATCTGGAACGAAATCTTCATTTCCTTTTTTTGAATGTAAACAATGATTTCCAGAAGATTTTAAAGAGGAAGCATGTCTATGATTTTCTACGTGCTGATGAAGGACTTTGGATTTCCGAAAGTCAAAATAAAGGAGAAGAAACGATTAATGGATATAAAAAAACGTAAAAAGGATAATATTAGACTAGTAGCTGTAAATAGAATTTACATTATATAAAATAATAAAGTTATATTAAAACCATTAAATTATTTATATATAAAATAATGTAATATAATAAAATTTATTTATTTAATAAATATATATTTAAATTTTCATCGATCAACTAAAGAGTTATATATATTATATAAAAGAAATATTACATTGGACAAGAAAATTTTATTTGATTAAAAAAATTCCTAATTTAATGAATTGATAAAATATGATTATTATATAAATTGACGATTAAAGCTGATTTTGTTTAAGAATAAATATAATTATAATATGAATTAGTTTTAATGTTCATATTAATATTAATTATTAAATAAATTATGACAACATTCAACTTAACAAATTTTTAAAATATCGTATGTCTAACGGATATTTAAGCGAAAGAAAATTAATTTCAATATTAATGCACTATTATTATTAAAATCATTCTAACTACTAAATTAATTTATCTAATATTGAATAAGGAATGTGTAATTTAAAGGATTATAGATAAATTAATGTAACAATAACAAAATAATATATCGTTAGAAAACAAATAGGATGATCGGCAGTATATTTGACCAAAATAGTTAATAAAAGTCAATTGAATTAAATTGTATATAATCAAAATATATCGCTAATAATTATTATTAAACTAAAAAGCATTATGAGCATATTTTGTGTAATAAGTATTTTAAATTATGCACATTCTTATATATATATATACAAGATCTAAATTTTGTTGTAAATCACATTTTTTAAATAATAATGACAAATTCATATTGAAATATATATGTATATATATCCTTAAATTTTAGGGATTTGTTAACATAAAAGTGAATAAAATTATTCTTAGAATTTTTATAAATGTACAAAATAAAAATTTATAAATAAAATACTGCTGGCTAAATATTAAATGTGAACATTATTAAAAAATATTAGGCACAGTTAAATAACATTCATGCTATTTATATTCAAAAACTTATAATTTGCATGACATAAACTAATGTACTGTATAAACTATTATTTATATAATAATGAAAAGTACATATATGTAATTAAAAAGTAAATATTTATCAAGAATCCTATTTTTGTAAAAAAAATTACATATATTGATCAAATTCTAAAACAGAAACCGGTAAATTTTATAAACATCTATCTATAATACGTTATAATCCCATGCAAACGTGTATACGTGCGTGAGTTGCGTATGTGAAAAAATGACGATATCTATTGCCTTTAGATGATTAGGTGTCAACGTGCTCACCTCATAAGTCAACTTCCCCTTGATCCCTCTGTGATTTGAGTAGAGCAGGAATACTGGTTAACAGTTCATAGGTGCCGAACTGTCTAATCTAGTTCTGAAAATTTAAGGCTAACTCTGATAAGCTCTGTCTGAAACTTAGAGGACGCACGTTTAGAGTATAATATATGTGCTGTAGAAATGTCCTAATGTAACTGGCACATGCGGTGAAATTTTAGAACTATGTAAACAAAATAAAAGTCCATGTTTTTCATATACATCACGTCCTATGCATTTTACATATGGATTCCTACCTAATATGTTTGCGTATATACGAGCATATATTAAAATAACGCTTAAAGTGTCACTTCCTCAATGCATAATGGGCGGTATTTTCCGCTTAAGAACGACTTATTAGTCATCATTTAAAGACCAGTTTCCTTTTTCTTTTCCTTGCGGCTAATAAAATGATGCAAAGTTTCAATTTTTTTTAATCCAGTTTTTACGGTAATTTTTATGTAAACAAAAATAAGTCATCGATAGCATTAATAGTGGTTTTGAAAATAAACCAAATGAGCTCAGAGATTTATGAATATTATAAAATTAAAATATTATAATGATAGTAGTAAATTCCATTTAATATTATCGATTTAATACTAGCTAAATATGACAAAAATTATACATTTTTCTTACAGAAATCTATTTATTAAAAAAATAATAATTCCACTTATGTATAAAAGTTTAATTGTTTGATTTATTTTTCCATTGATTATTATTATTCATATTTTTAAAAATACAATTGTTATACTTAATAAATAATTACTACTTTATTTCAGAAAAACTTTCTTCTCTTTAAAAAAAATTAATTATTTATAATGGAATATTTTAATTTATAATAAAGTTTAAATAGGTAAACATTAATTTAATATTCTTATTTTTTTAAATTTCTGTTTATAATCAAAGATTTGAATGAAATAATTTGTTTACACATATCTATTGTATTATAAAATTTCATTTTATTCCTAACAGTTGATTATTCAAGCTTGGCTTGAAACAGCTAATGATTTAAAAATCTTTCTGGAGGTACTTATTAGTAAACCCGCTTTAATATACACAAAATTTAGGGTATAAACGCCTGTTCGTGTTTACATCTTAGAAAACGATGACTTTTTCGTAGGCTTCAGGTTCATTTGACATAAACAAGTTGTTAGTGTTTTTGCTCCTTCTCCCATAATTGAGTTGCATACTTTCCATGAAGATATGACTCTCACTCATTCTCTTTTCATATATCTATCCATCTGACTCTAACATAATTTATATAGTTGTCGGTGCCAAACTGTCTGGACAGAAGAAACTTGCATATTTTATGTATTTGGAATGAAATACATTTTTCGTCGCTATTAGTCCATCACCGTTTCCTTGCCTTAAAAGTAAGGAAAAACAGTACATAAACTATGTGAGTATGATTAAAAGTTCTTTGATAACTTACTTTTAAATTTGCGTGCATTAATTTATTCAAGAATACATTTAATAATAATATTACATTTGAGTAGATATCCACGAAAATTATACATGTATTATATATCGAAAACAGGCCTTATTATATTAATTGTTAATGTGACAAATAGTCATATATGTAAACCTTTATAAATTAATTGCAATAGAAAAACAATTTTAGCTATTTACATCTTGGTTAGTAATAGATTTTTGTTTTAATTATAATAATATTATAAAAAATGGAGTTAAAAGGTAGATAATGAAAACACTCATAATATATAACTGTAGATAATAGGTAAATTTTGTTTATTAGCTCTTAAATGAGATTTTTAAATACTGATCATAATGTAAAGCATTTTGAAAAATTATAATATTATATTTTTTTTATATCTTTATAAAATAAATATTCAACTCTTATTAAATTTTATATTAAAATTTTACCAATTATGATCTAATTAATTTATAGCAATTACCAATAAAAGTTGTCATATAATAATTTTTTCTATAAAGTTTATTTCTTTCAAAGGCATCCTTAAAAATAAAGAAAAGGACAAAAATTAAAATCAAAAATAAAATCAAAAGTAAGAATATCTAAAACTAAAGAAATATCTCTTATAAACCGGTTCTTTTGTCGAGAATGGAAACAGCCGCAAGAGTGACAAACTATGTCATCAGAACAAGTCGAATATTGTACTCACATTCATTTAATCAAATATGTAGCTATGTATATATAAAATATAGTATGAAAAAGCGAAGAAAATACGATAAGTTTATAAAATATTATAGGCAATATTTTTTATATATTTTAAAAGAGAGAAATTTTGTTATCAATAAATTTTGACGTTATTTATAAAATTTTTGTTTTTTCTAAATATCAACAAAATTTGAAATAGATCCAACAATTTAAGTTTTATCAATTTTTATACATTTGTAGAATGAAAATTATATCTATATTATACACATTTATGTAAATCAACCTTTGTGTTTTATAAAAATTTCTAAAATATCTATCTCAAAATAAATATACTTGTTGAATTTTGTAACCCTATCTATACGTTTTTGATAAGCCTCATCGTTTTGAATACGTTATACAATACTAAGAAAGTAGTTAATTACCTTAAAAGATAAACGATACTAATTTAATTTTCGGTATTGTACATTTCATTTGAAAGGGACGAAACAAATTTCACGTAATCAAAATAAATGAAAAGTTAGAGTAATTATTGATTTCACTTTTCAAATACTACAGACGTTAAATTTTTCTTGTAATTATAGTGCATTTGACTTTTAGAAACTAGATAATAGAGATAGATGAAACCAAAGATGGTAAAAAGAAATTTGTGATTGATATTTCAAAAATACGTTTTTGGAAAGAAATGACTACACAGTTCATGATCGAAAAAGGGCTCTACATTTAGTAAGGAGAACGTAAATCAGCTGGCAATTAAAATTAGCGACAGCTTCACACTAAATGACTGCTTACATTTATCCATCTGCGGGTCTTTGATGAACGGAACCGACGACACGAAAGTTCGGTACAAGGACGTTGTACCATCATACGCATATCCGTTGTCGCTAGCTTTGATCTTCGACTTTATATTGACTACCTTCTATACAGGCATTTACGATTTCTTTTTCCGTCAATGTGTCTAAGTATTTTCTACACCTTTCGTAGTTAATGCTACCGTTATTTTAATATAATACGATAATCAAGCAATCCATTAATTACAAATGACATTTCAATATAAAATTTTATTAAAATTAATGCAATTTTAAATTAGTGAAACTGTTAGTATAAAGTAAATATATTAGCTTTATGTATCTATCTGCATGATTTAAAAAATTGTAAAATATTTACTTCGTGTTTAATTCAGAATTTAGAATATAGAAATATAAATTTTATTATTTTATTTTTTAAACAATATTTTAGCTTATAACTTTAATTATTTAAATTAAAATATTTTCTCATAATTTCTTCAATATTTTAATATAATAAATAAATCGTAATTACTTCACGTTCGTGAAATTTTCTAAAAACTTTTTCAAATTTTAAAACGCTATTTTAAATTTAAATAATTTATCCATTTTGTTGAGAATTTAATAAATGTAGTAAACAAGTGTTTTATTTTAAAGTAATATAGACTCGAGATATTATTCATCGTTCAGATTAATCAAGCTCTTGTCGAAAACGTTGAAAATAAAACAAATGTTTACCTCAAAAATTTAATAATCGATATATCAGCCCATGACTGATTGAATATGGGTCACTCCGCCCTGGTCCTAATTTTATATACAACCGTCTAAAATTTGTAGACTGTCCCTTTTGTAACATAGATTCTACTTTCGAATGGTCGATTTGTCAGACAATAAGTATCCCGTTGTACTACTATTGTATAACTGTCAAAAACATTCTTAGTTCTTCATTGAATTCAATTTATTGAACAAGATTTATTGTTTAAAATTTATGATTTGAGAAAAGAATCTTCTTGCTTGTTATTGTTAGTAGAATATGGAAATAAATCTATCAAGTCAGACATATTTTGTTTTTTGAGAAAATCATTATGAATAATGTATTAAAACTATTCAAGTCCAATAATAATATTTTTTTTTCAGTAACAACAAAACCTTAAATGTTTATTGCAAGACATGTAATTATAGGTTGCAACCCGAGGTTGCAAAATGTAATATTTTTATGTTCAAAGGTAATACAAATTTTGTTCGATAAACCGAATTTATTTTTATTGTTATCGAAAAATTATTTTAAAAATATTATTTAATGCGATGAATATAATAATATTATGAAAAATCATTGAATATACGAGAATTTTTAAAACAAAAATGGAAGGGATAAATTTATTTTAAAACTTTATTAAAATTAATATATTAAACGTTTACTTTTATAATTATGTAAAAACGAAATTTAAAAATTAAAGTAATATTTTACAATTTATAAAAATAAAATTTAATAGCAATAATGTATAGAATTATGATATCGGTTTGATCATTAACTGCAATTTATTAAAATAAATTACTTACATTTAATGTAAAATATTTAATTCAAATTCAAATTTTATATAATTTTCAAACAATTTGTTTTTTTAAATTATTGAATTATTTGATTTAAAGTAATTGTAAATAAATTTATATGTATGTCTTTATGATTTTTCATATATTTGCTAATAATATTTTTTTATTTACTAAATTATATAGATCTTTCAGAAATATATTTGTAATAATTATCTTTTCATGTAAAGTATCGATATGTAATACCCGTAAAATATTCTACGTAATTTTAAAAAGATAGTATATTCAAAATTAAATTTCTTTATTAAAATATAGATGCATCAAAATCACATGATGAATGTAATAAAATATGTGAATCAATAGATATATAACAGCTTTTTTGAAAATGTCAAAATTTAGAAAATATAAGATGATAAGAATAATATGATTACTTTGAATTACTTTGAATATAACTTTATTTAAAATGTAATTATTGATTATATAACAACTTATATTTCAAAATAAATTTTAATTCATTATTCCACAAACATTACAGTGAAATATTTGAAAAATATAAACCTTTAATCTTGAAATTATTTCAAAATTATTTTATGTATTATTTAAATTATAATATATATTAGAAATAATTTTTTGGAAATAATTTTCTATAAGATTTATTGAATATTCTAAATAATATATCGATAAATATATAAAAAGAATGAATTTTATAACAAAGATTGCCGAGCTATTGAAATGATTTATTTCTAGATTGAAATGTGGCATATACGTATAGTTTTTGTATTGCACAAGGGCATCACAGTGAATCATCACTATATAATTACGAAGTATTTATATTCCGAAAATAAATCTATTTAAGAAAAATCTATAAATTCAATAATCTGGACAGTCATTTCATTAAAACTGAAATGAGTGTTAGAATTTAAAGACATTTTTTCCAAAAACAATCGTCAAATAAGTCGGAAATGGATATCAATAACCGATGTCTAACAATGTTTTTTCAGTTTTACGATATGATATTTTCCGCAGTGTTATGTAACCAATCCCTTTGAAAACTGAAGATTTTGGTTACCTCCCAATTAATGGTGACTTCGTTTCAACCTATCAGATTCAAATTAACATCAGTTGTGTCTGTCAAGAAGCTTACTCGTGCAACTTTTCACGGAAAGTTTTATTACGGAATCTAAGGTACTTCTTTGTATGCAACTGATCAACTTTGTTAACCAAGTGGACCGAAAAAGATTTGCAGTTCATGTCAATTGTAGCAGAATTAACTGGTGGCGCCTGACTATTCTTTCGATGATAATCTGACAAGAGCCTAATCTACATTGGGACCTCACGCGAAGTGACCCTGACACGTTGCAGCATATCCATCTAGGTCCTCCTCCTGCACGTCTTCTTCAGTTTCCGATTTTCTGGACATTCGTTTATCGTTCTCCTTTTCCCTCTCAGGACTGTCACTGCTCCTTTGCTTTTAAGTCTTTCCAGATGCTTTAAGACAAATTTCGTAAAGATACAGAGTCAGAGAGAGAAAAAGAAAAAGAGAGCGAGAGAGAGTACAAAAGAAAAGAAAATGAAGGTAGCCTCGTAAGCTGAAACAAATGTTGTCAAAGATGGCTTTGGACATTTTATGTCTATTCTAGAGGCGGGAAAAAGAGAATAAGCAAATAAAATAGGTATAGGTTTATGTACTTCAATTTTTTTCTAATAAATCCTAAGGAGTTAAAATATAAGGATTAAAATGTCAGGAGTTAAAAAGTATTATTTTCAAGAATTAACAGATTAATTGTATAAAATTTATTTTTATATAATATATTCTTATATTAATGTTTTAATTTTATCGAATTCTTATTATTGACTCCGAATGAAGTAACAATAAACTAGTTATATAATTTTTTGAAATGTATGTTCTGTTATGTAAATACTAAATGATTTAGTGTATTTTAAAATTTTCTAGTAAAAGTATTCATATTTTTTATTCATTCGGATATTTAATAAGTGATAGTTTTAATATTGAATAAAAATATAAGCAGCTTCTTATTATGCTGCTATTAATATATAATTAAACAAAAAAAATTTTTTAAATTTAATAATTTATAAAGATATAAATGTTTAAACTTTATAATTCAACAATGTCTCAATTTTTTATAATAAACTAGATAAACTTTTATTAAACTATTTGAAATTAGTATTAATTTTATATTGAATTTTAAACTAAGTTTATAACTTTAATTTCATATTTGTCATTTTTAATTTTATCACATAAGATTTATCAATTTATATTTTATTGAAATTTTTATTTTTTAAATTTCTCGATATTATTATACTATGTATATAAGTATTACATGTAATATTATACAAATATAAATATAGTTTTGATTAAGTTTTCTTAATTATCTTGTCATTGGTTTCATTAAAATTTGATTCTTAGATAAATTAAAATAATTGATTCCTTAAACGTAACAAAATTATTTATAATATTGTTTGTTTTACTTTAGAAAATATTATATTACAAAATATATATGATTACCATTCAAAATATATGCTGCTTTATTATATCGCTGCCATAAATATGATAATGAACGTCTAACTGTATTACAAATATACAAAAAATCGAAACAAAAGTTAAATATAAAAAAGACTCGTTTTGAGAACGTTATTTGAAAAGTTTCAAATACATATTTTTTTTCGAAACGTTATCTTACATTTATAACTAAGTAATTAATTTTTATTCTATTATTATACATTTATTTCACCTAAGCTCTCGTTATTTCTATTGTTTGAATCTTCATTGATAAAGAATGAAATTTTTTTTATTTTTTCTCTACAAAAATAACTTTATATATATATATATATATATATATATATATATATATATATATATATATAAATTAAATAAAGAATTTAAACGTAAATGGTAGAAATATAACTTACTATTGAAGTATTTTTAACTTTTGTTTAACTGCGATCAACAACTTTATCGTAAATTTTCGATTTACGAAGATAACGAATGCTAATGTCAAAATAAATAAAAAAATGTTTTATTGAAGCCTGTTTGTATTAAAAAAATAGAATGACAATTTTTTATTTATAGAGTAATATTAATAAATCAAAATGTTTTTTACTTCATAGTGATAAATGATCGATTAATCACTTTATTTAAATTGTTTAGGTACTTGCCAAATTCTATATTCAATTAATATCCGATATTTTTATTGGGTATTATTTGAAAAATTATATTAATACTTTATTTAGTTTTCTGTATATTAATTTAAAATAAAAATAAAAAATATTGATATTGTTACATTTAATACTCATTTATAAATATATATATTTAATAAATATCAGCCAGAGATATCTTATTTTTTATTTCAATACAAATATATTAATGAATAATTTTTATAAAATTATTATTCTTCATAATTAAAAAGAAAGTATTATGTTGATTATATTCTTAGAAAATAATTTTGAAATATCTTAAAATGTAGATCAGTAGAGAAAACTACCTGTTACTTCAAGGTTGTTTAAAGTCCTTCAATATTGATTCAGAAAATACATGAAAGGATCCAACAATGTTTTTATTTAGTTTGAACTAAAAAATTCATAACAATAAATTTCAACATTATCTAATTTACTAATTTTAATATATATAATTTAATACTTCTAAATTTAATTTAATTTAATTATTAAAATATTAATAATTTAGATACATATAAAATTTTATTATTCGTGTAATATAAAATACTCATTCACATTAGTAAGTTGTTGAATATAATCGACTTGAAAAACTAAGAATTATAAAAATTTAGATAAATTTCCTTCAAATGGTAATTCAGGATTTTATAACAGTGATCTAGTTTAACATTAAATGTTTCAAAGTACTTGGTTATTCCGTTGGTAAGTCAGATAATTGTTTTACCATATAGAATAGAATTAAGTTAATTTTATAGTAATTTGTATGAATATTCAAAAAAATTAAATGTAGCTTCAAAAGTTAAATTATTAAATTTTAAATGAATATGATAATTTAAAGAAAACACAAAAATTAATTTGTGAGTGCATAATTTCCTTAAAATTATTTATCTCCATCTATGAGAGATATATAGAACTATATTTATTATGACTTTATCTTCTTTAAACGAAAATAATTAACCTATAATAATTATATTATATTAGGAATAAAATGATGGCTAAAGGTAACATAACATAATAATTTTTTAAATTTTATAATTAAATTTAATGAGTTACACAGCTAATATACTGTTTTCAAATTATAAATTTATATAAACATTTTGTATATCCAATTAATATTTTAATTAATAACTAATTTAACATTTAAAAATTGAAGTTCTTGTCATTTCAATATAATATAAAAAAAATCATTTTGCTCATATTAATATGAATTTATATTATATTCAGCAATTTTATTTATAAATCTATTCATTAAATGATATATTTATACAAACTTTATAAAAAATAAAAATTTTGTTTTTGTTATATATTCAGATGACATGCAGTTACAATATTTATTAGTTGAAGTAAAAAATCCCGTAAATTTTAGTATATTGATATTACTTATACGTTTGATACGAGTGATTATCATGTGAAGAATGAAACTAACAGAAAAATATATTATTTTTTAAATATTATGAAGCTCATTTTAGCAAAAAAAAGGACGGTGGGTTTTCTTCCATTATGTAGATACTTGAAGTTTCATTATTGAGCGGTAGTAGACGATGTTGGTAGCGCCGATATATAACGCCAAAAGTTGCCTTTTCATGTTTCTCGACTGACATTATAGTTATTTAAAAAATAATAACAAGATCAAATATAAAAAGATATAAATATATGAATCAAATAATCGATTTTATTTTTCTTTCAACAGTTTTCGTAAGGAAAATGCTACTTTTTTGCAAAACTTTACATTCAATATTAATATTATTTCAGTTAAACTAATGAAAACATTACATTACTATATATTTAAGTTACAGAAAGTTAAATTAAAAATAATTGACCGATTATAAATAAATATTTTTGAAATTTACAGCAAATAAATGAATCATTCAAAAACAGAAATACTAGAATATATATAAAAAAATGATACTTTATGCAATATTATATAAATTAATTACTTAATTTGTTTACTATATTAAATAGAAAAAACAAAATAATATAAATTTCTACAATTGTTTAATATATTTAAATATCAAAATAAATATGAATATTTATTTAAATATACATATTTATATATTATAATAAGTAAAACATCTGTGGAATCGTTAGTAGAATAAACATATCTTTATTTTGAACATTTTTAAATGTATTATTTGACTCTCATAGTAATGATCTTGTTTTTATTAATATAAATAAAATTATATATTTTTATTTATGTTGAGCAGATATCTCAAATTATTAAAAGGTGTGCGCATACTAGTTTATACATTTTTTATAAGTAAGTTTTTATTGGAACATAAATATGTTGAAGTATATGGTTTTAGAAATCTGTAGAATACATATCAACTTTTTATTACCATTAAAAAACATATTTTTTTCATAATTGCTAAATACTTTATCGGTAAACATTTTATATACTTTATTTTATAATGTACTTTTCAAATTTGCAATTATTACAGAAATTATAGATATATAGATATTCATTGTTTTAAACTAAAGATTTACATTTACTTTTACTTGATTAAATAAATTTCTTTCTTAGAATAAATCGTTATGAGCCTTGCGTACCTATAAATTTGAATTAAATATTTAATTTTACTAACTGTTTATCAAATTATTTTTAAAGTAATAGCTGTTAAAGTATTACAGTTATTACTTTAAATTTTTATATTAATTAAATTCCACAATCCATTCTTACAGAGCGCTTTTATTTTATAAACTAAACAGTTATTCTTAAGAAAAGTCATTGTGTATGTATTTTAGTAGATAAGTGTGAATAAATGGTTAAGAAACATTGTTTATTATGGTGGTATGAAAAAAATATATAACGGTAATCAAATCTCTTTATGAGTAACGAATTATAGTCATATGTATGTAATGAAACATATTGTTTATCCATAAAGAATAAGATACACAGATAGATAGAAAGAAATAAAGATGGATTGATAGATATAGAGAGAGATACATATAATGTTAAATACCTTCTTGAGTCTACCATCAAATAATGAAATAAACATGTGAATCAAGATTGCTTAATATTTTCTGAAATGCTGGTTATGTTTAATATATTAGATAATCATCAAAAATATTAGTGTATTAATCTTAATGCTATCAAGTACATTTAAAATTGATAGTAAATGAATATTATAAATAAAAAAATAGATGCACATTTAATTATCCATATGGCCTGTTAGATTTTAATAATATTTCTATAGTATTTATAATTTATATAATATTATTTTTAAAATCTTTAAATACATGAATTTTTTTAAAATAACTTAGAAATAAGTTTATTTTTTTTCAAAAATGTAAAAAATTTGAATTTGACAATTTCTAAACATGTTCTTATATTTGTGTTTACTGTACAAATAATTCTGTTTCACAATACCTATTTAACTATTTTACAAAATCGTTTAGAAAGCAGTTTTTGTTGAGAATACCGTTACCGTAATTTACATTGTATCTCAAATTTTTTCTTAAATTAATTATCTTAAATTTATGATATAAATTAAATAATTCAAATCATTTTTATGGTCTATTAGTTTTATAATAAGTATTAAATAATAAGTAATATAAATCAAAAATTTCAAAAAGTATGCATGCCATTGAGTTTTTAAAATTATCTGCTAGTTCCGAATATATATATTGAATATTTAATATTTTTATATGCATGTAGATGAGTGTATTAAATTAAAAGGACAATTAAGAATCACATTTCTTTTTTTCATAAACTTAATATTATATATCTATAATTTAAAAATATTATCTAAACAATGAAATTGATGAAATTAGTCATTTAATTTCCATCAATATATTATTAAAAATTAGTATTTAATATTATTAAACGTTATGTATATAAGAAATTAAAATTTTAAATTAAAATTTCAGAAATTCTTAAAATATATATTAAATATATTAATAGTATAAGAATTAAAAAATTTTAATTTAACAGTTCCTGTTTTTATTTAGATATTAAATATATGTATAATAATTAAATTAAATATTATTAGTAATGTTTCCATAAATATGCATTTAATTTGAATTTAAAACAATTTATTTTCTTACAAAAATAATAAGAACATTTCTTAAAATAAAAAATATATTTTAAAAGTACTAAATATTAAATAAGATTAAAATGTTTAGTTAGAGTTTAATATTGATCATTCGCTAACATATAATATTTTTTACAGAATAAAATTAAAATTAAACTTTCTACAATACTTTGGGCATTATTTTAATATATGATACTTAATAAATTAAATACTTAAATAACACTGTATATTATATATACATATACATTGAATTTTCATTTTTTTATATACTGAAATCAATAACTACTTTTCTTATTAAAACTATATAATAAAATTTATATAATTAATACAAATAATATAAAATATGAAAAATGAAAAATAGATAATCCAGGGGTATTATTAATTTCAAATTTCAATCATAAATGGGAATAAAAAAGTAAAAATTGAAATTAGTTTAATGAAGGAAGTAGCTTTATGTCTCCAATTTAAAAAATATATTTTTAATCTCTAATTTAAAGAAATTTTAAAGAATATATGAGACCACCTGTAATTCCTTTAGTCTGATATATATATATATATATATATATATAAAGTATCTAAGTAGATAAGCTACAACGAGAATTCAGTTTATTATTTTGGAGCGAACCCCTTCCTCTAACAGCACTTTCTTTCAGCAGTTTCCTTAATCTTTCCTGCAATTCTACGGTTAAAATTTTATCATATTATCTTGATGATAGTTTCCTTCAAGCTTGCGCGTAAGTGGTGTTAAATGCGTCGATTTTTATCTTAACTCCGTAAGCTTTCGAGTGTAGAATACTTTCAGAGTTGATAATGGAAGTGTTTCAAATTTTTTTATTTCCGTATATATATCAAAATATTTAAGAGAATTAAACTTGTCACCAATAATAATAATAATGTGTAATCATAGTAATATAGTCATCTAAGGAAGTATTAGTTTTAATATTGAACTATAAGAAAATAATTTGAACTATTCATAATTTCAGTTATATTATTTAATTATGTACACTTTCAGCTATATATAATAATAAATTTCATTAACTAAAATATTGATATTTTTTATTATAATGTTAAATATATTATAATAATTTTTACATGAATTATTATTCTTAAATGAGAATATTGTCAAATAATTTTTTCCAAAGCTGAGGTTCCTATTTGAGACTCAATTACTGTACAAAAAACTGGTTCAATAATTATTACTAATAGATAATTTGATATACATATATTAATTTTTTTGTATTAAATTGATATTTGGATAATAGTGGGTTCAAATTAAATAATAATTTGTTGTTAGCATGTAATATTATTGTATTAAATTTTTATAAATTTTATTTATTTTACTATTATTTATACTCTAATTAATCAATATTTTGAAACAAAGCTAGGAAAATTTTGAATTGTACAATTAGTATCTACATAGAAAAATAAACAATAAAGTAACTGAATTAAAATTAACAATTAATTATATTGTGTTATACGTTTAAGGAAAAAATATTTACATTTCTTTATCATTAAATTTTTAAATATTTTATACTTATTATTTTGAAGTAGTAATGAAAAAATAGATTTTTATTTTTAACCAATTTCATTTTTAAAATATTTTAGATAATTATTCATAAAATGATCATACACAAATAAAAAGTAAATTAAAAATTATAAAAGAGTAAAGAAATAAAAAAATCTAAATGTTAAATATTAAATAAATTAAATAATATTAAATAGAACTAAAAATTTTTAATATATACATTTTGTAAATTATTATTTTTTAATTATAATCACTTGAATATTAAACGAATAAAATATTTTCTTTTCAAAATATATTTTTTGTTATCAGAGATTATATAATTGAAAATATTAAATTTTTTTAATGTTTTAATTATATTTGAATTTAATTGAAAATAAGTAGACATAGTACAATTTAAAAATAGTCATTATGTTGGAGTTTATTACGGAAAATATTATTAATATGTAGTGTATAACTAAAAAAGTAGTGTGTATAATTTTAATTTTTAAAATATATTGTAATCAATGTTGAACAATATTTCTTATACAAGCACAAAATAAGAAAATATAAATTGGTATATATTTGATACAATTTTTTATTTGTAAAATAGTACAAAAAATACATAACTTTTAAAGATTGTCGAGTGTACTGTTGAATATCAGAATTAAGTACTTGATTTTATTATAATTATCTAGAGAATAAAATTAAAAAATGCAATAAAATAAAGAAATAAAACATAAAGATATTTGAGTTTTATGATAAATAATCACTGAAAAATATATCGAAGAAGTTGGTGACGTCAAAATTACAAAATCTTGCAACCAATGACTAGTATGATCTTAGTTATGCTGTCAACGAGATCGTTGAGTGACTCAGCTAACACATCGTTATACGTACTGTCGATTCAAGGCCAAAATCTGGTTGATCTATTTGAGATATGCAACAATCCTTTTATAGAAATTCAATAACTCTTTGAATTTTAGACTTCATGATAAATTTGTAATTTTAGTCGAATTAATTATAGAAAACTATTTTATTTCTTGTATTGTATCTACATCGTTTCTTTTTATAAAAAATATAGAATAATTGTATTTTTATTTCACTCGCTTAAGTTGACATTTTTATAGATTTATTATTATTTATTAAATTGCTATTACGGAATTGAAGAAAAAATGATATTCAAACAAAATATTATTGTTTTATAAAATTATTTATAGTAAATAAAATAATGCTATAATACAAAAAGGATGGAAAGTAAATTATTAAATTAAAATTGGCACAATAAAATATTAATAAATTAATTAAAAATATATATATATTTCATCATTTCGTTTTATACTATTATTTATTATATTTTTCTGTTTATATCTTAAAAAAACTAAATTTAAAAGTTAAAATTAAAAGTTGTTAACTTTTAATTTAACTTAATTACCCGATATTTAAAATTTATGTAATTAATTGATCATGAATTATATTAATTCTGAATAAAATTTTTCAATTATTATTTTTAATTGAAATTAAAAATTATCATTATTATAATAGCAATGTTATAAGATATTGAATAACATTATTGTTAGTAATTAAATGAAAATTGTATATTTGAAGATCGTCGGCACCATATTCAACTAAATTTACGACTGTTATAAAAAAAGACACTAAACTGTCTAGCTTATGAGGTAAAAATCACGTGTTCTTTTATGACAAACGCGTCAAAAAAGAAAGAGCACGCACCCAGAAAATCTGCTGACAGTATGTTATTTCGTCTTCGTTTTTTTCTCACGGAAAAATTATTTGAATGTTTTTAAAATTGAACAACTGATATACTATTTTCATGGAACGGGATATATAAATACGTATATCTTTTAATAATAATTTATTATTATATTAAAACGATAATTTTATTTAACATACTAAAAAACCAAAATTAATAATGACATGGGTATAGTAATCATTTAAACAAAAATAGAAAGAAGGTTGTTGAAATTTTATTTTCAATAACAACCAAAATGCAAAGCGTATAACATTACTCTTTTTAATTAACAAACTTGCTTATTTTTAGATTTAAATAAAATGTTTACATTTTTCCACAATCTACAATTGAAAAAAAAATTTTTAATAAAATAAGTATTATAAATTAATTATAAACATAACACTACAAATAATCAAATTTGTTAAAATTTTCTAATAAAATATTTATCAAATGAAATTGTATAATGATCCATGGCAAAATTGTTGACAGTTTTACAGTTATTTAAGTTCGATGATTTATTTTCAATATTATCAGTGTCAATAATAAGCTTGAAACTCGATGATAAAACAATTACCTGCGTTTTTGAAAGTCAATTATTTTTACTCGTGAATATCTTTTCTGCGCATAAATAAAATATTTCTATGAAAGGTATAAAACGTAATTTCAAACAATGAAAATATTAGTTTCGGTTTGGGCGCAACAAAGAATCAAGCTGATACACGGTGGTGCAAAAACTTTATATAAGACATACATGCAGACTTCCTATCTCTCTCTCTCTCTCTCTCTCTCTCTCTCTCTCTCTCTCTCTTTTACGTGTCCGCGAAATAATTTTCACATGGTGTACTTGATTTGGTCATAGTACATGGAAGTGGCAGGCGTAGCGCTAGTGTGGACGTTGCTCACGACCGTACCAGGGATACCGAGGGCACCCATGTTTCCCAGACTCAACGAACCGAATACGCCAAGTGACGAGTTTAAAGACATTGAGCTGGCAGTATGGCCCAAGTACGGTTTTCTGTCGATTATCCCGCCTCCGGAACTACTTGAGCTGTTGCCGCTTGAACACTGTATTCTTGCACCTGCAACATAACAAGAAAGGACCACTCTATACATTTATTCTACACTTTTGAAAAATTTTTTATCTTGATTACTTTTTTACTTTTTTACTGCGACATAAATTATCGATGTCTCCTTTGCTTATGAAACTATTTATCGCTTTTCAACTTCTGTAGTTTATTTACTGAAAAGTTGATTTACAGAAGTAATATTATTAATTACAGCTTTCATAAAATAACTATGATTAATCAAAATGATACTTTTCTATAACTACAAGCTTTTATTGATATTTTATTTTAGTAATTACTTTATAGTTTATTAAAAAGCTCTAAAATTGATTGTTAATATTCTAAGGAGTACGAATACAATGAAGTTATGATATAAATTTATCCACATATATAGTCATTTTAAAAATATGATAAAACAGAATAAGAGCACAAATATTATTTTTCATTATAAAATATAATTTTTTATTAGTAAATAAAAATAAATAACCATAAAAAATTGAATAGAATTATTCTATCGATTTTTATAATAACTTTCATGCATAAGATTATGTAAAAGGTTTAAAATACTAATATAAAATTTAAATTAATTTAAATTTATAATAATAAAAGAATTTGCTCCCCAGTATCGACTGTACATAATAATTAATTGATCATGAATGTTCAATTTGTTCGTATTAATTTATGAGAATTAAAAAATAAAGTTCAAAAATAAAAATTTTTGTATTATTAAGATTATAAAAAATAATAGTTTTTAAAGAATATCAAAGAATTGAAAATAATATGTAATTAAAAGATTATAGTGATCTCACAAAGAAATCATTTTTGTTATATCTGTGACTATACTGGATGATCTCAAGTGTGTTTTAAGTTCAAGTGGATACTTCACTAGTGTTTCACTGTTTTATTTATCTTTTTATCTTATACATTATTTTTTTATTAATATTTCGATCAAAGCACGACAAACTCAACTGCGATATTTAGAATCTTTGCATAAGCCAAATTTATTTTATTTACATTTCTTTATATTAGTTTAATTTTTGTTTTTTTTTATTACATATTTCATTTTATTTATTGAATTATTAATAAATTTTACATTGCATATGAGTATCAAATTATTATTTGTCAAACAGATTTTTCTATTATCAAAAATATTCATTAACAATCGTGAAAGCTCACACATAATATATTATTGAATGTCTAAAGATAAAAATTGGATCAAGAAAAAGTATAAGAATATCACTTTAACGTTTGTATTTAATCGTATGTGGCCTATTTCGATAGTGTGAAACTTGACATCGAGTGCAAAAATTTTATAACAGGATGAATCCTTTTATGTCTAATAATTTATTAAAAGTACACAACATATATTTAATTGATTTATAAAGTTTTTGAAAAAAGCCTATTCAAAATATTTATGTAGTTACACAAAATTAATTTTTATAATAATTAATTTTTGAAATTTTATTTTAATATATTGATTTACTGTACTATTTTTTATAAATAGTTAAATATGTATTGGAATCGTTGAAATTTCTGAGATAAGAATATAGATCTTACATTGTTTTTACATAAAACATTATTCTTACATAAAATGATAAATTTAACTTTGACTTTTAATTAAACATAAAAGTGATTGAACATGAAAATAAAAAACATGAAAATTAAAAATTATATATATATATATATGTATACATATAAAGAATTGTAAATATAATTTAAGAGTATGATTATTTTGATATAATATTTAAAGTAATCTATTTTGTATTTTATTATATATATAATCATTAAAATATCTATGTATACTCGAAAATTACAGTTATAATTATTTATAATGTCATGAATTATTACATTGATAAAAACCTAATTGTCTTTATTCGAAAAAGATATGATAGAATAGATATGTGAAGAAATATAATTCAGTCATATTTTTAATTATTTATGGAAATTCTTCAAATATAAGTTTTAAATGTTATCAAGAATATTTTTTATATAATTTATATTAATAATATATTTATAATTTCAATGGAATAAAATATAATTTTTACTTATATAAAATACAGAAGATTCTGAATATTTTAATATAAATTTTCACTCATATTATATCAGTAATTTTTAATTATATTAAACTTGATGATATTAAACTTTATCATGAAAATTATATTGAATGTATAAATCTACTCTTTAGGTAATACTTTTTATGAGTTATAAACTATGGAAAAAACTTTCAATTTCCTAGAATTACGTTAATTAATACTTTAGTTTTAAAAATTGCTAATCAGTAAAAAAACGGATTTATGATATTTTATACATTTAATTTAAATATTTGAGTTCTTTTACAATATTTTTATATTGTATATTCATACTAATAAAACTAAAATCAGTAAAATAGTAATTATGAATAATTTATTAATTATAAATGAATAAATCACTTTCATCTTTTAAACAGAACTTTAAAAACATGTATATATAAGAAATCATTAAAACTTTATTTAAATTTTTTTTAAATAATGTTTACTACAATACAATACAATACAATATAATAATAACAATATAACAATACAATACTAATAATTTTAATAATAGAAATAAGAGAACAATAGTGTAATATTAACGATACATATATTGAATATTATAATAAAAAGTTATTCAGGTAAGAGAATAAACTCCTTAAATATTATATGTGTTTTTGTGTGACAAATTTGTAAACAATCTTTTAATGAGCGTTTGAAGCTCAGAAAATTTTATAAAACAGACTGTATTCATTTTGATTTTTTTGTTTTTATGGCGTTAAAATATTATTTATGCATATTTGCATATAGTTATGTTTTCGTTTTTTTTTTTCATATTAAAGGCGTAAAGTTATTATTCAAACTTTGAGTAAAGTATCTACGAATATTGAAGTTTTTAAATACATATATTCGTGTAATCACGAATACTATTATTCGTTAATTTTTAAAAATATTTAAACACACGAAGAAGAATTTGTTCTATATTACATTATTTTATACAATTGAATGTAGTTTACATACATAATAATAACTAGTTACTTGAATAATTGAGTTTTGTAATCTCGAATTCATTATTTTATGAAAGAAAAGTTTGATAGTTTAGAAAATAAAACAAAATAATATAAATATAAAAAACTGGATTATATATTTGTATTAATTAAATTCAATAATATTTTCATGTCAGTTGCTTCGAAATATATAAACTATATGAAAGAAAGCATTTCACAATAATTCATGATATTTTTAAATTTCAAATAATTTCAAAAATTAATTTTAATAATTTAAAAATAATAAAAATAGAAATTTTAATTTATAAAATTGATAGAAAAATTATTATAAAGTGAAATTCAAAAAAGAGTTTTTTTTAAAGTTTTAATATTTTAAAAATATAATACCATAACATTGATTAATTATAAATGGATGTTGTGATTCATGAAAAAATTATTTACTTATGAATCATTATTGAATTTTTAATAGAATTGAAAATAAGATTCATATTAATATGTATTTTTTAAATATAAATTTTGATATGTTATATAAAAAAAGAAAAATGCTTAAAATAAAATGAACAATTTATAACATTTTTTAAAATCTTTTAATGCTTGCTAGCTTAGTAAAATTTTTATAATAAAATAGAAAGTTAGGTAATTCCATATTTTTAAATACCTGGAAAAAAGGATCGTTTAAAGCATTTATTTCATATTTTTAAATTATAAATGATACATTTCTTATTTTGTAATACAATAAATTACTAATAAATAATGTGTAAAATAAATAATGATATATATATATATGTATTTACACTATTAATATATAAAAAAAGTATATACTAAAAAATTAAGTAGTATCAATATTCATTGATAATGTATTTCAAATGATAAATATAAATCATATATATTATAAATATAATAAAACATTGTATATCATAGTATTTAGTCATAGTGATAGCATATAATATTGCGAAAATTGTATATTAGAAATAAATTTCTTTTTCATTATAACAGAAAATACTGCATATTTTAGAAATTAATTATATGTAATATTGTATCTTCATTTGTAGAAGAGTAAAATATCGATATAAATATAAAGATTAATACATTCTTCTAAATAAAGATAGAAAAAAGATAGAGTTATTGAAAAATAATGCACTTTATAATAAAAAATATTAAATTTGTTCACAAAATGTTATAAAATGAAAGTTTAAATACAAGAATCGAAGCATTATTAATATTTATTTATTGTATGTAAAAATTAAGTTTCATTATTAATTAATTATTAAACAATAAATTTTGGTTTTTTATTTTAAAACATAAATAATATAGTTATACGATTTAAAAAATATATATTATTTATAAATATATTATTCTATATTTTATGAACAAATAATTATATAAATTACAGAATATCAAGTTATATTAAAAAACGAGTTATTTTTAACTAAATTTAAAAATATCACTAATAAATAAATGTTAATTGTTTATATTTGATCATGTACAATAGAAAAGAGCTTATATTCCAGGAAAACAATTAATGTTAATAATACTACTATATTTTAAATTAAAAAAATATCTTTAGAACTATGAAGAATAAATTTTAATAAATTTGTTACAATTATTTCATAAACTGATTAAAGTTTATGTAAGATTTAACTAATTTCGATTAATACAAAATAAAAAATTTCCGAATAATTAAAAATTTTATTGAGAATATTATTTAAATTATAAATACTTTTAATAGTAACTAATAGAATAAATTTATTTACGTTTTAATGTATTATATTTTAATAAGGATACAATACTATATTTTTTTAAATACTTATTTTTTTGCAGATAAAATATATATGTTTATGAATGACAATTTTAATAAAATTTTTCTATAAAAATTATATTTACATATCAAAAATAATATAATTAAAAGAATATTTGTATAAATCAATTTAATATATTATATCTACAATACTAATTCGAAGAAGTTAAATTAGCTAAAAATTTAATCATTTTTAAATCAATTACATGATTTTTTATACTTACAAAAATTTAATTAATTAATTAAACATATTTTGATAAATATTTAAAAATATTTTTTTGATAACTTAGCAATTATTTAATGTTTATGTTTAAAAGATAATTTTACCATGATCTGTTATAGGTGTATGACATCCTGATTGAGATAAGTTAACATTTGCAATTGGATTTCCTGGACCCGACGGCATTGTTTGAATCGCCTGTATTGCCGCATTGACGTTTATTGCTGAAGTTTGGTTTGTATTTCCCGCTAGTCCCCCATAGGTTGTGTAGTACTCTTGATTTTGATTGTTAGTGGAACTTAAAACATCATTACATTTATTGTAACTTATCGTTGTTCCAGGAATAACATCACCGTCTATTTTGAAACCGACTTCTTGATGTTGATGTTGATGTATTTGTTGCTGATGCTGGTGTCCATGATTATGGTGATGTTGTAAGTGATGATCTTTGTGATTACTTTGAAAGCTTTCTGGTTTAAAAGCTATTGTTTGATCCTGGGAAATTCTGTTATAAGGAGCCTCATTTTTGCATAATGCCCCTTCCCCATTTCTGTAAACTGATGCATCGCTCCCAGTTTTATACGTCACTTCAGTTGTTTTGTAAATGACTTCAGCTATCGGAGGTGGTGCAGGTGGAGGTGGCGGAGGTACCTTGTACGAAGGCTCTGGATACGACCATTCGGCAGCGATGCTAGTCGCGGTTCCATATAACGCATACTCAGGATAGTTTTGATATTGATTCTGATAACCATTGGAATAATCAACACCTGTAGGGGCAGTGACTGAAAGATTTTCATACCCTGTCGCTTGCGCTCCTGTTGCAGCCTGAAAGTATGGTGGATATTGCGGTTTCAAAACTTGACATTTTCGGCGGAATCCACGTGGTCTTCGTCGGAAGCTTCCCTCTTCAAACATAAATTCACTAGCAGGATCAATTGTCCAGTAATGGCCTTTTCCTGGTCTACCTAAACCTTTAGGCAATTTGATAAAACATTCATTCAGACTAAGGTTATGCCGTACAGAGTTCTTCCAACCCTGATAAGAACCGCGAAAAAAAGGAAAGTGCTGTTGCAAATACGCGTATATTTCTGAAAGAGTAAGGCGTTTTCCTGGGCTTGATTGGATAGCCATTACAATCAAGGCAATATAAGAGTAAGGTGGTTTTTCTTGACGTCGGGATCCCGGCTTTCGTGATAATGATTCTTGGCTAGTCGAGTTCGAAGTTGACAGCAAGGATTCGAGATTTTGAGCTTGACTTAAACTGGACATGACAGTTGAAATATTGCTGAAAACTGGCTTTGTATTATTTGATATTGAATAACTAAGTGAGATTCCCGAATGATGATGAGTAGTGGGTGAACTATGGTTTTCCGATTGATGTTGATGTAAATGTTCATGTTGGTCATGTAGATGAAGATGCTGTGCAGATGACACTGACTCAGATTCGTTAGTCATAATTTTGAAAAACGCTTATTAAAAATTACGAAAATAATTGGTTTTTCCAATCCAATTATCTCGTAATTGAAATTTCAGATTTTGCGATGAAATATATCATTTGCATTTTATAAATATCTTTATTATACACTTAAGCATAATACAATAGTACGCAATTATTGAAGTTCTAGATTCAAAGGATTCGTCACTTTGTACATTTTTACGATAAAATAGCACTTCATTGTGAAATATTCATTGCAGTTTTATTTATTCCACTATGCTTTACTTACGTACTAAAATCTTTATTCGCTGAACGGAACGTGATTTTGATCGTAAGATGGTAATTATTTACATGATCTAAGGGTAAACTGTTTGCGCACTTGGACGAAATCACACGTCCAAACGGATAAAACGGAACAAGCTGAGCAGCAAATCGCTTATCGTACTCTCTTCCTCTTGTTTCGCTTGACTGCGCAGGAGCAGCTCCAAGAAAGTTTCAGTTACAACCTTGTGTTTAAAACCGTAGTTCGGTGGCGCTAACTCGACATCATTGGGGGACTCGTAAAAGATGGGCGGTGCACTCATTTGTAGGCGGAACCGTGATTGTGAAAAAGTTCGGAAAAGACACTTTCTTATTGGTGAATTCGATGCCAACCCTTTTGATGGAGGATAGCGCGAACAGATTTAACATCGTCGCATAATTACAACACTTTCAAAAAGTTTATATAGTGACTGTAGAGGATGATAAACGATATTTTTTATTATTCATTATTAGATTCGGTGATACGTCTAATTAGTAAGTAGTTATAGTTGCATACAAAATTTAACGAATAAAATCGGTATTTTAATACAATTTCAAAATTAATACATACATATATATATATATATATATATATATATATATATTAATACTCTGTCTGGTTCTATTTCAACCTATAATTTTGAATTTCATTTAGGTTTGAATTCAATTTAATTTAATTTGAATAGATTAGTTTTATGGTAATTTTAATATTAAAAATTAATTTATACTTAATTACATTATTAAAGATTTATATTATTATTTATAATATTATTTATATTATAAATACTTTCATATTTTAGGATACCTGAAAAAACTTTGAAAATTTATTTAAAAAAATTTATTTCCAAGAATATTAGAATTTTTGATTGTTAAATTTAAAATTTTTTAAATAAACTAGTTTTTTACTGAATATAATTTTTAGTAAAGATAATACTTGAAAATATTAAATATGATTCTCGACTTTTAATTATTGTTATTGTTATCATAATTTTTATTAAAATATATTATATTTATAAAAGAAATTAAAATATGAATTATCTAACTAAATTATAAATTTTTTCTTTTTTTCGAGGTTTAATATATACGTGCATTTTATTGTAACCGACATTTCATGTAAATAAAATATAGAAACGCGACTGAAGTATAATAAATCATAAAAATTGCGTTAGTAAAAGCTTGATACCTATTCAAAAAATTTAACAAATGTCAGTGATTTGGATGAAAGTTTTTTCTTTAGTTTACAAAAAAATATTTAAAATTATAAAAACTAAGAATTTCATGTGCAAGAATCAAATTTAATAGCTTTAAATAAAAGTTTAAGTATTTTAAAAATTAGTCTCTTCAACACTTTTATGGTAAAGAATTTTTGATTATCAGTAACTTAAGAAAATTTATTAAAACTTTAATAACTTAATCACTAACAATTTTTTAATTGAAAATTTATGATCATATAATATTATTTTACTTTTGATTAAGATAAAATATGAATAATTAATTTTGCAAAATATCAATTCTATTAATAATAAATCTGTATAGCTAAATAACTTATAATTTTACAAATAATAACATTTAAGAATGTGAGAAATGATTCATTATAAAAACAAATGTATAACTTTTTTAAAAAATATATAATTATCAAGTTTAGAGATTATAAGTATTCATAAATTTTTTTATTAATAGAAATGAAAGAAATAAAAGCTAAAGAATATATTTTATAAAAATTCGATAGAAGTAAATTGAAATTATTATCAACGAGATAATTTTAAAAATAATCGTATTTAATAGTTAGTACTCTTATGAAATATTATCAAATATAATCAATCTATTAATAGTTACTTTAAAAATAAAATCCTTATAATAATTTTATAAAAGATTTATTTTAAATAAATAACATATAATATAAAATACAATAATTTAATTTTTAAATGATCCTTTAACACTAATGAATATATAATAGTCAAAATTATGATTTTGCAGACGTCTATTTACTATCAATATGCAGAAAAATTAACAAAAGTACTATTCATATAAGACATTAAGAACTGTGAGAAAAAAATATATAGATAGCCTACTCATCTCATCAATTGAAATTTGACACGTGACCACATGTCATTAAAAATAAGCACCTTTGATATGTGTTTAAGTCTTGATGATTGATATATTTGACAGTTTAATAATGAATGATAAGCCGTGCACGTTTAATTTTTCATCATTATCAATTATAGTTTGCGTCATCTTCACTTACAATAAAATGCAAACATTTAAAACATGTGATAAAAAAAAATTAACGATGAAATAACTTCTTTGTAAGATAAATTAAAATTATTCAATAAAAATTAATTTATAAATTGGCTATATTATTCGTGAGAATATTACTATTAAAAAAAAATTAATTTTACTATCATTATATATACAATGTTTTAGTATTAATTTTATTGAATTGTATGTTAAATCATATTATTATTATTTAAACTTTTACATCTAATATATCACAGTGTAATTATCTAATGATTAAAAAAAAATTATCGATTGTTAGAGATTTAAAAAAATTTTGTTAAAATTATGTTACAAATTTAACCCAAATATATATTGTTTATATGTATCATATAGTATAAATAATAATTGATAAGTTTTTTTACATCTTTTACAAGAATATTAATACTGATCATTGAACTAGAGACTTTTTAAATTTAAATATTAGTATAAAAAATAGTTTAAATTGAAAGTTTTTTAAAAACTTTTTAATATAAAGCTGAATAAAATCTTCATGGTGGCCACTTGTTTTAATTTATTGTAGTTTCAAGACGGTAGTTAAGATAGATAGTTTAAGGGTTAAGTTTGTGAGCGAATGAGAAGAACGTAAAAAATAATTCTGATATCTTGGTATAGTCTTAAAACGATGCACTTCTGTTTACTGTTTCATTTCCTTGTGAAAAAGATAAAAAACCTTCGTGATGATTTGTTTCAAGTACCATAACATGCTCAAATTCTTGAAAAAAATTTTTTGTAAATAAAAAATATTTTTTATTAATAATATTTAAATTAATTTATTTCAAGTTAAATGTAATATTAAATAAAAGTAGCATTATTATTATTATTGTTTTTATTTATGTATAAATATAATATAATTAAAATATATTAATTTATAATAAAAGTATTGAAAATTGAATTTTTAAAAAAAAATTTTAAAAATTTTACTACAGACAACAAAATTTTTTAATACGTAGCCAGTACTTACCAGTACATATTAATGAATACATTAAAAATTTGAAAATATAAATAATGATTTGAAAGTAACCGATAAATCAATTAATTTAGTGAAATATACTTAATTATTAATATAAGTATATTAATTTTTTGTTTTATAATTTTATAAAAATTTGGTTTTTATGATTCATAAAAAATTGTTTATCAGTTTTTTGATAGTAAAAGTAGGTTGGGCATATAATGGACCACCCGTCGCGTAAAACTAGCCGTTTGTTCGCATGTGTTCGAAGAAGTCATACAAGGAAACTGCAGACTGAGAACACATTATTGACTTAGAATTTTCTCTGTTTAATTTAATATTTTATGTATTATATATAATTATATTATTCAGAACATGATTATTTTGTATGTTTTTCTTATAATCTTTAGTTAAATTATCTATTATAACATTTTTTAAAATTTAATATGAGTCAGATTTATTTATAAGAAGCAATAAAAATCTTTTTATTAATTTATTAAAAAAAGATATTATTTTCTATGCCTTTAATAATAGATAGAGTATTTTCTATCAAATAGTACACAAGCATTTATATGGTGTATATCAGTTGAAATTAATTTTATTTATCTAATAGCTAATTATGTAATAGTTAATAATCTAATAGTTAATAATAATTAATAGTTAATTAAGTAATTGATTCTCTAATATTTATTAATGATAAATAACGTTTTTTAATTTAGAATAAAGAAATATAAAAAAATGTGTAAATATAATGTTTAAATTTTAATTAATATGTTTATTAAATTTTAGTTATTTATATATATTAAAGCTATAAACATTTTTATATAAAAATATTTAATTGTAACTTAATTAGTTATTAAATGATAAATTTCGAGCAAACTGAATTAACAATATGTTATGATATTCTTTTTATAATCTTATCTACAATCAGATTTCTTATACTATTGATTGATTGTATAGAAGAAACAAATATTTATTATATTTGTTTGTATGTTTTACACTTTAACAATCTTTATATTTGTATCTTTGATATTATATTCCCCAAAAAACGATAAAAAGCGTTTTTTCAACTGCATTGTATATCTATTAGAAACAAATAATTTAACACAAAGGAAATTTCTAGATACCTTTGAACCAAATTAATTTTTTTGTAAGTAAAGTTATAATTTTCTTTTTTCTTTTAATAATAATTTATTTTAAGTATTTGAATTATATGAATGTACTTAGTATATTGTAAGCTCTTAATTTTGTAACCAGTTTAAGAAAAAAAATTAAAAATATATTCAATTAATTTCTCCATTGTTTTATTTTAATTATTTACTTATTAAAACAATTTGAAAATAAATTTTTTTAAGAAGGTAGTTATTATTTTCATCAAAGGAAATATTGTAATTATTGATTTTTACAATAAGCAATATAAATTCATTTTAATACATATATTTGAGATTTTTCAAGGGTTTTATCTGAATTAATATATTATATCTACGTGCTATTATATTATGAATATTCTTTTATAAATTATATATTTGAATTATTAACGGTAAAATTTTTGAAAAATGTTTTTGCACGATTATAATATCACTATATCTCATTAAAAATCGTAAATTTCGCCAATGTTTACCATTGTTTATATTGATAAAAATGAAATATTGTAAAATTATTTATATACATGTCAACATAATATTTATAATTTTTTTAAATTGTAATAGTAAATTATGCTTTTTATATCATATCGCATTTATTAAGTCGCTTTTGGTAATTATGATTTAGTTATTATTATAGGTCGATAACATGTTGACAGAACTGTATAAATGATTAAATTGGCTCAAAACTTATTATATATGTTGTTTAATTATAAATTATTATATATCTATAAAGAAACTCATGCAATGAAAAGATTTAGGCGTATGAAAAAAGAAATAAATATAAACTGACACATAGATAGAAGAGAAGCTGCTCAGTCCAATCCTTGCAAAGAAATTAAATAATTCGAAGCTTATATCTAGTATCGTAGAACTCTAGCTTCTGGACAGCATGTGAAGCTGCAGCGCTTGGTTTTACGCAAGGATCGGAGCCCACCCAGACTGTTCCATACGCGCACTGCCGAAGTTTCTGTGTGTTTACACCGGCGTAGTAATTTTATATCGCTGATCGCTCACGTGCTCCTTTACAAAGATATGCCGGCAAGCACTGGCACATCAACAATATCGCTTGTAATTTTTTAGCGTCATTTCCGTTTATCTATAAGCTACATGCATATGAACTGGAATCTGATTCTTATGTTTCGAAATTCTAACATTCATTTTCATTTTAACTTTTTTGTATTTGATTCAAATTTAAATCTTTAAGTGAAGATAAATTTGGACACATTTTATATTTATTTATCTATTTTGAAAAAATAAAAGAGCTAATTTAAGAACTAATTTTTAAAACAGTAGAAAAATTCCATAAAAACTATTTATTTTGTTTAAAAAAAAATAGAAAAATTTTTTTGATTTAAAATATTATAAACTTTATTATAATTTTATTTACATTTAATAATATTATGTAATTTAAAATTTGATAAATTACTATTGATATTTAAAATTAAAAATTTTAAATATTTAAGTACTTTGTTAAATTTTTTATATGAAATACTGCATAATGTAAATTTATTAAATAATAATTAAAAAATAAATAAAATAGATAAAAACATTTTTATTTTTTAAAACAAATTAAAAAATATATTTAAAGGTTTAATTTATTTTATCAAATAAATTACTAGTTTTTTTTAGTATAAAAATAATATCAATAAATGACTTATATTGCATATAATATTTTATAAAACTATTTATATCTTAAAAAAATAAAAAGATATAATTCAAAGAGAATGGTTGAAATTACAACTACCTAAATGTTTTAGATTTAAATTTAATGTATAGACTTTACAATGAAATAAGTAATTCATAATAATATTAACTTTAAATGATCGATGAAAAAAATATGACTAAATAAGCATTTACTGTTTCCTGTCATATACTATACCACTTGTTAAACACATGATACATGTTTCAAGTCAAGTGTTATTGCCTTTTATGTAAAACTTACCCATTAAAGAAAAGGAAGGAAACAGGCAAAAGTATGAATATTTGATATTTCGCTATTTAGTTTTGTTTTAATTTAATTAAAATATTAAATTTAATGTGTTTTTTAATATAATAGGTAAACATTATTTAATTATTTTCACGTTTACAATTATAAGTACTATTGAAAATTAAAAATATGCATTAATTAAAATGCAGTGAAGAAAAAACTTTATTATTTATTTAAATAAATTTTTTTATATTTATAGTTCATATTCATTTTATTATATATACTTTAATGAATATATTAAAATTTTATTAATAATCTAATTATTGTTTGATTTTTCATTTAAATTAATATACTTTTTACCTTTACTTCATTATACTATAATATTTTTTCTATTAGTATATTTATTTAATTAAATTAAATTATTAAGCAATACCTCTAACTTCTTTATTTGTATTTTTAAGTTTTAATCTATCTTTAAATAAAACACTACAAACAAATATTTCAAAGGAACTTGTTACAGTAGTTTTTTTTCAGATTTTTATAACGAGTTTCTGTGTATCTGGATAATGTTTCTCTAGGGATGTTTGGGAGGGGTAATAAGGTGCGCCAAAGTAGAAGGGAAAGAGAAGAATGGCGTAAGGAAAATTTTAAAAGTTAGAAAGGGAAGGGGAAGTCTTTAAACATAAAGCATGTAGTTATAAGAAAAAACAAAAATTGAGGAAAAAGGGAGAAACCAGGATAGAGAAGGACCATAGACGATCTCAAAATAAGATTTGTTTATCTCAAGTCAATGCTATTTCCGAAACCGCGTAAGATTCTCGCGATTGTAATGAACAAATGTTCTGTAGTTTGGGTATAAATGAGCTCTAAAATTCCATATATACTCCCCAGTAATTTTATATACAAACGCGATCATCTGTTTTATTTTACTATACACCTTAAAATACCGGATTTTAAATAGAAGTTATATCATGTTAATATCTTTTATACACATTGATTATTGCATTGCACTATTGTATTGTGCTCTATAATTGTTATATACTATCAAAGACTGAAAAAACTTCTCAAAGTCAAATTATCTCAGCAAATGTTAAGTGAAATATAACTTTTTGATATTATACATAATTACAATGCAAATTGAAAACTTGAAAAAAAGAATCTTCAAATTCTAAAAAATTAAAAATTTAGAGAAGATAATCTAAATAAAACACGAGTATATATATTTTTATAAATTAAATTTATTAAATTAAAAGTCTCGTGTAAACAGATAAAAACGTTTTGAAATTTTTAACAGAAAATAAAATATTTAGTTACATTATCATTTATATGTATTACTATTTTAAAAATCATGCATAGATTTTATGAGTTATGTATTAAAAAAAGATATTTTGAATTACTCAATCAATCTTCATAAACTTGTATTAAAATATGATAAAAAATTATTTTAATAATAATTTATTTGTAAATTTGAGTCGATAAAAAATTGTTTTCATAAATAATAGTATTTTTTCAATGTTTATATAAAGCTATTTTGGAATTAATTATTTAATATATAATTAATAAATTATTAATTTGAAATTAAAATTATGAATATGAAAAGAACTTATTTATTATGTGATATTTAAGTTCATAAAATTTTAAAATACAATAGAAACACATGATTCGCGAAAAGATCATTCTTTATATAATATGTTTGTATATATTATATAGAATTTATTTATATGTTAATATTATTTAATTTATACTTTTTATAATTAGAGTCATGCTAGTATAAGGTTAGATACTAATTTACTTTTTAACATGAAACCACAGGTATTATTTCGAATATAATTAAGAATTAAATAATAATGTAATCAACTAAATGCTGAAAAATTTTTTAATTAATCTTATATGTATATATATACAGAGAGAAGGTTATTGTAAATTATACGTATATTACTCGCTGTTTGACTAACTATAAAAAAAAACTATAAAAACGAAACACTTTTTTCATCTTCATATTTTTTAAAAATAAGAATAAAATAGATAATAATTAGAAATGATAAAATATAATAATTTTCAAAATATTTATTTCCTAATATATTATTTTTATAAATAGAATGTTAATAAAAAATTGGAATAATAAAAATAAAATATTTATATTTATAAACTAAGTACTCTTTTATTATAAATATAGTATTTTTATTTTATATTATGTTATTGTTAATAACAATAATTTTAAGATTACGTTTAATTTAATATAACTGGCTTTTTATTCTGTATCTTTGAAAAAAAATTTATTTTCTTTATATCTTTCTGAATTTATTGAATTTTAATATTAATAATATTTTGTTTGTGCAAATTGTCTTACATTATACTATTATTTTTAGCATGAACTATCGCATTCTAAAGCCAAGTAATGCAATTAAACATGGAGGTAAAGCGGCCATCTTGATTCTCACAAGTTTATGATGTAATTAATTTGTACAAAGAACTTAGCAAGTAACATAACCATCAAGAATTTTATAAAATTCAAATAAAAACATATTTGTTTACAAATTTTAAATTAAATTAAATTTATTTTAATAAATTTTTATTAATATGAAATAATTATAGATATTTTAATAAATAATGATATTATTAACAAGATTTATATTTAAACAATCAATTATATATAATATAAAATATAATATATTTTAATTATATATTCTAATTTTTTTTCATTCAATACTAAAGTATTAAAATTAATATTATAGATATTTGTTTATTTTATATATTTATATATCATTATAAATAAAAAATGATGATAAAATAGATACTAAAAATATTTATTACATATATTTTGAAAAACACAAAAAAATAATATATTTGTTTTAAATCATGATAAAAAAATTGTTTGTATTAATTTGTATAAATGTATGCTGTACTTTCTTTATACTCATTGCAATAACTTTATAAAGTTCTATTCTATGTATTTTTGTATATTTTTATTTAAATAATTTTAATGGTAGGAAATTTTAATTATTTAAATTATATATTATATTTTAGATGACAGTTCACACTCCTTAGTCAAGTATAGATAACACCAGTTTTGGAATTTTAAACAATTTATTTTTGTTATCTGTTGTTTGTTATATTTGTAATTAATTCTATGAACGTGTTTGATATCAATAAATAATTTGATATCAATTAATCATAAATTATTTTATTGATTAAAAAAATATTGAAACCAAGTTTTAAATATTTAAATGTTCCATTAGTATGGAAAAAACTTTAATATAAATATCATATACTAATAAAAGAAAGAAATTGTTGCAAAAATGAAACCTAACAAATATAATTATTAATGAAGTTTTAAGAGAATAATTTTAACTTCATAGGTTCATTTATAAATTGGAACATCAAAAGATTTTAAAAATGAGCTACGAATTCTCTTAAAGCAAAGTATGAGATAGAAGGAAGGATGAAGAGCATAACAAAAATAAATTTGAATAAAAATTCTAATTATATTTATTAACAGCGTTATATATAAATTATATATTTTCAAAAAAATTCTGATTAAATACATAAAAACATGAGATTTCAAATATAATTTAAAAAATAATTGGGAAAAGAGGATTGAAACATATATATATATAATATTGAAAGTTCAATAATTTATAAGTCTTTAAACTTTAAAATAATAATTTAATATTATACTGATAATTTATAATTTGAATAGCATACAATAATTAACTCTGTATGAAATAAAATTATAGTAATATTGAGAATTATCTATTTTTACTATATATTTTTACTAGATAAATAGATAAATACCCTTCTATGGATGTAATCTATTTTATACTTTATATTATCATAATTTATACTCACGATAAAAATTATATAAAGACTATTTTTAGAATTACATTGGAATTTAGGTATTACATCATATCATTATTATGCACTTAATATAATCTTAAATTAAAACTCATCTTAATTTAACAAATTGATTTAATAATTTTTAGTATATGAATTAAAGTTTTATTTAGAACTTAATTTAATTAAATTTATTAAAGAATTAATTGAACAAATGAACTTTAAAAAAATGTATTAATAGTTTTTTAATAAAAAATTTTGAATAATTGTTTTTTAAATATTGTTTTCGAAAATAATTGTAATTAAATTTCTTAATTTTTTTATATTATTTAATATTTTTAAGTTAAATAATTACTTTATTTAATGTAAAATAAACGTTTTCTTTTTTTAAATCGACAAAATTTTATTTATCGTTTGTTATTCAGGTGACAAGAAAGACAAGCATATATATGTATTGAACTATTCAGATTGAAAATATTTACATTTTTTCTATCAGTTAAAAAATTACAACAGGTATAATAAAAATAAGATCTCTTTTTAATTATATGTAATAATTTCATCTCTTTTTATTGAATAAATCATTACAGTATATTTAAATTTTTTCTGAGAATATGCAATATGACATTGCTTAATGCACGATGTTAAATACACCTATATTTTACGTCTCGTATTTTCAATATCAAATGGCATTTCTCTCTTTATACAGGAAAATATGTTATTCATATTACATATCAAATACATCATCAGATACCATTAAAGTCATTGTCTATTATACTTTTGCGATTAAAAATAACACTGAAAATAAATAAATTAAATAAACATAATAGTAATAGAGATGTTAATCAACATAATAGTAATAATTAATAAATATTTATAATATTACGGTAATTCAATATACATACATAAAATACTTTATTAAGATTGTAATACGTTATTTTCTCAATATAATTCATAGAACTTAAATAGATAATAGACTTTGCTTCACGAGGGAACGATTACATTATCACATTTTACTCGCCATATATCGATGCTGAAAAATATTTACTTAGACGAACTTTTTTATTCCCTCTGTGATGCTTGAGATTAAACATTAAGAGCAAGAAAATATAGAAGAGGGATTCAAGCTTTTGTTTTATTATATATATTTATTAAAATAAATAGAAAAGAAAAATGTTTTTATGGAAAATTTAGATATATTTTGATTAATCACATGCTGTTTATTAAAAAATATCGACATATCTTTTTCGTTAGGTTCATTCATTTAATTTTGTTTAATTTTATTTTAATCTTTTCCATCTATCCTCTATTTGTTTACCTTTCTCTACTCTTTTATCGATTTCTTATATAAAGAAAACGCAAGGAATTTTGAGGATGATCCTTACGATACAAAACCTAGTCTTTGAGGTTCATTATTATTATTATTAAATATATTATTTTATTATTTCTTTTAAGTCTTATGAGAAAATCAACGCTGTCTTGCGTACATCATTTATTTTTTTTTAATGCAAAGAAATGAGGAAACGCAGCGTAACAGAGAAATAAAAAATATATATTTATATGTATATATATTAATAATCGGAAGGAAAGCATACGAACGAAGTTCGCGATACTTGTGGAAATGCGTATTACAATAATTATAATTATTACTTATTCGAATAGCTTTTTCGCATAATGCCAGATTCGGAAGAAGTACTCATCCCTTCGAAGGAGTCGTGCTCTGGCGTAAGAATGGATGTCTGCATCCATATTGTGATCACGAAGCCAGGAACTTGTGTTTTCAGTACTAAAGCTAAGAGATGTTGTTTCTCCTCGATCTGGTACCTCGGCAACTGGTTCTATGACTGTTAGGTCTGTGACATTTAAGAGCGCAAGAATATATTTTAAGACAAGTAAAACAAAATTGTAAAGAAAACTTAAAATTGAAAACATTGTAAAATCTTGTTTTTATAATTCATAACTTTGTTATTTTATAAACTGTAAGTATATTTTTAATTGGATTTTATTTCATCAAAGAATTAGAGAAATTGTATTAAAGTAAAAAATATTACTTATATAAAAGAATTTATGTAAATACTTAATAATTTTATATTCTTAATAAATTTGCTTGATTAAATTTTTTATCTAAATCTATATAATTTCACTGTATAATTATTTATATTAAGATTTTAAAAATAAGGTAAACATTTTCTTACATATAAGTTATTACGATAAAATTAATTTTAATTAAAATAAGATTCTTTAATAAACATCTAAATATAATATTTTAGTGATATGAATCTATCAATAATATCAAAATAATATTTTAATAATGTAAAAGATTTTCATTTTTTTTTATTTTTTTTATTTTTTTTTATTTTTTTTTATTTTTTTCTTATTTTAATCTATTTTTCACATACATACTTAATTTTTATTTTGAGTATATATGAAATTAGTAAAGAAATGTGTTAATTAATTGAAATAAAAAAAATATATAATTATACGATTGTAAATTAGATACACATTACCTGATGCAGGTACAATCTTAAAAGGCTCTTCAAATTCTAATGGCTCACTACAACCAACTTCATTTTTCGCATAAATTCTGAAAAGATATTCATGATTTTCCTGTAAATCCCTGATAGTCAGTTTCTGCATACCGGCATTCACACGGCCAACTTCCATCCACATCGTCTTCTTAACATCTCTAACAGCAATTTTGTAAGCCTCAAGCGGCGCACCGCCATCGAATTCTGGTCGTCCCCACTCCATTGCTATTGTATTGCCAGCTATTTGCCTAATTTCTAAAGGTGCAGTTGGTGGTGATGGTATTGCTAAAAAAATAATTATTAAGTAACATTTTTGATTAATTAATAATAAACCTTATGTAAATCGGTTACTTTATAAAAATTATATTTTATAAAAATTCAATATTATTACTTTTTATGTTTACAGTTTAGTCTTTTATTTAGTGAAATATCTTTATTTTATAATATTGATACATTGAAATTTTTTAAATATGAAATATTTAATTTAAAATTCAATAATTCGGTCTTTTATTTAAAATATTGAGAGAAATTACTGGCATGTGATTTAAGAAGAATAGGCTCTGATGTTGTAGGCACACTCAAACCTCTGCTATTTTCAGCAAATACTCTAAATAGAAATTCGCTTTCTTTTAAATTCTCAATGATATGAGAATTCATTGTTCCATCTAAAGTAACAACTTTTGTCCATCTTGATCCTCTACCTACTAAAGGCCTCTTTTCTATTATATAACCTGAACAAGGAATTTCAATTTCATATTAAAAAAAATATTTACGTCTACTTAAACTCTTCTATAATTTTACTTATTTAGAAAACAAAATTAGAATTTAATAAAAGTTTTTATAAAAATAAAATACCTGTAAGTTCAACTCCTCCCGTACTTAACGGTGGTAACCAATTTAAAGTTACACTTCGTGTTGTAATATTTTTAACGTTTACATTAATTGGTGGTGATGGTGGTGCTAAATTGAAAGACAGTATTATTGTACTATTAAAATATTAAAAATATTATTTATTAATTTAATGTTAGAATTGCATGCTCGGCTAAACTTACTTTTGCAATTAATGATTTTTGTTCCAGAAAATGTTCCAAGTAAAGCATATATTATTCCCTCAGTAATTTTTGTTATTTCTAAGCATTATTAGAGCAAAAAATAAGCAAATATATGTTACTATAAGTTTTTAGTATAGGCAAGATAATATCATCCACGTATTTAGTTAAAATTCAATTTTTTAATTTTTTATTGCATTTTTTTAAATTAAATTTTTAAATTATTTAAATAACTCAAATACTTACTCAATCTTTTACCGGAAATAATAGGTTCTTCTGATATAAAAGGTAATCCTGCACCTATTTTATTTATTGCAGTAATTTTAAAATTATATGAAGTATCAGTTTGTAAGTCTGATACTCCAATATCTGTTACATCTCCTTTTGTTGTTCCTATCTATAATTTAAGAAAAATATTTATAGATGTTTATTTTTTAAATCTTATAAATATTTTTTATAAAATTATTTTAATATATTTTTTATAATTATTTAATAAATATTTAATTTATATGAAATGTAAAAATATAAAACACAATTCAAATACCTTTTTCCAAGTTTTTTTTGAAGTTTCTTTCATTTCAACGATATATTCGGTAATAGGTGATCCTCCATCATCTTCTGGTGGTTCCCACTTAATGATGAATGATGTTTTAGTCATTCCTGAAATTTCTAATGGACCTTTAGGTACACCAGGTTCATTTTGAGGTATTGCAGATACATCCAAAATTTTTATTATTTTGGAATTTGAAGAAGGTTCACTTGATCCAATTGTATTGACAGCTTTTATTCGGAATGTATATTCTGAACCAGTTATCAATTCGTTTACAGTATATGAAGTTGTTCTTATTTTTTCTAATACTTTTTTCCATCTATAAATATTTTTATAAAATCATATTAAAATTATATACTACATTATTTTTAGAACAGGGTTAATATTTTATAAATAAATTATCAACATACGTTGTTGCTTTTTTTTCACGGTATTCTAGAATGTATTCAATGATTGGGGTATTGCCATCAAACTCCGGTTCCATCCAATGAAGAGTGACACTATTATTTGTTATATCTGTGACTTCTGGAATACTAGGAGGACTCGGAGTCTCTGGATTATTATAAATAAGAAACTTGTTTAGTATTATGACTTTACACTGAAATCTATGTGTCTTGTAGAAAATAATAGTAAACTTATTAAAAATTATTAGCGCGCGCACACACACACACACACACACACATATTAGGAGACGATAAACAAATAATGATTATCTGTAACAAGTACTTTTCAATTCATATATTATTATAAGTATATTCATCTAGTAACAAATTAAAATATTTGATCTAAAACTTGACTTACGCATGATAATAAGCTTGATATTTACGGTAGCATCTCCGTGAATATTAGTCACTTTTAAGGTGTAATCCCCAATATCTTCTTTTTGTACATTTTTGATACTTAGAATAGCTGATTCCTCATTCAATATAGGTATAATTCGTTTCGATTTTTTAATTATATCACCATTAATAGTCCATTCATCTGTTGGTTTTGGTGCAGCTGTAAAGTTTACACTCATTTCTACATTATTACCAGCTTTGACTCTATATACTTTTGGTGAATCAATACTAATTATTGGTGGTGCTTCGATAACTGTAAATTTAATACAATGATTAGTTGTATATGTCTTTGTAAAGTAAAGTTTTTTATAATGTTACCTTCAACTTTCAATTTTGAAGAAGATTTAACATTTGTAGCAGTTACACTATATTCTAAAGCATCTTCTACAGTGCAATTTTTTACTATTAATTTCTTTTTTGACCCTAGATCTATAATTACATATTTTGGTGATTTATGGATTTCTTCTCCTTTTCTAAAATTTATAAAATAATAAAATTATTTATTATAAAATCTTTTTCTTAATTAAAACCATTAATTTAAAATACTAACCTTAACCATTTAACGACAATATCTGACTTAGATAATTCAATGTCAAATATAGCATCTTCATTCAGTGGAACTAAAGTAACCTCTGGTAAGCGTTTAATAAATTCAACTCCAGGTTCTTCAACCTTCAATTTTGCAGTGGAGATTTGATTACCAACGTGACATGAATAAATTCCTTCATCATTTGGTTCAGAATTATAAATTTTTAATTTTTGATGTTTTCCATCTATTGAAAGTTGAATGTGTTCAGAAAATTGAAGTTCTTTATCGTCCTTAAACCATCGTACCAGAGCATCACCCTTTGTCAATTCAATTTCAAATATCGCTTTTTCGCCCTTTGCTACAGTGATATCTTGCATTTTTACAATAATTTCAGGTGGCAATTCTGAAATATAACATTATCAATAATATTTTATAATATTATATAATTTTATAAATATATTCTATTTTTAGATATTTAACATCTAATACAGTGTTATAATATTTTTATCCTTATGTACATAAAATATATAAACATATGTAAACCAGTGAATACACTTAAAAATATTATTTGTATTTTGAAATGTTACAAATATAAATAACAATAGTTTATAAAATATAAAAATGCATTTATTTTTATTTAATATATAGAAAATACATGATAATGTGTTTTCTTCGGTTTTATGTCTAACTAATGTTACGTTGTAGATCAGTTGATTCTGGATATTTAAAAAATATTTGAAAAAAATAGTTGAAAGAATATATAGAGACAAAATCTTGAGTATTGTTATAATAAAATTTGTCAATGTAAATAATTATAAGATAAAGTAACTTAACATTTAATGTGAATAATATAAATGAAATTATTCATTAAGATAAAAGAAAGAGAAAATATGGAGTCACATAAAATAAAAGTTAATTTACTTTGATATCATATCTACGCATAAGATAAAACCGACAGTCTTTATTGGAAATAAAAGTATGTAGTTAAATTCTATATATCAACTACAGTTCAAATTTATAAAGGTATAAAACTGATTTAAGAACTATTTGAATAAAAGAGAATAACATTTGAAGATTAAATATCCAGATTAATTAATCGAAGATAATTCTAAATAAAATCATGGCTTATGTATGTAATTAATGAAATTATGAACAAATAGTTATAGAATCAAGTGTTCGTTGCGTGATATAAACAAAAAACTAAGAAGATAAAAATATATCATTTGTAAAAAAAACTATAATGCATTACAAAAAGATAAAATTATTAAAAATATATATAAAGAAGACAATTACATTTTTTCTGTTGAATGATTTATAGAAATTCGATTAGTTTCATAATTATAAAAATTTCATATTTGATAATTAAAAATATAAACTTTTTAAAAATATATTTTCAAATATATTTTTCTCATAAAATCTAATTGAACGTATTATTTAAGATATAAAGTCAAGACCAGAAAGGCATCGAAAAAGTACGTTTACTGAAATAGATTGAACGACTTCATTTATTCATTATTTAGAAATAATTATTATAGATATTTATTTATTCTTACCAACAACAGTAACTTCTGCTGTACATTTTTCATCATCTAAAGTACATGTATATTCTCCTTCATCTTGAATAGAAGTAGATCTAATCAATAGTTTTCTAATAGTTCCTTCTTTAAGAAATTCTAATTTTTCATTTGATGGGTTCAATTGTAAATTATCTTTAAACCATGATACATCTGCAGTTTGAGATGTTATTTCAACTTCTAAAATAGCTGGATTTCTTTCTGTGACTTCAAAATCTTGTAATTTTTTCACAAATTCAGGTTTTGTAGCTGTAAATATGTGTTTGATGAGTCTTTAAATGACTAATAAAAGTATGTAATTTAGTTTACAATATTTTACCTTTTACTTTTACATCACAACATGTTGTTTGATTTTTTACTGTGCATTTGTAATTTCCTTCATCTATTTGACTGATACGTTTAATAACAAGTTTGTGAATTTTTCCTTCTTGGATAACTTCACGATGATCCATACCGCTAATTTCTTTATCGTTGTGCCACCAAACTGTGGATACCGTATGCGATGTTTCACAAGTTAAATCTAAAGACTTATATTCGTCAATAGTTTTTCTTCTTTCGAGTTTTTTTACAAATGAAACTTTATCTACATCAACTGTAATTTTAGCACCATGGGATGTCTTACCAACAGGATTTACAGCAACACATTTATAATCTCCTGCATCGGTTTCAGAGTTAGCATTTTTAATTTCTAACACAATATTTTCACCATTATAAAATTGTGTAACATTTGGTGATTTTTCCAAAGTTTTATTATTTCTATAATTTAAACAATATAATCTTAGTTACTTTAGTTATCTAATATTTTTATTATTAAACAAAATTTGTACTATAATATGTATATTAATCGTTAAAGCAAATAAATTTGTAAAAATTTTATTAAAATTTAAAATATTTTTAGTTTAGTATTCAATAAAGGATCCTCGACTAAAAAGTAATCTTATTAGTTTTTTTAATTATCTATAAGTCGTAAGGTAAACATTAAGATTTATTAATTTGATTTAATTTTGAAATTTTGCTTTTGTATTCGAATTTTTATAAATACAACTTGAATTTTTATAAATAAAATATTTTAACATAGTTTTATTTTTTACTATTAATAATTAATTTATGATTATTTCTTCTTCGAAATAATGGCAAATATGTTTTGATTATAAAATATAATTATATTTAAAATATTTATTTATAATAAAAATCGTTTGATTAAAAATTTAACCCTTGTAAACTTTTTTAGAAATTTTCTATGCTGTTAAAGAAATCAATAATTTAACTATTACCTTAACCACGTGATTTCTGGTATAGGATTTCCTGTGACTTTAGCTATGAGTTTCAAGGTTCCATTTTCTGGAACTGTTAATTCTTGGAATCTTTCAATGAACAATGGCGGTTCTGGAGCTCCACTCGGTATTTCTACATATATATATATATATGATAATGTAGATTAACAATGATGAAAATAAAAAATAAAATATTTTACATACACGAATAAATTAGTTGAATATTTATTTATTAAAATGTCAAAAATAAATTTTATAAAATTTTATGTTACTATAATCTAATTATTTAATTATTGCTTAGAACTCTGATAATATTTAAATCATTATTGATATTTTGAATTAAAATTAAGTTAGCTGTGTTAATATTTAGTTATTTATATTAAAATCACACAAAAAGGTACATGTTTGTAATGTACAGAAAAGAATATATGAGAAAAGTATATTCATGCAATTAAATATATAAATATTTTATTCATTCATTATCTTAGATTTATTAAAAACATATAATCATAATTACAATATGTAAATATATTAATATAAAAACGCATTTTTTCATGCAAGTAATTTCAAAATTATTTATGTTTAATAATTTCTTTTTTATGAATGTATTATAAACATTTATTTAAAAATATGTCTTATTATTCCAGTTATTTCTATTTATACGTATAATTTAATATTGAAATAAGTATTTTTATACATATTTAAAAAAAATGGTTGAATTTATTTAAAATTAATTTTGTATTTAGTATATAAATAAGTAGTATGCAATAAGTTTCTAAATCATATTTTAAATAATATAATATAATATAATAATTGTAAATAATTTAAAAGTTTTTTTATTGCAAATAATATTAATGAATAAAAATAATGAAGTATTTTATGTATTTCCATTTTATAATTTTTTAAGTTTTCTATTTTAAGTTTGTAAATAAAATTCACATGTGATTTAAGTCTTTTTAAATACAAATTTTATAAAATTTAAAATCTATTTTTAACTATTTTATAATTGCGAATTGATAGTAATTAATTTTTAGTAATTTCATTTCAACAAATTTATAATATTTAAATTAAAAATCAAAATTAGAAAACATAAGTTATTTATAATAATTTTACATTCTGATAATAAAAAAACATCATCGATTATTATATATTCAAAATAAATGAATTTATTTTTCAAGCTCTATAAAAAAATTAAAAATTTACAATTTTAATATAATTTTTTTGATAATTTGAGATAATAAAATATAACTTATTAATGTATAACAAAAAAGAAATAAACAAATACTTTAAAAATATTATAAAACGAAGTAATATAATTATTATAATATTATGTAAATTATAAGTTTTATTTTTTTTTACATTTTCAAAAAACTATAAAATTATAAGTTTTGTAATAATTTTACTAACATTTTTCTTAAATCGATCAATGAAATCGTAAATTAATAAAAATATAATTATAAGAATAAGAAAGCTTATGTTATTTTTTAATATGATTATATAATGTAATTATTATTTGTGACTAAAATTCATTCTCAAAAGCTAAATTTCATTAATTTAATTTGTATTTGTTATTTAATTTATATTTAAAAGATTAAATTTAAAAATATACAAATTTTGAACTACTGTAATATATTTAAAAGTAAAATATTGTTAATATAAGTATATTACAGAATTGTTCTTTACAATCTTCATGAAGTATAAAATTTTTAGCAAATACCCTTAAGTGGAAGAAGCATCGCATAATCTTCTTTTTCTAGTTCTACTGCAAGAGTAAGTACAGCATCTAATATATCAGCAGCTGTAATAAATTTTAAAGCGCAAATTTTGAGGTTAATTTGAAGCATTTTATATTTAAAGCAGAAGAGAGCGGAAATTGTATAACAGATTCAAATATTTTAAAGTTAACATACATAAATAAAAACTTTATAAATCTCAAAGTAAATATATATATATATTTAAATACATATATATATTTACTTTCCTTAAAAGTTTTAAAAAAAATGTAGGAAAAGATTGATTTAAAATACCTTCAACAGTAAGTGTAGCTTTTGTTTCTGCTGTTCCTAATTCATTTTTTGCTACGACAGAATATTCTCCAGAATCTAAAATTTGAGATTGAATGAGAGTTAATGAATTTATACTTTTATCTTTTTTTGGTTTTACTCCACGAAGTGGCTTTCCATCTTTTAACCATGATATTATTGGAGATGGATTTCCTACAATTTGTGTAGAAAGTACTACGCTTTCTCCTTGTCTTACTGCAAAAGGTTTTAAAGGTTCCAATATTTCTGGAGGTTCTCTATTACTAGTTTGAACCTATGCAAATGTAATGTCTTAATAATTATAGGCACTTATATTTAATTTGAATGAAAATACAGTAATATCAAAATTTATTCAGAAACCTATTGATCTGATATTAATTAATTAATTTTTAGCTAATTCTTACCTTTAGAGGAATTTCAATTGTTGCTTCTCCTTCTCTATTTTTTGCAGCTATTGTATATTTTCCTTCCTGAGATTTTAATACATTTGTAATTTTCATTACACTACAATACATATGCATATCACTTTCTGTTATAACAGCGACATTTTCTCTACTAGATATTTTCATTTTGTCATAAAACCATGTAATTTCTGGTTCTGGCACAGCAACAAGTCGACATTCAAGAATAACATCATCACCTTCTTGAACACATTTAGCTTTTGGCTGTCGAGAAAATGTAGGCGGTATTCCTTCCAATATATCTGCTAGTGAAGATTCTCTATAAAATCAAGAATGAAAAAATATGTAAAATTCTACTTTTAAAATAATATATTCATTATAGAAATATATATAGTTATTGATCTCTTAAGTACGTTATTTATTCAAAATATTATTTTGATTTCAATTTATTTATATTTATCATTATTATATATAATTTACTGTAGGAAAATATAATTAAATTTGAAGGATCTGCAAGTTATAATTATATGATATTTTTACAATTCATTGTATGTCATAATTTAAAAATCTTGAAAATTTTTATGATAATAACAATTGTTTTATTGAAGTTTTAAAATTATTATGCAATATATATAAAAGTTTTTGAGTGAATAATTAATTACAAAGAATTTATGTTAGATATAATTAGATATTATAACAAGTATTAAGATAATTAAATATCTCAATATTAATTGTATATTTGTAACAAGTCATTATATATAGTATAGAAGATTTGGAGACATAAATACTAATAATATGTATTAAAAATTAAAAAAATAAATTTTCAAAGACTTTCTAAAACTGGCAAAATTTTATTCATCTATTTTCATTTATTACTGGTATACAATAAATGTTTAATTAATAATAAAAGTGAATTTTATATGAAAATGATTAATATACTATGATAGTAAAGTATATAATTTAATTTAAATATAGAATATAATTCTATATGGTTCTATACATTGTTATTTTACAGAAGATAATATTATATTTTTTAATATAGATTTATATTAAAGTATGTATTTGTTTATTTTTATTTATTAATAATGACAAATATATTTTCAAATAATTATCTCAAAAATAGGATTCCTGAACGAATGGCAATGAAAATTATTATAGATTTTACATAGAGATATTAAAAAATATATTGTGTATAAAATATTAAAACGTATTTACAATGTTAACATATCGATGTAGAAATATATCTTTTAATTATAGGAATTGTGAATGAGAAATTTCTCCAGTAATAACTATCAATTTTGTAACAATATTTTAAAGTAATACACTTGTACCTCGACAAACTTTTTCTGGAAAGTATAGTTACGTCTGACCCATGGTCCGATCCCAATATTTCAACTGTTAGTTCTGTGGTGCTTGATGCAAATCCTGCAGTATTTTTTGCTACACAAGTAAATGTTCCTGCATCTTCAGGAAAAACCTCTTTAATTAATAATGTGGCAACATTATCATCATCATAAAACATTTGAAAATCTGGTGAAGGTTTTATAATTGCAGTTTGACGGAACCAAGTAATTTGTGGTCGAGGAATACCTTCAATCTGGCATTCAAATTGTATTGTATATCCATCTGGAGTGTGTATCGGTTGTAATTTTTCAATGAACTTCGGAGCCGAACCTTTATTACCATGTAGTAATTCTAATAATATTATAGATAGTTAAAATATTTTAACATGTTCAAAGGCTGATCATATATTTATTAATTATATTCTTACTTTCAAATACAGGTAATTTATCAATTTTTTCGTGAAGTTTACGTTGTAAATAAAGAGTATATTGTGCTTCATCAAGAAGGTATTGTGCAGGAACCCATCCTTTTTCTTGAGTAAGATTTTTTCGCACAAACCACCACTCGGAATTAGTGTGTTCTAAAATTAAAAAAAAATATTATACTCATAAAAAATATAGAATAATAATAAAAACTTACCAATTATGTAGACTTTTTCACCTTCCACTAAATTAGTCGCTTCATTAGTTTCAGCAATATACGAACAAATGGAATACATTGTATCACCATCACGAACAACATATTCAATATCTGTATAAATAAACACATGTATGTATTTGAAAAAATTTTCAAGCAGTAGATATTTTAAATTACCTTCTTCAGAAATATCATCTTCCCTTGTTAAACAAAGAGTAGCTTCTCCTGTAATTAAATTATGCATTTAAATTATATTCAATTCAATTAATTATGATATTCAACAATATTACCGCTTTACCGATATGCTTTTCTGATGCAGCTAAATAAATAATGGAGTTATGTGAAAAAGGTCTTTTTTTAAATAGGATTTAGGGTAAGTTTACTTACTATTAAAAATCAAGTACACGAAAAAATTAACTTCAAATATTCTGAAAATATTATTATTTGATATGTTATAAAAACATACAAGATAAAAAAAATTGTCGAACCTTCATCAAAAGTAGAGACACGTCGAATAGGTTTTAATTTTAATGCCAAGGATTCGTCAGTATCGTTAAGTGAATACTTCTGACTAGATTTAATAGGTAATCGAACATCTTTTTCAATTTCTTCAATCAAATATGGTTGATGCTTGATTTTCGTTTTGCGCTTTAACGGCAAATTTAATTCATCAGCTTCAAGTTCATTTACGCTATATTCATCAACATCGGAATCATAGACAATTTCTTCAATATTAGGCCTAACATTATCAAATTCTTCTATTATTTTGATTGTTTGTTCACGTGTTTCCTCTGCAAAAGTCGGTTTTTTTCTTTTGGATTTCAATTTCACATGTCCCGACATAGATATATTTTCTTCCTCATATGTATTCAAGGAAATTTTAAATTCTTGTTCCACATCTTCTTTAGTAGTTGTTTTAGGTGGTTTAAAAGTAACAGTTTCAGTTTCCGAGATTTCTTGAAAATCAAGAGGCCGACTTTTTCGAGAACGAAGTTTCTTAATAGTTATATCTTCATATATTTCTTCAATAGGCTTTGGTAATATCTTAGGTGGCACTCTATGAAATGTAAATTCTGGAAGAGTATCAACAATTTCTTGATCAATGAGGGCAGCTTTTCTAATCCTTAAATCATCAAATGAATCTTCTGTAGAAGATTTCTTCCGCTGCATTGGTATTTCAGCTGTACCATCTTCATTTTCCTTAATATAAGCAACGTTGTCTGTATGTTTAATAATAGAAACCTCTTCTGTTGTATCAGCAACACTCAGTCTCTTTTTAGGATTCCGTTTGATTTGCACATCTGTTACAATTTCTTCTTCTACTTTCTCATTTACAACTGGTAATAGTTTCTTGATCGTTAAATCATCTGAAGTATCTTCATCTTCTCGATCCTTTATAGGTAACTGCATTATTGGTATTTCAGCCGTAACATCTTCATTTTCATTGATAAATGAAACGTCGTCTTTCGGTTTAGTAATACTAACCTCCTCTGTTGTATCAGCAATACTCAGTCTCTTTTTTGGTTTCCGTTTAATTTGCACGTCTCTTACAATTTCTTCTTCTACCTTTTCCTTTTCAACTGGTAATAATTTCTCAATCGTTAAATATTCTCCACATTCCTTATCGTCCCTATCTGTTATAGGTAACTTCATTATTGGTATTTCAGCTGTAACATCTGCATTTTCCTTGATATAAGCAACGTCGTCTGTCGGTTTAGTCAATGAAAACTCTTCTGTTGTATCAGCAACACTCAGTCTCTTTTTAGGATTCCGTTTGATTTGCACATCTGTTACAATTTCTTCTTCTACTTTCTCATTTACAACTGGTAATAGTTTCTTGATCGTTAAATCATCTGAAGTATCTTCATCTTCTCGATCCTTTATAGGTAACTGCATTATTGGTATATCAGCTGCAATATCTTCATTTTCCTTGATATAAGCAACGTCGTCTGTCGGCTTAGTAATACTAACCTCCTCAGTTGTATCAGCAATACTCAGTCTCTTTTTAGGTTTCCGTTTGATTTGCACATCTGTTAAAATTTCTTCTTCTACTTTCTCATTTTCAACTGGTAATAGTTTCTTGATCGTTAAATCATCTGAAGTATCTTCATCTTCTCGATCCTTTATAGGTAACTGCATTATTGGTATTTCAGCCGTAACATCTTCATTTTCATTGCTAAATGAAACGTCGTCTTTCGGTTTAGTAATACTAACCTCCTCTGTTGTATCAGCAATACTCAGTCTCTTTTTTGGTTTCCGTTTAATTTGCACGTCTTTTACAATTTCTTCTTCTACCTTTTCCTTTTCAACTGGTAATAATTTCTCAATCGTTAAATCTTCTCCACTTTCCTTATCGTCCCTATCTGTTATAGGTAACTTCATTATTGGTATTTCAGCTGTAACATCTGCATTTTCCTTGATATAAGCAACGTCGTCTGTCGGTTTAGTCAATGAAAACTCTTCTGTTGTATCAGCAACACTCAGTCTCTTTTTAGGTTTCCGTTTGATTTGCACATCTGTTACAATTTCTTCTTCTACTTTCTCATTTTCAACTGGTAATAGTTTCTTGATCGTTAAATCATCTGAAGTATCTTCATCTTCTCGATCCTTTATAGGTAACTGCATTATTGGTATTTCAGCCGTAACATCTTCATATTCATTTATAATTGTAACGTCGTCTTTCGGTTTAGTAATACAAACCTCCTCTGTTGTATCAGCAATACTCAGTCTCTTTTTTGGTTTCCGTTTAATTTGCACGTCTTTTACAATTTCTTCTTCTACTTTTTCCTTTTCAACTGGTAATAATTTCTCAATCGTTAAATCTTCTCCACTTTCCTTATCGTCCCTATCTGTTATAGGTAACTTCATTATTGGTATTTCAGCTGTAACATCTGCATTTTCCTTGATATAAGCAACGTCGTCTGTCGGTTTAGTCAATGAAAACTCTTCTGTTGTATCAGCAACACTCAGTCTCTTTTTAGGTTTCCGTTTGATTTGCACATCTGTTACAATTTCTTCTTCTACTTTCTCATTTTCAACTGGTAATAGTTTCTTGATCGTTAAATCATCTGAAGTATCTTCATCTTCTCGATCCTTTATAGGTAACTGCATTATTGGTATTTCAGCCGTAACATCTTCATATTCATTTATAATTGTAACGTCGTCTTTCGGTTTAGTAATACAAACCTCCTCTGTTGTATCAGCAATACTCAGTCTCTTTTTTGGTTTCCGTTTAATTTGCACGTCTTTTACAATTTCTTCTTCTACTTTTTCCTTTTCAACTGGTAATAATTTCTCAATCGTTAAATCTTTTCCACTTTCCTTATCGTCCCTATCTGTTGTAGGTAACTTCATTATTGGTATTTCAGCTGTAACATCTTCATTTTCCTTGATATAAGGAACGTCGTCTGTCGGTTTAGTAATAGAAACGTCTTCTGTTTTATCAGCAATGCTCAGTCTCTTTTTTGGTTTCCGTTTGATTTGCACATCTTTTACAATCTCATCTTCTACTTTCTCCTTCTCAACTGGTAATAATTTCTCAATCGTTAAATCTTCTCCACTTTTCTTATCGTCCCTATCTGTTGTAGGTAACTTCATTATTGGTATTTCAGCTGTAACATCTGCATTTTCCTTGATATAAGCAACGTCGTCTGTCGGTTTAGTAATTGAAACCTCTTCTGTTGTATCAGCAACACTCAGTCTCTTTTTAGGTTTCCGTTTGATTTGCACATCTTTTACTGTTTCTTCTTCTAATTTCTCCTTTTCAACTGGTAATAGTTTCTTGATCGTTAAATCATCTGAAGTATCTTCATCTTCTCGATCCTTTATAGGTAACTGCATTATTGGTATTTCAGCCGTAACATCTTCATATTCATTTATAATTGTAACGTCGTCTTTCGGTTTAGTAATACAAACCTCCTCTGTTGTATCAGCAATACTCAGTCTCTTTTTTGGTTTCCGTTTAATTTGCACGTCTTTTACAATTTCTTCTTCTACTTTTTCCTTTTCAACTGGTAATAATTTCTCAATCGTTAAATCTTCTCCACTTTCCTTATCTTCCCTATCTGTTATAGGTGACTTCATTATTGGTATTTCGGCTGTAACATCTTCATTTTCCTTGATATAAGGAACGTCGTCTGTCGGTTTAGTAATAGAAACCTCTTCTGTTGTATCAGCAACACTCAGTCTCTTTTTAGGTTTCCGTTTGATTTGGACATCTGTTACAATTTCTTCTTCTACTTTCTCGTTTTCAACTGGTAATAATTTCTTGATCGTTAAATCATCTGCAGTATCTTCATCTTCTCGATCCTTTATAGGTAACTGTATTATTGGTATATCAGCTGCAATATCTTCATTTTCCTTGATATAAGGAACGTAGTCTGTCGGTTTAGTAATAGAAACGTCTTCTGTTTTATCAGCAATGCTCAGTCTCTTTTTTGGTTTCCGTTTGATTTGCACATCTTTTACAATCTTATCTTCTACTTTCTCCTTCTCAACTGGTAATAATTTCTCAATCGTTAAATCTTCTCCACTTTCCTTATCGTCCCTATCTGTTATAGGTAACTTCATTATTGGTATTTCAGCTGTAACATCTGCATTTTCCTTGATATAAGCAACGTCGTCTGTCGGTTTAGTCAATGAAAGCTCTTCTGTTGTATCAGCAACACTCAGTCTCTTTTTAGGTTTCCGTTTGATTTGCACATCTGTTACAATTTCTTCTTCTACTTTCTCTTTTTCAACTGGTAATAGTTTCTTGATCGTTAAATCATCTGAAGTATCTTCATCTTCTCGATCCTTTATAGGTAACTGCATTATTGGTATTTCAGCCGTAACATCTTCATATTCATTTATAATTGTAACGTCGTCTTTCGGTTTAGTAATACAAACCTCCTCTGTTGTATCAGCAATACTCAGTCTCTTTTTTGGTTTCCGTTTAATTTGCACGTCTTTTACAATTTCTTCTTCTACTTTTTCCTTTTCAACTGGTAATAATTTCTCAATCGTTAAATCTTCTCCACTTTCCTTATCTTCCCTATCTGTTATAGGTAACTTCATTATTGGTATTTCGGCTGTAACATCTGCATTTTCCTTGATATAAGCAACGTCGTCGGTCGTTTTAATAAATGAAACCTCTTCTGTTGTATCAGCAACACTCAGTCTCTTTTTAGGTTTCCGTTTGATTTGGACATCTGTTACAATTTCTTCTTCTACTTTCTCGTTTTCAACTGGTAATAATTTCTTGATCGTTAAATCATCTGAAGTATCTTCATCTTCTCGATCCTTTATAGGTAACTGTATTATTGGTATATCAGCTGCAATATCTTCATTTTCCTTGATATAAGGAACGTCGTCTGTCGGTTTAGTAATAGAAACGTCTTCTGTTTTATCAGCAATGCTCAGTCTCTTTTTTGGTTTCCGTTTAATTTGCACATCTTTTACAATTTCTTCTTCTACTTTCTCCTTTTCAACTGGTAATAGTTTCTCGATCGTTAAATATTTTCCACTTTCCTTATCGTCCCTGTCTGTTGTAGGTAACTTCATTATTGGTATTTCAGCTGTAATATCTTCATTTGCGTTGATATAAGCATCGTCGTCTGTCGGTTTAGTAATAGAAACGTCTTCTGTTTTATCAGCAATGCTCAGTCTCTTTTTAGGTTTCCGTTTGATTTGCACATCTTTTACAGTTTCTTCTTCTACTTTCTCCTTTTCAACTGGTAATAGTTTCTTGATCGTTAAATCATCTGAAGTATCTTCATCTTCTCGATCCTTTATAGGTAACTGTATTATTGGTATATCAGCTGCAATATCTTCATTTTCCTTGATATAAGGAACGTCGTCTTTCGGTTTAGTAATACTAACCTCCTCTGTTGTGTCAGCAATACTCAGTCTCTTTCTTGGTTTCCGTTTAATTTGCACGTCTTTTACAATCTCATCTTCTACTTTCTCCTTCTCAACTGGTAATAATTTCTCAATCGTTAAATCTTTTCCACTTTCCTTATCGTCCCTATCTGTTGTAGGTAACTTCATTATTGGTATTTCAGCTGTAACATCTTCATTTTCCTTGATATAAGGAACGTCGTCTGTCGGTTTAGTAATAGAAACGTCTTCTGTTTTATCAGCAATACTCAGTCTCTTTTTTGGTTTCCGTTTGATTTGCACATCTTTTACAATCTCATCTTCTACTTTCTCCTTCTCAACTGGTAATAATTTCTCAATCGTTAAATCTTCTCCACTTTTCTTATCGTCCCTACCTGTTGTAGGTAACTTCATTATTGGTATTTCAGCTGTAACATCTTCATTTTCCTTGATATAAGGAACGTCGTCTTTCGGTTTAGTAATACTAACCTCCTCTGTTGTGTCAGCAATACTCAGTCTCTTTTTTGGTTTCCGTTTAATTTGCACGTCTTTTACAATCTCATCTTCTACTTTCTCCTTCTCAACTGGTAATAATTTCTCAATCGTTAAATCTTTTCCACTTTCCTTATCGTCCCTATCTGTTGTAGGTAACTTCATTATTGGTATTTCAGCTGTAACATCTTCATTTTCCTTGATATAAGGAACGTCGTCTGTCGGTTTAGTAATAGAAACGTCTTCTGTTTTATCAGCAATGCTCAGTCTCTTTTTTGGTTTCCGTTTGATTTGCACATCTTTTACAATCTCATCTTCTACTTTCTCCTTCTCAACTGGTAATAATTTCTCAATCGTTAAATCTTCTCCACTTTTCTTATCGTCCCTACCTGTTGTAGGTAACTTCATTATTGGTATTTCAGCTGTAACATCTGCATTTTCCTTGATATAAGCAACGTCGTCTGTCGGTTTAGTAATTGAAACCTCTTCTGTTGTATCAGCAACACTCAGTCTCTTTTTAGGTTTCCGTTTGATTTGCACATCTTTTACAGTTTCTTCTTCTACTTTCTCCTTTTCAACCGGTAATAGTTTCTCGATTGTTAAATCATCTGTAGTATCTTCATCTTCTCGATCCTTCACAGGTAAATGCATTATTGGTATATCAGCTGCAATATCTTCATTTACCTTGATGTAAGCAACGTCGTCTGTCGGCTTAGTAATTCTAACCTCCTCAGTTGTATCAGCAATACTCAGTCTCTTTTTAGGTTTCCGTTTGATTTGCACATCTTTTACAATCTCATCTTCTACTTTCTCCTGTTCAACTGGTAATAATTTCTCGATCGTTAAATCTTCTGCACTTTCCTTATCTTTCCTATCTGCTGTAGGTAACTGCATTATTGGTATTTCAGCCGTAACATCTTCATTTTCTTTGATAAATGCTACGTTGTCTTTCGGTATAGTAATTGAAACCTCTTCTGTTGTATAAGCAATACTCTGTCTCTTTTTAGGTTTCCGTTTTTTCGGTACATCGTTTATAAGTTCTTCTTTGATATTCTGTACTTCTGTTGGTATTTTTTCCTGATTCGTTAGCTTATCTACAATTCCTTTTTCTTCATCATCCTGTGAAGCTATATGCTTTTTTGGGATTTGAACCATATTTTTTTTATTTTCCTTGAAATGAACTAATTCATCTGGTCGTTTAGTGAGAGATACTTCTTCTGTTGCATCACTAATGCTATTTTTCTTGATTGGTGTCCTTCCTTTTTTTTTCGTTTTTTCCGTTAAGATTTTCGGAATGGGGTATTCATCTGCGGTTTTTTTATCTTTATGCTCCGTTATTGGTAACTTTTTCATTGGTATGTCTATTATTATATGTTCGGGTTTGCTAATATGAAGATTGTCATCTGCTGGTTTTATACATTTCTCTTCAGATACTAATTCTGATATGTCTTTAATAGGAACTTTAAATATAACTTCAGTATCATCTTTCTTTTCTTGAGGTTTAGGTTCTCCTTTTATGAGAGGTACGTAATCAATATCTTGTTTCTTTTTCTTTTTACTAGGTCGTTTATATCGTTCAGAAATGTTATCAGCCAATACATCTTCTGGCTGTTGTTCTTCTTCGTGTACATATTTTTCAAGATCTACCTTATGAATATCTTTTGGTTTGAATTCATCGCGATCAAACAAAATATTTGGTTTTTGTTCTATTATATTTTTTTGTACTTTATCTTCTTTATCGCTAATTGGTATTATTTGTATCTTTTCTTTTTCTATTTGTTCTTTACTTGGAATTTTCTTTAGTTTTAAATCTATTGGTTGAATTTCGTTACTAGGTACCTTACCTTTACCCACTATCAATTTCTTATCTTCATCTGATGGTTTCTCTTTTAGAATTTTATTTTGTTTTTCATAAGGTGATATATCTTCTGTTTTTTTCAAAGGAATCTTTTTTAGATCTTTAAAATCTTTATCTAATTTTTGTAAATCAGTTAATTCTATATTAGGAAGATTCTTTTGCTTATATTTCCTTTTCAGAATTCTTTCCGCTTCTTCAATATTTCGAGATAACAAACCATTTTTAATTGGATTTTGTTCAATTATTTTAATTACAGGAATTTGTAAAGGTGTGGGCCAATCAGATATTATACTTATTCTACTTTTTAGTCTTATAGAAGGTATTTTGATAGGTGCAGATTGCGTCCTTTTGGAAACACGGGTCTTTTTTAATTTCATTCCGGGATATTGCGATACTTCTTTAGTTTCAGTTATTTGCAGTTTTATAGGCTGTAATTCAGTTCGCTGAATTTTAAGGGGAATATTTTTTTCTACCTTAGAGGGTACTATTATTTTTTCTTTTTCCATTTTAGTCTTTAATTCCGAATTTTCAGGCATAGGTTTTAATTTCACTGACGTATACTCAGGTTCCATATTATCATTTGGTAATATATTCTCCTAGAGTGAATAAATGAATTTCAGTAATTTTTGTAACTTAAATGCATAGGGCTCGAGTAATTTTTTTTAGTATAAAAACTTTATGTACTTTAACAATATTTCACCACGTATATCTTTATATATATATATATATATATATATATATATATAATATCTCTATTTACTAACAATCCATTTGAAAGAGAATTTTATAAAATAATTCAAATAAAATTTCAGAGATTTAATTGAACATAATTCTGAATAATATGTGTATTAATAAAAGTAAAAAAAATATATCTATCACAAATCTATTTATAAAACGCGTATACTAATAAATGCATTAAAAAGAATAAACACATTTGAGTATGTTTAAAGTTCTATCGATATTATAATTAGTTTGTATATAAAGACTTACATATAAAAATTTATTCTGTAAAATTTATATAAATATAATATTATACTTTAAGAACTAGATATAAATTTCATGTTTCTTTATACATGATATATATTTAAGTTTTTAAGATTTTTAATTAAGGAAAGTTCATAACTAATTATTTTCATGAATTAAATTTTAACTCAATCAAAATAATAATGAATGTACATTATTTTCACTTAAATCTTAGAAATGTGAAAACTTTTAAAGAATTAAAGAATTTCAACATGTAAAATTATAATGTACTATTTGAAATATAAAGTGAAAAAAAATTTTATATGAATACATATTGTGTTGAATAAAAAAATTAAATTATTCAATCAAATAAATAATATTGATATTATTAGAAATTGACAATTCATGGTAGAGAAAAATATCACCTCAAATAAATATGATAAAATTAATTACAAAATATTTTTCATTATGTTTAATATTATTTAAGTAATTATAATATTTAAAACTTTTCTATTCGGTTGCTTAATATAAAAAAAGCATTCAGTAAACTCGAGCCCTGAAATATACAAAATTTTTTTAATTACCTTAAATATTGTTGATTCATCGGCATCTAAAAAAAGATTAATTAATTATAGTAAATCAAAAAAATTTTATACAAAAGATATATAAAATTTTTTATTTAAATATTATAATAAGTAAACAAATGAGGTAAAAAAATTTCTGGATAAATTAGTGAGGAAACTAACCTTTCAAAATTATATTCTCGTCTTGTACTTGTTTTCGCAATTTTCTAGGTTTAGATTTTTTGTGTAAAGGAAGTAAAATATCATTTGAATCAATTGTTTTAGTAGCAGAATCATCATCAGTTGAAAGAGTTGGTTTACCAATAAACACGATATCGCCATGTAATATAGGAACTTTTAGTTCGGGACTTCTAGGTGAATTTTCTTTTGAAAAAGGCTTCAGACATTTCTGTTCAGATACTATATCTGATATGTCTTTAATAGGAACTTTAAATATAACTTCAGTATCATCTTTCTTTTCTTGAGGTTTAGGTTCTCCTTTTATGAGAGGTACGTAATCAATATCTTGTTTCTTTTTCTTTTTACTAGGTCGTTTATATCGTTCAGAAATGTTATCAGCCAATACATCTTCTGGCTGTTGTTCTTCTTCGTGTACATATTTTTCAAGATCTACCTTATGAATATCTTTTGGTTTGAATTCATCGCGATCAAACAAAATATTTGGTTTTTGTTCTATTATATTTTTTTGTACTTTATCTTCTTTATCGCTAATTGGTATTATTTGTATCTTTTCTTTTTCTATTTGTTCTTTACTTGGAATTTTCTTTAGTTTTAAATCTATTGGTTGAATTTCGTTACTAGGTACCTTACCTTTACCCACTATCAATTTCTTATCTTCATCTGATGGTTTCTCTTTTAGAATTTTATTTTGTTTTTCATAAGGTGATATATCTTCTGTTTTTTTCAAAGGAATCTTTTTTAGATCTTTAAAATCTTTATCTAATTTTTGTAAATCAGTTAATTCTATATTAGGAAGATTCTTTTGCTTATATTTCCTTTTCAGAATTCCTTCCGCTTCTTCAATATTTCGAGATAACAAACCATTTTTAATTGGATTTTGTTCAATTATTTTAATTACAGGAATTTGTAAAGGTGTGGGCCAATCAGATATTATACTTATTCTACTTTTTAGTCTTATAGAAGGTATTTTGATAGGTGCAGATTGCGTCCTTTTGGAAACACGGGTCTTTTTTAATTTCATTCCGGGATATTGCGGTACATCTTTAGTTTCAGTTATTTGCAGTCTTATGGGCAGTAATTCAGTTCGCTGAATTTTAAGGGGAATAATTTTTTCGACCTTAAAGGGTATTATCAATTTTTCATTTTCCATTTTAGACTTCAATTCAGATTTCTCAGGCATAGGTTCCAATTTCACTGGCGTATACTCAGGCTCAACCCACTCGTCAAAGCCTAACAACTTTTTATTCATTGCCATTTTCTTTTTAGATATACATTTTACATTTTTAACTTCTCTAATAGGGACAGCAGCTCCTCCTCCTTCCTCGATTGATACAGAATCAGAAACTGTTTGTTTTGGACCTTTTATTTTTATTACCTTCTCCTTTGTAGTTATCTTTTCTCTACCTTTAGGGGTCGTCTCTTCGATTACAGTTACCTGCTCACGCTCTTCATCAACTTTCACAGGTTTTTCGTATTCGACTTCAGGAATGGGTGTTGTTGTTTCATCGATTATAATCACTTCATCAGGATATACGAAAATACTCGTTTTTGGAGTTTCACCCTCTACTTCAATGATAACCGTTTCGATAACCGACTGCTTCCTTCCTTTTCGTTTGGTTACTTTCTTTTTTGTCGTCTTTTGTTCTTTTCCTGCAGGTGTAAGTTCTTCAACAACTGTAACCAGTTCCGTAACTTCTTCCGTTAATTCAGGTTTCTCGTATTTTCCGTCCAGTGCCGGTTTAGTTATTTCCTCTGATATAATTTCCTCTTCTGGGAATACTTGTTTTTTTATTACAGGTAGCTTTCCTTCTTCCTCGATTGTTACAGATTGAGAAACTATTTGTTTTGGACCTTTCCTTTTTGTTACCAGCTTCTTTGTAGTTTTCTTTTCTCTACCTTCAGGGGTCGTCTCTTCGGTTACAGTTACCTGCTCACGCACTTCATCCACTTTTACAGGCTTTTCGTATTCGACTTCAGGAATGGGTATTGTTGTTTCATCGATTATAATCACTTCTTCCGGATATTCGAAAATACTCGTGTTTGGAGTTTCACCCTCTACTTCAATGATAACCGTTTCGATAACCGACTGCTTCCTTCCTTTTCGTTTGGTTACTTTCTTTTTTGTCGTCTTTTGTTCTTTTCCTGCAGGTGTAAGTTCTTCAACAACTGTAACCAGTTCCGTAACTTCTTCCGTTAATTCAGGTTTCTCGTATTTTCCGTCCAGTGTCGGTTTAGTTATTTCCTCTGATATAATTTCCTCTTCTGGGAATACTTGTTTTTTTATTACAGGTAGCTTTCCTTCTTCCTCGATTGTTACAGATTGAGAAACTATTTGTTTTGGACCTTTCCTTTTTGTTACCTTCTTCTTTGTAGTTATCTTCTCTCTACCTTCAGGGGTCGTCTCTTCGGTTACAGTTACCTGCTCACGCACTTCATCCACTTGAACAGGTTTTTCGTATTCGACTTCAGGAATGGGTGTTGTTGTTTCATCGATTATAATCACTTCATCAGGATATTCGAAAATACTCGTTTTTGGAGTTTCACCCTCTACTTCAATGATAACCGTTTCGATAACCGACTGCTTCCTTCCTTTTCGTTTGGTTACTTTCTTTTTTGTCGTCTTTTGTTCTTTTCCTGCAGGTGTAAGTTCTTCAACAACTGTAACCAGTTCCGTAACTTCTTCCGTTAATTCAGGTTTCTCGTATTTTCCGTCCAGTGCCGGTTTAGTTATTTCCTCTGATATAATTTCCTCTTCTGGGAATACTTGTTTTTTTATTACAGGTAGCTTTCCTTCTTCCTCGATTGTTACAGATTGAGAAACTATTTGTTTTGGACCTTTCCTTTTTGTTACCAGCTTCTTTGTAGTTTTCTTTTCTCTACCTTCAGGCGTCATCTCTTCAGTTACAGTTACCTGCTGACGCACTTCATCCACTTGAACAGGTTTTTCGTATTCGACTTCAGGAATGGGTGTTGTTGTTTCATCGATTATAATCACTTCATCAGGATATTCGAAAATACTCGTTTTTGGAATTTCACCCTCTACTTCAATGATAACCGTTTCGATAACCGACTGCTTCCTTCCTTTTCGTTTGGTTACTTTCTTTTTTGTCGTCTTTTGTTCCTTTCCTGCAGGTGTAACATCATCAACAACTGTAACCAGTTCCGTTACTTCTTCCGTTAGTTCAGGTTTCTCGTATTTTCCGTCCAGTGTCGGTTTAGTTATTTCCTCTGATATAATTTCCTCTTCTGGGAATACTTGTTTTTTTATTACAGGTAGCTTTCCTTCTTCCTCGATTGTTACAGATTCAGAAACTATTTGTTTTGGACCTTTCCTTTTTATTACCTTCTTCTTTGTAGTTATCTTCTCTCTACCTTCAGGGGTCGTCTCTTCGGTTACAGTTACCTGCTCACGCACTTCATCCACTTGAACAGGTTTATCGTATTCGACTTCAGGAATGGGTGTTGTTGTTTCATCGATTATAATCACTTCATCAGGATATTCGAAAATAATCGTTTTTGGAGTTTCACCCTCTACTTCAATGATAACCGTTTCGATAACCGACTGCTTCCTTCCTTTTCGTTTGGTTACTTTCTTTTTTGTCGTCTTTTGTTCTTTTCCTGCAGGTGTAAGTTCTTCAACAACTGTAACCAGTTCCGTAACTTCTTCCGTTAATTCAGGTTTCTCGTATTTTCCGTCCAGTGTCGGTTTAGTTATTTCCTCTGATATAATTTCCTCTTCTGGGAATACTTGTTTTTTTATTACAGGTAGCTTTCCTTCTTCCTCGATTGTTACAGATTCAGAAACTATTTGTTTTGGACCTTTCCTTTTTGTTACCAGCTTCTTTGTAGTTTTCTTTTCTCTACCTTCAGGCGTCATCTCGTCAGTTACAGTTACCTGCTCACGCAATTCATCCACTTGAACAGGTTTTTCGTATTCGACTTCAGGAATGGGTGTTGTTGTTTCATCGATTATAATCACTTCATCGGGATATTCGAAAATACTCGTTTTTGGAGTTTCACCCTCTACTTCAATGACAACCGTGTCGGTAACCGACTGCTTCCTTCCTTTTCGTTTGGTTACTTTCTTTTTTGTCGTCCTTTGTTCCTTTCCTGTAGGTGTAGCATCATCTACAACTGTAACCAGTTCCGTTACTTCTTCCGTTAATTCGGGTTTCTCGTATTTTCCGTCCAGTGTCGGTTTAGTTATTTCCTCTGATATAATTTCCTCTTCTGGGAATACTTGTTTTTTTATTACAGGTAGCTTTCCTTCTTCCTCGATTGTTACAGATTCAGAAACTATTTGTTTTGGACCTTTCCTTTTTATTACCTTCTTCGTTGTAGTTATCTTCTCTCTACCTTCAGGGGTCGTCTCTTCGGTTACAGTTACCTGCTCACGCACTTCATCCACTTTTACAGGCTTTTCGTATTCGACTTCAGGAATGGGTATTGTTGTTTCATCGATTATAATCACTTCTTCCGGATATTCGAAAATACTCGTGTTTGGAGTTTCACCCTCTACTTCGATGATAACCGTTTCGATAACCGACTGCTTCCTTCCTTTTCGTTTGGTTACTTTCTTTTTTGTCGTCTTTCGTTCTTTTCCTGCAGGTGTAAGTTCATCAACAACTGTAACCAGTTCCGTAACTTCTTCCGTTAATTCAGGTTTCTCGTATTTTCCGTCCAGTGCCGGTTTAGTTATTTCCTCTGATATAATTTCCTCTTCTGGGAATACTTGTTTTTTTATTACAGGTAGCTTTCCTTCTTCCTCGATTGTTACAGATTCAGAAACTATTTGTTTTGGACCTTTCCTTTTTATTACCTTCTTCGTTGTAGTTATCTTCTCTCTACCTTCAGGGGTCGTCTCTTCGGTTACAGTTACCTGCTCACGCACTTCATCCACTTTTACAGGCTTTTCGTATTCGACTTCAGGAATGGGTATTGTTGTTTCATCGATTATAATCACTTCTTCAGGATATTCGAAAATACTCGTTTTTGGAGTTTTGCCCTCTATTTCAATAGTGACCGTTTCGATAACCGACTGTTTCCTTCCTTTTCGTCTGGTTACTTTCTTTTTTGTCGTCTTTTGTTCCTTTCCTGCAGGTGTAACATCATCTACAACTGTAACCAGTTCCGTTACTTCTTCCGTTAATTCGGGTTTCTCGTATTTTCCGTCCAGTGCCGGTTTAGATATTTTCTCTGATATAATTTCCTCTTCTGGGAATACTTGTTTTTTTATTACAGGTAGCTTTCCTTCTTCCTCGATTGTTACAGATTCAGAAACTATTTGTTTTGGACCTTTCCTTTTTATTACCTTCTTCGTTGTAGTTATCTTCTCTCTACCTTCAGGGGTCGTCTCTTCGGTTACAGTTACCTGCTCACGCACTTCATCCACTTTTACAGGCTTTTCGTATTCGACTTCAGGAATGGGTGTTGTTGTTTCATCGATTATAATCACTTCTTCCGGATATTCGAAAATACTCGTTTTTGGAGTTTCGCCCTCTATTTCAATAGTGACCGTTTCGATAACCGACTGCTTCCTTCCTTTTCGCTTGGTTACTTTCTTTGTGGTCGTCTTTTTCTCTTTTCCTGTAGGTGTCACTTCATCTACAGCTGTAACTAGTTCTGTTATTTCTTCCTTTAATTGAGGTTTGTCGGAAGTTACATCCAGTGTGGGTTTAGTTATTTCTTCTGATATAATTTCCTCTTCTGGGAATACTTGTTTTTTTATTACAGGAAGCTTTCCTTCTTCCTTGATTATTATAGATTCAGTAACAGTTTGTTTTGGACCTTTTCTTTTTATTACCTTCTTCTTTGTAGTTTTCTTTTCTCTACCTTCAGGCGTCGTCTCTTCGGTTACAGTTACCTGCTCACGCATTTCATCGACATTAACAGGTTTTTCGTATTCTGATTCTGGAATGGGTGTTGTTGTTTCATCGATTATAATTACTTCTTCCGGATATTCGAAAATACTCGTTTTTTGGAGTTTCACCCTCTACTTCAATGATAACCGTTTCGGTAACCGACTGCTTCCTTCCCTTTTGTTTGGTTACTTTCGTTTTTGTCGTCTTTTGTTCTATTCCTGCAGGTGTAAATTCATTAACAACTGTAACCAGTTCCGTTACTTCTTCCGTTAATTCAGGTTTCTCGTAATTTATGTCTATCGTGGGTTTAGTAATTTCTTCTGATATAATTTCCTCTTCTGGAAATACTTGTTTTTTTATTACAGGTAGCTTTCCTTCTTCGTCGATTGTTATAGATTCAGTAACTGTTTGTTTTCGACCTTTTCTTTTTATTAACTTCTTCTTTGTAGTTTTCTTTTCTCTACCTTCAGGCGTCGTCTCTTCTGTTACAGTCACCTGCTCACGCACTTCATCGACATTAACAGGTTTTTCGTATTCTAATTCAGGAATGGGTTTTGTTGTTTCATCGATTATAATTACTTCTTCCGGATATTCGAAAATACTCGTTTTTGGAGTTTCGCCCTCTATTTCAATAGTGACCGTTTCGATAACAGACTGTTTCCTACCTTTTCGCTTGGTTACTTTCTTTTTGGTCGTCTTTTGCTCTTTTCCTGTAGGTGTCACTTCATCTACAGCTGTAACTAGTTCTGTTACTTCTTCCGTTAATTCAGGTTTCTCGTAATTTATGTCCATCGTGGGTTTAGTAATTTCTTCTGATATAATTTCCTCTTCTGGAAATACTTGTTTTTTTATTACAGGTAGCTTTCCTTCTTCGTCGATTGTTATAGATTCAGTAACTATTTGTTTTCGACCTTTTCTTTTTATTAACTTCTTCTTTGTAGTTTTCTTTTCTCTACCTTCAGGCGTCGTCTCTTCTGTTACAGTCACCTGCTCACGCACTTCATCGACATTAACAGGTTTTTCGTATTCTAATTCAGGAATGGGTGTTGTTGTTTCATCGATTATAATTACTTCTTCCGGATATTCGAAAATACTCGTTTTTGGAGTTTCGCCCTCTATTTCAATAGTGACCGTTTCGATAACAGACTGTTTCCTACCTTTTCGCTTGGTTACTTTCTTTTTGGTCGTCTTTTGCTCTTTTCCTGTAGGTGTCACTTCATCTACAGCTGTAACTAGTTCTGTTACTTCTTCCGTTAATTCAGGTTTCTCGTAATTTATGTCCATCGTGGGTTTAGTAATTTCTTCTGATATAATTTCCTCTTCTGGAAATACTTGTTTTTTTATTACAGGTAGCTTTCCTTCTTCGTCGATTGTTATAGATTCAGTAACTAGTTGTTTTCGGACCTTTTCTTTTTATTAACTTCTTCTTTGTAGTTTTCTTTTCTCTACCTTCAGGCGTCGTCTCTTCTGTTACAGTCACCTGCTCACGCACTTCATCGACATTAACAGGTTTTTCGTATTCTAATTCAGGATGGGTTGTTGTTGTTTCATCGATTATAATTACTTCTTCCGGATATTCGAAATACTCGTTTTTGGAGTTTCGCCCTCTATTTCAATAGTGACCGTTTCGATAACAGACTGTTTCCTACCTTTTCGCTTGGTTACTTCTTTTGGTCGTCTTTTGCTCTTTTCCTGTAGGTGTCACTTCATCTACAGCTG